>CP139509.1:50020614-51286274 GCA_021014915.2 Artemisia tridentata subsp. tridentata | reverse complement strand
CTGTCAGATCTATCGAGTTAGATAGCCTCTGGCCAGAACCTATCGAGTTTCTCAGTTATCTCGAGTTTCTATCAAGTTTGCTCGAGTTTCTCAAGTTTGCTCGAGTTTCTCAAGTTTGCTCGAGTTTCTTAAGTTTGCTCGAGTTTCTCAAGTTTGCTCGCGTTTCTGAAGTTTGCTCGAGTTTCTGAAAATCTTGTCGAGTGTCTCAAGAACCTATCGAGTTTCTTGAAATTTAGTCGAGTTTGTACAAGTCCTCGAGTTTCTCAATTCAACCGAGTTTGTGAGATAACCGAGTTTGTGACTTATCAAGTTTCTATAGACATCAAGTTTCTATAGTCATCAAGATTCTATAGTCATCAAGCTTCTATACTCATCAAGTTTCTATAGTCATCAACTTTCTATAAGTTGTCATGTTTCTCAAGGATCATCAAGTTTCTCACAAGTTATCAACTTTCTCGATTTATCAAGTTTCTCAACGACTCTTCAAGGAAATCGACAAAGGAATTAACTTTAAACCAAACATAACTCGTGAACCGTAACCAACCCACTCCTAGTTCTTTGAACCGATCCAACGTCATCTTAATCATACAACTTTATCTATGATGACCCAACAAGACATCCATGCAGCCGGTGTCGAAAACCGTCCTCCGATGCTTGAAAAAGGTGGATACATTCCATGGACGAGCCGTATGCTTCACTAAATCAAAACCAAAGAAAATGGTAAACTCCTACTTCACTCCATCAATCATGGACCATTCAAGCCTCGTCAAGTTCTAGACCCTGGGGATCCAAATGGAACACCTCCCATACCACCACTATATCGTGATCAGTACGAACATGAATACACAGAAGAGAATCGGAAGCAAATAGCAGCTGATGACTTAGCCATGCACTTAATTCAACTGGGTTTACCAAGGGAAATATTTGCTGCTGTTGACAGTTGTTAGACAGCTTATGACATGTGGGAGAGAGTTAGAAGGCTTTGTCACGGTACTAAAATCGGACAAGATGATGTTGAAAACAAGCTTCTAACTGAATGGGAAAAGTTCACATCCACTCCAGCGGAACCCATTGAGTCTTACTACACAAGGTTTTGCACTCTCATGAATGAGCTTATCCGAAACAAGTTGACACCTAGACTAATTGTTCAAAACATCAAGTTCGTAAACAACTTACCAGAAGAATGGTGTCGATATGTCACAATTGTCAGCCAAACAAAGGACCTTCATCAAGTGAACTATGATCAACTTTATGATTTCCTAAAGCAAAACCAGAAAGAGGCAGATGAAGTGAGGAAAGAGAAGTTAGCAAAGCAACATGATCCTCTAGCATTGATTGCTCAAACACCAACACCTACAACAGTAAACACACAACCATCATCATCTTCCACTCAGAACTACATGCAACAACAATATGTTCCACAAGCTGCTGTCATACCACAACAACTATTCTACCCACAACAACAAGTCATTCCACAACAACAATACCCATAATACCAAGAACCAGATTTCCCTGACGATGATGACAGTGCTGCTTTGACTCAAGCTTTTACTCTTCTATCAAAGGTATTCCAAGGACCACACCTACTAACAACAACCAAAGGATTTCATCGAACACTCGCAACAGGCAGATTGCACAGCCGAGTTTCAACATGGGTCAGCAAGGACAAATGGTTGAAGGTTATGGGAATCAACAGGGATATGCTCCTCAATATCAGATGGGTAATCAGAATGCAGGGCAGTATGTTGGAAATCAGATGGGTTAGTATATTGGAAATCAAATGGGTAATCAGAGGGGTCAAGTTGTTGGAAACCAGAGGGGTCAGAATATAAAGAATCAGATTGGGAATTTTGCTGCTCCAGTTGCTGGGAATATGAATCAAGGAAATTTGCTAAACTGTTTCAACTGTCAAGGAATTGGTCATATTGCAAGGAACTGTCCCACCAAGCCGAAAAAGAAAGATCTTGAGTATCTTCAGAAAGAAGTGCTTTTGGCTCAGAAGGAAAAGGCAGGGTTTCAGTTGAATGCTGAGGAGAATGACTTCATGACACTTATGGAAGATATGGAAGACCTTGAGGACATTGATGCAAACTACATTTTCATGGCTAATCTTCAGGAGGTTAAATATGACACAGATTCTGAAGCACCTCATGCTTATGATGTCAATGCAGTCTCTGAGGTACCAACATATGCTACATGTCACAATAATGAAATGTTTGATATATCACCTCAAAATGAACAGCATCTTGCGACTCCTGCACCCACTTACGATACTTATATGGACTCCCCAAGTTGTAGCAATACTAATTTGGCTACTCCAGATATGGATCCTAATGGAGGCTTTGAGTCTCAGCATACTGAGAAGGATGAGCGTACACGTGCTTTATTTGAATCATTATTGCAAAATTGTAGTATTGAAATTGAAAAGGTCAAAAAGATCAATCGCGATGTTAAGGCTGCGAATGTGAAATTGACCACTGAGCTTGAGAGATATAAGGAAAATGAAAAAGCTTTTGAATTTAACAAACAACGATAGTCGGAATTCGAAATAGGTTATAGAAATTCCGTTTCAAGAGAAAAACAACTGCAAATCAAGTTTGACACATTAGATGTTAATTTGAACTTGAAAATAAAATCCTTAAACACGGAAATTTCAGAATTAACCAACCAACTTTCTAAACAAAAATCAACTTGTTTTGATCTTGAAAAAGAAAAGAAAGAGTTGAATGCAAGGTTTTCAAAACAAGAAAATGATCTTCTTGATGAAATCATTGAAAAACAAGAAACCATTAAAAAGTTGGAAGATTTGCTTGTAAAAACGGGTCAGTCTACACAAACAATTAATTTGCTAATTATCGATCCAAACCCGATTTTACATACAATGAAGAAAATGGCTATCGGTTGTGAAAACCCTTATCATCTCAAGAAAGCTCAGAAAGAACAGAATGTGTTATATAATGGTAGTGTGCTAAATGATAAACATGATCCTTCCGAGGTTCGGGATTCTTATGAAACGATTGAGCTTGCCGAAGAGAGTCATGTTAAAATGAGACAAATAAACCCAGAAATTAAACCAATTGATTATAATAAGCTTAACACAATTTATGGCGTACATCTTGTTCAAAAAGAGTCACCAATGTTTTTCAAAAAACCAGTGGTTGTCTCAAAACGAAAAGTTGTTTCCAAACATCTTTCTAACATCGAACAAATGTCCTCTAGCAACCCTTTTAACACAAGCGAAGCTAGACGATATTTGGATGATCTTAAAAAGAAAATGGAAATTTTTCAGAGTCTTATTAAAACCAAAACAGAAATCAGTGTCAACAACTGGCATTCAAGTTTTCATACTGAACAAAGAAAGATGTTTGAAAAAGACATTATTCCTCCACTAAATGCAATTAGTATAAGAATACTTAATGTGGAAAATGCGCTTTTAAAAGAAACAGCCGACTTTGCCAAGGACCACACATCTCTGGTAAAGGACGCAAATGAAAACATTGAATACATCAAAGTTTTGGAAAGACACAATGACACTCTCTTCGAAGTAGCTCTGTCGACTGATATTATGTCCATTATTTATCAAACATATTCTGTGGAAGACGATGAAAGACTTCGAGCTGAGACTTCTCAAATTGTTTCAAAATATGAAAATGCGCTTGCAAAGCTTGAAAAGGAAAATATAACATATTTTAAACAACTTGATCAGAAAAAGGAATAATGCAAGTATGACAAATTGTCGTATGAGCGTGCTTACAAAAACATGAAAGAGCAAAATGATCTTTTGAAGTCTCAGCTTGATAGTCAAAAAGGGAAGGGTGAGGAAACTAAGGATAAACCGGTTGTTAAACCAAAAATGTCAATTTCTCAAAGTGTTCCAACACCCTTGCCAAAAGAAAGTGAAAAAAGGAAAAGAGAAAGTGGTTGTCGAAACATCAAATGTGATAGAACCTGGCCTTTATAGGATTAATACCACTACTGTGTCTGCCTCTACATCTCAAACATATAGGGCGATAGACAAAAGTGAAAAAGATAATCCAAAAGAGTCTAGGAATGCTACAACAAATTCAAATGACAACAAGATAATTCGTAATGTGTGTACCCCTAGGATTAGCTCACCGACTATGACCACAAAAACTGTTAAAGAATCTGTTGGTTCAAACGACATGGTCCACAATCACAAACAAGAAGGAGCTAGGAAAAAGGCACTGATTTGAAAAGATGGAATTTTAGGAACAACATCTAGGGTGATGAATTCTACAACATTACCAGGCACTGCTAGTAGTAGTAAACCATTACCTAGGAATTCTATACAAAAGACTAGGGATTGGCTTGCATCTAAGAGTAGTTGCTCAAATGATAATGCTATGCACGTAGAATGCAACACTAAGATTTCAAATTCCTCTTTAAACATGAAAGGCAAATCCGGTGCTACGGCACAATCCACTAAGACAACAAATAGAAACAAACCCGTTGATAAGAAGCAAGAGGCTAAGAAACCTACTAGGTGGATCTCTACAGGACATAGTTTTTCTCAAAATGAGACTTCCGCTGCATCTGATAAGAAAACAACTCCTAGATCTTGCCTTAGGTGGATTACAACGGGAAGAATTTTTAAAACAGTTGGTCTTAGATGGATTCCCACAGGGAATATTTTTGATAGTTGCACCAAGACAAAGAATAGTGACAATCACCAACAGGAAGTAGAAACCATTACAACCGTTGACAGTCAACACCCTCATAGTGATGATTCATGTACTTGTATTTGTGAAATCTCTTCGTTTTTGGTTACATGTGATTCAACTATCTCAGAACCCAGTTAATCAGAGGGTTCTAATTCTGTAAATTGGTCAAAATCATTCTCTCTATCTTCTATTTTTGATTTTCCATTTCTTTTATAAAAACAAAATCAAAATATAAAAATAGAAAACTTTCAAAAATACAAAAACAATAAAAATATAAAAACCAAAAATATTCTTCTCACGACATGTCTCTCGTATAATCGATATTCTGTACATACCTATAAATGTCATTCAACAATGATACGGGCATGTACAGATGCTTGTGCGAGAGTTCATTTAAACGCTTTCAAAACATGCCGTTTCTAAAAATATTCTTCATAATGGCTTCTGAACACATCCGTTCAGGACCCGTGCTTCAAAGAAAGGAAAGTGCTTAATCAAATCAAAGGTTTCAAATACTTTTCGAGCACTTATCCTAAAAATATTGACGGTTTTCATATATTTCAGTATGAAACCTGCGCTACATTGATGACATCTGATTATTTCAGATCAGGACTCGTAATGTTAATGGAAAAAACAAAAAATCCTTGAGCACATGATCAAGATTTTTCAAAATCTTTCTCAAAATTATTTGCTCAAGAACTCTCCCTCTTAAACCTAAATGTTTAATGATATGCTTTATTTAAGGGGGAATATAAAAAGAAAAACAACATGTTCCAAATCATGCTAAAATGATCAGTCTATCTCTCCAAAAAGCTTTCATTTAATCAGTTGATATCAACAATATCACTACATGCTATTTTAGAGGGGGAGAAGACGTGATTAAAATGTGATCAAAAAGTTTAAAGATCGTTGATTGAATCTCAAAAGTGCTCGACTCAAGATTTCACCCTCGAATTGACGGAAAAGTAAATGTCTGAAATCGAAAAGACTTGTCCGGGACGGGTAATAATTTCAAGCTGGTTATCCAGTGATGTAAACGTGTCTCGCAAAGGACTTTTCTGAGTAGAATGTACCAATTCGAGAGATGATCTTTAAATATGACCGGGACGGGTAATAATTTCAAGCTAGTCTAACTAGTGATGCAAACGTGTCTCGCAATGGTCATGTTCATTGAAAATCGATCAATTCAAAATGTGCAAACTCTACCCAACTTGTGCAAATTTATCTTAAAAATGCAAGAGCACATGTGAAGGGGGAGTATTTCAGAAAATGCAAAAACTCTCGAAGTGTTAACCAAAATGTGTTTTATTCTTAGACACTTTGAGAGATTTTCACAAAAAGGTTTTATGGATAGTAATCTATAAATCTAGGATAATCATGGAGTAATAAGGTGATTATGGTTAAGTTTATGTCCTATGATCCGCCAGAGCCGGAGGGATCTACCCAAGGAAAATTCCAATAGATTAGAACTAGAAGTCCTTAGGAAAGATTGTAAAAAAGGAGCAAATGAGAAAGGGAAAGAAGGGGTTGAAGAATTAAAAAGAAAACTTTATGAAAGGGTGAAAAGAAATAGACCTCCATGAAAACTTAGGGAAGAAACCGGGTCAATACATCTGCTATCGGTTAACACAAGTTGATATTGATATTGAAGTCAAGACGTCATAAACCCAGTGACGCACTGCACCACCCCTCCTAGCCACTCAGATATCTCTTAAAAGATATTTGTATCATTTCTCATGGAGAACACTGCATAATCTATCGGCATTTCATTCCGAGATGTGTTGATATTCAAAAAGGTGGCACTCTGCTCCATTCCTCCGCCTACTAAAACCAAAATGCACATTATCGAGTCAAGAGCCATGAGATTCATCAAAGATCTCATAGGAACACTTCCAATTTAATACTCTTGTGTTCGCCAAAAAGGACAAAAGTTGTAAGAGTCTTAATGAGATCTATGGATCTTGTCTTACATCATGATGGTTACGAGCTTCAAATGGTCTACAGTCATAGGGTGATCTCCAGTGACTCACTAAATCATGGGTGCAGTTCGTTGTGTCCGTGTAAGCCCTTTCGGGGGTATCCGGTTCAGAACGGCCTGGGTTAGGATTAGGGAAATTCTACACACTATGCTGGTGACAATCTCGAAGTCTGAACGTGTAAGTGCTGGATGATTTATTGCTAACCGTTTTATGCAGGTACTGACAAAAGTCCATCAACCATCATCTATATCCAACATCTTCACCTTCGCATACTTATACGTACAAAGATCATCCTCAACAGAGCTCAAGTGTAAAAGTTCAAGACCAAAAGATCAAGTGAAAGACAAAGTGTCACAACAAAGTCAATAAGCTAGTCAAGACGTCAATAACAAAGTAATGAATCATGAAAGGATGACAAGTACGAAGATCATGAGGTATGAGTATGTTGAATACGCGATGCCAAAGTAAAGAAGATATTGATCAAGGCAAGGACAACAAAAAGATGATAATTTGAAGATCACAGTGCATGAATGTTAGCATTTAATTTATAAATGTAAAGTGATGGTCATTTGTAACATTGTAACTTGTGTGTTGTATGTATAAGTTAGTCTAGCAAAGTGGGCTTTTGGTAGTTAAATATGCAAGACTTTATGTATAAGTCTAGTCTAAAACAAAAGCCCACTCAAAGCTTAATCAAAGCCCTTTAGGGCTTCTCACATGTGTTTTATAAATAACCACTCCTACCCTCATTTTCAGTGTACCAAAAAGACAGCCAAAAGAGATAGCAAAAGGTGGGAGTGTGTGTTCTTAATATTTGTGATTGTTTTCTTTCTTTTGAAGCTAATAAACCATCGCTAATCTTTACATACGATCCATACTCTTCATTATCTTGTTCATGTTTGAGTACCTTTCGATCTATAGTTAGTTTGGATGATAAAGTAGTAATCTTTGTTCATAACAAGTGGTATCAACACGCCAAACAACGAAATAGGAAAAAGTTTGTGTTCGGTTAGTGTTCAAAAGTAACAAAAAGTTGCATTTTTTTTATAAAAACGTGAGCTTTTGTGTTTTATCTTGCATTCGTACACAAATTTTCAGGTTAAAAGGTTGTGTTTATAGATTCTAAGAGTTGGTTAGTGAGCTTTGGTATTCTTTAGTCGATTCTTAGCTTCACGATTGAACTTTTTGCGTTAAAATTGTCTTGATTGTGAAAAAGTATCAAAGATTGGGTGTGATTTTGGATCTTCATCAGTGGTGTATTGCCAGATATTTTTGTATAAGAATAGTTGGTGAAAGTGGGTAAGAGTTGGTAGATCTTCACAGTTGGTAAATTATTGGTCAAGTGTCAAAACGTCAAGAGTGATTGGATCTATCGCAATTGTGGACTGTTATCGAAATTGTATAATTTCTATCGCAATTGTAGACTGTTATCGAAATTGTATAATTTCCATCGCAAATGTGGGCTGCTATCGAAATTGTATAATTTCCATTGCAATTTTCAGACCAAAGATCCATCGCAATTGTCCCAGCTTCCATCACAATTGTTTGAGTTTTATGGAAATCAGCAGGGATATGCTCCTCGATATCAGATGGGTAATCAGAATGCAGGGCAGTATGTTGGAAATCAGATGGGTCAGTATGCAGGGAACCAGATGGGTCCTGTTGTTGGAAATCAGAGGGGTCAGAATGCAGGGAATCAGTTTGGGAATGTTGCTGCTCCAGGTGCTGGGAATATGAATCAGGGTAATCTGCTAAACTGTTTCAACTGTCAGGGAGTCGGTCACATGGCAAGGAACTGTCCCAACAAGCCGAAAAAGAGAGATCCAGCCTATCTACAGAAAGCATTAATTTTGGCACAGAAGGAAATGGCTGGGTTACAGTTGAGTGCATAAGAGAATGATTTTATGGCTCTTATGGATGATATGGAAGACCTTGAGGACATCGATAAAAACTGCATTTTCATGGCCAATCTTCAGAAGGCTAAGAATGACACGAATTCTGAAACACCTCCTATGTATGACACCAATGCGGACTCTGAGGTACCACCATTCACTACATGTCACAATAATGAAATATTTGATATGTCAACTCATGATGAAAAGCATCCTGCGACTCAGACATCTAGTTATGATACATACATGGACACGCCAAGTTGTAGAAATATTAATTTGGCAACTCCATATATGGATCCTAATGGAGGCTTCGAGTCACAGCATGTTGAGAATGATGAGGAAACACGTGCGTTATTTGAATCATTATTGAACAATTGTAGTGTTGAAATTGAAAAGGTCCAAAAGGTCAATCGCGATGTTAAGGCCGCGAATGCAAAAATTGACCGTTGAGCTTGAGAGATATAAGGTGAATCAAAAAGTTTTTGAAATAAATACAACAAGACAGTCATAATTAGAAGATGGTTACAAAAACTCCGTTTTAAGAGAAAAACAACTGCAAATTAAGTTTGACACCCTTGATGTTAACTTAAACAAGCAAATAAGAACCTTAAACACGAAAGTTTCAGATTTGCAAAACCAACTTTCTAAACAAAAAACGACTTGTTCTAATCTTGGAAAAGAAAAGAAAGAGTTGAAAGCAAAGTTTTCAAAATACGAAAATGAACTTCTTGATGAAATCGTTGACAAACAAGAAACAATTAAGAAATTGAAATATTTGCTTGTCAAAACGGGTCATTCTGCTCAAACAATTCATATGCTAATTAAATATCCAAACCCGGTTTTGCACACCAAGAAGAAAATGGCTATCGGTTGTGAAAACCCTTATACACTCAAGAAAGCTCAGAAAGAACAGAATGTGTTATATAATGGTAATGTGCTATTTGATAAACATGATCCTCCCGAAGTTCGGGATTCTGATGAAACGATTGAGCTTGCCAACGAGAGTAGAATCAAAATGAGAAAAATGAACCCATAAATCAAACCAATTGATTATAACAAGCTTAACATACTTTCTGGGGTCAATTTTGTTAAACAACAACAACCATCAAAGGTTTTCAAAAGACCAGTTGTTTCAACAATACCTAAAGTTGTTTCCAAAAATCTTTCAAATATGGTACAAATGTCCTCTAGCAACCCTTTTAACACAAGTGAAGCTAGACGATACTTGGATGATTTGAAAGATAAAGTAAAAACACTTCAAAGTATTGTTGACTCAAAAACAAATCTTAGCATCAGCAACTGGCATTCAAGTTTTCATAATGAAATGAAAAAGGTGTTTCTAGCAGAAATTACTACTCCACTATACAACATAAGTGCGAGAGTAATTCATGTTGAAAATGCAATTTTAAAAGAAACAGCCGACTTCGTTAAGGACCACCAATCCCTGGTGAAGGAAGCTAATGAAAACATTGAATGCATCAAAGTTTTGGAAAACCATAATGATACTCTCTTCGATGTAGTTCTATCGACCGAAATTATGTCCATTATTTATCAAACATATTCTATGGAAGATAATGAAAGACTCCGAGCTGAGACTTCTGCAATTGTTATAAAATATGAAAATTCTCTTGCTAAGCTTGAAAAAGAAAATGTCACATATTTTAAACAACTTGATCGGAAAAAGGAAGAATGCAAGTGTGACAAATTGTCGTATGAGCGTGCTTACAAGAATATGAAAGAACAAAATGATCTTTTGATGTCTCAGCTGGATAATCAAAAAAGAAATGGTGAGGAAACTAAGTTTGCAAAACCATCAACTTCGGATAAACCAAAAATGTCAATTTCTCAAACGGTTCCAAAAGTTGATGTGACAATTGATTTGACAAAACCAGTCACTCCAACACCCTTACCTAAACAATGTGAAAAAGCACAATGTGCAGTTAAAGGGAAAGCTGTTGTCAAAACATCTAATGTGCTAGCGCTTGGCCTTTACTGGATTAGTCCCACTACTGTGTCTGTCTCTACATCAAGCACATATAGGGCGATAGACAAAAGTAAAAAAGATAATCCAAATGAGTCTAGGAATGCTACAACAACCTCTCAGGACAACAACATAAATTCTAATGAGTGTGCCTTACCTTCTACAGGATTAGAAAGCACCTCTAGGAACAGCAGACAAAAGCCTAGGAGCAATACCAGGAACAATAGCGTCTCGCCTGTCTCTGAGAGTGAATGCAAAGAAGTAGAAGAACACCCTAGGAATTTATCGCTTTCAAATAAGAAACATATGTCATACAGATGTAATGTTAAAAGTACTGTTTCAAGTGCATGTAATGACTCTGTTTGTTTAATGTGCAAGAAATCGTTATCTAAAAATGTTTGTGATGATATTGTTTCTAATAAAGAGAATGAGAATGCTATGCCTGAACAGAAAGATGTTCCTCCAGGAACTAGTGCTAGGACTAGATATGTTAAAAGACTTATTGCAACATCTAGGACAATCACTAATAGTCTATTGCCTAGGGACTATCTTAAGCTTTGTGCATGGAAACCAACGGGTAGAAAGTTTACACTTAAGAATGGCAAATTAAAAGTTGTTCCAAAAGAACAAACAGAAACCTTCTCTGAGAGTAATTCATTTGTTACCCCTAACCACATGGAACCAAATGATATACGATTTCCAAATGCAAACTCTTCTGTTCTTGGAAGGTTATCAAAATCTGTCTTTGGATAATCGACTCGGGTTGCTCCAAGCACATGACCGGGAACTTGAAGTTGCTAATCAACTTTGTATGGCAGTTCATAGGAACTGTACGGTTTGGAAACGATCATGTTGCAGCTATTCCGGGTTATGGAGATCTTCGGTTTGGAAACTTCTTAATCACTCGGGTTTACTATGTCGAAGGGTTGGGACACAACTTGTTTTCAGTCGGGCAGTTTTGCGATGCAGATTTAGATGTTGCTTTTATGAGAAACACTTGCTTCGTTAGGAATTTGGTTGGAGATGATCTCTTAAATGGGAATCGTGGCACCAATCTCTATGCTATCGACAAAAATGCAAAACTCTCAAAGTGTTATCTAAAATGTGTATTCATAAACACTTTGAGAGATTTTCACAAAAGGTTTTACGGCAAGTGATCAACAAATCTAGGATAATCATGGAATAATAAAGTGATTATAGTTAGGTTTATGTCCTATGATCCGCCAGAGCCGGAGAGATTTACCCAAGGACAATTCCAATAGAGTAGAATTAGAAGTCCTTAAGTAAGATTGAAAAAAGGAGTAAATGAGAAAGGGATAGAAGGGGTTGAAGAATTAAAAAGAAAAATTTAATGAAAGGGTGAAAAGAAATAGCCCTCCATGAAAACTTAGGTCAGAAACCGGGTCAATACATCTGCTATCGGTATTCACTAAGGCGATACTGATATTGAATACAAGACGTCATGGACCCAGTGACGCACAGCAACACCACTCCTAGCCACTCAGATATCTCTTAAAAGATATTTGTTTCATTTCTCAACACTGCATAATCTATCGGCCTCTCACTCCGAGATGTGTTGATATTGAAAAGGTGGCACTTTGCTCCATGCCTCCGTCTACTAAAACCAAAACGCATATTATCGAGTCTAGAGCCATGAGATTCATCAAAGATCTCTTAGGAACACTTCCAATACAATACACTTGTGGTCACCTACAAGGACACATGTTGTAAGAGTCTTAATGAGACCTAAGGTTTTTGCCTTATATCATGATGGTTACGTGCTTCAAACGATCTACAGTCTTGAAGTGATACTCCGGTATACCTCAGAGTAGGGGTGTCATATGGTTCGACCCGACCCGATAAGCCTCTATCGGGTCGGGTTTATCAGGTTTCCGAAAAATAAAAATTAACCCGCAACCCGACCCGATAAGGAATCGGGTTATCGGGTTTGGGTCTATCGGGTTATCGGGTTTATCGGGTTATCGGGTTGGGCTTACTAAAGATGCATGACAAATTACTCTCAAATAATGTACTTGTTTATAAAAAGTTATTGCTTTGCAGCTATACATAAACAATTCTGAAATGTTAAATGTGCATACGATATCTTTATAGAATCTCTATGGTTATATTTGTGTTTTTACACTTACTTTGTTTCACACATATCTTTTAAAAGTTATTGTAATTTTTCGTTTCAAGTACAATAAAATTATTCGTTCTGTCAATTGCTTTGGTGTCAATTGATCACGAGTCGGACAACTTCTAATTATTTACTCATCGTAACTCCAAACAATATGAACATGTGTGATTTTTACTATAATGGATGATCATATGACAGTCATCACGTCAAATATATCAGATATAAATCATATAATTAATGGGGCTTATAAGGTTTATCGGGTTAACCCGATAACAAATTAGCTAAAACCCTAACCCGACCCTATAAGGTTATCGGGTCTATCGGGTTGACCCGATAAACCCGATAAGGTATATTGGACCCGAATCAACCCGGCCCTATAAGGCCTTATCGGGTTCGGGTCGGGTTGGGTCGACCCATATGACACCCCTACCTCAGAGGCTCTCAATGGCCTTGGTTAAGATTAGGGAAAGTTTTCACACTATGTTGTTAACAATCTCTAAATCTGAACCTGTAAGCGCTGGACAGTTTATTGCTAACTGTTTTATGCAGGTACTGACGAAAGTCCATCAACCATCATCTTATGTCAACATGACGCAAATGCTTAAGAAGATGTTGATCAAGGCAAGAACGACCAAAAGAAGATACTTTGAAGATGACGAAGCATGAAGGAACGAAGAAGCAAGACCTTTATACATCGACACACAAAGTTAAAGACAACGAAGACAAAAGACCGTATCACTAGGAGCATCATTGAAATGACCATCTCTTAGGGGGAGATTGTTAGCATTTAATTTATAAATGCAAAGTGATGGTCATTTGTAACATTGTAACTTGTGTGTTGTATGTATAAGTTAGTCTAGCAAAGTGGGCTTTTGGTAGTTAAATATGTAAGACTTTATGTATAAGTCTAGTCCAAAACAAAAGCCCACTCTCACCCTCATTTTCAGTGTGCCAAAAAGACAGCCAAAAGAGATAACAAAAGGTGGGAGTGTGTGTTCTTAATATTTGTGTTTGTTTTCTTTCTTTTGAAGCTAATAAACCATCGGTAATCTTTACATACGATCCACACTCTTCATTATCTTGTTCTTGTTTGAGTACCTTTCGATCTATAGTTAGTTTGTGTGATAAAGTAGTGATCTTTGTTCATAACAATGAAGGAACAAGAACAAATACTACTCTACAACGACACACAAAGCACAAGACATTGAAGACGAAAGACCACATCACTCAGAGCATCATTTGAATGACCATCCCTTAGGGGGAGATTGTTAGGATTTTTAAAAAGTGATGGTCATGCGTCGTTGTAATATTCTATTTAAGTGTGTCGTTGTGTATTTAATTAGAATAGGCTTTGGGCTTTTAATCTAATAGGTTAATGTTAAGTGAAATGAAAAGCACAAAGCCCACCCAAGTCCAACATGAAAAACTATAAATACCAACCATACCTTCACTTGGAAGGGTTGGTCATTGGTGGTATCCTCTCTCACTAGGTATTTTGTTAGATTGAAGTGTGTAAATAAAAGTTCTATATTTCTTAATCAACACTTCTCTCTTGAGCTTATCTAGTGAATTAGTTGTATGTTAGGATATATTTATTGGAATAACAGGTCTCTTCCCATTCAAATTGCGGGGGAGTGCTAGTCGATATTATTTTGAACCCACTTATGTATTGGTAGGCTTAGCCTATTGCGATTACCTCTGCATGAATCCTTTGTAACTAGAAATACTGATTATGATGTTTAATGTGATTAAGGGAAAATAACCTTCCTACAGTTTTAAGTTAGTCACGGAAGTCAAACATTTCTTTCAAATGTACGCGGGTTAAACGATAATTCCGCGGCCGTATCAAGACTTCTCTATGACAATTAACCACTAGCTAGGTGGTTTACATGTTGGAATTAATATATCATGATAACCATATAAATTAAACATAAACATCAAGAACACGCAATGGAAACATAGGATCAATACATGTAATGTAATTAACCGAATATAAAAGAAAACGCGTACCTTTTAGCAATCCATGCAATTAGGGTTTATAAAACCCCCAAATTAAAGATCAAATCATAAACCCTAATAAATTAGGCTTTATGTAAATCGTATTATCCCTAAATCAATTAGGGTTCCAGTAAAATCTATAGTATGATTTCTCTACGATCATGTACACACGTATTAGAAGCGGTTCAATGCGAAAAGCTAGGTTCTTTAATCACATAAGCTAACTTAAACACTTTAGTTTCGCTCACAACCAAACGCAAAACCACAAGGGTATTTGTTCAATTGGTTATGGCAAAAGTGGAGCGGAGAAGAGAAGAAAAAGCTAGATTATGTGACCAAAGATTACGAACAATGAATACAAAGCCTTGTATTTATAATTATGCAAACTTGGTGACCAAGTAAGGGTGGGTTTGGGTTTCTTAAACCCAACCGATCAGTTCTCTTAATCCAAAGGGATTCCGGAACCTTATTGACCTCTTTTTCATCTCTAGTCCTTGTATTTAATACTTAACGATCGTTAGTTAATTACCGTTAAGTACTAACGTCCGTTAACTATTTATTGTGAATTAATAATTTAATATAACGTTTTGTATTAATTATTTGAATATCGACTCTAATACATAAAGTGTGCAATCCAATAGGCTCGTGTTCGAATCCAATCATACGTATATTAATTATATCCATAAACTTTTCATTATATACCCGTTAATAAAGCATACATCTAATTTTGACATGTTTTATGCACGTATAACATGCACAAGTGATATCTACATCTACTAACATGTAATGAAAGTCATAAACAATTTTCTCCAATGCAAATATGCTATAATGACTTATCTTATTTGTCTGCAACAAATTTCAACCAATATGTGTCGTATCGTATATATTAGTCTTTGAAAGACCAAACTTGTTGAATTTGGCTTTTTTTAAAAACATCAAAATTTTCGTTGAAAAGCTCTTCTCAACAACCTATATACTTTCTATAATTGTAACAACAAAATTACTATAATTTTGTTATGTGTTTATAAATGTCACAATTTTTGTCCCCGTAATATAGTTAGGCATGCATCGTAAAGCGGATGCATGAGTTCAAATCCTTTTCAAGTGTCCCTTATCTCTCCAATGTTGATCGTGTGACTGGTCGTTGAGACCGGAGACTTTTTTAAAGTGTAACTGTCTTATTTATAATCATAATTGCGAACAACATGACTTTTTTTTTTATGATCTATGTAGAAAAGCATGGACACATGAAAATTTTGTTGCAGTAACGTTCCACAAAACTTAATCAAAGAGAAATCTATAAATAAAATGAAACGATGCCATCATACATTCATACATGCATGTCTGCATGCACGCGCCTTCTAAATCTAACTTAGAGTAGAAGAAAAAAGTTGTATCTATTATTTGAGAAGGGTGAGGTTTTCGTGTTTCCAGAAGGTCTAATTCGTTTTCAACAAAACGTTGGAAATGGCTATGCTCTTTCTATTGCAGCTTTGTGTAGTCAAAATCCGGGTGTCATTACCATTGCAGATGCCGTGTTTGGATCCGAAACCAAAATCTCTGATGATATTCTTGCCAAGGCGTTTTAAGTTGACAAAGAAGTGATTTATAAAATTCAGTCAAACATCTAAGCATCTATGGAGTTATAATGGTTACCTAGCTAACTTACAATCTTCAGTTCAATAATGTTTGTTTCGTCGTCTTGTTTTGCTATATCTATAAGTGGAAAAAGGAAATATATTGTATTCATCGCCACTTACATTTTCATCGCCCAATGACTTGATGAGTAACATTTGAAATGAAAACTTGTTATTAAGAAGAAATCATCCCTACAACAATTCGCCAAAGAAATATAATTTACATTTTATTATTATAGTTATACATAATTAGGAAATTAACCCATATAACAATTGAGAATATTAAACATAGTAAAGCATTAAACTTTAGGATCACAATCCAAACAGAAAATCAATACCAAATACCCTATTAGTTATAGTAATGATATAAGTGTCTAACAAAGAAAATCATTTTGACTACATGTCCGTGAGGGTGGCAAGTACTGTTAAGTACATGTTGTCTACAAGCTTGGCAGATCAAAGATACATCCAAGTACTCATGCAGACAAATATATACATGTGCTAACATATATCAAACACTTATAATCTTCAGCCAAGGCGAATATTATAGCAGTCTGGACATGGTGTTTTACTTAGTCATGGACGTAAACAAAGTAATATCGTGATACCAATTCTACAAATATGTAAATTAAAGTGTAAGCAAATAACATATGTGATGATTTTGTTACAGTGGTAAGACATTGTTTTATATGTTGAAACATCTAGACCAGAGAGGTGTATAGTATTAATAAACATTCAACATGAGTCTACAATCGTTGTCAACTTAAAAATAGAAAAAAAAGGGAAAACGCCAGTCAAACTCATTTGATGACAATTTCTTTGAGTTGTTAGTTGTTGACAAATTGTTGTCTTACTCCTTCCGTACGATTTCTAACGTAGGCAAGAGAGCATATGCTGGTTTGTTATAGCACATATTACCTTTGTGATCAATTTAGATAGTTTCTTAGCGCTAGTTAGGCTGTCTATTTTGAGGAGAGCTCAACTTATTGATTTGGTAAACAACAATCAACTGCTCTTCTTTGTTTACTCGTTCCACTGTGTTTGTTTGATGTGAATAATTTCATAACATTTTCCCCGAGTATTATTATTGCTCTATGGTGATACATCATGACAACTATATCGAACACTTATCCGTAATGTTTTTGTGTGTGTCGAGCTTTTCTAAACAAATCGACCTCATCAAATTTGTGGAACCATGTTATGTATTTGAATGCGAAACCTTTGGAAAAATCAATGCATTTTAGTTTCAGACAGAAATAATTTACATATGTTTACTGTTCACTAAACATTAGATATATTTTCCTCCTTTCCTGAAAAACGTTATATAATACTCCGTCCGTCCAAAATAAATGTCATGTTTTTACTTTTTGAAATCTTTCTTATTCAATTTTTGCCTTTAAATATTTTTCTTTGTGTTATATAATACTTATGACATTATTCTCGGCGGTCAGCTTAGATAGGTTGTTTAGTTCATTTGTTTTTGCATAAGTATGACATGTCATATCTTCTGCTAGGTTTTTTATTAACCACTGTAGATGTTTTTAGTTTGCCTTTTTGGGCTGAGGTGTGTGACTCACCCACATCCCTTGTACTTAACAATTTTTTGGACTAATAATATTTTACAGGGGGTAATCCTTTATCCCAAAAATATTACTTGATGAAAATTAATCCAATGAAAATGCAATTTTAAAACCCAATCTATCCATATATTGTAAGAACCCAATGTATCAATATTATGCACACATATATGGAAGGTTTTATAAAGAACTAGAGAGAATAAGTAGATAGAGAGAAGGTGGAACCAAAAGATATGTTTTAGATTAACTACACACACAAAATAATGAATCCATACCTCTCATCAACTAGGAGAGGGATTATATACTTACTAAATGCCACGTTGGAATCTTAATGGGCTTGGCCCATTGGGCTTTTACTTGTTACTAACTAGTTTACAAAATAAGCTCGATTACAAAATAAGATCGCTACTTCTAATGTTAAAATCTCTCCCTAAGGGGTGGTACAGAACAATGTCAATAATCACCCAACCAACTACCCCTTGGTGATAATCTTTTATTATAACAATATACACAGTAGATTAGTCCCCAACACGAGTGCTAACCAGTACAATACACAAGAACAGTTGTTGTCCCTCTATTAGGTGCAACAACGAATACAAGAACTCACACTCTAACAGAAAACAAGAAACCAAAACTAAACCAAAGATCAAGATGATCTTATAACAGCAAACTACTCAGAAACCCTTAGAAACCCAGAAGATTGTGATAATAAACTTTTTTGGTGAAAACGTTGAGAGGTGAGATAACAGATATCAAACCCTAGCTGAGATGAGATGAATATATAGCCCAAGATATTACACTCTAACCCCTGCACAAACAACACTTAACAAACCACACCAAAGTATTAGGATTAGAAAACTTAGTATTAGAAAGTTACACAAAATACCCTTGAAGGTTCAGCTGATTGCCACAAGGACTAAATACTTTCAACATCCCTCCTCAAACAGATGAACCTACAAAAAGATTAATCATACCAAGCCTTCTAACCATAACACCATGTTGTACTGAACCAAGACCTTTGGTCAAAACATCAGCAATTTGACTTTTAGAGTCAACCTTAACAGTTTTAATCAAACCAGAAGAAACCTTTTCTCTAACCAAATGCACATCAATATCAAAGTGTTTAGTTTTCTCATGCATCACTGGGTTAGCAGCAATTTGAATAGCAGCTTTGTTATCACAAAACAACTCAACTGGCAACAAATTTTCAGTAATATCAAAGTTTGTTAAGATTTTAAGAACCCACATAACCTCACATGTAGTAGAGGCCATGCATCTATACTCAGCCTCAGCTGAAGACTTAGACAAAGTAGTTTGTTTTTTACTCTTCCAAGAAACCAAATTGCCATTCACAAAAACACAATATCCAGATACAGACTTTCTGGTAACTGGGCACTTAGCCCAGTCTGAATCTGAGTAAGCAGAAACTTTAAACCCTTGATTATTCTTACTAAAATGTAACCCATTACCAGGAGCAAGTTTAAGATATTTTAACACTCTTAAGCCAATATAAAAATGAGATTTCAAAGGAGAATGCATATATTGACTCAAGCAGTGCACATCATAAGATATATCAGGCCTAGTCATAGTAAGATATATTAACTTCCCAACAAGTTGCTGATAACTAGTAATATTTCTCAAGTACTTATCATCATCAGACTCCTTATAATTTAACACAATATTCTCAGGTAAGGGAGTTAAAACAGGCTTACAACCAAGCAAACCATAGTCATATAACAATTCAAGAAAATATTTTCTTTGATTTAAACATAAACCTTTACCAGATTTTAATACTTCAATTCCAAGAAAATATTTCAACTCTCCTAAGTCTTTAATCTTAAACTTGTTCCTTAGAAAAGTTTTAAAATTCTCAATTTCACTTTCACTATTACCATTGATGACAAGATCATCAACATACACAAGTAAATATAACACAGAACTTCCTTTAGTTTGAACAAACAAAGAGTAATCATTTTTAGACTACACAAACCCAGCCTCAAACAAGGCCTCAGACAATTTAAGATTCCATTGTCTAGGAGCATGTTTTAGGCCATAAAGCGATTTTTTTAATCTGCAAACCTTTTTACTATCTTCTGGAAAAAGACCAGGTGGAGGCAACATATAAACCTCTTCATTTAAATCACCATATAAGAAAGCATTGTTAATGTCCATTTGAAAAAGTTTCCAATCATTTTGAACAGCAACACTCAATAAGCACCTGACAGTGCCCATTTAAACAACAGGACTAAAAGTTTCATCATAGTCAAACCCTGGTTTTTGATTGAAACCCTTAGCCACAACTCTAGCTTTATACCTCTCAATCTCACCATTAAACTTAAACTTAAGTTTCCAAACCCATTTAGACCCTATAGGAATTCTTCCTTCAGGAAGATCAACTTCTTCCCAAGTATCATTCTCATATAAAGCAACAATTTCATCATTCATTGCATTTTTCCAATTAACATTTTTTGAAGCTTCCTCATAAGAGGAAGGTTCACAAGACTTATTCAAACTAGCAACAAAACAACAATTATCTGAACTCAACCTAGTATGATTAGCATATTTACTTAAGCCATACTTAAGTTTAGAATCAAGCACATAATCATTCAACCTAGCAGGCAATTTAGAAGATCTATTAGACCTTCTACAACTAGTAGTTCCTTCCTTAGTTTGATTTTGAAAACTAGGCACATCTGTTTCAGGTATTGTATTTCCCTCAGACTCAATATTTTCATCTAAAGGAGTAGCAGAACCAGAATCAGCTGATTGCTTTGGAGCATCAGGGTAAAGAATCTGTTCTAAAGTAATATCCTGAACATCATCCACAACCCTATCAGACTGATATAAACTACCTTCTCTACCAACAGATACTACATCTTCTGTTTCATCATTGGGAGAGGGACTAGGAGTTCTGGTTTTTGACTCAAAATTATCAAAGAAATTTAAAGTGTTAACTTCAAAATGTGAATCTGAAAGATCAGTTTGTTTCATTTTATAAGGAAAAATAGTTTCATAAAATGTAACATCTCTAGAGTATAAAATAGACCTATTTTCCAAACTTAACAGCTTATAAGCTTTTTTACCACTTGCATAACCAAGTAAAACACACTTTTCAGATTTCTTAAAAAACTTATCAGATTCTTTCAAAACAGTAGCATAACAAAGACATCCAAAACTCCTAAGATGTGCCAGACTAGGTTCTCTACCATAAACCAGAGAAAAAGGAGATTTACCACTTAAAACAGAGGAAGGCAACCTGTTAATCAAGTAAGTAGCAGTTAAAACACAGTCAGGCCAAAAAACAAGAGGAATTCCCCCTTGAAACATAAGACTTCTAGCTACATTAAGCAGATGTCTATGTTTCCTTTCAGCAATCCCATTCTGTTGGGGAGTATATGCAACACTAGTTTGATGAATAATACCCATAGTGTAAAAAATTCACCCATTTTATTATTAACAAACTCAGTACCATTATCAGATCTAACATCTTGATTTTCTTATTGAATTGAGTCAAAACCATTTTAAAAAAACTTTGAAACATCTCAAAAACCTCATGTTTTCCTTTTAACATATAAACCCAAACAGATCTGCTAAAGTCATCAACAATAGTCAAAAAATATCTGAACCCTTCCCTGCTAACCACCTTATAAGGACCCCACACATCTAAATGTATAAGATCACCAAAAAATGAAGATTTGTGTTCACTTAAAGGAAAAGGATCCCTTGTTTGTTTAGCCTTATGGCAAACATCACAAGGTGCGCCATGATCAATATTAGTTAAGTTTAAAGATCCCTTTAAAAGTTTTAAAACTTGATTAGCAGGGTGTCCCAATCTACTATGTCAAACATCTTTAGAAACAAAACAGCTAAAAACCTCACTTTTAATCACACAAGCAGAAGAGACTTTAGACTTATCAAACAAATAAAGCCCACCAGACTCACTACCAGTCCCCAGCACCCTCTGCTGAGTTAAATCCTGAATATAACATTTAGTCTCATCAAAACCAACCCTCAACTTGCTATCTTTGATCAATTTATTAACAGACATAAGACTAACACAATATTCAGGCACAACCAAAACATCAAACAAAACAACATTATCATTAAGCTTTAGGTTACCAACATGAGTAACTTTAGCTAAAGTTCCATTAGGATGTCCCACAGTAATCTTTAAATCAGATATATCAACCAAGTTATGCATATTAAGAGGACTATTAGTTAAATGTTGATTAGCCCCAGAGTCAATTATCCATCCCAGATGGTAAGTAACTCCATCCAACTTAATACTAGCACCAAAAAACTTATAAAAATGCTGATTAAAGAAAACACTGCAGTTAAAGAAAGAACAAGAATCCCTACCTGCCATATTGACGTTAGCAGAGGTTCCTGGTTTATCATTCAACAGACTCAAAAGCTTCATAACCTGTTCATTACTCAAGGACATACTACTAGTACCATTCTTAGAACTATTATTAACCACAGAAGCACTCTTAATATCATTGGTTTTATTAAAATTATTAGCAGGTTTCAGATTAGGGTTCTTTTTAAAACCAGATGGATAACCAATAATTTCAAAGCATCTTTCAACAGTATGACCTTTCAATCCACAATGAGTACAAAGAAGACTATCATAGTTGCCCCTGTTATTAGAACCAGAGTTGTTACCATTATTGTTCCTCTTCCAATTAGTATTTTTATTATCATAAGTCTTAGAAACAAAAGCAGACATCTGAGCCTTCTCAGTTTTGACAGTTGTGGTTGGAACCCCTCTATGGGATTCTTCCCTTGATACAATCACAAAAGCATCTTTGACTTCAGGAAGGATTTCCCTGGTCAAAAGAGTACTTCTTATGGGTTGATAGATGTCATCAAGACCCATAAGGAACTGCATCAATTTTAACAACTTTCCATGATCAACAAGTTCTTGTCTAGCCTCACAAATACAATCGGGCAACTTAGTAAGAATATCAAACTCTCTCCACAAAGAATTCAACTTATGATAATATTCAGACACAGGTAATCCACCCTACTTAAAACTATTAATCTTTTGAAGCAAATTGAAAACTACAGATCCATCAATCCTATCATAGGTATCTTTTAAATCTTTCCATACAACAGAAGCATTATCAGAGAACACATGACCAAGATACACATCTTGAGTTAAAGAACTCAATATCCAATTAAGAACCACTGCATTACACCTGTCCCACTGGGCTTCCAGCAAGGGACTGGCAACATAAGCAGTTCTAAGACAAGTATCATTAAGAAAACCCATTTTATTTTTAATTTGCATAGCAAGTTTTATAGCACTAGCCCAAACTCTATAATTTACAACACCAGCCAATTTAACACTCACAACAGAAGCACGATTAGAATCATTAGCATGAAGATGCAAGGGATTACTTTGATCAAGACTGCTAATAATAATAGCCATATTGAAACAATCATGAAACTAAACCACTGAATAACAGATAAACAACCAACCAAGAAAACAAACAAACAGATGAAGCAATCACAATAATGAAACAAGTAAGCAACAAATACCAACTAAACAACCGAACAAACAACCAAAAACTTACTAAAGCTACCAATCATAAAAGACAAACAAACCTACACCTAGGACTAACTTAGCCCAAGTCAGCAAGCTGTGATTGACCAGAGCAGGTATTCACACCTCTCACGGAGGCAGATCAAGATGTTAGTCAATCCGTTTGCGCCCACTAAACTCAGAACTAGTTAATCCTAAAGGAAAAAAAAAAATACTTACAGTGCTTTTTAAAAAGAACACCAGCAGCGGAAAAGAATCAACCGGCAGCCCAAGAACCACAAGATTCCCAGAATACAAGAAACCCCCAATTAAGAAATTAGGGTTTCTTCCAATAGTACCAAGAATTCAACAATTCAATTGTTGAAACCACTAAAAACACCTTTAATTGTACCAAGAACCTCAATAACAGAAAACCCCCAAAAATTAGGGTTTCAAGAACAAGCCCTAAAAAATCCAATTGAGGTCACAACGCCTCAATCAACCAAGAATCACCAAGAGATCAAAACGATTACCAACCTGGCTCTGATACCATGTTAAAATAGTACAGAACAATGTCAATAATCACCCAACCAACCACCCCTTGGTGATAATCTTTTATTATAACAATATACACAGTAGATTAGTCCTCAACACGAGTGCTAACCAGTACAATACACAAGAACAGTTGTTGTCCCTCTAATAGGTGCAACAACGAATACAAGAACTCACACTCTAACAGAAAACAAGAAACCAAAACTAAACCAAAGATCAAGATGATCTTATAACAGCAAACTACTCAGAAACCCTTAGAAACCCAGAAGATTGTGATAATAAACTTTTTTGGTGAAAACGTTGAGAGGTGAGATAAAAGATATCAAACCCTAGCTGAGATGAGATGAATATATAGCCCAAGATATTACACTCTAACCCCTGCACAAACAACACTTAACAAACCACACCAAAGTATTAGGATTAGAAAACTTAGTATTAGAAAGTTACACAAAATACCCTTGAAGGTTCAGCTGATTGCCACAAGGACTAAATACTTTCAACACTTCTAATCCTAAAGTCTCTCCCTAAGGGGTGATCATACAATTAATCATTTTGTGGACAATCTGTAACACTGGTACCTCGCCTTTGATCCCTACCACCAATAAATCCTTCGATCCGTTGCATCTGCTCGCGGAATCGAATTCTCTTTTCAACCTTATCCTTGATATTCTCGAGTTCGACCACTTGAGTTGCCAACATCGGTGGTTATACATTATGTTGTCTGTTTTCGACCAATATAGCCTCAATCCCTTCATAAACACACTTGAGTGTACTTGCGCATAACTTGTGAATCTCTTCAGCAACAATGAAACGTTTGTGCCCGTTGTTGTTGAGATAAACAACTCCGACTTTTGGTTTGGTGATAAGCGTGTACGACACTGTATCTTACATATCTGGGATTTCCATCATCGGCTTTGTGAGGTTAAGTCGATACTTATAGCTTTCAATACCAAGCTGGAAGTCATTTACCCTTTCTTCAATTACCCGACTTCTCATGATACGTACAAGTGGGTGAATGAATTATTTTAGAAGCTTATGTGTCCACTCGTAGTGAAGTTGTTGTCATTTAACGTACAGGTCTTCCAGATCATTCATGTTCATATTCTAGAAGTCAGCTTCAGTATACCCATAGACGTTGTCATCTTCTCCTAGAACCATAATCTTCTAAACATATTTCCAGCCATATTGCTCTTCTATTTCAAGGTCGAAGATTTGTTTGATGACGAGTTATGAGTTGACATATTCCTTTGAACGTCCAATGAGATGCTTCAGCAAATAAAGATCTCTTTTCCGCTTTTGCCCGTTTTCCACATTGTAGTAAGCCATGTGAAAGAACTTGCTTGTCTCTCTAGCCCTGTACTTAGCCATGAATGCAGGATGTTCTTCTGGATCATCTTCATCAAAGTCTATGGCTTTCAAGTTTCTTTCCAAAGACGGCTTCAAGTCCAATTGGGCTTTTCTTCTTTTTCTAGGGTAAATACGTCGAAATTGTTGTAAGAGACAGCTTGATCACGATGACGGCTTGGGGGACCGTATACAGGTATTTCTTCTCTTTCGGGGTAGGAACATAACGTGTTGAGGCAGATTTCCAGAGAGAAGTTCTCTGACGCTTGATTTTCCCAAAAAGTGTCTATTGTATTCATCATATCGTTCAGGTTCTTTTCCATGAACTCTCTACACCGGTTCTAGGATCTTTGAAGTATTTATCCATGAACTCCAACCTTTCCTTCTGGATTCGTTCTTGTTCCCTAATCAAGTTGTCTTGTTTCCCGAAAGTGCTTCTGAAAACCTTCATTAAAGATTCTAATGCCCCGTCCGGATCAATCTCTCCAAAAATATTCCCTTCTTCTAACTCTGGCTCTTTACTATAGTTAGCATCATAAACCCAAACTGTCTCTTCACTCAGATCAATCACTTCAGTAGTAATCACTTTGCCGTTTTCTTCGGCAAACTCAAAAACCATAGTCTCTTTTCCTTTTCTTGCCACTTCACCCTTATCAACTCCCCTATCTCCAAAATCATACAATTCATCTGTAGACATATACGACGTTGGATCATCATCAACAACCCCAACACTTGTGCTTTATTTTTGCTGTAGTTGAATTTGGCTTGTTTTAAGAACTCGAAATTCTCCAAATTTTTCATTGAAAAGCTCTTCTAAACAACCTATACACTTTCTATAATTATAACAATAAAAATTATTATAATTCTGGTATCTGTTTATAAATGTCACAATTTGTCCCCGTAATATAGTTAGGAATGCATCGTAAAGCGGATGCCATGAGTTTAAATCCTTTTCACGTGTCCCCTTAATCATGTTATTATGTGATTTATCTATCTCTCCAATGTTGGTCGTGTGACCGGTCGTTGAGGACCGAAGACAGTTTTTTTAAAGTGTAACCGTTTTATTTATTTCCATAATTGCGAACAACATGACTTTTTTTATGATCTATGTAGAAAAGGCGTGGACGCATGAGAAATTTGTTGAAGTAACGTTCCACAAAACTTAATCAGAGTGAAATCTATAAATAAAATGAAATGATGCCATCATACAATCATACATGCAAGGACAGAGACGAAACCGGGGGTCCCCGGACTTCCATTGACATTTTCGATATAGTGTTAATTTTTGAAAAAAAATATTGATTTTCCTAAATGTATCCGGTCTATCAAAATGTGTTTCGATGTTGCGTTAATTTTTGAAAAAAACTCTGTTATAATACGGTTCAAAAAAAATTATGCACCCGGTCATATTTGGTCCTAGTTCTGTCCTTATATATGCATGAGCCTTCTAAATCTAATTTAGAGTAGAAGAAAAAAAGTTGTATCTATTATTTGAGGATGTGTTTGGTGACTATATCATCGTTTACTTGATCCACATGATTTTTTTAATTGGAGCGAGACACCATATGTTGCTTGTATGTTCAAACTCTTCTACTATAAAAGCATTACCAAGTTACATATAATCTCACAAGTCACTTGAGCTACCAGTATTTATCAAGAAATACATTTTTGCCTATCCCTAATGGCATCCCGTTTCCTTTTAGTTGGTCTCTTGTTGGCAACATGTTCGCTTGTTGCTTTGGCTTCGGACCCTAGTCCTCTTCAGGACTTCTGTGTGGCTGATCGTGATAGCAAAGGTAAATGATCAATTTCATATAAGATTGATCAGATTCAAATATACTACAATTGTATGTGCTTATGGTACTTTTATTTGTGTTATCACAGTATTAGTGAATGGTTTCGTTTGCAAAGATCCAAAGATGGTGAAAGCAGAAGATTTTCTTTTCAGAGGGTTAGACAAGATGGGAAATACAACAAATGCGGTTGGGTCTAATGTGACACAGGTATTTGTAAATCAGTTGCCAGGACTCAACACTTTTGGTATTTCCATGGTACGTATCGACTATGCTCCGTGGGGTCAAAACCCTCCACACACTCACCCACGAGCCACTGAAATCTTAGTTGTAATTGAAGGCAGCCTTCTTGTTGGTTTTGTCACATCTAACCCTGACAACAAGCTATTCACAAAACGTCTTGAGAAGGGTGATGTTTTCGTGTTTCCAGAAGGTCTAATTCACTTTCAACAAAATGTTGGAAAAGGCTACGCTCTTGCTATTGCAGGTTTGAGTAGTCAGAATCCGGGTGTCATTACCATTGCAAATGCCGTTTTTGGATCAAACCCCGATATCTCTGATGATATTCTTGCAAGGGCCTTTCAAGTTGATAAAAAAGTGATCGATAAAATTCAGTCAAAATTCTAAACACCTATGTTGTTATAGAATGGTTATGTATCAAGCATTATAGTCTTCGGTTCAATAATGTTTGTTTTGTCTTGTATTGTCTTGCTATATATTTATTATTGATTAAATGAAATATATTGTGTGCATCGTCATTTTCATATTCAATGTCTAGTGAGTCGATAAGTAGAGAACATGATTTACTTACTTACTTCCAAAAACTAGAGTACATGATTTTCTTTTGTGATCCTTCATTTACTTCCATTTACTTGTTTCAAAAAATCTGGAAAACATAGTGTAAATCTCCTATAAAACAAAGAAAATGATTAGGAGACCTAATTCATATTACTAATATTATGCCTAAGCAATTCAATGTTTGACAAGTGGATTCCATAATTTCTCACTCATAACATTTACCATGGATCTTGTCATATGTTTAAGCATATGAATTAGTCATTCCAATCAATGTTCGTAAAACAATTCCCTTATACGGAGTATCTCAACTAAGGATACTACAAACTTAAGGTTTTTCTGTATCTTGGTGTACTTAATGTAACCACACGTGCTTAATTCTCTAAAAACATAATCTGAGGATATTAAAAGAATTCCCATGCACTCTAGACGTTGTTGATTCCTATTTTTGTGCAATATTGGTACAATGTGAATAGTGAGTATCTTGTTTATGGAACTTTGCTGGTGCACTTTTGTGTTGCATAAAAGGTATCAAACTTGAAAAGAAAAATCATTGTTGCACAAAAATAAAATATAATACCAGTATTGAACATTTTCGTTGTTTGATACCTTAAATCGGAATCGACCAATAATTCGATACCCCTTTAGTACCTTTTACCCAAAACTTAACATAAACCAGACACTTATTTGGACTTTGTGATTACACTGCTTAAACGAAACATTTGTTTCAACATTTTGATTAGTTTTTTAAAAGAGTGTTTTCGATTGCTTATTTAATGAAGAAAGTTATCCACTATCACTAAGATATACTTCTTCCCATATATACGCTGAACACGCATTGAACAAAGATAATCTTTCTTGAAATCAATAAAGGAAGTCTCGTGACTAGGTTCTAATAAGCAAGGTTTTTGATCGTTCTGAAATTGATGAATTAGACGACAATTGCATAGCCAAGATTGTGATGATGTGGCTTTAGCTAACAAGCATATTGGTGTCTTGGAAGTGATTCTTTCAAAGCAATCGAGCATAGATTCATGAAACACCCCTAACCAAATTTTACAAAAATTTTGCGCATACGTCATGACAATAACCGACCTTTTGTTTTTAACCCAAAACTTAAACATACTTTATTATAAACAAAATTTAATTCATTTTCATATATATACTTGGTCTAAATGACCCGTGAAAACATGTTTTACATAAATATTGGTGTTTTGCCAAACACCCATTTTACCCCACTTTACATACACTTTAACTCATAACTATAACGTAAGACTTTAACACATTATAACCTTTACAATTATACTTTTAAAACTGTAACAGCACATCAAATACACTTTACATTTACAAAAGACTATAGCTCGACGACTCCTGGGGGTTAACTCGTTCAAGCCCGGTAACTAATACTAATTTCATATGCATAATCCAACGCACTTCCAAATCTTCTACTTCATAATCATAGGTCCTTAATCTGATACCTTACTTAATGCCGCACAACCTACAAACATGTCAACAACTATAGTGTAAGCTATGGCTTAGTAAATAAGGTTAAAACATGTATAATACATCAATCATTCATATTAGCATCATGAACATTTACCATTAGTCCAAGTCTATTGATGGGAAAGGCACCCTTGTGGATGATAATGGTAAACCCGTTCCGGTGGCTGATGGTATAAGGAAGGGCAACCCATTCTCTAAGGTGGGTGAAGTGGTTGATTCTGATAGTGATGATGAGGTGTTTGAGCCAAATGATCCTCTGGATAGTTACATTTCATCAGCAGGAGGACATAACGAGCTTGAAGGCTATCTTTCTGATGATTATGCGGCCCAGGTCTTTGATTTACCTGGGCAACTTGAGGAATATAATAAGCAGTTTGATTTCAAGCTTCAAGGCCGTTCGAGGAAGTAATCTTTTATTTAGATCTGTTTATTTGTTTGCATGTCGTTTTTGTTTTCAATGGTTGTTCTAGTTGTTGGTAGCTAGTTGTTCATTTATGGCATGTCATAAATGATATAGTGGTTGTTCAAGCGATTGCTTGAGGTTAATGTGGCGGTTCAGCCACATTCCACTGTACTTGAAACGGTTTTTTTGGTTAATATATTTTGCCAGGGTGGAAGTTCCCTTTTACCCAAAAAAAATCATTCATATTAGCATCATGAACATTTACCATTAGTCCAAGTCTATTACTATACATCATATACATTTATAACACTATAACAACCAACAAGCTTTAAACACATGATACTATAACCATCACTAAGTTTCAAGAAATCAACTAAATCAACATAAGTTTTAACACATCAACTATAACATGCTATAACAAACATCAAGCACATAACTAATACAATACGTACCTTGGTTAATCTATAACCAAGGACTAACATACACTTATCCAACTAGTCAAGAGTCTCCATCTATTCCATACATTCTAAGACAAAACATCTAAGTCTTTAACACCTTCATTCATCACACATAATATGATAACATCGATATTAAACATGTTATAACCAAAGTTACTTACATTGGCTTTCATAGCTATTTTTACCAATAATTTAACACCATCATCCTTGTTGTTTCCTTTCATCAACTTTAATTATCATATGATCATATATGGTGCTAACTCAACATTTAAACAACTTTTATAAAATGGTTGAGATGATTTGTATATAGCATATTAGACCCACTTAAACTTTGAATTAGGACTGATTGCATAAGAAAGTAGACTCAGAGGACTACAATTTTGGTTCTAACCTCATCTTAACCATACATACGGTTAATTCATTACGATATTCCAAACATGACCCATTTTTCTGTACTACTTGTTGTCCTATTTTGTACTTAGCCAAAAACGTCCAAAACTCGTTATTACCATCCCATAACATAATAGAAAGGCTTATAACTCTATGAAATTAGATTAGCTTAATCATCACACAAATTTAATAGCTTTACCACCCCTATTTTTCCTTAGGCATATGTGGCACCCAACTAAAGTATGTCACCAAACTAATTAGCTTAGTCTTCATTCTATCAGCTTAGTTATCAATATAATTAGCTTAGTCATCGATATTATTTGCTCACCATTAGACACGTGTAAATCATCTAAAACACTTGTTATACTTTCTTTTGGTGTTACTTGGCAATAATAGTCCCTTAAGTCCTTTTCTCTTTTATTTGTGACATACAATACTTTCTAAAATCATTTACATAATACATTTAACTTTAGATTTGACTACTGACTTTACTTCCATTGACTAACCAATCATATCGAGTCATCCAACTCATGAAAGTCATAATCAATTTATCACAATTGCATTCTCGTAATTAATACCAAGAAACCGGTTTTGGAGTGTTACAATTCGAACCACGAGTGCCTTTGAGAATATCGACGCCATCGAGAGTACAGATTATACACTGATGTTTTCTAAATGCAATTTCTATGCCACTATCACAGAACTTACCGATACTGAAGAGATTATGACCTAGTCCTTCCATGTAGTAAACATTCTTGATTGTGACTTTGCCATGAATAAGATCATCGTACCTAGAGCAAAATGATCATTCCCGAAGGGCATTGTTCCCAAGAATTTTTCAACGAAGTTCTGGAGGAATGCCTTGTTACCGTCATATGCTTGGTGCACCCCGAGTCGAGGTACCACAGACAAATTTGGACAATCTGCAAAGCAAAGAAGTCGAATATGGAACCCGAGAAGAAGTTGGTTCCTGGATGTTAGATGTCACAGATTGCACATATATAGTGATTGGTCATTGTTACCTAACTTCTCACTAGTGTCTAAAACAATTCCTGTGGGTTGCCACCTAAATCCAACTGAGTTAAAAGTTCTTCTATGGATTTCCACCTAGTAAATGGAGTGGAAGCACAAGGGGCAAGTGCCCCCCCCCCCCCCACCGGAAAATTTTGTAGTTCAATGTTTTTGAATTTTTGAGGTATTTTCTTAATTTGCCCCCTAAAAATATTTGCTTTCTGTAAACTGAAAAGCAAAATCAGTGTTTTAAGATGCAAAACATATTTCGTGTATCGCAATAGAGTTTTTAAAAACTTGAATTGCAGTGGTGGACATGGTGTTGAAGAAGATGAAGTGACTGCACTTAATGAAGATGAAAGAGAAAGCAACTTTTGACTTTTTATTTTCAGTTTTGTAGTTAAGTCACGTGAGGGGTACAAGTAAAAAGAGAGTATGTACAAGTACTTTTTCTTTAAATCTTTTATTTACCTATCCAACCTTTTAGATTTTCATTTTTTCAAACTTATTTTGTGTTTTTAAAGTTCGTATTTTCATTTTTAACAAGTAAATTATATTTGAATTAGATATTATTAAGTTTACTAATGACGCGCTTTTTTCCGTTGTATATTCAGTTTGACAAAAGAAATTTTTTTTGCCCCCCTCAGTATTTATTCTGGCTCCGCCCCTGCCTGTAGGGATCCACTTTTTCATTCTCTTGTTCTTGGTTTTCGTGCTTTTAGGCAATGATTTCTTTTTAGTTTGCTTATTAATAATATGCACACAATCAGAAGCATTTATATCATTCATGCAAAAGTAGAAGTAGCGAGTTTGTTATTGTTTTTGTTTTGAGGAGTGATGGATTTGTTCTGAAAATATATGTTATTTTGTTTCCGTTTGAATGCTATATGTTAATGTAGATTATTGATCATCATGTTAGGTTGATCTATTTAAGAATGTTTATGTTACATCTATGTTAATGTTTTCCTAATATTAGAGGCAATTTCACATATGTGTTTTTAATGATGATTTACAATACGGAGTAGTATTTTTTTGGCAAACAAGCTCAAATACTAGTAGATAGTAGATAAAAATTGCTAATAATGAACTTTGTATCTAAAGAACATGAACTTGCATTAGATTGGTACTCAAGGTTGTGTTATATGAGAACCATGATAGCGCACATAACATTATAACATTCAAATCTTTGCTGCTTGGGCAACCTTTAGTATTCGACTCGATTACTTGATGTTCTGGGAAAATTAAAACTTGTTTAAAAACCTTCCTCCTCAGCATAAGAGATATAATAAGCATGCTGTCAAATGCACATATTTATATACTAAACTAGTTTATTGACCCGTGAAATTCACGGGATTAAATTGAAAACCGTGAAATAGTAGTTTTGTATTTATTATAAAAAGAAATATGTTTATATAAGCAATCGATTTGTGATATCATGCGAATAAATGATATGTTAGATGTATTAAAAGATAATAGTCATGTTATATAAGAATAAAATAAAGTTTAGGAACGATAAAAAGGCGTAAAAATTTTTGATATGTACTTTTGACAACATTTTATGTAAAAAAAGAGTAAGATAATTTAACAATAAAATAAAGAAAGTATGTCACAACAAACACAGAAAATATTTTATGGTAATAAAACCTTGATTAAAAAATGAAATAATAAAATACTCTTTAATAAAAACACTTATAAAATATGAGATATAATTTCATAAGCTATAATATGTATGTATGAATATATGAAAAAAAGACATAGTTAAAAAAAAATTACAAAATGTAAACACCTAAACATTCTTAAAACACAAATAACGAAAAAACATTCCATAAGTTGATGGAGCAAAAAAATTGGGTTATATTATGTGCATGGATATGAGTTTTATATTAACACACACATATTTATAAAAGTTTAATTAACCAACACAATTAGATCATCACTATCTCTAAAACCGATCAAATTCCAACCATAAAAACATCAAATTAGATCTAAATAGAAACGGCGGTAATCTTTCTTAGCATATGGATTGACAAACGACCAGGTTATTAACTTGCCCACCTATTGCCCGAAGAAACCTACATCACATATGTTAGTTATAAAGTTGGATCGAAAGCTTATTCCCTAACAGTTCAGACGATGAGATACAAAGATTACTCCAAAAAGAAAAAACGTATCACATGGACTGAGCATTGCCAATCACGACAATTTGGTTAAATGCTTACATTACGGTATGCTTCATTATTCACCAAAACCTATGTGTTGCCAAAACACAAACGTTAATTCAATGAGCCAATAAATGTTATTTTTAGATAAAAGCTTGTTTCTTACCTTTAAAAAAAAAAAAAAAAAAAAAAAAAAAAAAAAAAACTTTTTCGTTGAGTACTCACTATTAATCAAATAATCAATCCATTGACTCCCATTTTTCTTTTGAAAAATAGATTACCGAGTATATATGCGCCCCCGCCAAAACCATGAATAGGTCTATTCCCTTGATCAAAACCATGAATCGATCTATACCCTCTTCCTTGTGGTAACTTTTGATCCAGTTCATATATCTATATACTATCTATAAAACAAAAATGGTCAAAGTGAAAAATGAAAAAACAAGAAAGTGAAATGTTGAACAACTAAAAAGGAAATATTGAAACAATTAATTATGAGCAATTTCAACTATTAATACACATATGTTTCAAAATAAAACTATTAATACACATCGAAAATCGGGTTGACTCGGGACGCTTAAAACCCATCGGGTTAACCCGGTTTAATTTGACCTGGTTTTTCGACCCAACCCGTCGGGTTGACTCGGTTTAAATTGACCCGTTTTTCGACCAGAATGGTTCAACCGGTTGAACCACCCGGGTCGAACTGGGTTTCAAAACATTATGTTTAATCCCCAAATCCTCAAACTTTTATTATTTTTCGTTTATAACCCATAAACTTTTTTTTATCACTAAAACTATATGCCGCTATAAAATCCTGTTGCTATGCACGGACACTCGTCTAGTTATCTAAAAAGAACACTGAAAGTGGGTCACTTAGTTTATTGACCCGTGAATTCATGGGGTTATATGAAAAATCGTGAAATCGAAAAAAATGTATTTTCCAAAGAAATTAACAAATAAATTATAATTGTTGAGAATATGTGAGTAGATAATATGTTAGATCGAAGTGGTAAAATGATATAAGTATTAGATGTTGAATAGATGTATAAAACGAACATAGTCATTGTACATGAACATAAAATAAATTTTATACATACAACCAAAAAAAAAATATATATATATATATATATATATATATATATATATATATATATATATATATATATATATATATATGGAGACTTTCTTGCGAGAACCATCTTATCTGCGAGAACTGAGAGAACCACCAAAAACATACATGCACGCCTTTTAAAATAAAATAAAAATACATGCAAATCATCAATAATCATAAGTATCTACCTATGTTCTTCAATATCATCATGGACACATCATCTTTTTTTACAAAAACCTTACACACGGCCACAATATTGTCGTTGCACACCTTATAAGAACATACATGCACACCTTCAAAGAAAAATTTTGTATTTCCAATTTCTTATCAAATTCTTTAGAGCAACCATGTTTTTTTTAAAACATATATGTTGTTTTTAGAACATATGTGCAAAATTACAATTATTGAAGGCGTGCATGTATGTTTTTGGTGGTTCTGTCAGTTCTTGCAGATAAGATGGTTCTCGCAAAAAAGTCTCACTCTATATATATATATATATATATATATATATATATATATATATATATATATATATATATATATATATATATATATATATATATATATATTGATGTTCTGGGCAAATTAAAACTTGTTTAAAAACCTTCCTCCTCAGCATAAGAGATATAATAAGCATGCTGTCAAATGCACATATTTATATACTAAATGGACATGTTTTTCCTTTTAACTTCCTAAGGTTTTAAAGAGCAAATTGACAAACAAGATGCTTTCGGCTATGCAACCATATAATCATGAAAACGCAAAAGGCAAGTATAAGATCAATAAAGACAAGCATCACAAATGTCCATGATTACAAAAATTAAAACTGTGAGAAGAAAAATGAAAAAAAGAATTCCGTTGCCGGGACCTGAACCCGGGTCTCTCGGGTGAGAGCCGAGTATCCTAACCAACTAGACTACAACGGATTGATGTTTGACCTGTACCGCTAATTTATATGATTGGATGATACACAATCGATTTAGCCAAATGCTGAGTGAAGTGTCATATACTTTGTTGAGCACTTTTTTAGTACATTAAGGTTGCATAGTCAAATAAAAAGATTATCATGGTGTCCACATAAAGCTCAAGCGTATACCCTGTTGTAGTATTTTGATACACTTGTCGGTTTCAACAATGGAGGTCTCGGAAAGTAGATGGACAGATGGTTGATTTGACACAATCTTTGTTGGGCGAGAATAAGTTGTGATATATTGATGCTTTATATAACAGTGTGTATACATAGTTAAGATGTTGTAGCTTGCAATATACCAGACGTATAAATGCGTATAAAGTAGGGGTGTAAATATAAGAAACAATTCTATAGTTTTCAAGCTCTGTCGCTGTTACCAAAACGAGCGATACCACGGTCACTGCCTTTCGACAGTCGTCTTCCTTATAACTAATGTCTCCATACAAATTTTATAAATCCTTTATAGAATAAGAAAAATTTGCAATAAAAATCGCATGGACTCTCGAAGTCTCTGCGAGTCTGCATTAAGTGTCTGAATTTTATATCCGCATACTTAAGTCACCTACATCGTAGAGATTAGAGAAAAAGATCCAATCGCAAATCGAATATATGCTACTGATCATATTTTACCTGAGGGATCACAATCATCACAGATAGACGAGCAAATATGCAAGGACAACAATGAAAAAAATAAATAAATAAATAAATGAGCATCATATGAAAAAAATATATATATATTAATCTATACTACATATAATTGAGGGATGACTCTCTATCCAAATTTTAAGACTTACAAGAAAAGAAGCATAGTGTACAACACTTTAATGCACATAATTTTCAGACGTACAAGACAAGAAGCATAGTGTACACCACTTTAATGCACATATTAAAAATAAAATAAAAAAATAAAAATAAAAAAAAATAAAAAAAACCACATTAATGCTATTTAATATAGTCAATTAATTAACTGGTCAATAAATACAATTAATACAGTTATTAAAACACCCCTTACATAAGAAATACAAATTATCAAGCATATTGTACAACCAAATTAAACACAATTCTTGCTTTAAATGTCACTAATAAAAATAATAAAGCACATTATACAAATATTCAAGCCAAAACGGGCAACGGGCCAAATGGGCTTGAGCCCGAACGGGCGCGGGCCAAACGGGCTCGAGCCCGAACGGGTACGGGCCAACGGGCTCGAGCCCGAACGGGCACGGGCTATACGAAATTCTTGATATCCGTAAATTTATTGTCAAAAAGAACATAATAAACTAAAATACATGATTCGCCGAAAAATTTTATTTCAGGGTACCCGCCGCCACAACGCGGCGGGTACCCTGCTAGTAATAATAAATGATAATGATAATGATAATAATAATAATAAAGAAGAAGAAGATATTGGCTCATAAATATCTTTCAAGTCTCAAAACAAAGTTTTGTAGTGAAAGATCAACAATTAGGGCTCGGATTGCATCATCAGAAGTAACAATGGAAACAGAATTTTGTTCTTCAAGAATCTTCATTTGGCGTTCAGCATGTTCTCTCTCACAGGCACTAATTCCTAAAATGATATCAACCATTGCACCTGTAGTCCCGAAGAACACAAGTGGTGCAAGTGATTTCCTCTTTATTCCTACGGGTATAGCAACCAGTGCACCTGCTACAGAGAAGACCCATGTGCCCAAAGCGCTACAAAAATGAAAATCCGATAAGATTAGCACACAAAGATGCTCTAATTGTGCTTATTTGCATATTCAGTAATCTATTGATTTTGATTAACAAGTTTATGAATTTTTCGTTGTTAAATGTCATACTCTTACGAGTCAAAAGTCGAGCATGTTACCCTTCAAACGAGGTGAGTCAGTCATTGACTATTAAATGACCTTGGCTCTTGCGAGTCATTCATCGACTCTTAAGTCAAGTCAACACGTGATTCTTACGCGTCATATATCATGCATACTTTTAGTGTAGTTTCGGAAAACTAAGAAAAGAGATAAATGACTTAAGATTTTTCTATATCAAGCAATTGCGCTTGTTGTTCACCAATCACCATCAACACACACCCATGCTCTGCTCATCTTAGTAACAAAAACTTCAAACGATGATCTCGTCCCTTTAAGTGCTATCTAAAAGAAAAAGAAATCACAGAGACAGTTGTAACTTGTATGTAAAGAAACGGTTGGAGGGTTAATGCCTTACCCACACCCAATCCCAAATTCCAACCTTTCGAATGTACATTATACATACAATCTTTCTTATTAGTTTATTACATGTTAATCTTCATTAACGCAGGACTATTAAATTCTAAATTTTTACCGTTTACTTTGAAAAAATAGGATTTCCAAGATGTGTTGCTACTTATTAATGTCTTCTTATATAACATGACTCTTACTAGTCAAGTCGCGAGTTAACAACTTCCTATTTCACGTAAATATATTTTATTATGTTTATATTTTTAGGCTTGTCATGTTGATAGTTAACCTAAACTTTGGGTTAAATATGTCAAGTCAGAAAAATATGTTAGAGTCTAGTATGTATTGTAAAGTTAGGGGGATCAATTGTACGTTTGTAAACCTATTAACTGAAAAACGGCTATTAGGATAAAGGTGTCATTTCAAGAAGCGTTGCATCGCTTCATAGGTGTCGGTTAGAAAACTATATATAGGGTTGATTATTGTAAGTTCGGTATGAACAAAGATTGCAAGTCTAATAAAATATCAAGTTTGTAGTACCTGTGTTTGTTTGTTCATCAATTTGCAAGTCTATAATTCCAACAATTGGCATCAGAGCCGAAGGTTAATCGATCCGGGGAACGTATGCAAGTAGCGATCGATTGAAAAGCAAGAACCAGACCACCACCACCGTCGCCATAGAAGGAGGCGATTCTGTTTGGACAAATTGAAATTTAACCGATTTCAATAAGCAATCGATTGAACAGGAGGCAATCGAAAACCCACTCAATCAAAAGAAAGTTGAAAGAAACATACTTGTTTTGTCGATTGAAGCCAGAAACCGTCGAGTAACCACCATCGCCGGAGAAGAATTCGGAACCAGAACCACCGATCGAAAGAAGAAGACGAAGTTTTGTGTTGGTGATTTTTGGTGTTTTAGGTTCGATAACAATCAACAAAGAAGAAAGCAAGGATAGTCATTTTTGAGATCTGGTAGACAAAAGAAGTTTAGATACCGAGAGAAAAAGAAGAAAGCAAGATAGTGGACACTGATAAAGTGATAAGTCTTCATTTATTTCACTTTAATTTCATATTTTTGTGTTAGTGATATTGTTTAATAAAATTAAGTTTGTGCAAAAAGATTGATTGGGATTAGTTGAGAAAAGTGAGAAAGTAAAGATTAAGTTTTGTATTTCTTTTAAGTAACAAAATCATTCCTTTGAAATTAGAAAATACAAAACTAGAAGTAAGAAATTTCTTATTAGAGAAAGTAGAACCGTGTGGTTTAATTAGCAAGTGAAAGGAACGAAAAAAAACCACATCATATAGTAAGGCGAACGAATTCTTTAAGCAAGTAGCAAGTTAAACCGAATCCTAGTGATTCATAGAAAGAAAAAAAAACCCGAACCCTTTGTGGTTCATAGCAAGTTAAACCGAATCCTTAGGTTCATAGCAAGTTCCGAGCCTTAAGATTCAAAATAGCAAGTAGAACCGATTCATACCAGCAAGCAAGTAGGATCATCGTGGTTCATTATCAGCAAGAAATGATCAATTACTTTGGTCAAAGCAAGCAAGTTAAGCCCTAATTAGCGACTTGGTTAGGAGCGCGAAGGTTGATTAGCAAGTTGGTCAACATTCGTACTGGGTAGCAAGTAGCCCAGAAATCAAGTTGAATTGGGTAGCAAGAAACTAGGTAGCAAGTAGCCTAGATAGCAAGTTTATTGGGTAGCAAGTAGCCCAAACAGCAAGAAATTTGATCATAAGATCAAGAGCAAGAAGTTAGAATCATTTTTTATTCTAAACAAGCAAGCAAGAGAAACTCCATAGTTTCTATATAAGCAAGGTAAAGAAACAGACGACAAGAAAGAAACAGCAATGGATGAGAAGGCGAAGAATACAACGAAATGAATGATATTCCAAATATTACCACAAAACAAAAGCAAGCTCAGGTGTTATGAATGTGGTGAGCATGGACACTTCACGAATGAATGCACGAAATGGAAACACTAGTACACAAATGGTTTTTAAGAACGGTTAAAATACATTTTTAAAAACGGTATTGAACCGTTCTATTATAGAGTGTAATAAATAATAGGCAAGATTATTTACAACGGTTTAAAACCACTATAAAAGACATGCTACCACATTACTCAATTCATTGCATAAAATATTAATATACCATTATTTACAGCGGTTGTTTTACACCGTTCTAAAAGATCATACATTATAAAAAATATATTATATTTTATTCTTATTTGAGCTATTATCAAAAAATGTTACCATTGACCTCTATTAATGTATGTCCTATTTACTCAACTACACATGAAAAATTATAAGCAAAATATGCTTTCATCAAGTCTCAAAAATCAAAATTGCTCATTCCATCATCTGAGTATCTATTCAAATAACCAAGTACATAGAACCCAAAAATTAAAATACATCTTATATCAATAATCAACAACTATTACATAAATTGATAAGTTATGCCAAATTTCACATGGGTGTATATCTATACTTGTAAGCAAACTAAACCCACATTTTAAAATCTACAAAATGAAGAAGAGAAAAAGAGAATAAGATCTACAAATGGAAGGCTAATTAAATCTTTGTCAAGTTCACAATACCTGCAACAAAAGAAAAGTAAAAAATTCAAACATTATATATATCAAATCGAATCATTAGATCTAGATCTAAAACAAACAAATCTTAAAACTATAACAAATAAAATTATTTAGAAACAAACTAACCTCTCCCAGATTTGGTGGGCGGACTAGCAACCGTATGTGGGTCATGATTTCGACGACTTCAATTTATAATGGCAGTCTGCTCTGTTTTCAACGAGTGGTGGTGGTGGTGATTCGGCTGGTGGAGGTGAGATGTTATTTGTATATGTTTGTGTGTGTTTGTGAGAAATGAAAAGATGAGAAGAAGATAAGATATGTTTGTACTTGTGGTAGTTATGCACTTCACTTCAATTCACTTTTGTTTTTTAGAACGGTTTCTCAAACAACCATTGTAAAAAAAAGTTAAAATGAGAGAAATGGAGGGAATTATCCCGCTTTTTAATTGGGAAAACTCTTGAAATTGATTTTTAATATAACGGTTATTAAACAACCGTATTATAAAAAAGTTTTTCGATGGTACCCATTTTAAATAACATTATTATTGAACGGTTTTGTAAGAAACTATTATATAAAATAGGTTTTTTGATTTTTTAAAGCGGTATAGTGTGGAACCATTATAAAATAAGCGTTGCAAAAAATACTTTTTGTGAAATGGAAAGACAAGAAGAAAGACAAAGAGCAAGAAGCATTTCTCATCTCAACATTGTTGTAAAGCAAGTTGAAGGCCTACCTTAAACCAAAGTTTAGTTTAAGGGGGAGTGTTGATAGTTAACCTAAAATTTGGGTTAAATATGTCAAGTCAGAAAAATATGTTAGAGTCTAATATGTATTGTAAAGTTAGGGGGATCAATTGTACGTTTGTAAACCTATTAACTGAAAAACGGTTATTAGGATAAAGGTGTCATTTCAAGAAGCGTTGCATCGCTTCATAGGTGTCGGTTAGAAAACTATATATAGGGTCGATTATTGTAAGTTCGGTATGAACAAAGATTGCAAGTCTAATAAAATATCAAGTTTGTAGTACCTGTGTTTGTTTGTTCATCAATTCGCAAGTCTATAATTCCAACATGTCAGACATGCTTATAGATGTTTAAACTTCTATGTTTACCACATCCAAATTTTTGTATTCTTTTAACAATGTGAAATCAATGCACCCAATAGGCATACACATTCAACACATGCCTTCTAGTCTAACAAAATCTAAGCTGTCTTCAGATAAGAAGTGCATAAAATATTACATTTTCTTGTTTCTTTCTATCTTTGTTTTTAATTTTTTTTTTTTTTTTTTTTTGGTAATCATGGTTTCCGACCTTTTGGCCGACTAATCCACAGGGTTTGAACCCACGGCCACAGAATCAAACCGGATAAAGCCCTCTCTTTTTATGAGGTTGGCGTGACCACTTCAGGGTTGTTTATATTACATTTTAAAGGACTTACTTGGCAACAGAGCAGTCCTCGATATGCTTCGTATTCGCTTGAGTCGCCATTTTTTAGATAATCAATTTGGGATAAGAAACTTCATGTAACACTCACAGATGGTAATTCCTTCGAAACCTGATATTCCAGTTTGTTACATGATTTTTCTATAAAAATAATAATTTATCATGTGGTAGAAATGCAGAGAAGGATGAAGTAACCATATATCAAACTTCAATTTGAGGTAATTGTTAATTACCTTATAGAATTTGTCACAACTAATGCCACAAAAGAAGATATCTACGATAGTTAATTCATACAAGGGAAAAAGAAATCACATACATCAAACATCAATAAACTCACATTAAGCATTAACTGTTAGCATAGGTAAGGTATTTTTAACTCATTTCAACTATTCCATTGGTATTAAATGATTCAATGCTTCTTATATTTTAAGCAACTATACTACGATTGAATTCGTAAGCAACTAGCGTAAATAATGTCTACCATCTGAATACGTTTATGTGACTTTTGACCAGTTTCACTCATTGCCTTAGCTAATTTTTCTAGCTTTACAAGTTTAACCCACTAGCTATAAATATCCAAAATCAACCCAATGTAGTTAAAGACTTAAATTGATCGAAATTTTCAAATCTACTCATAGCAATGTTCCTTGAGTTAGGGAGGGACGAAAGTCTACAAAAGCGAATTTTACAATCTTTGTCAAGTTATTGCCCAGAACTGGCAAGTTATCGAAATTTGCACATAAGTATCCATGTTAGGTTCACATCTGTTATTTAACATATCGCAATTAACATAAAAACTATCTAAATTAACATGAATAACTAATTAATAATCACAATCAGACAAACAAACTCACTTGATCAGCTCACTCTTACAAAAAAGCTAATCAAAATTAAGCATTGAGAGTCACTACAAACTAACAACTAAACACACAGACTGAATCACTTAATCAACTAATTATAATCAAACTAACCTCGATTAAACAATCAAATTCACAATCAATCGACAATTTAACAAACGACCTTAATCACAGAATCACTGCTACTAATGATCGCAATAACTCAACAATCAAACACTAACAGCTAACTTAATCAGCTAACTATAACTAAATCAACAACCATACACACTCGCTGAATCGCTATAGAATATGTAGTTACCTGATGAAATTAAAGAAATAACAAACGTCACTATAGGTTCGTTTGTGGTTCAGTATGAAAAACGCTTCCTATGCTATTTAGATCATATTAAAAGGTTCATTCAGATTACCAAATTAGATCCATATGATCATACAAAGGCGCTAAAGATGGTTTGTATATAAGCACACGGAAAGAAAACAAGTTGTGTTTAACACGCACCAAATGAGTCACGCATTCACACGCCAACTAAGTATATTCATCAATTAAACTAGAAACATCTATTCGACAACTGAGTCACATAATATCAGTTATTTAAATCAAAACTAAGACGGCGTATTCTGCTTAAATTTAAGCTTAATTAAAAATAAACATGTATCCTATTACACTAGTAAATTCTTTTTTTTCACATGAGCATTTCATCGAGCACCTTGTATTCACTTGAGCAAAACTAAGACAACGTATTAAAATTAACATATCCTATTACACTAGAAATTCATTTTTTCACGTGAGCATTTCATCGAACACTTTGTATTCACAGTGCTAATTCTCGGCGAATAAAATCAAAATCTATTTTCTACTTGAACACATGATCTCTAGTGTATATGAATACCTAAACATAAGATGAATCGATAATTACATCATTCGAACTCCTTATTTTATAAATTAAGTCATAATGCTATATAAATTAACAACATATCTAAGAGCGATAATAAGTAGCATAATTAAACCTTTGTTGAATCAAATGGAATGAATTGAGATTTATTATGAAGCTAGGGTTTGTTCACTAGGGGTGTTCGCGAGGCGGTTCGGTTTGGTTAGTTGGAAGATTTAAATTATTCATCGCGGGGCGGGTAATTAATTTTACTATCCAAAATCGAACCGTACTAGGCGGGTAACCGGACAAGCGGGTACCCGAAATGAGCGGTTACCCGCGGTTCGGGTCACGGTTAACCATTTTAGACATTTAATCGAGTTTAACCTTTTAAACAATAACATGTACTAGAACGTAAAAAGTCATTTTAGTAAAATTAAATGACATTTAATAAATAATAGTCATATAAAAGTTGTCCCATTAGAATAATTGCATTCAAATATATAATCAATTAACAAAATAATAGTTATTCGACGTTTATAGATTACAATCACATTTATCAACTTTAACACATAAATGTTTAGAAATGTTCACATTAGGAGTGAAAAAGGCGTTATACAATAAAATAAGTGCAATAATATAATTAATACTTGTACAATTATTTGAATATTTAGTTAAAAAACCTTCATGTATTAATCATGGTTCGGTTCGGTTAACCGCGGATATCAAAAAATAAAAACCGAAACCGAACCGTGATAAGCGGGTTTTTTCGGTTTCGGTTTTTTTCGGTTTCGGTTTCGGTTTCTTCGGTTTCTTCGGTTTCGGATTGAGCAGTTCGGCTCGGTACTTCGGTTTCTCGGATTTTTTGAACACCCCTATTGTTCACACATACTTGAAGGTGTTTTGAGGAGATAAGAGAAAAGGAGGTGCGGGAAATGAAAATTTTTTACTTATCAAAAATTCCACTTAGTTGATACTAGTAGCGTTATTGATGGTAAGGGTGGCAATCGAGTCGTGTTCGTGTTAACCTATTCTGGTTCGCGTGTTTGCGGGTTAGTATAATATCTACCCAAACACGACCCATTTATTAATCGTATCAAGAAACTCAACCCTAACTCAGACCTGCATAACACGTGTAACCCGTTTGTGACCCGTTTAACCCATTTAAGTAAATAGGTCAAGCAGTGAATAAGGTTGTTGTTTGTTTATTTTACTAAATTAAATGCGAAAAATCATCTAAAATATGATAAAAATAACATACAAATAACTATATAATAATTTTCTGAGTTATAAGCGTCAATTTCGATGATATCTGAAGTATAATCATAACTCACTCAAATTAAGTACATAACAGAATACTTTTAACATACATCCAACATAAAAAGCAAGTTATATATATTTTATTTTTAGAGTCTTATATACTTAAACGGGTTCATGGGTTGACCTGTTTAGTATTTACTCAACCCAAACACGACCCGTTTATTAAACGGGTTAGACGGGTTGACCTGTTTTTTACCCAAACATGTTTAACATCAACCCAAACATGTTTAACTTCGTGTCGTGTCGAGAATTGTCACCCCTAATTGATGGTAATTGTTGTTAAAAAAAAAGAAAAAAAAGTTACTTTCTTCTTGTGACACTGCATTATCATGGCATTACTTGTTGCAAGTACAAGTGTTTTACTTCTACACCTTTATGAAAGTTGATTTGCACACTTCATATTTTGATTGATACACTCACTGTATAAGTTTATAGGGCACACTGTAAACACTATATAACTATGTTATACACAAAATAGAGTGTCACAATTAAAACCTTCAGCGTGTAAATCAATTCTCTTTTTATCGTGTTCAATTACTCGTTTTCCCACAGGGTCCTTTTGTTTTCATATATAATAGTTGCATCATTAATTGTGACGCGGTTTTTAACTTGAAACCAGTTTTAACAATCTTTCGGTCTCATTTTATAAATTCTGTGTACGTATCTTCAACACTCATTCTGCATAACACTAAATTTGATTAATTCGATAACCTTAATCGCAACACATTTAAACAAATAAATCACAATAAAAATGTATACTCCATATACAGCAAATACATCTAAGGTTCGCAATTCCCAACAATTGACTAACATATACCGGTCAAAGTTGGGCCTAAACGAGTTTCATGCGTGTTTTAATCAACCCACTCGAGGCATTTATCGAACATGGGAATGGGTTAAATGGGTCGACCGTCCGTCATTTAATCTGTTTATTCTAGCTAAAACTTAAACTACAAGTTTGTTGTGGCCGTCTGGTTAGCGGCTCTGTGTTTTTCTTTTCTTTTTTCGTTTAATCACAGCCAACTCACAAGCCCATGCTTGTGGGCTTTTCATCCTTTTCTCTTGTGGAGTCTTAGGAAAGAGTTCGTCGAGCTACACCTAGTTTAGGTGCTATGTGTCAAACCACGCGAGGCACATAATCCAACAAAATCCAGGGTAGGCGGTGGAGTCGGCTCCATGCCATGAATCAGTAGATAAAAGGAATGCGCGTTCCTATCCCCTTCAGTTGATGCCTTTCGGACACATGTCCCAACTGCTGTTAGGTATGGGACATCCGGACACATACGCCAACTTGATTAAAAATTGATTTGGAGCAACACATAGGCAAAATTGGTTAATAAATGTATTACATTAATTATTGATTTGGTAAACAGAATTAGACTGCTTCGTTGTTTACTCGTTCTATTGTGTTAGTTTAAAGTAAATGACGTTTTCCAAATGTACTTTTTTTTTACTGGGTGTTCTCAAGAGTATTACTATATTTGTTTTTATAATGTAGTGATTTCATTTGCGTGTGGAGGCCAAGTGTTGACAAATCTAACTATTCGTTCTCGAGTATAAACAAGTTATATGCTGGTACACGTAGGCTTATAAATGCTTACATGTCATTCTCGATTATGAAAGCAAAATTTATTCAAGTTTTTATTTTTTACGTATTTATGGTTGTAACAATCATACGACATCATTACTATTGCAAACAACCTAAATGCCTTTACGCACTGGGAAACGTTGTTGAAAAAAAGTTCAACATACACTAGTACATTTAGGATGTTTGCCGTCCATTTTTTTTTTAATATTGCCGACGTCATGACGTCGGCATAATGAGGTGTCGACGTCATGTCGTCGGCAACAACTTGTCAAGAATGCTCCGTCGGGACTTAAGTTCCCGACAAACAACTCCGACGACAAAGTGGGACCCACATAATTTTCTGGTCAAACGTTCTTGTAGTTCGACAATTATTTACCGACGCCAAGTCGTCGGTGTAATACTAAATAATTAACGATTTAATTAGCAAAGCTAATTAAAGTCAACGAAAGTCAACAAATTTGTAAATAATACCGACGACATGACGTCTGTATTATTTAAAATAGTCAACAAAATTGTAAATAATACCGACGTCATGACGTCGGTATTATTTACAATAGTCAACAAAAAGTCAACAAAATTGTAAATAGTACCGACGTCATGACGTCGTTATTATTTAGAATAGTCAACAATTTCAATATGTTACCGACGACATGACGTCGGTAATATATAAAAAGTCAATGGTATTGTATATTATGCCGACGACATGGCGTCGGTATTTAAGTTGTATTGCAGCTGCGCAGCTGCAATAGCCAGATTTTTGCCGCAAAAATTTGCAGCAAAAATCTACAATAACCTGCTTTCTAACCAGCACATTCCAATACATCCTGTTACACTAGAAATTCATTTTTTCACGTGAGCATTTCATCGAACACTTTGTATTCACAGTCCCAATTCTCGGCGAATAAAATCAAAATCTATTTTCTACTTGAACACATGATCTCCTTATTTTATAAATTAAGTCATAATGCTATATAAATTAACAACATATCTAAGAGCGATAATAAGTAGCATAATTAAACCTTTGTTGAATCAAACGGAATGAATTGAGATTTATTATGAAGCTAGGGTTTGTTCACAGATACTTGAAGGTGTTTTGAGGAGATAAGAGAAAAGGAGGTGCGGGAAATGAAAATTTTTTACTTATCAAAAATTCCACTTAGTTGATACTAGTAGCGTTATTGATTGTAAGGGTGGCAATTAAGTCGTGTTCGTGTTAACCTATTCTGGTTCGCGTGTTTGCGGGTTAGTATAACCTCTACCCAAACACGACCCATTTATTAATCGTATCAAGAAACTCAACCCTAACCCAGACCTACATAACACGTGTAACCTGTTTGTGACCCATTTAACCCATTTAAATAAATAGGACAAGCAGTGAATAAGGTTGTGGTTTGTTGATTTAACTAAATTAAATGCGAAAAATCATCTAAAATATGATAAAAAAAATAACATACAAATAACTATACAACAATTTTCTGAGTTATAAGCGTCAATTTCGATGATATCTGAGGTATAATCATAACTCACTCAGATTAACTACATAACATAATACATTTAACATACATCCAACATAAAAAGAAAGTTATATATATATATATATATATATTTAGAGTCTTATATGCTTAAACGGGTTCACGGGTTGACCTGTCTAGTACTTACTCAACCCAAACACGACCCGTTTATTAAACGGGTTAGACGGGTTGACCTGTTTTTTTCCCAAACCTGTTTAACCTCAACCCAAACATGTTTAACTTCGTGTCGGGTTCGTGTCGTTTCTCGTGTCGTTTCGAGAATTGCAACTGTGAATACAAAGTGTACGGGAGGTCGGGTTTCCAAGCGCGGAACTTGGAAAATGATTTCGAGCGGACAGAAGGTCTGAACTGCCGCGGTTCAGGCCTGAACCGGCGGTTCAGACCCATTTTGGGCTCCAAACCGGCGGCTGGGTAATCCCAGCCGGCGGTTCAACAGTTTTTCAGATTTTGGCGATTTTCAAAAATTCATATCTTTTAATCCGTAAGTCGTCACGGGTCGTGCTACACGTCGTTTTGAAGGTAATTGGGTCTAATTTCATTTAAAAATAGTCTCAAGGGCTGAATGTTTATAGATTTTTGTCAGTTGTCAAAAGAGTGACAGTATGTCCGTAATAGTCAAGCGTTTCTGCGTATAAAGTTTTAATTTTTGGTCTAAGCGGGCACGGGGTGTTACAAATTGGTATCAAAGCTTCGGTTTAAGTGAATTAGGTTTTCTTTAGGATTGTCTAGACTTAAACCACTCGTAGACGCGTTTGACATAAGTTTAAGTAATGCGGAAAAATTGATGCCTTAGGTGTATGATGTGAAAGTGCTTATAGCAATAATGGGATTAGGCTATGGTTGGATAGAATGTGAGTATTGAGAATGTGGACTTACTAATTATAAAATTAAGGAGTTAAACTTGAGTCATTGGTTGTTTAAGTTATGAGGTGGAATACGTGATATGTTGTATGAGCATAAGGTGTTAGGAGTTGTACATGTTATTAGTATTGATGTGTATGTAATGTAAGTCCATGGCGGACTAGACGTGCTTAAATGATAGATTACCGTACACTCGGATATTGTCGGTGATTGTTATATGATTACGTGATTTTGTGCTATGGTAGTTTAGTGAAGGCGAATGGATGTAATAAGTTGTGTTGTGGTTTATAGGAAATGTGACTAAAAATGAAAGTGCATGACTTGTGTGATAGTGATGACCAAAGTATAGCCTTATGAGTAATTGTATTTAGTGTGCTGATCGCTAATGAGGTATTAGAGATGGGTTAGTGGAAAGTTAAAGTATTAGAAGCATAATTATGATCGTGTGGTAATGTTGAATGCGTGTTATAGCATAGTGTGGTGGAGAAATGATATAAATTTATACATATTAAGTTTGTGATGAACTTGGTAAAGTTGTAGAATGAGAAAAGGCATAATGATTGAGTAAAAAAAAATGAAATAGAACGATATTCCTAAATACTAATAGCTATAATAAGATGAACATGTATGAGGCTAAGGTATTGCCATGAAATAATTATATCACGGCTAATGTGCTCCATTTAGCGGTGATCATTATAATTAAGGAATGGAATAATAAAACATGTTTAAAATATGTAAGAAGGATAAATGAATGCTAATGAGTATGTATGAGGCAAAGGTGTTAACCTGAAATAATTATATTACGGCTAAGGCCATTAGCGGTAATTATTATAATGAATGCATGTGTTATAGTTGACGATCTATGTAAGGCCTATATGTAAAAGAGGCGTGTGATGTGACAAATGGTAATTTTCACGTTGTTAATTAATATTATATGAGTATTAATTATTCTTAAACTGAGCATTTCTATGCGCATTTGCATGTTTTTGAATGTTTTTGAGCATTTTTGGGAGCTGTCCCGCACACTGTAGCTTACAGTCATTGCAGAAAAAGTATATTTTTGTCAGTAAACCTAAATTATCACATTTCTGATAGTTACTGACAAGTCTCGTAATTAATTGAGAGCTTTCTCGCATTTTTCTGAAAAACAACCGCACACGCGTACCGACAGCACAGTACACATGGTAACAGTCAAATAAATATATTTTTGAGTCAGTAATAATATTTTATTACATTTTTGACAAAAACGTGGATAAAAACTTTATTTTACGTATACGTGTCCAAAAACGTCAAAACGGGACTTTACGGTCACGTTTTAGCTCAAACCGACACACGATACACCAACGAGGAGTAAAAATTAAAATCAACCTCCCCTTAATAAGACCACAACCGGCCTTAGGTGGTATCTTACCACAAAAATCCAAAACACCCCACTAACACTTATAACAATATAACTAATACACATAATTTACCTTAAATGACTCCAAACCAAACTTCTTATCCATTTACACTCCTAAACATTTCCTAGATCATTTTTTTCACTCATCATACACGACACACTAAATCCTTCAAGATCCACAAATTTCTTTTGAAGATCAATCACATTAGAGTGTATATTCAAGGTTTTTGGGTTATTTGGAACTTAGTTTGGGTAAATTTGGTGAAGCATTGGGTGTTTCTTGTTCTTCCTTGGCTCGTTAAATCCACAACCATTGTAAGGATCCATAAAACTTTTCAAATCTTGTTAATCTCTTGTTCATTTGATGCCTAAAGATGTTTAAAAGTGTTGAAAGTATATATTTTGTTGATTTGGAAAAATCTAGGGCTTGTATGCTTCTATATAGTGCTCGACTTTTATGAGTTTTATGAGTTAGTTTATTAATTTCTTGCTTGTGTGGTAAATCTTGTTACATATGGTGTTAGTTTGATGATACAAACACTAGTTACGGTTTTTACGCGAAATTAATCAATATATAAGCTTTTGTGAGCATATTCATGGATCGGCTAGATTAAAAATAAAAGATTATTGGGGTTTTGAAAAATATAAAATTTTGGCTCTAATGATGAAATGGTGGAAAAATATAGTTAAGTGCTTATTTGGGTTAGCTTATTTAATAAGCCATAAGCTATAGAAAATAACTAGTAAAAATGGAAAAATGGGTTGAACTAAATAATATGGGTCGAATAGACCATAAAATTGTCAACTTGGAATATTTAGATAAGTAGCTTATTTATTAGAGCTTATTTGATAAGTATAAAGTTTGTTTAGTAACTAATAAGCACTAAATAATAACAAAATGGACTAAATTAAATTTTGGGCCATAAAACCCATGATTTTACTGTTGGGCCGAAGCCCATGAAGGATTTTGTAGTTTTGACCTTTTGACCAAACGGACCCAATGAGCGAGTAAAATGATTTTTAGAAACGCGTCGATATATAGTTATGCGTTTTGGACTAAAACTTGGTTATTGGGCTTTTCTCTAGTTTTCGGCCCAATGAGCAACAAAAAATGACGAATCCGACTTGCCGTGTTTATTAAGAGTTAACGAAACAATAAATATAACGAAAACCGTTTTCGGACCTATTTTGAGACGTTTAATCTCCGGAAGGGTAAAAATTGACATTTTCACTAAGTTAATATTGAAATAGATTTTGTTGACTTTTTGACAAAATATTGAGTTTGTGTCGAAATCTATTGTTAATACTTAAAAGTAAAGATAACGAATAATATAACGATGAAAATATTCACGACAATTGAAATATACATCACAAACACATTTTTGCACTTGTAACTAGTTAGTGGAATATTTGAGGAAAATTTGCAACACTTAGATAAATGGAAACGCTGTACAAACGAATGAGTCATGCCCAAATTTTCTAAAAATCAAACACTTAGAATATTTTTGTGAAAACACTTAACTTAAGTAAACTTTATAAAAATTACTTAACAATGTTTTAATTTTTCCTATAATCGAAATTGTATTATAAATAATAAATAATATTTATAATATAATAATCATCCACTAACTCCATTATTTTATTTAATTCTCAAAAACCTATTTAATTAATTTTAATCTTAATTAATTAAATAACAAAAGTAATTAATCTAATATATATATATATATGAGTATATATATATATATAACACTTGCTCATTTAAAGCGGTGAATACTAGCACGGATGTTCCGTTACGTATTCCCACCGTACACTTTCACCATGAGCCACCTTCATAAAGAACGTCAACGATAAATTGTTTCAAAATTACTTAAGTAAACTTTATAAAAATTACTTAACAATGTTTTAATTTTTCCTATAATCGAAATTGTATTATAAATAATAAATAATATTTATAATATAATAATCATCCAGTAACTCAATTATTTTATTTAATTCTCAAAAACCTATTTAATTAATTTTAATCTTAATTAATTAAATAACAAAAGTAATTAATCTAATATATATATATATATATATGAGTATATATATATAACACTTGCTCATTTAAAGCGGTGAATACTAGCACGGATGTTCCGTTACGTATTCCCACCGTACACTTTCACCATGAGCCACCTTCATAAAGAACGTCAACGATAAATTGTTTCAAAATATATTTTACCACACAGCAAGCAAGAAATACACGAGCACTAGTCAAGCGTAAACTTTTCAAATAAAATAAAGACACATGAGACACGAGTATTTTCGCTAAGACTTACCGTACTGATTTAGGTTGTCTGTCGGCGCGGTTGCATAGCAGATTGCTGTTGTTGAAAGGTGAGTTCATGGCCCCTACTTTTACTGGCTTTTAAACTGTTCTTGGGGGAGAAAACATGCTTGTTTTTAACTAAAGTCAATGAATGTTTATTGGAATATGAAATCTAGAATTGATTGTTTTACTTGAAATGTGATTGGTGTTATATGCTTGACTGTTTATTTGAATGCGTTATTTTAGTGCATGGTATGTACATGGACCAGGGGTACTGGTCAGACATGTACAAGGGTGGTTTACTTGAATGCTTTGTATGTATACATGACATGTTCACAGACCAGGTGTACTGGACAGGACCGGGTGTAACGGTCACATGACCAGGTGTAACGGTCACATGACCGAGTGTAACGGTCACATTTCCGAGTGTAACGGACATGCTACCAAGTGTAATGGTCATGGCGAGTGTACCGATTAACCAAGCAATATGAACTGTTGTTCCACATTTATAAATACTAAAACCTATGAACTCACTAGCGTTAGCTGACTTTTAGCATGTTTTTCTCAGGAAACTGAGGTGCGTTTACTGAAGGCAGGGCATGGCGATGGTCTACATAATCGTGGGAATTGTTTTTAGTATTGCGTTAACTCTGAAATTTGGACCGCTTTGTTTAATGGGCTACATTTGCAATTGAAATGGATTTTATGTGAGACAACACGACTTTGAACATGTAATGTATTTTAAAACGGATTTTCAATCCGTACTCTATATCTTGTGTTGTGATTATCGATTTAGTAGCACCCAAAGTGTATGCTTCCGCAATATTATGATTTTGGGGGTGTTACAGATTGGTATCCAGAGCCTAGGTTATAGAGAATTAGGTTTATAAAAACCTTAACTATAACCAATTTATGAAAAACTATTCCTTATGACCGCCAGATGCCTGCCAGTTCAGTTTGCTATGATTTGAGCATTATTCGCTTTATTTGATTAAGTGTTATGATATGCTATTTGAGTATTTTATTAAGCATATATGATATAAGTATTTTCTATATACTTGCGCGTGCCATACCATTATTGTCACAGACCATCTCCCTACGTAACATCATCATTCCACTTCGAGCTGAATACTCGCTACATACCACACGAATTCATTTTCTATTCGACTCCAAGTTTGGACTACCGTCTTATCCTTTCGAAACACTTATATTACTATTGTAAAGGAACCCACCAACTTATATGAGCACGACCCTAACCTACCGCCTTATGACGTATCTTCTGGAATCATCTACTCTTAGAACACATCCTTGCTATGTCTCACGCTCCTTTTCTCATCGTGAAGGACTATGTCACCTGAGAGGCAAGACCTAAATTCCACAACCATGGAACAACTCGTAGCCCAACGAGTAGCAGATACTATTGCTGCCTACGAATTAGGAGTTCGCACGGGTTGTGACTTAATGAACCGAGGGGCAGTTCAAGAAACTGAAAATATTAACGAAAAGAGGAAATGGGATAACAACCTAGGAAACCGAGACGCAAATGTGGTGTCATAAGAATGACTCCCCTATGTAACGAGACCTAAGCTTAGACTCTTTTAAGTTGCATTTATGTAAAACTCCAGTAGTATCTTTTGTGAACCCCGTCGTATTGTATGGATTTGGTGAACTTTTATTATGAGATGTAAGCTTATTTGACTCCGACTATCAATGGTCCTATGCCAACTAGTTGTACCAAATGCCGTCCGTTGCACTATTTATCCTTACTATCATTTAACAAACTACTTTGTCATCATTTCTCGACTATTTGAACTTGTATTATAAACCAGTTGTCTACCACAACTTGGATATTATTTTGCCAATAATGAATTGTTTTACTATTACTCTATAAATTGTTTACAAACCATTTTACAAACTATTCTGATACCGCCCGGCGAATTATTTACTTTTTGAAAGGTAGTTTATGCTGTAAACTCGCAAGCAGAGAAAAAAAAATAAAAAATAAAAAAAAATAAAAAAATAAAAAACGACATGTTTTCTTGTAACTAAACTCAGCATTGCATCGTTGGACCCCAACTATACAAAGCCTGATCACCTTTGTATAATTCGGGTAGGACCATACTATGCTAGGAATGGTTGCCTTAAATTTTTATGAAAGTCGAATCTTTTATTTCCTTTTTCAAGAAATCAGAAACTCGTGCGTGTGAGCACATAAAAGTAGTGCAAGTCATGGGCATCCATACTAGGAAACACCGTAACCAAATAGGCTTTGACGCCAAGATACCACCTAGTACTAGCCTTACTTCATACCACGTCCAAAACTGAAAGGGGTAACTTACACCACTAGCCAACATCAGATGACCCCACCGATTAACATCTCACGGTACACTACCCTTTCCAATTCCGAGACACTGCATCGTCTATCAGACAAATCTTACTGAGCCAACAAACTGACTGCTAGTAGCAATCAACAACATCTTTCAAGGTCATACTCTAGACCTGCAAAACTCCTCAACCAACAGCGACCTTAGGTCCACAAAACTTGGAGACTCCAACGTCATCCCCAGTATAGATTGTATGTCGAAATGCAACGCTGTAATCACCCACGATGGGAAACTCGTCCGCATACCTTATGGTAATAAGATCCTAGCAATACAAGGAGGACCCCTAGGCGGAATTAAGCAATGAGTGAGCCACCAAAACATTTAAGGATCTAGAGACTTACCAAAGTTGACTTGTAACCCAAAGGAAGCCTTAAGACCATTTGGTGCAACCAGAGACATAATCTTTGAAATAGTTGTTTATCTTTGGAGCATTATCTTGGGGATACTAGCTTGGCCAGAACATGAGGTTTTATAGAAACACCATTGTTCACCAAACCAAATCTTAGGAGTAAATCCAGCACCCTATCGATTAGCACCGACGGAATTACAAGGACTGTCGAACCAGTTGGCTGAACTATAGGAAAAAGGATTTATTAGACCGAGATCTTCACCTTGGGAACTTCCGGTTCTGTTTGTTAAGAAGAAGGACGAATCCTTCAGGATGTTTATTGGCTACCGAGAGCTGAATAAGCTAACCACCAAAAATCGATACCACTCCCGAGAACCGACGATCTATTTGATCAACTACAGGGTTCATCGGTTTATTCCAAGATAGACCTGAGATCAGGTTATCACCAACTCCGAGTCCGGGAAGAGGATATCCCGAAGACTGCGTTCCGAACCCGATATGGCCATTACAAATTCCAAGTTATGCCATTCGGCTTGACAAATGCACCAGCGGTATTCATGGATCTCATGAATCGGGTGTGTAAGCCGTATTTGTATAAATTCGTGATACTATTCATTGATGATATCCTAATATATTCCAAGAATGAGAAAGAGCATGAGGAACACCTCAAACTAATTCTGGAATTATTGAAAAAGTCGAAATTATACGCTAGGTTTTCGAAGTGTGAATTCTGGATATCGACTGTGCAGTTTCTTGGTCACGTAATAGATAGACATGGGATTCACGTAGACCCCGCCAAGATTGAGGCAATAAAGGATTGGGCAACGCCCACAACGCCTACTAAAGTAAGATAATCTTTAGGACTTGTCGGTTATTACCGAAGGTTTATAGAAGGCTTTTCTAAGATAGCTAAGCCATTGACGAAACTGACACAAAAGAAAGTGAAATACGACTGGGGAGATAAAGAGGAAGAAGATTTTCAACTCCTTAAGGAAAGGTTGTGTAGTGCACCTATGTTGACCTTACCCGAGGGTAGTGAAGATTTTGTTGTGTACTGTGACGCATCACACAAGGGTTTGGGAGCTGTGCTGATACAGAGAGAGAAGGTGATAACATACGCTTCTCGACAGCTGAAAACCCATGAGAAAAAAAACTACACAACACATGACCTAGAGTTAGGATCAGTCGTTATTGCTCTTAGAATTTGGAGGCACTATCTTTATGGCACTAAGTGCGTGGTGTATACCGACCACAAAAGTCTACAGCACATCTTGAACCAAAAGGAGTTGAACAGAGGCAGCGCCGATGGTTAGAATTTCTTAGCGACTACAATTGTGAGATCCGTTACCACCTAGGCAAGGAAAATGTGGTTGCCGATGCCCTCAGCAGAAAGGAGCGGATCAAACCCCTCAGAGTTAGATCGTTAGGGATGGCGATCAGTTCGCCGCTTCCAGCAAAAATTCTTGAGGCTCAGGGTGAGGCACTCAAGGATGAAAACCGACTGCGTGAGAAAATTTACGGAATGCCAGAGAGTGAGAATGGCTTCGTAAAAAGATCTGATGGAGTTGGATCCCGCTACGTGGAGGAATTCGTGATTTGATTATGCATGAATCCCACAAACCTAAGTATATCTTATCAAATCTAAGTACACCTTGTTACTGGGGTTAAACCTGTGGTTTAACTTAATCTCATGACAGTTCTTGTTTGATGAGTTGTGGAGTTAAGTTAGATTTTAGTTGAGGCTCAACTACCAAAGATGTTTTTAGATTTGAAGAAGTTTTATTGGTGGCCATACATGAAGGCCGACATAGCTGAGTACGTCAGTAAGTGTTTAACGTGCTCGAAGGTCAAGGCTGAACACCAGAGACCGTCTGGTCTGCTTGTTCAACCTGAGATCCCAGAATGGAAATGGGAGCGTATCACTATGGATTTTATCACTAAGTTGCCCAAGACGTCGAGTGGTTATGACACAATTTGGGTAATCGTTGACCGTCTCACTAAATCAGCGCATTTCCTTCATATAAAAGAGAATGCCAGCATGGATAAACTCGCGCGACTGTATGTGAAGGAAATTGTCGCAAGGCATGGTGTGCCTATCTCTATTAACTCTGATCGAGACAGTCGATTCACGTCTAATTCTAGGAGGTCGCTTCAGGACGCATTAGGAACTGATCTTGACATGAATACAGCTTATCATCCTCAGACTGATGGTCAGAGTGAGAGGACCATTCAGATATTAGAGGATATGCTGAGAGCCTGTGTGATTGACTTCGGGAACGGCTGGGATAGGCATTTGCCTATAGCCGAGTTTTCCTGTAACAACAGCTATCACGCCAGCATTAAGGCTGCACCGTATGAGGCACTTTATGGTCGTAAGTGCAGATTGCCAATTTGTTGGGCTGAAGTTGGAGAAAGCCAACTTACTGGGCCAGAACTAGTCCACGAGACTACTGAGAAGATCGTGCAGATCAATAGCCGAATGCAAGTGGCTCGTGACCGTCAAAAGAGCTATGCCGACAAGAGGCGGAAACCCCTTGAGTTTCAAGTGGAAGACAAAGTAATGTTAAAAGTATCACCATGGAAAGGAGTGATAAGATTCGGCAATTGTGGTCAGTTGAACCCTCGCTATATTGGACCTTTCGAAATTCTCGCAAGGATCGGGCCGGTAGCCTACCGACTCGAACTACCATCTGAGCTCAGTGTTGTGCATGACGTTTTTCACGTCAGCAATTTGAAAAAGTGCTTGTCTGATGAAAGCGCCGTCATTCCTTTGGATCAGATTCAGCTTGATGAGAGATTAAATTTTATCGAAGAACCGATTGAAATCTTGGACCGGGAAGTGAAACGGCTAAAGCAGAGTCGTATCCCAATTGTGAAGGTCTGTTGGAACTCTCACAGAGGCCCCGAGTATACTTGGGAGCGAGAGGATGAAATCAAGCGAAAATATCCTCATCTCTTATCGACCCCAATGAGTAACGTAAATTGAAATCCAGGACGGATTTCCCGATTAGATGGGGAGACTGTGACAAATGGTAATTTTCACGTTGTTAATTAATATTATATGAGTATTAATTATTCTTAAGCTGAGCATTTCTATGCGCATTTGCATGTTTCTGAATGTTTTTGAGCATTTTTGGGAGCTGTCCCGCACACTGTAGCTTACAGTCACTGCAGAAAAAGTATATTTTTGTCAGTAAACCTAAATTATCACATTTCTGATAGTTACTGACAAGTCTCGTAATTAATTGAGAGCTTTCTCGCATTTTTCTGAAAAACAACCGCACACGCGTACCGACAGCACAGTACACATGGTAACAGTCAAATAAATATATTTTTGAGTCAGTAATAATATTTTATTACATTTTTGACAAAAACGTGGATAAAAACTTTATTTTACGTATACGTGTCCAAAAACGTCAAAACGGGACTTTACGGTCACGTTTTAGCTCAAACCGACACACGATACACCAACGATGAGTAAAAATTAAAATCTACCTCCCCTTAATAAGACTACAACTGGCCTTAGGTGGTATCTTACCACAAAAATCCAAAACACCCCACTAACACTTATAACAATATAAATAATACACATAATTTACCTTAAATGACTCCAAACCAAACTTCTTATCCATTTACACTCCTAAACATTTCCTAGATCATTTTTTTCACTCATCATACACGACACACTAAATCCTTCAAGATCCACAAATTTCTTTTGAAGATCAATCACATTAGAGTGTATATTCAAGGTTTTTGGGTTATTTGGAACTTAGTTTGGGTAAATTTGGTGAAGCATTGGGTGTTTCTTGTTCTTCCTTGGCTCGTTAAATCCACAACCATTGTAAGGATCCATAAAACTTTTCAAATCTTGTTAATCTCTTGTTCATTTGATGCCTAAAGATGTTTAAAAGTGTTGAAAGTATATATTTTGTTGATTTGGAAAAATCTAGGGCTTGTATGCTTCTATATAGTGCTCAACTTTTGTGAGTTTTATGAGTTAGTTTATAAATTTCTTGCTTGTGTGGTAAATCTTGTTACATATGGTGTTAGTTTGATGATACAAACACTAGTTACGGTTTTTACGCGAAATTAATCAATATATAAGCTTTTGTGAACATATTTATGGATCGTCTAGATTAAAAATAAAAGATTATTGGGGTTTTGAAAAACATAAAATTTTGGCTCTAATGGTGAAATGGTGGAAAAATATAGTTAAGTGCTTATTTGGGTTAGCTTATTTAATAAGCCATAAGCTATAGAAAATAACTAGTAAAAATGGAAAAATGAGTTGAACTAAATAATATGGGTCGAATAGACCATAAAATAGTCAACTTGGAATATTTAGATAAGTAGCTTATTTATTAGAGCTTATTTGATAAGTATAAAGTTTGTTTAGTAACTAATAATCACTAATAAGCACTAAATAATAACAAAATGGACTAAATTAAATTTTGGGCCATAAAACCCATGATTTTACTGTTGGGCCGAAGCCCATGAAGGATTTTGTAGTTTTGACCTTTTGACCAAACGGACCCAATGAGCGAGTAAAATGATTTTTAAAAACGCGTCGATATATAGTTATGCGTTTTGGACTAAAACTTGGTTATTGGGCTTTTCTCTAGTTTTCGGCCCAATGAGCAACAAAAATGACGAATCCGACTCGCCGTGTTTATTAAGAGTTAACGAAACAATAAATATAACGAAAACCGTTTTCGGACCTATTTTGAGACGTTTAATCTCCGGAAGGGTAAAAGTTGACATTTTCACTAAGTTAATATTGAAATAGATTTTGTTGACTTTTTGACAAAATATTGACTTTGTGTCGAAATCTATTGTTAATACTTAAAAGTAAAGATAACGAATAATATAACGATGAAAATATTCACGACAATTGAAATATACATCACAAACACATTTTTGCACTTGTAACTAGTTAGTGGAATATTTGAGGAAAATTTGCAACACTTAGATAAATGGAAACGTTGTACAAACGAATGAGTCATGCCCAAATTTTCTAAAAATCAAACACTTAGAATATTTTTGTGAAAACACTTAACTTAAGTAAACTTTATAAAAATTACTTAACAATGTTTTAATTTTTCCTATAATCAAAATTGTATTATAAATAATAAATAATATTTATAATATAATAATCATCCACTAACTCCATTATTTTATTTATTTCTCAAAAACCTATTTAATTAATTTTAATCTTAATTAATTAAATAACAAAAGTAATTAATCTAATATATATATATATATATATATATATATATATATATATATATATATATATATATATATATATATATGAGTATATATATATATAACACTTGCGCATTTAAAGCGGTGAATACTAGCACGGATGTTCCGTTACGTATTCCCACCGTACACTTTCACCATGAGCCACCTTCATAAAGAACGTCAACGATAAATTGTTTCAAAATATATTTTACCACACAGCAAGCAAGAAATACACGAGCACTAGTCAAGCGTAAACTTTTCAAATAAAATAAAGACACATGAGACATGAGTATTTTCGCTAAGACTTACCGTACTGATTTAGGTTGTCTGTCGGCGCGGTTGCATAGCAGATTGCTGTTGTTGAAAGGTGAGTTCATGGCCCCTACTTTTACTGGTTTTTAAACTGTTCTTGGGGGAGAAAACATGCTTGTTTTTAACTAAAGTCAATGACTGTTTATTGGAATATGAAATCTAGAATTGATTGTTTTACTTGAAATGTGATTGGTGTTATATGCTTGACTGTTTATTTGAATGCGTTATTTTAGTGCATGGTATGTACATGGACCAGGGGTACTGGTCAGACATGTACAAGGGTGGTTTACTTGAATGCTTTGTATGTATACATGACATGTTCACAGACCAGGTGTACTGGACAGGACCGGGTGTAACGGTCACATGACCAGGTGTAACGGTCACATGACCGAGTGTAACGGTCACATTTCCGAGTGTAACGGACATGCTACCAAGTGTAATGGTCATGGCGAGTGTACCGATTAACCAAGCAATATGAACTGTTGTTCCACATTTATAAATACTAAAACCTATGAACTCACCAGCGTTAGCTGACTTTTAGCATGTTTTTCTCAGGAAACTGAGGTGCGTTTACTGAAGGCAGGGCATGGCGATGGTCAAAATAATTGTGGGAAATGTTTTTAGTATTGCGTTAACTCTGAAATTTGGACCGCTTTGTTTAATGGGCTACATTTGCAATTGAAATGGATTTTATGTGAGACAACACGACTTTGAACATGTAATGTATTTTAAAACGGATTTTCAATCCGTTCTCTATATCTTGTGTTGTGATTATCGATTTAGTAGCACCCAAAGTGTATGCTTCCGCAATATTATGATTTTGGGGGTGTTACATGTGAGACAAAAAGGGTAATAGTAAAGATGCGGAATTAGTTAACGAGGGTTGAATAATGCAAGTTGTGGTAAGAGATGATAAACACATAGAATTGTGTACTTATAATAAGCAGGTTCATATGCTCTATGAGCTTGCGTTCACTAAATAAAATGGATAAGATAATGTGTGCATTAAAATGTTAATAGCTTGGACCCAATGCTATAATGTGAAAGTGATGAAGTGTGAATGTTAATGATCCTCCGGGATGAATGCTGAAGGTGGTATCCTTCGGGATAACCAAGTCAATGAATGTTAAAGAATCCTTTGGGATGTGTTAAAGATCCTTCGGGATAAAACGTATTGTCTTCACGGGCAAAGATTGCCTATATCCTTGGCATGTATAATAATCCCTTCGGGGAAAATGCTAAAGTAAAAGTGGATCCAAACTAGAAAATGGAAAAGTTTAAAATGAAGAACATGGAAGATTTAAAGTTAAAGCAAGTACTAGTAGTGCGAGTATTATGTCAGAAGTATGTAAGTAGGATGGTTTATGGTTTCTTTATTTAAATGATTTGGGACGCCTTTTCATTTGAATAAAGAAGTCGTAAATCACCGAACCATGAGTTTGTATTTTTTGATTTACATCGTTTGGGACGTCTCTCCATGTAAATGAGGAAATACGAATAAGTGGGCTTATGTGTTCCCGACATGGCATGAGTAGGGTAAAAAGGGTAGAAGAAAGAGTCTAGGATGATTAGAAGTCATAAGGAGTTAAGATAGGTGGATAGATAATGAGTTGAATGACGACCCTAGGTGGGAAACGTCAAGTGAAGTATAGGATTTAGGTGTTAGAGTGTAAGTTGAAATGATTTAAGTTTTAAATGATATACTTGTTGCAAGGTGAATTTAAGGTAAGGTGAAGTAATGAAAGCTAATAGAAGCTAATATAGATTTAAAAAGCTCTATAAAATTTTGAGAAGAAAAGTAAAGACGAATGTAACGTGTAGTAAAATAGCGATGAGATAGTGGTAAGGTTGCGGTAAAAGTAGAAAGTTAACGAATAATCGACTTATAAAAAGTTAAAGAGGGTGTGTGATGTTCAAGTGACACATAGTCCTTGACGGAAAAGTAAATGGAACTAGTTAGAAGGTTATGCGATAAACGTAGAATAGTTAAATGGCATATATTAGAGGCAAGAATTATGTCTTAAATGACATAATGACTAAAAAGAAATGAAAGAATTGAGAAGTTAAGCTAGAAATGGAATGAGCTAGGGGTATGATGTAAGTATAGTGGACTTAGAATTTCAAGATCACTTAAATCGTGCAACCAAAAGGGGGATGAAGAACGGAAAGTGCAAAGAATGGAGGTAAGTTGAAACTAAGTTTTGGTTAGAAATAGACGAGAGATTTCGGGGACGAAATCTAAATAAGGGGGTAGAATTGTTAGACCCGTTCCCCGGGTATTGGGACCCCACCCTAGATGAAAGTGGACCAAAGGCCTTATGTGATTGGCCAGTCAACAATGTAATGTTTTAGTCAAACCCGATAGTCAAATGATAGTCAAAGTATGCGTTATATAGTTATGGAAAGTATTATGTGGCAAGAATAGAAAGGAAATAAACCTAAGGGACTTATGTTGTCACATGCCAATTGTGTTATAAGTTAGTTGTGGCTAAAATAGAAGGAAAGAAACTTGAAGGGCCATTCTTGTCATTATCCCAAAGTGCCACCTAACTAGTTATATCTAGCTAATTCTAGAGAAATCCACATTATTCATGAGTGTGGGAAAGGCCGGTTTTTAGTGAGAGGAAAAAGGGAGGGAACCAAGATGATGGTGATCAAGTATTGATGGAGGTTTGTGTTCCACCTCAAGAGTTAAGTTTAGTAATAATCATCCCAAGTAAGTAATCTCTTTTATGTTAGTGATTTGTGGGATTGATCATCATATAATCAATATATGATTATATGATGATTAGAGGTGTTTAGAGATGAGATATGGTTGGATTAACCATTTTTATAGTTATTTAGTTATGTATTCAAGTGTTTGTATTTATGATGATTATGTCATAGGGTGATGATAATGAAGGTGATGATTATAAGGATGTTGATGATGCTTGATGTGCTTAGCTTGGAGCTAAGATAAGTAAAATGATGATGACATGTGTTATATGAATCTCTAACATATATGTGTTTATGTATGTTCTATGTCAAGAAGTATGGATTTGAGATATGCCTAAGTGATATGATGGATAGGGCTTATGTGATAAATCAATGTTATGTGTAGATGAGGATTGGAGTAGTAAGCCCGTAAGTAAGTGTTTAACGTATGTGATGCCTATGTGTTGCTTGAAGTGTAATGTATGTTATGATCGTTTTGCTTACTAAGCCTTTGTGCTTACAGTTTAGTTGTCTAACCGTTTTGTAGGTTGACATGTTATTATGGATGGCTTGGAATGATGGAATAAGGATTTGTTTAGGCGAGAATGAAGGTAGTTTGTATTTGGGATGCTTAGGTAGAATACCGAGCTCAAGTATAAAGTTGTACCCCCGTTGGTCTTTTATTGAATTGTAAAGTGTAGTCGTGTGTCAAATTGTATGTCAAGTGTTGTGTAACGATTTGGTAGTCATTTGGTATGTTTAAACATGTTTTATGTGTTTATGGTTCAAGTAAAAGGGGCGTTTGGTTTAAGCGTAAACGTACCCATTTCGAGTTGTAAACGGGTCAAGTACCCTTGGAACATGTTTGTTATGTTAAGTTATTGATGTTGGTCAAGTTTGACGTAAAACGGAAGTCGTATGGGTTGTTTGTAGTGAAAATGGGTCTAAACGGGTTATTTGCATAACCCGTCTAATATGTAAAGTACCCTTTCGGGGAGTCGTTCGGTAAATGTTTTTGTATGAAAATGAGCCCATTGATATACTAAGTAAATCTGGAAAGTTTGGTTAGATAACGAGTTCGGGAGGTCGGGTTTCCAAGCGCGGAACTTGGAAAATGATTTCGGGCGGACAGAAGGCCTGAACTGCCGCGGTTCAGGCCTGAACTGGCGGTTCAGACCCATTTTGGGCTCCAAACCGGCGGCTGAGAAATCCCAGCTGGCGGTTCAACAGTTTTTCAGATTTTTGCGATTTTCAAAAATTCATATCTTTTAATCCGTAAGTCGTCACGGGTCGTGCCACCCATCGTTTTGAAGGTAATTGAGTCTACTTTTATTTAAAAATAGTCACAAGGGCTGAATATCTATATTTTTTTGTCATTTGTCAAAAGAGTGACAGTATGTCCGTAAAAGTCAAGCGTTTCTGCGTATAAAGTTTTAATTTTTTGTCTAAGCGCGCACGGGGTGTTACAGCAACCCCTAATTGCTGGTAACTGTTGTTAAAAAAAAGAAAAAAAGTTACTTTCTTCTTGTGACACTGCATTATCATGGCATTATTTGTTGCAAGTACAAGTGTTTTACTTCTACACCTTTATAAAAGTTGATTTGCACACTTCATATTTTGATTGATACACTCATTGTATAAGTTTACAGAGCACACTGTAAACACTATACATATATGTTATGCACAAAATAGAGTGTCACAATCAAAACGTTCAGTGTGCAAATCAATTCTCTTTTTGTCGTGTTCAATTACTCGTTTTCACACACGGTCCTTTTGTTTTCATATATAATAGTTGCATCATTAATTGTGATGCGGTTTTTAACTTGAAACCAGTTTTAACAATATTTCGGTCTCATTTTATAAATTTTGTATACGTATCTTCAACACTCATTCTTAGGGCTGAGCAAACCACCCGAACAGACCGGACCGACCGAGACCGGACCGGACCGACCACATTCGGTCCGGTCCTCGGTCTCGGCTTTTGGGCTAATTCGGTCTCGGTCTTGGTCGGTCCGGTCCGGTTCGGACCACAAACCGACTATTTTGCCTTGTTGGACCGACCGAGACCAGACCGGACCAACCACATTCGATCCGGTCCTCGGTCTCGGCTTTTTGGCTAATTCGGTCTCGGTCTTGGTCGGTCCGGGACTGATGCTCAGCCCTACTCATTCTGCATAACACCAAATTTGATTAATTCGATAACCTTTATCGCAACACATTTAAATAAATAAATCACAATAAAAATGTATACTCCATATACAGCAAATACATCTAAGGTTCGCAATTCCCAACACTAACATATACCGGTCAAAGTTGGGCCTAAACGAGTTTCATGCGTGTTTTAATCAACCCACTTGAGGCGTTTATCGAACATGGGAATTTCATAAATGGGTCGACCGTCCGTCATTTAATCTGTTTATTCTAGCTAAAACTTAAACTACAAGTTTGTTGTGGTCGTCTGGTTTGCGGCTCTGTGTTTTTCTTTTCTTTTTTCGTTTAATCACAGCCAACCCACAAGCCCATGCTTGTGGGCTTTTCATCCTTTTCTCTTTTGGAGTCTTAGGAAAGAGTTCGTCGAGCTACACCTAGTTTAGGTGCTAGGTGTTAAACCACGCGAGGGACATAATCCAACAAAATCTAGGGTAGGCGGCGGAGTCGGCTCCATGCCATGAATCACTAGATAAAAGGAATGCGCGTTCCTATCCCCTTCGGTTGATGCCTTTCGGACACATGTCCCAACTGCTATTAGGTCTGGGACATCCGGACACATACGCCAACTTGATTAAAAATTGATTTGGAGTAACACATAGGCAAAATTGGTTAATAAATGTATTACATTAATTATTGATTTGGTAAACAGAATTCGACTGCTTCGTTGTTTACTCGTTCTATAGTGTTAGTTTAAAGTAAATGACGTTTTCCAATGTACTTTTTTTTTACTGGGTGTTTTCAAGAGTATTACTATATTTGTTTTTATAATGTAATGATTTCATTTGCGTGTGGAGATCAAGTGTTGACAAATCTAACTATTCGTTCTCGGGTATAAACAAGTTATATGCTGGTACACGTAGGCTTATAAATGCTTACATGTCATTCTCGATTATGAAAGCAAAATTTATTCCAGTTTTTATTTTTTACGTATTTATGGTTGTAACAATCATACGACATCATTACTATTGCAAACAACCTAAATGCCTTTACGCACTGGGAAACGTTGTTAAAAAGTTCAAACATAAAGATTTTTATCGCAATAACAACGTTGTTCTAAAAAATTAAACAAACTAATATAAAAAAAAATAAATAAATAAAAAATTAAACAAACTTATTAATATAACTAAATAAAATGAAAGCATGACATACATCGAAATCTAATTTAGCGTTGAACAAAAATTGCATGCATTATTTAAAGATGTATTTAATGACTACACTCATGACTCAACACTTTCGTTTACTCGTTCAACATGAATTTTTTTAAGGGGTGAGACACCATATGCTAACTTTATGTTCGAAATTCTTTCACTATAAAAGGATTACTACCAAGTTTCACAATATCTCACAAATCTCTTAAGCTACCAAGCATTAATTAATAACAAGTTTTTAGCCTCTCACTAATGACGCCCCGTTTCCTTTTAGTTGGTCTCTTGTTGGCAACATGTTCGCTTATTGTTATGGCTTTCGATCCTAGTCCTCTTCAGGACTTCTGTGTGGCTGATCGTAATAGCAAAGGTAAAAGATCAATTCTATATAACATTCATCATACCCCAAATAAATTATACATATTTGTGCTTATGGGACTTCTATTTGTGTTGTCACAGTACTAGTGAACGGTTTTGCTTGTAAAGATCCAAAGATGGTGAACGCAGATGATTTTCTTTTCAAAGGACTACTGCGCATGATGGTAAATACAACAAATGCGGTTGGGTCTAATGTGACAAATTTAAATGTGGACCTATTTCCAGGACTCAACACTTTAGGTATATCCTTGGCCCGTATCGTGTATGCTCCAGGGGGTCTTAACGCTCCACACTATCACCCTCGAGCCACTGAAGTCTTGACTGTAATTGAAGGAAGCCTTCAAGTCGGTTTTATCACAACAAACCCTGACAACAGGTTCTTCACAAAACGCCTTGAGAAGGGTGATGTTTTCATTTTTCCCAAAGCTCTAATTCACTTTCAACAAAATGTTGGAAAAGGCTATGCTGTTGCTCTTTCAAGTTTTAAGCAGTCAAAATCCAGGTGTAGTTACCATTGCAAATGCCGTTTTTGGATCAAACCCCGATATCTCCGATGATACTCTTGCAAGGGCCTTCCAGGTTGACAAAAAAGTGATTGATGAAATTCAGTCAAACTTCTAAACATCTATGTTCTTATAGAATACATGTTTATCTGTTAAGTTTACAATCTTCAGTTCAATAATATGTGTTCCAGCTTGTCTTGTTATGTTGTATTTATATTACTATATGTATAAATGAATAAAGGAAACATATTGTATTTATCGTCATGTACATTCTCACTGCCCAAAGAGACTATAAGTAACATCTGTGCTGAAAACATTGTTATTTAGATGGAGTCATCATCCTACATCAATTCCCTTATATATCAACTGAGAGTGCTAAGATTTTAAGTTAATTAAAGGAGACACATATTTTAACCTTTTGATTACACTACGTACTTAAGCGAAACATTTATCTTACACATTTTGATTACTATCCATAAAGTGTGTTTTTGATTCTTTATTTGGAGGCTAACGGTTAAGAGAGTTAATTCACATGTCTAAACCAATGAAAATTTAATTCATCATTTTATATATGTTGTATTCATTTTGTGCTTTCTAGCCATCTCTTCTAATTTGTTACATGTCATCGCCATTTAGGTAGACATATCTAGCTCTACTACTTATAGTGTATGCATAATTTTATTTAAACTTGAAAATTTTAAAATTGAGTAATGTACATGTAAAAATGGTAACAAAACTCTGCAATACAAGCAAATCACCCAACCTACCACCCATTGGTGAATCTTTTATTAAACTGCCAAAGTAGATAAGTCTTCAAACGGATGCTTACCAAACGATTACAAAAGACAATGATAGTCCCCAACAATGGATGCTATCAATCCTTACTACAAATACTCTCAAACACTCTCAAATCAAAGATCAAATAAAGACATTGATCAGTGATATAACAAAGACAAGTAAGATCAAATGAATAGATTGATCAAACGGATTACAAGACTAGAAATCAAAAACTTTATGTAAACTTAGAAAGAATCACAAACTGCACACCAAGATAAATGAAACTCTAGATCGGGTAAGGAATATATAGCACCAACTTCGGCTTTAGTCCTTTATCTTTCATCACTTGTCAAAGTTGGAACAAACTGGAATCCTTTATAAACATCTTTCTCATAATGACACTTCTAGTCCCTGCACTTACAAACACACAAACAACCCAAAAACTATATATATATATATATATATATTAGAACGGCGTGATATATATATATATATATATATATATATATATATATATATATATATATAACCCAAAAACTATATATATATATATATATATATTTGAACGGCGTGTTAGTTGTTAGTGGTTCAGGTAGCAGTGACATCCAATTGGGCAGTATGCTGACCCTGAACTCCACCTGTATTTTCTCCTATTTCGCCTGAAGGGGTAAAAGTCTCGGGTAAGACTCGAACTTGAGACCTCCCCTAGCCAAACCTCCCCTCCCCAAGCCCCTAAGGAATCTTGGTGGCCAACTGAGCTAATCCAGTTTGGTTAAACCAAAAACTATTTTTGACCATTTAAAGTATGACTAGATAATTCAATAGTACAATACCTATAATACCTTTTTAAAACTTCAATTTCCCACTTAAATTTTCAAAAAATATTGCCATAAAAAATATGCCAACTTTTATACCGTTTAAATGGTAAGTCTACACTTCCTCAAGAATTGAGCCAATATCTGTGTTGCAAATATTTAAAATTAGATTAATTCTAACATTTTTTAATGTAAACATTTCGGTCCAAATGTTGTAAATATTTTTAAAAAACTAGGCGAGTACCCGCGCCTAGCGGCAGCGGTTCCTAGCGGCAGACAATTAATGATATGCAATATTGTGGTAAGTGTTTTGTATATCGTTCAAAATAGAACGCGAAAAGATCAAAATGTAATTGCAAACGGTTGTAACATGTGATAATTCAAATCAAACAAAAATTGTTAACATGTATCAAAGAACACAACACTATCTGTATTTGTAGCGTTGGGGAATTCCTAGCGGTAGCATTGTATAGTTTTGATAAAATCCAATTGCGTCGATCTTTTAGTGTGTTAATTGTTAAATTTAATTTGTGTATCCGTGCGTGAGATTTAGAGGCAAGAATTGTTTGTTTATGTACACACATAGCGATGACGATGACTAAAGTTCTGTAAAATACGGTTGCGACAGTGTACGTTTCTTTTCTTTTTTACTGTGAAGCAAGTTGTAACTTTATAATCAAGAAATGTGAAAAAGAAAAAGAAAAAAAAAAATGCATCTCTTTCAAAATGAAGGAGAACATGTCTTTTTAAATGGACATGTAATAAAGTGTTGCTAAAGTAAAATTATTAAATTAAAACAAAAGCTCGTTAGATATTTTAAAATCTTACATCTCCTATGTCATTTTGTAATTTTTTCTTTCAATTTACACAATTCGATGGTACTTGTAGCTCACAACTCAACCGTGTAAATCTGTACCCATTTTTATGCTATCCTTTCTTTTTCAATAAATAAATTTAACTACAAGCATTATCTTTGAAAGAAGTCAAATAATCAAGTTTGTAAGTTTTGCGTTTACATCACTATCGTCTTAAAATACTGCTTAAGTTATATGCTTTTCTTTCAAAATAATTACTACCTACACAACACAACATGCTAAAACTCATTATCCTTTAGTCGTATGTTTTTCTTTCACATGTACCTACTACCTAACACAACACAACATGTTAAAACCCAATATCCTGTCACATATCCTCATGCTTTTTCCACACATCCTCATGCCGTAGATAGAATATTAAATTCAATAATTTCCTTAGTTAAAATTGAGTATGTAAGCTTGACCACATGTTAGTCTTTATTTTTTTTTTTTATGTGTTATTGCTCATATATTAAGTGAAATAGCTACAGTATAATGAGAATACTTGTGCCATGAGAGCTATAAGGGTTTTGAGTGATTGATCATGTGGGTTTTAATTTTTGCCTTTGAGATAAACGATATTTCATCTAACGCCATAGATAATCCGTTAACAAATTAAGCTTCTGAGACCACATTCTTGCGATGAAAATACACTACATGCTATGATATGTCGTCACACGTAAATTTTGCTCGAATGATTGCATCCTTCTACTTTGCTTGTAACATGGCTTTTGATCTCATCAATCATGTGGAAATTTAAATCATTGAACACTTGATCAAATTGTTGACGGAAATGAATATTTAGATCAATACCATGGTCATTGAAAATGTTTATGACATGCTACTTTGATAGCAACCACCATATAAGTAAGAAACCAAATCTCTACACATTCTTTATTATAATATCTAAATTTAAAAAATTACATTAGAAAATGATATGATTTACCTTTCTAAAACAATGATATGGTTTAGATGACCTAGGGTACTTGAGTTTCTTCGACTATTTTGGATCCATGTGATAAACATACTATGTCGAACACTTGCATAGTTGCATCTTTATTAATATGCATATGAGTCAACATGGGGTTTATTTTTAAACATCTTTCTTCGACTTGGTCTGTATGTTAAAAACCTGCAAAGAAAACATGTGTTGAGAAAAATTTATATCTTCCACTAATCAAAAGATGAATAAATAATGAAATTGAAATCTACTAAACATGAAAGATATACCTTATTTTAAGGAGCAAACTACACAAAATTAACCATATTGCTCCATCCCTTTTTTTATATATATTCAATATGATGACACGACTGAAACAAAGTAAACAACAATTAATGAAATAAAAGAAATGTTACAAGTTGAATGACAGAAAAAGCAATTTGAAAGAAATAAATGATCAAATACAAATATATAGGCATTTTTATAGTGAGAGAATATGAAACCTTCATGTGCAAGCTTGTAATTCAAATTGTTTTAAATGTTATTGAACATTTTACATAAAATGCGTTATCACATTAATGTGTTTGTATCACTTCTAAAATTAAGTAGTAAAAGAAACCTCCATCATTAAACATGCTACTAAACCATTGTTTAATGTTAGAACTTACAGCCGTGTTTCCATATGGCATGTCAAAAGTTCAAAGCAACTTTTTTTGTCTTAAATGGATTTGTATATGTTTCATGAATTAGTACTTTTGTGTCTTAAATGGCTTTGCAATTTCAACCTATGGACTTTTTCAAATGCATGTCTACTCTTTGTGTCTTAAATGGCATTGTAATTTCCTTATATAAATATTTCAACATTTCACAATATTGACTTTTCACTTTTCCAATGTTGACCATTTTGGTTTTATATGTAGTTAAGATAAGATGAAATCCTTCAACATCAATGTTGCAAATATTAAAAAATAAAAAAAAAAATAATAATAAAAAATATTCCCACATTCAGTTTCAACTAGAAATGACAATGTTTAACAACTTTGTTTTCTAATGTAATTTCTAAATCAAAAGAGGAGACTTTTTTTTTATTTAATTATAACATTAATAGTTTCCAAAAAAAAAAAATTCACGTCTCTAGTATTTAACACACTAGGGTGATCAACGGTCCAAATCCGGACCGGACCGACCAAAACCGAAGTAGCCCAAAACCTTAGACCGAGGACCGGACCGAATGTGTTCGGTCCGGTCCGGGTTGGTCCGATCCGATCCTTCGGTCGGTCCGGTACAAGGAGGCATAATAATTGGATTTTACGTAAGACCGACCGAACCGGACCGAGACCGAAATAAGGAAAAAATCCGGATCGAGACCGGACAGCTGGTCCTTCGGTTCGGTCGGTCCTCTCGGTCTCGGTCGGTTTTGGGTATGCGATGCTCAGCCATATAACACACTATAAACTTCTTTTTATTGTTGTGTTAATGCATAGTTAAGTTGATTGATATAGTTTATAAGTTGATGGGAATGAATGATGAAAAAATTTTGATTTTATTGTTGAAGAAGTTTCAAACAAAAATGAGGTTGTATTAGAGTGCTCTTTTCGAGAATTCCTCTTACTCCATCTGAAGAAGACATGTTTCCTTTCAAACTCAAAAGATCCCTATGCGCCTTAGCTTTGTGATGACTATCAATAAAGCTCAGGGCCAGACAATTCCAAATGTGGGTGTCTACTTGTCGGGCTCCGTTTTCTCGCATGGTCAACTTTATGTTGCGTCTGTAGAAATCAAATAGGGAATACTGAAAACGTATTATCATATTCAACTAAACAATAAAGATTACAAAACATTAAATAGAAAATAACCAATCTAACCCTAGCAACTAAACGGGCCGAACAAGTGGGTCGGGCCTATAGGCCTTATTAACTAACACCTCCTCTCAAACTCGTAATGTTGTAGCGGTAAACATTGAGAGTTTGCCAAACAAAAACAAAAAAAACGAACAAAAAAAAAAAAAAAAAAAACAAAAAAAACAAAAACAAAAAAAACGAACCAAAAGCGAATGGTCCCAGAGTGCAAACGTGGTGCAAACTCATAACAGAGCAACATAATTACGGGGATGAACGAGACCAGAACAGGCAGACAGATGCAGATCCAAGCAGATTGAAACACCCCAACCCGGCAAGGGTAGAAGTATCACATTAATGGTTTCATATCAGATCAAAACAAAGCATACATTCAATAGTAATACAAGGATTCTCCAAGGTTACAAATGAGATACTGAATACACACGGCTACAAAGGAAACAAAAGCTAAATATTAAATCTGCAAATGCAAATCCTTCTAATAACTTCTACTTCAGAATGACTATCAAGGTCTTCTAAGTCCAAAAGTCTCTTCACTCATACCCAGCTTTCAACTAAAACCTGCCGCGAGAAAAGAAACGCGGCTGAGCTTAAAAAGCCCAGTGAACAGATATATAATAAATGGAAACGAAAGCAAATGAAACGAACATGTATGGTGTAGTGCATTGGGACATATAAGTCATAGGCAAAGAATATAATAAGAATGGAAAGAAAAGGAAAGAAAAGGGTTAGAAATCCTCCACGAGCCCGAACAAACCAAATATAGTAACCCTGTACGCAATCTAGAGGGGATGCCTCTCAAGTAGTCCGATAATATGAGGGGTGTCCTCATGTATCAAATTGGAGTGATCAGCTCCCGAACTTTGTGAAAGACGTGGATTGCACCCAGCATCAGTCACCGAACAATATAAAATATCAAATCATGTTAACTTCACTAATACAAACACGAACCTAGGATGCATCCATACGCCCGCCCCCCCCCCCCCCCCCCCGAACAATAATATAGGCCAATAATAAATATAATGTGCACGTTACGAACAATATGGGGACGGTGTGGAACATCACTCAACCACACTAAAGTTATGCCATTGGTGCATCAATGACACAGCCACGTTACCTTCATGGCTAGGAAACGAACTTGGCTCGGGTATCAAACTGAAGGGTCGAAAGTCAAAGGTTCAAATCAAAACAAAGGTCCAAAAGGTCTAAGTCACCGAATCATGGTCAAGTCCAAATATCAAAGGTTCATGGTAAAGGGTTCACGTCAAGATATTTCAGAAGTAAATAACAAAGATTCAAAATCCTTCAAAACGGTTTTCATAAAGATAATCTTACAAAATGGTCTTCATAAAAATGGTCCTTTTTAAAACAGTTTTTCATAGCGACAGTTTTGATAATAGTTTTCTTTAAAACACTTCCATAAATAATCAAAAAGGTTTTCTCATCCCATTTCAATATCCAACATATTTGGGTTCAAGTCAAAGTTTATGGCAAAGTTCCTATCAGAGTTCACAGCATGGTCCAAGGCAAGGTTCAAAACAAAAGATCAAGGCAAAGGTTCAACTCTAAGGTTCACAATACAAGGGAACATAGCAATGGCTTTGGGAAATCCTAAACGAATCAAAACAAGAGGTCAAGAGAAACGAAGGCACCTTACAATAAGGGCAGAATATCTGTACCTTATTACGAATGTAAAACAAAACCAGAATAGAAAGCACTGAACGGATCAAGACCTCTTTTTCTTCACACCTAAGAAGTAGAAGAGAATTACTATTGATTCTTAATTACTCATTTTAGCTTGCCTTTTCATTTTAAGTAACTTTCTATTTTTAGTAACTTTCCAGATTTAGTAACTTTCCATAATTAACAGATTTTCATATTTAGAAAGATTATAATATCACAAATTAGGTTAAGTCATTAATTAAGCCTTATTATGGAATTTAGGTATATTTTAACAAGTTACAAAAGTTCAGGGTTAAATATGACAAGTTTCCATAAATTAGGGTTTTAATTGTAAATATTCCAAAGTTAAGGGTTTTAAATGAAACCATTACAATTTACTACTATTAAACACATAATTGATTCAGAATCACACTTTAGTCCTTTAAGTTTCAATATTTATAATTTACACCCTTTAGTTATTAAAATTACAAAACAAACCCTATAATTACATAATTTACACCCTAGCCCTTACTATACTCATAATCACATCACAAGTCCTTATATTTAGTAACTTACAGAATATGCCCTCAAACTTTACGTATGGTACGAATTAATCCCCAAGTTTCACATAATTACACATTTGGTCCCTTTAGTTTATAAAACTTATAATTTAAGTCATAATCCCATAATACTTACACATTAGACCCATAATTACCCAAAATTACATATTATCTCCCTAATAATATTATTTACACAAAATAATCATAAGTTTCCTGAATTTACACTTTTAGTCCCTCTAATTAATTAATTTCCAATTCGAACCATATATTAACAATTAAATCATTATCTTGCATATTTTACACATAAGGACCCCATGTTATATTTTTTTATACATTTGTACGGACCTAATTAACATTATAAAAATAACCCTTAAGTTTCAGGAATGACAAAACACACCCTTCTCATTTTATTTCAAATCGTATACACTTTTTAATATACAAAACAAAACCCTAATTCATCCAATCATCAAATAATCATGACAACATCATTAATGAGCATTAAATGTCCAAATTTAAGCTTAAAACCCTAACCCTAAAATCGTACCTAGGTTTCCTATTATTTTCTTTTATTTTCTTATGAATCCGATTACAAAATAATTAGACCACGACAATTCTAGGCTTCTATAAATTGAATCACTATTTTTCCCAGGTCATGTGGTTCGTATAAAGTCCAAATAAAATAGGTTTCGAACTCATAAAAATCGTATAGCTTATCTTGGAATTTTTATACGTTTTTGCTTTCAAAAATCATTACGATTTATATATCATGTATGGTTCCGTTTATATATTTTATTTAAGTCTTATAGGATATTAAGAACATAAGAAAAATATTACTTGAAGGATCGAACGAGCAGAAGGGATATATAGGATTTTGTACCTCTCGGATGTAATATTCGACAAACCAAAAATGTGTAGCGAGCAAGCAAGTAAACCCAAGACCTTCTAATCAATTTTCCTAGCTTCTTTAGATGTTGAACAATACCAGAAAAATGTCCCACGAATTTTCTCCTAGTCGAATGAGCAGAATCGAATTTTGTTAGGGTTTTTAAGGTTTTCGGTTTAGTGTATATATAGAATAAATAAAAGAACGTGTATATGGGGGGGGGGGAAGGAAACAAAGATTTCAGTCCAAGAATATCAATTGGGATAAAATACTGATTTTGGAGATTTTCCATATTTTATTTTGTATTTATCTTGTAGTTTATATAATTTAAATTGAATTAAAATTAATAATAATAATACGTAAATAAGTAAATCGGCCCTAATAATTATTTTGTATATTTTGAACATTTCTAAATGTTAAATTGTAGACATAAAATTTATTTTACTTCACACCTTGTTCATTCCCGAAGGTTTGGAATTTATTTGGTGATTTATAAGCTTTTTAAACAAATTTTTATTTATAAGGGCAATTTGGTCATTTTGCACATTTTGGATTTTTAGGTATTACAACTTCTTCCCCTCTAAAAGAAAATTTCATCATCGAAATTTGCAAGGAAACGGAAATGAAATAGAACGGAAAACGAACAAAGACATACCGGATCAAAATACGAAATGCGGATAACTAGCTCGTATCGATTCCTCGGTTTCCCAGGTAGCCTCACGCTCTGGGTGATTCTTCCAAAGAATCTTTACGAACGGAATAACTTTATTTCTCATGACTCAAATCACAACGAGGTGGGTTCAAATTCCTCAGAAGGAGACAAATAATTTGATTTGATTCAAAAGGTCCATGCAACATAAAATGGACGATAGGTGAATCTTCAGGGTCTCCTATGGGATACGAACAAGAGTTCAAATCAAATTGATTGTGCCAACCGAAGAGAGCTTTACAAGAATTTAATATTTATAGCTGAGGTCAACAGAATGCAAAACGAGGTTCTAAACTCATCCAAATATTTAACGAACGAAGGTAGAGTATACGCATAGGTAGAATGAACTTAAAGTCTTACTAACCACGAATAATCCAACGGAGGTCAAATTCTAAACTTCCTAGATACTCCCAAGATATCCTATGCCCACAACAAGTGCACGTTATATGATGTAAGTATTATCACGTTGGCCAGACGTCATAATACTGGCATCATATAAATATGCCCTCATGATGGTCATACTTTATCTCAAGTCGTAATCAAAACCACCTATCTTAATCCACCTAGTACTTCTACAGTCTCAGAGGTCAACAAAATTGAATGCCATAGTCAAGAAGAAAAACAAAACTAATCGCAAGAGTATCAAAATCTCAGATTGCCTAGCAAAAGTGAGGCACGCCATCACAAACATCATATCTTCCACACTTCACCAAAATCTCTAAAAACAAAACTATCATCAAACATACGAAAAATAAACACGAACAGAAATACTTCTAGGAAACTTAAATCATAAGAGGATCTTATCACGATATAACGAAACTTAAGAGGGTCAGCTGAAATGAAAATTAGTCACCAAGAACTTCGGCCTTCATAGATTCAATTCTTCCAATCATACAGAGTCTTTTTCAAATTTTCGTTCATTCAAAACATCCAATCTCCTCAAGTCCAGTTAATTTGTCTTCGTTTGTCCATCAATCGGAAAGTGAAACCAAAATCAGGAACTTGTGTCTGGTTCGTCGAACCTCCAGCAGTTCTTCTTGGAATGTGATGGAGCTATGTGAATTTCTGGCATGATCTTTGAATCTCTTCTTCATCTAGTCTGCTTCCGCTCTCAATTCATCTTAGTACAACCAAGATGAACAGGGAAGTGAGGCTGTATGTCTTCATCAGCTCCAGGTTCACCATCTTGACTAGAATTTCTTCTTCTGCATTTCCGATACTTCTACCTTGTAAGGAATGTCTTCACTCTTCAGGGTAGCCGCCGTTGTTGTCAACTCCCGGTCAGGCAGGGAAATAATTCTTCTGATATGTTTCTAGTTGTCTCGATGCATCCGAAGACTTCCTGTGCGGCAAGGGAGTATCACCGAGTCTCTTTCTGATTTATCCAAAATTGTTCCGCTTGAAGGTATGGCAGCTAATTTCTAATTCAGCTTCTCCAAAACTCCATTCTCAACTAAGTTGTTTCCATCTGTTCACGAAATTTCTCAATGGTACCATAAGTTGCAAACATCTTCCAGAATTCTTCTGCAGAGTTCAAAAGGTTTCAGTTCTCCATTCTATTATTGGTTTTGACCACATGGTGATAGTTTTCAAAACTTGCAGAATTTAGAGAGGTATCCTCAATTAAGAATATCGTTGTCTCAACAAATATCTATCTCTCAGAATGTGCAAATGATCGACGAATTTCTTAACAAAGTGCAAAGATGATTTTCATGCTCTTCCTCGTCTCCGAACGTACTTTTTTTTTTTTTTTTTTTTTTTTTTTTTTTAAAGTCATACAATGACCATTTGCCCAAGTACTCACGAGAAAAACATTATTTATCAAATTCACCAAACAGTCAGAGTTTTAGCTAATACCATTAGCGTCACTAACTGTCATAGCAGTCGTTACGAATACGGAAGGCGATTCCAAGAATACTCTCAATTCATACTCCCATCAGAAGTAAACTTCGCGCTCTGAAATTGAATAGATACGTAGTCGTCTTCAGGTGGAGGAATATTGGCTCCTAACAGTAATACGGTTCAGCTATCTCCAGTCACCATCCTTCTTTATCGCGAACGAAACTAAAACACGCCCAGAATATACACTTAGGTAAACTCACTTCCTGGTCTTCGGTTGCTGCTCTTCCTGGTTGCTCAAATCAATTTATATGATCCCGGACACATCTGAAAGACACCTTCGCTTGGTGACTAGACAATCTCTAGGTAACATAAAAACATAAAAAGAATCTTCCCTCACCCTTAGACCTATTAGAGTAGTTTTTCAATCCTAACGACACTATTCCCTGTGGAGAACGATCAATCCCCCGTACTTGCCACTACACTATACTACATCGGTCAGGTACACTGCCTGGTGGGGTTGCAAGCCTCTTGAGATCCCTCGAGAGGTAAAACCTGTTGTAAGGTCGCAAAACCACGCATCATGAAACCCTTTGGAAAAAATTTGAGGAAAGCTTCCTAACCGTGAACCATAAGTTGAATGAATTGATGGGTTTATATACATCACAACTTGAGGAAACAAATGAGGAGGATTTATCCGACTATAGGTACCATGAGCAAGAAGACCTAGTTTTTAAGAACATGGACCTTGAATTGGACCAAGATTGTGAGATGGTTAGTGTTGAACTACCTAGTTGCATGAGTGGGATAGATTTCACCAAAACATATGACACGCATGAGGAATCCTTTAGGCAATTGGAACATAGTAATCAAGTTGAATATTACTATGAATCGGACTTAGAATTTCAAATGGCTAGAGAAGGATTTGAGATACTTAGGAATGTGTTTGGGTTAGATCCTACCAAAACACATGATGAACATATAGGTGATTCAGATACTATGGAGAATGAGGTTAGAAATGCAAGACCACTAAATACCCCACAAATCCTACCATCATTTGAGGTTAACACACCGCCCGTAACTTACCCGGAAAAAGTAGAAGAGACTATAGGAACCCCAATAGAGGTAGAGCCCTTGGACCAAACACAACTAGAAGAAATAGGTTTGAATACTTGTAGTCACAACCTTTCTTTTAGTTCTATGGAAGTTCCTAGTTTTGATGAACCGGAGCCTCAACCGAGACCCTTACCCAATTTTCCATCCTTGGATGAAAAGTTAGGAATTAAAATAGGTCCCGATCCACCCATCAAACCATATAGTTCGGGTAGTTTTACGATAAAGGTAGTAGACTCTAAGCCTTGTAGAGAGGAAGCCAATATAGGAGTGAACCATGACCTTACATACTTACATCACCCATTTATGGTTGATCATAAGAAACATTATGGGTTTAAACCGGGTTTATTAGGTCAAAGTGAATTCTTAACTAGGAATCTCTCGAAGTTGATAGAAGATGATCCCTTTCTAGGAAAAAATCTTAATCCGCCCATTAGCCCAATTGAATTAGGTAAGGTTATGATGATAGGAGCACACATCTTTGAGCATATAATTCATCCACCACTCTTTCCTCACGTGGCATACTCCTACCAAGTTGGTGTGTATCGCTACTATCACCCGCACTTAATCCTAAGTGTAGGAAAAACCTCTCCTTTATCCGTTAAATAAGGGTAGAGTCAGGCTCGTGACTCAAACAAAAACAAGCGCTTCTTGGGAGGCAACCCAAGCTTTATTTGCTTTGTGTGTTTATTTGTTTGTTTGTTTGATTTTATTTGCTTCCGTATGTATGTTTAATTTTTATTTTTATTGATTCATGTTTCAAATTAAATTGTGAAAATGCTTTATTTTGTTTTTAACTTCGTCTTAACTACATATAAAGGTATTTTGAAAAAGATAAGTGTAAGGGAAATCCATATCGGTTTATTAGAACAAATGAACATGAATCATAACAATATTAAATTAACATACATATTAGTAATTGTTTGAGTCAAATGCTTGTATCGAGTCATAATGATATTTTGCAGGATTTCCAGGAAGTAAGGTATAGGTTTTTCCAGAAATTTTCCGGAAACTTAACATGAGAATTCTGTCAGATCATATCTGACGGCGTCAGGCCTTACAACCTGACGGCGTCAGGTTTTAATTTTCTGAAATTTTTAAAAGTTTTGTTTTTCTTCCGGAATCATAAAATGCTTTCTCTAACTTATAAACTCCAGGAATCTGCAAAATTATCATTCCACAAGCATTATATCCTTATACAGATTTATCCCGCCGATGTTATGCAGGTTTTCTTATTTGTTTTCTCAGGTTTAACAGGTTATTTTGGACAAGGAGATGTATGTGGAATCTAGCTTTTGGCGATGCTTTAGTCTTGGAGCTTCAACATTACCTTGGAAGAAGATCTAACCATGTTACCTCTTTATCCACCAAGCGATTCAGGGGAGTATTTGATTTCATTCTTTTACCTTATTTACTTTTACATCTTGTTATTTGAACATTGGGGACAATGTTCATCTTAAGTGTAAGGGGGGGTAAAGTACGAAACTTTAGAGAATGCAATTACGCTTGATTTTTCGTTTGTTTAATGGTAGATGTGTAAAAAAATTGAGAGAAATACCTGTTAAGGCAATTTTAGTGCCAAATTTAAATTTTTTTACAACATATAGGAGTGAAACTTTGATCTTAATGAGCGTCTCATGGATAGGAGTTATATGACTAGCACAAAAACCGTACCACAAAAAAAATTTTCCACCCCCAAATATGTGAGGTTCGCCCCTAGAATTGGTAGGAAAAGCATTTATGCTATGATGTATGTACCGGTAGCACTTAGATTCTAGAACTTGCGTTAGGACCATTCCGAGGCCACAAGTGAGACTACATTCGTGTAGTTAGATTTACTACATGATAAGAGGCATTAGGATTAACCCATTGTTTTACACCTGTGTTTTTTGTTATAATTACATTGGCTACATTGGTCAAGTAATTCTCCCACACCCTTTGCGTTGTACTCATTTTTAGTACACGATACCCCTAGTACACCCCTCAGAGCCTATCTTTTCGTTTCTAACTTTAAGCATTTTACTTAAAGTAAGAATTTGTTTACACCCCACTTAAATGTACACCCAAATCGCCTTAGCCTACCTTGTATGGACTCATCTTTAGTGCATTATTGTGACAACATTTGTTTAAACCCAAAGTTAATTATCTAATTGATTACATGGTTGCTAAGTCGAGTCATATCCTTGTACATATTGTTTTGGGACGATTGGGACTCATGGGTAAAGTACTAGTGTAATGGAGTAATGGGGAAGAACAACATTATTACCCCCATATGAGCTAAATAATTTAAAAGTACTCCAAGTGTTTCGATTATCTTAATTCGAGTCATTAGAATAGTTATTTGTAAAGTTATGTAAAAGTTCAAGTGTAAGGGGAATGCAACGCCCCTATGATGTATTATTTTGGATGGTAGGGCAAGAGCGTAGAAAGAAAAAAAAATTGAAAAAATAAAGAAAAATACAAAAAAATGAGAAAAAAAGAAAAATAGAAAAAAACATACGGACTACCATCCCGTTTCATTTTATGTTTATTTTATGTTTTTGTTATTTTGTTTTTAGCTTAAGTCGAGTCTAGTCTTGGCTTAGCAACGCCATATTGTACATGTAATTAATCAAGATCTTTAACTCGCCACCAGTAAAATATCCCTTATCCAACAAAACCGTGTTTATCATATCCCTACACCTAACGTTATAACCCTTTTAAAAGCCCTCTTTGATAGTTTATCTTAGGTGCTTACGCCTAGTGGAGGAGGTTTTTGACCCTTTCCCAAGCCTATGGTAATCTATTTGCTATGACAGGTAGTGAGAGATATTATTCATTTTCATTTATGAGATATACTTTGATGACACCTGAGAGATGTGAGTATCTAAACACTACTTGTGAGGTGCTAGTTTGTAATCTCCGTGCTTATTATGATTAAAGTGGAACGACTATTTGTTGTAATTACTTTTATATTAGCGTTCAATGACCCCTAACTTGTATTTTGATTAGAATAAAAGCGCATTTGCTTGAGGACAAGCAAATCTCAAGTGTAAGGGTATTTGATGAAGCGAAAAGTGTACTGCTTTTAGGGGGTCATTTAAGCCCTAAATCGTATTTATTTGATCAAATATTGCCCTAAATCGTTCCTTTTGTCATTTTAGGTACTTTGGAGAAGAAATCTGGAAAAGGAAGCATTTTGGACGTTTTTGGAGCATAAAAGTGAAGAAAACGACAAAGTCTCCAAAGCTGCTGGAAAAGTACACGTGACGGCGTCAAGGATTGCTCCTGACGGCGTCACGGCTTGGCAAAAGAGGTGGATATGACAAATACACGTGACGCGCCAGAAAGTTTTACAATGGAAGTCTGACGGCGTCACCCTTTAAGGTGATCAAGGCCGTCGTGGTTTAAGTTAAAGAGAGACGGCGTCAAGCACAATTGTGACGGCGTCAACCCTTAACGCGCCAGAGTGGATTTTTGAGGATTAAAGAGGGACGGCGTCAGGAAGACCATCCGGGAACCCTAGCCGCGGCGAGGTGACGGCGTCACCTCCTACAACGTGACGCCGTCAGCCCCTAAATTCTATATATAGTTTTGCAATTTTTAGTCATTAGTGTGCAACTTTGTGAGGAGAAACCCTAAGACGAATTTTCTGCCTTTTTTAAGGGTTTTATACCCTTGGATCTCCCATGTTTAATTGAAGATAAGTAATCAATTAATCATTCAATATGTCTATGTGTTGTTTGATTATATCTTGTTCTTGTCTTTTAATTAACATGCTAGGCTAGATTTATCTTGTGTTTGCTTAGATCTAATGAAACCTAACTATTGATTATTAGTTGTTGGTGTGTTATTAATTGTATTGGATGATTGTTTATCGATGTTAGGCTTAAGAAAACTGGCTAACCTCCTATACGGTAACTTGCTTGAACGTCTTAAGAAACATGAACCAATGCGTACTAAGGTTTTTATGGTTGTATTTAATGCATGAGCGAATTCTAGTGATCCCATGTTAGGAGCTTCTTAGCTGGCTCGACATAAGAGTGAAGTAGGAGCTTGTAGAGTTGGGGAAGTACGTACGCCACCCCCATGATTGGTATTAAGGAATACACCCGTCATCCACGCAATTAATACACACTAATCAACCGGTAAAAGATAGTTAGGGAGTAAGGAAATCTAAGTAAACACATTTCTCCCCATATAAGTTCCACGACCTTTTTATTTTCAGTCATTTTATTTTATTTGCATTTGTAGTTATTTGGGTTAGTTGACTAGCAACTAATTCCGCCCACTCCTTCAAACCCGAGATTTTACTTGCTTTCATAAAAATATAAAAATACAAAAAGAATCTTCCCTCACCCTTAGACCTATTAGAGTAGTTTTTCAATCCTAACGACACTATTCCCCTAGAGAACGATCAATCCCCCGGTACTTGCCACTACACTATACTACATCGGTCAGGTACACTGCTTGGTGGGGATTGCAAGCCTCTTGAGATCCCTCGAGAGGTAAAACCTGTTGTAAGGTCGCAAAACCACGCATCAGTGCATCAATGACACAGCCACGTTACCTTCATGGCTAGGAAACGAACTTGGCTCGGGTATCAAACTGAAGGGTCGAAAGTCAAAGGTTCGAATCAAAGCAAAGGTCCAAAAGGTCTAAGTCACCGAATCATGGTCAAATCCAAATATCAAAGGTTCATGGTAAAGGGTTCAAGTCAAGATATTTCAGAAGTAAATGACAAAGATTCAAAATCCTTCAAAATGGTTTTCATAAAGATAATCTTACAAAATGGTCTTCATAAAAATGGTCCTTTTTAAAACAGTTTTTCATAGCGACAGTTTTGATAATAGTTTTCTTAAAAACACTTCCATAAATAATCAAAAAGGTTTTCTCATCCCATTTCAATATCCAACATATTTGGGTTCAAGTCAAAGTTTATGGCAAAGTTCCTATCAGAGTTCACAGCAGGGTTCAAGGCAAGGTTCAAAACAAAAGATCAAGGCAAAGGTTCAACTCTAAGGTTCACAATACAAGGGAACATAGCAATGGCATTAGGAAATCCTAAATGAATCAAAACAAGAGGTCAAAAGAAACGAAGACACCTTAAAAGAAGGGCAGAATATATGTACCTTATTACGAATGCAAAACAAAACGAGAATAGAAAGCACTGAACGGATCAAGACCTCTCTTTCTTCACACCTAAGAAGTAGAAGAGAATTACTATTGATTCTTAATTACTCATTTTAGCTTGCCTTTTCATTTTAAGTAACTTTCTATTTTTAGTAACTTTCCAGATTTAGTAACTTTCCATAATTAACAGATTTCTATATTTAGCAAGATTATAATATCACAAATTAGGTTAAGTCATTAATTAAGCCTTTCTATGGAATTTAGGTATATTTTAACAAGTTACAAAAGTTCAGGGTTAAATAAGATAAGTTTCCATAAATTAGGGTTTTAATTGTAAATATTCCAAAGTTAAGGGTTTTAAATGAAACCATTACAATTTACTACTATTAAACACATAATTGATTCAGAATCACACTTTAGTCCTTTAAGTTTCAATATTTACAATTTACACCCTTTAGTTATTAAAATTACAAAACAAACCTTATAATTACATAATTTACACTCTAGCCCTTACTATACTCATAATCACATCACAAGTCCTTATATTTAGTAACTTACAGAATATGCCCTCAAACTTTATGTATGGTACGAATTAATCTCCAAGTTTCACATAATTACACATTTGGTCCCTTTAGTTTATAAAACTTATAATTTAAGTCATAATTCCATAATACTTACACATTAGACCCATAATTACCCAAAATTACATATTATCTCCCTAATAATATTATTTACACAAAATAATCATAAGTTTCCTGAATTTACACTTTTAGTCCCTCTAATTAATTAATTTCTAATTCGAACCATATATTAACAATTAAATCATTATCTTGCATATTTTACACATAAGGACCCCATGTTATATTTTTTTATACATTTGTACGGACCTAATTAACATTATAAAAATAACCCTTAAGTTTCAGGAATGACAAAACACACCCTTCTCATTTTATTTCAAATCGTATACACTTTTTAATATACAAAACAAAACCCTAATTCATCCAATCATCAAATAATCATGACAACATCATTAATGAGCATTAAATGTCCAAATTTAAGCTTAAAAACCTAACCCTAAAATCGTACCTAGGTTTCCTTTTATTTTCTTTTATTTTCTTATGAATCCGATTACAAAATAATTAGACTACGACAATTCTAGGCTTCTATAAATCGAATCACTATTTTTCCCAGGTCATGTGGTTCGTATAAAGTCCAAATAAAATAGGTTTCGAACTCATAAAAATCGTATAGCTTATCTTGGAATTTTTATACGTTTTTGCTGTCAAAAATCATTACGATTTATATATCATGTATGATTCCGTTTATATATTTTATTTAAGTCTTATAGGATACTAAGAACATAAGAAAAATATTATTTGTAGGATCGAACGAGCAGAAGGGATATATAGGATTTTGTACCTCTCGGATGTAATATTCGACAAACCAAAAATGTGTAGCGAGCAAGCAAGTAAACCCACGACCTTCTAATCAATTTTCCTAGCTTCTTTAGATGTTGAACAATACCAGAAAAATGTCCCACGAATTTTCTCCCAGTCGAATGAGCAGAATCGAATTTTGTTAGGGTTTTTAAGGTTTTCGGTTTAGTGTATATATAGAATAAATAAAAGAACGTGTATATGGGGGGGGGGGGGGGGAAGGAAACAAAGATTTCGGTCCAAGAATATCAATTAGGATCAAATACTGATTTTGGAGATTTTCCATATTTTATTTTGTATTTATCTTGTAGTTTATATAATTTAAATTGAATTAAAATTAATAATAATAATACGTAAATAAGTAAATCGGCCCTAATAATTATTTTGTATATTTTGAACATTTCTAAATGTTAAATTGTAGACATAAAATTTATTTTACTTCACACCTTGTTCATTCCCGAAGGTTTGGAATTTATTTGGTGATTTATAAGCTTTTTAATCAAATTTTTAATTATAAGTGCAATTTGGTCATTTTGCACATTTTGGATTTTTAGGTATTACACAGACAAACTGGCAGATTCAGATAGATTCAGATTCAGATTCAGACAAATTCAGATTCAGACAAAACCAGGCGGAACCAGATGCAGAACCGCGTGTGTCTCCGGACAGGCAGATGCAAACAGGCAGATTCAAGCAGATTGGTGCAGACAGGCAGATCTAGACAGACAAACGCAGACAAAACCAGGCGGAACCAGATGCGGAACCATGTGTGTACTCAGACAAAACCAGATGAGATCAAACATATGCAAAACCAAACGTAACCAAATGCAGAGCCAAAATCAGGCGAACTATACTAAGGACCGATACCAATTCCAACACCAATCCAAAATCAATTATAACCCAAATAAACATAACTGTGATTTCCAAATACCGATACCGATAGTAAAACCAACTTTAATAGCACAACCGTCGAAACCACTAACCAAACTAAATCGCCAAACAAAGTTGAGCCAAACGATCAAAACCAACCAGTAGCCTTTTGTACGAAATTCTACCAAACGCTTACTAGCAATCAATTCAATAAATTCCAAATAACCAAAAACAAATAATGAACAAGCCATAGTCAAACCTTTACACTATGTTCTCAAGTTTGATTTTGGAAAGAAAATGAAGTAAAACGAGTGAAACTTAAAAGTAGTCATGTTCTTGAGTTTTTTAAAGATGAAAGTGAAATGTAAAGGGGGTGAAAGTTGGATGTATTTTTGTGTGAATACTTTCATCCCACATTTGTGATGAAAGTTAAGTAAACAAGTACAACCATTAAATAAATGACAAAAGTACCCTTAATTTTATTTTAGTTCCTTTTTTCTTTAAGGGTAATAGTAATTCTATAAACAACACACTTTAACTTTCTTTCCTCCTTTTACACTCAAGAACACACAAATTTTTTCCTACTTTCTTTCATTTACTACCTTCTCTTTTATTTTCTTTTTTCATTCCTTTACTTTGCACTCAAATTTTTTTTTTTAGAACACAGTGTTAAAGAAGCAGACATTAATTCTTCATATTCAAGGTACATCAAGTCATCAATTGAATTCATACCCCACTGAACCAGTAGTACTTTTGCCATAATAATCATCCAATCAAATAATATTCATATATTAAACAACGGTCAATATCAAACCACAATACCTTCAACACCAGAATTCAATTCTTCAAATCAAAGAACCAAAAGACAAACCAATCGATTCTTCAAAACAAAACAATCGAACATCAAGCAAAACAATTTTTTTTTTTTTTTCATTCTCGATCAAGCTCTTGATACCATGTAGAAATCAAAGGGGGAATACTGAAAATGTATTATCAGATTCAACTAAACAATAAAGATTACAAAACATTAAATAGAAAATTACTAATCTAATCCTAGCAACTAAACGGGCCGAACAAGTGGGCGGGGCCTATAGACCTTATTAACTAACAGCGTCATCTAGAGGGATAGCACGTAGAACTACAAAAGGTATTAGTAAAGCATGCCCAAGAGTTCGGTTAAGAATTAGTCTACACTTCAAATGTCGTGTACCAAAAAGTTTTACGTGATGAATAACGTGCATAGTTAGTTATTTAATCATTGATGTAATTTTATTTTATTTATTTATTTTTTCTGTTTCACTAAGGTTTTTGTATGTTATATGATACATTTTAAGAATTTTGCTTTGAGTTGAATTATTGATGTTATAACCTTTTTCAATCACATGCATGAACGTTACACAAAACATTTAACCACATTATTAAAATAAGAGATTGGGGTTTCACAAGCTCGTATAAATTTTACTGTCAAACATTTTTTTTAATATAATGAAAAGTTAGCTTATTTCAAAAGTTAAATCTCTTAGGGTGCGTTTGTGTAACACCCCAACCCGATGAGGGTAGAGGTGCCACGTTATGGTGACATATCAAAGCAAACACAAGCATATGACTAATTAATACAAAATAACTTCAAGGGTTACAAGGAAAAAATCTGAAGATACAAGGTTACAAAGGAACTAATAATAAATTCTAAGTTCTATAATTTGCAATTGTTCTAATCATCTCTAATCCAGAATAGCTAGTAAGGTCTTCTAAGTCCAAGGTACTCTCCACTCATACCTAGCTTCCAAACTAAAACCTGCCGCAGGAAAAGAAATGCGGCTGAGCTACGAAAGCTCAGTGAACAGATATAACGATAACAAAGCAGTAATAGAGAAAAGTACAGAGTAACAGAAATAAAGGTCATGCAGATATAATAAGAGTTAAGGAATAAATAATGAATAAGAGTAAAGGAAAAGGAAACAGAAATCCACCACGAGCCCAGAACAAATCATATCATAATAATGTAACCATATAAGCATATAGAGGGGAGACCTCTTGTATAACCAGATAATATGAGGGGTGGCCTCAGTAACCAAATGGAGTGATCAACTCCCAGATATGTGAAAGACGTGTATCGCACACACCATCAGTCACCAGATATATAACAGATAAACAGAAACAGAAACAGAAACAGATCAAATCTAGGATGCATCCATACGCCTTAGTAGGCCAGATTCTTCCTCTACGTAACAAGTCAAGTCAGGTCAGGGACGGGATAGGTCATCACTCTCCTACCCTAGAGTCAAGTCATCAGTGCATCAATGACAAGGACATGAAACCCTCATGCCTAGTGAAACAAGTAGTGGCTCGTAGTATCAAACTGTGGGTCAAGGGTCAAGTATCAAGTATCAGATGTTCAAGTTCAAGTCTCATATCAAGTGGTTCAGATCAAGTCTTCGTTTCAAGTATATCAGATCAAAGTTTATATCAATGTTCGAGTCAAGTTTCCATTTCAAATGTATCATATCAAGATTTATATCAAGGTTCAAGTCAAGGTTCAAAACAAGAAATCATAGCAAGGGTTTATAACAAAGGTTTAAATCAAAAGGTTCATATCAATTGGTTCAAAGGTTCATAACAAAGGTCCAATTTAAAGGTTTATATTAAATATTCATATCATAAAAGTAATCCTTTAATAATGGCTTTCATAAAAGTGATCTTTAAAAACAGTTTTCATAAAGAAAGTCTTTAAAATTAGTTTTCATAAAACTTTTAGTAAAATTACATTTAAAAGTGGTATCGCATCGTGCTCAACAACATCGTTTTAAAATAGCTTTTCTCAAAACATTTTCATATATAATTAAGAAAGGTTTTCGCATTTAGTTATAATATCAAATGAACCTTCAAGGTATCCAAGGATTTGAATATTCATGTGACAGGGTGACGAACGAATTATATCAAATATCAAGGGAACATAGCAAGGTTCAATTTATCAAGGAAGCATAGCAAGGTTCACAAATCAAGGGGAGCATAGCAAGGTTCAAGGGAGTAAGATAGACAAGAGAGAGAGAAAGAGAGAGAGTTCATGAGAAACCTGTGAGAAGGTCAGAATATCTGTACCTTAGACCGCAAGTGGAAACACAACAGAACATAAAGATCGGAAGCAACTCCATCTTCAGCAAATCTACACGAATTCATGACTGTCTTATTAATAGCTTATTTAATTCAGATTACTTATTTTAGTCGGCTTTCCATTTTAGTAACTTTCCTTTTTAGGTAACTTTCCAAAAATAGTAACTTTCCACTTTAAGCAAGTTTACTCATTTTAAGTAACTTTCTATTTTTAGCAGGTTTCCAAAATTAGTAAGATTTAAATATTATAATTTAGATTAAGTCATTAATTAAGTACTAATATGGAAATAGGGTTCATTTTAGCAAGTTATAATAGTTTAAGGTTAAATATGACAACTTTCTATATTTTAGGGTTTTAAATGTAAATATGCCAAAGATAAAGGTCTAAAGTGCAACTATTACAAGTTATTCATTTTAATCCATAAGTTTCCCATATTTACGATTTTAATCCTTTAACTTTAACAATTTTAAAAGTTAGACCCTTAAGTTAATTAAATTACAAATTAAACCTTATAATTAAATAAATTGCAATTCGATCCTTAAGATATTCATATTTACACATTAAGCCTTCAAGTATCCAAAATTACACATCACACCCCTTACATAAAAGTTTATACGAGACACCCTCTATTTTCCAGAATTTACGAAACAAACCCCTCTAGTTTAATAATTTCCAATTCGAAATAACAATTTACATAATTTACCATTTAAACCTTTTAGTTACAAATTTTACGTATAACACCCTCATCTTATAATTTTTACGACATACCCCTGGTCCAAACTATCTTACCAAAAATAACCCCCATGTTTATAAAATTACAAAACACACCCTATACTTTATAAAATCCAATTGATATACATTTTACATGCATAAACCCTAACCCTAATTTTCCCAATCATTATCAATCATTAACACAACCTTAATATGCATTAATTCGACCATATCTAACATCAAAAATCCAAACCCTAACCCATTCGACATGTTTTCTTATTTTTCGAATCCTTTTTACCCGGTTTAAACAATAATTCGCCAAGGGTTGATTTAAGCTTCAATCAATACAATTATCATTTTTCCAGAATCATATGACATGTATAGGACCCAAATAAATTATATACGAAGCCCAGAAAAATCGCATGAACAGTTTTAGGTTTTATTTACGTTTTGATATTTATAATTAACACGATTGATTTTAACGTGCATGGATCATGATAGCTATTTTATATAAACCATATATGATGTAAAGAGTGCTAAAAAAATACCAGATGAGTTTTTGAACGATCAAATGAAGTGTGAGAGTTTGGTACCTCTCGGCTAGAACAAATCGACAACAAGAAAACTCCCACGAGTACCCTAGCGATCCAGCAACCACGAAACTATTTTTCACACCTTCCTTGCACTTGTATGAACCCAGGAAAAATAGCCAACAGCCTCCAGAATTTCGTATGGTGTTTAGATGAGTTTTTGTGTGTGTTTAGGGTTTAGCGATGGAATTAAAATGGGAGTGATTATAATACCGTGTGAGATGGGAAAGGAGAGGGCATGATTCTCGGCAATTTGGTTGATGGGATCAATTATACTGATTTGTAATAGTTTCCATATAATTTTGATGTTTATCTCTTATTATTTGATTTAAATTTATTTAACCATATATTAAACATATAATATAAGTAAAAATTTCGGTCTATATAGTATTTTATGTGTGACAAGTAATTTTTTGGACATTTTAAAATATTAAAATGTTGTAACAAAATTATCTTATTTCATATGTTGTTAATTTCCAAGAGTTTGGGATTTATTTGGTATTTTATGTACTTATTAATTGAAATTTAAAGTTACAATGGTATTTTGGTCATTTTGCATGTTTGAAATTTTGGGTATTATAGTTTGGTTCGCATAATGTTTTTGAAGGAATTGTAATCTTTGGGAGAAATTGTAATTTGAATGAATTGTAATTCAAAGAATTGAAATGTGTTTGAATTGTAATTGATGAAATCTCTTATTATGTTTGGTTGATTTACAACGTAATGTAATTAAGAAAACATTGATAATAACAATAATAATAATAATAATAATAATAATAATAATAATAATAATAATAATAATAATAAAAATAATAAATAATAATAATATTATTTAATAATAAACAATAACAATAATATTAATAATAATAATAATATATTAATAAATATAATATTAAATAATAATAATAATAATAATAATAATAATAATAATAATAATAATAATAATAATAATAATAATAATAATAATAATACTTTTTTAAATATAATAATAAATAAAAATCATAAATTTAATATAAAAATAATTATTAAAAAATTAATTATATATTTAGATATTTATATATAATATAAAAGTAATAATATAAAACTAATTATTATTATTATTATTATTATTATTATTATTATTATTATTATTATTATTATTATTATTATTATTATTATTATTATTATTATTATTATTATTATTATTATTATTTAGAATTAAATAATATATTAATAATAATTAATAATAACGATAAAAGATAAATACTGATATTTAACTGGTAAAAATCTGAATTACAACGTAATTCAACACATTCCAGCAAGTTTGCTATGTAATCTGAATTACATCACTGGACACAATTGGTTGTAATCCAATTACATTTCCTTGCAAACCAAACACCCAATGTAATGCAATCTGAATTACAATTCCATCCATCCTTCCAAACAAACATGATTGTAATGTAATTTAGATTACAATTACATCGAATTACATCGAACCAAACGGGCCCTTAGTAGCAATGTTTTAAAAACCGGACCGTACCGGCCGGTTCGACCGGTGTCCGGCTGGTCGGCCGGTTCATTGAATCCCGGTTATTTTGAGGAACGGTCCAGTGATTAAACCGGCCGGTTTTGGCGGTCCAACCGGTTGAATCGGTTCAGCCAACCGGCGGTTCGTTGATAAAAAAAAAAAAAAAAATTATTTAAAGTTAAAACCGCCTCCCACCGGCCACCTCCGATCGGATCTTGTAAAAAAATACCAGCGGATGTTCGATGAAGAAGTTGTTCGATCGGATTTAGGTTTACTGCTATCGTTGTTTCTATATTGGTGGTTTGCCTTGCTCGTCTAAATGGATTCTCGACCATAAGGATCCAGTATCTATAGAGTTTACAAATGAGGTAGCTACTGGGAATGGTTCATGTTGGTGTGCCAAGCTATATTCGATCCTCAAAATGGCTTTTTCCTTGCTTGCCCAACTGATCGAAGAAGATTCTTTCCTAATCCAGGTAAGCTTCATGTTTTTTTAATCTCTGGACATAATCTATATGTTGAAGAAGAAACAAGTGGAAGAAAGAAAGATACATAATTTTTTTTTTTGAAGAAGAAATGTGGAATGTTATGATAAGATTCATAAGAAGAAAGGTGGAAAAAAGCAGATATATGTTGACTGGTTATGGAAAAAATTGTGTACTTTTGTCTGGTTATGAAAAAAATAGATTTTTTTAATATAGATAAGTGTTGACTGGTCAAACGGTCGAACCGGCCTGTTCGACCGGTCGCGGTGGAAAATCCGGTTCGTCGAAAAATCCGGTTTTTAAAACATTGCTTAGTAGTAATATTTTTTGTGACAAAGAGGATAGAAAATGTAAAAGATAACAAAACTCAAATAAGGAAGGTAATATGTCAAACAAAACTTGACATGTTCAAACTAGTTGACCTGACGTCATCAGGGGGACCAACAAACAAAGCATATGAACAGATGCTGGTCAAATGTCAATGTTGGAATGCACTTTCCTCTTTCATTTTCATCATCAAAAAGAACCCATAAATAAATCTATGTAAAAATGGATCCAAGATTTGGTAATGATTATAACCATGAATTTAGAGGTATAAAATTTGATGTTTCTAATAATACTAATGACTTATCATCATCTTCAAATGAGATTAATGAAGACTGTGATCTTTCTGATGCAATCTTGGGTTATATTAGTCAAGTACTTATGGAAGAAGATATGGAAGATAAAAATTGCATGCTTTATGAATCTTTAGATCTTCAAGCTGCTGAAAAGTCTTTTTATGATGTTCTTGGTAAAAAGTATCTTCCTTCACCTTCTCCTTCATCTTCATTTTATGATAATAATTATGTTGATCAGTATCTTTTAGCTAGTCCTTATGATGATGGTGGTAATGTAGTTTCTAGTAGTATGTCATCATATAGTAATAATGGGTTGTTGTTAGATTCACCTGATACTAGTAGTAGTGTAAATGTTTCTGAGATTTGTGATGAGGATCATATGATGATTAAGTTTAAGGAACGCGTTGACGAAGCTAATAAGTTTCTTCCTGGTTTTATTGGAGGTGGGTCTTTGACGAAATATGAGAATGGTGTAGGAGATGTTGTTGAGGGGAGGATGTTGCCGATTGGGTCAAAAGTGAGGAAAAGTCCTTTTAGGGAAGATGGGGATGATGATGACGAGAGGAGTATTAAGCAGGCGGCAACTTTCCAAGATCCTACTTTGAGGACGAAAGAGATTGATTTGATACTTCTTTGTAGTATGGGAGAAGGTGATGTGGAACTACGGATGATGCGTAACAGTTTGAGATATGAAACTGGCAATGATAAGTTAAAAGATAAGGAGCCAAAGTGTTTAACCAAAGGTAAAGGGAAAGGTCATGGAAGGAAACCGAAAAATAAAAAAGAAGTGATAGATTTGAGAACGCTGTTAATTACTTGTGCACAGGCTGTTGCATCTGATGATAGGAGAAATGCAAGCGAACTTTTGAACCAGATCAGGCAGCATGCTTCTCCTTTTGGCGATGGGAGTCAGAGGTTAGCTCATTGTTTTGCTAATGGTCTTGAGGCTCGTCTCGCTGGCACTGGTAGTCAAATTCATAGAGGACTAGTCAGCAAGAAAACGTCTGCTGCAGATTACATTAAAGCATACTATTTGTATATTGCATCTTCCCCTTTTAGAAAGATTTCTAATTTTGCATCAAATAGGACGATAATGGATATGGCAGAGAACGCCGTGAGGATACACATAATTGATTTTGGTATCCTATATGGGTTTCAATGGCCCACTTTTATTCAACGTATTTCTCAGAGGAAAGGTGGGCCACCACATGTTCGGTTAACCGGAATTGAGTTTCCACAACCTGGGTTCAGGCCAGCAGAAAGAATTGAAGAGACTGGTGCTCGGTTAAAGGAGTATGCTAAACAATTCAAAGTTCAATTTGAGTATTCCGCCATTGCAAAGAGATGGGAAAATGTGAACGTTGAGGATCTTAAGATTGATGAAGGGGAATTTTTGGTAGTGACCTGTATGTATCGATCAAAAAATTTGCTTGACGAGACTGTGGGAGTGGACAGTGCTAGAAACACGGTTCTTGATCTGATAAAAAAGATCAGTCCAGATATCTTCATCCATGGAATTCTCAACGGGTCTTATAATGCCCCCTTTTTTGTCACCCGATTCAGAGAAGCTCTTTTTCATTTCTCAGCACTATTTGATATGCTTGAAACAAACGTACCCCGTGAAAGATCTGAAAGGATGCTGCTTGAGGGGGAAATCTTTGGAAGAGAAGCGCTGAATGTTATAGCATGTGAAGGCTGGGAGAGGATCGACAGACCTGAGACCTACAAGCAGTGGCATGCTCGTAACTTGAGGGCAGGGTTTGTATCAGTTCCTTTTTCTAGGGGTGTTATCAAATTAGCAGAAAAGAAGGTGGGGCTATATCACAAGGATTTCATGATAGATGAAGACAATCATTGGGTTTTACAGGGATGGAAAGGACGAATAATTTATGCCATTTCTTGTTGGAAACCAGCAACATAAAAGAAAGTATTCACGCCAAAGTCATGTAAGGATTCCAACTAGCAGCTGTTTTTAATTGTTAGTAACTTGATCTGACTCGCCATTTGGAGGTAGCAAAGTAATATTTAATTTTACACGGAAAATACTTGGAACTTCTTGTACGTTGTTAAATTTTTATAAGCCTGCCTTCAATAACATTTACCTGGCATGTAGTTTTAATGTGAATCATAATTCATTTACTGATATCTTTGTACATGTATCTCTGTACTTATCTGAGTTTGTCGTGTATCTCTTATCTGAATGCCCTTTTTTACTTAATTCAGAGTTGTGCTTAAGTTTATATGGGTGATTTAGTATACGATTGTTGTTGATTGTATGACTTGGTAAAGAATGGTAGATAGCATTGCTCGTATTAGACTAGTAAGCACACTGTAGCATCCCAAAATGAAACAAGTAAGATTTCGAATTTTTATATAAAATGGGTCGATTTGGGTGGTGTGACAACTCTGACAGGTCAAACTAATAGGGAATGGGTCAAATGGGTTCAATGTATCCCAAACTTCATATTTCCTGCATACAACCTCTTGAGTAATTTATTAAAAGTTGTAGATTACTAATGTACATTTGTACTACTACAAGCAGTTAGGCAAGCGATATCAAACTGTGCAGAACCTTATTTGAACCATCAAAGAACTATTTTTTGTTGATTTTGAAATCTGTCACATGTATTCAGACAATCGATGTTATTGGATGTGTACTGATTTTAGATTTTGTTAAACTATGGATGTATTTGAAAATAGGGCAAATATTTTAAAAAAGTATCATACTTGACACCATTTGTTTTTCTGGGTAGCGAACAAATTTTTTTGCTTAAAAGGGTACTTTTCTTTCAAATTCACCCTTTTGAGGTATTTTGCGACATTTTGACATTTTTGCCCTTCGAAAAAATAAAATATCTATTAGCTAAAAGGGGCAAAAATGTCACAAAATGTTGCAAAATACCCTAAAAAGGCTAAATTTGAAAGAAAAATACCCGTAAAAGCAAAAAAATAAAAAATTTCGCTACCCATAAAAACAAATGGTGTCAAGTATGGTACCTTTTTGAAACATTTGCCCTTAAAAATATGGTATTTGTTTAAGTGTTGGATGTACCATGACCCAATGAACCCGTCCAAGATATTCCTGAGTTCGTAGGTTGTTGTATGTTTTTGTGTTGCAGTGCGGTAGCGTTATTTTTGGTGAAGCGTTGGTGTTACATTTAGTATTATTTAGGTTGGAATAAATGATTTGCTGCACAATGCAGATAACCATATTTCTTGATCAGTTAATTACCCTAGTTCATGTCGTTACAGTTTGTTCATGCCAAATTTCTTTTTAAAAAAACACGGGGTTTTGTTTTATTTTGCCATCAAAGCAATTCCTAAAACCTGCCCCTGATGATCAAATGGAATACCGTTAGTATCTAAGCCCATCTCCTCTTAATCGGAGCATAAAAGAGCAGCATTGGTCATGAATATGAGCAAATTCTGTGCATTAACACTGATCACATGGAATACCGTTAGTATCTAAGCCCATCTCCTCTTAATCGGAGCATAAAAGAGCAGCATTGGTCATGAATATGAGCAAATTCTGTGCATTAACACTGGAATGGAAGGTTTACAGAAACACACCTAATTCAAAACAGGTACTGATACCATCGCCTTAATAGATCCGCTCAACTTCAATTTCATTTGCGTATTGTGATCAAAAGTAGCATCTATATCATAAATTCATATTCTTTAACACCCAAATCATGAAGCACACACTTTAAACAGGATGATTCACATGAGCTGTCAGCTAAGGATCTGTTTTCAGCTTCAGTTGAAGACCTTGAGACCACGGATTGCTTCTTTGATTGCCAAGAGATGGGGCTTTTACCTAGGAATAGAACAAAGCCATATACAGACCTCCTTGTGATTGGGCAGTTGCCCAATCACTGACACAGTATGTGGTTAGCTCAAGTGTATTTGAACTTGGAAAGAAAATGCCTTGTCCTGGACAAAGTTTAATATACCTAATAACTCTTTGTAAGGCTGCAAGGTGAGGAGTTTTTGGGCAATGAGAAAACTGACTTAATGTCTGGGCTGCAAAGGCAAGGTCTGGCCTTGTAATGGTAAAATAGATCAGTTTTCCCACAATGGTTTTATAGATTGTTGGGTCAGGAAGCTCATCACCATGTGTTTCATTGAGTTTGACAATAGGATCCATTGGCGTGCCTACAAGTTTGAGGTCTAAGGTGTCAACATATTTTAGCAGGTCTAAGGCATACTTTCTCTGACACATTGTTAAGCCATTGGTGTTTCTCATGACTTCAATCCCCAGGTAGTAGTGAATAGGACCCAAATCCTTGATACTAAACTCCTTATGCAGTTGATCCTTGATGAATTGTAAGTATGTTGAATCTTTGCCTGTGAGCAGGATATCATCTACATACACTAAGAGTGAGGTGATTGAATTCTGATGGTTGATGGTGAATAATGATGTGTCCACATAGCTTTGTTTGAAACCCAAGCTAAGTAGGAAGGTAGTTAACTTTTGGAACCACTGCCTATTAGCTTGTTTTAGACCATAAAATGATTTTGTCAACTTGCAAACAGTATTAGGTGGGAGATTCTTGTTGCAGCCTTGTGGTACAGTCATATAAACATCTTCATTGAGATCCCCATGAAGGAAAGCATTGTTGACATCCAATTGTTGAATTTCCCAACCATTGTGAACAACAACTGCAATCATGGTCCTGAGTCCTCACTGTGGACATCTTTGCAACTGGTGCAAAGGTTTCATTGTAATCCACCCCTTCTTTTTGGTTAAAACCCTTTTAGTCTTGCTTTGTATCTTTCAACTGTGCCATCATCCATGAGCTTGATTTTGAATACCCATTTGAAGCCAATTGGGATTTTGCCAGGTGGAAGAGTAGTGTAAATCCATGTATTGTTCTGCTCCAGAGCTGTGATCTCCTTATCCATAGCATTGATCCAATTCTGGTCCTTGGCAGCCTGTGTGTTAGATTGTGGTTCTTTGATAGCATTTGTACTTATTATGAAGGTGTATGTTTTGGGTTTGAGATTGTTGTAGTTGATGTATTTTGTATGATGATGTTTGGTTTTGAGGTTGTTAATGAGAGATGGGGGTAATTTGTATTGGTAGTCTTTGAGAGAAGTAGGGACTGTTTTGGTTCTAGTTGAGGTTCTGGTAGGGTGAGGTGGTGGTGGTGGTGATGGTGTAGGTTGTTCTGGTGATGGTGGTGTGACTGTATTGGGTGTGGTTGGTGATGTGGTGGGTGAATTTGCGGTGATAGGTTTTGATGTGGGTGTGTTTGAGTTGTCTGTTGTGTTAGAAGGAGTGTTTGGGATAGGTGTGTTGTGACAACCTGTTATGTAGTTGGTGTAGGGTTATTAGATGGTGAAGGAAAGTGTATGTAAGGTGTGGTTGGTGACTGTATGGTTGAGTATTGAAGAGGGGAATTAAATGGATCAGATGATGTGTGTTGTTGTGTTCTGTGATAAGGGAAAATTGACTCATCAAAGGTCACATGCCTGCTTGTGATAGTCTTTTGAGTGTGTGGGTCATATAGGATGTAGCCTTTTTGGTTTTGTGGATATCCAACTAGCATTGTGGGTGTAGATTTGGACCCAAATTTGTCTGAGGTATGAGTATAGACATGTGCTTGACAACCTAAGACTCTGAGGTGATCAAGATTTGGTGGTTTCTTGTACAATACTTCATATGGACTTATATAATTTAGAATTTTGGAAGGGAGTCTGTTTATGAGATATGTGGAAGTTAATATGCAGTATCCCCATAAGTGAATAGGAAATTTTGCTTGAAAATGGAGTGACCTTGCTACTTCTAAAAGGTGTCTGTGCTTTCTTTCAACTCTTGCATTTTGTTGAGGAGTGTAGGGGCATGATGTTTGATGATTATTCCATGTGATTGAGTAAAGGTATTGAATGATTGATTCAGAAATTATGTGCCATTATCACTCCAGATGACTTTGATTTTTGTTTGAAATTGTGTGTTTACATTAGAGTTGAATATTTGAATTGTGTTGCACACATGATGTTTACTAGGAAGAAAATAAGTCCAGGTTGCTCTTGAGAAATCATCCACTATAGTAAGGAAATATGTACATTTATTGAAGGTTGGGTGTCTGTATGGACCCCATACATCAAGGTGAACAAGTGAAAAAGGACTAGTAGCATGAGAAGTACTAACCGGAAATGGTAATAAGCGTTGTTTGGATAAAGGACACACTGTACATTTTGACTCAATATTACAATGAAAAAGAGGTTGAAATGGACTTGATTTTCTTTAAAACTTGAAATGAAAGATGACCTAGTCTTGCATGCCATAAGTTGGTTGAGCTGAAATGTGTGAAAGTAGTAGAGGAAGATGTAGAGTCTGTGGTTGGTGTTGGTTTCAAGGTGTAAAGCCCTCCATGTAAGCTGCCAGTTGTCTTTGAGCCATCATGGCCCTGAAATATGCACTGATTGTGAGTGAAGGTGATAGCTGAGTGTGTGGAATTGGTGAGTTTGCTAACTGATATTAGGTTATAAGTGAAGGTTGGTACATATAAAACACCCTTGAGTATCAAATTAGGCTTAATTTTGACTGATCCAGTTGTGGTGATTTGTTTGTGTGTGGCCCTTTAGGGAGATTATAGTGAATTGGTGTACATTGTGTAAAGTCAACATAAGTGTTAAGCAAGTACATATGTGATCTGTTGCCCACTATTCTATAATCCACGATGTTTAAGACCAGAAGAGAAAGAAGCAATAAAATATTTACCTGCCATGTGGGGAAGTTTGCATGTGAGTTGCTTGAGTTCCGTAGACTTGGTTCTGCATCATCAAGAGGACTTGAACAATGTTCTGTAGCTGATCATCTGCAGTGAACATAGGATCCTGAGTTGCTTGAAGTGCTTTGATGTGCTGCATTTCCCAGTGTTTGTCTCTATTCTCATTCCCATACATTGACTGACCCTTATAACTTGTTGTGTCCTTTGAGAAGTTGGAGTGTATTTTCCATGTAATGGATGACCAGGAGGGTAGCCCACAATTTGTAACACTCATTCCATAGTTCCTTCCTTGCCACAGTTAGTAGAGGTTTGCCTTCCTGAATGTTGCCTTTCTGAAGTTGATGGTTGACTGTTAGAAGCATTTGGAGTGTTTGGTTTTGGGGTGTTGTAGTTGTTCCTGTTACTGTAACTGTTCAGTGCAGTTGGAATGTCTGGAATAGACATTGGGCTTGCTTTAGGTGCATCTCTTTGCTTCTCCTCTTGTCTTAGCATGCTGTAAGCTTTGGAAACAAGAGGAAGTGGTTGCATGATATATATGTCCTCAATTTGAACGTCATCAACCCCATTAGAACTGAACCAATCTTTCTTTGTCTCTCTCACCATTTGTTCTCCATCTACAGTCACATCGCAAGTACACATGTAAGGTGCTCAATGCTCCATTCATCCCAAAATCCTTTCATTTGTGATAGTAAATCTTTAATGGTGTGTTTTCTGGTTTCAATTGCACAATATCATTTGAGATCTGGTAAATTCTATGTCCATCCAACTATGAGTAATGTTCACTCAATTCATTCCATAATGCAGTACAATTGACAAAACTCAGATTGTTCCCAATTTGCTCACAAACAGTATTGAGTATCCAAGAAATGATCATGTCATTTGCCCTTTCCCATAAATATCTGATTGGTGAGTTGAGTGGTGGTTATTGAAATTCACCATTGATGAGTTGTAACTTGTTTCTTGCATTGAGAGCTATCATCATTGAGCGCCTCCATATATGTACTGTAGTTTTCAGATCCTATGAGTTTCTTGGATATCAAGACCAATCCAGGATACTCATTCTGATGGAAATACAGAGGATGATGAATGGAATTCACATCGTTTGGATCAAGAGTTGTTGTGGTTGTAATTGGTGGTGTGATAGGGGTAGCATTGTTGTTGGAAGTGGTTGTCATGGTGTTTGAAGGTTTGTTAATGGCAGAAAACAGTTAGGTTCTTGTTTTGAAAATTTGGCGGGAAAAACGGTTATTTGTGATTTGAAGTGATTTCGTTGAAATTGATGTAATTGATTGACCTGATTGTGATTGTGATGTGTTTCTGAGTAATCTTGTGGTGGAATTTTGAAAATCCCAGTAGTTTGTATGGTGATTTGTGATGGTCAAAGTTAGTTACACGGTGGTCAAAGTTTGTTATGTTGTGGCCGGAGTTTGTTACATGGTGGCATGAGCTAATTGTGCTCTGATACCATATTAGATTTAGAGGAGAGTGAATGAAATGTAATTCTCATTAATGAAATGAAATGATGGTTACAGTTTTTTATACTTGTTACACTATGCATAACTAGACTACTGTTACATTGAATCACAATTAACTAAGCTCTTTCTATCTTGTGGAAGCTTTGTCTTCTTGTGCTGAATATTGCTGCATTGTTAGCTTGTGTAGATGAGCTTGTTTAAGCTTGTTGAGAACCTGTGGCTTCTTTCAGTTTTAAAAAGAAGATTACTCAAGCTGAGAATTGTTTTTTAGAGCTCGGATTATACAGTAGAGTTAGTAAGCTTTTATGAAGAAGATGATAGGATTTTGAAGAGAGAGAAAATAGAATTAAATATTCAACTAAATAGTAAAATTGGTATTATGTCTCGTGAGAATGTGACTGAGAATAAAAGTTATATTACCAAGGTAAATTAAAGTAAATGTTAGTAGTATTTTGTCTACTCTTATTTTTAGAAAAACAATTCATCTTTTAGTTTCTTTCATGGGATAGTTCGGTATTCAGTAAAATTATTATTATTATTATTTTTTAACAGAATTTAGAAAAATTAATTAATCCGGAGTAATTCATTATATAAGGTAAATTAAGAATATTTATTCCAAATAATCATAACAGAAATAATAACTTTTTAAATAATAAAATAAAACACTTAATTTGAATTTGCAAAAGGTATCTTTGTGAATGGAATTGTATAAATAAGAGAGATCTCGATTTTGAACATCTGATTGACCAATAATAGTTAAAATGAAGTATATTTTCATTAAAATTGAATAAGATTATAAAAGCAAAATTACGCAATTGCTTAAATCTCCTTTTTTTTTCTTTGATTTTGAGTTTGAGTGTAAACTAACGTATTCTAGTTAGTTAGTAGAATTTAATTCAAGATCTAGACGATATGCGGTTTTTTGTTTTAGGTAAAAGAAAGAGTGTCATTTGTTTACAACATTTAGTAGGGGCATTTTTCAATCGCCTCGCCCAGGGCATCACAAACTCAGGATCGGCCCTGACCGGAGGTGATGTGTAGACCACAAAAACTTTATTCATACACCACCATGTTATTCAGTTTTGTACTAAACTACAGATCACATCCGGTAACTAAATCACCCATAACCCAAAAGCCACATCAGCGACTTCTTCCTTACACTAATAATCTGCATGATTATGCAGTTGACGAAAGGAACAGGTTTAAACCATCCCCATGTGTAATTTAGACTGTTGATTGATCTTTTCTCATTGTATGATCTGATCTGCAGCCAAACCGGCAGGTGAGCTTTGCAGCAAACTAAAATATGCTCTTTGGCTTTTTAGTGTTTAAATTTGTATATACTTGAGCCTTAACTCAACTGATATAAGACATTTAAAGTTAAAACTTAAAACAAAACTATCAAAATGAAACTAACAGTTAACCATCTTTTAAATTTAAATATGGAGTCTCAAAGAAACTATGACTAGCAGATGAAAAAAAAATATTTTCAACAGTCTTAAGTTAGGGCGTTGTCAAAAAAACAGTCGTAAGTTTGGCTGATTTATGTTCGTTAAGTTGCCTAGCTTAAACAAGTAATATAATTATTTTGATACTGTTCATGATTCTAGAAACTATTAGGAACTTTATCTACTCAATCGATCGTTTGACCACATCAACAATATAGGTTCCTTGTTTAGACAAATTTGTTGACATGGTACCTCACTACTTTTATCTATTGGTGTAACAATTCAAACTAATAACTATTGATATCATGTTAAACTTCGAAAGATATACACAGTCGAAGTCAATATTGTGTTTGGATACGTGTTTTAATTAACAATTTGCATGCAATCTTTGGCTTTGCTTTTAATATTCTGCTATCAAAACATGGTATGCTTGAATCTTGATTAAGTAAAAATGAATGAATCATACCTACATGAGCCTTCAATCTTTTACAATTGAACAAGGGTTGAATAAATTTTATGAGGTTGTATCTGATGACTTTTTCACGGTTTTACTAAGTCTGCGAGGTTTTTTTAATGTCAGACAGATATCATAGGCTAGCTTATATGTTCACATGCTTTGCTATAAAAGCATGACCGACTTACACACTTTATCTCATAAATTCCTTGAGCTACCAAATTTTATTGAAGAACAAGTTTTTTGCTACTCAATCATGACGTCTCATTTGCTTTTAGTTGGTCTCTTGTTGGCAACATGTTCGCTTGCTTTCGCTTCTGACCCTAGTCCTCTCCAAGACTTTTGTGTGGCTGATCCTGATAGCAAAGGTATAAGATTAATTTGAAATGCATGTCGTGATTCGTGAATGCTTCAGCATTCATGATTTAAAAATATAGTACAATTACACATTCTTACACGTTTGCTATTTTTGTTTTCACATCAGTATTAGTGAATGGTGTGATTTGCAAAGATCCCAAGGATGTGAAAGCTGAAGATTTTCTTTTCAGAGGGCTCCATCGTATGGGAAATACATCCAACGCCGTTGGGTCTAATGTGACAGCTGTGACGGTAAATGAATTGGCAGGACTCAATACTTTTGGTATTTCGATGGCACGTATCGATTTTGCTCCATGGGGTCTTAATGCGCCACACACTCACCCTCGAGCCACTGAAATCTTGACTGTCATCGAAGGCAGCCTTCTAGTCGGTTTTGTCACATCAAACACAGAAAACCGTCTTATCACGAAAGTTCTTCAGAAGGGTGACGTTTTCGTGTTTCCACAAGGTCTAATTCACTTTCAGCAAAATGTTGGGAAGGGCTATGCTCTTGCTATTGCAGGTCTGAGTAGCCAGAATCCGGGTGTTATTACCATTGCCAATGCCGTATTTGGATCAAACCCTGATATCTCTCGAGATATTCTTGCAAAGGCCTTTCAAACTAACGTCAACGTGATCAAACAAATTCAGTCAAAATTTTAAACATTTATATGAATATGTAATGTTAATTCCTTATATTATTATTTATTTGTTTAGTAATATTGGTTTTGTTTTGTATTGATACATTCATAAGCGAATAAAAGATATATGTTGTTTTGATTGTATTTACACGTTTCATTGTTCAACCAATCGAAACTCAAACTCTGATAGTTATATAAACATTCAAAGTTCCAGAAACAAAATAGCATTCGTAAAACATGACTTCCATAGTCCAATGACGATTTCTGACACCAACTTCCCTATTTTTTAAATTTTGCGTCTTTCTTTTATAGATTGTTCAGATATAAAGATGAGAGATGCTTTTGTAACTGCGTTATTTGCTTTGCAAACTTGATGCAGTTAAGTTTATTACTTAAAGGAATGTCAAAAGGGATGCAGTTTAGTTACTTTGCCGATACCACCGAAATTTTTTGTATTAATTAATAGATAGATTTTAGAGTGAAGTTGTCATCAGTTTCTTCTTCCCAGGTATGTAAAAGTTAAGACAGTGGTTTAAGAGAAGAGGTTATGAGACAACTATTACATGTTATGAAGAGAGAAATTTGGAAACATAACAGGCTGACCCGACCCGTTTGAACATTTATAAAATATTAGCCGTTAGAATGTTTGATCCGTGACCAAACCCTACCCGACTTGTCTGCCACCTCTAGCTTCTATCTGAAGAAATGAAAAACTTATCAAAATAACAATAAGTTTATATTAGCTAGACGATAGATAAATATGACCCGAACCCATATCTATCGTCTAATAGTTTTCTATTACACTCTTCATATGCAAGACAAAATTATCATCATGAAAACAACATTCTACGTATTGTTGCGTGTGTTGACTCAAGCTAACTTGTTATAAAATCAGGCATCCAGCAAGGCCATTATACTGTATCAACTTGTCTACTTGCATAGTTGCATATGCTTATAAAATGAATAGAAGTGATAACGATATGGGTTTTTTTGGGAATATTTTCAAATTTTGTCCATATTTTGCACGAGGCCTGTCAGCATCGAAGACATGGGGACAATATGTGTGAAGTTAATCTCGGTTTATGTTACATGCCTCATACACATTTATCTACATGCCCACATGGTATACCTAAACTTTTGGCTAGACCGTAGGATATCTGTAAATTAAATGGATTTTTTCCCCATGATATAAGATTGTGTCAAAAATCTCAGGTTTTATGAATTGCACTAATTTGTTTATGACACTTCTTCAATGAAATGCACATATTCTTAACGTGTGTAACTTTTTTTGTCGTACTTTGAGGCTGGTCTGTAGAATAAGTCCCTCGGCAGGATTGAAAGCTAGCAGAAGGAACTACACTTATGACTTAACCCTATATGCATCGCAATACCAACTCTTCATAGTTTACTACTAACCAGTAAAAATACCGGAGGTGATGTGTAGACCACGAAAACTCTATTCATACACCACCATGTTATTCAATTTTGTACTAAACTACATCACCCAAAACTTTTTGGTGGTGTACTAAGTTACAGATCACATCCGGTAACTAAATCACCCATAATAGTAATGACCCATAACCTAAAAGCCACATCAGCAACTTCTTCTTTTCACTGATAATATGCATGATTATGCAGTTGATGACAGGAGCGGGTTTAAACCATCTGTTAGTTTTGATGGACAAATATTAATGTGTGTATGTCTAGAATCGAAACTCAAACTCTGATAGTTATTTAAACATTCAAAGTTCCAGAAAGAAAATAGCATTCGTAAAACATGTTATCCTCGACTTTCATTTGGAGGATGAACCGAACCACACTATATCACACAAACACAAACACGATGACACTCACAAATATGTAAAAAACAATAGAGTAGATGTATGGATCATATGGTAAATTTCAAGTCAATGTTTATTAGCTTTAGGAAGAAAACAAACAAAGACTTTTGTGGTACTTTGCACACACACACACTCTTTTCTAATGTTAAAAGTGAGGCACACCAAGAGCAGAGTGTGTGTGCGTGTTTATATGTGACACAGCCAACCAAATGGGCTTTGGTGGGCTATTACCTTGGACCTATTGTGGGCTTAATGTTTGCACTACACATATAATTAAGTTGCAAATAAAACTAATGCCATAAGCCCACTAAACTTAATACATATTATACATGACACATTAATTCTAAATGACAATGACCATCACTTCCTAAATAGCATTAAAATAAATGCTAACAAAACATGACTTCCATTGTCCAACGATGATTTCCGACACCGACTTCCCTATTTTTAAATTTTTGCGTCTTTCTTTAATAGATTGTTCTGATATAAAGATGAGAGATGCTTTTCTAACTGCATTATTTGCTTTGCAAACTTGATGCAGTTACATGCTCAAGTTTATTATTTAAAGGAATGGCAAAAGGGATGCAGTTTGACCCGACCCGTTTGACCCATTTATAAAATATTACTCGTTAGAATGTTTGACCCGTGACCAAACCCTACCCGACTTTTTTGCCACCTCTAGCTAACCGTTTGATTTTTGGCGGTTTCTATATGAAGAAATGAAAAACTTATTAACAATAACAACATGCTTTTATTAGACGATAGATAAATATGACCGGAGCCCATATCTATCGTCTTATAGTTTTCTATTACATTCTTTATATGCAAGACAAAATTATCATCATGAAAACAACATTCTAAGTATCGTTGCATGAGATGGCTCAAGCTTGTTGGTTGTTGGTGAGCATAGAACAGGGTGAAGATAATAAATGACCTTCCTACGTACCAATAAATGGTTACTGGATATCACTTGCAATCGTGTTATCACTTTCAAAAGTAAACTATTCGACCCTATTGCCTGGGTATCACGAATATCTACTTGGGATAAGACCAAATATTTTTTATTGAATTAGGCATAAATCAATAACCCTTGCTCATCCTAGTGTTTATGTTTTCTGTTTTTTGTCTCTCTCATGCATGATTTGATCTTCCTATATATAGGAGAATACTCATAGCTAGTCAAATGAAATTATGAGGATTAATCAGCCCATTAATCGCCTCATAATTATCCCCATTATAGCCAATAGAGGTTACATGACCAATTAAACGTTGTCATAAATGCCGTTTTAACTGCCACTTGAATAGGTCAGAGTAGTTAACTACTCATTCCAGCAGTACAAACTTAGTACTAGCAGTAGTAACTCTAGTAGTAACTCTGCTCCAGCAATACTAACTTAGTACTAGCAGTAGTAACTCTGCTTCAGCAGTACTAACTTAGTACCTGCAGTAGTAACTCTGTGAAGGATTGAACATTCTGATGAGTTACTTCCAACCACTATCAGAGTCAGGGTAATCAGAGACTTAATAGGTGTACACTCCGTACCTCCAAACCCATTTCCAAGTATGATCATATCTCTCAATTGAACTAAATTTCCAACAATCCTCCCCAATTTAGTACAATTCCTTTTGCATGAAAATTAAACATTAAACAAAACAAGTGCATAAACGGAAATATCCTGAGAATTGAATTTCCATCTTAGTACATTACACGTTCAAATATTCGAGAATCAGGGTGTTCTAAGAATTGAACCCTTCAACCCATTTGAATACCTGAAGATAAAATACACACAAGTTTTCAAACACTTAAACGCTCCTGACACTATACAAGCCATGTGTCCATATCCAATTCATAAATGTTGTAAGAGCCAAAAGTCCAAAGCTCCCTAAAGAGGCAAAACTTCAACATTCACATAGGTGGTTCCTCTTTATTCATGCTCCTTCTTACCACTTTTTCAAAGAAATTAACCATTAAGAAGTAAAGACTTCATCCTCCTTTCTAGCAGGTTTCGAGCACAATCTTGGGATGATTGTAAAACATGTGCTCCAGTCCACTGAATGTTCAGCTTTCCACATTGAACTCAGCTCCCAAGTTTCTTCAGGAGGGAGTTGGGTATCCTAGCATTCAGCGACTAAGTTGGACTTTAAACCCATCCCTTTAGCACACTTTATGACCAAGTCTCTAGCCAAACCCTTCGTCAAGTGATCAGCAAAATTTTGTTGAGATCTAACAAACTCTATAGATACCACCCCATTTATGATATGTTCACGAATCATGTTATGCCTGACACCTAAGTGTCTAGACTTCCCATTGTACATCTGGCTATAAGCCTTTGCCAATATAGTTGCACTATCACAACGGATAGAAATAGGTGCTATAGGTTTAGGCCACAATGGAATCTCAAGAAGCAAGTTTTTCAACCATTCAGCCTCTTTACCAGCAGCTGCTAAAGCTACAAATTCAGATTCCATTGCTGAACTGGTCATGCAAGTTTGCTTCTTGGATGCCCAAGAAATTGCACCTCCACCAAGTAGGAATACCTAGCCATTGGTAGATGAATTGTCTTCAGTGTTACTGATCCAACTTGCATTAGTGTATCCTTCTAATACTGAAGGATAACCAGTATATGAGACTATAATGCATAGTTCTCTTCAAATACTTCAGTGCCCTCTGAATTGCTTGCCAGTGCTGAGCACTAGGATTACTAGTATACCTGCTCAGTTTTCCCACTACAAATGCAATATCAGGTCTTGTACAAGTCATGGCATACATTAGGTAGCCAATCACCCTAGAAGACTCAAGTTGAGATACAACCTTGCCAGTATTAGGCATCAGCTTCTCAGTTGTATCCATAGGTGTACTCACTGGAGTACAATCAGAGTGGTTGAATTTCCTCAGTACCTTCTCAATATAATGAGACTGAGTGATAGAAATTCCCTTACTCTCATGTTTGATCCTTATACCAAGGATAACATCAGCCTCCCCCATGTCCTTCATGGAGAACCTTGATGACAAAAATTCCTTTGTTAGGTCAACCTGATTTTGGCCAGTGCCAAAGATCAGCATGTCATCAACATATAGACAAATGATAACTCCTTTACCAGATTCATCAAATTTGCTATATACACATTTGTCAGACTGATTAAGTAAATAACCACTAGACAAAACCACTTCATCAAATTTTTTATGCCATTGCTTAGGTGCCTGCTTCAGTCCATATAGGGACTTAATCAGTTTACACACCTTGTTTTCATTGCCAAGCAAGATGAAGCGCTGAGGTTGGTTTATATAAACCTCCTCATCCAATTCACCATTCAAGAAAGCTGTCTTCACATCCATCTGATGAATAATCAGATTGTGAATTGATGCCAAAGCAATCAGCAATCTTATGGTATTGATACGAGCCACAGGGGCATAAGTATCGAAGTAGTCTATCCTTAACTTTTGTTTAAAGCTCTGAATGACTAGTCTAGCCTTGAACTCTTCAATAGTTCCATCTACATTCATTTTCTTTTAGAAAATCCATTTGAAACCAGGTGGTAGATCAGCCAACACCCAAGTGTTGTTGCCCATGATGGAATCTATTTCATCATTTATTGCTTCTTTCCAGAAAGCAACATCCTGGGACTTCATTGCTTCATGCCTTCATCAAATGTTTTGGGATCATCCTCAACATTAAAGCAATAGGAGTGTTGGTCAGAGACCTCATCCCTTGTACCTTCAATTAAGAATAATTGAAACTCAGGTCCAAATGACTTTGGAGTCTTGATCCTTTTGCTCTTTCTAAGCTCAGGTTCAGGTTGTTGAACCACAACCTCATCAGAGACCTCTGATACACCAATTTCATCAGTTCCATTTGGAATCCTTTGACTTGGTCTAGGGACTGATGAGAACCTATTCACATCAAAGATTGCATCCCTTGATTCAATTATTGAGTTAATTGAAATAGACTCATTAGGTTCAATAACATAGAACCTATATGCCTTGGAATGCCCAGCATATCCAACAAAGATGCATTCAATGCCTCTTTCATCCAAAGTTTTCTGCTTTGGATCAGGGAGTCTTACAACAGCCCTACAACCCCAAAACCTGAGAAAGTTCAGGTTGGGTTTTCTTTTAGTCCAGAGTTCATAAGGGGTAACCTTGTTCCTTTTGCTGGGAACCCTATTTAATAAATAGCAAGCTGTTAACATAGCTTCACCCCAGAACCCTTGACTCAGCCCTGAATAGGACAACATGGAATTAACCGTCTCCTTCAGCACTCTGTTTTTCCTTTCAGAGATACCATTTTGCTGAGGAGTATAGGGAGCAGTCGTTTCATGGATTATACCAACAGACTGAAAATACAAGGTATCCATGTACTCACCTCCCCTATCAGTCCTTAATCTTTTGATCAGGGACCCAAATTGTAATTTAACTTCAGTTTTAAATACTTTGAATTTATCTAATGCTTCATCCTTAGTATATAACAGATAGACATAACGAAACCTAGAAGCATCATCAGTAAATGTCACAAAGTACTTCTTATTCCCTAAAGAGGGAGTGACATGCAAATCAGGTCACTGTGTATTAGCTCCAAGAGCTCAGTCTCACGTTTTACACCCTGAAAAGGTTTCTTATTTATTTTGGTCAACATGCAAGTCTTACACTTTTCAGTGTCCATGTTAAATGCTGGGATTAACCCATCTTTAGACATATCTTGCATCCTTTTATAGTGTGCATGGCCAAGTTTAGCATGCCAGAGGGTAGAGTCGTTCAGTTTAGAGGTTGACATAAAGACTGAATTAACAATGTCAGTGACAATATTAAGCCTGAATATTTGATTACACAAATAGCCAAAACCAATAAACACACCAGGTTTAGACAAAACAAACTTATCATATTCAATAACTTGTTTAAAACCATGATTATTCAAAACACTACTTGAAACAAAGTTTTTCCTTATATCAGGAACATGAATAACATTTAACAAAGTTAAAATCTTTCCAGAACTAAAACTAAGATTTACACAACCACGACCATGCACCAGGGCTGTTGACTCATTTCCCATGTGAAAAATAGAACCATCATTCAGTGACTCGTAAGTCTTGAACCAGCGTCTATCATTGCACACATGATGTAACACCCCAACCCGGGAAGGGTAGAAGCATCACATTATGGTGACAAATCAAAGCATACATACATAATACACAGCGAAAGTCTTAAACAAATGCATTAAATAAGTCAAGCCAACACGGCTTAAGGTAAATACATAAGTTCCAAAAGATGATAAATAGTTCAAAGGAAAACCAGTAAATGAAATGAAACCAAGTCTAAACAAATGTCATGAAACATAAGGGTGATAACTAAGGTAAACTCCATCTAAGCTCTACTCTCATCCCATAGCAAATCCCAGCTCCTAGCTTAGATACCTGCCGCAGGAAAAGGAAATGCGGCTGAGCTTAAAAAGCCCAGTGAACAGATATATAACAAATGGAAATGAAAGCAATTGAAACAAATATGTCATAATATGGTGCATTGGGATATCATAAGGTATAAGCAAAGGATACAAGGTAAGAAATGAAAGTGTAGGTCAGAAATCCACCACGAGCCCAAACAAATCAAATAGTAACCATAGAGGGGAGTCCTCTCAAATATATATGTGAAGGACGTGTATTGCACACAGCATCAATCACCAAATCAAATCAAATAATAATCATGATATATCCCTCGAAACAAATCAAATCTACGATGCATCCATACGCCCCCCAAACAAATAATCCTGGCCAATATAAATAATAAAGCGCGCATGTAGTAGCAAATGGGGACGGTGTGTAACATCACTCAAATACACACTAGAGTCATGCCATTGGTGCATCAATGACATGGCCATGTTACCTTCATGGCTAGGAAACAAATTTTGGCTCGGGTATCAAACTGAAGGGTCAAAGGTCCAAATCATTACAAAGGTTCAAATAGTCTAAGACATCAAATCAATATCAAAGTCCAAATATCAAAGGTTCAAATCAAAGGTTCAAATGCCAAAGGTTCATATCAAAGGTTCAAAGCAAAGGTTCAAATGCCAAAGGTTCATATCAGAGGTTCAAAGCAAAGGTTCAAATGCCAAAGGTTCATATCAAAGGTTCAAGGTCAAAAGGAATCAAATGAACAAGTCAAAGTGTAGGGAGCATAGCAATGGCTTAGGAAACCCTAATACGAATCAAATCAAATGTAAACGAAGGCACCTTAACAAGAAGGGCAGAATATCTGTACCTTATTGCAAAGCAAACAAAGACAAAAGATAGAAAATACAGGAATGGAACAGGACCTCTCCTTCTTCACACCTAAAGGAGTAGAAGAGAATTACAATAGGTTTTAACTGCCTTTCCATTTTAAGTAACTTTCTATTTTTAACAGGTTTCCAAATTTAGTAAGTTTCCATTTTGAGAAAGTTTCTTTATTTAGAAGGTTTCATAATTAGAAAGATTAAAGCATTATAATTTAGATTAAGTCATTATTTAATAATATTATGGAGATAGGGTACATTTTAGCAAGTTATAAAAGTCTATGGTTAATTATAACAACTTTCCATATTTTAGGGTTTTAAATGTAATTATACCAAAGATGAAGGTTTAAAATGAAAATATCATAAGTAACTCATTTTAATTCTTAAGTTATCCAGATTTACTCAATTAGCCCTTTAGATTTTACAAATTACAATTTATACCCTTTTAATTACATAAATTACACTTTAAGCCTTATGACATTTATAATTACACATCAAACCCCTAGTTTTCCAATTTTACATCATATACCCTTAATTTAATACTTAGTACGAACACACCCTTAATTTTACATGAATTACACAACAAGTCCCTTAAGTTAATTAGTTTACAATTTAAACCCTTTTTATTTTAAATCGGTAAATACTTTTTATTAACAAAACTAAACCCTAATTATCCCTATCATCATGTAATCATTACACCATTATTAAAAAGCATTAAAAGTCCAGATCTCAACATACAAACCCTAATTCAAATCGGTTTTTAAGGTTCTTCATATTTTCCCCTTATTTTCCATAATATTCGATAACCTAAATAATTCGAAAACAATGTTTTAAGCTTCAACAATTCGAAAGACCATTTTTGTGATGTTATATGATATATATAGAACCCACGAAAAATATATAAAAGACTCAGAAAAATTGCATGAATTATATATAATGTATTTACGTATTTAGGGTTTCATAACACATAAATTATCATACGGTCCATATATTATGCATGGTTCAGATCTATCATTTTATATACGTTATATATGATGTGTATAGTGCCAGAAAAATACCAGGAAGATTTTAGAATGAAAGGACGAAGCGTTGTGATTTTATGTTACACGGTTCAAGGCTTTTCGACACCGACAATTACCACGATCCAACGAGCGACCCAGGAACCTTGTAGATATTTTTCACAGACCATATACAACATAAGGAACGTAAGAAAAATGCTAAACGAATTTTGGAATGATCGAAACAATTATGGGCGATTTATACCTCTCGGATGGATTATACGACACAAACAAATGCTTAGCGAACAAACATAAGAATCCCACGACCTCTAGCTATTTTTCCCAGCTCACTTGAATGATGAAGATCACAAGAAAAATGTCCCATGAGCTCCAAAAATTTTGATGGAGGCGCAAAGAGTTTTTGTGTGTGTTTTTATTTCTATCGGTAGGTCTTTAGGGTTTGTGATGAGTTTGTTATTGATAAAATGATTGTGCCGAGATAGGGGGGGGGGGGGAAATGGGCTGGAAAATCACAGATTTTCATGACCCAAATCAATTTACATAATTTCCATAATTTACTTAGCTTTTAAATGTTTTAGTTTTATTTATAAAGTATAAGTAATATAATTAATATACATAATATAATTTTCGGTATACATTGTGTATAAAAAATGATTTTGGTACATCACAAAATGTCAAATGTGGTCGTGGAATTTATTTTACTTCGTATCTTAATCATCTCCCGAAGTTTGGAATTCGTTTGGTACTTTATAAGCTTATTATTCAAAGTTTAAGATTGTAGGGGCATTTTGGTCTTTTAACATGTTTTAACATTTTTGGGTATTACAACTTCTTCCCCTCTAAAAGAAAAATTTTGTCCTCGAAATTTGCAAAGAAGTAGAGATGAAATGAAACGGAAAGCAAAACAAAGACATACCAGATCAGAATTGAAAATGAGGATAACTAGCTCGTATCGATTCCTCGGTTTCTCAGGTAGCCTCGCGCTCTGGGTGATTCTTCCAAAGACCCTTTACGAACGGAATGACTTTATTTCTCATAACCCGCTCTTGCCGGTCCAAAATAGCCTCCGGCTCTTCGGACAAAGACATGTTCGGCTGAATCTGATCAAGTGGGTAAGTGATGAACTCAAATAAGTACATTTTATTACCATCATTTATCCTATTTATTTGACTTGTTTTATTATATTATCTGTGAGAATTGATACGTTAATGTTTACTTTTGTAATTCTCAGGTAAAAGCAAGAATTAAGTGAAACTTGGCGATTTTGGACTAATTATGGAGCAAAACAAGCAAGATATTAAGAGTCTACCGAAATGTGCAAGATCAAGATCATTCTGCTCCAGATACGCCGCAACCTACTTATTACATACGGCGCATCACTATCAAGATTTCACAAGTGACAATCCAAGACGGCAAAGGACATGCGCCGCATAGAGAATGGAGTTACGCCGCATCTTAAGGCGGTGTACGAATATTCCTGAATATATTAATCTTGGACCCCACGCGAAGTTAAGTCAATGTGCTGCATCTACTTATCCTATGCGCCGCATCTAGCCCTCAGACAGAAACTATAAATACCCCAAGGCCAGACGAATTTCGAGACTTTTACACGTGCAATATACCTAGTACGAGAAGAGAAAGAGAGCCGAAGTCAGACGCATTAGCAACACAAGACACACCCTAAACGAAGATACAAGAGCTGTAAGAAGATCTTGCATGTATTCAATTCATTAAGTAGTTTTGTTTTATTGTATTAGTACACTTTAATTCATCAGGATTGATGGGCCGATTCCATGTGACTACGGAAAACCATGGGCACCCCTTAAAATTGCTTTCCCATTAATTAAAGTTTATATGTTGATGTCTTTGGTGACTTTTATTAGTGCATTGATAACCTCTGTGTCTAGCTGAGCATTGCTTGGGTCGCCATGCCCCTTCCTCGCCTATCTGTTCTAGCGTATACGAAACGTGGGCATCACAAGTGCTCAATATTCTAGGATAGTGGGATAGTCATAAGTGATCATTAAGGGTTTACTCGCCGATAAGATTAGAGCCAACGAGAAAGGTTTAACTCTCGATGCGTCGCATCGAACTATACACTTCATATAAAACTAGCAATAAAACAAGTGACAAGCTACTTAATTATCAGGACATGTCTTCTTATTGTCTCAAGTATCTATCTGTGTACGTGTGTGCTAATCGCTGATTCGTGCTCATTAGTTTAGTTTATTATTTAATTATAACCAAACCGTGCCAGTCTCTCAGACTGAACCCCCTTGCGTTAGATTAGGTTGTACAGTTAACTTAAGATATTAAAATACTGATTAGAATAACTAGATAATACGTTCCACTCTTAGTGATCGACACTCTACTTACCATTATATTCATACTGACCGGGTACACTGCTCGTTAAAGTGTGTGTTTTATTGATAAGTCGGCTAAATATAAATTTAAAACTTGAATACTGCTAAAACCACAACGACACACCGTGGATATAAAAATTAGAGCAATACCGCACGCACACATCAAGTTTTTGGTGCCGCTGCCGGGGAGTGAATTGTTATTATCTGTTAATTTGATTAGTATTTTAATTAGGTTTTTCTTTTTAATTTTTAGATTCTAACCGCTAACCCCGTTGTATATTAGATAAATTGCATTCATTGTATTATTTGCATATTTTCTGTTTTTGTGTGTTTTTATTTTCTTTAATTTTTGTTTCTTTTCGTTTGTTTTTATTTTTGTTTTTATTTTTCTGTTTTCTGCATTCTGCTATCGTTGTACTGTGCTAATTCAAACGATACGGCGCATCTATTTTCATAGATACGGCGTATTGCGTTTAATTTTTATAAAATACAACGCGTTTAATAAATTCGAGTACGACGCATCTTTCCCCAAGATACGGCGTATTCTGTTTTTTAATAAGAAATTTTTTCTAAACCTTAACGCCATACGACGCATCTGTTTTAACAGATACGGCGTATCTTTTATTTAAATTAAAAACAGTTTTCGAATTATTAAAAAGATACGACGCATCGATTTTTTATCGATACGGCGCATCTTCTAAATCAAAAATCTTGTATTTTGAAACGTAACGAAAATACGGCGCATTAGCTTTTGTTAATACAACGCATTTAATTCAATAAATATAGTTGATTTTTGATAATCACTTTGATCGTTCCACTACTCTCGTGCACAAGTTGGTTTACTTTCAGGATAAATGATGGCTTAAGCATCACTATGGAAGATTACATTCTGAACCTAACCAAGAGACGCCAGCTGGAGTAATCAAACCTTTGATGACTGAAAGGCTGTAATAAAACGACAAGAGTGGAGGAGAATTCAGTACTGGTAACATTTGAGTATCTTAAAATTCTTGAAATAGAATTCCAGGTATCCTCTACATTAATTTACCTATCCTTATAGAGAGTTCTCTACGAAACCTCTCCCGAATATAATCTTAATTTCGTAAGCTTAAAACGATATTTGCTCATAACCTTGGAGTAAATCATTATCTACTAAACAAGAAGATTATAATCATTAATAAAACGGATATGCTTATTGTTCTTATCTTGAATTTATATATATCATATGGTATACTGTTTTACCTAATTTGATGCATAAGGAAATGCGTTGCAGAGGCCAAGGTACGTTCCCTATTTAAATTTTGTTTACTGGAACAACAAATTGGGCAAATGAGCAAAGTTCTTCAAGAAAGGGGATACGGAAGTTTACCTAGCTCAACTGAAACCAACCCAAGAGATCATGTCAAGGCCATAAGCACCACTGAAGAAGTCACGCCTAACATACATTTTCCTAGAAGATTGATGAATGGTAATGATGGTGCAAAGCCCGAATTTTTCTTTAATTCTTCAATCAGTTTAAGGAGGCTACTCAAAGAGAAGACAAAGATTGAAGAGGAGATCAAGGCTACATTGAAAGAAGAGAGCTCTGCAACCGACTTACATGCCTTGCCTCATAAAGAAAAGGACACAGGAAGTTTTACTTTACCTTGTTCAATTAATGATATATCTTTCAATAATGTGTTAGCTGACTTAGGAGCTAGTGTTAGTGTTATGCCCCTTAAGACATTCGCTACCCTAGGACTAGGAAAATTAGCACCAACTAAGTTGCTTATTGAATTGGCTGATAAAACGGTAAAACGACCTGAAGGGATTGCTAAAAATGTGCTAGTTAAGATTGAGAAGTTTGTTTTCCCCGTAGACTTTGTTATATTAGATATGCCCGAGGATGTTAAGATACCTTTAATCCTTGGAAGACCTTTCTTGTCTACTGCCCATGCTAAGATTGATGTGTTTAAAAGAAAAATCTCATTAAGGGTAGGGAATAATAAACTAGTCTATAAGTGCCAAAATCCTGTTAAAAGCATAATTAGAGGCGTCTATGTGCTAGGATTAAGAGAACGTATGGACCTCGATCTAGAAGCTAGGCTTATGGGAGAAACATTGATTCAAAACAACTCAACTAATCCTAATCATGAGAACTTCGAGGAATTTATTGACCTTAATGTACCTACCAAACTTAGGCGCGATACTGTTAATGATTCTGATGATGAGTGGTATGATTGCGTAGTAATTAACAAACGTAGGAGGATAGTTGAGAATACAAATTTGAATAATGATGTGTTTATTGAACTACTACCCCACCTTGCATATTTATGCCTTTATAATAATAAGAATTTTCCGTCTATCATTTTGTCATCTCTGCCCGAAAAGGACAGAACTTTGTTTATACAGATATTGAAGAAGAATGGCGTGGAAATTAAGGACGAGCAAGGAGTGTTCAATATTACTGGACTGGCGATGAAGGAGCGCGATGCTTCCGACTCTTTCAATGATCGGTACTAAAGAGCTGAACGTGAGTCTAACTTGAAGACTCTGGAATAAAGACAAGTGCTGACCGGGAGACAACCCGGAAAAAAAATTACTATTCTATTTTGTGTCGAGTCTATCAGGCCCGCAGAAGATACGGCGCATCTCCATCCTAAGATGCGACGCATCTCCTGCACTGGTCATATCTTATTTTATTTTCTGCATTTTTATTTTTAACTTTAAAACTTTCTGTCAGTATTTTAATGCGGCGCATCCCTAATTAAGGATGCGACACATCTTCTATCCTGATTCGTACTTATTCCAGGCTCGATACGGCATATCTTTTTTCCATAAGATACGGCATATCGACTGACCTGATGATTTTCATTTTAATTTTTAAGTTTTATTTTTTCTAACTACTAATGTATTATGCAAGTTTGAACTTTCTTAACTCAGGTGTGTTAAAGTCTGAATGGTATTATAGATTCCTGCATTTCTGTGGATCCATTATCTATGAAGCTTAAACGTTCTCATCCACAAGAAAGTTGATTTTTGCTCTTATACAAATGGAGGATCATACCGAGCAAATCTCAGGGGAGTTTTTCTGTTCTAATTCTTTTATTTTCCAGTTTTTAACCTTTGACACAAACAACGAGGACGTTGTTTAACTTAAGTGGGGGGATTGGAGAATTAGAACACTTACTTGTCCTAAACTTTTTCAAAATAAGCTTAAAATTGCGCTTAATATATAAAAATTTAAAAAATTTTAGCATGTTTTTGTTTAAAGTCTAAATTACATAGCTGCACACATAACATTATTTTCAAAAATTGTGAACTTTTCAAAATTCACAAATCTATGAGTGTGCCGGTGACTTGTAAACTTTAGAACTTGGCTTGTATACTATTCGAGACCACCATAATAAGTATTATCTTTATAATTGGAATGACTTTTCTAAATTGGTAAATTTCTAGGATTACACCCAAATAGCCTTTATATGTTATGTGATATTAACTAACTACATTGGTTAGTTAACCCCCTGTATAAACCCTTTTGTTACTCTCACTTTTAGAGTAAGATACCCCTAGAAAAACACTCAGAGTCATTCCTTTCGTTTCTTACACCTTTGTTATAATGTTTCGTTACACCCTTACACCTTAGCCTACCCTGTAGATTAAAATCCGTGGTTAATTGCTTTAGGCAAAGTGTGTTTCCTTACATTACCTGTGTTCGCGTGCGTAATTCATTATCTTTGGTTGAGTCAGGAAATTGCACAATGCAATTGGTATGAAAGTAAATATTGTATATCTTTGAGTTTATTTTTCGTGTGTTTACTACTTTCGCTATTACAGTTATTTCTGAAAGTATGAAGAGTATGGAAAAAATTATCCGGAAAAATAGTGATAGAAAAGTTGTGAAATTTTACACATTTATATGTTGATGTCAAAAAAAAAGTTGGAAGTTTGTTTTAACCAACTTATGTAAAGTTTTGTATTAAGTGGGCGATATCACCACTATTTGTTGTATATTATATTTATGGATTGAATGGGAGTTGGCCGTTATGGGAACGCCAACTAGGATTATTCTTTGATTGAGATCTTGTTGAGTATAATTCGTGTCTACCTAAAGCGTGTGTTTCAAGTGTTAAAGCGTGAGTTATTCAATGATATGAGTCTTATTCATGGGATGGTTGGGAAAGTAATTTACCACACTTAGGATTTTAATTTATCTGTTTTGTTTATTTTTCATTTTACACTAATTTGTATCCCAAATATTATCCATACCCTATATTATTCTTTATCCAAACCTTTGATTTATTGAGATTAGGGATTTGAGCAATCTTAAGTATCGTAGTCGTGGATTCGGCTATGTATTTATGATTTTGTCGCCCTTTTTGATATAATATTATTGGTAAAGATTACTTGGTCCTATCTTTAGCCTATTCGAGTTAAGGATTTGAGCAATTGCAAGTATCGTGGTCGTGGATTCGATCATGTATTTGTGATTTTGTCGCCTTTTCTGGAATTTGAGATCGATAGAGATTAAGAAGAATGATTAACCCTTAACCGATAAACCCTTTTTACCGCTTTAGACTTGTTATTCCTTGGCTTTAGTGGAGGAGATGCGTATACTTGCCAAGCTTATGATAGAATATTCGTCACGACTGGACAGTTAAACGATTAGATTTGCTTTTATCAAAATATTTTATTTTATTTCTAATTCGTTAAGTGTTTGGTTGTGCAATCATGACAAAAACGAATACATGCTTAAATATAAAAATAAATCCTAATATATTTTTGGATACATTTTCATCAGATTTATTCTAAGGTTTACTTGGGGACAAGTAAAGTTCAAGTGGAGGGATATTTGATGAACTCAAATAAGTACATTTTATTACCATCATTTATCCTATTTATTTGACTTGTTTTATTATATTATCTGTGAGAATTGATACGTTAATGTTTACTTTTGTAATTCTCAGGTAAAAACAAGTATTAAGTGAAACTTGGCGATTTTGGACTAATTATGGAGCAAAACAAGCAAGATATTAAGAGTCTACCGAAATGTGCAAGATCAAGATCATTCTGCTCCAGATACGCCGCAACCTACTTATTACATACGGCGCATCACTATCAAGATTTCACAAGTGACAATCCAAGACGGCAAAGGACATGCGCCGCATAGAGAATGGAGTTACGCCGCATCTTAAGGCGGTGTACGAATATTCCTGAATATATTAATCTTGGACCCCACGCGAAGTTAAGTCAATGCGCCGCATCTACTTATCCTATGCGCCGCATCTAGCCCTCAGACAGAAACTATAAATACCCCAAGGCCAGACGAATTTCGAGACTTTTACACGTGCAATATACCTAATACGAGAAGAGAAAGACAGCCGAAGTCAGACGCATTAGCAACACAAGACACACCCTAAACGAAGATACAAGAGCTGTAAGAAGGTCCTGCATGTATTCAATTCATTAAGTAGTTTTGTTTTATTGTATTAGTACACTTTAATTCATCAGGATTGATGGGCCGATTCCATGTGACTACGGAAAACCATGGGCACCCCTTAAAATTGCTTTCCCATTAATTAAAGTTTATATGTTGATGTCTTTGGTGACTTTTATTAGTGCATTGATAACCTCTGTGTCTAGCTGAGCATTGCTTGGGTCGCCATGCCCCTTCCTCGCCTATCTGTTCTAGCGTATACGAAACGTGAGCATCACAAGTGCTCAATATTCTAGGATAGTGGGATAGTCATAAGTGATCATTAAGGGTTTACTCGCCGATAAGATTAGAGCACACGAGAAAGGTTTAACTCTCGATGCGTCGCATCAAACTATACACTTCATATAAAACTAGCAATAAAACAAGTGACAAGCTACTTAATTATCAGGACAGGTCTTCTTATTGTCTCAAGTATCTATCTATGTACGTGTGTGCTAATCGATGATTCGTGCTCATTAGTTTAGTTTATTATTTAATTATAACCAAACCATGCCAGTCTCTCAGACTGAACCCCCTTGCGTTAGATTAGGTTGTACAGTTAACTTAAGATATTAAAATACTGATTAGAATAACTAGATAATACGTTCCACTCTTAGTGATCGACACTCTACTTACCATTATATTCATACTGACCGGGTACACTGCTCGTTAAAGTGTGTGTTTTATTGATAAGTCGGCTAAATATAAATTTAAAACTTGAATACAGCTAAAACCACAACGACACACCGTGGATATAAAAATTAGAGCAATACCGCACGCACCCATCAGTAAGATACCACACGTAAAGGATGATAATTATATCCCCTCAGAAGAGATACATGGAAAACATTATGAACATGCGATAACTGAGGCGGAAGAGCCAAACGGTAAGAAACCTCTCCAATGCGATCGAGAATCTCAAAAGGTCCGATGAATCGAGGACTAAGCTTGCCCTTGATTCCAAAACGTTTAACCCCACGAAACGGCGTAACTTTAAGGAACACACGATCACCAACATGAAACTCCAAATCCCGAGGATGCTTATCAGCATAACTCTTCTGACGAGCACGAGCCTCCTTCAATTTTTCCCTAGCAACATCCACCTTCTCGTTAGTGATCTGAACTAACTCGGGACCCTCAATAATACGCTCACCTACCTCGTTCCAACAAACCGGAGCTCTGCACTTCCTACCATACAACATTTCAAAAGGAGCCATACGAATACTCGCGTGCCAACTGTTGTTATACGCAAACTCCACTAAACATAAATACTCGTCCCAACTCCCAGTCCACTCTAAAGCACACGCCCTCAACATGTCCTCCAAAGTCTGGATGGTCCTTTTTGACTGACCATCTGTCTGCGGATGAAAAGCCGTGTTAAACTTAAGACGTGCACCCCAAGCATTATGCAACCCTTTCCAAAAACGAGAAGTAAACCGTGGATCTCTATCTTAGACAATAGCTGACGGCATACCATGAAGTCTAACGATCTCCTGCTGAAAGATCTCCGCCAATTTACTAATACCATAGGACATACGGATCGGTAAGAAATGAGCAGATTTAGTTAGCCGATCAACGACTACCCAAATCGCATCATGTCTTCAACGAGTCAAAGGCAACCCCGATACGAAATCCATAGAAATCTCCTCCCACTTCCATGTCGGAATCTCTAACGGCTGCAACAAACCACTAGCCCTCTGATGCTCGATCTTGACTTGCTGACAAGTCATACACTTAGACACGAAAGAAGCCACATCATGCTTCATACCACTCCACCAGAAATGTTGCTTAAGATCCCTGTACATCTTGGTGGAACCAGGATGAATAGTGAACGGGGAACTATGAGCCTCCGATAGAATAGCCTCGCGAAGCTCGAAATCATTAGGAACACAAAGTCGATCTTCAAACCATACCACACCAAAATCATCTACTGTGAACTCTGTCTGCTTACCCTCCTCAACATTCTGAACCACAGACCAAAGTTCGCCATCCTCCTTCTGAGCTTCCTTAATCCGTAGGATGAGATTGGACTCAACCTTTAGGTTAGCCCAATATCCGTCACAACCCCGAATACAAAACTCAACATCAAGAATCTCCAAGTCATTAAGAATCCGAGGCTCAAAATTAAGGCTCGCTATCATGCCGGACTTCCGACTAAGAGCATCAGCCACTACATTGGCTTTACCCGGATGATACTGAATGTTAGTGTCGTAATCCTTCAGAAGTTCTAACCACCGTCTCTGCCTCATATTAAGCTCTTTCTGAGTGAAGATATACTTAAGGCTCTTGTGGTCAGTGAAGATATCACACGACTCACCATACAAATAATGCCGCCAGATTTTTAACGTGAAAACAACAGCAGCCAACTCTAAATCATGAGTCGGATAGTTCTCCTCATAAGGTTTCAATTGCCTCGAAGCATAGGCAATAACTTTTCCATGCTGCATAAGGACACAACCCAAACCCTTCTTTGACGCGTCGCTATAGATCTGACAACCACCCGAACCAGATGGAAGAGTCAAAATAGGTGCGGATACCAAACGCTTCTTCAGCTCCTCAAAACTATTCTCCCGCTCCTCAGTCCAAACAAACTTCTCCCCTTTTCTCATCAGTTGCGTTAATGGCAAAGCCAAACGCGAGAATCCCTCAACAAACCGTCTATAATAGCCGGCAAGCCCCAGAAAACTCCTCACTTCGGTCACAGTGGTAGGTCTCGGCCACTTGGTGATAGCCTCAACCTTTGATGGATCCATGGTGATACCATCAGCAGATACAATGTGACCAAGGAAAGCAACTTGGCTCAACCAAAACTCGCACTTAGAAAATTTGGCATACAATTTCTGCTGCGTAAGAATCTCCAAAACAATCCGAAGATGCTGCTCATGCTCCCCTTCAGATTTCGAATAAACAAGGATGTCGTCAATGAAAACAATAACGAACTTATCAAGATACTCGCGGAATACTCGGTTCATAAGGTCCATAAAAACAGCAGGAGCGTTGGTCAAACCGAAAGGCATAACCAGAAATTCATAGTGACCGTAACGAGTGCGAAAGGCAGTTTTGGGTACATCCTGCTCCCTCACCCGAAGCTGGTGATAACCTGACCTCAAATCAATTTTCGAAAAATGCTTCGCCCCTTGCAACTGGTCAAACAAATCATCAATGCGCGGAAGAGGATAACGATTACGGATCGTGATGCGGTTAAGCTCACGATAATCAATACAGAGACGCATGTTTCCATCCTTCTTCTTTACGAACAAAACAGGCGCACCCCATGGAGAAACACTAGGTCGAATAAAATCGTTCTCCAATAGTTCCTGTAACTGCTCTTTCAACTCTTTTAATTCAATGGGCGCCATACGATAAGGAGCTTTGGAGATAGGTTCGGCACCTGGAATAAGATCAATGCCAAACTCGACTTCCCTAGCAGGAGGAATGCCAGGAAGCTCATCGGGAAACACATCGGCAAAATCACGCACAATAGGGAGGCTATCAATGCTCGGAGTATCCAAAGAGGTATCTTTAATGGATGACAGAAAACCAAGGCAACCATGCGAAATCAAAGTTCTGGCTTTCTTAGCCGAGATGATCTTAACTGACTTAAGAGGTTGCGAACCATGATAGACAAAGTCAGGATGATGAATATTGCCAAAGATCACATTCTTGGCATGACAGTCGATGGTAGCCTTATGAGTAGCTAACCAATCCATGCCCAAGATCACGTCAAAATCAATCATATCAATGGGTAGCAAATTTGCGGGACGAATACAATCATCAAAACGTATGGGACAGTTCACAAATTCATGATCAATGATTACTTGGGTTTTCATGGGTGTAGAGATGGATATAAGGTTAATTAATGGTGTTGGGGTTACATTAAGTTTCTTAGCAAATGAAGTAGATATTATGGAGTGTGTGGCACCGGTATCAAATAATACAAATACAGCATGATCACCAATGTAAAGAAAACCGGTAATGGTACCTGATGTGCTCGCCGCCTTATCACGAGTAGTAGTATAAACCCGACCCGTAGTGGGAGCTGGCCCAGCCGGGTTTGCCGGTGCAATATGCCTCCCCCGAGGACAGTCCTTCACCTTATGAGAAAGAGACCCGCACGTAAAACAACCACCGGTAGCCTTGTGACAAACCCCCGGATGAGGCTTTCCACAAGTGGAACAAAGAGGAGGAGGAGGTAAAGCCTCAACAGGCCTTTTCTGACCTGAAGAACCCGACTGATGACTCGGCTGAGAACCCCGAGTCTGCTGATCACGAAACTGACGTGGGTTGCTATTCCCACTCCTACCAGAACCCCGCTGATCATGGCTCCTGAAATCCTGACGCCTCTGATAAGAATCCCGATCCTGACGACTCTTATAATCCTGACTCTGGCCCTGATGACTCTGCCCCCTGTAGTTCACCCGATTTCCATCTCTGTCTCTCTTATTCGAACCTCCATCAGCATGCAACATCTCAATGTTGCGGGCATCGTTCGCAACTGCAGCAACATCCTCATACTCGGTGTTCACAATACGATCCAACACCCACTTCTTCAATGCCCATTTAAAGTGTTTAGCCTGACGAAAAGCATTACCCGTAACATCTGGTCCAACAAAACTAGCCAGCCTCATGAACCTCTGCATGAATTCCCCCGACGACTCTCGATCCAACTGACGAATAGTCCCATACTCACGTTCGTACCTCTGCTGCTCAGCCACCGGAATATACTGCTTATAGAATATTCCACAAAAATCCTCCCAAGAACAAGTATCAGCGAAATCCCTTTCCGTGACTGAACATATGCTGTCCACCAACTCAGTACATCACCCTCTAGTTTAAACGTAGCCAAGCGCGTCTTGAATTCATCCGCGCAACCCAAAACCCTAAACAACTTCTCAACATGATTGATCCAGTCCTCTGCCTCAGTGGGAGTGGCAGCAGACCTAAAAGATAGAGGCTTGAGCTTATTGAACCTTTCGATCCAAACATGAATACCAGCAGGTGGAGCAGTAGGTGGAGCACCACCATCACCACCACCTGATGAACCCGCACCATTTCTGATGTCATTGGTGATCTGGGTCACCAACTGAGGAAGAGCAGTAGCCAACGCAGCGGATATTATGGCCTCGAAATCAGGGCCATCCTCTCCATTTCGGTATTCGTTATTACGCGTATTCACCATCTGAACGACCATTAAAACGATTAACAAAAATAGGGAAAAAATAGGCACGAAAGGAAAGACGAAACAGAAACCTATGTCTACCCAAATCCTCACCAATCAAAACTTAAACCCTAAGGGTCAAATCCTAGGGTCCATATGATTCACAGGCCATGGCTTATGTACTACAGGTCGCAGCCTGGGCTCTGATACCATAATTGTAACACCCCAACCCGGCAAGGGTAGAAGCATCACATTATGGTGACAAATCAAAGCATACATACATAATACACAGCGGAAGTCTTAAACAAATGCATTAAATAAGTCAAGCCAACACGGCTTAAGCCAAATACATAAGTTCCAAAAGATGATAAATAGTTCAAAGAAAACCAGTAAATGAAACGAAACCAAGTCTAAACAAATGTCATGAAACATAAGGGTGATAACTAAGGTAAACTCCATCTAAGCTCTACTCTCATCCCATAGCAAATCCCAGCTCCTAGCTTAGATACCTGCCGCAGGAAAAGGAAATGCGGCTGAGCTTAAAAAGCCCAGTGAACAGATATATAACAAATGGAAACGAAAGCAATTGAAACGAATATGTTATAATATGGTGCATTGGGATAGCATAAGGTATAAGCAAAGGATACAAGGTAAGAAATGAAAGTGTAGGTCAGAAATCCACCACGAGCCCAAACAAATCAAATAGTAACCATAGAGGGGAGTCCTCTCAAATATATATGTGAAGGACGTGTATTGCACACAGCATCAATCACCAAATCAAATCAAATAATAATCATGATATATCCCTCGAAACAAATCAAATCTAGGATGCATCCATACGCCCCCCAAACAAATAATCCTGGCCAATATAAATAATAAAGCGCGCATGTAGTAGCAAATGGGGACGGTGTGTAACATCACTCAAATACACACTAGAGTCATGCCATTGGTGCATCAATGACATGGCTATGTTACCTTCATGGCTAGGAAACAAATTTTGGCTCGGGTATCAAACTGAAGGGTCAAAGGTCCAAATCATTACAAAGGTTCAAATAGTCTAAGTCATCAAATCAATATCAAAGTCCAAATATCAAAGGTTCAAATCAAAGGTTCAAATGCCAAAGGTTCATATCAAAGGTTCAAAGCAAAGGTTCAAATGCCAAAGGTTCATATCATAGGTTCAAAGCAAAGGTTTAAATGCCAAAGGTTCATATCAAAGGTTCAAGGTCAAAAGGAATCAAATGAACAAGTCAAAGTGTAGGGAGCATAGCAATGGCTTAGGAAACCCTAATACGAATCAAACAAAAGTAAACGAAGGCACCTTAACAAGAAGGGCAGAATATCTGTACCTTATTGAAAAGCAAACAAAGACAAAAGATAGCAAATACAGGAATGGATCAGGACCTCTCCTTCTTTACACCTAAAGGAGTAGAAGAGAATTACAATAGGTTTTAACTGCCTTTCCATTTTAAGTAACTTTCTATTTTTAACAGGTTTCCAAATTTAGTAAGTTTCCATTTTTAGAAAGTTTCCTTATTTAGAAGGTTTCCATAATTAGAAAGATTAAAGCATTATAATTTAGATTAAGTCATTATTTAATAATATTATGGAGATAGGGTACATTTTAGCAAGTTATAAAAGTCTAGGGTTAATTATAACAACTTTCCATATTTTAGGGTTGTAAATGAAATTATACCAAAGATGAAGGTTTAAAATGAAAATATCATAAGTAACTCATTTTAATTCTTAAGTTATTCAGATTTACTCAATTAGCCCTTTAGATTTTACAAATTACAATTTATACCCTTTTAATTACATAAATTACACTTTAAGCCTTATGACATTTATAATTACACATCAAACCCCTAGTTTTCCAATTTTACATCATATACCCTTAATTTAATACTTAGTACGAACACACCCTTAATTTTACATGAATTACACAACAAGTCCCTTAAGTTAATTAGTTTACAATTTAAACCCTTTTTATTTTAAATCGGTAAATACTTTTTATTAACAAAACTAAACCCTAATTATCCCTATCATCATGTAATCATTACACCATTATTAAAAAGCATTAAAAGTCCAGATCTCAACATACAAACCCTAATTCAAATCGGTTTTTAAGGTTCTTCATATTTTCCCCTTATTTTCCATAATATCCGATAACCTAAATAATTCGAAAACAATGTTTTAAGCTTCAACAATTCGAAAGACCATTTTTGTGATGTTATATGATATATATAGAACCCACGAAAAATATATAAAAGACTCATAAAAATCGCATGAATTATATATAATGTATTTACGTATTTAGGGTTTCATAACACATAAATTATCATACGGTCCATATATTATGCATGGTTCAGATCTATCATTTTATATACGTTATATATGATGTGTATAGTGCCAGAAAAATACCAGGAAGATTTTAGAATGAAAGGACGAAGCGTTGTGATTTTATGTTACACGGTTCAAGGCTTTTCGACTCCAACAATTACCACGATCCAACGAGCGACCCAGGAACCTTGTAGATATTTTTCACAGACCATATACAACATAAGGAACGTAAGAAAAATGGTAAACGAATTTTAGAATGATCGAAACAATTATGGGCGATTTATACCTCTCGGATGGATTATACGACACAAACAAATGCTTAGCGAACAAACCAACGAATCCCACGACCTCTAGCTATTTTTCCCAGCTCACTTGAATGATGAAGATCACCAGAAAAATGTCCCACAAGCTCCAGAAATTTTGATGGAGGCGCAAAGAGTTTTTGTGTGTGTTTTTATTTCTATCGAAAGGTTTTTAGGGTTTGTGATAAGTTTGTTATTAATAAAATGATTGTGCCGTGATAGGGGGGGAATGGGCTGGCAAATCACAGATATTCATGACCCAAATCAATTTACATAATTTCCATAATTTACTTAGCTTTTAAATGTTTTAGTTTTATTTATAAAGTATAAGTAATATAATTAATATACATAATATAATTTTCGGTATACATTGTGCATAAAAAATGATTTTGGTACTTCACAAAATGTCAAATATGGTCGTTGAATTTATTTTACTTCGTATCTTAATCATCTCCCGAAGTTTGGAATTCATTTGGTACTTTATAAGCTTATTATTCAATGTTTAAGATTGTAGGGGCATTTTGGTCTTTTAACATGTTTTAGAATCTTTGGGTATTACACATGAACAGTTGCTCCAGAGTCAACCCACCACGCAACATCATCATCCTGCACATAGTTAGATTCAGATACATATGTAACATAATAAATCTGAAAGGATTTATTAAACATATTCTGACCTTTAAGTGAGTTGGCAGAACCACCACTCCCTGAACCACTAGTGCCTGAACCATTGGCTTTACCACCAACCTTAACACCTTTGCAATCCCTTTTAATGTGACCAGTTTTGCCACATTTCCAACAAGTAGGTGTTGCCTTCTTGTTAGGGTCAGCCTTTGTGTTATCATGATGTTTACGTTTGCCCTTGTTGTCATTGTACCTGGTGGAGTTGTTATGTTCCACCATATTGACAACAGATGCACCAGTAGCATTGCTACTCTTTGGCTTGTCACTGTCCTGCGCCCTGAGGGATTCCTCAATACGCAGATGACTGCCCAACTGAATAAGAGTCACTTCTTCCTTCTTGTGTTTCAAGGTATGCTTGAAATCTTTCCAAGAAGGAGGTAGTTTGTCAATGATACAAGAAACTGAAATAGCCTCATCCATGTTCATTTTATGTTGTGTAAACCTTTCAAGTATACCAAGAAGTTCATTGTATTGTTCCATAACTGGTCTTGAATCAGTCATTTTGTAATTTGTGAAATTACTTACAAGAAACTTCTTACTTGATGCATCCTCAGCCATATATTTGGCATCCAAGGAATCCCATAGTTCTTTGGAAGATTCAACATTCTGATAAATATCAAAGAGAGAATCAGACATACCATTGAGGATTAAACCTCTGCAAATGTAATCATCATTCTCCCATTTGCTCCTCTTCCTCATTTGTTCCACAGTAGCATCATCACCATCATCAGGAATAGGAGTGCTCAGAACATACACCACACTCATGATTGAAAGCAAGAAGTGCATCTTCTTCTGCCATATCCTGAAGTCCACCCCTTAAAACATATCAAGCTTGGCAAAGTTTGAAGCCATGTATTTCATAGCAGCAGCAGCCATTGATTATCACAAAATAGTTTACTTTGATTGTTGGTTGTTGGTGAGCACAGAACAGGGAGAAGATAATCAATGACCTAACTACGTACCAATAAATGGTTACCGGATATCACTTGGAATCGTGTTATCACTTTCCAAAGTAAACTATTCGACCCTATTGCCTGGGTATCACGAATATCTACTTGGGATAAGACCAAATGTTTGTTATTGAATTAGGCACAAATCAATAACCCTTGCGCATCCAAGTGTTTATGTTTTCTGTTTTTGTCTCTCTCATGCTTGATTTGATCTTCCTATTTATAGGAGAATACTCATAGCTAGTCAAATGGAATTATGAGGATTAATTGGCCCATTAATCGCCTCATAATTATCCCCATTATAGCCAATAGTGGTTACATGACCAATTAAACGTGGTCATAAATGCAGTTTTAACTGCCACTTGAATTGGTCAGAGTAGTTACGTACTCATTCCAGCAGTAGTAACTTTGCTCCAGCAGTACTAACTTAGTACTAGCAGTAGTAACTCTGTGAAGGATTGAACCTTCTGATGAGTTACTTCCAACCACTATCAGAGTCAGGGTAATCAGGGACTTAATGGGTGTACACTCCGTACCTCCGAACCCATTTCCAAGTATGATCATATCCCTCAATTGAACTAAATTTCCAACAAAGCTAACTTCTTATACAAAATCAATGCCGTTATACTGATATCAACGTCATTTGTTTGGTGGGAAAATGAAACCTTTAGGTTTCTAGAAGAAACTGAGACAGGAATGTCATATGACAAGAAAGTTGTCATTCAACTAACGAGATAAAACATGTTAACTAGTCAAATGTAACTACTCAACAAATGATGCTGCTTAATCCCAGCACGTGCTTGTTAAAGATTGATATGAAACAACAACAAATGCCTCTCAGAAAAACTGAAAAGTATTTGATTTAATATCACCCAGAAAACTATAATCAAAATGAATATCATTAAGCCCTAATCAACTAATTATAGCAACAATAAAAACATGTATTCCAATTTTAGCAGAGGACTAAAAAACCCCCACAAGTGAATTGTTGGCACTATTTTGCATGTCAAGGGTCCGGTAATATTTATATGTATGTTCCACACACAAACACGTATGAGAGAACAACATTGATCTATACTAATCCTCTAATATGAATGTGTTTGCTGCCCAGCCGAAGCCACCCAAGTTTAACAAGACATACTTACATATTTCAACTCGACTCATATTAACCTATTAACCAGTTACCTAACTCGTCCGACCAAACCATTTGGCCACTCTACTAACATGGTTGACACACGTTGACCATGTATGATAAACCAGACCCCTAGAAGGCAGAAATTGAGCATAATTAATCATTAGAACGTCACTGATAAAGTTTCAGAACTATTGCACATGCGTTCGAGGAGCAACCAATAAGCATTAATAACTTAGAATGGACGAAACTGCCATAATGGTTAGTCAAGAGGATGTAGAGATAACTTCTAATTTTCTCCTTTTATCATTGACTTTTAAGAGTCAAGCTAACTACTTTTTTTGCATTGCATCTTAGTCAACACTTATTCACTTTTTATACACAGATGTAAACCACTTTATACAGGATAAGCACTACAATTTATATGCAAAAAGGTGTCGAGAATGTAGAGCTACAAATTATAGAAATTGTGAATTTCAATGCCATTTAGTTCGACATTGAAAGTAAAAAAGTCAACAGTTACCTCTCAAGTGAACCACACACCACAATCAACTAAGGATACAACGGTAAATAAGTAATCTCTCACCAGAAGACAAACGAAACCACGAAAAACCAAAATCTGTGAGTGAAGAAAGAAGGTTCACAACCCAGCATCACACACTAAGCTATACTAGTATGTTTAAGAGAGTACTTTCATCTTCAAGTACATGACCACAATCAAGCCTAGCAAAGTTCACACGAGCATATGACATATGATAAACCAGCATCATAGAAGGATAAACATAAGCAAGATCAATTTGTCAACGTGATTGCTAAGCAAGAGCAGACTTGCTAAGCAAAAACTTAATACGAAAGATAAGATCTTTACCCCAAAAAAATAATAATAATAAAAAAAAAAAAAAAAAAAAAAAAAAAAAAAAAAAAAAAAAAAAGATAAGATACAACACTGAACAGCTTTAGCAACCAATAGTTAATAAGCTTGTGACGAGGATTCTTAATAGAGTGCCAATAACTAGGTTTTACAGTTAACGCAAACATCATTTAAAGTCTGCAAAATCAAAGTCACTAGGGAGTACGTAACTAATTTAAACAAGAACTAAAGTGCTATCAATCAACTAACTTCATCACCTGTAGGACCAAGTAATAGTTATTACTAGTCTCCACTTCAATATGAATCAATTTCACCAAGAACCTTCAAGTATGATGGAAATGTGAAATCTTTAGCTTTTAAACCAGCGAGAGCCTACCAACAAAAAAGAAAAGGGAAGATCACAAAAATGAGAATGGTGCAATGTGTGTATAAATTGATTGTTATCAAGTCACAATGAAAATGGAATTGCAATTATACCCCTCAACTGTTTCTATTCATACAAGTAGGGGTGGCAATAGGGTCGGGTTGACCTGACTCGAACCCAAACCTGATAAGCCTTATAGGGTCGGGTTGCAACTCATATTTTCAAAAGTCAAAACCCGACCAAACCCGATAACACCCCTACAAACAAGTGAAATTAATCACATCCAAAACACATATCCAAACAGCCACTAAGACACAAATAACCAAGTAAAAATGAAAGTTGTACCTTTAAGCATCCTTTCCCAATTTTGACCTTCTTTGCATGGCCAAGGCTAAGTAGAAGTCCTCTAAGCCTTTCTTCATTCAGTTCATCATACTCTCTATGACTTTCATCACAAAAATACTTTTTCTCATAATCTAATTTAGCTTTAGTTACCGAAGACACGTTTAGCAACAAATGCTTTTCTAACGGTAGACAACCTTGGATTGTTAGCTGCAAGATATACTGAGCATTAATTTCGACAGAATCCAAACTATTGCCAGTGTACCAAGAGAACACCAAGTTCTTAACACTCTTGTTAGTAATATCAAGCAGCTCAAAACCACGGCAACCATACATCATCAAAGTTTCCAAAAGAGGACTGCCGGATAAAATATTTCTAATCGCATCTTGGTCTAATTCCGCGTCTTCAATATGCAAAGTCCTAAGGTTTACCCAACTAACAACATCGGCTTGTTTAAATATGCACCGGACAATGTGAGATGAACAAAACTTGAAGAGATGAAAAAGAAGTCAGGTAACACGAACCAATCCCAAAAACTTTTACAAGGATACAAATACAGATATAAATCAACCTCTTGAATGTTATGAATAATAGCATTACGAATACAATTGTTGACTTGAGATTTAGTCCGTTTGGTGTAAAAGGCAATCAGTTTGAATTTCTTGAGAGGGTTGTTCGATTGACTTATGATTCTTTCTTCAGACGAATAGAAAAGGAAGACATCTTTTAGAACTTGACGGCTAATAATGACATTAGGAACTTGACAGCTAATAACGGGATTGGGAACTTGAGGCCAAAGATGTTGCCATCGTTTTGAAAGTGTGCCTGTTCTTATGGCGTATTTTGTCTCAGGTAAACGAGAGACGATTTCGATAAGTAAGCAATCTAGTAGTGAACTTATTGATCTTCTTTTTTCATACGATCGCGTCTTTTGTGTTTTCTTTTCATGATTTCAATGGCGGCTTGCTACCAAAAACACAAATCGAGATCTCTATCATGTTTCCAAATTTATACTTTAGTCCTACAAAGAAAGTTTGCACTTGATGCGCCTGATAGGCTGATAGGAATTGCAATGGGCCGGGGTGTCCCTAAACCCGATTATAAAAATCATCCTCAAACCCGCCCCAATCCTCACTGGAGATCTTATCAGGGTGCCTCGTTGTGGCGAGATGCTCCTCTAAACCCGCCGTGTATCTCGTTGAGGATCTTATCGGGTTTTGTTTTTGGCACATCAAATCTACATTTACCCAAATGGTAAACTGATGTTTTGTTTATGCCAGTGAGCCTTTGAGCATTGTTAACCAACACTTAACTTGTTACATACATACATACATTACCATACGTGCTAATCAAGTGTGGTACAAATCACTTCCTTTTATTTGTGTTAACATCATTTTTTTAGTTTTAGCCATGGCAATATCAATAGTCATAGCGTATATTATGTCTTTAAACTGTAATTTACTAGTTTTTAAGTAAGTACATAACTCAACTAGAAATTTTCTTACCTATCCAAATTCTAATGAAGTAGATAATCATTTGTTTCGGTATAAATACTATCTGTTCTTCTACTGCGAGAGAAGAAATTCACGTAATCTTTGACCTCGTGCTAATTGATTCTGTGTTATTAGCAAATTGTGCAAAATTTTCTAATTCTGTGAATTGTGCTAATTCTAAAATTCAATTTACCGGTTACCTTTTTGCTAGCTTTTATTTGAGCCGCATACCCTTCGGAAACAGAGATACCCACATTGATAGTGTGTCGGATTCGATAATTGAAGAGATCGGCAGATAAAAATATTTAGTCGTCAGCAATCGAAATTACATTAGTAGGAATATAAGTTAAAATATCTCCTTATTGGGTTTCTGTTAGAAAACACGGGGGCCTTTTAGGCTTATACTTGATGAAGAGAGGAATACTTAGAGAGCTTTTACAGTGTAACTTTATTGATTGCTTAAGCTTTTCTTCATACTGCAAATGTTTATAACCATCACATAGTTATACTAGTCCATGAAAGGTTTTAGAACCGAGATACTTCCATAGATCTCTAGATAATTCCGACTTCATACTTATCTATGTTCTAGATATTTCTTACTAGATATTTCTAGCATACTTAGCTACAATCTTTTACACACTTTTATAGATATTTTACATAGATATTTTCTATGATCATTCTTTGACTTTCTAGAAACTTCTTGATCATGGGCTCGGGCTTTCATTGATAGTCCAATCTTTATTGGACTAAATCAAGTTTACGATCCAGGAGTTTCAACTATCGGTAAAACGATCAAAATTTGGCTTAAAACAAATAAATTAAAATCATAAATTCACCCTTGAGATTTCATGGTACTAGAGGACATAGTTAGTCTTCAACATAGTTCATAACTCCGCAGTGGGTATGATGTATTAGTTTTATAGACATAAAATAGTAGTTGTGTGTTAGGATCGAACTCGAGATCACGGGATTGCACACATTACGTATGAGAACTAAAGATTAATAATTAAATGTAAAATGTTATATTTGATTATTAATTATCACAAAATAAATAACGGACGTTAGTATTTAATGGAAGTGACTAACGGTCGTTAAATAAAATAAGGAAAGGACTAGAATGTAATTAGTAGCCAAGAAATATCCGGAACCACCTCCATTAAGGGGGGCCAATTGGTTTGGGGTTGGATTAGGGTTTCCTAATCGAAGTCCAACTTGGGCTCTAAGTTTTCATTCTCTATATAAGCAAACCTAAGGTTCTAGTTTTTGGTACTTCTTGTGCACTAGCTAAACCTTAAGTTTTCTTTCTCTCTTTCTCTTGAATCGATCGACTAAAACCCTCAAAGGGCTGATCGACTTTTTGTGATAAAACAAAACGTTTGGTTTTATTTTGTGATCATTAACTTGCATTACTTTACTTTGGTTTAGTGCGTGTATACAAGAGCATGATTCTTGCACACTATTGTAAGAATCTTGGATTGGATTGCAAAAAAGGTAAGGGGCAATTCCTATAATCCTATTAACCCTAATTAGGGTTCATAATCCATATTGCTCAAGTTTGATTCTTGTTCTTGCTAGAATCATCAAGGTACGCTCACTTTATATTCGATTTAATTATTTATGTGTTATATGTATCCTATGCTTCCGCTATATGTGTTCTTTGATGTTTTGGTTTATTAATATGATAGTCATGATATAATAATTCCAACAGTGGCATCACGAGCCGTTATAACATGTAATTAATTACCAAAATTACATAAAAAAACAAATCTTGTTTGGTTTATACATGTGTCGATTTAGGGTTTATTTTTCCAACTCAAACCCTAATTTTTTTAAGGTCGATTGCTTTGATTTATTTTTTAGGGTTTGTGTTTGGTTAATTAATTTGATTAGAAACCTTATGTTTATACATGTTTATGTGTTGTAAAGTGATCATGTGGCAATATGCTAATTGTTACGTAGAATCCACGCAAACGTGCATGTTTGGCATGGATTCATGTATGATTTATTTATTTTCACATGTAAGTTAATTAATAGATGTTGAATTGGGGAAGACTCAAATTAATTAAGTAATCAATTATGTGCAACGTGGTATATATTTATTAGGACTTACGCAACCAAATTGTTTGGTGTATGTGGTCCATTGGTACCATTAGCTCGAAAACCAATGGGAGTCTTAATTAAATATATGCATATTAAAAATTAGATTGATTATTAATAAGTTATTGAATTAATTTGCATGTGGCTACATGTTTACATAATTAATTGTTAAGTTATGTGTATTACTTAGTTGTTTTATTTTAAAATAACTTATTTTTGTTTAATTGTTCGACATGTTTTAAGCAAAAAGGGTATTTTTTTCAATAAAAATTAAACGGACTAAATAATGGTGCAACATAGGTAATAAATTATGAATCTTGCAAAGTCTTATATGCCGATAGTGGTTCGCTTCGCACGGTAATTTGCTCCCAGGCGAGACTAGCAAGATTATACTTTATTACATAATTTTTAAAACTAAAGTCATAAACTTTTGATTGATTGTTGAGTTTTGTACCAATAGTCTGAACGGCTCACCCAGTTTTGACTAACTATAAGAGGGGTATAAGGAGGCTCGACATTAAATTGTCATCCGAAAGAGATGCGTTTTTAATTAGCCTTCGGGCGGACGTTTGTCTCTCCGCCCCTTTGTGCGTCAAATTGGAGCTACTAAGTAAGACTATTTTATGTACAAAATCAACTTAAGGGTGAATTGACCTCAATTCCACGCGCCACTTTTGTGGTAATTATCCGAATAACTTGGGTCTTTTGACTCATGCAGTAGTAGGATATAGTGGGTGATAATTGTAGGTAATTCTTTGATTGGTGAACCCAACACCTCAATTAAAACTTTGTTGATTGAAATCTTAGCTTAAAAATTGGTAAAAAGGTTTTGAAAAACATTAATGATACGAAGATGTATGCATGCTTCTTCGTACACATTTTGATTGCCACATCAAAATTTAGTAACCTTTAAAATTAAGTCTATGCCATCTAGTTAAAGAACACTTGAAGTTGTCGCTTAGTCATGTGAGAGCTTGGACTAAATTTCAATGGAAAGGTAAATTTCATACCCTCATTACTAGTAGATCAACTGATGTAATGGGATTATGGTGATTTACAGTTTTTTAATTAGACGGCTTAAATAGAGTTAAGTGAGAGCTTGGACTCAAGAAATAAGATGGGGATAAAACATGCTTATATTGAAAATTGTTTGCCAATATAAATCCCATTGATCTAGGAATTGGAAAATTGTTTGCCAATTATTGTACGACAAATTACCTTATTATATACTTTCATTACTAGCAAATCAACTGATGTAATGAAACTATGATAATTTGGATCCTAGTTTTCAAGAAAGTACTATGGTTATATGAATATTTCCTTGGGTATTGTATTTTCTTGAAATATTGTATTATAGAAAATACTAATTTGAACTTTCTTTATCTGTAGAATGGCTCAAAACAATAACACCACAATGAGTTATGCGTTCAAATCTTTTTTTGAACGGGAAAAATTGACTGGCACACAGAATTTCAATGATTGGTTTCGTTCACTCAGGATTGTCCTGCGAGTGCTTGACCAACTTGACTATTTGACCAAGCCTTGTTCTGCTGAACCACCTGCAACTGCTACTGATGAAGTAAAAGCAGCGTGGAAAACTGAGTATAAGACGCATAATGATGTGGCCTGTTTAATTTTGGGAGCGATGACACCTGCTCTTCAAAAGCAGTTTGAGAATTACTTCCCAATGGACATGATAAACGAACTCAGGAAGATGTTTGAAAAACCAACTAATGTTGAGGTCTATGACTTAATGGAATCTCTACATGGTTGCAAACAGGCAGAAGGTGAACCCGTAGGTGCTCATGTGTTGAAAATGAAAGGTTACATAGATCAACTACAAGCACTGGGCAAAGTCTATGAACAGGACATTGCCATCAACTTAATCAATAGATCCCTGACAACGGAATTTAGTGGTTTTGTTCGTAACTTCAATATGCATTGCGTGGGGAAGACAGTTTCTGATTTGCACGCATTGCTTATTGATTACGAGAAGGGTTTACCACCAAGGACTTCTCCTACGCCCCAGGTACTTGCTATTCAAAGGGGCAGGATTAACAAGCCAAGTACGAACAAGAAGGACAACGGTAAGGGTAAGGCTGATAAGGGTAAGCAAGTTATGGTTTATCAACCTCCACCCCCACCCAAGAAAAACCCTCCTAAGCAGGAGTATCCTAAGAAGGATCAGGCTTGCCACTACTGTCATGTAGTGGGTCACTGGAAGAGGAACTGCCCTTTTTACATCCAAGAGTTGCGGGAAAGTAAGAACAAGAAGACTGGGCACTCGGGCGCTAGTACTTCAGGTAACTTACTTATGATTGAATTATTTACTCTAAATCATAAAATTAAATCCTGGGTATATGATACTGGATGCGGTATTCACATTTGTAATACGTTGCAGGGATTTAGAGTGGAAAGGAAGCTTGCCTATGGGGAGCAATATCTGCATGTGGGAAATGGAGCACCTGCAGCTGTTGAAGCCATAGGAGTGTTTAATTTAGTTTTGCCTTCGGGCTTAGTACCGTTATTAAACAATTGTCATTATGCACCTTCAATTGTTAGGGGTGTACTTTTCTTTTCATGTTTATTGGATCTTGGTTTTAATCACATTATCAGTAGCAATGGAATTTCTGTTTCTTTAAATAATGTTTTTTATTTTAATGCTATTGCTATTAATAGTGTGTTTGAAATTGATATGAATGATAATATGTCCAATAATAATTCAATGTTTAGCATTAGTAAGAGAATTAAGTCTGTCTTGAATTCTTCTTACCTTTTGGCACTGTAGACTTGCTCATATAGGCAAGACTCGCATGAAAAAGCTGCAACATGATGGGCTTTTGAAAAGTATCAATGATGAATCATATGATAAATGTGAGTCTTGTATATCTGGGAAGATGATGAAAAAACCTTTTCATAGTAATTTGGAAAGGGCTTCTGATCTACTTGGTTTAATACATACTAATGTGTGCGGACCACTTAGACATGTGTCAAGGAAAGGTTCTAGCTACTTCTTAACCTTTACTGATGATTTCAGCCGTTATGGACATGTTTATTTACTTAAACATAAACATGAGGTATTTGAAATATTTAAGGTTTTTAAAGCATAAGTAGAATTGCAACTAGGAAAGAAGATTAAAGCTCTTCGATCTGACAAAGGCGGTGAATATGTAAGCCAAGATTTTAAAGATTATTTAGCTGAGAATGGAATTGTCCAGAATCTCACATCTCCATATACTCCACAACAAAATGGTGTATCTGAGAGAAGGAATCGTACATTGTTAGATATGGTACGATCAATGTTTAATCTTACAACTCTTCCTTTATCCTTTTGGGATTATGCCTTAGACTATGCGGTTCGTATTTTAAATATGGTTCCCACTAAGAAGGTTGATAAGTCACCATATGAAATATGGAATGGAAAGGTTCCGAACTTGTCTTATTTAAAGGTCTGGGGTTGCGAGGCATATATAAGACGTGACTCAACAGATAAACTCCAACAGAGATATGTAAAGTGTATCTTTGTAGGATACCCAAAGGAAACAATGGGTTACTACTTTTACTATCCTCCTGAAAACAAAGTAATTGTTGCAAGATATGGAGACTTTTTAGAAAAGGAACTTATATCTCAAGAATTAAGTGGGAGAGTTTATGATCTGGAAGATGATCATATAGATACATTACCTTCTGAAAACACTAGCTCACTTCATGTGGAACCTGATAGTCTGGGTCCTCCACCTGAAGTTGAAATTGTTCCCATTCGCAAGTCTTCAAGACATGTGAAAGCGCCTGAACGTCTATGTCTTAACGTAGAAGTTGAGGAAACTATATTAGGGGATCTTAATGAACCTGCTAATTATAGGGCTGCCATTGAGAGTCCTGAAAATGACAAATGGGTAGTTGCTATGAATGGGGAAATGCAATCCATGAAAGATAACAATGTCTGGATTGAAGTAGACCTTCCTCCTAATGCCAAGGTAGTTGGGAGTAAGTGGCTCTTCAAGAAGAAAACTGACATGGATGGCAAGCTACACACCTATAAGGCCCGTTTGGTAGCTAAAGGCTTTACTCAAACATTTGGTGTTGACTATGAGGAGACCTTTTCTCCTGTAGCTGACATTAGGGCTATTAGGATTCTCATAGCTATAGCAGCATACTATGACTATGAGATTTAGCAAATGGATGTCAAAATCGCCTTCTTAAATGGTCTCCTAGATGAAGACATCTATATGGCGCAGCCTGAGGGGTTTGTGAATCCAAAATTTCCAAACCGTGTATGCAAACTTCAAAGATCCATTTATGGATTGAAGCAAACATCACGGCAATGGAATAAAAGATTTGATGAAGAAATCAAAAGGTTTAGATTTACTCAGAATCTTGATGAGCCATGTGTATATCACAAAGCTAGTGGGAGTAATGCAATTTTCCTTATCCTATATGTTGATGACATATTGATCATGGGAAAAGACATTCCAAGTTTGCAAAAGGTTAAGACATATCTTAGGAAGTGCTTTTCTATGAAGGATTTAAGAGAAGCCGCATATATTCTGGGAATCAAGATCTATAGAGATAGATCAAGGCGGTTTATCGGACTAAGTCAAAGTGCTTACATTGACAAAATATTGAAGAGATTCAATATGCAAAATTCCAAAAAAGGATTTTTGCCAATGGAAGTAAAACATGGCTTGAGTAGTGAGCATTGTGCTTCAACACCTGCAGAGGTGGCACGCATGAGAAAAGTTCCTTATGCTTCGCCTGTAGGTTCTATTTTGTATGCGGTGAGATGTACAAGGCCAGATGTGGCGTTTGCTCAAAATATCACCAGTCAATTTCAACAGAATCCAGGTGAAAAACACTGGATTGTTGTTAAACATATTCTAAAGTATCTTAGGCATACGAAAGATATGTTTCTTGTGTATGGTGGAAATCCAGCTACAGAACTTGATGTTACAGGTTTCTGTGATGCGTCCTGGCAATGTGACAAAGATGATGCGAAGTCTCAGACTGGTTATGTCTTTGTGTTCAATAGAGGAGCAGTAGACTGGAAGAGCAAGAAGCAGAGTACAATTGCGATGTCTGGGACAGAGGCCGAGTACATAGCTGCTTTAAAAGCTGCAATGGAGGCAGTCTGGATTAGGAAATTCATTTCAGGGCTTGGTGCTATGCCTTTAATTGAATCACCTATTAATATGTATTGTGACAGTTCTGCTGAAATAAATCTCTTGAAAGTTCACACAGATGATAACTTACCTGATCCATTCACTAAGGCTTTAGCAAAAGAAAAGCTTACTGAATTGTCAAATGGAATTGGACTTAGATTGGCTAGTAGTTTCATGCATGACTGTGTTTAGTATTTGGATAAAGGATTGTAAACATTATTCTATATATTAAACAGCGGGTATGGGATAGGACCAAAAAATATCTCTCAAAGTCATTAGAAGGGTGATTAGGCGATGAATTTGTGGCTGTTTTTGGTGTTTTACATATGGTGATACTGTACAAGCAACTGTTTTTCACTGTTGCTGTACTGTTCATCACAATTAACAACAAAAAATATATTCAAATGTCATTAGCAATGTCATTAGGGCATCAATATGTGGCTGATATTGCTGTTTTACACGCCTTGGTACTGTTTGTGATTTGGGGAAAAAAACAAAGGTTTAACAAAGTATTACAGTACAAATCTATTAATAACAGTTGCATGAACAGCTATACCCAGAAACCACAAGATCAAAACCAAACAAAAATCCACATCCAAATCCAAATCCACACCAAACCCAAACAAAATCCAAACCGCAAACAAATCCAACACAAACCTCACAACTCCACAATCTGAAACCTAACCCTAAAGAACCACACCTCGCCTCGCCGGCTCGGCCTCACTTCGTACCAACTGCCGAGACACAAAGAAACCCGAAACCAATTCAAAAATCCAAACTACAACATAAACAAGAGATTAGAATTAAAAATAGGGTTTAAAAAATAATAACAAAGAGGGGTGGGGGTAAGCGCGTGAGGGGTTTTTACCGAAGAGAAAGGGTGGTGGAGCGTCGGTGTGGTCTCGGCGAGGGTGGCAGTAGGGGGTGGTGGCGCGTGACGGTGATAGGAGGCGCGTCACAAGCTCACGAGCTCCAGAAATGGTCTAGATACACCGATCTATTGATTCGGAAAAGAAAAGGTATCGCCGAAAAATATTCCGGGGACGGTGGTTGGCTGGCCGATGGATGTTGCCAGCGATGGGGTGAAGAGAGGGAGAGAGAGATAGCTATGGGTGTGTGTGTGAGCAAATGAAATAAAATATTATTTTAAGGGTATATATAATTTTGAAGGAGGGACTAAATGTGTAAATATGGGAGTGAGGGGAGTGAAATGAAAATAGGGGACGGAAGGACTAAAACTGCCAACGTGGCTAATCTTTTGATAAAAATACGATGGGCCTCATTTGAAATAACAAACGGACTCGGAAATTAACAAAACTTGCGCCATTGTTCACGAAATAATTTTTCTGATAAAAACAAGTATAAGTATGCATAACTTTCCAGAATTCAAATTTATTTGGCAAAATTCGATTCCTTTCACGCTTTATAAGTTGTGTTCCGGAGGAAATGCAATGATTGCCAAAGTGAAGCTATTAACGCACAAATACACAACAACGCGTGCAAAAAAAAAAATAAATAAATAAATAAAAAAAAAAATTGTGCTACAAACACTCCCGCTGCAACGCGCGGGTTTCCCAGCTCGTTTATTATTTATTAATGAAATAAAGTATTGGTTATGTTTATATTCATTATTTAATATTGTTATCCTATTTTTTGCATGTTTTAATCCGTGAATAACTTAGTTATTCTAAATGTCCGTTGTTAGTTAATGATATGGGAATATCATTGTGATAAGACAAATCTGAGTTTTGGTAGAATATACTTGAAAGTATATTGATGCGTTGTCATACCAAATTCACATGATATTTAATGAATTGAATATAGGACTTATCCCAACTACATGATATTACTTATGGATATTTCTAAGTAAATCATGAATAGTTATCCACAGACTTGAGATACCAAATAACTGTTGTGAATGCAGTGCATTCTGTGGAATAATTTAACGCTATACGTAACTGGTAGTCATAAGGATTGTTTTTGGAATTTTTGCAAAGTTCATGAGTTATGCTCGTAGTCAAGATAGAATTTGTTCCTCTAAATTTATTGGAGTTTAATACTGCTGGGCCCCTCGTAGGGTTGACAAGATGTTTGTATGGCCATGCCCAAGATCTCCCCTAAATATGTTCAGAAGATTTGGTAATCTTGCTCAATCATAAACAACAAGAAACAGAATTTTGAATAAAGATAATATCCATATCTTTATTTGATGTAGTATTAGAACAAAAGGATAATAATAATGATTAATCATTAAAGGTTTTTCCAGGAGACCTACTCGAGTTGTACTAGAGGCATCGGCGTGTTGCAAGACGCTAACCGATGTGATCACAACTATTATGATATGTCTAAGTAGGAGCTGTTAGTTTTATAGACATAAAATAGTAGTTGTGTGTTAGGATCGAACTCGAGATCACGGGATTGCACACATTACGTATGAAAACTAAAGATTAATAATTAAATGTAAAATGTTATATTTGATTATTAATTATCACAAAATAAATAACGGACGTTAGTATTTAATGGAAGTGACTAACAGTCGTTAAATAAAATAAGGAAAGTACTAGAATGTAATTAGTAGCCAAGAAAGATCCGGAACCACCTCCATTAAGGGGGGCCGATCGGTTTGGGGTTGGATTAGGGTTTCCTAATCCATGTCCAACTTGGGCTCTAAGTTTTCATTCTCTATATAAGCAAACCTAAGGTTCTAGTTTTTGGTACTTCTTGTGCACTAGCTAAACCTCAAGTTTTCTTTCTCTCTTTCTCTTGAATCGATCGACTAAAACCCTCAAAGGGCCGATCGACTTTTTGTGATAAAACAAAACGTTTGATTTTATTTTGTGATCATTAACTTGCATTACTTTAGTTCGGTTTAGTACGTGTGTACAAGAACGTGATTCTTACACACTATTGTAAGAATCTTGGATTGAATTGCAAAAACGGTAAGGGGCAATTCCTATAATCCTATTAACCCTAATTAGGGTTCATAATCCATATTACTCAAGTTTGATTCTTGTTCTTGCTAGAATCATCAAGGTACGTTCACTTTATATTCGGTTTAATTATTTATGTGTTATATGTATCCTATGCTTCCACTATATATGTTCTTTGATGTTTTGGTTTATTAATATGATAGTCATGATATAATAATTCCATGATGTACAGTTAAAAAAACAGTCGTAAGTTTGGCTGATTTATGCTCGCTGAGTTGCCTAGCTAGAACAAGTAATAGATTTATTTTGATTTAGTTCATGATTCTAGAAAATATTATGATGATTATCTACTGAATCAATCGTTTGACCACATCAACAACATAGGTTCCTTGTTTAGACAAATTTGTTGACATGGTACCTGTATGAGCCTTCAATCTCGTACAATTGAACAATGGTTGAATAAATCTTATGAGGTTGTATCTGATGACTTTTTCACGGTTTTACTAAGTGTGCGAGGTTTTCTTAATGTCGGACAGATATCATACGCTAGCTTATTTGTTCAAATGCTTTGCTATAAAAGCATGACAGAGTTACACACTTTATCTCATAAATTCTTTGAGCTACCAAAGTTTATTGAAGAACAAAGTTTTTTGCTACTCAATTATGGCTTCTCGTTTGCTTTTAGTTGGTCTCTTGTTGGCAACATGTTTGCTTGCTTTGGCTTCTGACCCTAGTCCTCTCCAAGACTTCTGTGTGGCTGATCCTAATAGCAAAGGTATAATATTAACTCGAAATGCATGTCGAGAATGCTTTAGCATTCACGATTTAAAAGTATCGCATAGTTACATATTCTTACACGTTTGCTATATTTGTTTTCGAAACAGTACTAGTGAATGGTGTGGTTTGCAAAGATCCCAAGGATGTGAAAGCTGAAGATTTTCTTTTTAGAGGGCTCCAACGTATGGGAAATACATCCAACGCCGTTGGGTCTAATGTGACAGCTGTGACAGTAAATGAATTGGCAGGACTCAATACTTTCGGTATTTCCATGGCACGTATCGATTTTGCTCCATGGGGTCTTAATGCGCCACACACTCACCCTCGAGCCACTGAAATCTTGACTGTCATCGAAGGCAGCCTTCTAGTCGGTTTTGTCACATCTAACACAGAAAACCGTCTTATCACGAAAGTTCTTCAGAAGGGTGACGTTTTCGTGTTTCCACAAGGTCTAATTCACTTTCAGCAAAATGTTGGGAAGGGCTATGCTCTTGCTATTGCAGGTCTGAGCAGTCAGAATCCGGGTGTTATTACCATTGCCAATGCCGTATTTGGATCAAACCCTGATATCTCTCGAGATATTCTTGCAAAGGCCTTTCAAACTAACGTCAACGTGATCAAACAAATTCAGTCAAAATTTTAACATTTATATGAATATGTAATGTTAATTCCTTATATTATTATTTATTTGTTTAGTAATATTGGTTTTGTTTTGTATTGATACATTCATAAGCGAATAAAGGATATATGTTGTTTTGATTGTATTTACACATTTCAATAAACTATGAAGTGAGAAACTTGGAAACGTAACGGGCTGACCTGACCGGTTTGACCCACTTATAAAATATTACCCGTTAGAATGTTTCACCCGTGACCAAACCCTACCCGACTTATTTGCCACCTCTAGCTAACCGTTTGATTTTTCCGGTTTCTATCTGAAGAAATGAAAAACTTACCAACAATAACATGTTTTTACTAGACGATAGATAAATATGACCCGAGGCGATATCTATCGTCTAATAGTTTTCTATTACACTCTTCATGTGCAAGACAAAATTATCATCATGAAAACAACATTCTATGTATCGTTGCGCCTGATGGCTCAAGCTAACTTGTTATACAAATCAAGGCCATTATACTGTATCAACTTGTCTACTTGTATATGCATGCTTATAAGTGAATAGGAATGACAACGATATGTATGGGTTTTTTGTGGGAATATTTTCAGATATTTTCGAAGACATGGGGACAGTATGTGTACGTGTATGTTACATGCCTCATACACATGTATATCTACATGCCTACATGGTATACCTAAACTTTTGGCGACACCGTAAGATATAAGATTGTGTCAAAAATCTCGACTTTTAGACTAGGTGCAATGGTGAGCACATAGGACCACGGTCACCACTGCGACATCAACGCAAACTCAGTTTTCTCTCTCTACAACATTTTTCATGGCAATTTAATAAAAACACCCACACACACAACAAACTCACACGACTCGGTCGTGCGGTCGACCGAGCCCTCTCTTTTTGGCTTAGGACACGTGTCGGGTGGGAGGGGCCGTAGTGTGGGAGAACGCGTCCATTTATTAGGTGACCTTGTTTATGACACGTCTTCAACACTACTAGAGATTGTGAAATAGAGCCCCTTTAATAGAGCCTTTTCAATGAAAAACGAGCTATAAAAGGATTCCGTATTTCGAAAAAGGGTATAGAGCCATGTTTTTCTTTTACAAAACTGGGCTCTATGTTGAAAAACAAAAGAGCCGCGTTTTCTTCCACAAAACCGGGCTCTATTCCTCAAATAGAGCCATGTTTTCTTCTACGAAACCAGGCTTTATCTAAAAGAACATTGGAGCCCTGTTTTCTATCACAAAACCGGGTTTTATCAATTGTGTTGAAAGATTGTAGCATAGGCGGTTCTTCAAACTAAAACGAAAAAACTTAAAACCTTTTGGTCAGGTTATTCAAAAGCAATTCACAATAACAAGACTTCGCAGTAAATTCAATGTTTTCACTTACATTTCCGTTCAAGTAGTTAATAAAGTTAGTTTGTGAGTATTCATATGTATCAACAAAAAGTTAGTTGTAAACTTGTTATCTCATTACTTCTTGATTTGTATCTATACAATGTTCAGTTCACAAAAAGATTTGAGGGCTCGAATTATGTCATAAAAAGATTTTTTTTTTTTTTTTTTTTTTTTAATTTTTATTCACATAAAGCCATGTTTTTAATTGACAACCGGGCTCTATTTGCATGTCAAATAGAGTCTCCTTCCCTTTGTGCCCGTATGAAAAATCGGGCTTTATGACCATTTCCAACCGGCCTCTCTGCCCTTTTTTGTAGTAGTGCAATGAAATGCACATATTCTTATTTGTTCTGAATCGATACTGCTCTTAACGTGTGCAACTTTTTAATGTTGGCATGTTTCTTTTCTATTCTTGTTTTTAGTCTTTGATTACATATTCCATTCACATTTCATTTGATCTAAACTTTCTTTACATAAAAAGGTATGTTATTTTGTGGACGAAATATTAAACGTTAAGTTCATGGTCAAAAATATTGTTCTGAGCAAAAATTAGGTATTCCTTTAATTTGGTAGGTAACACTTTTATAGCATTAAATTTCATGGACATAGAACACGTTTTTTGTTGTGGACATTTAAAATACAATACGTCCAAATCTTGATTGTACGTTGGATTATATTAACTTGAAAATTGAGCAAAAGTGCGGTCATGATTAATGGATCGAATTTATATATATTTAAAAAAATTCATTAAAGAAGGTATAATTATATAATCATGGTTCGGAAATATTAGAAAGCTTAAAATGTAAAATATAAATGTCATGGTTCTAAACGAAATATAAAGGGTGGTGGCAACCATACCTCCCAAAAAAACTCATACCTCCCAACCCACCAATAATATCATTCCACCTCACTCACACTTTTTTCATACCTCCCAACCCTTTTTTAGTGGCAATGGTCACTTTTTTCATACCTCCCAAACCACCAACTTTTTATTTTTTTATTTTTTATTTTCATAAATAAATAATTTAATAAAAACATAATATTTCATTAATAATTAAAATAAAAATACATAATACTTGGAAAAAAAAACATAATTAATAGAAAATTACATAATACGTAAAAAAAAGAAAAGAAATAACTAGTCATCGAGGTATGCTAAGTTTTGAGCCTCAACGTGCTCCGTAAGATCATATTGGAGACGATAATGGATTTGTTCGTCGAGTAACTCCGATAGTACACTATCGTCATATACTGGCGCGACCGGCGGATCCATTATATGAACCGGTGATATTGCCACCTCGTCGTCTTTTAAAATCATATTGCACAATATGATACAAGTATTAACGATTTGTCGAATCTTTTCGACCGTCATAGGACGGAGAGGACGACTGAGAATCATCCATTTTGCCTTAAGACGACCAAAAGCTCGCTCGATATCTTTTCTTGCAGACTCTTGTAACTTCTTGAATCTCTTTTCCTTCGGATCAGTGGGATACTTATATGCTTTAACAAACGTAGAATATGTAGGATAGATTCCATCGGTAAGATAATATCCACGTTTGTAAAGACGTCCATTTACAGAAAATGAACTGTTTGGCGCCGTTCCATTTCGCTCCGTAAGATACAACGGAGACTGATTCAAAACATTGATATCGTTGTTTGCACCGGGAGGACCAAAAAACGAATGCCAAATCCACAAATCGTACGAAGCGATGGATTCAAGCATAATAGTCGGGTATTGGTGATCACCTCTCTTATATTGGCCTTTCAAATGTCTAGGACAATTTCGCCAAACGAAATGTGTACAATCAATGCTACCAAGCATTCCAGGAATGTGATGTTGTTCTTCATGTGCCTCGTATAAGCGTGCAATGTCATGAGATGTCGGCCTACGTAAAAACTCTCGACCATATAATTCAATAACCGCATTGCAAAAATGATCAAGGCATTCTCCTGTTAATAAAAAAATATAACGACAACATTAATAAAAAAAATATAACGACAACATTAATAAAAAAAAATATAACGACAACATTAAAAAAAAATATAACGACAACATTAAATAAAAAAAATATAACGACAACATTAAATAAAAAAAATGAGAATGATAACCTGACGTTCTTCGTGCCATGTTTAAATAGTCATCAAATCTATCCGGAGGTTCACCCGTTGCGAGTTGCCGAATGGCCGATGTGCATTTATGTAATGCCGTGAAACTTTTTGTCCCCCTCGCATCATAGCCCTCTTGAAACCATTCGAATATCGCTTCAATATCACCAATAATTCTTAAAAACAACCTTTTATTCATACGAAACCTATCTCGAAAAATATGGTGGGCAAACTTTGGTTGTTCAACGAAATAGTCATCCTTTAGATTTTGTAAAGCTTTTTCACGAAAACGGGTGACAGACGCTCGTGGTTCGGTAGAGGTTGCCGTGTCCTCAATCGAATCGTACATGGCTAAAAAGGTTGATAGAGTACTACCCGTTGAATGATTTTGTTCGAAAGTCGGGGGGGGGGGGGGGGAATATAACTCATCGGATGAAGAAGATGATGACAACATTGTGTGAAATGTAAAGGATTTAGTAGTGATTTGTATTGTGTGTGATATTTGAATAGGTGTAGTTTATTTGTATTGTGTGTAGTATTTATAGGAAATTTTTTTTTTTTTTGTTCCACAGCTCCAACGTCTATTTTTTTTGTTTTTTCTCCAACGTTCCATTTCAAACGGATAGTTTTCTTCCCAAACCGCTGCAGTGAACTTCCCCGCTGGATCAAACCTCTCACCCAAACCGCTGGGGTGGCGGCGGTGTTCCCCGGCGGTTTGGGGCAAACCGATGGCCAAACCGCCATGGCTGCCAGTACCCTAAACGAAATATAAAGAGGTGTAGCATAAAGGATTTTTGTTAGAATTTGAGGATTCCATCTTTTAGATCACTTTGTTTGTAATGAAACCAAGTTATCAAACCTTTGTAAAAGGAGGTCTTTACTCGGTTTGAATTTGTATGATAGTGGGTTCAAATTTTATGGATTAATTGGCTAAAGATCAGAAATCATGGTTAAGAGTAAAATTCGAGTTATCGTGCTGAATTTGATAACAATGAGAAAAATTCGAGTTATCGTGCTGAATTTGATAACAATGATGTACGTATCTAATGGGACAAGGTGTCATCAACGAAATTCTCAACAAGAACAAGTAGATACATCATGAAAGCTTTAAAAATTATCAAATAAATAGTTGTCATAGGACACCTTGCAACAAAACATCATTTGATCAAATTAATTTTTGAAAAATAGCTTGATAAGAGGTTTGACTACGATATCTAAGACACCTTCTAAGTTCTAATAACGACAACATCGTGAAAATATTAAATCCGGGTTCATATCTTTGCTTGACTCATTACCAACCATAATTTAGAAGGAAAAAAATAATAATAATAAAAAATCCATTCATGCACATTCCATTTAAACAACTTTTTTAAGAACTTTTTGTCGTTCTAAGAGCATGCGTAGTGGGTGCTGTTGCTCCCACTTTTGCCCCAAAAACGCTCCAACAGCGCCCCTATGCCTAAAACGGCGGGGCGCTGTTGCTCCCAAATTCGCTTGCCTGGTTGTGCTGACAACGCCCACGCATGTGTACTTCTTTGTGTTTTTTTTTTTTTTTTTGTTTTTTCTGTAAATTGCACCAACAACCCCCACTCTCCACTACACCACTTTTTCAACAAAGCCCCACAATACCCCCACATGCCACGTGTCAAACAACCCCCCACTCTCCACTTCTTCCCACTACACAATGCTCTAAATATACTACTCCCTCCGTCCTAATTTTATTGTCACTTATTCCTTTTTTGGATGTCCTAAAATTATTGTCACATACCTTAAATAGAAAGTGAATAGATAGTGGAGTTTGGTAAAGTTTACTATATTACCCTTGGTTGAAATTAATATTGCAAACTTTAAAGAAGTGTTAATTAATTGGTTAAAGGTAAACATGTCATTTGGCAAAAAAGTAAGAGCGAGAAAGTAGTGATAGTGACATTTTTTTAAAAGAATGTGTTTTTTGTCGGGTGACAATAATTTTGGGACGGAAGGAGTACAATATTTTTAAGGAAATTGTATTTAAATAACATGTTCATATGATTTTCAAAGAAAAGAAGTGGGAAACTTGATTGGACATATTACTGTACTTGTATCATATTTCCACCGAAATTTTGTATAAATTGGGCCCAACCATCAAGTGGTCCAATCAAACAAGATATAAAGCATATTTCGGTGACCAAAATTACTAAACCATTCTCACCACTTTTATTTATTTCTTTTATAATTAATATAAAGAGGTCTTTAGTAACCTTTATTTATGGTGCTAAAAAAGTACTCCAAATCAAATTTTGGGCAAAGCTTAGTCCACAATTTTGAAGCTTTTTGAGTATGCATGAATGATGTTGACAGAAATAATAATTAATGTTAATGTATTTTTTTCATTTATCTCATTTCCGTTATTTATATTGTGTACTGATTTGGAAAATTGGATTATATACGAGTCAGTATAATAAAAAACAGGTTGTCATACATGCCCAATACTGCCTAGCAAACTGAAAAACACGAGCGGATTATACGAGTAAGTATAATAAAAAACAGGTTGTCACACATGTCCAATACTGCCCAACAAACTAAAAAACATGAGTCTTTTAGGTTTTTATTATTGAAAAAGTTAAACCAACCAAGTCTTTGGTTTAGGGATGAGCATTTGGACACGAATCCTGGTATCGAACTGGAACCATACCAGTACCATATCGAAACGGTACCGACTCCTAATACATGATACGGTACCGCTACCATGAATCGAGCCAAAAAAAAAAAATTGGTACCAGTACCAAAGCAGGAAGTACCGAAAAAAATCCTGAAATTTGAGTAGTCATGTTTTTGAATTACATAACTTATCCAAACAACCATTTGGCCCATTCCATGTCAAACAATAGTCATGTAAAACATATGAAAAGAAACCAAACGTTCGAAAAATATATTGTGGCAACTATAGATCCTTCATAAACCCTCCCAAAAAATAAACCCGAACCTATTTTAAAAGTTTTGGAACGTTTGTATGTTACGACTATCTTGGTGATGTATTTATTTAATTGTTGGTTGCTTTATGTGCCACGTCTTTGTTTGAAATAACTTGAAAATGCTTGTTTTTTCCTATTTTTTGTTGCATTTTCTTGGAATCCTTTTTTGTTTAACAAAAAACGGGAAGAACCGTATAGGTACCGATTTTCCGTTACCGAGTACCGGTTCCAGTTCCGGTACCCGAATTCCGTACGGTACGGTACCGGTACCCAATTTCATGCTCGAGAAAAATTCGGCACCACCAATTCGGTACGGGTTCGGTACCATTCTGGTACCGTGCTCATCCCTACATTGGTCTATATTTTTAACAAAGGGCATCTTTGTTCTATATATATATATATATATATATATATATATATATATATATATATATATATATATATATATATATATATATATATATATATATATATATATATATATAAGATAAAGATCAAATAAAAAGACAAATATCCGTACATTACGTAAAAAGATTTTTTTTTTCAAAATTTTCTCGAAAAATTCCACAAGATCAGGTATGTTGGTGCATGAAAAAGTTGTGAAGGAAGTTTTTCTAAAAGTTGATATTTTTTCCGAAAAAAAATTATGAAAAATTACGTTTGTGCATTAAATAGTTTTTTTGTGCATCAAAAATTCATTTTTGCACCCAAGTTCTTTTGACTTTTTTAATCAAAATAATATTGCGCATCTAACTAAAACAAGTTGAAATTTTTGTGCATCAAAAATTTTTTGCGCATCAAAATTCATTTTTTGTGCATTAAAAAAAACGTATAAAAACTCAAAATTAGAAAAACTTCTTTCACAAAAGTTTCATGCACCAACATTCCCGATCTTGTGGAATTTTTATGGATTTTTTTGCGAACTTTTTAGAAAAAAAAAATCTTTTTACGTAGTGTACGGATATTTGTCTTTTTATTTTAACTTTACCCTGTATATATATATATATATATATATATATATATATATATATATATATATATATTTTAATTAGTTGCGTAATTTCCTTTTTGTTTTCATTTTAGGAAAACAGTTTTTTTATGATTTTCCAAAAAAAAAAAAAAAAAAAAAAAAAAAATCAATTAAAAAGCGGGAAAATTCCAAAAGTATGCAAAATATTGAATTGTGTCCAAAATCGAGTCAGGAATTTTGCAAATTCCAATTTTGGTCATGTGCGACCATGCTACTGCGCGACCCATTCATAATTGGACATGTGGCATGACGAAAGGTACCATTCTAATCATTTGGTGACACACTTGCCACATTTTGAATGGGGTCGCACATTTTCCTTGCGACCCCATTCAAAATGTGACAAGTGTGTCACCAAATGATCAGAATGGTACTTTTTGTCATGCCACGTGTCAACTTTTTAATGGGGTCGCGCAGTAGCACGGTCGCACATGACAAAAATTGGAATTTGCAATATTCTTAACTACATTGTGGACACAAATTCAATTTTGGGTGTATTTTTGAAATTTTCCTTTAAAAAGCTATATGCCTTGCAAAAAAGTCACAAAAGAACTACTCATTAATGACTGATTAGCCAAAAACTTGTGACTATCATCAATAAAATATTAGTATATGTTTCTTGTTTAACTTATATCAAATGCAACCATCCCTAAAGTAGCAAAACCGATTTTCTGGAAAAATATTACTTTTATACTTTGTGTGCTATGTAAATACGTTGGCCAAAATATCAATTAAAAAAATCAAGTGTAACATTGGCTAGGCTTAAGCCAAAACCTTGCCATGTAAGATTGGCGTTGCCTTTGCACCACTCCACCCAACTCTCTAACCCCAAACCTCCCCCTCAAGTTAAATATTTGCTAGTCGTAAATAGTCGTACAATGGCAACATCAATCTTATGAAGAAGGATGACTTGACCTAGTTGCAGTGAGTGCAAATTCCGTTGATTAATTACCAAAAAGTCGGAGAGAAAAATTAAAAAGAAGGTTATGTTTGGCGCAATGAAGCTGAGAGCTAGAGCTTATATTATAAGACGAAAGCTGATTTTTTATAAAGCTGTTTGGCGAATTAGTTAGAGATGAAGCTTATTAATATAAAATCGCATAAAAATACATCAAATTAAATTCACATACATTTTCAGTTTTTGCTTGATAATTCATTATATTTTTAAGGATATTTAAGTAATTTGACTAGTTATAAGCCATTTTCTATGGTCCTGGGTTTATTGAGACTTATGGCTTATAAAAGTCTCTATAAACCTGTGTGATAAAAAAATCTTCTTTTATAAGCTAATTTATTTTAAAAGCTTAAACCTTTATAAGCCCCGAGAAGCTCATTGCCTTACATAGCAAAAGTCAAAAAAGAGTTTCATAAATCAAGATTCAAGGGTACTTTAGTCAATTCAGAAATATGTAACAAACCTAAATAGAGCTTTCCTTTGAGTGCAGTTTTTAAACGACCCTCAGCTACGCTCCCTTTAACGACCCCCCTTTCCAATAATAAAATAAAAATAAAAATTCCGCCATTAAAAAAGCTTGAATCTTTCTTTATTATTCTTAAAACCCTGATGAAATCACCCTTTTAAGATCAACTCACGAACCTTCCTTCCTTCTGCTCAGTTTTTGGTAGGTACCCAAAAACGCGTTTTTAATGTGCACGAATCTTTTTATTTGATTTTATATATTTATATGTATAAAGACGTGTTTACAGCTTGATTTTTAGTTTTGTTATGGTTTTCTGATTTGCTATAAGTTCAAGATTCTTGATTTAGGGTTTAGAGAAGAGGTTTGATGGATTTTTTAGTTTGTCAAAGTCATCGGTAAAAAGGTAATTTTTGTTGACTTTTTAATGATGGGTGGGTGTGTTTTTTCTTTCTTTTTTTTTTTTTTAGGTTGGGGGGGGGGGGGGGGCCCCCCCCCCCGTCACTTTTTATAAGCTTAGGATGGGTTTACCCCAGTGCTGAGATAAATGCGTGTAATAGCAATGTACGTTCAACCAGGGTGGGTCACGGGACATATATGGATTTATGCGTAGTAATGCTTTTTTTTTTGTAAAATGCACCCGGCCCAAAATATATGTATCTCTTAGTTTTGTTTGGTTTTCCTTGAATGCACCGGGTCAAGTTCCGTCTTGTTTGTATGCAAAGTATGTAAAAGTGGCAACTTTTTTTAAGTGCAAAAGAATTTGGTTTTGTTATGGTGTAGAAAAAGATAGAATTGAGATTTACAAGTTCAATGACGGGTTTAGAAGTTTGATGATTGTCATCTTTGCAGAAAAATAAGTATGTTGCCTTTGTCGGTTACGTTTATGGAAGTAGTTTGCTTTGGAAGTAGAATGACCTTTAGTACAAGAGGTGACGTGTATAAGTTTTACTTTGTATGCAACTAATGAATTTGTTTCCACATTAAAACGCGTTTTTAATGTGCACGAATCTTTTTATTTGATTTTATATATTTATATGTATAAAGACGTGTTTACAGCTTGATTTTTAGTTTTTTTATGGTTTTGTGATTTGCTATAAGTTCAAGATTCTTGATTTTTTAGTTTGTCAAAGTCAACGGTAAAAAGGTAATTTTTGTTGACTTTCTAATGATGGGTGCGTGTCTGGCGTGTGTGTTTGTGTTTTTTTTTTTTTTTTTTTTTTGTTTTTTTTGGGGGGGGGGGGGGGGGGGTTTTTGGGGGGGGGGTCACTTTTTATAAGCTTAGGATAGGTTTACCCCAATGTTGAGATAAATGCGTGTAATAGCAATGTACGTTCAACCATGTCATGGACGGAACCAGGGTGGGTCGCGGGACATATATGGATTTATGCGTCGTAATGCTATTTTTTTTTTTTTTTGTAAAATGCACCCGGCCCAAAATATATGTATCTCTTAGTCTTGTTTGGTTTTCCTTGAATGCACCGGGTCAAGGTCCGTCTTGTTTGTATGCAAAGTATGTAAAAGTGGCAACTTTTTTTAAGTGCAAAAGAATTTGGTTTTGTTATGGTGTAGAAAAAGATAGAATTGAGATTTACAAGTTCAATGACGGGTTTAGAAGTTTGATGATTGTCATCTTTGCAGAAAAATAAGTATGTTGCCTTTGTCGGTTACGTTTATGGAAGTAGTTTGCTTTGGAAGTAGAATGACCTTTAGTACAAGAGGTGACGTGTATAAGTTTTACTTTGTATGCAACTAATGAATTTGTTTCCACATTTGTGCCCTAACGTCACTTTAAGTAAGTTGAATAAGTCGGGTCTATTTAGGAAAATACGTTGCTATAGATGTACAATGACCTTTCTTATGGGTGAGGTGACTTGTAGTCGACACGTTTTACTTTGTGTACAACAAACAAATTGGTTTCCACATTTATGGCTTCACGTCACTTTAAGTACGTTGAATAAGTCGGGTATATATAGGAGACTATGTTGCACTAGAACTACAATGACCTTTGTTACGGGGGGATACTATGTTGCACTAGAACTACAATCACCTTTATTACGGGGGGTTACTTGTGGACGACATGTTTTACTTGGTACGCAGCAAACATATTTGTTTCCGATTTATGTCCCCAATCTTACACTTTCTTAATCCATATAATATACAAATTAAGATTTTTGTTGTTTATAAGTAAAAGACGTTTTGGACAAATCATTTGTAGCAAAAATAAGTAATTTTTGTAAGCTGTCGGTATTACATGCAATTATCCCTTTTTAAAACACTATTTGTGGATGGGAAATGCCATATGATTTGCATGTGGACGATTTCATGTCGTTATCTTTTGAGTCTCTTCTTAGGATTTTCTACTTTTTTGTAATTTTGTGTTTGATACTACTCTTTGATTTTAACTTTGTGCGTTTCCAGTTGTAGAAAAGTGTAATTGGGGCAAATTTTAAATTTCTTTCTTTTCTTTTTCCTCGTCTTTTTTTTAATAATTAGATTTTGCTGAGGTAATTGATTGTATTAGTTGGCTCTTTATCAAATAAGTCATGACTGTCATGTAGATAATTCCTTTTTGAATAGTACATAATAGATGCCTCACCATGATTACGAAACAGTTTGGTAGAGGTTTGGCCTTTGAAGAGATTGAGAAGGTACAAGGATAGCTAATTAAAGTAGAAATATGCACCGAATAACTCATAAAAGTATAATTAAGCTCTCAACCTTATTGTGGAATCCAGGAAATATCATATTAATGTTGGGTTTTAGGCTGATCATCATAGCTATAAAACAAAAGGTTGTCTAGTTGACGCTTTTATACAACAGAGAAAGGTAAAGTTTGCAACTTTGATGCTATATACGTAATCACCCAAATTATATTGAACTATTGGTAGTTTTATTATTTGAAACAAAAAGTATTGGTAGTTTGGTTCGCGCTTAACATGTTTTGGAGGTTTAGTTAAGATCATGGCTTATCGCACATTTTTGGATTAGAGGTTTGGGTAATATGTCTCACTAGGTCGTATAATTTGTGTTTAGATTGCATGTTGTATGATTAAAGTCAACTACATATGTGTAGTTTCTATCGCTCGCCGCCTCCTTTTCATTAATGGTAGGAAACAAAGAATATTTGCTTTGAACTTTGTCACTAAGAAACTTGTCATTTTAAGTAAAACGGTGGTGGAGTGGATCTTGATACCTAACTTTATAATATCCCTTAATTTTATTCCCAAAGGTGCGGGTCACATTAGTTTCAAATTGCATCCTTTTTTGCCATGTAGACTAAAAAAGCTGGCAACTCCTTGATTGCCGTTTCACTTTAGGTGAAAGACAAAGAGAATCAATGAATCATAGTATTCCCTCCTACTAAAGGTCTTATTATTCTGCTTTTCATAATACACTTTTCATGGAGTGCAAAATGACCGATGGCCTTAAATTTGATCTCCTAGATCTCATTTTTAAAGTAAATTCAGTGGTAATGATTACAACGGTCCTCTCTTCCAATCTTTATTCCTTATGTTTCGGTCAAAAGGTAAAAAGTTCACTGTCGTCCTTTAGCACTGTAAATGTTAGTAAATATTGGTTATTTAATAACTTTTATCTTATGTTTAAGTTTATAACTAATTTAGCTGTTAATGTTAGGTCATTAGGGAAGTTTCATATAGGGAAATTCTCAATTTAGGTAGGTAGACATATTCTTGGGTTGTATTAATAAAATATCGTCATCATGATTGAGACATTCTTTTTAGCTAGTTGTTGATTTATTTTACTATGCATTTTCATGGTCTTCTTTATTTTTAAATTCAATTATGAACTAATCATAATGAGTCATGACAGCGAAGGCAATTAAAATCAAGTCATTGTTGCTTTCTTTAATGTCCAGCTATCTGCTCCTATTTTTCTCCATTTGCACCTGAAACAATACTTTTTAAAGCGTTAGTCATTTCAAGTTATTTCTATTGAAAAATATTTCAGATGGATTCGGCTAAGCATTTGAATAAGAATAGATTGGCTCGTACTTTTGCCAAGGTGCTGCATATTCAAGCTGTGACAGGGGCTGCAAAAGGCAATAAATTTCAGAAAACAAAGACTCGAGAAAAAGTCAACCATGATAAACCGATTGGTGAGAGTCGTCAGCCTGTGTTCTTCAATGATGAAGATGAAAAGCTTCGAGAAAGAGTGGTTTTGGATGCCTTTCTTGCCAAACTTTTTGCTACCATATCATCAGTCAAAGCTGCATACGCTCAGATGCAGTACTATGAATTTCCTTATGATGAAGATGGTATTTGGGCTGCTGATAAGAGCATAATCTCAGAATTCAGAAGTTTGACCGAGTTAAAACAGTCTTTCTTGAAAAAACACATCGATGACTCATCTCCTGAAACCACCCTACTCTCGGCAGAAATTCTAGAACAAAAGAATCTCATAAAAACTTACGAGATATCAGCGAAGAAACTTGACAGCCAAAACAAGCTGAAAGACTCAGAGATCATATTCTTGAAAGAAAAATTAGAAGAATCGAGGCGAGAAAATAAGTCGATCGAGAAAAGATTGAATTCAAGCGGCTCGTTATCGTCAATGTCATCTCATGAGAATTTAAGTCTTGGGTCGTTAACCGCAACCAATTTTATTTCATATGTGAAGCAAGCCACAAGATCTATCCGAAGTTTGGTTAAGTTCATGATAAGTGAAATGGAATCTGCTAACTGGGATTTAGATGCTGCTGCCGATTCGATTCATCCAGATATTGTTTACTGGGACACAACACATATATGTTATGCTTTTGAGTCTTTTGTTTGCAGAGAAATGTTTGATGGTTTCAATCTCCCTGAATTTCGGGATTCGGGTTCGAAGTCTATGGCGCAGAATGAAAAACGGCGACAGTTCTTCTTCGATAAATTTATGGAACTGAAGTCTTTGAAAGCAAGGGAATACATAGCATGGAAACCAACTTCAATGTTCGCCGAATTCTGCAGGGCCAAGTACTTGAAACTCGTTCATCCGAAATTGGAATCCTCGTTATTCGGGAATTTGAACCAAAGAAACCTCATAAATGCACGAAAATTCCCAGAAACGGCTTTCTTCGACTCATTTTTGGATGTGGCAAAAAGGGTTTGGCTTTTACATTGTCTTGCATTCTCGTTTGGTCCCGAAGAGGCAACTGTTTTCCAGGTGGCAAAAGGAAGTCGGTTTTCTGAAGTGTTTATGGAAAGTGTAAACGAAGAGGCGTTCTTGTCACATGGAAGTACACCGGAGGTAGGTTTCATGGTGGTTCCGGGGTTCATGGTGGGTAAAACCGTCATTCAGTGTCAGGTTTATTTGGTTTGATCATCAATCGGATAGGCCCCACAGGTATTAAAGTAGATTAAGATCACCGGAGCAACATGGTCCACATGGTTGTTACAAATTGATGTTGTGAGACAACAGGTATGAAGTTGAAATATCAGCTTTAAATCTGTGTTAAAGTGCTATTCAAATTTTGTTAATACAGTAGCAAAATAGCTAAATTTGTTGCACATGATGAATTAGTACTTAAGCGACATGTATGTTTTCTAGATCCGTTAACTGTACTTTGTTTAACAGTTAATACATCTCTAAACTGTCGTTCTTGAACAGTACTATTTGTCGTTTGTACTCTTGTACATTAGTTTTGCCATATACATCATGGGATTATAAAGAAATTATCTAGCTTTTTTGGTACTTGTTGGTAGTCTTTGATTTATGCAATAGATATCATTTCTTCGCATTTCTTAGTATTATGAAAAAATTACACCTCCTTGTGGTTTACACGGATTTCATGTTTAGTCCCTATTTCGTTTTAATTACGCCAGAAATATCTATTTTTGAAATGTTGCACTCTTTTAGTCCTTATTTTGGATGGGCCGTTAGTTTGACTGTTAAGTGTTTAAATAATATTTGCCCGTTAGTCCCTCCGTTAATATTTTTTGCACCGTTAGTCCTCATTTTCTCCGTTAATATTTTTTGCACCGTTAGTCCTCATTTTCTAAAATTACCGTTAAGTGTTTAAATAATACCCTCACTCTATATATTATATATATATATATATATACATATATATATACATATATATATATATATATATATATATATATATATATATATATATATATATATATATATATATATATATATATTATATATATATCTCTCTCTCTCTCTCTTTTAACCACTTCCTCATTCCCTTTCTCTTTTCACAAACCTGACACCACCCAACACCCACCTCCTCCATTTGCCGACCACATTTTCCGGTCACCATCCAACACTAATCGTTGCTCCCCATCATCAAACCACCAACCAACCACTGTTGGGACCCACATGGACAGACCATTTGATTTCAACCACTGCCGATGAGATATGTATTTTATAGAGAGAGGATGTGGTGGTCGAAGATGGGTCTCTTTCATTTTCTTAACCCACCACCGCCCCTTCCATCTACAGCCACCGCCACCACCCATCATATTCGACAACTACCACAGCACGCAACCCACCACCTCCACCACTGTAACGTTCGTAATACACCACCACCACCACCACTCTGACCAACATCTACGCCATCATCGGATCATTATCTTGAAAGAAAAGTAAAAATCTAAAAACACTTACAAACACCAACATCATTATCATCACCAACTCTATACATCTTTCAAACCAACTTAATGTTTGTTAGAGAACAGGAAACAATACCCACTTAATTGTTCCAACACCAGATCTACAAATCATTAAAAAAAATTCGTCGCCTGCCGGACTATCGTAGTCTGTCACCACTGCCATTTTCTCCGAAAAAACGAGCTTTCCGGAGCTGTGAACCTATTAAGTTAACTTTGTGATTTGAGTTGAAATACTAGGGTTAGGGCTTTTTTTTTGTAAGATTTGGGGGTTTTGGTTTTTTGTTTAAGTTGAAGATAATTGTTGATGACTTGATGGGTTATTGTTTAGATGGTGTTTGCAGTGTTGTAAATATCGGTCTTGGCGGCCGATATATCAGTGATATATCGCTTATCGGCGGTCGACCGATACGATATTTCACTTATCGGTCAAATTTATCGGTTTGGTCAAAATCGGTCAAATATCGGTCAAAATCGGTTATATCGGTCAAATATCGGTCATATCGGTCAAATATCGGTCATATCGGCCAAATATCGGTCAAATCAGTCAAATTTATTGGTCCAGGTTCTTTCCAGTCAATCAGTCATATATTGGAGTTTAATTGGAGCACTTTGGTAGTATACCAGGTTCTCTCTTATAAGTTACAAATATAATTTATGTTTTGTTTTGTGTTACATATGTTGCATTTCAAAAATATACATAAATTTCTTTACAATTTATGGCCTCCGATATATCACTGATATATCGCCGCCATATCGGTCTTGGCGCTTGGCGGTTGTCGACCGCCGAGGTACCGCTGAGCGATATTTACAACACTGGGTGTTTGGCCGGCGATTAGGTAGCAGAGGTGGGGGTTAGGAGGCGGCGGTGAGGTGCGGTTGGGGTTTGATTGGTTGTGGTGTCCGGCAGTTGGGTCTATTGCAAAAAAGAGAGTGCAGGTGGCATCGGAGAAGATGGCCGATGTGGTGGTCTGCCGTAGATGGTGGTGGTTGCTGTTTAGTGAGTAAATGAAAAATGAAATAAAGAAAAAATTACAAGTTTTAATGGTGGAAGTGGTTATCAAGTCGTTTGTTTGCAAGTTTTATTGGTTGTAAGTGTTTTTAGTTACTGTATTTGTTTGTTTGCAAGTTTTAATGGTGGAAGTGGTTATCAAGTTGGAGATGAAGATGAGTGAATGGTTACTGTATTTGTTTATACAATGAGGACTAACAGTGCAAAAAATATTAAAGGAGGGACTAACGGGAAAATATTATTTAAACACTTAACGGTCAAACTAACGGCCCATCCAAAATAGGGACTAAAAGAGTGCAACGTTTCAAAAATAGGTATCTCTGGCGTAATTAAAACGAAATAGGGACTAAACATGAAATCAGTGTAAACCACAGGGACCATCCGTGTAATTTTTTCTAGTATTATTGAGATATGTTAAGGAATATGTATGTTTTCTAGATCTGTTAATTGTTTTTGAACTATTTGTGGTTTAACAATTAACGGAATAGGTGCTGGGTACAATCGCAACTCCTGGCTAAAAGGTCACTGGAACATGTGCTCATTGCCTGAGGCTTGGTCCCCGCCGATTTAAACCTTTTGGAGAACAATTAACGGATCTGGGTTTTTCATAAAAACTATTTGTCGTCTCTACTCTTATATCGAACAAGGGATCATAAACAAAGCGTTTAGCTTTTTAGGTACTTCTTGTTAGTCTATGATTTATGCCATGAATATGATATCTATTACTCCGTATTTTTCTTTGACCAAAATACATTTTGGTACCCCAAACTTGGCTAACTATGTCTTCTAACTCTTAGGAGTGTAAAATGGTACCCTTAGTGCCCGGACTCAATTGACTCAGGCATGTGATATCAACATGAGATCTTTCCGTTAGTCTTTAACTCGCTAAAAGCCTAAAATTCTAGACATTTGCAAAGGACTAATATTCATGACTTCGCAGGTGGTTGTAATCTTTTGTTGTGGTACCATAATAAACATGAGTTTGTGTTCATTTGTGATTTGCCTATGCCTATCAAAACAATTCCAAAACATTCTCGTGAGATGCTGATTCCAAGAAATAAGAAATCATAACAAATGAAATTGAAACGAACCCATATTTTTTTTGAATTTTTGGTTCTGTAAAACATGCGTTACATGTATAGTTAGATCTAATTCTATCCTCATATGTTGGTTTTCATCTTCGAAAGATCCGGGAAAGAGGTCACATGGATATCACATAATCGAATCAACTGAGCCGGGGTATCTATTTTTTTTTGTTTTTGCCGATTTGAGGATATCATTCTGCATCATAAGAGTTTAGGGTACCAGAGAACCAAGTTAATCAAGTTCAGAGGAAAAAAATGCACTTTGGCGTTTTTCTTATTATTTACGAGAAAATGATTATTTGCACGAAATATCAACTACAGTAGATCTTTTGTTGCCATCTAAATTACTCTGAGTTATGATATACTAACAATCATTTATAGACAAACTTGACGAGTTCGATAATGACTTGATGTTTATGTTATGAAAAGCGTGTGTGTGGATGACAATGTTATGTGGATTTGTGAATATGACTTAATTACATAAATGGTCATTGTGGTTTGTCGGCACGTCATTGTGGTTTCATATCATTACAGATCCGGTCCACCCGCCATTATCTTCGTTAGTTTGGTTGTTAACTCAAGGACATAATAGTCTTTACATTTTTTTTTTTTAAGTATTCTAATTCTTTTAAATTTCTCATTGAACTATTATATTTATTAAACCAACTTTATTCCCTCCTCCCCATTAATCATAATTCATAACCCAGATACTTATCCAGATTTATTAAAACAAAACACACTCTTTCACACTTACCAACATTTTTTCAGATTTAGCAATAAACTAAAAACAAACACCGCACCAAAATCCATCATGTTTAACAAAAATCACACTTTTTTTATACAAACACCACACACCAGTACACCACAATTGCAGCCGATCACTCCTACCATCACCACCATCGCCGGCCATAAAGGCCCGTCAACACCACCAATTATCCGATGAAAATTTTACACATATAGATCCGTTTATCTACAACCACCGATCTAGATTGCCGCTCGTATTTTTGATATGGTTTCCGATTTTGATTTTGATTTAAGTTTTTTGTTTTTTTTGTTTTTTTGTTTATTTTTTTGGTTAACGAACTGGGTGGGTATTTGGCTTTGTGTCTTTGTTTTATTGGTGTTGTGGATTTTCTGTTTGATTTTTGTTTTTGTTGTGATTATCGACTTTGATGGTGTTGATTTATGTTTGTTTCGGATCAATGAATATTGGACTTTGACTTATAGATTTGCTTAGTTGTCTTTTTTTTTTTTTTTTTTTTTTTTTTTTTTTTTTTTTTTTTTTTGATATTAGCATTTGATTGTAAAACCAATAATGTTTTTGATTTTTGGATTGGTTAAATTTACAAGTCTTCTTAGTGTTGGGTGTAGGTGGTTGGCTATAAGATTGGTGGCACTCAACTGTGGTTGGTTGTGAAGATCGTCGTGATTGTTATGTTGTCATGTCGGTGGTTGGTTATGAAGATGGCGGCAGTGTTGTGGTTGGCTTCCAAGGAGAAAGAAAGTGGGTGAGGGAGGAGAGAGTAGGGCAGGTGTTTGTTTTGGTTTTAGTTATGTTTTAGCTTTAATACTAAAGAATACATGCAAAGACTATTATGCCCTTGAGTTAACAGCAAAACTAATGAAGTTAACGGCGGATGTACTGGATCCGTAATGATATGAACCACAATGACGTGACCCGACGAAAAAAAAGTCCAATGACCAAACCCGTAAAACCTGACAAACCAAAATGACCATTTATGTAATTAACTCTATTATTTATGTTTATTTAATTTATTTTTCGTGCACGTATTAGCATTTTTTTAATTTAAAATGGTGCACGTATTAGCATTTTTTTAATTTAAAATGGCACGTCGTAGTAACGTGACAATTTTGTTGCATATATTCTTTGTTAGATTTGTATCTCACTTTTTCCTTTTTGAAATTGGCTCTTTCGGTTTCTTTGTATTTTATTATTGAATTGGCTCTCTCTCATACTCAATAGGTACCGGTCATCAAAATAGCAGTAAACAATAAAAAGTTATGAGATTCATCTTAAAGATGAAAAACATTGGAGCACGTAAATCACTACGTGCAAATAGTTAGAGAAAATAGATTTTGGATTAAAGCAAAACCGCAACTAAAATATGGAATATTGTGAAAACGTATGGTTGGGGGAATTGTTAAAAATTTAGTGCACTTGAGGGATCAGTTCACACCTGGTAATGGGTCAGGAGGTACGGAGTGTACACCCATCAGGTCCATGACTACCCTGACTCTGATAGTGGTTGGGAGTAACTCATCAGAAGGTTTAATCCTTCACAGAGTTACTACTGCTAGTACTTTGTTAGTACTGTTGGAGCAGAGTTACTACTGCTAGTACTAAGTTAGTACTGCTAGAGCAAGTTACTAAGTTAGTACTGCTGGGATAAGTATGTAACTACTTTAACCTATTCAAATGGCAGTTAAAACTGCCTTTATGACCACGTTTAATTGGTCATGTACTACGATATAATGGGGATAATTATGAGGCGATTAATGGGCCGATTAATCCTCATAATTCCATTTGACTAGCTATGAGTATTCTCCTATAAATAGGAAGATCAAATCATGCATGAGTACTACGATACAGAGAACATAAACACTTGAACGCAAAAGGGTTATTGATTGGTGCCTAAATCATTAACATACATTTGGTCTTATCCCAAGTAGATATTCGTGATACCCAGGCATTAGGGTCGAATAGTTTACTTTGAAAAGTGATAACACGATTCCAAGTGATATCCGGTAACCATTATTGGTACGTAGTTAGGTCATTGATTATCTTCACCCTGTTCTGGGCCAACCACAACCAACAATCAAAGTAAACTATTTTGTGATAATCAATGGCTGCTGCTGCTATGAAACACATGGCTTCAAACTTTGCCAAGCTTGATAAGTTTGAAGGGGTGGACTTCAGGAGATGGCAGAAGAAGATGCACTTCTTGCTTTCAAGCATGAGTGTGGTGTATGTTCTGAGCACTCCTATTCCTGATGATGGTGATGATGCTACTGTGGAACAAATGAAGAAGAGGAGCAAATGAGAGAATGATGATTACATTTGCAGAGGTTTAATCCTCAATGGTATGTCTGATTCTCTCTTTGATATTTATCAGAATGTTGAATCTCCAAAGAACTATGGGATTCCTTGGATGCCAAATATATGGCTGAGGATGCATCAAGTAAGAAGTTTCTTGTAAGTAATTTCACAAATTACAAAATGACTGATTCAAGACCAGTTATGGAACAATACAATGAACTTCTTGGTATACTTGGAAGGTTTACACAACATAAAATGAACATGGATGAGGCTATTTCAGTCTCTTGTATCATTGACAAACTACCTCCTTCTTGGAAAGATTTCAAGCATACCTTGAAACATAAGAAGGAAGAACTGACTCTTGTTCAGTTGGGCAGTCATCTGCGTATTGAGGAATCCCTCAGGGCGCGGAGTCACTGAATGATGGTTCTATTCTTCACATGGGAAATGAGTCAACAACCCTGGTGCATGGTCGTGGTTGTGTAGATCTTAGTTTTAGTTCTGGAAAGATTGTAACTTTGTTTAATGTTATTCATGTTCCTGATATAAGGAAAAACTTGGTTTCAAGTAGTGTTTTGAATAATCATGGTTTTAAACAAGTTATTGAATCTGATAAGTTTGTTTTGTCTAAACATGGTGTGTTTATTGGTTTTGGCTATTTGTGTAATCAAATGTTCAAGCTTAATATTGTCACTGATATTGTTAATTCAGTCTTTATGTCAACCTCTAAACTGAACGACTCTACCCTCTGGCATGCTAGACTTGGCCATGTATACTATAAAAGGATGCAAGATATGTCTAAAGATGGGTTAATCCCAGCATTTGACATGGACACTGAAAAGTGTAAGACTTACATGTTGACCAAAATAACTAAGAAACCTTTTCAGGGTGTAAAACGTGAGACTGAGCTCTTGGAGCTAATACACAATGACCTGTGTGATTTGCATGCCACTCCCTCTTTGGGGAATAAAAAGTACTTTGTGACATTTATTGATGATGATTCTAGCTTTTGTTATGTCTATCTGTTACATACTAAGGATGAATCATTAGATAAATTCAAAGTATTTAAAACTGAAGTTGAATTACAACTTGGTTCCCTGATCAAAAGATTAAGGACTGATAGGGGAGGTGAGTACATAGATACTTTGTATTTTCAGTCTGTTGGTATAATCCATGAAACGACTGCTCCCTATACTCCTCAGCAAAATGGTATCTCTGAAAGGAAAATCAGAGTGCTGAAGGAGATGGTTAATTTCATGTTGTCCTATTCAGGGCTGAGTCAAGGGTTCTGGGGTGAAGCTATGTTAACAGCTTGCTATTTATTAAATAGGGTTCCCAACAAAAGGAACAAGGTTACCCCTTATGAACTCTGGACTAAAAGAAAACCCAACCTGAACTTTCTCAGGGTTTGGGGTTGTAGGGCTGTTGTAAGACTCCCTGATCCAAAGCAGAAAACTTTGGGTGAAAGAGGCATTGAATGCATCTTTGTTAGATATGTTGAGCATTCCAAAGCTTTTAGGTTCTATGTTATTGAACCTAATAAATATGTTTCAATTAACTCAATAATTGAATCAATGGATGCTCTCTTTGATGAGAATAGATTCTCATCAGTCCTTAGACAAAGTCAGAGGATTCCAAATGGACCTAATGATATTGGTACATCAGAGGTCCCTGATGAGGTTGTGGTTCAACAACCTGAGCTCAGAAAGAGCAAAAGGATCAGGACTCCAAAGTCATTTGGACCTGAGTTTCAATTATACTTAATTGAAGAAACAAGGGATGAGGTCTCTGACCAACACTCCTATTGCTTTAATAGGAATGAGGTCTCTGACCAACACTCCTATTGCTTTAATGTTGAGGATGAACCCAAAATATTTGATGAAGCAATGAAGTCCCAGGATGTTGCTTTCTGGAAAGAAGTAATAAATGATGAGATGGACTCCATCATGGGCAACAACACTTGGGTGTTGGCTGATCTATCACCTGGTTGCAAACCTTTTGGTTAAAAATGGATTTTCAAAAAGAAAATGAAGGTAGATGGAACTATTGAAAAGTTCAAGGCTAGACTAGTCATTCAGGGCTTTAAACAAAAGTCAGGGATAGACTATTTTGATACTTATGCCCTTGTGACACGTATCAGTACCATAAGATTGCTGATTGCTTTGACATCAATTCACAATCTGATTATTCATCAGAAGGATGTGAAGACAGCTGATTCGCGAAAATCAATGCATAAATATGTCCAAGGAAAACAAGGAAGTTTGTAAACCCGGGTCGTTATCCCCAACGAAGGATTGAATGGAATTTCGTGAATTCAAGTCGTGATTGTGTGTGATGAATAGTGAAAATAATAAGATTTTGGGTTTTTATGCTAAAATAAGTGAACATGAACTAAAACGACTAAATAGGTAATGAAAACGCTAATCTAAAGAACGCGTAGCTAAAAACGTAAAGAAAAATTAAACACGCGTTTAAACTGGGAAATCCCGAGCCTAAAACGTCAAAATGATGAAATTCTAATCCTAGAAACGCCAAACTAATTTTTCTAAGTTCTAATTAATAAAAGAAAATTTAAAAAAAAAAAGAATTATATTTTTTTGACTTTTATTTTATTTTCTATGAATTAAAAACTGTTTTCAAAAGAAAAATCTATTAAAAATACTAACTGAAAATGGAAAATTACGAAAATTTACAGAAAAGTACTTAATTATATGGAGAATCTAGGAAAAATAAAATTAAGTGAACTGCTTATCTGAATAAGCAGTTATTAAGAAAAAAACATGAAATAAGCTAAAGAATGAAAAGAGTAGTTAAATACATTTTGTATACACAACCTAACGCAAAAGACCCAAGGGCACGTTTGGTTAGGCTGTGTTGTGTTGAGGTGTGGGTGTTCAGGAGGTCACAGGTTCGAACCCTGTGCCCTCCTTTTTTGAAAATCTATTTTTTTTTTCTTTTTGAAAACTTATTAAGCATAAGATGATAAGCAATTTTAATAACTAAAACTATATCTATAAACTTGAAATAAGCTCAGAAATAAGCAAAGTAGACAGATCAGTAATGGATTAGGCATGACAAGCTAAGGCTAGGTACTAATAAGCTATTAAGCTAACTAAGCTTTATAAAGCAAACTAGAATAAGCTAAATTTACTGAAAACAATCTAAAATAAGCCAAACAACTCAAAATAAGCAGAACACATGAGGAAATAAGCACTTAAGAAGAACTGAGTATTAGGTTATGTGGTGCAGACCTAAATCAGTCCAGAGGGCAATCTTTGGGCTTATTTATAAGCATTAAAATCGACCTCAACAACCACAAAAGCTGCAATTCCTAAAAGTTCAATTCATATATCTAAAAGCTCAAAAACAGAAAATTCAGACTAAAAGGGCTTAAAAGAAGCTTAAAAATAAGCTGAGAACAAGTGAGTTGGGCCAAAAGTACACTGATGTGCAGGGCAAAACATATGCTACTGCGGCAGCTTCAAGCTTATTTTTGAGCTTCTTTATAAGATCCAAATACTACAAAAGATGAAAATCTGTAAAGTTCATATAGCTAAAAACTTAAAAACAGAAAATCAACTAAAAAGAGCTTAATCATGAGCTTTTACACTGACCTGGAAGGTGCTGCTCAGTTGAATGGCTACTGCAATACTAATTTCACTGAAATGGTTAAAAATCCTTCAAAACATATAGAAACAAGGCAGACTCTTCAAGTGTGGCTTAATGCAATATAATGTACATAAAAACACCAAAAACTAACAGGGTCGCTAATCAATTCATGAAAATTTAAACATGGGCAGTAAAGGGCAAAACTATGAACATTCTAACTCAAACTTGCTAATCCTTATAAATCACCTAAAAACTACTCAATTTCAGCTTCTAATGATCAAATTAAGTTTAACAAAAGTAACCAAAGTGACCAATGAACAGTACAATCTTATTTTGACCCATTTTGAGTCCTGACCCAAACAGTCCTTTGAAACTGATTTGGGAATTTAAAACTAGATAATTCCTGATTAAGCTATATTTTCTAAAAATAGATGGTTCTTGATTACCAACTAAATTAAAACCTAAAAAGCACTAAACAACCCCAATAAGCACTAGGATTAATGCAAATAAGTAGTTTGACTTTTTTGTTGACTTTTTGACTTTTGGAATTAAAAACTGAGTAAGCAAAAGGGAACTCACAATAAGCTAAAAGTAGCTTATATAAGCTTAATGAAACAGAGAAAAGAGCTTTTGAAGTTTAAGCAACAACTAATTCGAATTACTGAATTAAACTTTGAACTTGAATTACAACTAAAACAGTACAAGGCTTTTGAAATTTAACTGAGACTGAAATTAAAGTTACAAATAATATAAAATTAAGCTGACCTTAAAACTTATCTAAATTCGACTAAAGAAACTATATTAAGCTACTCTACATTACACTACTCCTAACCAGTCTTCTGTGTATGTGTGAGGAAGTGTTTTATATCTTCAAAAAGCTCCTCTGGTCTCTATGGGCAAATCCCACCCCTTGGAATAGCTTAAATCAATCTCAGCCTTCCATTTGAGTTTTGGCGGGAACAATGGTTGGTGGATTTCCAGCTTGGCATTGGTAGTGGAAATGAGTTGACTTTGCGCATGGGAGGGGGAAGGTGGCTGTGGCAGAAGGAGTCAAGGATGTTTTGGGATTGCTTTTCTAGGGAAAGGGGAAAGCGGGAAAAGGAGAAAGGTGGGAGGGTTGACTTTTTTTGACCCCGTATTAGCTAAAGGGGTACGGGTTGGGTTAAGGGTTGGATAATGGGATTGGGCTGGGATTATTGGTTGGGCCAGGAAATTGGGATTTGGTTTTATTTTTAGGTTTTAGGTTTAGGGTAAATTAGGTTTAGGGTAAATTAAGTTTAGGTTAATTAGGTTTAGGGTAAATTGTGAAAATAGGATTTTTGGTGCCGGGTTCGTTTTTCCTTGCTCATTCCAATGCCCTATCCCGGGATTGACTTTGACTTTTCTTTTCTTCATTAAATACTCAAATGGTGTCGAGTCGATCCGGCAATGTCCATTTTTGCTCTTTTTCCCATCCAAGCTCGGTTTTGTCTGTTTTTTGCCCTATTTTCAATCATTTTTTACCTGAAATACATAAAAACACAAACCAAGGATATCTACAGTAATATTTGGTATTTTTTGCTGTTTTTAGCATTTTTTTATGTATTATATGAGCATAAAATGATGAGTAAATAGACATTCATTAACAGCTTTCTTGAATGGTGAATTGGATGAGGAGGTTTATATGAACCAACCTTAGGGCTTCATCATGTCTGGCAATGAAAACAAGGTGTGTAAACTGATTAAGTCTCTATATGGACTTAAGTAGGCACCTAAGCAATGGCATCAAAATTTTGATGAAGTGGTTTTGTCAAGTATTTACTTAACCAGTCTGACAAATGTGTGTATAGAAAATTTGATGAATCTGATAAAGGAGTCATCATTTGTCTATATGTTGATGACATGCTGATCTTTGGCACTGACCAAAATCAGGTCGACCTGACAAAGGAATTTTTGTCATCAAGGTTCTCCATGAAGGACATGGGGGAGGCTGATGTTATCCTTGGTATAAGGATCAAACATGAGAGTAAGGGAATTTCTATCACTCAGTCTCATTATATTGAGAAGGTACTGAGAAAATTCAACCACTCTGATTGTACTCCAGTGAGTACACTTATGGATACAACTGAGAAGTTGATGCCTAATACTGGCAAAGCTGTATCTCAACTTGAGTATTCTAGGGTGATTGGCTGCCTAGTTTATTCCATGACTTGTACAAGACCTGATATTGCATTTACAGTGGAAAAACTGAGCAGGTATACTAGTAATCCTAGTGCTCAGCACTGGCAAGCAATTAAGAGGGTACTGAAGTATTTGAAGAGAACTATGGATTATAGTCTCTCATATACTGGTTATCCTTCAGTATTAGAAGGATACACTGATGCAAGTTGGATCAGTAACACTGAAGATAATTCGTGTACCAGTGGCTGGGTATTCCTACTTGGTGGAGGTGTAATTTCTTGGGCATCGAAGAAGCAAACTTGCATCACCAGTTCAACAATGGAATCAGAATTTGTGGCTTTAGCAACTACTGGTAAAGAGGTTCAATGGTTGAAAAACTTGCTTCTTGAGATTCCATTGTGGCCTAAACCTATAGCACCTATTTCTATCCGTTGTGATAGTGCAGCTACATTGGCAAAGACTTATAACCAAATGTATAATGGGAAGTCTAGTCACTTAGGTGTCAGGCATAACATGATTCGTGAGCTTATCATGAATGGGGTGGTATCTATAGAGTTTGTTAGATCTCAGCAAAATTTAGCTGATCACTTGACGAAGGGTTTGGCTAGAGACTTGGTTATAAAGTCTGCTAAAGGGATGGGTTTAAGGTCCAACTTAGTCACTGAATGCTAAGACACCCAACTCCCTCCTGAGGAAACTTGGGAGCTGAGTTCAATGTGGAAAGCTGAACATTCAGTGGACTGGAGCACATGTTTTACAATCATCCCAAGGTTGTGCTCGGAACCTGCTGGAAAGGAGGATGAAGTCTTTACTTCTTAATGGTTAATTTCTTTGAAAAAGTGCTTGGCAGGAGCATGAATAAAGAGGAACCACCTATGTGAATGTTGAAGTTTTGACGCTTCAGGGATGAATTGGATATGGACACATGGCTTGTAAAGTGTCAGGAGCGTTTAAGTGTTTGAAAACTTGTGTGTATTTTATCTTCAGGTATTCAAATGGGTTGAAGGGTTCAATTCTTAGAACACCCTGATTCTCGAATATTTGAACCTGTAATGTACTAAGATGGAAATTCAATCCTCAGGATATTTTCGTTTATGCACATGTTTTGTTTAATGTTTAATTTTCATGCAAAGGAAGTGAACTAAATTCGGGGAGGATTGTTGGAAAATTTAGTGCACTTGAGGGATCAGTTCACACCTGGTAATGGGTCAGGAGGTACGGAGTGTACACCCATCAGGTTCATGACTACCCTGACTTTGATAGTGGTTGGGAATAACTCATCAGAAGGTATAATCCTTCACAGAGTTATTACTGCTAGTACTTTGTTAGTACTGCTGGAGCAGAGTTACTACTGGTAGTACTAAGTTAGTACTGCTAGTACTAAGTTAGTACTGCTAGAGCAAGTTACTAAGTTAGTACTGCTGGGATAAGTATGTAACTACTTTGACCTATTCAAGTGGTAGTTAAAACTGCCTTTATGACCACGTTTAATTGGTCATGTAACCATTATTGGCTATAATGGGGATAATTATGAGGCGATTAATGGGCCGATTAATCCTCATAATTCCATTTGACTAGCTATGAGTATTCTCCTATAAATAGGAAGATCAAATCATGCATGAGTACTACGATACAGAGAACATAAACACTTGAAAGTAAAAGAGTTATTGATTGGTGCCTAAATCATTAACATACATTTGGTCTTATCCCAAGTAGATATTCGTGATACCCAGGCATTAGGGTCGAATAGTTTACTTTGGAAAGTAATAACACGATTACAAGTGATATCCAGTAACCATTATTGGTACGTAGTTAGGTCGTTGATTATCTTCACCCTGTTCTGGGCCAACCACAACCAACAGGTTTGGGGGTTTGAATACGTTCCATTTAAAGAAACTTAATTTCTTGTATGAAATAACCAATTAAGTACGATGCAATATGATAAGTGACAATAATAATTCTACAACAATAATAATATGGAGGTTGAAAGAAAAACTTGTCAACATAAAATGTAAGATAATATGTAAATGAGAGATTAAACCAGACATGGTAATTTATAGTGGTTTAGCACGAAACTTCTCTTCGTCCTACTTCATTCTCCAAGTTTCCTACTCGAGAGTTTCTTTTAGGGGTGAGCATGGGCCGAGTTTATGCTAAAACCAAAAACCGAACCGTATATTTTGGTTTTTAAAATACACAAACCATTTGGTTTCGGTTTTTCGGTTTTTGCCATGGAATCAGTTCGGATTCGATGTTTTCAGTTTTTTTTTTTTTTTTTTTTTTTTTTTTTTACTTAGCAACAAGCAAGTTTTCATCTTATATAATGTTTACAATTCCAAGTTAAAGCAACATTATTTAATCTAAGATCAAGATTAGTATAATATCCAACAAGACAATTCAAAACTATGAAACAAAGTACGAAACAAAACAAGAATCTAAAATATAAAATGCAAGTCTAAAAACCAGAACAAAAAAAAAATTAATTTCACCGAAACTCGCTCTTTATATCCTTTAAGTCTTTTACTATTAGTGGCTTCAAACTAAATTACAAAGCTTTGTAATTCCACAAAGACATTCAAATTTGAGTTTGTAGATAATAAACAACACTATCTTTTTTCTAGTTAAACTTTTATACTCGAATCATTAAAATGGGTATCGAATCTCTTATATAGATTAAATTATATAAAAGGATATATAAAGGTGGGTCGGGGCTGTTTTCTCGGTTCGGTATTTTCTATGAAACCAAAAACCCTCTAAACATTCGGTTTTTATAAAAATCTAAGCCACCCCATCGGTTTTGTCATTTGGGGCAGCTTTTTCAATTCGGATTTTTTGGTTTTTTGGTTTCGGTTCGTTTTATCGATATTTGTGCTCACCCTTAGTTTCTTCACTAGTTCAAAAAGTTCTATTATCGGCGAAGAAAACCTTAACGTCACTTACAGGTTTACCGAGACTAACCAAAATATCAAGTTCTTCTTCGGGTACAACCCACCCGTTTTGTTTTACGACTTAAACACAATAAACCTATAACCCTTGTGTTTTAAGGCCTAAACACAACCTATCTAACCTCTAGTTTAAAATATGGTTTGTGATACACGGTGTTGTATAGTAGTTGTTACATCCGTATCTCGACCAGGTACTAGATATGTAAGTATATGTTATGTATATATAAGTTATGTGTTATAGTGTAAGTGCTAAGTAAATTATGTGGTCAATATAGAAAGAATGGAACTTGAGGGGCTATTGTTGCCGAATGACCAAAGAAGTTTCCTACATATGAAGTAATACTAGAAAAGTCTGGAGATTGAGTTGATAAACATCAGGAGTCGGTTCTTATAGAGAGAAGAGAGGGAAAATCTAATGCTCCTTCAATTGATGCTAATTCAAGTCATTCCCAAGTGTTTCAAGTTATTAGGGAACCTTAATTGGTATTTCCCATCATAAGTAAGTGCTTTTCCCTTGTTCTTGAATTAGGGTTCATGTATTGAACTAAGTAATGAGGTTATGGATTGATGAATTATTATGTTAGTATTGTAATTGATCCCTAATTCGAGTTAAGTATTGATATAGGAAGCAAGTAGAAAAGTTGGAAGCTTATGCTAGTGGAATTGTTATTGAGAAGCAAGGTAAGTATATGGTTTAACATGTTTATATTGTATTATCATATTTCTTGTATGATAATTATGTATGTTATATGGTTTTATCATGTATTATTACATGGTAATGATGATATATGGGATATAGGGTGCGTTAGCTAGTTTTGGATCCATTACTAGAGATATTGATATGGATATGATATGGGATTCGACCTTATGGGTTGAATCATGTATGGGCCGACTATGTTGGCATATGGTATGTGCCCCTATATCGATATGGATATGGATATGGTTATGGTTATAGATATGGATATGGTTATGGTTATGGTTATGGTATGATTTTATCATACATTATATTGTTGTTATTCCATGTACTTACTAAGCGTTTTGCTTATATGTATAGATGTTATGTTTTCTTGATAGGTATTGGCGAAGTTAGCAAAGGTAAAGAGAAGGAGTAGGATCGTATGATGTTAGAAGAGTAGCTATGGCTTGGGATCATGGATTATGGAATTGGATATACAAGATTAAAGGTAATATGTGTTTAGGAGCTTAGGTAGAATACCGAGCTCATGTGTAAAGTTTGTACCCCCGTTAGTCTTTTATTGGTTGGTATAGTGTAGCCGTGTGGCAAATATTATGTTAAGCTTGTCCTATTGATTTGGTGGTCAACCGATGGGTCAAAGTATGTTTTATTTGTTTAGGGTCAAAGTTAAAGGGGTGTTTGGTAAAAGTGTAAAAGTACCCATTTTGGGTTGTAAACGGGTCAAGTGTTTATGGAACATGTTTTATATATTAAAGTAATGATGTTGGCCAAGTTTGGTGGGAAAATGAATTGGTATAGATGGTTTGTAGTGTAAATGGGTCAAAATGGGTTTAATGCATAACCCGTCAAATTGTAAAAATCATATCTTTTAATCCGTAAATCGTCACGGGTCGCGCCACCCGTAGTTTTGAAGGTAATTGAGTCTAGTTTCATTTAAAAATAGGCTCAAGGTCTGAATGTTTATGGATTTCTGTCAGTAGTCAAAAGAGTAACCAGATGTCCGTAAAAGTCAAGCGTTTCCGCGTAAAAAGTTTAAATTTTTTGGTCAAATCGGGCATGGGGTGTTACAACTTGGTATCAGAGCTTTGGTTTAAGTGAATTAGGTTTCCTTTAGGTTGCCTAGACTTAAATCACTCGTAGAAATGTTGGACGTAGGTGTAAGAAATGCGTAAGGTAAACGTTAAGTTTAAAGAAGGAATATGTGATATGTTATGTGGACCAAAGGTTGATGAATGATGAATGTGCCTTATGTGCTAATGTGTATGAGATATAAGTTTATAGATGATTTAAAATGTTTAAATGATTAGTTAGCCGTGCACCTTGGTTGGTGTCAGTTTTTATATGAAAGTATGTTAGGGTATCGGTAATGAAACGTGAATAGGAATGGTAATTGATATTAGAGATGGGTTAATAAGTAAGTTTAAATGTTGACGTCTAAGGTATGAAACATGGTAAATATACTAAAGTATAACGTAAAAAGATAAGATGAAACTAAGGTACTAATGATGTAGTGTTGAATGGTATGAAGGGTAAAGAATGAGGCTAAAGAATAACGGCATGTAATCATTGTGAACCGTAGGATATTAATATGACCAACATATGGTCTCGTTATATATAAGTCTAATGATTGACGTTAATGTGGTGTAGAGACGGGTTAAGGATAAGTTAAGGTATAAGAATAAGAATGCGATGAGTCAAGAATGCAAGAGAGAATGAAATGAGTATGCATGAGGTTAAGGTATTGTCCTAAATTAATTATATTACGGCTAAGGCCATTAGCGGTAATTATTAAAATGAATGTATGTGTTATAGTTGACGATATGTGTAAAGTTATAGTTTTTGGTCTAAGAGATTTAGGATTCCACTTTAGGATTTCCTAGACTTAGACCTTGTATAGATGCGTTAGAGTTAGTGTTTGTTATTTGTGTATTGTTTGAATGATTTTGAGGACACATATGTTAATTATTTTTATGATTACGCCTAGCCACCGTAATGATAAAAATAAGTGACATATGTGAAATTGAATTTATTTGGATCATACATGAGTGACAAGCTAGGGCATTAGTATAAGGATAGATATGCCTTCTTGTTTTGGTTATTTATATGATTTTGCCTGTAGAAGTTGAAATTGCTAATAGTAAGGTTGTTATGGTGTCTAGTGTGTACCGTAACGTTGAGTTAAAGATCGATAAGAATATTGTTAGGATTGACCTAATTCCTATAATGCTCGGAGAGTTTGATATTATTATTTGTATGGATTGGCTTAGCAAACGTAAGGCGGCACAAAATAGATGGGAATTGGAAGAAAGGATGAAGAAAGAGTACCCTTATTTATTTCAAGCATAGATTTCGAGGACGAAATCTTATTTTAAGGAGGGGTGAATTGTTACACCCGTATCCCGACCAGGTACTAGATATGTAAGTATATGTTATGTATATATAAGTTATGTGTTATAGTGTAAGTGCTAAGTAAATTATGTGGTCAATATAGAAAGAATGGAACTTGAGGGGCTATTGTTGCCAAAGGACCAAAGATGTTTCCTACATATGAAGTAATACTAGAAAAGTCTGGAGATTGAGTTGATAAACATCAGGAGTCGGTTCTTATAGAGAGAAGAGAGGGAAAATCTACTGCTCCTTCAATTGATGCTAATTCAAGTCATTCCCAAGTGTTTCAAGTTATTAGGGAACCTTAATTGGTATTTCCCAACATAAGTAAGTGCTTTTCCCTTGTTCTTGAATTAGGGTTCATGTATTGAACTACGTAATGAGGTTATGGATTAATGAATTATTATGTTAGTATTGTAATTGATCCCTAATTCGAGTTAAGTATTGATATAGGAAGCAAGTAGAAAAGTTGGAAGCTTATGCTAGTGGAATTGTTATTGAGAAGCAAGGTAAGTATATGGTTTAACATGTTTATATTGTATTATCATATTTCTTGTATGATAATTATGTATGTTATATGGTTTTATCATGTATTATTACATGGTAATGATGATATATGAGATATAGGGTGCGTTAGCTAGTTTTGGATCCATTACTAGAGATATTGATATGGATATGATATGGGATTCGACCTTATGGGTTGAATCATGTATGGGCCTACTATGTTGGCGTATGGTATGTGCCCCAATATCGATATGGATATGGATATGGTTTTGGTTATGGTTATGGATATGGTTATGGTTATGGTTATGGTATGATTTTATCATACATTATATTGTTGTTATTCCATGTACTTACTAAGCGTTTTGCTTATATGTATAGATGTTATGTTTTCTTGATAGGTATTGGCGAAGTTAGCAAAGGTAAAGAGAAGGAGTAGGATCGTATGATGTTAGAAGAGTAGCTATGGCTTGGGATCATGGATTATGGAATTGGATATACAAGATTAAAGGTAATATGTGTTTAGGAGCTTAGGTAGAATACCGAGCTCATATGTAAAGTTTGTACCCCCGCTGGTCTTTTATTGTTTGGTATAGTGTAGCCGTGTGGCAAATGTTATGTTAAGGTTGTCCTATTGATTTGGTGGTCAACCGATGGGTCAAAGTATGTTTTCTGTGTTTAGGGTCAAAGTTAAAGGGGTGTTTGGTAAAAGTGTAAAAGTACCCATTTTGGGTTGTAAAAGGGTCAAGTGTTTATGGAACATATTTTATATGTTAAAAGTAATGATGTTGGCCAAGTTTGGTGGGAAAATGAATTGGTATAGATGGTTTGTAGTGTAAATGGGTCAAAATGGGTTTAATGCATAACCCGTCAAATTGTAAAAATCATATCTTTTAATCCGTAAATCGTCACGGGTCGCGCCACCTATCGTTTTGAAGGTAATTGAGTCTAGTTTCACTTAAAAATAGACTCAAGGTCTGAATGTTTATGGATTTCTGTCAGTAGTCAAAAGAGTAACTAGATGTCTGTAAAAGTCAAGCGTTTCCGCGTAAAAAGTTTCAAATCTTTGGTCAAATTGGGCACGGGGTGTTACAGTAGTGATACATGGTGTTGCATAATGGTGATACAAGGCATGAATGTCTAATGGATTTGAATAACTAATATAGACATCAAGAACTCTAAGCTTGATATGGTTGATCTTCTCTTGAAAAGAAGCTTTCAATGAATGAAGACTGCAAGAGCTCTAGCTTGTTGTGGTGGATCTTCACTTGCTAGTATGCTTTCAATGGATGAAGGTGACAAAAGCTCTAAGCTTGTTTTGGTGGTCTTCTCATGCTAATATGCTTTCAATAAATGAGTGTTAGAAGCATTATGATCATGGGTTATTGAGTGTTTGGAAGTCTTGAGAATGCCTAAAATTGCATTGCAAAAGATTGGTTTGAATGGTGGCCAAAAGGGTAGTTTGAATAGGCAAACCAAAGAAGATTGGACCTTGATGGATCCACGGATCCTGCGAGATCTGTCCACTCTGCAGGATCCATGGGTGTGTAAATTTGAGATAAAGTTCTAGCCATTTTGAATTGTCATTCAACGCTTGTGGATTTTTCTTTTTAGTTTACTGAGATAATTGACTAGGGAAAGTATGTTTGATACATTCCTAAAGTGTTAACACTCAATGGCTAAAAATAAATTTTGAAAGGTTTAATGCAAAAACACATTTGATGCCTTCCTCTTTTGTCTTGGATTATTAAAAGTATGGTTAATCCATATTTTAATGAAAGATGAGATCTGAATCAATTCTCAAAATAGGAAGATTCTTGTTAGTTGTCAAATTTAGTTTTATAAATAATTTAATGAGTTTTTATAAAAATGGTGCAAGTGTTTAAGATTCATTTTATAAAATGATGTAAGAGATCTATAAAATAAAAGTGTTTTAATGCAATGTATATGAAATAAATGCAACTTTGATCATTAGGTTAGTTTGTAAATTGATGTACATACGTTGTATGAAATGTAAAATAGGGTTGTAAAAGAGAATGATTAAAATTGTAAATATTTAACTCCAAAATACATTTTAAATATTTTCAATGGTTTGTTAGATGTTTTGATCATACTGCAACATATTTGAACCTTTGTTAAAGCACGAGAAGACTCGAGACGTCCAATACGAGAAGTGTTGATAAATATATGTTTTGCCGATTTATCGTTACGAGTGACTTAGATTTTATGTTATATATTACAAGTTACATATTTGTTATCATTTAAACATAAGAGACCGTTTATTTTAAATATCTTGATATTTGCACTGACAAATGCGATAAAATGATGACACACAGATTTAATGTGAAAAACCCCAACAAGAAAAAACCCACGGGCAATAAAAGATGCATTTCACTATGATAAAAACTATAAGTTACACCTTCCTTTAATTACAAGGACAACACACTTTGTATCTCTTGTATTTAGAAGATATTACACAAACTCTCTCATTAACTCACATAACATGTAAGAGACATTTGCTAGTACTTTGAATGAGTTGGGATGATTTTGGCCGCTATGGAGCCTTCCTTTTATAGGCCATGGATAAAGTTTGGTTAGAGGAATACTTAGCATGGTGGAATGGAATAACCACCATTCCTCTCATTCACACCATTCGCGCCATTCCTCTCGTTCACACTATATTAAAGCAATCATATTTAGACACACAAATTAAGTGTTCACTTAGAAAATACACTAAAAAGTCCCATTATTAGGGTTTTAAGTTCTTTTGGTCCGTAATCTCGATCTAAGTGGTTATGGTTTTGTTTTGAATATATAGGTTTTGTTTCGGACACTTCGTTTAGATGATTATCTGCTTGTGTTCATGCCGATTTTCTTACCGTTTTTGTTCAATTAAATCATTTAATGGTGGACATAACTTAATTGTAAATAAAGATTTATCTAAGAAAAGTCTTTTTCTATCTTCAATATCAGTTGGAGCCTAGAAGATGGGACAACCACGTTATATGTTTTTTCTCCTTTAGAAAGGTGGCATTTTCGTACGATGCCATGTTATCATCTGTACTAAACCAATTATTTGATTTGATTAATAAAGATATTTAGTTAATGATAGTTATACGCCATAAATATTTGGCTTAGATGCGTTCTTGACGACCCCTTAAGGCGTTTTTTTTTTTTTTTTTTTTTTTTTTTTAAGAAAAACTAAAACTATCTTGTGAGTTTTATATCAACATACATTAACACATGTACAAATACAAGCTTCAAAGTATAAGTTTTCTTTTATCAAAGACGATATTGAGAAGCTTTTCCTCAAGCGTCTTCAAACTTCCATAATTTTTTTTTTTTTTTTTTTAAAGATTCTTTTTTTTTTTTTTGTCATTTTTCAATTCATCAAAATAGAATTTCCATAATTTGTAGGAAAGAGTTAATCAAATTCTTATCACATCGAATTAATACTCATAATTACCAATGAAATCCATCAAGTCGATCGAGTATGACATTTCAACAAATCGATCACTAGAATTTAATAGTAAACAAAACGTGTTCTATTTTGTTTCACCGAAAGTTCATATGAAGCACAATAAATATACGAGTCTGGACCATCAGCCCAACGGATTATATAAAGAGAGTAAAATTTATAAAAGATAAGCTACATGTTTGTATATTTAGCTCATCAGCTGTTACATTTTTTTACCATTTATATCTTTTATATCTATAAAATCGTTTTGGTGGTTAAAATACTAATTACATGTGAGCTATTTATTGGATATTTTTGAAGAGAAAATTAAGGCGTGAGACAAAAATAAGGTTAATTTTTATGTTTGGAGTTTGGACCAATTTTTAAACTTTTTCAAATCCGGATGTTGATCCTCGTTAAATCTTTTGAGAATGCCGCGGATTTAGGTGGCTTGGTCAGAACTTGCCATGTAATTCAATTTTTACCAAGTTGAACATTTTACGCCACCAAGATCCGCGCATCCCTACGTAATCTTACAAGGACCAAAATTCTAGATTAAAAAAGCCTCTAAAATTGATTTAAAACCTACAATTCTACAAAGTAGCCTCTGTTTTTCCTCGCCGTAAAGTTCTTTTAGAAACTGTAAATATGATGGACCAAACTGTTCGGCCTAATACGGCCCAAAGTTATAGAAATCCATAAAGAACTTACACGTTACAATCAGTTGCAAAAATGAAAACAGCTCTATAAACATCACAATTCACAAGTAATAAAATCCAATCAAAGAAATGCATTGAAATTTGAAAGAATATTCCTATCTATCTTTAGTTACAAAATAATAAAAATAATAATACTTGTACATGAACAAATAAAAAGTAGCACTTCTTGCTAACCCAAAAATGTACCTTGTTTAAAAGAGTAATCAATAAATACCTACTGAAAATTACCAAGAATAAACGACGAAAATTCATCTTTCAAATATGGTTTTGAGGTCTTGTAGACGTATAAAGTTGGGTTTTATACTCGGCTAATGACCTACACCAGGACTAGGGACTGACTGCAAAATCCTGTCGATACGGGCTAGGTGAAGAACAAATAGCCGTTCACTTAGGTGCGATGTGTGGACGTTAGTGCTAACTTCAAGAGTGGCACCATTTTCCAAATCAACCACATTTTCCATGTTTATGAGCTTTCTTGCATCTAACAAAGTTGCAAAGCATATTAACATGAAAATGATCACGAACGACAACATGGATATACGGGCCATTAGAGTAAACACACGAGAGAATCTGGGTATATTGAATTTTAGAATTAGGCATGGTTAGATGAATATTTATATATACATGCATTTTAATCAAGGAGACATATTTGGAAATGTGTTGGCAGTATATGTGTTGGAAAATTGGCTAAGTCAAGAATTTAGACAAAAATTTTTATAGTACACCGTGTGTTTCATAGGGCCTTTTCAGGCAATCTGCCGGCTACGTGTTTTAGCAAAATAGCAACATACCATTTTCTTTTTTAGCTTTTGTTTTATCTGATATGTTGGAAATGGTTGAAACCAAGTTAGTATTACAACAGTCAACAAGATCAAGATCCTATATAAGATCGTTTTCTTCACATGTTATGTGCATGGAGCATATTGCTAACGCGGCAGAAGAAAGTACACTTAATTAATTTCTTAAATTCGCAAAGATTTGTTTCCTATCAGACAGAAACAATATATATGGTCTTTTATGAAAGTTCTAAATTACTCAGTAGCATGCTAAAACGAAGGCGATCAAAGTTTATTTTTCAGATAACTAAATCTATCTTATGGCTAAATTTGATACTGTGTTGGATTAATAGTTCAACACAATCATATGAAGTCACATGTCTATAAATTCTTTTATAAAGTCAAAGTTACAATGATATTTGATCATACATAACCCCTAACCTAGAATTATATACACATTTGTGACATCATATCACTTGCTTAATCAGCTATCTTATGTAAACTCGCCAAGGTTTTAGCTATAAGATCGCAAGATTCTACGTACGTACTATCATGAATCCATGATCATGATGTTGATAACCCCTAACCACTAAACTTTTCAACTCTTTGGTGCCCTTGAAACCTAGCTAATATTGATGTGGTTTAGTCCTTGCAATCTAAATATCAAAATGCCATATATACCGAAAATACAAGTTTCGAATGCATGATTTACAATGAAGTTAAAGCATGTTTTGGGTAAATATGGCATTATTGTGTTTAAGTTGGGTAAATATGGAATTGCCCTTAGTCCTTTAACCATGTTTGATCTTTATTTCGTAAACTTTCAATACAAGTTCGTGTTAATCTTTCACCATAATCACCATAAAGCAATGTTAGCCGTTCACAAAAAAAAAAAAAAAAAAAAAAAAAAAAAAAAAAAAAAAAAATGATGTTGTTTTTCTATGTTACAACTTACAACAACTCTTTTCAGATTTCAAAGGGCATCATGGCTACAAGACAAAATATTGGACAAATATAAGTAACAAAATATTATAGAGAGAATACCAATATCATGGAAGTGAGATTGAGTTTGTGTTAATATAAGGAATGAAATTTGGACTATATAAAAACGGCATCTTTGAACCACCGATGTACGTGCTGCATGTAGCTTTGGTTTAGCCGGCCTTGCACGTATGCTGCCGTCTAAGCTCCTCATGGTCAAAGCATGATTCCCATGCATGAAGCCCAAAACACTAGTCTCGATCACATGTCCCCTATTTTCTTTCTTTCTTCTTTAATTGCATTAAAACAAAGCCGAAGCTAAAAAAATATCGCATACAATCAATCATCGCTATGGAGGTAATTACAGAAAGAAAGTTACCAACCAAAATAAAATATACACTAGATGTTGTATACTTGTTCTCAATAATTGTAACATGCTGTTTAACGTTGTTCCATAAACACCATCTAATGTATTATAAGAACAAAAAAGAGACTCGAGTTAACACAAACAACATCAATGAATAAGAGTGTTAAATATGAACCTGAACCAACAAAACGCGCAACCTGTTAAGGACATTTCTATAGAACACGAGATAACGTTCGAGAGCTCCGCACGGGATATAATCCCTGTCCTTAAAGGTGTTTACGCACTCAATTTGCTGCAAGCCTCTTGCGTAACGGACCCCAGGATTTGATGAAGACGAGACGTTGTTCATCACCAGCATATGATAACAACATAATGACAATGGCGGAGTAGAAAACGGTTCGACAAGTATGCTAGAACACAGGAGCGGTCAATCCCTTTTGTATGTGTTGTAGTGTGTTTTTGCTACCTCAAAAGTGTTCACAAATACACCCTTTTATAGCTTAAAATCAACCCTCTAAACATGATCAAAAGAAACAATGATCATGGCAAGAAAATAGGAGGTGGTGGTGGAGATGGTTGCAAGTCATGGCTGCCATCCAAATCTCCTCGTACTCCTATTTTCTAGTTGACTTATTAGCCCACACACTTTTGGTTACAACTTAAACATGTTGTACCACAAGCAACACAAAATGTACATAGATCCTACGCATATAGAGATAGTACATTATGCTTCATCATTTTAAACTTGCCAACCTTATCACAAAATTCCAACAATCCCCCACCAGGTTGGAAAGTTTTCTACTACTCTAATAGGTTGTGTCACGAAGGTGTCATTACGATTAAACCCCGTTTACTCAAAGTATGCAAAGGGAAATCGATTCAATGGTGTCCTTAGGAATTAAACCAAGAATCTTGTGATCTCACCGGCATACTTCTACACACTTCCCACCGTAACCATCTCATTCTCACTGAGCGCTAATATGGCCATGCGCTAAAATCCTGTTTCATGACCCTCTAAGAGAGAAACCACAACTCTCCATTCAAGGCGGCACCACCTCTAGGTCATATAGGCAAAGCTACTCTAACGTCTTCGTTGCTAAGACGCCTCAAAAACTTTGTTAAGAGAACAATCTCATCCTTTCTCGGCAACGCCGTGCTATCTTAGCTTTACATGGGTTATTGGGTTGATAGCACCTTCTATCAATTAATGACTTCGTTATTACCCATTAAACTCATGATGTAGGAGCACTACAACCAAGTCGGGTTTTCATCACTAATCGATTCTCAATGGTTTCAAACCCATGCCTTTAGCAACTCTCCGTAAGTCTCTCGTCAGAGACTTAAAGGAGATACCGACAAGTCTCTAAATCATTTGTCGGTCACAACACAAACACTCACCAAGCCTCTCGTCAGAGGCTTAGTAATGTCAATATCAAGTTTCTAGATTACTTGATGAACATGTCGACAATAGTACTATTCTCATAATTTTGTCTAGACATTCTGTCACAATGAATTTGAGGTATTGTATCTCTAATCCATTCAAACACCTCTATTGCCACAACTTAGGCAATAAGACATCTTCCTACCACAACTTAGGCAATAAGACATCTTCCTACACGAAATAAAATCACATATGTTAATTGCACATTCAAATATAACTCATTGTGTTTGTATATAGTATTACCAACATGTGAAACCGTATCACCACTGTGATTTACCCGAATTCCATACTGTCATCCGGTGCTCACTATTTCACGTTTCACATGCTCATCGGTAGACTTGCTCACAAGCAAGGTTAAATTAAACATGTAGCATGTATAATTAATACCCCCACCATTTGGCAATATTCTGTATATACCAAGTCACATTTTTCAACGAGCCTACATGCTTCACTAATTTGATATGGCACTACTAACCATTCAATTTTCTTTGTGGACAGCCTCATATTGGTTTGCAACAAATGAACCCAAGTGTTTCCGTTAAGCACCGGTTTTGATATCATCGAAATAATAAACGCGTTGTTTAACGAAATATTGAACAACAATTAATTTGAACAAAAAATTATTCTAAACAAAATTTTTTTTTCTTTTAACAAATAAACATAACCGATCACGTTAAAGATATACTCCCTCCGTCCCTAAATAAGTGTCCACTATTGACTTTTTAAGTTTCCATTTCTTAACTTTGACCTTAAATTATTGGTATGTGCTTAAACACATACCTTTTCTTGACCAAAACCGGACCAAAATAACCAAAAACTAACCAATTATGCCAAATATATTGTGTTTTTGTGTTTTTACATATGCAGGCACGGATATCGAAGAAAACGACAAAAATCAAGCAAAGACCGGGAAAACGAGCACGAGATTTGGAAAGGATTCAAAGCCGAAGCCGGGATAGATAATTTTGCTCAAAAGTCAAAGTCAACCCTTAGAGTCTCACCAAATGACAAGAATGACCCTTGGATCAAATTTGGAAAGTTGGCATAATCAGTCCCTGAGAATTCAAGATATACACATTTGGTCCTTATGTTTTTAAAATACCAAATCTTAAATAAACACAAACCATAAACCGGATTTTTATTACCCATAAATAAACCCACACCCTTCAACCCACCAACCACGGCCCAACCACCTTTTATTACCAAAACCCGATCCATAACCCATCAACCAACCCACAAAACATAACCCGGGTCAAATCCTTATCACACACAGTCAAATAAAAATAAAAAAAACTCACACACACACCCGCCAAACAAATCCCTAAATATTACTGTTACCTTAGAACCCTAAATTAACCCATCTCACAATTACCACAATTAAGGGTACATATGGTACTTCACCCTTGATTTTTGAGCCTGAGCACATGTCAGAGAATGACAGGTCGCACACGGATTGCCAACGTGGACAAACGAAGCTATCTCATTGGACGGGACACCTCACGAATTTGATCCAAGGGCTATGATTATGTTTGATGATGAGATGAAAGATTCAAGGGCTGAGATTGAAGCTTCTGGTTACTTCCAAGCTCACCCCGTGGCTATAAAAGGAGCTCCTCATTCAACGGATTGAATGTTAGATTATTTAGGGTTAGTTTTTAGGTGTAAGAGTAGGTTTAATTTAGATCATGTTATAGCTTATTGTAGTCTACTATTGCAGTTTATTGTATTTTCATTCATCAGTTTTCAAATTAATGTACTCTTTAACTCAGTTTTAATCAAAGTCAACGTTGGTCAAAGTTCCTATTCATCAGCTTATTTATTTTGGTAAGTGCTTATTTTGGAGTTATTAGCTTATTCAGCCATTGTTTCTGATGTTTGAAATTAATATGTTGATTAGAGTTTAGTTGGTAATTCATTCTCTTAATTCAGCTTAATAAGTCAAATTAAAAGTCAACAGCTTAGATGCTTATTTTTTTTATGTTTCTAGTTTAGTTTTATTGGTTATCTGATCTCAGTTCAACTCCAGTATTATTCTGTTTTCAGCAAATTAGTTAGGATTAGTCTAGTTGAAAATTCAGTAGGCAGATAAGGTGTTTGGGATTTGGGGTATTATAGAAGGTAGTTGATCTTCCACTATTTCTAGTGTTCAGATAAGGTTTTGATTGCCTCAATAAGCTCAGGGTCATCTGAGCTTATTAGTGAACCCAAATTGGCATTCCTCAGTTTTTTTTTTAAGGTTGAAGTGAGTTTCTTAGGTTTGATATAGTTTTCAAAAGTTTTGCGCCAAAAATTATATAGTCTGCTGTCAGTTTGTTTAGTGCAGACCCTTGTTTTTTAAGCTGCTGAACTCAGTTCATTTTTGTCTTAATCAATTGAGTCTAGGTCTTCATTTTTGGTTTATAAGTAGTTTACATAGTGAGGATTAAGGGGATTATCTGGTATCTCACTTTTGGGCTCAGTAGGTAGCTTATTTTTCAGTTGCAAAAAGCCCCCTTAAACCTGTTATAGGCCTGCTACTAATTCAGTTTCCAACTTCACTTGTTCTAGGCTTCAATTAAGGTAGCAATAGTAGAGATAATTTGGGCATTTTGAGGTTTTTAGTAGCTTTTCATATGAGCTTTCAGGTCATACATTTGGATTTCAAAAACTAGCTTATGACTAGCTTTTAGTGTAGCTGCAATAGTGGTGATCATCACTTTGTTCCTGTTCTATTTTGAATCTGTTCAGCTTAATTGTTGCTTGTTGCTTGTGCTTATTCCTTCATTTTCAGTTTCTTTAAGCTTCCAGTAGTATCATGTATCAGTTTTGAGCTTTTGAGAATTTTTGGAGCTTAATTGCTTATTTTTAGCTTAATTCCCAACTGCTTATTGAACTGTTTTGCTTATTGTGGTTAAATCACTTTCTGAATTTATTTTTCCTAGATTAGAATTTTGATTTTATATTTTCTCAGAATTTTCCAGATTTTTCCAAAGTGTTTTAATATTTTTAAAAATTTTTAATTAGTTTAAATTAGTTTTAATTCATGAAAAATTATTAAAAAGTCAAGAAAAAATATTTTTCTTTTTCCAAAAAATTTCTTTTATCAGTTTTAATATAGGAAAATTATTTTCAAAATTTTAGGGCTTAGAATTTAGCATTTCACTTTTATTCGCGTTTTTAAATTTCGTCGCGTAGCATTTTTAAATTCAATTTCCGTTTTTTTTAGATTACGTGCTTAGATTACTTGTACCCGTAGCATAATTAGTTGTTTTTATTTAATATTTCATTGTTCGTAGTATAATATCACCCATTATCATCTCTTTTCACACACATTCACCACACAATTCGACAACGTTAACGAAAACTCGAATTCAACCTTCGTTGGGACACGACCCGGGGAAAAAGCATACGTTGCCTTTTCCTTCGGAAAAATAAATATTCTGAAAAAGACAAATCAAAAAATGGCACCGCTGCCGGGGAAGGCTTGAGAAGAGTTTAAATTTCGTTCGTTGGATCGTGTTTTGAAGACCCTTCCTCGGAAGTTATTCGTTTTTATAAAAATTAAAAAAAATATAATAACAAAAAGAAAATAAATAAAACACTTTTCCTAAAGTGTTTTCAAAAATACAAAACTAAAATAAATCCTCACTTTATTGAAAGTGTTGTAAACCATTCCGAATAAACAACAAAACAATCGTGAAATCAATTGATTTTCGGATTATCTTTTGATTACAACCTATACAAGTGGTTTAAGGATGGTCTTGACATTAAATTGCAGACCGAAAGAGGCGGGTTTTTAATCACCTTCGAGTGGACCTTTGCTTCTCCGCCACTCTGCGAGTAGTCATAAGAGAAACGGATATCGATTGAGAGATCGGTACCAAAAATAAATAATTCCTTTTAAAAATAAAAACCCAAAAAGATTTTCTCTTCAAAATTATTTTCCATTTTTCTTTTGTGATTTTCCATGTTTCTAAATTTAAAAAAACCCAAAAATAATCTTCTTTATCCTCTTATCTGTTTAATTCTACCCCTCTTATCCCTCTCTATATTGTTTAATTCTTATGGCGGACACGCGTTCTATGGAGGAATTACTTCGCATACCTATCGTACGATTTGAAAAGGCCATCGTTATTCCACCAATTCCTGCGGATGAATATGAAATAAACGTCGAGTTACTTAATTTCATAAATCCTTTCCATGGTTTTGAAAATGATGATCCTTATTCACACATCAGCAGATTTCTTCTAATAACTGGAACTTTCAAACTACATCAAGTGCCTGATGATGCGGTGAAGTTAATCTTGTTTCCGTTAACACTTAAAGGAGCAGCCAGGAAATGGCTTGATTATGAACCTCCTAACTCCATCACCACTTGGAATGATCTTGCATCAAAGTTCTTAAATCGATTTTATCCTCATTCCAAAACATTTGAGCTCAGAAAAGAAATCATGAATTTTCAACAATGTTTTGATGAGACTTTTGCCGAGGCTTGGGAGAGATTCAAAGATTTAAAATGGAAATGCCCACATCACGGTTTTTCGGAATTGCAACAAGTTGATATATTCTATAATGCTTTAACTCAATCGGATCAAGATTCATTTAATACTGCCGCCGGTGGCAATTTCTATTGTCGAACTCCGAAGGACCTCATGACGATTATCGAAAATAAATCGAAAGTTCGCACTGCACAAAACAAACCGGTAGTAAGTTCCCAATTTCGCAATGAAGAATCAATTGGAGAATTCCTAGCCGAAGAGCAAGCAGCTAAAGTGAGTGCCCAATTTTGCAAGACTTTCGTTCACATTGACGATGATGATGAGGATTCTATCCAAATGAAGGAGAATTATGAGAATTCGTCAGCTGCAATCCCGCCCGTCTTACCGACGATGGACCCAGAGGACTCTCTCATAATGGGGGACGAGCATCTCAGCACTATTCCGGCAACGAAATCGGACAAAGTAATAAAGTCTAGTGTTGAGGACCTTGTCCCAATCCAAAGTGAGTCCGAGGGTATTTCCGTCAAAATATGTGATTTGCCTCCTCTCGATAATTTTGAGACTTCTTTCGATGATTATACTTCGAGTGATGACGATTCTTATGGAGACATCGATTATGTTGAGGCATCACCTCCCCATTTTGAGCTCGTTGATGGAGAGATTGACACTGATATTCTTCTGACGATCAAGGATGATATACTTCGTGAGAAATTATTGAATATCAATCTTCTCATTTCTAAGATCGAATCATTGAATGACAATCCAACTCCATCTACTGATTCTATGCTCAATTCTCCCTCCTTATCTCCTATCCCCGTTGAGGATAGTGACTTTTCCTCGGTTAAACTTTCGAGTGGCAATCCCACTCCCACTTCTGATCCAGTCATTTCCGACTCTTCCCCTTCTCTCACACCGGTTGAGGGAAGTGATTTCACTTTGGAAGAGATCGAGGTTTTTGTTGAGAATAATTCAATTTCATCGGAAATTGAGCCGGGGGAGAAGAGAGGAGTAGTGGCAGTACCACTTCTCATATCTCTTTTCCCAAGCATGATTCGTTTATCTTTGAGGAGTTCTTCGATGAACTCACTCACATCCTATCTCCTCCGGAATATGATCATTTTTACTTTGATCTTGAGGAAGATATTAGTCTGGGGGGAGGTGTACTTTCTCATAAGTATTTACACATTGAAGATTTCATCCCGACCCTCCCTCCCGAGACTTTTAAAAAATCTGCTTTTGAGGATGAAGAAATGATCTTAATTGTTATAAAAATGTTTCTTCCATTCATCACATATACTGTGGCTTCTCCCATCCTTCACTCCTTCGGGAGTGAGGATACCATCTTTGACCCCGGTATTACCATTTATGGTTATTTTTTCTAAAAATACCGTGGGTATCTCGTCGGTGTGGAACTTTCATATGCTTCAATGTTTATCCAAACATCTTGAACGAAAGTCCGATGGAGATTTCTTTTTCCACTTGCTCCCCCATGGACAATTAAATTCGGGGTCGAGTCAAGCTCATGTGACTCGGTTACCAAAAACAAGTGCTTCGTGGGAGGCACCCCATGCTTATCCTTCTATCTTCTTATCTTATTTCTAATAAAACATGAAGAGGTCTCCTCTTCCATATCTTGTGTTTCGTCTTTTCTGTGATGTGTCCAGGATTTGCCCGATGATTGAAGACTCTCGTGCTCGTGGTTTGCTTCTCTCCACTCGAGTTTCATCATTCGTTGCTTATCCGATATCCTAAATCTTATCGTTTTACGTTTATCTTTGGCATAATTAATAAACGGCCTTAGATTTATGTAGGAGAACCCTTACCTTTAAGACATTGGGGACAATGTCTCGTTTTAGTCTGGGGGGGTGATCTTTCGATTTGATTTTGCCTTGCATTTTTTCCGTTTACTCATGCAACCCCGTTTTTCCTCAAAAATTGAAAAAATTCAAACAAAAAAAAAATGAGAAAAATATAAAAAATTTTGCAAAAATATAATAAATTTTGACATTTTTGTTGACTTTCCACTGGTGAGAGTAGGAATAAAATTCTGACTTGACCGGGCGTGTTGAGCCCTAGCTTGTCCCTTTAACCGTTTATAATCTATAAGCTCGTGCTAGTCTTTTACACAAGGAGCTATAAAATGCGAATTCTTTTTAAGAGTTTGCAAGTTCCCGTATTTGACTTTATATAGGCATGGCTTGATTATAAGGCTAAGCATTCGCGGATCTTATTATTTAAGATTTTAAATTTGCGAAGAACGAGAAATGATAGAGTTGTTTATAAGTTAGATTGCTAAACGTGGAGTAGTTGGATCTCTTTAGAGCTCATCAAAGTTACTTGTGGCTTTTTGTTCCCATAAGTTTGTTTCATCCAATAATAGTAATCTAGGAATAATTAAAGGTATTTTGGTTTTGGCGATAATTAGTTTTTATTTCTTCCTTAGAGAATTCTTGCTTATGAAAGTTGGGTACACATCAAGGTACTGTCAGTGTTACGGTGTAATAGACTATTCCATCTTGCCGGCTCGCAACCGATGTTGGGATTGATATAAAAGCCGTAGGACTTGGGGTTTGGCAACACAAATAATTAATAAATATGATAATGTATAACAATAATCCAAAGCCATAAAAAGTTTTCTACATCTTGCCGGTTCACAGCCGATGTTGTAGACTTCTAATAAAGGCAGAGGAAAAATTCCAAGGTCATAATAGACTATCACATCTTGCCGGTTCGCAGCCGATGTTGTGATTGTTATAAAGGGCTAAGGATTAAATACGTTAATGTGCTTAATAATGTTAAAAATGCCAAACTTCGACTCCGGGGATATCCTAATAAAAGCTTCTGTCTCTGGACTCGTAGATGAGTTGTTTCGGTCGTATATAAAAGGGATATCCTCAAAATCGTGTTAAATCAGAGACCTTGATGTGGACCTCATTTTTGTATGCAACGGTTTTCGAGGGAAGGTTTGGAAACTACTTAGCGTCTAAACTAGGTATCTTTATCGGACTAAAACTTATCGAAATGAGAATATGAAGAAATTCATTTCTCACAAAAAATAAAATAAATAGAGGAAAATAGGAATTTGGGAACGAGAAGTAATACACAATTAACTATCATGGGTAGTGTTGGCAATCTAACTTGTAAATGACAATGATTTCGTTTTTAAGCTTAGCTTGGAGAATCGTGAAAAATCAGGAACGACGAATTTTATCCGTATGGTCACTTCTTTATGAGTCATGTTTCCTACTCGAAGACCCTAAAAGTTATCGTCAGATAATGATTGTCGACAAAGCCGTCACGTGGAAAATAAGAAAAATACAAAAATAGAATAAAAGGAAAATCGGAGAGTTTTTAGAACTTAAGATTTCTTAATCTCTTTTGAAAATTTTGCTACTTCTCAAAGTTAGTAAAAAGAGATTGGAAATTTTCGGTTTTAAAAACGTGTTTTTATAACATTGCGTGAGGACACAGCAATATCTTAGTCTGGGGGAATTTGGTATGTGCTTAAACACATACCTTTTCTTGACCAAAACCGGACCAAAATAACCAAAAACTAACCAATTATGCCAAATATATTGTGTTTTTGTGTTTTTACATATGCAGGCACGGATATCGAAGAAAAGGACAAAAATCAAGCAAAGACCGGGAAAATGAGCACGAGATTTGGAAAGGATTCAAAGCCGAAGCCGGGATAGTTAATTTTGCTCAAAAGTCAAAGTCAACCCTTAGAGTCTCACCAAATGACAAGAATGACCCTTGGATCAAATTTGGAAAGTTGGCATAATCAGTCCCTGAGATTTCAAGATATACACATTTGGTCCTTATGTTTTTAAAATACCAAATCTTAAATAAACACAAACCATAAACCGGATTTTTATTACCCATAAACAAACCCACACCCTTCAACCCACCAACCACGGCCCAACCACCTTTTATTACCAAAACCCGATCCATAACCCATCAACCAACCCACAAAACATAACCCGGGTCAAATCCTTATCACACACAGTCAAATAAAAATAAAAAAACTCACACACACACCCGCCAAACAAATCCCCAAATATTACTGTTACCTTAGAACCCTAAATTAACCCATCTCACAATTACCACAATTAAGGGTACATATGGTACTTCACCCTTGATTTTTGAGCCTGAGCACATGTCAGAGAATGACAGGTCGCACACGGATTGCCAACGTGGACAAACGAAGCTATCTCATTGGACGGGACACCTCACGAATTTGATCCAAGGGCTATGATTATGTTTGATGATGAGATGAAAGATTCAAGGGCTGAGATTGAAGCTTCTGGTTACTTCCAAGCTCACCCCGTGGCTATAAAAGGAGCTCCTCATTCAACGGATTGAATGTTAGATTATTTAGGGTTAGTTTTTAGGTGTAAGAGTAGGTTTAATTTAGATCATGTTATAGCTTATTGTAGTCAACTATTGCAGTTTATTGTATTTTCATTCATCAGTTTTCAAATTAATGTAATCTTTAACTCAGTTTTAATCAAAGTCAACGTTGGTCAAATTAATTAGTGCTCAGATAAGGTTTTGATTTGATGGGCTTTGTGAATTTCAGATTAATTAGTGCTCAGATAAGGTTTTGATTGCCTCAATAAGCTCAGGGTCATCTGAGCTTATTAGTGAACCCAAATTGGCATTCCTCAGTTTTTTTTTTAAGGTTGAAGTGAGTTTCTTAGGTTTGATATAGTTTACAAAAGTTTTGCGCCAAAATTATATAGTCTGCTGTCAGTTTGTTTAGTGCAGACCCTTGTTTTTTAAGCTGCTGAACTCAGTTCATTTTTGGCTTAATCAATTGAGTTTAGGTCTTCATTTTTGGTTTTTAAGTAGTTTACATAGTGAGGATTAAGGGGATTATCTGGTATCTCACTTTTGGGCTCAGTAGGTAGCTTATTTTTCAGTTGCAAAAAGCCCCCTTAAACCTGTTATAGGCCTGCTACTAATTCAGTTTCCAACTTCACTTGTTCTAGGCTTCAATTAAGGTAGCAATAGTAGAGATAATTTGGGCATTTTGAGGTTTTTAGTAGCTTTTCATATGAGCTTTCAGGTCATACATCTGGATTTCAAAAACTAGCTTATGACTAGCTTTTAGTGTAGCTGCAATAGTGGTGATCATCACTTTGTTCCTGTTCTATTTTGAATCTGTTCAGCTTAATTGTTGCTTGTTGCTTGTGCTTATTCCTTCATTTTCAGTTTCTTTAAGCTTCCAGTAGTATCATGTATCAGTTTTGAGCTTTTGAGAATTTTTGGAGCTTAATTGCTTATTTTTAGCTTAATTCCCAACTGCTTATTGAACTGTTTTGCTTATTGTGGTTAAATCACTTTCTGAATTCATTTTTCCTAGATTAGAAATTTGATTTTAAATTTACTCAAAATTTTCCAGATTTTTCCAAAGTGTTTTAATATTTTTAAATCATTTAATTAGTTTAAATTAGTTTTAATTCATGAAAAATTATTAAAAAGTCAAGATAAAATATTTTTCTTTTTCCAAAAAATTTCTTTTATCAGTTTTAATATAGGAAAATTATTTTCAAAATTTTAGGGCTTAGAATTTAGCATTTCACTTTTATTCGCGTTTTTAAATTTCGTCGCGTAGCATTTTTAAATTCAATTTCCGTTTTTTTTAGATTACGTGCTTAGATTACTTGTACCCATAGCATAATTAGTTGTTTTTATTTAATATTTCATTGTTCGTAGTATAATATCACCCATTATCATCTCTTTTCACACACATTCACCACACAATTTGACAACGTTAACGAAAACTTGAATTCAACCTTCGTTGGGACACGACCCGGGGAAAACGCATACGTTGCCTTTTCTTTTGGAAAAATAAATATACTCAAAAAGACAAATCAATTATTTTATTTATGTTATTTAATAATTGATGCAAAATATATGAATAGATTGGGTTTTAAATGTATTGTAATTGGTATAATTTTAATATATTATTAAATAACACAAATGAAATAATTTAAGGTCAAAGTTTTAAAAAGAAGACTTTAAAAGTCAATAGTGGCCATTTATTTAGGGACGGAGGGAGTAAAATATAACAAACACCTTGAGTAGATATTGTGCAACAACATTTGGCACAATCTAATAGTGACCACCTCCTGTCAACTATACATAATGTTACTTCACGCAAGACATCCAACGCACTCTAGATTCATCTTGTATTTCTGTCACATCACAATGTTCCTCCTCGAAATTGTGATCGATACATTCCTTCATGAGTGTACTTGGCATTTGGTGGCACACAAAACATGAGGAACATCCACAAGAATCAACATATTACATTTCGAGTAGATAACCTCAACCACACATAATAGTGCTTCCACACACTATTAGGAATCACTCATGTTCACGTTTGGAATCTATCATCTCAGAGCTTCATGCATTCATAATCTCATATCCGCATTTCGTTGTAACCTTACAACAAAAGAAATTTATAAAACGACAAATATTTATAGTTTACATTTAATTAGTTTGTTATCGATTGTACCCTCATGTACAAATAAATCATCAACCCATGTTACTAAAGAAACAAACCACTAAATGCAAATTGAGTATCAGTTCAACATCTAAGTACATGAAACTCGTTTTACTATATTTCAGTAAACTCATTATATGCATGAAACTCATCTACAAGGTGATGGTGAAATACCATGGCTATCAAAACATCCAATAGTGTTACAAAACCCACAAAATTAGACTAAAATTTCCGTCTAGTTGTTACCAAACAAAAACCACAAAATTAGACTAAAATTTCAGTCCAGTTGTTACCATTTCATGACCAATTTTGTGCCTCAATTCAAAACACACTTGTATCACAATACAAATAATTAGCTCTTTAAGCAACATGTCTTGAAACTGAATTTATTACAAGTTGTAAAAACCCTTAAAATCATATTATGGTTCCAACGTAAACCCTCTAATCTGTAGAGATAAACACCTTTAAGATTGTTGTATGAGTAAACTCCAAAATACATCCCTGTGGTTTGGCCAATTTCGCACGATACATCCCTCCCGAAAAAGTTGCAACATACACATCCCTCCGTTAGTAAAAGTCAAACACAATACATCCACGAGGACGAACGGTGCAAAGATTGTGTCGTTAACTTGGACACGTGGCAGTTATCTCTTTTTAAATAAGGGTAATTCTGTCATTTTAACACCCACACCTACTCACTCTTTTTCTTTTTTAATCAAATAACAAACACAAAAAACAAACACAAACTCACCACGACAAATCAAAACCCAGATTTAACATATTCATAAACTCAGATTTCACTCAAACTCAATATTCACTCAAACTCAATATTCATAAACCCATATTCATAAACCCAGATTCAAAAACACAAACACATATAAAAAAACACAAACACAAATCAAACACAATCGAAATCAAAAGCGGGTCGAATCAATTTTACAATTTTACTTTTGTGAAATAGAATCATTTTGACAAAACAGAAAAATGAAAGGCCAAAATTAGAAACTCATATCAAAGACCCACGAATATAAACACAACCACCACACCAAAAGTGAGAACCATTTTCTGTTTTACATACGACCCATGAAAATAATGAGGTAGTGAGAGGAACAAATAAAAAAGGTTTTTCAGAGGGTAGTTGCCGCCTCTCTTCGCCAATAATTTCCACCACCATCATCCAACAACAACCCTCATAATATATACATCTACGATCTATCTGTCTTACTGTCTATAAACCAAACCATTAACACAACTAAGAACCTTTTGTTGGTTTCTTTTACAAAAGATATGGTCTCGGCTAAGATCTTTCCAATAGATCTATGATGGCTATTGTTCATACAGAAAAATATAAAGATTGGTTTCGATGGTGGTCGTGGGGTTTGATGGTGGTGATAAACAACCTAAGATCTTGTTGTTTCGTGAGATGGGTCGTTTATTTGTGAGGTTGTTCTTCGTAGTTAGGTAGTTCGTAGATGGGTTTAATTGTTTGTTGTTTGATTTTTGAAATAACACCACGAATCATATTGAAATAACTCCACGAATCATATTGATTTGCTGGGTTTTTATAAGTTGTGTTTTTTATTTGTGTTTGTTATAATTTGGGTTTGACTTATAAGAGTATTAAAAGAATAGTGTGTGAGTAGGTGTGGGTGTTAAAAAGACTTAATTACCCTTGCTAAAAAGAGATAACTGCCACGTGTCCAAGTTAACGACACAATGTTTGCACCGTTCGTCCTCGTGGATGTATTGTGTTTGACTTTTACTAACGGAGGGATGTGTATGTTGCAACTTTTTCGGGAGGGATGTATCGTGCGAAATTGGCCAAACCACAGGGATGTATTTTGGAGTTTACTCTTGTTGTATACTTGTTCTCAATAATTGTAACATGCTGTTTAACGTTGTTCCATAAACACCATCTAATGTATTATAAGAACAAAATAGAGACTCGAGTTAACACAAACAACATCAATGAATAAGAGTGTTAAATATGAACCTGAACCAACAAAACACGCAACCTGTTAAGGACATTTCTGTAGAACACGAGATAACGTTCGAGAGCTCCGCACGGGATATAATCCCTGTCCTTAAAGGTGTTTACGCGCTCAATTTGCTGCAAGCCTCTTGCGTAATGGACCCCAGGATTTGATGCAGACGCGACGTTGTTCATCACCAGCATATGATAACAACATAATGACAATGGCGGAGTAGAAAACGGTTCGACAAGTATGCTAGAACACAGGAGCAGTCAAGCCCTTATGTATGTGTTGTAGTGTGTTTTGCTACCTCAAAAGTGTTCATAAATACTCCCTTTTAAAGCTTAAAATCAACCCTCTAAACATGATCAAAAGAAACAATGATCATGGCAAGAAAATAGGATGTGGTGGTGGAGATGGTTGCAAGTCATGGCTGCCATCCAAATCTCCTCGTACTCCTATTTTCTAGTTGACTTATTAGCCCACACACTTTTGGTTACAACTTAAACATGTTGTACCACAAGCAACACAAAATGTACATAGATCCAACGCATATAGAGATAGTACATTATGCTTCATCATTTTAAACTTGCCAACCTTATCACAAAATTCCAACACTAGAAACGAGAGCAGCTATTGCTTATGATGGTGTACCGCAAACTTACATGCACGAAAAGTCCAATAAATCATCTGAAAAAAAAGGTGCTAATGACCAAGGTGGCTCGTTTTCTAAAAAAGGAAGAGAATTCACCGACATGAATTAAATTTAATAATCGCATGATTACATCCGTTCCCTAGCAGCAAGGATATGAGTTGATCGTATAGAACCAATTCACTAAGACACTTTTTGCCCAAACATTGAAATAAAAAGACATTACAATCACGAACAAGAATCCCGGCGGACGAAAAAAAAGCATCGCGATTAACCTTTGGTTTGTGGATACATGTTTTCTGTGCCGGAGGTTGTCGGTTTTTTTTTAACAACCCTAGGGAATGGCACTCGCAACTAATAGTACCCACGACCTATTTGTTAATAGGTCATTCACTAGGGGTGTTCAAAAAACCAATAACGTACCTCTGTCACAGAAAACAAGTATCCACAAACCAAAGCGGAGATAACTTTCGGTTCTGGGGTATTGATATGAGCTAAATGTCTATAAAATGGCAGTTAAAAAATTTCTAATACCCAAACTGAATCGAACTAGCTCGCGAAGACATAAACACTCCCCCAATCTCATATACTAAGTCAAGTTCCTTTTATATCATAAGAGGAATTGGTAACGGTTGATAGATCAAATGGATTCGACTCAACACTTAGAACTCTTAAAGGGGCGTTCGGTTTGTATTAGGGGTCACTATAGCTATAGGCATGGGAGAGGGTTTATAAAGCCATCACCAGTGGAGGTTATAGAAAATGCATACATTTGTGGGTTTCATACCCTCGCAAATCAAACTCACAAACCAAACAACTTTATTGGGAGGTCATTTCTTCATTTGCATACCCCAAACAATGTTGTCCCAATTCTTGTATGAAAATGATAAGTTGCAAAGTAAAATGAATAAGTAAATTTTCAATATTGTCTAACCATTGTATCAAATGTAATATTACATATTTATAGGTTTCCAATCGGTGCCTTGGAACCATTGTAACGTTTCATGATTAACTAATAACTACCATAACCGAATTTCGGTTATTAACTAACTAAATAACAAGTTTGGTCCTTCAAGTTATAATATATACATAAGTACATGAGAAGCAATGTGTCAAGATTATTTTTTGACCACATTCTCCTCCTTAATCTTGATCGTTGCTTCGTCCTAAGTCTTGAACTCCGAGCATTTGTCTCATAGTCACGAACTTCAATCTTGGTAGAGCCTTTGTTAGAATATCTGCTCTTTGTAGTTCTCCGCTGGCATGTTCCACGTTGATGTGCCCATTCTCTACGCATTCACGAATGAAATGATAGCGAATGTCGATGTGCTTGCTTCTTCCATGAAAAACTGGGTTCCTAACAAGTGCTATTGCTGATATGTTATCCACCTTCAACGTTATCCTTTTCTCTTCCCATCCAGTTAATTCACTAAGTAGTCGCTTTAACCATAAGGCTTGACATGCTGCTCCAGTAGCCGCCATGAATTCTGATTCACACGATAAGAGCGCCACTGTTGGTTGTTTCTGAGTACACCAGGTAATAGGTGACTCTCCAAAGTAAAATACTATCCCAGTAGTTCCTTTTCCTTTATCGGTTTTGATTCCATAACTACTGTCACTGTAACCTGTAATCTTGCAGCCGCCTTCTTTCTTGTAAACTATGCCATGCTCCTTTGTTCCTTTGATGTATCGAATTACTTGCTTTACCGCCTTTAAGTGATGTTCCTTCGGGTCTTGCATGAATCTGCTAAGTAATCCGACTGAGTAACTAAGATCTGGTCTTGTATGTAATAAGTACCTGAGACTTCCAATTAAACTTCTGTAATAAGTTGTGTCAACTGTATTTCCATCTTCCGCCTTGACCAACTTAGTACCGGGATCCATTGGTATCTTTGTATCATTGCTGTCTATCATACTTGTTTCATTCAAGATCTTGTTAATATATCCTGCCTGTTTGATTGTAATCTCTCCTCCTGTCTGCGTAACTTCTATCCCAAGGTAATAAGCTAACAATCCTAAGTCGCTCATTTCAAATTTATCCTTCATTTGGGATTTGAACAATTCTATTTCCTTCCTTGGAGTGCCCGTTATTATCAAATCATCTACATAAACTCCAACTATAAGTGGAGAAGTCTTGCTTCTCTTCGTGTAAACTGCTTGTTCAAGATTACATTTCTTGAAATCTAATGACTTCAATGTCTGATCAAGTTTAACATTCCAAGCTCGTGGTGCATGTCTTAAGCCGTACAAAGCTTTAATGAGCTTGTAGACTTTTCCTGAATTTCCTTCTTGAATGAATCCTTCAGGTTGTGTAACATAGACTTCTTCCTTCAAATCTCCATGTAAAAATGCTGATTTTACATCTAAGTGATGTACTTGCCATCCATGATATGCTACTAATGCTAATATTAACCGAACCGTTTCAATCCTAGCAACTGGCGCAAATACTTCATCGAAGTCTATTCCTTGTTCTTGTACATATCCTTTTGCTACTAAACGTGCCTTATATTTGATGATCTTTCCTTTTGCATCTCTCTTTGTTTTGAAAACCCATTTAAGTCCTATTGCTTTCTGGTCTTCTGGTAAATCAGTAAGAGTCCATGTGTTATTCTTGTTGATTGAATCCAATTCAATTTCCATGGCCTCAATCCATTTCTTGTCCGTTGATGCTTCCTTGTAATTACGTGGTTCCTCTTCTGTGAGTAGTAAACTTGTAGTTTCAACTCCAGGTGCATCCCTATATAATTCTGATATATTTCTAAAACCTGGTACTGGTCTATCATCAAATCTATGATCTGAGTTCCCAAGTGAACTAGTAGTAGCTTCTTTTTCTTCTTCTTCTGAGTGTGGGTTGTAAGTGTATGTAGGTGGGGTAATTGGTGAAGTTGGATCTGGAATTAGATCCTGTTCCTGATATATGTTATTAGTGTTTTCTGTGTTGACTAGTATAGGTTTTTCATTGTCAACTCCTTCTATCACAAAACTTGTCCAAAATGAGTCTTGTATACCTTCTTCCTCTTCATTCTTATTCCAATCCCATGGTTTTGTTTCCATAAACTTTACATCCCTACTAACATCTTTCTTCTTTCCTATTGGATCATATAACCTATATGCTTTTGATCCTTCCTCTACACCTAAATAAATCAATGGTATGCTTCTATCATCCAACTTCTTCAATTGAGGTATTGTTATCTTGGCATAAGCTGTGCATCCGAATATCTTTAGGTTTTCCAAATTTAGTTTTCTGTTGTAGAGTGCCTCATATGGGGTTTTATCTATCAGGGCTCGTGTAGGTACCCTATTGAGTATATAAATGGCGTGTCTGACTGCTTCCGCCCAAAAAGTTAATGGTAACTTCATTGCTTTCATCATACTCCTCGTAGTTGATAACACTGTCCTATTTTTCCTTTCTACTACTCCATTCTGTTGTGGGGAGTAAGGTGCTGTCAACTGTCGTGCTATTCCATTCTCTTTACAGTAATTTGTGAATTCATTTGATGTAAATTCACCTCCCCTATCTGTTCTTAGCATTCTCAACTTTATTCTCATTTCCATTTCTATTTGTTGTCTATAATTCTTGAAAGTGTCAAAGGCTTGATCTTTCGTTGTCAGAAAATAAGCCCACATAAATCGTGTACAGTCGTCTACTAACAAGAATATATATTTCTTTCCAGAATGTGTGGCCGGACTTATTGGACCATATAAATCTCCATATACTAAGTCTAATGGGTTCTTTGATCTAAACTTAGCTTGATTTGGAAATGGTGTTCTACAGTGTTTTCCTAATAAACATGCATCACAAACCTGTCCTGCATGGTTTATTCTTGGTATTCCTTCCACTAGACCCTTCCTAGTCATTTTGTTGATTTGATCAAAGTTCAAGTGACCTAGTCTAGCATGCCATAACCATGCTTGGTTATCTAACTGTGCTAAGAGGCATATAGGTGTTTCTATTTGCAGTCTAATACTGTAAAGTCTATTCTTCGATCTTTCAACCTTCATCAACAACTTCTTATTCTTATCATACAAGGTCAGTTGGTTTCCATCCATAATGACTGATGCGCGTGATGTGTCGTTGCGGTTTAGCAGTTTTAATGCCTACTCAAGTTTTAAATTTATATTTAGCCGACTTATCAATAACACACACACTTAACGAGCAGTGTACCCGGTCAGTATGAAGATAATGGTAAGTAGAGTGTCGATCACTAAGAGTGGAACGTATAATCTCGTTAATCTAATCAGTATTTTAATATCCTAACGCAAGGGGGTTTCAGCCTGAGAGACTGGCACAGTTTTGTTTGCAATTAAATAATAAAATAAACAAATAGGCACGAATCAGCAAGTAGCACACACGTACACAGATAGATACTTGAGACAATAAGGGGGCTGTCCTTATGATTAAGTAGATTGTCACTTGTTTTATTGATAGCTTTATATGAAGTGTATGTAATTAACCCTTTCTCGTTGGTCCTATTCTCATCGGCGAGTAAACCCTTAATGACGACTTATGTCTAAAAGTTATTCCTAAGTGATCAATTTAGAAACAACCGTGGGAGCCACACCTTGTCCCGCAGTCGGGTGCCCGCAAGCCACTAATAAACACAGAGGTGGTCAATGCACTAATAAGTAGTAACCAAAGACATCAACATATAAACTTTAATTGATGGGAAAGCAAGTATTAAAGGGAGTGCAATCTTTCCGTTGTCACATTACACAAGCCACCAATCCTGATGAATTAAAGTTTGCTAAAACAATAAAACAAAACTACTTAATGAATTAAATACATGCAGCACCTTCTTACAGCTCTTGTATCTTCGATTTGGGTGTGTCTTGTGCTGCCTTCTTGACTGAATTCGTCCTTCTCTTCTGTTCGGTCTTTAGGTTTTCGAACTTCCGAATCTCCGAACTCTTTTATGCGTCTGGTCTAAGGGGTATTTATAGTTTGTGTCTGAGGGAAGATGCGGCGCATCTACTTAAGTAGATGCGGCGCATGTACTTAACTTCGCGTGGGGTCCAAGATTATAATATTCAGGAATATTCGTACACCGCCAGAAGATGCGGCGTAACTCTTTATTAGATGCGGCGCATGTCCTCTTGTATCTTGGATCGTATCTGGTGATATCTTGATAGAGATGCGGCGCATGTTGATAGTGAGATGCGGCGCATCTGGAGCAGAATTGACTTGATCTTGTCCATGTCAGTAGACTTCCACTTTATGTACGTTTTGCTCCATTATTAGTCCAAAATCGCCAAGTTTCACCAAATGCTTGTTTTTACCTGAGAATTACAAAAGTAAACGATTAAGTATCAATCCTCATACATAATATAGTAAAACAAGTCAAATTAATAGGATAAATGATAGTAATAAAATGTACTTATTTGAGTTCATCAAATATCCCCCCACTTGAACTTTACTTGTCCCCAAGTAAACCTTAGATTAAATCTCATGAAAATGTATCCTAAAAGATGTTAGGATTTATTTTTATATTTAAGCATGTATTCGTTCATTTCATAATCACACAACTAAACACTTAACGAATTAGAAGTAAAATAAAATAAGTCGATAAAAGCAAATCTAATCGTTTAACTGTCCAGTCGTGACGAATATTCTATCATAAGCTTGGCAAGTATACACATCTCCACCACTAAAGCTAAGGAATAACAAGTCTAAAGCGGTAAAAAGGGTTTTTAGGCTTAAGGGTTAATTATTCTTATTTACACTATCGATCTCAAATTCCAGAAAAGGCGACAAAATCACAAATACATGATCGAATCCACGAACACGATACTTGCAATTGCTCAAATCCTTAACTCGAATAGGCTAAAGATAGGTCCAAACTTCACCAATAATAATATATCAAAAAGGGCGACAAAATCATAAATACATAGCCGAATCCACGACTACGATACTTAAGATTGCTCAAATCCCTAATCTCAATAAATCAAAGGTTTGGTTGGATAAAGAACAATACAGGGTATGGATAACATTTGGGATATAAATTGGTGTAAAAATAAAAATAAACAAAACAAATAAATTAAAATCCTAAGTGTGGTTAATCACTATCCCAACCATCCCATGAATAAGACTCATATCATTGAATAACTCACGCTTTAACACTTGAAACACACGCTTTAGGTAGACACGAATTATACTCAACAAAATCTTAATCAAAGAATAAACCTTAATTGGCATTCCCATAACTGCCAATTCCCATTCAATCCATAAATATATAACAACTAGTGGTGATATCGACCACTTACATAACTTTACATCGTTGGCTTAAAATAAACATCCAACTCTTTTTTTTTTTTTTTTTTCTTTCTTTTTCTTTTCTCATTTTTTTTTTTTTTTTTTTTTTTTTTTTTTTTTTTTTTTTTTTTTTTTTTTGAAACATAAACATAGATGTGTAAAATTTCACCACATCACTATAACTTTCTTTCCGGATAATTTTTCCATACTTTTCATAACTTCAGAAATAATGGTAAATAGTGAAAGTAGTAAACACACGAAAAATAAACTCCAAAATATACAATATTTACTTTCACTCCAATTGCATTGTGCAATTTCCCGACCTAACCATATATAATGAATTACGCACGCGAACACAGGTAATGTAAGGAAACACACTCTGCCTATAGCAATTAACCAACCACGGATTCTAATCTACAGGGTAGGCTAAGGTTTAAGGTGTAACGAAACATTTTAAACATAGGTGTAAGAAACGAAAGGAATGGCTCTGAGGGTTTTTCTAGGGGTATCTTACTCTAAAAGTGAGAGTAACAAAAGGGTTTATACGGGGGTTAACTAACCAGTGTAGTTAGTTAATAACACATAACATATAAAGGCTTTTTGGTGTAATCCTAGAATTTTTACCAAGTTAGACAAGTCATTCCAATTAAATAAATAATACTCATTATGGTGGTCTCGAATAGTATACAAGCCAAGTTCTAAAGTTTACAAGTCACCGGCACACTCATAGATTTGTGAATTTTGGAAAATCACAATTTTTGAAAATAATGTCATGTGTGCAGTTATGTAACTTAGATCTTAAACAAAAACATGCTAAAAAAATTTTAAGTTTGATATATTAAGCACATTTTAAGCATAATTTTTGAAAAAGTTTAGGACAAGTAATTGTTAAGTGTTCTAATTCTCCTATCCCCCCACTTAAGTTAAACAACGTCCTCGTTGTTTGTATAAAAGGTTAAAAACTGGAAAATAAAAAGAATTAGAACAGAAAAACTCCCCTGAGATTTGCTCGGTATGATCCTCCATTAGTATATGAGCAAAAATCATCTTTCTTGTGGATTAGAACGTTAAAGCTTCATGCTTGATGTATCCACAGAAAATTCAGGAAACTATAATACCACCAACACTTTAAAACACACCTAAGATAAGAAAGGTTCAACTTGCATAATACATTAGTAGTTAGGTAAAAATAAAACTTAAAAATTAAAACTGGAAATCATCAGGTCAGTCGATGCGCCGTATCCTATTGAAGAAGATACGCCGTATCGAGCCTGGAATAAATACGGATCAGAATAAAGATGCGCCGCATCCTTAACCAGGGATGCGCCGCATTAAAAATAAACTGATAAATAGTTTTAAAGTCGAAAATAAAAATGCAGAAAAATAAAATAAGATATGACCATTGCAGAGGATGCGTCGCATCTCAGGACTGAGATGCGCCGTATCTTCGTGCGGCCTGGACTGACTCGACACAGAAAACAGAATAATAAAAGATAAATCTTCCGGGTTGTCTCCCGGTCAGCACTTGTCTTTATTCCAGAGTCTTCAAGTTAGACTCACGTTCAGCACTTTAGTATCGATCATTGAAGGAGTCGGAAACATCACGCTCCTTCATCGCCAATTCAGTAATATTGAACACTCCTTGCTCGTCCTTAATTTCCACGCCGTTCCTCTTTAATATCTGTATAAATAAAGTCCTGTCCCTTTCGGGCAGAGATGACAAAATGATAGACGGGAAATTCTTATAATTATGTAGGCACAAATAAGCAAGGTGGGGTGGTAGTTCAATAAACACATCATGATTCAAATTCGTTTTCTCAACTATTCTCCTACGTTTATTAATTACTACACAATCATACCACTCATCATCAGAATCACTAACAACATCGCGTCTAAGTTCGGTAGGTACATTAAGGTCAATGAATTCCTCAAAGTCTTCATGATTAGGATTAGTTGAGTTGTTTTGAATCAATGTTTCTCCCATAAGTCTAGCTTCAAGATCGAGGTCCATACGCTCTCTTAATCCTAGCACATAAATACCTCTAATAATGCTTTTAGCTGGATCTTGGCACTTATAGACTAGTTTATTATTCCCTACCCTTAATGAAATTTTTCTCTTAAACACATCAATCTTAGCATGGGCAGTAGACAAGAAAGGTCTTCCGAGGATTAAAGGAATCTTAACATCCTCGGGCATGTCTAGTATAATAAAGTCCACGGGAAAAATAAATTGCTCAATCTTAATTAGCACATTATTAGCAATCCCCTCAGGTCGTTTTACTGTTTTATCAGCCAGTTCAATAAGTAATTTAGTTGGTACTAATTTTCCTAGTCCTAGGGTAGCGAATGTCTTAAGAGGCATAACACTAACACTAGCTCCTAAGTCAGCCAACACATTATTGAAAGATATATTATTAATAGAACAAGGTAGAGTAAAACTTCCTGGGTCTCTTTCTTTATGAGGCAAGGCATTTGAGTCGGTTGCAGGGCTCTCTTCTTTCATTGTTGCCTTGATCTCCTCTTCAATTTTTGTCTTCTCTTTTAGTAGTCTCCTTAAGCTGATTGAAGAGTTAAAGAAAAATTCGGGTCTTGCACCATCATTACCATTCATCGATCTTCTAGGTATATTAGGAGTGACTTCTTCAGTAGTGCTTATGGCCTTGACATGATCCCTTGGGTTGGTTTCAGTTGAGCTCGGTAAACTTCCATATCCCCTTTCTTGAAGAACTTTGCTCATTTGACCAATTTGTTGTTCCAATGCTTTGATCGAAGCTCCTTGATTTCTTGTAGTAGTGTACGTTGAAGCTCGAATTTCCTTGATCATAGCAGTATTCTCTTCATGTCTTTTAGCAGCATCGGCCATAATTTGCTTTAAAGTATCATCTAAAGTCTGCCTTCTCTCTTGATAAGCGGGATTGAAGTTGTTCTTTTGATAGAATCCCGGACTAGCTTCCCTAAATCTTGCTGAAGGTCGGAATGGTTGTCCAAATTGGGTGTAATAAGCTTCTTCAAACGTCTCACTTTCATTCTTGCTCGGGCAATCCTTAGTGTAGTGAGGTCCTTCACACTTTTCACATCCAACTTGGGCAGCATATGCTCTTTCATCTCGCTTCTTCATCTCTCTACTAATTTTATCCAATTGAGCTTGAATAGCAGCAATTCCATCAAAATTAGTGCTGCTCTTAGATCTAGTAGAGGTCCCATCGTGCCATTTCTGAGAATGATCAGCAGCTTCTTGGATCGCTTTCCTAGCATTAGTTGCACTCATCTGAGGTACAACTCCCTTAGCATCCAAAATCTGTCTAGTTGGCACGTCCAGTCCCTGGTAAAACAATATTATCTCCTGCATAGGGGTTAGATAGTGTTGAGGACATTTTACCAATAAACCTTTAAATCGTTCCCAAGCTTGATAAAGAGTTTCATCAGGCTCTTGCTTGAAACTATTGATAGCCTCCATCTTTTTAGCAGTCTTAGCAGGTGGACAATATCTCTTCAGGAATTTGCTCTTCAAATCTTCCCATGTAGTGATTGAACTAGCAGGTTCATTCCTTAGCCACTTGTTAGCAGCTCCTTTTAGCGAGATTGGAAAGATTCTTAGCATGAGTTGATCGGTATTGACACTTTCTGTAGTAAACAAATCTGCAATCTCCAGGACTTTTTCAACATGCTCATTAGCATCCTCTTGTTCCGTCCCACTGAAAGCATTCTCTCTGAGCTCTTTGAGAAATTGTCCCTTCAACTCAAATTTTGACTTGTCATCAAACTTAGGTCTAGCAACTCCTGAAGTGTAATCAGCACGGGTATTGTTCATGTATTCCTCCATAGTAGTGTTTTCGCCCATTGTTTCTGCTTCAACTTCCTCTTTTTCTTCAGAAAAATAATCAAGCTCGAGTGAACTTGAAAGATCAAAGCTTCTTGTGTTGAAAAGCCTTTTAAGCGAATGTAGGGCTCGTTCAGGATCTTCGAAAGGTTGAATCAAGTTCCTCGTAGAACTCCTGGTCATGCACTTCCTGAAATCAATCACAAAAGCATCAGTAGGGTATGCTCGAGAAAGTAATATATCAGATAATTAATAACGAAAACGGAATACGAAAAATTTAAAGTTACTGATATCTGCAGACGATGCGCCGTATCCAAAAAGTTAGATACGCCGTATCTTATAATCGTTAAAAATTTAATCAGACTTTATTCAGAAAATAGATACGCCGCTTTGGATTTATGAATGCGCCGTATCGAATTAGTCAATCAAAAATCAATTTATCTAATTAAAATTAAATGCGTCGTATCAACGAAAGTTAATGCGCCGTATTTTCGTTATGTTTAAAAATAAAAGATTTTTGATTCAGTAAGATGCGCCGTATCGACAGAGATCGATACGTCGTATCTGTTTAATAATTCGCAAACTGTTTTTAATTAAAATAATAGATACGCCGTATCTGCGAAAGCAGATGCGTCGTATGGCGTTTAACGTTCAGAAAAATTTTTTTATCAAAATCAGATACGCCGTATCTTCAAAAGAAGATGCGTCGTATTACTTTATCGCTTAGAAAAATTTTCTTATTAAAAACAGATACGCCGTATCTTGGGGAAAAGATGCGTCGTATCGAATTAATTAAACGCGTTGTATATATAAAAAAATTAAACGCAATACGCCGTATCTGAGAGATCAGATGCGCCGTATCGTTCGATTTAGCACAGTACAACGATAGCAGAACAGAAAAATACGAAAAATAAAAATAAAAATTAAACACACAAACAAAAATAAAACACACAAAAATAAAAGAAAACAATTAACACACAATACAACAAGTATGCAAAATAGTACAATGATGCAATTAATCTAATAAAAAGAAAAACCTAATTAAAATACTAATCAAATTAACAGAAAATAACAATTCACTCCCCGGCAACGGCGCCAAAAACTTGATGCGCGTGATGTGTCGTTGCGGTTTAGCAGTTTTAATGCCTACTCAAGTTTTAAATTTATATTTAGCCGACTTATCAATAACACACACACTTAACGAGCAGTGTACCCGGTCAGTATGAAGATAATGGTAAGTAGAGTGTCGATCACTAAGAGTGGAACGTATAATCTCGTTAATCTAATCAGTATTTTAATATCCTAACGCAAGGGGGTTTCAGCCTGAGAGACTGGCACAGTTTTGTTTGCAATTAAATAATAAAATAAACAAATAGGCACGAATCAGCAAGTAGCACACACGTACACAGATAGATACTTGAGACAATAAGGGGGCTGTCCTTATGATTAAGTAGATTGTCACTTGTTTTATTGATAGCTTTATATGAAGTGTATGTAATTAACCCTTTCTCGTTGGTCCTATTCTCATCGGCGAGTAAACCCTTAATGACGACTTATGTCTAAAAGTTATTCCTAAGTGATCAATTTAGAAACAACCGTGGGAGCCACACCTTGTCCCGCAGTCGGGTGCCCGCAAGCCACTAATAAACACAGAGGTGGTCAATGCACTAATAAGTAGTAACCAAAGACATCAACATATAAACTTTAATTGATGGGAAAGCAAGTATTAAAGGGAGTGCAATCTTTCCGTTGTCACATTACACAAGCCACCAATCCTGATGAATTAAAGTTTGCTAAAACAATAAAACAAAACTACTTAATGAATTAAATACATGCAGCACCTTCTTACAGCTCTTGTATCTTCGATTTGGGTGTGTCTTGTGCTGCCTTCTTGACTGAATTCGTCCTTCTCTTCTGTTCGGTCTTTAGGTTTTCGAACTTCCGAATCTCCGAACTCTTTTATGCGTCTGGTCTAAGGGGTATTTATAGTTTGTGTCTGAGGGAAGATGCGGCGCATCTACTTAAGTAGATGCGGCGCATGTACTTAACTTCGCGTGGGGTCCAAGATTATAATATTCAGGAATATTCGTACACCGCCAGAAGATGCGGCGTAACTCTTTATTAGATGCGGCGCATGTCCTCTTGTATCTTGGATCGTATCTGGTGATATCTTGATAGAGATGCGGCGCATGTTGATAGTGAGATGCGGCGCATCTGGAGCAGAATTGACTTGATCTTGTCCATGTCAGTAGACTTCCACTTTATGTACGTTTTGCTCCATTATTAGTCCAAAATCGCCAAGTTTCACCAAATGCTTGTTTTTACCTGAGAATTACAAAAGTAAACGATTAAGTATCAATCCTCATACATAATATAGTAAAACAAGTCAAATTAATAGGATAAATGATAGTAATAAAATGTACTTATTTGAGTTCATCAATGACCTTACATCCTATCTCTGTGAGTTGTCCTAAACTCAATATGTTGCTCTTTAGGTTTGGTATATAGTATACATCCGATACTATTTTCTGTTCATTGTTCTTACAGCCTAACAATATAGAGCCTTTTCCCTTTATCTTTACATACGATCCATCTCCAAAACGAACGCGTCCTGTCATTCCTTCGTCGATATCTTTAAAATGACTTCTAGTTCCCGTCATATGGTTACTTGCACCGTTATCTAAATACCATATGCTTGCGTCTGCTGTAGCATATTTTCCTGGTTGAATTTGGACTTCATTCAACAATACTTCTTCGTGTTCGTGAGTTGCCATTAACAGTGATGGTTCATCGTCTTCTAAGATAAGGTTTGACTGTTCCTGAGTTGTTGATGTTCCTATACAATCTCTTTTAAAATGTCCAAATTTGTTGCACTTGAAACATTTTACTTTACTCAAATCCCTCTCACTTGTATACCTATTTGAGTTTCCTTTGTGATTTGAGTTCCCTCCTTGTGAGTTATTTCTGTTTCTATTATTTTGCCAGTTTCCTCGTGAATAGTTTGATCTACCTCCACGTTTACTAAATCGTCTACCTTTCCTAGAATGTTCTCCGTGTGCAAATAATAGGTTTTCCTGGCTTTCAGCTTGTCCTCCTTTACGGAGTTTTATCCTTTCCTCAAATGCCTTGAGTTTTCCCGTGATCTCATCTAGGGTAATATCGTCGAGATCATTTGACTGTTCTATGGATGCTACTATGTGAATGAACCTATCTGGTGTGGAGTCTAATAGTTTTCGTACTAAAAGTGATTCATCCAAAGTTTTCCCTAATTCTTTTGCCTTCGTGGTATAACCATTTAGTTTGGCCGTAAATGCATCCACTGTGTCATCTTCCTTCATCTGAAGTGTTTGAAATCCAATCATTAGTGATTGTAACCGTGCTTGCTGCACGCTTTCTTCTCCAACGTGTCTCCTTTTAATGATTCCCACAGTTCTCTTGCCGTTTTACAACTTGCTACTTGTAAAATTACATCCTCGGTCAATGCTTGATATAGGAAGGCAATCGTTGCCTTGTCCTTCTTTTCATCTACTTGCGTGTTTTCCTTAGGTTCTATCGCTTCCCATAAACCTTATGCTTCTAGTATGACCTTAATTTGTATAGCCCATACGGTGTAATTTGTGGTTTTCAATTTTGGGCATTGATATTGTGCGATTGGTGTTGTGGGTTTTGGTGGCGTAGTACCTTTTGTAGCGTCATCCGACATCTTAACTGTGTTTTAATATCTTCAACTTCTAACGTGTGGTGTTATTCTTACTACTATGTGTAATCCTAGTATTATGGGAATAGTAGTAGTTATCGGGAATCCTAGTAATACGGGATCAATAAATAGTTTTGGGATTTCCTAAATAGTATAAACTAGACTATTCTTAATAATTGAAAATCCAAAAGAAAGTTTGTAACTTTGTGACCTCGATGTTGTGTTTAACCACAACCGTATTCCCTTGTTTCGTTGTTTCCTTTTGATCCCAACTTTCCAATTCGAACACAAGTGGACTGTCCTTCGACCCTTTTCCTTTTTCAATTCGAACCAAAACATAAAATATTACGGCCTCTTGTTTTGTTGTTGTCGAATTATTTCCCTTCAATGAAACAGTAACTTGCTTTCCCTTTTTGTTACAGCCTCTTGTAGTCGAAGTGTTGTTGGTTTTTTTTTTTTTTTTTTTTTTTTTTTTTGTACCCAACGATCAAAAACGAGTCACTGCCTCCTTTTTTGTTCCCTTTTGTTGTCGAATTTATTTGTGTTCGACAAGGTAGAACACAATCTTGCTCTTTTCCCACACGTTATCACAATCTTGCTCTTCGACAAGGTAGAACACAATCCAACGCTTTCTTACACACAATCTTTGTTACCACTTCCTTGGTAAACCTTCACCGAAGCAGAAACTTGCTTCTGATTTATTCTTCCACCGAAACAAAATAATTTTTGCTTCTGATTTTCCTTTCGTTGTTGTTTTTGTTCTTCCACACCAAAACCTTCCCTTTGAGTACTCCTTTTTGCTTCTTTGTACCACGTATACGCTTCTACTTCTTCACCACAACAACGTTTTCTTTCCTACTTTGTGTTTTTGTTTTCAACCGGTTTCTACAAAGTATTTCCCACTCGTTCTATACTCCAAACGAGATGTATATTTCCTGTGTTGCTGTAACAGCAAGTCACAAACAAAATTTCCAGCGCCTATCTCCACTCTTGTTCCACGTCTCCTTGTTCAACGCTAAAGAGTTTCCTTCCTTCCCTTCGATGTTTCCAACGAAGTTTTGTCCCACCAATAACGTTCGATGTGAACGTTTGCAACCTTCTACGCAAAACAGATCGTGCACTATCTCCTTTACGTCTCTCCTTATTCACGCTTGTTTGTTTCTTTGGAAGATAAAGAATCAAACGTTCCAACTGAAAATACAAGGATGTTTTTTGTTAGCCTTAAAGTTTTGTCATATGTGGGAATTGCACTTCTTTCTTTGTACAAGGACTAGTTTAGACATATTGGCTAAATTAGCTTTGTATTCTTAGCATAAATACCTTCCTAGTCAACACTAGGAAGGTTGAGGATTCACAGGTTCTTGAGGTGTGTGTGTGTTTCACTTTCTCTCTCAAGAAATAACACACACACCTCCCCAATCAATAAACCGAAATTTATAATGTTTAATCTTTAGTTCGTGTTTAATGTGTTTCCTCCACCTCCCAAAGTAGCTATCACTTTAAGGAGTTACGTTGTAGTGCTCAGTGTCTCACGTAGTTGAGGATATGTCAAGAGGTTTTGTACTAATACTTCTGTTAAGGGTATCGGGTACACCGTTCTTAGTCACAAGGATAGTACAAGCTTAAGTCACAAATCTGGGCGATTTTACTTCAGTATCAAATTTGTCATAGTGGGTTTTCTTCATCAGTAGTCACTACATGAAGCCGTTGTTTTTTATACAGGAGGTTAGATTGGGTTCATCGACATCTTCTCACAGGCTTACTGGGTTTAATGATAAAGTGCTTCCAGTTAATACTTCACGTACACATCATTATGCTGATTACGATAAATCGTAACCAGCAGGGGAGAGAAATGTGTACATCAAGGTCTCTCAACAAGTTCACGTAATCGGGCTTAATGATTTATGTTAGCTTTAAAGTTTTGTCATATGTGGGAATTGTAATAGCATTTAAAGTACAAGGACTAGTTTAGTCATATTGCTAAGTTAGAACTTGTAGCTTGTAATAAATACCCTCCTATGTCAATACTAAGAGGGTTGAGGATTCATTAGTAACACACAGAGATGTGTGTGTGTTCTAGACTTCTCTCTCTAGAATACATACACACCTCGGCAATCAATAAACCGAAAATTCAAAGTTAATCTTTAGTTCGAGTTTATGGTGTTTCCTCCACCTCCAAACGTGTTTCTTGGTCATAATAATTGGTATCAAGAGCTAACCGGGGGCGAATCGTGGTGGGTTTTAAGGTAAAAATGTGATTTTTTGGTGTGTTCTTGCTCGTTACTGTTCATCAGTAGCAGTTTTGGATGTTTTTTGTGTTCGACTTATGTTAAATAGAACCAACTGTTGCGTTTTTGTAACTTAAAAACGTGACCTTTTGGTGTTTATCATGGAATCGTATGCAAGAATCAAGGTTCAAGGTTGTGTTAGTTAGTGATTTAAAGAGTTGGTTTGCAAAAATCTTGTTGTGGAAGGTTGAAGTTTTTGGTGTTCTAAGTCTCTAGATCGACCAAATGTATTGAAGATTATGCAAGATTTGTTTGTGAATATTTTACTGACTTTCTTTGGCGTGTAATTCTTTCCAAAAGAATTATTGCTCAAGTTGGTGAAAGATTGTCAGTAGCAATATCTTACAAGATATGGTCTGGGCATGTGACACAACAAAGTCAACAAAAGTGGGCAAAAGTTGCGTTTTATCGCAATTGAAGAAAAGCAGCGAGGTTATCGCAATTCGTAGTGATTATCGCAATTCTTGTATGAGAATTGCGATAGGTGTCGCATTTGGCCTTATCGCATTTGGCATCGCTGTTTAGCTCTATCGCATTTGACCATATCGCAGTTGCAACTCAGAGACTTATCGCAGTTGAGGATTTTCGCAGTTGAAGTTTATCGCATTTGAGGTTTATCGCAGTTGAGATTTATCGCATTTGAGATTTATCGCAGTTGACCATCTTCACTGTTATCGCGATTGGACAACCTTATCGCATTTGCAAAAAAAAAAAAAAAAAAAAAAAAAAAAAAAAAAAAAGTTTTTTGGCGGGAAAATTTGAGTAAAATTTATTTTTCACAGGAGACTTTACGGTCCATTTTTACGCGAGATTCAAATTCTGGTACAAGAGTGAAAATTTTGGCCCAAAATTCGAATTTTTCGGGGAATTTTTGGCGTAAAAATTTCTTAAACTCAAATTTTTCCAGCATCATTATAATGTCATTTTATGACATATTTCACACCAACATCACAAATAATATTATCGGACTGCACCTACAACATCACCACGTATAGCCTAAAAGATCCTGATCAAGATTCACAATCAGATGACAATGGTCAAATTATCAGCTGTGGCTACAAGGATGATGATTCATTATTACTTATTTGAAGTTGAAGTGGAATATCTCGGGTACGTGTACTTAGTATCTTGAAGATATCGGGGTTGGTTGGATGCATGATTCTTCGAGATCCTTGTTTGGGCACTCATGGGAATAGTGATTAAGTCTTGGGTTATCTAGTTTTCATAGGTTAAGGGGAGGATGGACGAAGACCTAGTTAACTATCACTTAAAGGAGATACGTTGTAATACTCAGTGTCACACAAAGATGTGGATAATTCAAGAGAGGTTCATATACAGTTAAGGAAGGATGGATGGGTATATGAAACGACCTATGCTTTAAGGAGTTACATTGTAGTGCTCAGTATAGGTTCTTAGTCACACTATTGTGCAAGTTTAAGTCACAAGTTTGGGTTATTCTACTTCAGTCTCAAGTTCGTTATAGTGGGTTTTCTCCATCAGTAGTCACTACATGAAGCCGTTGTTTTTAATTCAGGAGGTTAGATTGGGTATATCGACATCTTCTCACGGGCTGATATGATTCCTTATAAAGGGCTTCCAGTTTGTATTTCACGTACACATCAGTATGCTGATTCCGATTAATCGTAACCAGCAGGGGAGAGAAATGTGCGGGCTGATCTCTCATGGGAAAAATAACTGGGATGCATTTGGTGAGATGAAGATGTTGATAATGTATTCCCCGAACGGACTTCAGATACAGGGCAATCATAAGAGAGGTTGTCAGTTTGGGGGAGAGCACTAATTAGGGGAGAGCACGGGGAGAGCACTTAGGGCACTCTATATTAAACCCTAATTAGATTTGCTCACATGGTTCGTCTGCAAGTAAAGAAATGAAAGCTGAGAAGATTCTGCAAGCTGAACGAAGTAATGAAGTTTGAAGATTATTCTCTGTACTTACTGTTTATATTTTACTTGTAGGGAACATTGTAAGCAATTCCCATATGACTTCACTTTGGGGAGAGATTGTTAGCTTTAAAGTTTTGTCATATGTGGGAATTGTAATAGCATTTAAAGTACAAGGACTAGTTTAGTCATATTGCTAAGTTAGAACTTGTAGCTTGTAATAAATACCCTCCTATGTCAATACTAGGAGGGTTGAGGATTCATTAGTAACACACGAGGTGTATGTGTGTTCTAGACTTCTCTCTCTAGAATACATACACACCTCGGCAATCAATAAACCGAAAATTCAAAGTTAATCTTTAGTTCGAGTTTATGGTGTTTCCTCCACCTCCAAACGTGTTTCTTGGTCGTAATAATTGGTATCAAAGCATGCAATGATATTTTTGATATCAACTGGCAATTAGACTTAAGTGTGTCATGTAATATGTTGTAAAGTGGGCTTGTAGCATTAGAACAATAAGTGTTTAAATTGTATAAGTGTAGTGCAAGATACAAAGCCCACATGAAGTCCAAAGTCAAGCCCACCAAATACCCATTTGGTTGGCTGTGAATCGTATATACACACACACACACCTTAGTTTTGTGAATGCCTCATTTTAGATAAGAAAAAGAGTGTGTGTGTGTGAGAGAGTAACACCCCAAGCCATTGTATCTTTTCTTTCTCTTTGAAGATAATATACATTTGACTTGAAATTTATACATAAGATCCACATACTACTCTTGTTCTCTTATTGTGTTTGTGAGTGTCATCATCTAGTGTGTTTGTGTGTGATAAAGAGGAGAAGCTTCGGTCCTACAAGTGGTATACATAGAGCAAGGTTTCAAGGTAGGATTATCTTTAGTTTTGTTTGATCCTAAAGATTAAAAACATCCTTTGTTATTTTTTCTTTCACTAGAAAAATTACAACTTATGTTTTTTCTTCTAATCGATCTAAACAAAATTTAAAGTAAGTTGTGTTTGTTTTGAGGTTATACGAATTGGTTTCTGTGATATTTTTAGTGTTTCACTTGTTTACAGTTGTGAAAGTTTGGTTTTTTGGTTTGTTCTTCACTTCTTTGATCGAACAAAGGTAGCAAATCTTGTATAAGATTTGTTTATGAATTGTTTATTAAGGTGAATTATTGAGGTGGGAAAGTCAGTGATAGTTAGTGAAAAAGTGGCAGAAACATGACTAACAAGTATGGGAGTTGCATGGTCTAGAAGCTAAAAGTCAAAAAGTGGGTGAGATTTGGTCAAAAGTTGCGTTTTATCGCAATTGAAGAAGTTCAGACGGGTTATCGCAATTCATAGTGTTTATCGCAGTTCTTGTATGAGAATTGCGATAGGTATCGCAATTTGCCTTATCGCATTTGGCCATTATCGCAGTTGTCCATCGCATTTGGCTTATCGCATTTGGCTATCGCATTTGGGTCTATCGCAATTGTCGCTAATCAGACCTATCGCAGTTGACCTCAGACATAGTTGTCGCAGTTTTGTCCGAGATCCATATCGCAGTTCTGTCCGATATATTTGCCCAACTGCGATATCGGACAACAAAGGATTTTCTGCAGTTTTCAGTGTTGTCAACTTCAGTCCCTGTACTTTCTAGCAGCCTTTGGGAACTTCCAGATTTGGCAGTTTTGGCCCTCGTACTTCTGTGAAACTTCAAACGGCCATAACTTTTGAACCGTAACTCCGTTTTCAGCGAAACACCTGTCAAAACGACCGTGAGACCGAGGAGAAGGACACGTTGAATAAATATATTCATTCAACCCAAGTTTCGAGGCCTGAAAACGCTCCTAAATGAAGTTATTGAGGTTTTAAGTTTTCGGACCAAAATTCCACCATAACAACTTGCTTCACAACAACAACAACCAAGTTCAACCGTCAACAACAACGTCTCCTACTTTGTTGCAAAGATCCTAAATCCACTTTATCATACATTATATATATTATTTAAAACCCAGAAATTTGCAACAGTGAAAAACAGTGCAGCTAAGTGCTACAGTGTATCTACAGTACATCTGTCACACCCCAAAAATGGCGCAGCGGAATGGCATTTTACGGGGTATGACCTCATAGTCAAGAAAACACAAGGTGTCACAATAGAGAAAACTAAATGTATAACATAAGACCAATAATAGTCGCAAACTCCCACAACAGGGATGAGTATAAAGATCCAAGATAAACATAAGTCTCAAAGTTAAACAACGTCATTAGGAAAAATCAAATGCAACTCCACAGAGATATAACCCGGGAGGGTCTTGTCTTAAGTCTTGCTAAGCCAGTCAATACTCAACCTTCTAAGCAACTTCAGTAACACCTGAAAATGGTACTAGAAAACGTCAACACAAAGTTGGTGAGCTCGTAGGTTTAAAAGTTGACCCACGATGCTGTGAAAAATAGCTTAGGACAATAGTGAGCAAGATATACGAATATGAGCACATAGTAAAGACCACAAACTATCACAGACGGCAAACACGTATAATTGATCCACACATAGTCTGGGTGCCACTTCCCCAAATGATATACTGGGTGTCACTTCCCCAAAGTTATATACTGGGTGTCACTTTCCCAAAGTTATATACTGGGTGTCACTTTCCCAAAGTTATATACTGGGTGTCACTTTCCCAAAGTTATATACTAAGGTTGCTAAATACGGTTGCACAAGGTTGTTAAACACAGGTTGCACAAAACAAAACACGTCACAGCATGTAATCGCATCAACACACATAATGCCCACGCAATATAGAAACCGCACAAATTTAGTTCTATCATCCAAAACATTAAGCTATGTAACAACTTGGATCTAACTTGATTTCACAACTCATCAGACAAGAACTGTCATGAAATTAAGTCAGAAGTTGTTACACAAACTTAATGTCTTAAGTGATAAACAACAAAATAAATCCACACAATGGTAATCACCTAGATAGTGTCCGCACAATTTGATTCACACAAAAGGGCACATATTGCAATCAAACGCACATATTGTCCAAAATCATGAAAACAGTATATCACAGCATGAAAACATTTAAAAACATTGAGTACCATTTCCACCCCAAAGTAAAAAACACGTTAAAAAGTGGGGCTACGAGAACTCACCTTAGTCCCAGCAACGCAATATCACAATATCATGAAGTAGAACAGCACAATAAACCAAACAGTAGCACAGCACAACAGAAATTAAGGACGTCTCGGCACAATGGACTCGGCACAACCTAATAAAGTAAACTCGCCTTAACATAATCTCCAAATGTAAAAGTTCCAAAAGTTAACTATCCCGAGTAGATTCCATTTTAAATTCCAAAATCTCTTTCTCATATTAGTTACTAGCGTTTGGTATCGACGGGTGTGTGTGGTGACACGACATGACTCAAGTGAACACACGCCAAGAAAAACGACCACGACGTAAACGACTCAAAGTAAACTTCATATAGCAACACGACAAATTTGAAGAAATACTCCAAAACAATCTCTACGACAACCTGAAATTTAGTGATAAAACCTTAAGACTTAATATGTTACTTGAACGAATGGTCGGATACTTATCCGCTTCGTCAACTTAACATTAATCCTATAATATCCTCAATACTACTCTAATAATACCTCTTGTCTTGCGTGCCCTCGAAACATTTAATAACTCTTAAAAATAAGCCTTTAGTGATGTTGTTAATAAACTAGTGATTTATAAAAATAAATTTTAGTTTTGTTTTTAATAAACCTAACAAGTATAATATACTTGTTATTATTTATTTGAAAACGCTTACATGATTATCGTTGTTGCATATATATATTTATGCGTATGTTTCGAGTTCATTTTTATTTTTATCTTGAGTTATTATTTGTTTCGAGTCACAAGTCCGAGTCATGACCTCTCGGCTTATTATATCAATCCATATTAAATCAATATATACAACAAATTAAATCTCATTACCGCAATCCACTTCAACCACTCGTGGTCGTCTACGACACACGTCTAACCTAATCTCCGTCAACTAATAATCGTCACACAATCGATTCCCATTTTCTCAATCAACACAATCAATATTGTCTTCGCGGGTTTAAATCCTCACGAAACACTCACAATCAAATAATAATGTTTCTGTTCACTAGATGTGGTTCGACAAAACAAAAAAAATAACACAAATCATTGCCGCTTGTTCTTACCGTATCTTCGCTCGATCTATAGATTTTAGAGTATAACAATGATGGTGGATGGATTTGATGGCGGCGGGTCAAAAATAACGAGGGAGGTGGGTTGTTTGGGTGGCGCGTGATGTACACCAAAAGAGAGAGGAGAGTGAGAGGTGTATTATGGTGGTGGTGGTGTAGTTGTAAGGGCGGTGGTGGTGGTGTTTTAAGGGTAGCCGGCGGCGGCAGTTAGAGAGGAGGGAGAGAGTGTGTGAAAATGTTGGGATGATGAAATGGATAACAAATGGGTTGGGTTAGGGTTTTTAATAAACCGTTATTGCTATTAGGTCCTTGTGCAAGCTTATTTTTCACTTAAGGAGTCGGTGCAAGGACTAGCGGAATAATTATTATTATTCTCTCCCGAGATTACTTATTTTTATTCCCGAAAAATGTTAAACATCACCGATTAAATTTTTAATCGTCACCGTTCGTCTTAAAAATGTTTTTCCATCGATTTTGATAATAAATACGTTTATAAAATAAAGTGTGATCGTTTCTCGTTTAAACTCGACTTATTAGGTTTCCTAGTGCCAGAGTCGGAGTAGTGCCTAAATTAATCGTCACGCAAGAACCTAGAAAATTCACGGTTGCTACAGTCTACCCCCGTTAACAGAATTTTGTCCTCAAAATTTAGTTGACTAAGGGTCTGAGCTTGCTCGGACAGTATTCACCCTTCGATTTGGTTGCACACAGGAAGGTAAGGGTGTGGGTGTCAATCCAAATAGTACCGGGTGCTACTTCCCAATTGGTACTATCAATACTTCCTAACCTCTAGAAGTCACACAAATAAAACCACATAATAATCACACAGCAAGGCAAGCTTTCCCGTCTTTGAGTAAAGCCGTCAAAAACCTTAGGCATCTTTTCGGTAGTTTGAGTTGAGCCTCAATTGAAATCTAGCTTAACCCCACAACTCATCAAACAAGAACTGTCATGAGGTTAAGCTAAACTACAAATTTAAGCCCAGTAACAACTTGATTTCAGCTTAATCTCACAACTCATCAAACAAGAACTGTCATGGGATTAGGCTAAAATCAAGTTGGACCTAACCTTAAACTACATAACAACTTGAACCTAACTTAACTCCACAACTCATCAAACAAGAACTGTCATGGGATTAAGTTAAATATCAAGTTGTAAGAAAAGAACTCAATATTTTTGAAGTATTGGCTTAATTATTGGATCGCTTTCAAATAAACAAATCAATAAACCCACAAAGCTTAGATTTAGAAGGTTGAGAAGCTTCAACTAAGAGAGATGGGTATTCTTGTTTCCTCCAAAATCAACAGTGCATGCCCTAAGTATATCTCCCAAAGTCGAATAGTATACTTACCCTCATCATCGGTCTAGCAATGGTAGGTCGTACTCAAACCTAACTGTGCTCCTAATGCATCCTATAATGTCTGACAAAATTGTGATGCAAACCAATGTCACAGTCCGATATAATAGATACATGCGTTCCTCTTGTGTGTCGCTCTAACTGGATTTCTTATCTTTGAATATTGCGGGGGCATTGGTCAAACCAAAGGACTTAACTTAAAAACTCAAATTGCCTGTATATCGTTCTTAACGCGGTTTTAGAGTTGTCAGTCTTGTGCACTCTCAACTAATGATATTCGGGTTCGGAACTTTTCTTCGAGAAGTAACGCGTATCATGAAATTTGTGTCTCTCCGGGAGTTAAGTTGATGCTTATCTCAATTCTTCAAGGAGGGGTAATTCCCGTTAGGTCTTTACGAAGTACTCCAGGTAGTCTTAAGCACGCGAGGTATCTTTGGGTTTCTGCTTGCCCAATTAGGCGCACTGAAATAGGCGGTTTTAGTAACCATCAAGTGATTAGGCTTCATGAAATGCCTCGTCCATTCTTGAGAAAAATCATTTAAAAATTTTAAGCTAAGTAGCAACTTTAAACTTAATCTCACATCTCATCAAACAAGAACTGACATGAAATTAAGTCAAAAGTTGTTAAAAAGCTTACACACATTTTTTTTTTTTTTTTTGAAGAAAAGAAGATTTTTAGTCAAAGTTTGGGGTTGCTCAAGAATGAACGGGTGGCATTTTAGCACTCCAAGATCTTACTACCAAGTGGTGAAGATTTGAACCATCTTATCGGTTTCTACCTTTTCGGTCATACGCTACATCAGTCTCATAACTAAGAGTTAGGACACTAGGCTTCGCCTTTAACAGAGGCATGAACTAAGTGGAAACAAATCTATACTCGATGTCGGAGTCAAACAGTATGATAGTCTAATATCCGTTTAAGGAGAACATACCCGTCACGAGGTTCGAGTCCTGGTGTCCTTCTTCAGTGTTCACCACGAATACCCGCCCACGAGTTGGGTTGCCATTGTTTCCAGTGTTTCCATTAGTCAATAAGACCTGATTCTGGTTATTCTGCACTTCCCTTGTACCCTATTCAGCTTAGGACACGTGTTTCGGAAATGATCCAGGCTCCCGCACTCATAACATGTCCTTGGGTAAATGACATTAATCGGAGTCGCCTGCATGGCTGCTGCTCGACAATCCCTTGCAATGTGACCAGTCTGATTGCAGTTGAAACACACTAGGCAGGGTTTAGTCTCCAAGTGGTGGTAGTTACATTTGGCACACTTAGGGTGGGGACCTTCATATCCCTTACGGCCCGAGCTCGTTGCCACAAATCCTTTTCCCCATTTCGCCTTCTTGTCGTTACCATTTGCATCTCCTTGCTTACTTGGCTCACTCACGGTCTTCCTCTTATCACCACTCTTGGACCATGTCCCATTTCTAACCATTTCATCCGTTAAGGTTGCAGATTTCAGTATCGCGCTCTGAAGGGTAGGGGGCTCAGTCGCTTTCACCATCCCGCGAATCTCAGGGACCAAACCATAGATATACCTTTCAATTCTCTTGGATTCAGGAGTGACCATATGAGGTACTAGTCTAGCAAGCTCGTGGAATCGATCCGTATAAGTCGTATGATCCGCTCCTACCATGGTATGGTGGTAGAACTCATGTTCCAGTTTCTGCAACTCATTGTCTGGACAATACTCCTCTGTAAACAATACCTTAAATTCATCTCAACTCATCCCTATGGTAGCTTCTCTGCTCTAAGCATGAATTTGCGTATTCCACCAAGTCAATGCTTTTCCAATCAATGAACAGGCGGCATACTTCACCTTCTGATGGCTCGCACACTCACTTATGTCAATCACCGACTCCATCTTCTCTACACATCGAGTATAAGCTATCGCTCCTCCATTGCCATCAAAGTCCACTGGTTTGCATGTTGTAAACTCCTTGCACGAACATCCCTTGCCACTATTGTTGTTGTGGTTCCTTTCATTGACGTGATCACTTCCACCGTCGTTGTCCACTTGATCATTCCCACTCGCGTAGTTCCCTTGGTTGCTTATATGGTCGCCAACTTGGGTGACAATGGTGGGTAGCAGCTCCCGTAGTTGTTAGGCGATAATAGTAGTAACATCAAGAGTCTCGTTTCCGTCATCATCGCTTTCCGTGCCGCGACCTCCTGCCCTACCTCCTCGCCCACCAGTCCTTCCACCCCTCGGTGATGGAATGCCTCGGTTAACTCGAGTCGACCTTCTTGGAGGCATGCTTCTTCAAAATAGGACATTGGTAGACGTTAGATAGGAGATAGGTAGGATAGGTCGGTATACGCGTCGTAATATTACACTCAACCTCCTATCTGACAATCCATGAATTTGATAAGTCCATGCCGCATCATGTTATCGTAAAAACGTTGGCCAGGCGTTTTTAGGATAGCATCATGCAGTATTTACTTATCATCATCACTTCGTGTCACACTATACGCATAATCGCACACGTAGTTCCTATTAATGCAAACTATATGAGGATTCTTAGGTTATAGTCTAGGTCAAACCACCTAATTCTCTATAACCTTGGTCTCTGATACCAATCTGTCACACCCCAAAAATGGCGCAGCGGAATGGCATTTTACGGGGTATGACCTCATAGTCAAGAAAACACAAGGTGTCACAATAGAGAAAACTAAATGTATAACATAAGACCAATAATAGTCGCAAACTCCCACAACAGGGATGAGTATAAAGATCCAAGATAAACATAAGTCTCAAAGTTAAACAACGTCATTAGGAAAAATCAAATGCAACTCCACGAGATATAACCCGGGAGGGTCTTGTCTTAAGTCTTGCTAAGCCAGTCAATACTCAACCTTCTAAGCAACTTCAGTAACACCTGAAAATGGTACTAGAAAACGTCAACACAAAGTTGGTGAGCTCGTAGGTTTAAAAGTTGACCCACGATGCTGTGAAAAATAGCTTAGGACAATAGTGAGCAAGATATACGAATATGAGCACATAGTAAAGACCACAAACTATCACAGACGGCAAACACGTATAATTGATCCACACATAGTCTGGGTGCCACTTCCCCAAATGATATACTGGGTGTCACTTCCCCAAAGTTATATACTGGGTGTCACTTTCCCAAAGTTATATACTGGGTGTCACTTTCCCAAAGTTATATACTGGGTGTCACTTTCCCAAAGTTATATACTAAGGTTGCTAAATACGGTTGCACAAGGTTGTTAAACACAGGTTGCACAAAACAAAACACGTCACAGCATGTAATCGCATCAACACACATAATGCCCACGCAATATAGAAACCGCACAAATTTAGTTCTATCATCCAAAACATTAAGCTATGTAACAACTTGGATCTAACTTGATTTCACAACTCATCAGACAAGAACTGTCATGAAATTAAGTCAGAAGTTGTTACACAAACTTAATGTCTTAAGTGATAAACAACAAAATAAATCCACACAATGGTAATCACCTAGATAGTGTCCGCACAATTTGATTCACACAAAAGGGCACATATTGCAATCAAACGCACATATTGTCCAAAATCATGAAAACAGTATATCACAGCATGAAAACATTTAAAAACATTGAGTACCATTTCCACCCCAAAGTAAAAACACGTTAAAAAGTGGGGCTACGAGAACTCACCTTAGTCCCAGCAACGCAATATCACAATATCATGAAGTAGAACAGCACAATAAACCAAACAGTAGCACAGCACAACAGAAATTAAGGACGTCTCGGCACAATGGACTCGGCACAACCTAATAAAGTAAACTCGCCTTAACATAATCTCCAAATGTAAAAGTTCCAAAAGTTAACTATCCCGAGTAGATTCCATTTTAAATTCCAAAATCTCTTTCTCATATTAGTTACTAGCGTTTGGTATCGACGGGTGTGTGTGGTGACACGACATGACTCAAGTGAACACACGCCAAGAAAAACGACCACGACGTAAACGACTCAAAATAAACTTCATATAGCAACACGACAAATTTGAAGAAATACTCCAAAACAATCTCTACGACAACCTGAAATTTAGTGATAAAACCTTAAGACTTAATATGTTACTTGAACGAATGGTCGGATACTTATCCGCTTCGTCAACTTAACATTAATCCTATAATATCCTCAATACTACTCTAATAATACCTCTTGTCTTGCGTGCCCTCGAAACATTTAATAACTCTTAAAAATAAGCCTTTAGTGATGTTGTTAATAAACTAGTGATTTATAAAAATAAATTTTAGTTTTGTTTTTAATAAACCTAACAAGTATAATATACTTGTTATTATTTATTTGAAAACGCTTACATGATTATCGTTGTTGCATATATATATTTATGCGTATGTTTCGAGTTCATTTTTATTTTTATCTTGAGTTATTATTTGTTTCGAGTCACAAGTCCGAGTCATGACCTCTCGGCTTATTATATCAATCCATATTAAATCAATATATACAACAAATTAAATCTCATTACCGCAATCCACTTCAACCACTCGTGGTCGTCTACGACACACGTCTAACCTAATCTCCGTCAACTAATAATCGTCACACAATCGATTCCCATTTTCTCAATCAACACAATCAATATTGTCTTCGCGGGTTTAAATCCTCACGAAACACTCACAATCAAATAATAATGTTTCTGTTCGCTAGATGTGGTTCGACAAAACAAAAAAATAACACAAATCATTGCCGCTTGTTCTTACCGTATCTTCGCTCGATCTATAGATTTTAGAGTATAACAATGATGGTGGATGGATTTGATGGCGGCGGGTCAAAAATAACGAGGGAGGTGGGTTGTTTGGGTGGCGCGTGATGTACACCAAAAGAGAGAGGAGAGTGAGAGGTGTATTATGGTGGTGGTGGTGTAGTTGTAAGGGCGGTGGTGGTGGTGTTTTAAGGGTAGCCGGCGGCGGCAGTTAGAGAGGAGGGAGAGAGTGTGTGAAAATGTTGGGATGATGAAATGGATAACAAATGGGTTGGGTTAGGGTTTTTAATAAACCGTTATTGCTATTAGGTCCTTGTGCAAGCTTATTTTTCACTTAAGGAGTCGGTGCAAGGACTAGCGGAATAATTATTATTATTCTCTCCCGAGATTACTTATTTTTATTCCCGAAAAATGTTAAACATCACCGATTAAATTTTTAATCGTCACCGTTCGTCTTAAAAATATTTTTCCATCGATTTTGATAATAAATACGTTTATAAAATAAAGTGTGATCGTTTCTCGTTTAAACTCGACTTATTAGGTTTCCTAGTGCCAGAGTCGGAGTAGTGCCTAAATTAATCGTCACGCAAGAACCTAGAAAATTCACGGTTGCTACAACATGGGCCATTAGTTGCATCCCGCCCAACCCATTTAGCAGCAGCAGAAAGCCCAGAAATCCACAGTAGCATCAGTCCATCTGAGAGTAAGTTACATCCATATATTGCAAAAAATCTACCTTCTACATTATCTAAACTCAAACACAAAATACCCTCTAATCCTACAACATCGACACACCTCAAGATCTCAGTTGGTGCACCTTTAATTCAAATCGATAACGATTTTTTTTTGTGACCTTAACCATCATCGATCTATTGAAGAACAAGGCTTCATTGTTTAATATCCAAAACATTAAAAGATAGATCAAAACCATATCAGTTTTCATCTTTTCTTTTTTCATTCGGTAAATCAAAACAAGAAAAGAAAATCATACTCACATCATTCAAATACTAGATCTCAGTCTTTCATTTTCGTGTATGTACTTGAACTTCAGATCTTCAAAGATCATAACACAAAAAGATTATCACATCATCGATCAAAGTTTCGAAGCAAAGCCTCATTCATTATCCGAAAAAATTAAAGAAGACATATAACAATATTGTTATACTCATTTCTTTTTTATTCGGCTCAACAAGAATAGATAATTAAAAGAAAGGATCTCAGACTCTCTTTGGCCAAATATAACCGATTCGCTTTACACGGCAATGCCAACAGAGATTATCATCATAGATCGTTTTTTAGAAGCATAATTTTTTTATTCGAATCTAAAAAAAAAAAAAAAAAAAAAAAAAAAAAAAAAAAAAAAAAAACTCTCGAATCTTACCTGAGATTTTTTATAAGATCTTGAATTCATAAAGAGTGTGATTGTTTGCTTCGGTCAATATGCAAAAAGAATCAACGTGAGTGGATATCGTGAGTCATTTATTTTGGATAATTGAGAGGGACAAATTGTTTTGGTTGCCAGTTGGGATCCAGTTATTAGATGGAGTACATGAGAAGAGTTGGTGAGTGGATGTGTGACTGCGAATTAAAAGGAATAACAAATATTAGGGTTAAGTGTTTAGGTTAGTCTTATATAGTCCATATATTTAGGGTTAGTGTTGGATTTTGACTTGGGCTGTGATTGCAAGTGGGCTGTGATTTTTTTTTTGTGCTGTTGTATTAAAAGAACGAATTTGGTGCATATTTACATATTATTTGGACTTAAGTTTGTTTGTTTGGGATAATTTTTGGGTATTAATTTTGGACCACGGTTTTGATTAAGCTTCCAGAATCCGAGATTGAGTATTATTTTGGGATTGATTTTTTTTTTTTTTTTTTTGGGTTCGTTACTAAAACCCAAAATTTTGCAACCTCGAAAAACGTGATCCAAGTGTCGGGTGTTCATTTTTGATTGGCTAATTTCTTAGTTAACTTGCAAACTCACACTCTTATTGGCTGTCGACCATCGGGAAAAGTGATCCAATTTATAGAGTCGGATTTATAATAAAAATGAAAACTAGGGTTTTGAAAAAGTTTTTATAAAAATTAAGATGAGGCGTTAAGGGTTTTTACCGAGAGGAAATGGAGAAAGGGAGGTGGTAGCGGCGGCGGTGTTGCAGTGGTGGTGGGTGGCGCGTGAAGGTGTTGCGGCGGGAGCCACGAGCCAAGAAGCTCCAGAAATGATCAGGGTAAATCGATCTATTGATTTGGCAATTAAAAGAGTTCGCCAGAAAATATTCCGGCAACGGTGACAGTTGCAAGCTTTTTTAACGAGAGAGTGGCGGCTACAGCAGCGGCAAACGACCAAACGGCAACACTAACAAAAAAAAATGTTAGATCTACGAAAAAAAAATCGATATTATTGCTACTGTGGTCGAGGGATGACAGTGGAGGGCGCGTGCGTGGTGTTACTGTCGAGAAAAGGGTGATGGAGCATCGGTGTGGTGGCGGTGGTGAACGGCAGTGGTGGTCGGAAATGGGTTTTTATATTTTTTGAGAGGGACTAAATCTGGACAAAACAAACTCAAGGGGTGGAACCATAACTGCTGGGCGGAGGGACCTAAGGGGTCAAATAACTAAACCTTTTGATAAAACACTCTGGGACCCATTTGACGTACCAAACGGACTTGAAAAATTATGAAACTTGCGCCATTGTTCTCGAAATAATTTTTCTGATAAAAACGAGTATAAATATGCATAACTTTCCAGAATTCAATTTATTTGGCAAAATTCGATTCGTTTCACACTTTCTTTCATGTTGTCATGTTGAATTTTGCTCCTAAAAAAAGCCATGTGCATTTGATACAAATGTTGAAATGCTAGAAGGTATGATGCTACAGTACAAAAGCTACATCGCACATTAATGGTAACTTTAGATATTTCTCTTGCAGATAGTTTATGCAACAAAAATACGACAAAACACGTATAACACAAAAATTATAAGCAACACACCCGCAGCAACGCGCGGGCTGCCCAGCTCGTTATATTTTAAAGATGACTACACAACAAGACATTCATGCCGCAGGTTCAGAAAACCGACCTCCAATGTTAGAAAAAGGTGGTTACCTTCCATGGACGAGTCGTATGCTTCGATATATGAGATCCAAACCTAATGGACAAGGTATACTCTTGGTTAACTCTGTCAAAAAAGGTCCATTCCAGCATGGTGAGATTGAAGAAACAGCTGGAAACCCTACTGCAGAACCTCCCGTCGATCCAACGTACCGACCCAAAGAGGAATCGGATTACACTGAAGCAGATTGGAAGCAAATTGAAGCTGATCACCTAGCAATGCATCTAATCCAACTCGGTCTACCACAAGAAATATTTTGTGCTGTAGATAGCTGTGAAACTGCCAAAGAAATGTGGGATCGAGTTAGACGTCTTTGTCATGGTACAGAAATTGGCATTCAAGAAATGGAAAACAAGCTTCGGACTGAATGGGAGAAGTTCACAGCAACACCAGCTGAACAGATTGAATCTTACTACACACGGTTTTGTACTCTAATGAATGAGTTGATCAGAAACAATTTGGCACCTAAGCAAATTGTTCAAAACATCAAGTTCATCAACAACCTTCCAGAAGAATGGGGACGATATGTTACTATTGTCAACCAAACTAAGAATCTTCATGATGTGAACTACGATCAACTCTATGACTTTCTCAAACAAAACCAAGCAGAGGCAAATGAAGTCAGAAAAGAGAAGCAAGCAAAACAACAAGATCCTCTTGCACTCATAGTCCAATCACCTACACCTGCAACAGTCAGTGCACAACCATCATCATCATCATCCACTCAGCAATTCATGCAACAACAGTATATTCCACAATCACCATTCTACCCACAACAACAACATGTAATCCCACAACAACAATACCCACAACACCCAGATCAAGACGATCAGGATGAGTCAACTGCTGCTTTGACTCAAGCTTTTGCTTACCTATCAAAAGCATTCCAAGGACGTTACTCCACACCCACCAACAACAATCAACGAATCTCATCGAACACTCGCAACAAGCAGATTGCACAGCCGAGTTTCAACATGGGACAGTAAGGACAGATGGTTGGGGGATATGGGAATCAGCAGGGATATGCTCCAAGATTTCAGATGGGTAATCAGAATGCAGGGCAGTATGTTGGTAATCAGATGGGTCAGTTTGCAGGGAATCAGATGGGTAATGCTGTTGGTAATCAAAGGATACAGAATGCTGGGAATCAGTTTGGGAATATTTCTTAGGGAGCTGGGAATAGAAATCAGGGAAATATGATGAAGTGCTTCAACTGTCAGGGTATTGGTCACATGGCTAGGAACTGTCCAGACAAGCCGAATAAGAGGGATCCAGCGTATTTGCAGAAAGCATTAATGTTGGCAAACAAGGAAACGGCTGGGCTTCAGTTGAGTGCAGAAGAGATTGACTTCATGGATATTATGGATGCTTCAGAAGATCAAGAGGACATCGATGCAAACTGCATTTTTATGGCAAATCTCCAGGAGGCAAAGTACGACACAGACTCAGAAGTACCTCCTTCCTTTGACACTAATGCGGTTTCTGAGGTACAACCATATGCTACATGTCACAATAATGAAATGTTTGATATGTCACCTCAAAATGAACAGCATCCTGAGACTCCTAATCTCATTTATGATACATACATGGACGAACCAAGTTGTAGTAATACTAATTTGGAAACTCCAGATATGGATCCTAATGAAGAATTCGAGTCACAGCATACTGATAATGATGAGGAAACACGTGCTATGTTTGAATCATTATTGCAAAATTGTAGTGTTGAAATAGAAAAGGTAAAAAAGGTCAATCGCGATGTTAAGGCCGCGAATGAAAAATTGACCACTGAGCTTGAGAGATATAAGGTGAATGCAAGAGCTTATGATTTTCATAACAAAAAACAGTCGGAACTTGAGGTTAGCTTAAAAGATTCTGAGTTAAGAGAAAAACGTTTACAAATCAAATTTAACACTCTAGATGTTAATTTGAACAATCAAATCAAATCTCTAAACAAGGAAATTTCTGAACTAACCAACCAGCTTTCAAAACAAAAATCAACTTATTCCAATCTTGAAAAAGAAAAGAAGGAGTTGAATGAAAGGTTTTTAAAACGTGAAAAGGATCTTCTTAAAGAGATCAATGAAAAAAAGGAAACCATTGGAAAGTTGGAAGATTTACTTGTAAAAACGGGTCATTCTGCACAAACGATTAATTTGTTAATAAATGATAAAAACCCGATTTTACATACGCTAAAGAAAACGGCTATCGGTTGTGAAAACCCTTATTATCTCAAGAAAGCTCAGAGTGTACAGAATTTGTTATATGATGGTAGTGTGCTAAATGATAAACATGATCCGATTGAAATTTATGATTCGGATGAAACGATTGAGCGTACTGAAAAGAGACGAGTCAAAATGAGACAAATGAACCCAGAAATTAAACCAATTGATTATAAAAAGCTTAATAAAGATTCTGGTGTTCATCTTAATAAAAAAGAGTCACAATTGTTTTTTCAAAGACCAGTGGTCTTCACAAAACAAAAAGCAGTTTCAAAACATCTGCCTAACATCGAACAAATGGCATCTAAAAACACTTATGATTCAAGTGCAGCTAGACTATATTTGGTCGATCTTAAACAAAGAATTGAGAAACTTCAACGTATTGTGGCTTCCAAAATTAACAATAACAAGTTTGAATGGTTTCCGGGTGTTCAGGATGAACTGAAAAAGATTTTTGCAAAGGAAATTAATCCATATGTTGCTGCAATCTATGCGGTTGTTCAAAATGTGGAAAATAATCTTTTAAAAGAGTCTGCAGAATTCGTTAAGGATCACAAATCCTTAGTGAAGGAAGCAAATGAATACTTGGAACGAATAAAGGTTTTGGAACATCAAAATGACTCTCTCTCTTTTGAAGCTCTCTCGACCGATATCATGTCTATTATTTTCCAAACATATTCTGTTGAGGATGATGAAACACTTCGAGCTGAGACTTCTCAAATTGTTGAAAAATATGAAAAGGCGCTTTTGAAACTTGAAAAACAAAACTGCACATATTTTAAACAACTTGATACTAAAAAGGAAGAATGCAAGTATGACAAATTGTCGTATGAGCGCTCTTACAAAAATATGCAAGATCAAATCAATCTTTTGAAGTCTCAGCTTGCAAGTCAAAAAGGGAAGGGTGAGGAAACTACGGGTATTGCACCATCAACCCCCTTGCCTAATGAGAAACAAAAAGAGAAAGCTGTTGTCAAGAACACTAACGTTATAGCACCTGGCCTTTATAGGATTAGTCCCACTACTGCATCTGCCTCTACATCTAAAACATATAGGGCGATAGACAAAAGTAAGAAAGATACTCCAAATGAGTCTAGGAATGCTACTACAACATCTCAGGACAACAACAAAAATTCTAATGAGTGTGCCTTACCTTCTACAGGAATAGAAAGCAACTCTAGGAGCAAAAGACAGTCTAGGAGCAATAACAAGAAACCTAGTGTCTCGCCTGTTTCTGAGAGTGCAAGCAAGAAAGTAGAAGAACACCCTAGGAATTTACCACTTTCCAAGAAGAAACATGTATCATCTAGTTGTAATGATAAGACTCCTGTTTCTAATGCATGTAATGATTCTGATTGTTTAATGCAAAAGAAAACTTTGTCTGTAAATGCTTGTGATGATAATGTTTCTAATGATGTGAAAAAGAATGATTTTCCTGAACAGAAAAAGGTTCCTTTAGTGACTAAGGCTAAGTCTAGATTTATTCGAAGACTTATTGCAAAAGCTAGAAAAACCACTAGCAGCCTATTGCCTAAGGATCACTCTAAGTTTTGTGCATGGAAACCAACGGGTAGAATGTTTACACTTAAGAATGGCACATTAGAAATAGTTCCCAATGCATCTAAGGAAACCATATCTAAGTGTGAGTCACCTGTTACATCTAACCCCTTGGAACCAAATGTTACACGGTTTCCATATACAAATTCTTCTGTTCTTCTCAGGTCATTGAAATCTGTCTTTGGATCGTCGACTCGGGTTGCTCCAAGCACATGACCGGGAATCTGAAGCTGCTGATCAACTTTGTATGGCAGTTCATGGGGACTGTACGGTTTGGGAATGATCACGTTGCAGCTATTCTGGGTTATGGTGATCTTCAGTTTGGGAATTACTTGATCACACGGGTCTACTATGTCGAAGGGTTGGGACACAATCTGTTCTCTGTTGGACAGTTTTGTGATGCAGATTTAGAGGTTGCTTTTAGGAGAAACACTTGCTTTGTTAGGAATTTGGTGAGGAATGATCTCTTAATTGGGAATCGTGGCACCAATCTCTATGCAATTGACATAAACCAAATGGCCTCTTCATCACCGATTTGTCTCATGACCAGGGCAGGTGAAACAAAATCCTGGTTATGGCACAGACGTTTGTCCCATCTGAACTTTGACACGATCAACAAGCTTGCCAAAGACAACATCGTCTCCGGTCTTCCTAAATTTAAATACACCAAAGAACACCTATGTCCATCTTGTGAACAAGGCAAGAGCAAAAGAGCAACATTTAAACCTAAACCCGTACCTAGTTCGGTTGATAGGTTGCATTTGTTACATATGGACTTATGTGGCCCAATGAGAGTTCAAAGCATAAATGGGAAGAAGTATATTCTTGTAATTGTTGACGACTATTCAAGATATACATGGGTAAAGTTTTTAAGATCAAAAGATGAAGCACCAAGCACCATCATCGCCTTTCTGAAGCGGATTCAAGTTCTACTTCAAGCTCCAGTTAGGATAGTTCGAACGGATAATGGCACGGAATTTGTCAATCAGGAGTTAAGAACATTCTTTGAAGAAACTGGTATTACTCACCAGACATCAGCTGTTAGAACTCCACAGCAGAATGGGGTAGTTGAAAGAAGGAATAGAACCCTTGTAGAAGCTGCTCACACTATGCTGATTTATTCCAGTGCTCCGTTATTCCTATGGGCTGATGCTGTTTCTACTGCTTGTTTTACTCAAAACCGATCCCTAATCCATCCAAGATTCAATAAAACCCCATATGAACTTATCAACAACCGAAAACCGGATATTTCTTATCTTCATGTATTTGGCACTTTATGCTATCCAACAAATGACAGGGAAGATCTGGGAAAGTTGAAGGCTAAGGGTGATATTGGAATCTTCATTGGTTATTCTGAAAACTCGAGGGCATTCAGGGTGTATAACAGGAGAACGAAAAAGATCATGGAGACGATGAATGTGAAGTTTGATGAAATTTCACAAATGGCTTCTGAGAGACTCGCTCTAGAACCCGCGCTTAACCCGATGACTTCCGGACATATCAGTTCGGGACTCGCACCTCAAGGAGCTCAATCAATTCATTCAGAACAACCCACAACTCAAGAATTGGATAATTTCTTCGAGTTCATGTACGATGAATACTATGGTGGCGCTTCAAAAAATGCATCTAACCAACATTCCGCTGCAACCACTCAACATCAACAACCACCACCAATTCCACCAAATCCAGATGCATCCACAACATTCGAAGCTGACGCACCAACTCCCTCGGCATCAACATCATCTACATCTACTCCAGCAGCTCCATTCATTGAAATTGTTCTACCAAGAATTGATGAGCAAGAACAAAATAATGTTGTGTTAGACGATGAAGTCTTTGAAAACCCGTTTGGAACGGAATCTGGTGAATCATCTTCCAGATTACATGAACCGACTAACACACAGTTATTCAGTCCAAGGTACCCTTCAACATTACAGTGGACAAAAGACCATCCGATTGAACAGGTTATTGGTGAACCCTCAAGACCAATTCAGACGAGAAAACAGCTTCACACCGATTGCGACATGTGCATCTATGTCTGCTCAGTCAGTCTCATAGAACCTAAGAACATTCGGGAAGCAATGGCAGATAATGCCTGGATTGAAGCGATGCAGGAAGAACTTCTTCAATTTCAAATCCATGACACCTGGGATTTAGTTCCAAGACCAATTGACAAACTAGTCATTGATCTTAAGTGGTTATGGAAAAATAAAAAGGATGAAGAAATGACTGTGATTCGCAACAAGGCTCGTCTGGTGGCAAAGGGATTCAGACAAGAAGAAGGAATAGATTTTGAAGAGTCATTCGCACCAGTTGCAAGGCTTGAAGCAGTCAGGATTTTCTTAGCTTATGCCGCTTACAAGAACATCACGGTTTATCAGATGGACATCAAGACGGCGTTCTTGAATGGAACTCTGAAAGAAGAAGTGTATGTGAGTCAACCAGATGGTTTCGTTGACAAAGATCATCCGGAATACGTCTACAAGCTTAAGAAGGCAATCTATGGTTTGAAACAAGCCCCACGGGCGTGGTATGACGAGTTATCATCTTTCTTATTGTCAAATAATTTCACCAAAGGAACAATTGATCCGACCTTGTTTACAAGAAAATACAAAAATGATATTTTGATTGTTCAGATTTACGTGGACGACATAATATTTGGGTCCACTAATCCGACACATTCAAAACATTTTGAAAATCTCATGAAAAGTAAATTCGAAATGTCCATGATGGGTGAATTAAAATTCTTTTTAGGCTTACAAATTCATCAATCCCCACGTGGTATTTTTCTAAATCAGGCTAAATACACAATTGAGATTTTGAAAAAACATGGTATGGAAAATTGTGACTCTGTTGGTACTCCTATGGTCACTTCACCAAAAATTGGCGCAGACCTAAATGGGAAACCCATGGATCCGAAGAAATATCGGAGCATGATTGGTTCTCTCATGTACCTAACTGCAAGCCGACCAGATATTCATTTTTCTGTTTGCTTACTTGCACGGTTTCAGGCAAGGCCTACCGAACTTCACCTCCAAGAGGTTAAACGGATATTTCGATACCTACGAAGAACCATTAACATGGGTCTTTGGTATCCGAATGATTCGGAGTTTACACTAATTGCCTTTTCAGATGCCGATCATGCTGGATGCCAAGTAACAGCGAAAAGTACATCAGGCGGAGCGCAATTTCTGGGAGAAAAACTAGTAGGCTGGTCGTCAAGAAAACAAGATTGCACTGCTTTATCAACAGCAGAGGCCGAGTATGTGTCTCTATCTGCGTGTTGTGCTCAAGTCCTCTGGATGAGAACACAACTCACGGATTATGGTTTCTCTTTCAACCGCATACCTTTGTATTGCGATTCAAAAAGTGCCATAGCCATCTCGTGCAACCCAGTGCAACACTCGAAGACCAAGCATATTAGAGTCCGCTACCACTTCATAAAAGAGCACGTTGAAGAGGGTACTGTTGAATTGTTTTTCGTGAAGACAGAATACCAGCTCGCCGATCTATTTACTAAGGCCCTCCCAAAAGAGCGGTTTGAAAACTTAGTTCGTCGAATTGGAATGCGAAGCCTAACTCCCGAAGAGTTAGAAAGTCTTCTCGAATCTTATTGATTTATATCAAAAAGCTTCGCATGTAAATATTTTTTGTAAATATTTATGTATATATTTTTGGTAAATATATACATACCTTTTAAAAAATCAAAATATAAAAATAGAAAATTTGAAAAAGCCATAAAAAATATAAAACATCAAAAACCAAAAATATTCTTCTCACGACATGTCTCTCGTCTAATCAATATTCTGTACGTACTTAGAAATGTCATTCAACAATGATACGGGTATTTACAGATGCTTGAGCGAGAGTTATTTTTTATGTTTTTCTAAAACATGTCGTTTCTTAAATTTCTTCATTACGGCTTTCGTGCATTTCAGTATGAAACCCATTCTTAAATGAGAAATCTTTTAATTGTAGCACGGGTATGCCGGAAAAGATTTCAAATAAGCGCTACATTGAATGACTTCTGATTATTTCCGATCAGGACTCGCAATGTTAATGGCGAAAAGCTAAAACCCGTGAGCACTTAATCAAAATTGTATCAAAAGATTTTTCAAAGTCTTTTTATAAATTTTGTGCTCACAACAACTCCCTCGAAGACCACTAAATGCTTTTAAACTCAAAAGTTTAACCATTTGCTTTGATTAAGGGGGAGTATAAAAGAAAATGTTCCATTTTTCATGCTAAAATCAGTCCGTCTCTCCACAAAAAGTTTCATTTTAATCAACTATTTTCAAAAATACCACTTCATGCTATTTTTGAGGGGGAGATTAGGTGTTTATTATAATATGGGGGAGAGGACGTGATTAAAATGTGATCTAAAAGAAGTTTTATCGTTTGAATCTCAAAACGAGTTCTTCAAAAAGACTCAGCATGAACCCTCGAATTGACGAAACTAAATGTCCGTTCTCGAAAAGTCATGTCCTGGACGGGTAATAATTTCAAGCTGGTTTTCCAGTGATGTAAGCGTGTCTCGCAAAGGACTTGTCTGAGTAGAATGTACCAATTCGAGAGATGATCATTGAATATGACCGGGACGGGTAATAATTTCATGCTAGTCTAACTAGTGATGTAAGCGTGTCTCGCGAAGGTCATGTTCATTGAAAGTCGATCATTTCAAATGTGCGAACTCTACCCAACATGTGCAATTTATTTCAAAAATGCATGAGCACATGTGAAGGGGGAGTGTTTCAAAAATGTAAAACTCTCGATGTGTTAATAAAATGTGTTTTTCTCATAAACACGTTGAGAGATTTTCACAAGGTTTAATGGCATGTGACAAATAATCTAGGATAATCATGGAGTAATAAGGTGATTATGGTTAGGTTATGTCCAATGATCCGCCAGAACCGGAGGGATCTACCCAAGGACTATTCCAATAGCTTAGCATTAGAAGTCCTTAGGTATGATTGAAAAAAGGAGTATAATGAGAAAGGAGAAAGAAGGGGTTGAAGAATGAAAAAGAAAAGTTTTTGTAAGGGTGAAAAGAAATAGCCCTCCATGAAAACTTAGGACAGAAACCGGGTCAATACATCTGCTATCGGTATTCACTAAGGTGATACTGGTATTGAAGACAAGACGTCATGGACCCAGTGACGCATTTGCACCACCCCTCCTACCCACTCAGATATCTCTCAAAAGATATTTGTTTCATTTCTCACGGAGAACACTACATAATCTATCGACCTCTCACTCCGAGATGAGTTGATATTGAAAAGGTGGCACTCTGCTCCATGCCTCCGACGACTAAAACCAAAACGCACATTATTGAGTCTAGAGACATGAGATTCATCAAAGATCTCTTAGGAACACTTCCTATGAAATACTCTTGTGTTCACTCAAAAGGATACAAGTTGTATGAGTCTTAATGAGATCCAAAGATCTTGCCTCACGACATGATGGCCGAAGGACGATTTATTGCTAACTGTTTTATGCAGGTACCGACGAAAGTCCATTCACCATCATCATCTACAACGGCGAAGCAGCTGAACTGAAGATGTAGATCAAGGCGAGGAAGACCACAAGACGACTCTATGAAGATCACAGCGCATGAAGGAACATTGAATGAAGAAGATTACACATTGACACACGAAGTTCAAGATGTCAAAAGCTAAAGACCAATCAAGGGAGCATCATTTGAAATGACCATCCCTTAGGGGGAGATTGTTAGCATTGAATTTATGCTACTTTGAAGTGATGGTCATTTTGGCAATTAGACTTAAGTGTGTCATGTAATATGTTGTAAAGTGGGCTTGTAGCATTAGAACAATAAGTGTTTAAATTGTATAAGTGTAGTGCAAGATACAAAGCCCACATGAAGTCCAAAGTCAAGCCCACCAAATACCCATTTGGTTGGCTGTGAATCGTATATACACACACACACACATCTTAGTTTTGTGAATGCCTCATTTTAGATAAGAAAAAGAGTGTGTGTGTGTGAGAGAGTAACACCCCAAGCCATTGTATCTTTTCTTTCTCTTTGAAGATAATATACTTTGACTTGAAATTTATACATAAGATCCACATACTACTCTTGTTCTCTTATTGTGTTTGTGAGTGTCATCATCTAGTGTGTTTGTGTGTGATAAAGAGGAGAAGCTTCGGTCTCTACAATGATTTATGTAATGATTTGATTTGTGTCAGAAATTGGTTGATTCTATGTCTTATCCTCTACTCATCTTATTCTACGTACTTCTACCTTTTCCACCTTCAACAATTTCGGGCAACAAAATCAAGATGATCAGTGGTTCAACTTGTTACTTTGGTGTTATCATTTCATGTGTACGTCATGGGCTGACTTTTCATATGAAAGACAACTGGGATGCATTTGGTGAGATGAAGATGTTGATACCCTGTTCCCCCAAATGGATAATCTTGACGAAGGTCGAGTCTACAGTCTGCTCTACATTTTTCGTTGCATGTTAGAAGATTAAAGACGAAATGCACTTAATTATCAAAAGACTTCTTCAGATTCAGGGCAATCTTCAGAAAGGTTGTCAGTTTGGGGAGAGCACTAATTAGGGGAGAGTGTAAAGCCAGATTTAATCCCTAATTAGATTTGCTCACATGGTTCGTCTGCAAGTAAAGAAATGAAAGCTGAGAAGATTCTACAAACTGAACGAAGTAATGACGTTTGAAGACTATTCTCTGTGCTTATTGTTTATATTTTACTTGTAGGGAACATTGTAAGCAATTCCCATATGACTTCACTTTGGAGAGAGATTGTTAGCCTTAAAGTTTTGTCATATGTGAGAATTGCACTTCTTTCTTTGTACAAGGACTAGTTTAGACATATTGGCTAAGTTAGCTTTGTATTCTTAGCATAAATACCTTCCTAGTCAACACTAGGAAGGTTGAGGATTCACAGGTTCTTGAGGTGTGTGTGTGTTTCACTTTCTCTCTCAAGAAATAACACACATACCTCCCCAATCAATAAACCGAAATTTATAATGTTTAATCTTTAGTTCGTGTTTAATGTGTTTCCTTCACCTCCCATATGTGAATCTATACCTCTACATTTTTCAGCGTGTTCTTCCTATGGCTCTCGTTGATGTTGTTATGCAGAAAACTGAGATTGTTTTCGTGTATAAAAACCTTGCTCTTGATGCCAAATGTTGTCCCAATTCTTGTATGAAAATGATAAGTTGCAAAGTAAAATGAATAAGTAAATTTTCAATATTGTCTAACCACTGTATCAAATGTAATATTACATATTTATAGGTTTTCAATCGATGCCTTGGAACCATTGTAACGTTTCATGATTAACTAATAACAACCATAACCGAATTTCGGTTATTAACTAACTAAATAACAAGTTTGTCCTTCGAGTTATAATATATACATAAGTACATGAGAAGCAATGTGTCAAGATTATTTTTTGACCACAAACAAAACACACCCGAAGCATATGTCATAACTTTTATTTAAAAACATTACGACGAGCAGTCGAGCACATATGATTTTCATTTCTTATATATAAATATTTAGGCCCAATCAAATTTGTATCAATCAAGCGTCATTAGTTTAAGCCAAAATATTACTATTTGAGTCCATATAGCTTAATTTTTGGGCAAAGTTTTATACGATTTCATGTTTATTTATCACATTTCTCATCATTTAACTAATTTTAGCGTTCCTTGACCAACTTTTTTATATTTTTGTTAGGCAAACAGTTTGTATAAAATTAACGATATATTGAGCTCTTTATTATTAATAATTTGTTACATTTCTCACTGTTTCTTATTTGTTATTTTTTCAATGTTATTTATTACGATTTTGTGTTTATATATGAGCACACCCACCCGCAAGCATACACTTGGCGGAAAGCAGTCTTCTTACTTTCATGTTTATCCTGGGGTAGGGTTAGGATGTGTCTACATTTCACCTCCCCCACAACATGCTCCGGCGGGATTGACTATATTGTTGTTGTTGTTGTTGTTGTTGTTGTTGTTGTTAGTTTTATGGACATAATTTAGTAGTTGTATGTTAAGATCGAACTCGAGACCACAGGATTGCACACTTTACGTATGATAATTAAAGAATAATAAATATATATAAAAAGTTATATTTAACTATTAAATACAGAAATACAAAACGACCGTTAGTATTTAACAGATAATGACTAACGATCATTAACTAATAAAATGAAAGAATTATAGAGTGAATAATTGGTAAGTCGAGAAGGTTCCGGTCCCTCTTTGGGAGCATGGCCGATCGGTGGAGGATTGGGCATGCCCAATCCTACACCAACTTGTCCTCCAAGTTACTTACACTATATAAACAAATCAAGGGTCATTGGTTTTATAACTCTTGTACACACAATTATTCCTAAATTTGTTTTCTTGTTTTCTTAATTTTGGGTCGATCGAAACAAACACCCTCTTAGGGATTCGATCGATTTTTTTGATCAAAGCAAACTGTTTGGTTTTATTTGTGTTAGTTTACTAGCATAACTTTAATTCGTTACAGTACGTATGTACAAGAACGTGATGCAATCACACTATTGATTGTATCTTGGATTGAATTGCAAAAAACAATATTAAACACTCATTCATCATACCACCTTGTTTGGTTAATTGCCATTTGTTATATTTTACTAGAATTACAACATTTGCTACTTTCACCAGACCCATCACTTATAACAGCTATCATCATATGAGATAGATTATTCTCACAGCCTAAACTTGCTGGCATCAACTATTGACATCAATAATTTGTAAAAGTTTTTTCCGGTATGATAGTAATTACTACTAGTTCCTCCTTTCCAATATAGAAGCCATAAGTCTCCATGTACTGAAATGACGGGAAATTTGATGGTAGAATATTTATGACATTAGTAGTCTTGAACTTTGGATGAATTAGTCTAGTGGGATAAACTTCACTCTCAGTGGTCTACGAAAAACTGTTATCACTATTGAATGTATCTTGGATTGAATTGCAAAAACGGTAAGGGGAAATTCGTGTAATCCTTATAAACCCTAATTAGGGTTCTTGATCATTGTATTGAAGAATTGATTCTTGTTTGGCTAGAATCAAAAGGTACGCTTACTCATAACTGTTAGAATTTAATAATCATGACAAGTTCACATATTAAACAAGTAATCATCATACGCATGCGGAAGCGTATGATCTATTTTAACACATAAAGAATTAACCGAATATTTTAAGTGAACGTACCTTTTGATTCTAGCAAAACAAAAATCAACTTCAAAACTTCTTCAATCAATATCAAGAATTGGATTAACGAGTTACTCCTTACCGTTTTGTAACTCAATCCAAGATATTAACTATAATGAGTTAATAACACAATCTTTTACACACGTACTATAACCGAATTAATGTTTATGCTAGTAATTAAACACAAATTAAACCAAACAATTTTGTTTTAGCAAAAACCAAAACCGATCGGCCCTAATGGGTGTTTGATCGATCAGCCAAGAGAAGAAAAGACTTAGGGTTATAGCTAGTGCACAAGAGGTAATGAATCAATAACCTTTAGCCTTGTATATATAGCATGACAATCTTGGAGAACAAGTTGGCATGGGATTGGGTTTTCCAAGCCCATAGCCGATCGGCCTAAGGATCCCATAGGGATTCCGGAAGCTTCTTGTTCCTCTAATTTCATCTATAGTCATTCTCTTATTCTCTAATGGTCGTTAGTCAATTGTCGTTAACTACTTAACGTCCGTTAGTCGTTATTTTGTGTTTTAATAATTAACTACATAACGGTTTACATATTAATTATTATCCATTAATTCTCCATACGTAATGTGTGCAATCCCATGATCTCGAGTTCGATTCTAGACATACACACATTAATATTTGTCCACAAAACTTAACAATAACAAGTTGGTGGAAAGTCTTGATAAGGTCTGGTAAGTTTGGTTAACTTTTTATTTGAATCATATCCCAACAAAAATCAATAGCTTGATGCCAAAATCTTCAGTTTCTCACCAGTCAAATAACGTCACATTTAGAATCTTTTGTTACACAATCTTTGTATATATGTCCAAAATAGTCGTAGCTGGAGAGCAGCTGAATCTGCAATTGCATACATTCCCCCAGCCCCAAGTTGCCAATTTTGTATGTCAGCGTTTTGACCTCTTTCTGGAACTCAGTTCCATAATTTCTATTTTAGTAGATACGCCTGTTTTTTCTCAACTTCTAATGATTATGTTCAGTCTCCTTATACTGCATCTTTTTTGGTTTGGTAACTCAGTGTCTTTAGCTTACTTTTTTTTAACCTATTAGTAGTTTATTGGAAATTGAAATTATGAAAAGTGAAGCAATAGAAACTAAAAAGATGAAAATACAAAAGAGATAATTACATGATAAAGAATCTCAAAATTTAATAACTCCTTATAAAACCAAATGAAGAATCCAAAACTTTAACAACTTGAAGACAACATTAGGGTTGGTCCAATCACCAAATTAGGACTACAACACATGCTTCTGAATAAATACAACATACTTATTTCACTCGATATGCGATAAGGTTGATGTATTGATGTTCCCGAACAGCAAGGCTCTGTTATAATTCGAGACACAGTTATGGAAACTCAAAATTTTAAATTCTTCATCCCACAAATTGTCGTTTTAAAGAATCCAAAAAACAATATTAAACACTCATTCATCATACCACCTTGTTTGGTTGCCATTTGTTATATTTTACTAGAATTACAACATTTGTTACTTTCGCGAGACCCATCACTTATAACAGCTATCATCACATGAGATAGATTATTCTCACAGCCTAAGCTCGCTGGCATCAACTATTAACATCAATAATTTGTAAAATTCCGGTATGATAATAATTACTACTAGTTCCTCCTTTCCAATATAGAAGCCATAAGTTCTTCCATGTACTGAAATGACACGAAATTTGTTGGCAGAATATTGATGACATTAGTAGTCTTGAACTTTGGATGAATTAGTCTAGTGGGATAAACTTCACTCTCAGTGGTCTACGGAAAACTGTTATCACGATCAATAGGAGAAAAGTAAATATATCGCTCTGTCCCACAAATTGGATCATTTAGCCGTAAGCTTGAACTTGAGACCTCACTTATGCACCATGTATCGCAAACTTTACAATTTTTCTGCACATGGGAGTAATAGATATATAGGTAGTATGATACAAGAAATCTGTGTTCCTTGGCTTTTTCCCCCACTTGTGCATTTGTTTTTTGCTCGATATATATCCACTTATTCTTCTTGATGCAGCCAGAGTGTGTTTGGGGAGTCGAGAGTCGTTACTAAAAGCCCATCTCAACAACTTAATTTACATTCTTAACCAAAAGATGGCCAAGCAACTGAAACACCAACAGTCCCAATGCTGCTATCAGAACTGGGTGGCTCAACAGCGGCTCGATCTCGACGAATTGCTCCAAGCACTCACCAACTACCCAAACGATAACGATTTCCTCCAGCTCATAAGCAAGAAAATCATCAATCACTTTGAAAACTACAGCGCTGCGCAAGCCCTACTAGCGAAACATGATGGACCTTCCTTCATTACTCCAACATGGGGAAGCACCTTTGAGAACTCGTTCCTTTGGATAGGTGGATGCAGGCCTTCGTTGAGCATCCGGCTTGTTTACGCCTTATGTGGGTCCCAGCTGAATGAACATTTTGAAGAGTTTCTTGAAGGAGTTAGATATGGAAACTTGGGAGAAATATCAAGCTCACAGCTAAAAGGCATAGATAATCTTCATGCTAAAATCATCAAGGACGAAGACAAGCTCACCTCCCAAATGGCAACCGTACAGGCATATAATACGAGTCCATAATGCGTCTTCGAATACATGTCTTGTGTGGTGGACCTACATGGTCTGTAGGGTACCATACATTAATATGATCTTAGTTAAACCGATATAAAGTAAGAAAGTAAAAAATTTGGTGTTCGGGATTTTCTTATCCAAACAGTACATATTATAGTATATGTGAGTGAAATAATAAGTTGTCCAGTATAAGCAGCTTGCAGTTGTTTATTGCAAACTGTGTATTTTAAAAAGTAATATGGCTGATAGTTGGTTGTGATAAGCAAATCCCAAACACGGCCTATAATATTGGTTATGGTGGTGTGTAGCCACTACATATTGAAGTTTGATGTAGCTTATGTGTGTATGCATGTACGCAGGAGAGGGTAGCAGATGAGCCATTGGTGCTGCTAGCAAATGGTTGTAGGCAAGTAGGGGAGTCGAGTCATGCAGGTGAGGTTGTAGAGAGAGCAATGGACACTCATGCTCTTGATTTGTATGGCGTCCTAATAGAAGCAGACAAGCTAAGGTTGAATGTCCTCAAGGGTATAATAGACATTTTGACACCATTGCAAGCAGTCGAGCTACTAGTAGCTTCCAAGAAGTTGCATCTCTCGCTACATGAATGGGGCAAGAGAAGAGACATCCAAATCGGAATTAGGCAGCTTCTAAATACAAACATTCCCTCATCGTCCAATGACACACCACCGAAACCATAAATAATGGCTCAGACGGTGGGCCATGGTCACAACCCTACAACAACCCGTGTGCACGAATTTTCCCTTTTCGTTTTCTTTCATTAGTGAGGCGCCTATAATATAATGGTGTGTCGACCTTATGTTGGTCATATGGCGAGTTGGTTTGAAACTTGCTAGCTAGATCGAGAAGTTAGTTAAAATAAGTTGATGGTGCATGTGGCCATGTGTTAAAGATGTCAGATTTTATTTCTTTATGTTTTTAAGCCGTTTTAGAAAGCTTGAGTACAAGCTTTTAACTATGATTTCGTAATAAGTAGTGAGTTTTACATACGCTTGTGTGCGTATACGTGTTCAAAATATTTGTATATGGTTTCCTATGTTGCTACTGTTAATGATTTATCTTCGAGCATGGTAGGCTGGATGGTATGGTACATTACATCATCATAGCAATCTACTTTTCTGATGACTTTCTTTAGTCTTATATTTAGAGGTACACCTTCAAAACACATAACACTAGTAGACTTTTAATGATTAACATAACACCTGCAAAATCCGTCACTCGCAAAATGATTAACATCAGACGTTTAATCTTTTGAAAGTGATTAATGCCGGTAATAATTGACGGGGATGATCTAAAAATCTTGCGAAAACCAAGGCTTTATTATACGAAGCAACACTCATTTAAACATGGTGAAGCGAAACACTATAAACAAAGGCTCTCATAGTGGAAGCGAAAAACACCGCCGAAAGAAACTAGCAAAAATCCAACCCTACTCGCAATCGATCAAGTGTAGAGACACAATTAAGACCTCGCTATAGGAGCCAACGACCTACTCTAGTTCTATCACCGATAAAAAAAAAAATCCATAACAACGATATCCGTATGAGTTTGGAGAAATATATCGATCACTACAAGAATCGAGACTTTTAGCCACGATCAACATAAATAAAAGTAACAAAGTCGTGGCTAAAAGGTTTTAGCCACGACAAGTTCATCACTATTGATCCGTAGCTAAGGATCTTTGCCAACGACTGTGACAGACCTTTAGCCACAAACCTCACGACGACATGCATTGAGCAAGCGTTCAACACAAAGTATATCGATGATGCATATAAAAAGCGAAGTATAATTCTTAAACATTATCTTAGTAAACAAGTGTTATCACATCCGATACTATTAAGAAGTGTCTATTTAATCCCGATTATCATTAACCCGGCTTACATGATCTTCAGGTATAATCCCGATTATCAATTCCCACTCAACCACCGTTAGGTATTATAAAATATCACAATTTCAAAGTACGTATATCATTGTACGTAGATCGTAGATATATTCCTGGTTATCGTTAACACAACTTACATGACTCACATTATTATTATTTTATGATGAACGTGACGAATACAAATTAAAATTTGTTCGTAACTTTTCAACGATTAAAATATTAGTAAAATTTAAAAAATAATTAAAAATTTAGTTTTGATACAACTATGGTGTTTTATATTTAATTAAGGAAATTGATTAAAGTTATATATATAAAACAACTCTTGTAAACCCTTTGGCTAGAGCAATTTGAATAGCCCAAAGAATTGCTTTTGTCTCTGCTTCAACAACCGACACCGTAAACTTGTCCAGTCTGATTCAAAGCCTCTCAGTTTCAACCACTGACATCGTAAGCTTGAATTGTCTGATTCAAAGCTTTTCACGTTAATTGTGTGATTCAGATGATACCAAAGATTGAAATATAGCATCTCCTATTGAAAATTGTGATGGCCATGCATGCAGTTTAATATCTTTGATGTAAGTGCTTTATTTCTTAATGGATATATTTTTAAAGTTTTTTATGGTTTAAATCTAATTGACTTATAAAACAATTGAAAATTCTAATGGAGTTTTCAGATAAAAGCAATCCACCCATACTCTCTCTATCTGGCCTTAAAATGAAGATTTCCCTTCTCACCAAATATCATCATAATTCTTCATTTTCTTCATCATTTCTTAACGGATTTCAATTCTGATTTCATCAATCAATTCGTCTCTTTGTTGCGCACACAACGATGAGCTTTGATTAGATTTTCGTTAGGTATTGAAGAAATATGATTTTTGGCGCCAAAAATCAAATTTCAACTCTGATTAATTCAATTGGTATATTCAAGTCTGTAGTGTAGTTTAGTAGGTTTAATTGCAAGTTTAAACCCTAATTCTATTGATTTTATGTCGAATAAAAATAGATCGTCCAAAAGGCAAATTAAGCCGCCTGTACGGTTTAAGGATCATGTTAGTAGTACTGTGAGTAAGAAAAAAGAGAAGGAAATCATTGAAAGTGGTGATGTTGAAATTAAGGTTGAATCAGTGTGTTTGAACCAAGGAAAAAGGGAAAGTGAAATAGGCATAGAGAACTAAGGATTGTTGTGAGGAAAGTGATGTAGGAGCCAGTGTAGGCAATGGAAATGGTACACTTGATACTGGAAAACAGGATGAGAGAGTACATGTTGTGGCTAAGGATGTAGTTGAGGAAAAAGGCTGAAGAGGTTAATCAGGATAACAACGGGGAAAAGAAGGGAGCCTGTAATGAAGATATGAGCAGTATGGATAAGGCATAGGGGGATTCATATGCAAAAATGGTGACTAAGGATTTGAGAAATGTGAATAATAAACTGTGTTTTGTCCCAACTGAAGTAAGTGAAGATGGGAGTGAAGTTGTTATTTTTTATGAAGATTTGGTTCAAAAGGGAAGTGCACAATAGAAGTTAACTGTGTGTGTGGACATTTTGTGGGCTATAAGATGAATGTGCATGAGTTAAGGTACCATATAAGAAGAATGTGGAGCAGATGGGAGATTGATGACATTGATATGAATGGGGATGGGATGTGTTTTTTTAAATTCAAAAATGAAGAAGCGATGAAGAATAAGGTTCTAGAGTCAGGAACATAGCTTGTTAATAATAAGCCTCTGATGATTAGGAAATGGGATCTAACTAGAGGTGGCAAAACGGGCGGGCCGGGCGGGCACAGGCATGGGCTAGAACGGGCACGGGCTAGAATGGGCACGGGCTAAACGGGCACATGTTATACAAATCGCTTTATAGAAGACCGAAATTGATGAAATAAATTCCTTAAACGTAATACCCCATTTATATTTAAAAAATTAAATATATTATATGTATAAGTTTTTCTTCAAAAACGATTATAATGTTCTCTAATTGAGAGAAAATATGTGCCCGTTGTGCCCATTTAACTTTTCAATGGGCTAAATGTGCCCATTTCAAAAAAAAGAGGGGGCTAAATGTGCCCAAATCTTTTACAAAGTAGCCAAAATTAGCCCATTTTTTTCATTTTGGGCACAAATTGCCACCTCTAGATCTAACTGTGGAAATGGAGATGGTTAAACAAACAACTGTGCCATTGTGGGTAAATCTAGTTAATGTGCCTTTAGAAGCCTGGACAAATGAGGGTATTAGTGCCTTGGCAAGTAGTTTGGGAAAACCTATGATAATGGATAGTATAACAGCCAAGAGATGTCAATTTGGTGAAGGGAAATGTGACTTTGCAAGAGTGTTGGTGGAATTTGAGGTATCAAAGGGATTCAAATAGAAAATTGAAATACAATATAGGGACAAGAATAACAATAAGAAATGATCTAAGAATGTTAAAGTGGAATATGCTTGGAAGCCTGAAATATGTGAACATTGTGCCGTGTTTGGGCATGGATTCAATAAATGCAATAAGAGAACTAAAACTGTGGAAGAAATTGCTGAGGAAACTAAGAGAAAAGAGGAATTGAGTAAAAAGGGTAATGAACAGAACAGAGCAGAGCAAAATAAGTTTACTGATCTAATAAATAGAAGATATAAATTACCAGGAAGCTAAAAATAATAGTGCTGCAATGAGTAATGATGACAAAGGGAAAAAGGAAGTATATGGAACTAGGAAAGACTTGAACAATAGGAGGAAGGATAATATGAGTACTGAGGGACAAATGAGGTATGTCCATTATCAAAGGAACGAAGTAAGTGTTAAATCTACCAACAAGTATGATATGCTAAATGGTTTAGGAAATGAGAATGAGGAGCTGGATAAAAGCAAAGTAGCTGAGGAATTGAATTGGGATATAGAGGATGTGCTAGAAGGAACTTCACATGTTGCAAAAGTTTTAAGTGCAGATGAAGTTTCAGATGGTACAAGAAGTATAAGAGAAGAATATAATGTTGAATTCCCTCCCATTCCTACTTCACATAACCAATATGATGCATTGATTGAAGAGTATAAACGAAGGCCTGATGTAAGTCTACTTTGTCAGAAGGAGCAAACTCTTGTTGAAAAGCTTGTTAACAATAAAAAGATACCTACTATTGAGGAAATAAAGATATGGCCTCTCAGAGTGTTTGAGATCTACAAGGAAGGATGGGAAGCTAAGTGGAAAACTGAGTGCCCTTTTATAGGGAATTTTCAAGAATGAATGTTGTAGTTAATTGGTGATTTGGTCACTCTTGTATGTTTGTATTTGTTACTTGTATGTTGGTTGTTGAGTAGCATGTTGTATGTTTGGTTTAGCTCCAATTTCAGTTGTTGTGGTATGTCACCAGCAAATGATTTGGATGCTTTTCATGTAGTTTGTTTTTGAGATAATATATATTCACCGTTGCACCAAAAAAAAAAAAAAAAAAAATTGAAAAATCTAAAATTCAAAACAAATTTATTTAAATTCTGAAAAAGTAAGTCTAGTTGTTATTAATAGTTGGGGATGGAAAACATGACCAAATTTTGGAGATCGGGTGCATTTCTGAAAATTTAAATTTTTCAACAAGAACTAACACTATGCCGTAAAATTTTATAGATGTCCCTCGGCCCCTCTGATACTCACCTTGATTTCTTTACTTACCTTGATTCCTTTACTGCAAATTGTAGAATAATAATATGAGAGTTTAGTCATAAGTTTAAATCATTCCTTTAGACTACTCTCAAGGGTCTCGTCAGTTAGGAAACAGACTACACTACACCAATTTCTGGTTCTCGCAGTGGCTGATCTATAGCGACAAAACTCATGAGAGCTTTTAATCTTTCAAACGATTAAGATTTTCTCAAGTTAGAATTAAACATGATTAATCATGTTAATTTTATTGTGAGAGTGTATTAATAGGTGAGCCCATAACTTTTACTAAAAGAAAATGTTTTATGTATCTATCTTATTTGTAATTGGTGAATATGATATATCATGTTTAACTCAACTTGAGATAATCCTAATCCCTTTCGAACTGATATCTATGGAAGCTCAAGTCTCAAGAGCTCTTGATAATTATCTCATTTATTGTCCATAGTAAAACTTTGAGTATAAATACCATGCATGCATGCATGTGGATATACCATCTCGTTCATTCCAACTAAACACTTTCTAAAGACAAAACTAAAAATGGCTGGTTGCAAAGGTGGCGGAGGTGGAGGTGGCGGCAAAGGTGGTGGAGGAGGTGGCGGAAAAGGTGGTGGTGGAGGTGGAAGCAAAGGAGGTGGTAGTGGTGGTGGAAAAGGAGTTGGCGCCTCAGCTAAAGGTGGAGGTGGCGGTGGCAAGACTGGGGGAGGATCGGGTTCCATGAAGGCACCAGATGGTGGTGGTTCTTATATTTCAAGAGATGGTTTTGAGAGCAACCTAAAAGGTTATTTTGATGGCCTTCACGGTGCTTCCAAGGGTTGATGAGCCAGATTTTGTAAAACAAAATGAGGGGCTAAGAATGTTAATATTATGTTATTATCCTGTCATGTAATTAAATAAAATAATATGGTAACCGTTATTATCCTATTATATAATGTAATTAAATAAAATTATGTGGTAACCTAATTCTATTTTCTATGTTGTTGCAAGCGCATTTTGCTAATTGTTTTTCGAACGATAATTCATTAAAACAGTTGACCAAAACACTCGACTTATAAGAAAGATGATCAGGATGAAGTCATCCAACCATATTTTGGATTGAGATCCATCCGGTCCAAAAGAATGTCGACTTTTAAGCCTTTGAACAATCTAAGAATTCCAAAGGACTTAAGCTTATCATTAGCAAATCTGCGTATATAGTTTTACAAGGTCGTAGAAACATATTTTTGTTAATTTACAATAAGACACGTTGGATAAATGTTTCGTAAACATGATGCTGTGGCAGCAACCAAATTTGGCTCAACATATATACGGCAGTTCGATTTCTTAGGATCGATTTCAGTTGCAAAAATTTAAGTCAATAAAATTTCGAACTGGCTGTTGATCCTTTTATGTTTACAAGAAACTTGGGACTTTGAAGGCTTATAGTTATCTCGCACGTACATATGGACGAGGTAAGCTCAAAAACAACAATAACTTGACGAACACAACCAACAATTATCAACCGCTCAAGTGGCAACTACTACTATAGTAATCGAGTTGACTACAAGCAGATAATATAAATAACTTGGCATCCACCCAATGCGACACGCGGCTTAAATTTTTTCCACGTGTAAACAACGTACATAGCATAAAAAGCGTGCTAACACGTGTAACAACAAACCTTGATAGCATGGGAGACAGTTCTTCCACGTGTAACAACCTAGCTACTTAGACTAAAGACCATGGTCACCTAACTAAAACCCCATTTCACTTTACGCATCAGCGTCATATCAGTTTTCTCTCTTCTTTTACTTCCTCTTATCTTTTAGTGGACATGGTTACCTTACCTTCACATTTCATTAAAATATCCACTTTATACAATTATACCCCATTAAATACCTCACACACACTCACAAACAAAATAAAAAACAATATAAGAAAAAACATTGGACCCACAAATGGTGAACACAATTAGGTGATCGGCAGTGTTTTAAAAAACCGGACCGGACCGGCCGGTTCGACCGGTGTCCAACTGGTCGGCCGGTTTAAAAAACCCCGGTTTTTATAAGTCCCGTTTACTGTTTAGAACCGGCCGGTTTTTCCGGTTCAACCGGGTTTTTTTTTTTTTTTTTTTTTTTTTTTTTTTTTTTTTTTTGTCCGGTTTGGCCGGTCCGGTTCGATGAAAAATCCGGTTTTTAAAACATTGATGATCGGATCACTTTATGTTTGCAAAATATTCTAAAGTAACTAAGTCACTTTTGGTGTGAACAAGGAGTGACTAAGTGACTTTGATGGTCACCTACTAAATCTCACGCCCTTGGTCTTCAGCCTTAGAGTGCTAGACAATGGCGTAGCTACGTTAAGGGTAAGGTCGGCCATGGGTACTTACAAAGCTTAATAATTTTACATATGTATCATACAATAAAGCTCAATAAAATATCTAGTATTGATTTTTAGTGCATCTTAAAAATGGTTAACTTACTTGATGATGTACCCTTCGAACGGGTCGAAGGATACCCCTTCGAGTCTGTACGAATCCTTCTCCTCGAAGGCCCAGGTCAACCTCCTAAAATCTTCATTGGTGTAAAACCATTCATCTATGACATGGTTACCAGTTGAGAAGTCGCCAATCGAAGCCTTAAGCCCTTCGGGGTACACTCTTCGAGGATACTAGAGAGGAGAACACCTTGACTTGGTCATACCCACGTCCCCTTTTTCCTTGAACTTTCCCGCCAAGAAAGAGATAGTGGGTCACTAAGCCCTAGCGGTTACCACAAATCATGGGACGCCCCCATTATCTTCGATATTTGTGCAAGAGCTCTCTAAGGCCTATTTCATCCCCTATAAATAGCTTAGATGGGCTGAGAACAATGGTATGCAAACTTGACTCTCTCATTTCACTACCAACTTATCATATCACATACTCATTCGCACGCCGGAGGTGGTTCGCAGGGTCCAACCCCTGCGCAATCACTTAACGTAGTGTCTTTGTATTTCTTATTTCAGGTTAAAGACAAACTTGGCGCAACCTTAACACCCCTTATATCCTTTGATCATCATCGAAGGCCTGATCGTGCAATTTATTGTACAATCAGTGGCGTCATCCGTGGGACCGCTACAATTGGTCTCGTTATTTCCAAGTTTATAACCAACCAACTACATTCACTACATATCAGGCATGGATCAAGGAAGAGAAGTTACTCCCCCACCGGGTTTCTCGATCTTGGCGCCGCAATACCAGTTAATGACCCTAACAACTTCCCCCCAATTACCGCTTTCACTTTCACAACGCGATCTCACCCAGAAGGAACACCTAATCATCATGCTTCGACATCAGCCAAACTGGAACCTGTCATTAGCCCAGCCTTTGTCGAAGCTAACTATGAAGCATTGGAATCTCTCTTAAGGGCTCGCAAGAGGCAAGTTCGGAATGCTGAGATGCGAAGGGAGTTGGAATATTCTAGTGATAATTGTGATGAAGAAATGGAAATGGAGCCTAGGCCTCTAGCACAGGGAACGACACACTCGGCCCTAAGGATAGGGTCACCAGTTGGTCGAAGGCTAAGCAGAAGGTCTGTTGGGTTCGAAGGAGTCCCTGAGCGGGCTCCGACCAGGAGAGAAGGAGCGGTAGCCGAAGGGTCCAATGGAAGGAGCCAACGAAGGGAAGAGACGGAGGTGAATCTACCTCCGTTGTTAGCAGCTCATCTTGGAAGGACTGAAGCAGGGGTTCCGTTGCAGCCTTCTCACGCATCAGGCGTAGAAGGCAATCCGCCTCCGATTAATATGGGAGGAAATCCTCCTCCCAATGGTATGTACCCCTCGTTTCAAACTCAGTCTTACCTTCAGGGTCTGTATCCCCCGGTAACTGGACAGTCCACCAACCATAGCCTCCCTCAACATTATGGGAGCATACCCTTCGGACATCCTACGGTGTACCCTCCGTACGCCATGGGAAACGGTTATCCTTTTGGCATGAACGCATCCTACCAATCTTACCCTAGTCAAACTCCTGTGGGAGTACCCCCAAACCATAATCCATATAATGTCGTTCCTGTGTAGGCACCACCTTATAATTGCCTATATTCAGAGCCTATGGGTTCTGCTACACCCATCGTAAGGTGGATAGAAGACTACCCTTTACCTGATGGGTTAAAAATGCCTGCACACATTGGTACTTATGATGGGAAGGGGGATCCGGACAATTTTTTACATTTGTTCGAATGGGCCATTAGGATGCAAAAGTGGGTCATGCTTGTAGCCTGTCACATGTTTACATACACCATACGAGATTCTGCTTGTATCTGGTAGAATGGGCAAAAGCCTGGTAGTATTGTCAACCTTGATGATTTAAAGGCTAAGTTCCGAACGCACTTCAGCCAGCAAAAGAAGTTCACAAGTACCCATCTAACGGTGCACAACATTAAACAAAAGGAGAACGAAAGCACAAGGGCTTTCGTCACAAGGTACACCGATGACACTCTACAGATTTTGGGTCTACATGAAGATCAGCGCATTTCTGGTTTCGTACATGGCCTACGAAATCGAAGCTTGGTGGAATTCTTATCCACTGACCTTCCGGCAACTTACAAGGGGTTAATGGAAAAGACGTATACTTGGATAGAAGCAAAAGAAGTATCTACCAATGGTGCTCCGATCGATAGAGAAAACCACAGCAAGTTCTCGAAGCACTCTGCATGGGAAGGATCGAAGAACAAGAACAAAAACAGGGACAGGTTCACTCCGTACAACAAAGGTCCTAACCACGGGTTGCTAGGAAGCCTGACTAAATCTCCAAAGGAAATACTCGCAACAGAGAGGGCTGCTAAGGCTTTCGAACCACCCCCTCGCATGACAAGCAAGGGTAAAAACAGAGACACAACCAAGTATTGTCATTTTCACGAAGATTATGGCCATGAAACGAATAGTTGCAGAGAACTAAAGAGGCAGATAGAAGAAGCCGTAAAGTCCGGACAGTTGGCACATTTGGTGAAGGGCATAAAGAAGGGCAAGGAAAAAGTTTCCGACACTCAATTGGCTAAAGACACTACTCCTCCCGAAGCCCCAATACTCATGGTTCATTAGGGCGAAGCCAGCTTAAAAAGAAAAGTGACGGAGAAGGAGATAGACGAGGTAGGGGAAGTAACGTTTCCCTCCATTACAGGCCAAGTCCCTTCGAACGACCCAGTGGTCATCAAAGTCTTAATTTCCAACCGGGAAGTAAATTGGGCCTACATGGACTGCGGAAGCTCCTAAGAGATCATATACGAGCATTGTTTCCTAAATCTCAAGCCTTCGATCAGGTCGCAGCGAGTTGATTCAAAGATACCTTTAGTAGGGCTTTCAGGTGAGCATTCATGGCATTTGGGAGAAGTACCGTTAGATATAACGATCAGAGAAGGAAAGCTCGCAAGAACAGAAACCCTTACTTTCACAATCGTAAGGTCCGGCTTTCCCTACAACTTGTTGATAGGAAGGACCGCCATGCAGAAGATGGGTATCGTAGTCTCCACCATACACGTAGGGGTAAAATTCCATACACCATATGGAATAGGAACCGTACTTTTCAGCTACAACCAGGTAAAAGCAGGAGATGTCGGTAAAAAGAGCAAAGTAAGTCCTAAGGAGACCCCCTTAACTGTATTTGTTATGATGGTGCATATCTTGGTTAAAAATCCTTGATATGATGCATGCAGGAGCAGGCAGTGGATCGGGTGTTGCTAGCAAATGACTATAGACAAGTGGGAGAGTCGAGCCATAGTGAGGTTGTCGATAGAGCAATGGACACTCATGCTTATGATCTTTATAGTGTCCTGGTAGAAGCAGACAAGCTGAGGTTAAATGTCCTTAAGGGTATTATAGTCATTCTCACACCATTGCAATCAGTCGAGTTTCTAGCGGCAGCCAAGAAATTGCCTTAAGGGTTAAATGTCCTTAAGGGTATCATGCTCATGGGAGTTACGCATCTTATGAATACTAGCATTGCCTCGTCGTCCAACAAAACACCACCAAAGCCATGAATGGCTCTAGTGGTGGAGCGAGTTAGTTGAATCAAGTACTTGGTGTATGTGATCGTGTGTTATGATGTTTACTTTCGGTTTCCTAGGTTTTCACACCGTTGTTGCAAGCTTATAACAACGGGTTTGTAATAAGTTTCAAATATGCATGTGTGCATGTGTTACAATGCTGATATGATGTGCATTTCTTTGGTTTCCTTATTTTTCTGCACCATTGTTGAATGGTGAGTACAAATTCATAAGAGCCCGTTCATAATAAGAAATAGATTTCAAGAAAACATTTGATCAAAACCTTGATTTCGGATTTGTACGCTTCCATTGATGTGTGAATTATTTTTCCTAGACTAGTGGAATAAAAACTATATCTTAGTTATCAGATTGTAACAAATTCAAGTAATATGACCCGTGAAATATACGTCACCGTTCATTTTAGGGAATGTTTGTTTAAGCTTGTTTGATGAGCTCATGAGCTTATTGAAATTTTGATAAGTTTATAAGCTATCTAAGCTTATAGAATGGACTTTATAAGCTCATAAACTCAAGAGAGTAAGCACTAAAGCTCAAAAACATGAGTTTATGAACTTATCCAGCTCCAACAAGATCTTAACCCTATAAAATAAGCTTATACAAACACTGTTAGCTTCTTCACTCTACAGGATTTAGAAGGCTGACGTTTGCAGTTTAGATTTATTCATCATTTATATAAGTGGAACCAACTAGAATCTTCTAGCAAAGAATATACAAATAAGGCTGAACACAGTGGTAACCAGACATGACCCTGCCACATCAGCTTTCTCTCAGCTTTTTCTCTCCGGCGACCTGACGATGACCAAGTTGACGACGACCAAGTTGCCACAGTGGCGACCAAGTTAATTTTTTTTTAATCCAAACGGTAACATAGTTTGTTTGTGTGAATTAAATTCGGTCGAGTTGCCGACCAAGTTGGCATTTGTTTCATTCGACGACCGATCACGACCTTGGCTCCACAATGGGCCGACCAAAGTCGACCAATCGGTCGACCAAACCCTCGACTGACCCACTGTAACCAGCCTAAAAGATGGAGTAACTATTATGTCAACTGCCAACTGCTACAATGAAAATTGAGCTGCAACTAGCAGCATCAAAAAGAAGTGTGCAACTGACATAAAATGCATGCGAAGCGACTCAGAGCGGCCGGTGTGGGCTCGCCGTGCCCTCTCCTCGTCCTTCGCCGCCACACCGTGGCTTCTCCTCGTCGCTCGCCGTGGGTCGTTTGCTCGTGCAGACGAGTAGATGAGTTACTGACACAAGGACGAATTAAATTGTATTAAATTGAATTGTTTCGTTGGCTTTTTTTTTTTTTTTTTTTTTTTTGGTAAGTTTTGTAATTGAGTTATATATGTTAAGATGATAAACACATATGAGCAAATAACTGGTTTTGATGTATAGATCGAAGAACTGGTTTTGATGTATAACTGATTTTGAAGTATAGATGAAGAAGATGATTAAAGTGGTTTTGATGTATAAAGTATTTTTGTCTTTTTTTTTTTTTTTTTTTTTTTTTTTTTTTTTTTTTTTTTTATGTGTTAAATTGTATTTTTATTGTGTTTTATATGTGTTAATTTTTAATTTTAATTGAATGAAATGAATTTAGTTTATTTGAATATTTGAATAAAAGAAAAAAAAAATAGTAAGTAAAAAATCCAACGAGCGTTGATGCATCAACGGGCGTTGAAGCTTGTTTTTGATTTTTTTACTTACTTTTATTAATTTTAAATATAATTATTAAGTTTTTTTTTTTACTTTCTTTCACGTTAACGATGCTTAAAAAACGCTACGTTAAAAAAAAAAAAAAAAAAAAAAAAAAAAAAAAAAAAAAAAAAAAAAAAAAAAACATTCATTACATTAAAAAAAAATACATTCCATTAAAATAAAAATAAAAACTAAAAATAAAAAAAAAAATAATAATAAACCTAAAAATTAAAAATGTTGGTTCCCACGTGGTTCTTCGCCAGGGCCCAACTGGTGAGGTGCTTGAACGAGACCCCGCCGTGTCGCTCCCTCCACAGCCTGAGCGCGTCCTCGAGCTGCTGATCCTCATCATCCAGCTCGTTGGTGCACTCACGGTAACACCGTTCGAACTCGAACAACTCCGCCCGAAGTGAATGCCACTTGGACGTGATCTTGTCCATGTTACGGTATTCCCGCTCCCTACCAAGCGAGATGTGAAAGTCATGCTTCACCCTTATCCAAAAATCTTTTTTCGTATCATTTGTCTCCGCCCGAACGTCGGAGACAGTCAAATACGAGTTCACCAAAGCAATTTCTTCGCTTTCTTCCCATGGAACTCGTGCATCACCCCCGCTAGCCATTTTTTTTTTTTAGTTTTTGTGAACGTTGACGGCAAAGTTAAAGTTTTATGTTTAGTTTTGTGGCGTTAAAGGTAAAAAACGTGTGGTATTTATAGGTAAAAATGGGCTTTAACGGTGGTCAAAGTCCACGTTAACGTTTTAGGAAGTTGAACGTTAACGTGGAAAGTGGTAAAAATTGAATGTTAACATTCAATTCACTGAGCGTTAACAGTATGAAAATCTTATCTTTAACGCCAGCGTTAAAGATAAGATTTTTAAAAAAAAATTTATATTTTTAAGTATTTTAAAACAATTTTTAAACATTTAACGTTAACTTGTGTAATTTTAAAGCTTTAACGTCAAAAAATAAAGGTGTTAAATAAAAAATTAAAAAAAAAAAAAAAATAAAAAAAAAAAAAAAAAAAATAAAAATTAACCCAAAGCTTCAACGCCTCATCCCATTACTCCCATTTTTTTACAAACTTTCATTATCAAGACATGCCACGTGTCGCAATTTGCCCCAACCCACACTACTTACCACTCCTCTTGGTCTAATGGCCAAGCAAAATGCCCCAACATACCGGTCACCTCAGCAACACGTCAGCAAACTGTTTCAGCATACTGAACCAACAAACTGAACTTATTTTACCTCCAACCCAGCATACTGAAACTTATTCATTTTTTTTTTCACCAGTCAAAGTTTTCCACAAAAAAACAAATGTATAGGCCCACTTTTCAACTTTTGGATCAGTATGCATGTATGCAAACTGTTTTGGCATTTTGACTAACATACCGCGTCTTCAATCTTGGCATATTGATTTTCAGTTTGCAAACTGTATTGGCATTTACCCATTGGAGTTAGCCTAAGGGGGGGTTGTTTGTTGTGGTGACGTGGCACCTCGTGGGGCCGGAATGAGGAGCAAAAACTGCTCACTACACGTAATGCTCTCATGGCAAGAAGCAATTCACCCACGCGTAACAACTTGCTTATTCATTCAAAAAGAAACAATTAGCATGACTCATGACCACTCTTAAAGGTCATTCATTCAGAAAGTTTGACAACTTATCGAGCAAAAAAATCCCTTTCACGAACAGTTTTTGTTAGTCTTTGAACCTCCTAAGAATGATTCATGTGAATAATTTCTAATAAGAATGATTTCTGAATTTCTGCCAAAATCGGCAAACCAAATGTATAAACGACTCACTTATTTTGAGCAAACATTAGATCTACTACATTTAGCAAGTTTCTGTCCAGTTATAAAGGGTCAAATAGATGTACGTTTCAGTCAAAAAAAATAGGTGATACATTTTTCCCGATGCGTATATTTTGTCTTCTAACGCACGCGGCACGCTGAGTACCTCGCCCTTACCAAAAAAAACTTGACACGGCTCCAACGCCACCTCTAGCGAGGAACGACTACAGGTCTCCTTTTCCCGCAAAACTCCTTCCCAAACAGAAAAATTTCCCAATCCTTCCTGCATACGTGTTGTGTGTGTGTTTTGTTCCTTCCCAGGACCCTTTCCCGCAACACCACTCCCCGTTGTCCACACCCCACACACCATCCCCTTCCCACATGGAATTGTGTTTTGCAAGTGATTACCGGAAAATAAATAAATATTGTTTAATTGGCAAATGGTCAGAAAAAGAAAGTGACCATCTGCATTTTCGCTAGAGAGAAAACACATAGTATTCAAAGTTGCAGAGCTCTGAGATGTAATATTACTTTGCACAAGTGACAGCAGACATTTGAAGCAGGCAAAACTAGAGGAAAATACTAGTATTAATCTATTCCCTAACAGCTAGCTTATTCAGCATAATACAAATATGATACTTATTTCACTATTTAACGGTACCATATATAATATTAGTGGCACGTTACTATAATGGGTAAAGGGGAAGAAATAATTTGCTATCCAAGCAATTAACTGATTGTTAAATTAGCTAACTTAATAATGACTACCCGGTACATGAAACTAAAAACACCCCAATCAGTACCAATTTAACGCTATAAGGATAAACCTACGGGCTAGCATTACTAGTTAAGCTTCAACTAGCTCCAGTGTGACACGACCACACCTTCACCCTCACCATAACCCTACTTGTACACATTACTTAGCACTCAGCATACAGAAACAAATTCATCTCCATCATAACGTAGTGTTGCCCAGGTGGTATCATGCCATCAACCAAGTTTTATTTTGTTAATCCGAAACCAATCATTCTAACAAATTGTACTGGTTTATTTTTTTCGTTTTCATATTTTTAAGAACCAATCATTCTAACAAATTGTACTGGTTTATTTTTTTCGTTTTCATATTTTTAAGAAGGTTGGTCAACTTACAACGAAAAATCAAGTACAATCATCTGTTATGACTCTTGGCTCGAATCAGTTAGTCTACAACTGCACAGGTCATTCCATATCATCTACTTTCTTGCTGGTGCTGCTTCCAGCACCATTGTTGATGACAAGTTCCTGCACTATAGAAACCACCCAAATGTCAAAGACCATAGTTGAGCAAAAATACACTACAACATGAAATACATTTCACATAAATTGAAAATTTGAACAAAGAACTTGTGACAAAAATAACGAAGTCCTCACAAGATTGTTGACAGTTCCCCACTGCTTCATTCAAGACTTGCTTTGTTTTATTTTCTTCTTCTACGTTTGTTATTTCCGCTAAGTCCTGCAACAAACAAAACTGAGTTCTTAAAATTTTCCGTGTAAAAGTATAGATTAAACAACTTTTGTCCCGGAAGTTTGATTCTTGATCACCATTATCATCACAAGAGCAGGGGCGGAGCCACGTGTAAGGTAGTGGGGGGCGTCGCCCCCAACCAAGCTCCCGTCGATACTCAAAATATGTAGGAAAAAAAGTTAGATCGGTAACAAAAAGGACCAGTGCCCTCATGCTAATAATCCAAGTGCCCTCACACTCTCAGGTTACCAAGAATCAGAGTAATCTTTAATGTTGAAAATGTTTTACAGCTGCTTTGTTCATCAGAAAAAAATGGTGAAAATAATGAAAAGTAAGGTAACTGGAAGTGGAGAAGTGTGAACATGGAGGGTTGGGACTTTTTTTTTTTTTTTTTTTTTAACAGTCAACGGGACGGCTAGCCCTTGGGTCCTGCAGTGACATCCAGTTGGGCAGTATGCAGAGGCTCAAGGCGCACTAGCGACCGATGAATTCACGGAAACCACGGGGGAGGGAAAACTCACCAACCAAGCAGCCCGTAGGCACTACACTTAATTGGGAGAAAACCTTGCCTCCTCCAGGATTCGAACCCGCATCAACGAGTCCAAACCCCTTCATTGGGGGACTTGGGTACCATCTGCGCTAGAAGCCAGATGTGTGAACATGGAGGGTTGGGACTTGGGAATTGGGTAAGTGGGTCCTGTTATTTAAGTCTTCACTTAATTTATTACAGTAATTATTTAGATAATAAATATACTATATACATCTTTATCTCTCTTTTGCAACTAACATATTAATTAAAATTGTTTTTTCAGAACTGAGGAATGTATATGCTTAATATGTATATAAATTACGTTAAACTGTTAACAACATTGATATAAAATTTAAGGATTTTTTGACTTTTAGTATATAATTTGTAATTGTGTAAAAATTTAGGATTATTTTGTTTACGTCATGATTTTCTAATTGTAAATTTCTAGTGTTACATGTTTCTTCAATCTTAAAAATGTTTGTGGTTTGGATTAAATATCATACACTGTAAATTAAGTTATTCATAAAAACGGCAAGAGGTTTAATATAATTTGCATGACATTTCAATTCGATTGTTAATTCTTTTGCTGAATATTTAAAATAGAGCATTTTTTTTTACTTTAGTCAAACCAAACTCGACTTGTTTCAAGTCACACTAAAAATCTTCTTTTTTCCTTGACGTCTCATGCGATCACATTCCCTAGCAATGCCACAATTAACGAAAAGCTCTTTTTTTACACTATATTTCGCATGCTTAAAGATTTCATATTATCGTTTTCTTTTCGCGCTCACATGTGTAGGGAAATATTTTTTGCCCCCCACAACCTAGTTTTCTAGCTCCGCCACTGCACAAGAGCCTAATTGTAACCAAAAATATTAATATATGCATGCATAGATGTCTAAAATGATTTAAGGAGCATCACTAACCTCACAAACCATAGATTCGCCATCAAGCACTTCTGAAACATCATCAGCTTTCCTGTTCGAATTCCCACTATCCGTAATCTGGTTTAAACCCGTACTGGAGGAAGCAGTGTTAAAATCTTTATCAGCATTATTATCAGTCCCCTGAATAAAAATCACAGAAGTGATCAAATGAGGGTTTGGCATCGCATTTTCAAATTGCATAAAATAAGTTTTAGAAGCGTATTTGGTAATGCTTATTAGAGCTGGTCTGCTTTTCGAAATAATCAAATGAATTTGAGATGAGCAACTATCAACCTGATTATTCAAAACGGCATATTTTACACTTTCAAGCAGTAGATAAGCATCTTAATTATTTAGGCCAAAGGACTTAGAGTCTAGCAATCCATTTAGGATAATCGCAACAAAACAAATCCTGGCTATTTTATGTCAAAACACAATACACATAAAAGCAAACCTGAATATGCAATCCCAAACACCCTCGTAGTGTTTGGACAAACTGATATCGTGACTGATTCAGGTTACTTAATTATTTAGGCCAAAGGACTTTAGAGTCTAGCAATCCATTTAGGATAATCGCAACAAAACAAATCCTGACTATGTAACTTTTCTAGGGTTAAATCCTTAAATAAAAGAATTTGTCAAGCACTTCAAAAGAAAACAATAGCAGAAGCACATCATTTTCTCCTGCAACATCTTTTGTTACAGTTGATTAGGATTCTGATTATCCAAGACTAACACTTAACCTCTTTCAATATGCAATGCCAAACACCCCTCAAACATTCAACTTTAAACCTTGAACCCAAAACTGAGAATTTGCAATAAGGGGTGTTTGGGACTGCATCTTAAAAGTGATTTTGCCTTTTAAGATTATATCAGAATTTGATAATAAGTTATAACAAACTGTAATGCAGGAGACAGTCTTTTGATTTGCTTCTGCTGCGTCGAAACACAGTACTGTGACAACTAGTTATATGAGTGTCTGGCAATTCTAGTTATTCAAGGATCTAATCAGCTTGAATAAGCCTCTATGAAGTAATTATCGAAAACTAGTTATTTCACCCTCATATAATCCTATTCAGTTTGCCTTCAACAAAATACTTTTTAAACTTTAAAACTGGTTATCTGTTAAATTAAAGCAACAAACAGAAATTTAAATTAATCAAAATAGCCAAATTACAAATAGCTTTTCTACAAACGTCTTAAAACTTTGTGTTTATACCAGTTTCGCAAATTATTTTGCAACCTACCTACCTTTTCTTTTTTTGCTAAATAAGCATTGTGGAACTTTTGTGTGTGTGTGTGAAGATAAGTCGCATACAGAGTTTGCAAAGCTGGTTGTCATTTTGGTATAGACACAAGTTTTTATCACAATTTCAAAACAAAAGCAAACGTTTGTAATGTAGCCAATTTGATAAATTTACCTAAACATCAAAATCAGATAAGTAGTTCTAATAAGATTTCCCAAACATCGGCACACTGCCAACAAACAACACAAACACAACAAATCATTTCATATCATATAATCAATTCCAAAACGCAACGCCAAAACTATACTATACCTGCAATTCACTGTTTTTACACTCTGCAACACTCGAACTAGGCAACCTATCAATATCCCACCCAAGTACCCTACACACAACTTTCCCAAACACCCTATGCCCTCTCCTCCTCTTCGTCTTCTTAACCGTAACCGCGTGTTGCACCAACCCAACACAATCCTTAAACCTCTTTCCATATTTCTCACCTACTCCACCACAAACCAAACACGAAAACTCGCAAACACCACCAAAACAACCCTTCACATACTTCTCCTTCAAATTCTCATCACCATTAAACAAATCCCAATAAAACCCATCCTCCTTATCATCATCACACCCATCCTCACTGCTGACGTCATCATCATCCTCATCCATACTGTCATTGCTGATGTCATCATCGTTTTCAAGAATTTTATAAAATTCTTTAACTTTTTCAACTGCTTTAGCTTGGGTTTGGTTCCAGTTACATATTTCCAATTCTTGTTTTGTGGGTGTTTGCAACTTTGGTTTTAGCTTAAGTTCCGGCCAGCCGGAAAGGGTCGCCGGAGACTGGTCAACGGAAGGTTTGACCGGCCATTCTTTGCCGGAAAAGTGATGTCTTTGGGTTTTCTTGGGTTTTTTTGACTTGGGTTTTTTGAAGTGAGTGTGATTTGTTAAATGGAGGGTTTTTTCAAATGGGGTTTGTTCCGGCCAGCCGGAAAGTTTGACCGGCCATTGTTGTGATGATGACGTAGAAGGAGGTGGGCCATGGTGGTAGAGAGAGTGAAGGTAGAGTACTTCGTTTAGTAAGGTTTGTTGGTGGTGTGGATCCATTGATGATTGTGATCAAGAATTTTGATTGGTGTGGAAGATGAATGATTTGGGGAAATGAAGTTTGTACCAAACTGTAAAAAGATAAAAGGGTTATTAGCATAAAAAGACAATAATTTTTGTCATTGTAAGTTACTTTTTTTTTTTTTTTTTCTCAACTTTTACACCAACTTTTTAAAATCGTGCTATTTTATGTATTTTGTGACCATTTTATCAATAATCATAAAATACACACAATAGCAAAAATAAGTCACAAAAAGTGACAAATATGTTGACTTTTTATGCTAATAACATGCATTCACCTACAAAAAATAAAATGTTTTTGCATATTTGGCAGAAGAAAGTTATGAAAAGGGAAATAAACCGTATGTAATGGTGATCGTACCAACCATGCCACCCCACCTTTCGATCTTTTCACCAAATCAACCATTGAACTATCTTAATGGTGACTAATAAATTAAACACGGAAGCATATCTCACTTAAATACAAAAATACTTACAAAATATCATCAGTAATAACTCAAGTGTAAAGTTAAAAAAATATCATCAGTAATAACTCAAGTGTAAATCTATTAAAGCAATCGTCTTAGGCCTCCGAATATTTAAGGCCTCTAATTTTCTAATGCTCTTTATAAATATACAATCGGTCACATATTTTCTTGAGGTCTCGATATAAAAGGTACTAAAACTGCTAAAATTATCAAGGTTGTTCGCTTATTTATTGTTTATTTTTTAAATGTGTACCACTAATTCCTTATTTGAGTTTAAGAAACACAACTAAGCCTATCTTTTTATTATCACAAAATAATGAATTGAGCTCATTTAATGCTACAAATTCTAATTAATTTTAGCCGATACTGTAAACAAATTAAACGTTTCAAGTATCACTCGTGAAGTTTTAATGAACGAACAAGAATAACCTATTTTTCAACGAACAAATATGAATACCAATGTCTGTTTGCTTAAGTGTTCAAATTAGTTCGTTTGTTCGCTTAACCATAACAAACAAACACGAACAAGCCTCGTTCGTGTTGGTCCGGTTCTTTAGCCCTACTTATAGATTATCATAAAACGAAGTTTGGTTTTTTCTCTTTTTCATATTATTTTTCGCTTGACAAAGCTTGAGCCGTCCCTGAATACCACACACACACAAAAAAACAAAGAAAAAAGTTTGTGCCAAAAGTGGTCCAACCACGCGTGGTTCCGGACAGCCTAAACGCGCCATGAGGGAGACCATGAGTGGTGAAAAACACCATTATGGATGGTCTTACCATGTTTTGTTTCGGTTGTTTTGTTTTGTTTTGTTTTGTTTTATATTGTATTGTTTTGGGAGTAAGACATTTTATGATATGTGCGTAGTTTAATCGAGGTATTTGTTGCCAGTCCTAACTTCATTTTATTACCGTTAATATGTTTACTTCAAAGGCTATCCTTGTAAGGAAATCATAACGTTTAAGAACTAAACTAATTTTGTAGGTTAAAGTTATGAAAATTAATTAAGAAGAAAACATTTATATTTTTAATCTCTCTACTTATATCAAGTATAAAAATGTTACACTTCTTTGGCATTATAAAAGCATTAGATTTTAGTAAAAGTTTTAGTAGTACACTTGTCATCACTTGTTAGATAAAGGTCTGCACCGGGTCAAAATACTACATTATATTCAATAAAGTTGCAGTTGTGGCTAACTTAAATATTGTGAAGATCAAGACCGATAATCGAACAATGTAACTTGGGTTCATTGTTTCTTTACCCTAATTTAGCCCCAAACAATTGGAACTCCCTTTTATCAACCATAATGAATGACAACATTTTGTTCAAATAGAAGAAGAAAGCATGGTTCCAAAAAGAACTATCGTATCATTTACTGATAAGCAAATAGTATTACCAGAACGCTTTAGCTATTTCTATAAGAGGAGGTTATTTATACTCCCAAAAGTGATACTAATACCCCCTAACATTTATAAATTTTTTTTTTAAAAAATAATTTTTTTTATTTTGTTTTTTCTTATAAAACTACGGAATAAAAAGTACGGAACATATAATATAAAGTTTGACAAGTCAAAAGTAGTAAAAGAAAAAATTACGAAACAAAAAGCAATAAAAAACTGTCTAATCCTGTTAATAACTAAGGTGTATACTTTTCCGCACAACTTATTCTTACGGCACAGACAACTAATAGTGGTCCAAGTTTACCAACGGGCTTGTGTCCTAATGGTACCCTATGTTGCGTGAGAAGTTCCACAACCAAATGGTTGTGGTTTCAAGTCCTGCTTAGGACGTGTGAGATAGATTGTGTGTATATTGTGTGAGATAAATAGTTGTCGTTTCAAAAAAAGAATAGTGGTATAAGTTTAGGCAACCCTAGAACCTAAATCCCTTAAATCGATGCTCTAATACCAAGTTGAAATGCCCCAAACCAAACTCTAAAGTTGAAACGCCCCAAACCAAACTCTAAAACTTTGTAGATATCTACCAAGTTGAAATGCCCCAAACCAAACTCTAAAGTTGAAATGCCCCAAACGAAACTCTACGAAACTTTGTAGATATCTTTCATTCTACATATATTCAATAGTTTTGTACACTTTTGACCGTAATGACACGTGAAAGCGTAATTTACGAAATCGCGTGTGTTATACCAAACACCTTTTTAAACACTTTTAATACATACTTGTACATAACTCTTTTAACATACATAGAAATTGTAGGGGAATATATTAGCTACAATGGCATTCTAGCCAACTCCCTACAATTTGTGTTATAATTTATGGGTCCCTGAGTCTTTTTGTGGGTCCCTGAGTCTTTTTAGTGGATCCCTGAATCCTTTCTTATGTAATTTATGTGGAGGATTGTTGCCAATTGGCAACAAAAATTGTGGCCAAGCTATCCCCTTTAAGGGTTTAACTTGCTTCAAGCAGGAAAGACAACAAAACTTATGTCTTAAATACTAAAGTTCTATAAAGAAGATAACTAATATATTAATACCTTTAGACACACATTTTTTTTCTTTTATAGTACAACACTGGTTGTCTTTCCTTCTTTCCATTCTGTTGGCTGTTGTCATCCCCTAACTCACATGTTTCCTATTAAAACAACCAACACATCAAACAAAAGCTAAATTAGTCCAAAACACTGTGTTTGGACTAATTTAGCTTTAGTTTAGTTTGTTGGTTATTTTAATAGGAAACGTGTGAGTCACGGGATGGAAACAACCAACATAATGGAAAGAAGGAAAGACAACCAGTGTTGCAGTATAAAAGAAAAAAAAAAGTGTATCAAAAGGTATTACTCCCTCCGGCCTAAAATTATTTTCTCCCGACAAAAAACACATTGACAGAATGACAACTTTACCCTTAATTAATTAATGTATTCTTTAAAGTTAAACCACAAAATGAGTACAAATTTCAATATGACCATAGCACCAAAAAGAAGACCTTATTACTTACAACAAGATTCAAGTTTGATTTCAGCCTTGTGATTTTAGTATCCTTATTTTTCTTTGATGTCACACTCTCATCCAGCTTTACTTGCAACTCCTTAACCTCCCCATCAACAAAGAGCATTTCTATATCGTGCTTCTTAAGATCTTTCTTATTTTTTTCCCTCCTTTCCTTGAGCTCGCCCATTTTGGATTTTCATTCTTGTAACTCTTCCAAACAAGCTTTAATAACACTTACATCAAACTTATGTCTCTGCTAGTCTACTACTTTTTCCAAAGTGTTCACGTGTATATCCACGAGATCAGTTTGAAATGCTAACAACCAGATCTAAAAATATCTCCATGTAAACAATGGCTAAACGCTCACGCAAATCCTCTTCAAATCCTTTCAATGGTGAAAAGTGTATCTTTTGAGACAACTCTTTGTAAAACTCATGTGATTCATAAGTGGCCCAGACTAAAGACTCCATCAAATGGCCAGCTTTTGTTGCATTCAGTTACTCTGCTATTTTTGACAGCCGTAGGATTCAGTGCACCACTTGTTTCATCAAGTTTGTAAAAAGCAAGCTTTCCTTCCAGGATCTTATGAATAACAAAATGCAAGCCTCGTTCAGCGTTATACTTTCAGTATCCCTGTTTTTCTTTACTCTCTCACTATCACCTAGCTTTTCTTGCAACTCCTTAATATCAGCTTCAATAAGTGGCTCTTCAATATTATGCTTAGCAATGTCTTTATCGATTTTATCCCTCTTTTCCTCGAGCTAGCCTTTTTTGACTTTCCATTCTTGTAACAATTTTAAACAATCTTTAATAGCACTCACATCATACCATGACTTTGCAAGTCATCTACTATTTTCAGATCTCTTTTATGTCAGCGAGATCACTCAACTTGAAATTTCTAAGCTTTCTAACAATCTCTATAAGTTTCCCTAGTCGAGCAATGGCCAAACTCGCACGCAATTGATGTGTCGAACTTCTTGAAAGTTTTAAAAATTTATAAACACGATTTATCCAATTCTCTAATTAACACCTACGAGCAAGTATACTCGTCCGTGATAGTAAAGGTGGGTAAGTCGAGATCGTCCAAAGGGAGTTGGTATTAGAACTTAGTAAAACAAGTTTTTACAAAAAGGGTTGTCAATCCAATTTGGTATAAATTCAAAATCAAGTAAAATCCAATCAATCAAAAACATATACTTGTGTGTAATTCCTTAACTAATTGTATAGAGTAATCTACAAAGTTTGGTGTAACTTGTAGTGATGCACAACTTTATATGAATGATTCACAATCAATGGTTTATCTCTTGAAAATAATTTCTAAGAATTCAATCTCCTAGTTAATTCCTTTCGGCCTTTTCAACTATTACGACAATTCTATTAAACTCTTTGTTGTTTGAAAAGCATTTCTTATCTTATGAATTCCTACGAATCCTTTCGGCCCTTTCTCGTGATGAAATCGTTTCCAAATCCATTTTAATGAGTTAATATGGTGCTTGTCACACACCATAGCCCATACTAATTCGTGCACTAACGTTTTGGAATAAAAACATAAAGAAAATCCTTTCGGCCCCTTTTATTCTTTAAAATTGTTTTTACCAACTAATTAAGCAAGATTATATTGTATCTCAACAAACTCATAAAACAAGATATGTTTTCATGCATCACTATAAAATAAGAATACTCTAACAATTGTCACATCATACACACAAGTATACCAAAAATCACTCCATATCAAACATAATCAAACACAAGTAACAAACCATACTTTCATTCAACTTAAAGTAAAAGTAGTTCATAGTAATTTAAACAAGAGATACCTAGTTTTGGAATTACAAGAACTAGAATTGTGGAACTATAGCAACCACACTCCTCCAATCGCCTATTACTACACGTAAACAACTCCACACTCGAATCACACTATTGAGACTTTAACTCAATGTTCCTGGACGTTTTTTACAGCAATTACAAGCTTTCGGGCAATGATAATAAGTTAGTAAGGACTTGGTGTAAGCCTTTAGTAGGTTTTGGGGTGTCACACTTGTTAATCTAACCTAGGATCCTATATATAAGTACAAGAACCCTTCCTTATCAAGTAAAAACGTCCACTATTAGTTAATATTCAGGAAATGATAAACCACCATGATTATGGGGCTTAAATTCGTCATTAAATGGAACCTTGTAACAACATCTTCATCCAACCGATCGGTTTTAGGCTCCAACCGATCGGTTGGAATTCTCGGTAAATCCTAACTTTCCCCATCCGAATCGGATGCGGGCTCCATCCGATCGGATGGGGTCTTCTGGCTCACACAACTTTGATTTTTCTTGTCTTTTCTTGTCGCGAGCTTTATCCTTTGTTGTGGCACTAATTTCTTCCATATAACTCGATCTTTTCTTGATATTTGAACATAGAAATCTTGACATTATCAAATCCTTGAGTTCTTGTGTGGTTTCTCTCTCGTTTCCATCTCGGGAATCTTCCAATGTGCATAATCACTTCAATTCTTCATCTTTTTGTCATCTTTTCCTGTACTTGGCTACATTCACTTGCATATACACTTTTTTCACGATTAAGTAACAAATATAACCAAATATAGTGCACAAAACCACTGATAACGCAACTAAAAACATGCTCATTCTGAGCGTTATCAAATTCCCCCACACTTGAGTTTTGCTCGCCCTCGAGCAAGTCTAGCATTTAGAAAAACTTATCTCAATGGTATCGTCATCATGATTCTAAAAATCCAACAACCATCCCAAAGGAACAATTGCTATTTTTAATTTAAATGTGAAAAATTCTTGAAACATAAACAAGTTATTTTGAGCTTGATAACATAACTAAGCACCTCACGGATAATTGTAAATTCACTCAACACTCTAAGGGTAGATTGATTGGTAAATCACTCATACTCAGTCATGATTCATGTTTCTTACCATAAGCTTGTACAAGTATCAAAACAACAAAATAAAACATCAAAGAGGTCTTTTATTCGGGTTTAAGGTTAAGTGTTACCTGGCTAATGTGCAAATACTTCATACAAGAATATAATAGCTCGCTAGCAACGAATTCTTGATTAGCTAAGCAACGGATGGTCACTAGATTGTACCTTGGTTCGTTGGCAACGTTACTTACATAACGGATGGTCACCAAAATACGCCCTAGCTCGCTAGCAACGTTTTTCAACTATTCAAAAACCCGGATGGTCACTACAACATCCATGCACTACATATCTAAACAAAGCCATCACTTAATCCGGATGCTCGAAAGCTAACAAAGAATAAAGTAATTGGTAAAAGGTAGGGAATAGACATGGGAATTATTTATGATTGGTTTCTACAAAATGAAAAATAAATAAGAATCAAGTCCAAATTCCGTTCCCAACTCTTTATACCTCAAATGATCACTTCCCAAACTTCTTCGATTGTTATTCCGCATCTCATACTTACTTCTTTCTTTCTTCATAGCTCATTGGCTAATTTATATTCATACACTATAGCTCATTGGCTATTCACTTTTTCACATACTTTTTTTTTTCACTACCACTTCTTTTTCGTCACCCCCACACTTTGGATGAGCACACGCTACAAAAAATACAAATAAGAGTAGCGACCTCCTTCTTCATTGAAACAACACATACACATATCAAAGTGTGGCCAACGCATAATCATCAAAAAATAAATAGTTTTGAACTTCAAATGAACTTGATTCGGGTAAGGCTAAGGTGTAAGGTGTAAAATCTTTTTGTATTTTTCTGGATTTAATCAAAAGAAAAGATAGGCTCAGAAGGTGTAACTAAGGGTATCTAGCGTAAGAGATTAACGCTAACAAATGGGTTCCAAATACTAGGATAACTAACCGATGTGGTTAGCAAAAATATTTTGTAAACGGATGGCCATTTGGTGTAAATCCTAATTTGCCTCTTATCATTTGAATATATTTTATCACTCGAAAGTGATTTTAATTGTAATGCATAACAAGTACAAGTTCTAGAATCAACATAATCACCGGTACACTCATAACGAAATATATAGCATAAGAAATGCTCTATACAAAAAGGCTTAAATCCTCACAATTTAAGGTGGTTTATAACATGTACTAGTAACTGTTATCGATTCCAAAATTGAAATAGCTCTCATAACTTGATTAAATTCCAAAAAAAATTCAAATAGCCTCATTTTTACCAATTAATCAAACTATATATATAATATGAGAAAACAACTAGAAAATCAGGGGCGAACACATTCTAGTTACTCGAATCCAAAATTCTACTAAACCTAAAAATTTTAAAAATTAAACCAATTTTTCCTATTTTTTTCCCTCCCCCACACTTAAGTTTTGCATTGTCCTCAATGTAATAAAAATTAACTTCAAAGTAAAGGAAATGGGAAAAATTTAGTTAAAAAAGTACTACCAGGGTAAATACTCCTACACATATTTGATCATAGATACGCAAATGAGTTCTCCAACTCCAAACATTGATCAACAATAAGCTTCCGGTAATTCTCCCCTGCAAAAACTGCAAAAATATACGAAATAAACAAACAAACCAAAATACTAAAACAAACAAAAGTAATTAAAGATAAACCATATGAAATCAATCCTAAAAAAAATTAAGTTAAGAACATAGAAATAGAAATTGTTTGACCCATAATTGTTGTTAAACATAAACCATCACAATTAAATCACCGATGATCACTCATCATCCATGTCGTTAGGAGTATGAATTCTTTCATCTTCACTTTCCTCGTCATCCTCCTCGTTCACTTCCTCATAGTTCTCATCTTTATCAAAAACTGTAAAAACTTTTTGTCTCTTATTTCCAACTCTAGATGATGATCCTCCCATATCATAACTTAAACCTCCAACATTAGGAACTCTACCATAAACAGGTTCTGGTTCGGGAAATGGAGCTTACCCAGGATATGGGTAAGGATACTGGCCAGGATATGGATCATACTGAAGTGGGTAGGGTGAAACATTTGGTGGGTTGTAGGGTGGTACCTCGTAATTAGCTTCACGAGCCATGTGTTGGAGCATCGGCATTGAATAATCAAAATTGTAATTATTCCTCATCATCATAGAATCTCTCCACACTTCCCTACGTTCAATATCATTAAGTTCTCGATTCCAATCCCCCCATCCCGAGTCAAAACTACTCGGTGCATGAACATTCCTTATTTGCGGTGGTGGTTGATATGGTGCTTGTGGTGCAACTTGAGGTGCGGCCATCGCCGGCTCCATCCAAGCTCCCAACGTCTTTCTTCTCATATCCAATGCTTTCCCAAAACCTATAGCATCCCACGTTTCACTCTCTTTTGGCTCCGAACATTTAGCCAATTCCTCATTCTCGAAATAACCCAAATTTCTAGCCAATGCGGTCACATAGTGACCTCCACAAATGTCACTACTATCCTTTATCCCTGGTGCTCTTCTCGAAAGATATTCGGCTATTATCTAAGCCGCATTTCCGTTCTTGTCTTCTTCCAACAACTTCATAACCCACAGGTCGGGTTGATTGCATTTATCTCAACTCCCCGTCCTGTGTAAAACACCCCAAGCTATTAATTTCTGCAAAATTTTCATCAACGGGTTTCTTAGCTTGGACGAGTTTCTCCTTGAACAACCTGGATCACCAACACGATTCCAATACTCCGCAATACCATCATAATCATTGTGGTACCTCACTAAGCTCACGAAATGATATTCAAACAATTTATGCCTAACTTCATCTTGCTCGTACAATCCAAGAGCAACCGCAAACTCCAGCAAAGTATAGGCGTGCTCGTTCCCGCAAAGCCTAAACCAAATACATGTATCCCTCACAACATCAACAACCTTCCTTTCAAAATAAAATGTGGCGAAAAACTCCAAACACCACTCACGGTAAACATTCTCATAAATACTGAAAGCTCTCTCCCACGAATAATCCTCAAACGTATCCCCATCGCCTGGATACACGTAAGACATTCTCATCATATTTCTCAACTCATTTTCACACTCATAATCCGTGAACACATCCCAATCAACCAAACGCGGTTGAGCAATCTTTCGAACCTATAGCTTTGACAGTCGCTCACGAAAAGCGTGCTTTTCCTCCTTCCTAAGCTTACTAAACTTTATATTCTCATTACTCTCCTGCTGAACAGTATAGATAACTTTACTCTTCGCATTCCTTTTAACATATTTGGTCACGATAGGATTAACACTCGTACGTGATGAACTCGAACTACCTGCAACATAACTCTGTAGAAAACATAATTATTTGTTAGTGTAAGAGCATAAGAACCAAGGCTACATGATTTAGAAGTCAAAAAACTCAATTTAAAAATTTTCATTTTAATTTTACCGAGCCCTCCATCCGATCGGTATTGCCTTCATCCGATCGGATGGAGTAAATCACCCTGCCCAACCGATCGGTTCTGACCCGCAACCGAATCGGTTGGGGCTTTCTGTGAAAAAAAAAATTTCTTTCGACTCCAATCAACTCCTATCAATTCCTACTCTTTCCTATCCTGCATTTGATCAATTATAGTGGTTTCTACATATCTCATTCATCCCTAAAACAATCCATAACATATTCATATGATTTCTCAATCAATCATAGAACATAAGAACACTACCAAATCAAAACTCCTCAATTAGTGTTCTAATCAACAGTGTACCATCCTAACATCACTAATTAACAACTAAATAACATCTGGGAATCATCAATTGCAACCTAAATCGATTCAAAGTTTTGACCCAATTCAATCCGAAAATTCAATCAATTAATTCTTCCTCAAAACTTAATCAATCAATCTAATTCTTTTTGCAATGTATTCCTCTATCATTTACCCATCTCTTCCAGAAAAAATTACATCTTAATTCGAACTCTATCAAAAATACCCAAATTTTGACCTAATTCAATAAATCCGAATTAAAACCTAATTAACACAAATTGATGATGTTACTTACTTGTTTAGGTGCCATGGATGATCCTTGAACACTCCTGCAACTCTTAATTATCTCCTAATGGTCGAATTTTTGGAACCCAAGCTTGGTGGATTGTGTGTGTGTGAGTTTTTGTGATTTTTGAAATTCTGAGTTTATATATATCACTCCATCCGATCAGTATTTGATCCAACCGATTCGGATTAAGTTTTTGCAAAAACTTCACTTTTCTACTTGCCAACACTTTATGATACTTGTGAGATCAAGTGGAAATGTTTTTTTTTCACTTCAAAAATGCTTTTTCTTATGTAAAAATACTCCACCACATTTAGTCTACCAACTTGTTGTCCAAGTCTATCTCTACTAATTCTAAACAAAACTAACTCTAAAAGTCTAAACTAAAAACATAACTTCATAAAACTTAATAAAAAGAAACAAGAGTCTTAACTTAAACTTAAACTAAAATTTAAATGCAACTTTAAAAATACTAGAAATGCATAAAAATTAAAAAGAAAACAAACAAATAACTTGCACAAGTGTTGTGCTTATTCTTCAAACTTGTTCACTTGAATCTTTCATCCTTGAAAATACTCGTGCCTCAATATGTCTTCATTTTGAAACTTCCCAGACAATTTTCGGCTTGTTGTTTGCGTTTTAAATTTCCTTGCAAAGTTTCTTCCATCCGGGCAAACTACATCAAACTTCACATGCCAATCTCCGTCTCCTTCTTCCTTCTTGTAAACACTAGAAACTTCGGGTGTAACGCCCCGTACCCGTTTAGACTAAAATTTAAAAACTTTTGACGCGGAAACGTTTGACTAAAACGGACTCATACAATTTCTTCATTTAAATGACCAGAAACTATAACATTTAACCCTTTAAAATACTTGCAAGAACATATACTCGAAAACCCTTCAAAACATTTCACAATATTTTATAACACAACTAACAACCCTTCTGTAACCGACGATACGCCGTATCCCAAAAAGGGATACGCCGTATCAAAACTGATAGACCATGCGCCGTATCAACCTGAAGTGATACGCCGTATCAACTTAAACCTCTGATACGCCGCATCTGATATATTAGATACGCCGCATCACCTTAAACTTCTGATACGTCGCATCTAATATATTAGATACGCCGCATCGACCAATTTAGACAGAACATCAGCAGGAAAACCTGCATATACTCAACTCACCACCCAAGCCACTTTGACACCTCAAATACAACACTATAACTTGTATCAAAACACTCACTTTACATTCAAAACCATATCAAACTATAATACACGGCAATTGACCCGTTAGACTCCAACATGGGTACAAACACGCTTAAATCCAAACGCTCCTTTAAACATTCACTACAAACACTTAAAACACACTTGACGACTCGTTAGACCCCCAAACCGTTACCCGACTTTGACACACTTTATACGACTCATAAAATAGACTCTCGGGGTACAACTTTGACTCGAGCTCGGTATTCTACCTAGCTCCTAATGCTTGTTATCTTCCAAATCCATTTCCAATCCTCATGCTACAATCCAAGCCTTCCATTCCGCTGCACTTAAGCCTACAAAAACATTAACAACTAAAAGAATAAGCTTACGCTTAGTAAGTAACTCGTCATAAAACATATATCATACACATATTCCCACATAAGCGTCATAATCGCATAAAAGCCTCTAAGCTACCACATATCACTCATATCATACACAACTTCATAACATAACCACATTCATTCATCACAACCATAACCAACAACATACCTTAACTAATCCAAAGCCGATAACTAACATACTCCTATCCAAGGTCACTAGCCATCCATCCTTAGCTTACAACCATACTAGTCCAACTCTTATACACTTATACCACCACAATACATACATGATAAATACATACATAACACATGCTTTAGGGAGAGTTACTTACCTTCAATCCAAGCTAAGCTACTAACATAAATCCCACAAACAACATCTTCATATCATCATCATCAATCTTCTACAACATATCAAACCCTAATAACATCACAATTAATAATATAACAAGGGTTAACAAAACCCATCAAATACACTCATTTTCCAAACCATATGATCATATCTTGATCATATGATGAAAACCCACTTTACTCATAATCTTTAACTTACACCCATTATAAAACATTCCTTAATTACTATAACCTCTTAATTATCTTGAAACCATCATTTACCCCACTTATCCCAAATTAGGGTTTATAAACCCGAATTCTTAATTCATCAATTAATACTAATTAAACATCATACCTTATGAAGAATCAAGCTTAGAGAATTGTTCCATGAATTGGAACACTTAACCATCTCTAAATCATCATCCTAAGCTCCATCTTCTTCCCTCTCTTCTCTCTATCTCGACATCACAGGAACACACAAGAATTGTGTGGAGATCTCTAGAACCTAACACATATAAACTAGCTGAGAGGGCATTTCTGTCATTTCTGCCCATTTTAGGTCGATACGCCGCATCTATCTTTTAGATGCGCCGCATCTACTGATGCTCCGTATCTACATTTCAGATGCTCCGTATCTATATTTTAGATGCTCCGCATCTAAGCCTCACCAGACATGCACTTAAAAGACTCAACCACATATTCTTAGTCAAACATACTTAGGCTCGGGTCAACTTCATCTAGGGTGGGGTCCCAATACCCGGGAAACGGGTCTAACATCGGGTCCCCACTCCAAATTCTTTAGTTGGACCGGTAACGATCCAAGAAAATCTGTCAACTTGTTAAAAACAAAAACATTTTTAAAATGGTTATAGAAAGCCTCCATAGCTAGAGCTCTTTCCATTTCATCCTCAATATCAAAGTAAATCGGAGCAACCGGCCCATATTTAGGCCTCCCTTCTTCATCTCTTCCCACTTCAAAACAACCCAAGTGGTCTTCTTCTTCTTCTTCTTCTTCTTCTTCTTCTTCTTCTTCTTCTTCTTCTTCTTCTCTTCTTCATGAACTTCCTTCACAATCTTTCCTCTAGGTTTAGGATAATATGTATGCTTCAAGATCCCATCATTAATAGTCATAGTACCTCGACCCATATCTATAATAGCTCCACATGTTCTCAAAAATGGTCTACCTAATAACAATGGTAACTCCTTATCCACCGGAATGTTAAGCACTAGAAAATCAGCCAAAAAGGCTTGATACCCTATTTGGACTCTAACATTCTTTACTTCTCCCATTGCCTTTGCTCGTGAATTATCGGCCATAGTAAGATTATATTGATTAGGTTGAGGATTTGCAAGTCCTAATCTCTTATACAATGGATACGACATTACATTCACACTTGACCCCGTGTCGGCCAATGCATACATCGCATCTGTCCTATTCACCTTAATCGGCAACACAAAATTTCCCGGATCGCTCATCTTCTTAGGCAACCCATTCTCAACTATTCTCTCTCTTTCAACCTCATCAAAATTCTTATCTTCTAACCTAGCCCTTGCCATCATAACTGCATCCAACTTCTTACGATAGGTCATGTAATTATTCAACACATCAATAACCGGCTTCTCCTCCATAAGCTCATTAAACTTCATCTCCAAGTTTTCCAAAATCGCTTCCTTTTGCTCTTGAGTTAATGGTTTAACAATTTGTGGTGATTTGGGTGGTGATGATGATTCATTCTTAGGGGTGGAGGGTTGGGTAAGTTTGTTAAGTGGTGTTTTCTTTCTATTCGCTTTTCCCATTTTAACAATCTCTCCCTTTCCTTCCTTCTCTTCTACCATATCATCCACATCAATCCTCATCTCTCCAAGTGCAAAATCAATCCTACACTTAGTTTTAACCATAAAATCTCTACCAAACACAACTTCCGGTTCATCAACATTCCCATATTCCAAAACAACAAAATCAACTTTGAAAATGTGACCATGAATATTAACACGCACATCTCTCACCATCTTTCTTCCATAATCCTCATAGTCAAGTCGAACGAAACCAAACTTACCAAGCATATCTTCCGTAATATAGTTGTCACCATACTCCATATTAAGCTGAGCATCCCAAGCTTTTATACCTTCCACACCACAAGGTGTAGAGTACCTCATGAACGGTGCATCAAACTCCTTAGGTGGTGCTCTTGTGAACACAACAACTCTCTTCTCCTTAGGTAAACAAACCCGGTTTTCTCCAACTTCTTCTTTCTTTTCAACATCAACCTTAACTTCTTCCAAAATATTTTCCAGACGCTCCAATGAATCACCCGAGTCTTTGAACATCTCTTCCAAATTTCTCAAGTATTCAGAAACTTCGCTTAAACTCTCCATCTAGCTAAAGCAATTAACAACTATAACATAACCAAAAACATGAAAATCCAAACTATTAGCATTAGGGTTAGTCATAATCGAAACATATCAAAAATGAAATCAAATCAAGTAAACAAACAAGTTCAAACTCTCAAAACATCAAGACAACAAAAAATTAAAAATTAAAAAAAAAAAAAAAAAAAACTTTTCCGAGGCATCCATCCGATCGGATGGTTGAATCGTAAAAATCAATTTTGCCCAACCGAATCGGATGCGGGCAACATCCGATCGGTTGGATCAACTTTTTTTTTTTTTTTAAAACCTTTTTTTTTAATTTTTAAAACTAAATTAAAACCTTAAAATAAAAATTAATTCCTAAAAAAAACTAATTTTCTAAAAATGAAAAATAAAACATAACAAATAACTTTAATAACCATTAACTAATTAATAACTATTATTAACTAACAAAATTAATAAAAACTCTTAAACTACTTAATCATTAAACATAAAATTAACTACATTAACTACTAAATTTTAATAAAAACATTAAAAGCATTTAAAACTAATCTAATTACCACTATTAACTATTTAATTAAACTAACACTTAATCATATCAATTACTAACATTAATCTACCATTAATCTAACATTAAAAACTGAAAACAACCAAAACAACAAAAATCTAAAAACTTTTACCGAGGCTACCAACCGATCGGATGGATATCCATCCGATTCGGTTGGTCCCGAACCAACTTTTTTTGTTTTTTTTTTACTTTTTCAAAAACCTATAAAATTACCAAGTCTAATAAAAAATAACCAAGTAAAATAACCAGATTAAATAACCAATTCTCCGGCAGCGGCGCCAAAAACTTGATGTGTCGAACGTGTTGCAAGTTTTAAAAATTTATAAACACGATTTATCCAATTCTCTAATTAACACATACGAGCAAGTATACTCGTCTGTGATAGTAAAGGTGGGTAAGTCGAGATCATCCCAATGGAGTTGGTATTAGAACTTAGTAAAGCAAGTTTTTACAAAAAGGGTTGTCAATCCAATTTGGTATAAATTCAAAAGCAAGTAAAATCCAATCAATCAAAAACATATACTTGTGTGTAATTCCTTAACTAATTGTATAGAGTAATCTACAAAGTTTGGTGTAACTTGTAGTGATGCACAACTTTATATGAATGATTCACAATCAATGGTTTATCTCTTGAAAATCATTTCTATGAATTCAATCTCCTAGTTAATTCCTTTCGGCCTTTTCAACTATTAAGACAATTCTATTAAACTATTTGTTGTTTGAAAAGCATTTCTTATCTTATAAATTCCTAATATAGTGCACAAAACCACTGATAACGCAACTAAAAACATGCTCATTCTGAGCGTTATTAGCAATTTAATTGGAACTTCTTTAAATGGTGGAAAATCTGCGTTTTGTGATGACTTTTGGTTAAACTCGATTAATTCATACCTAGCGAGAGTGGAGACAACTTCTCAAATGGCCAGGAACTTCCTATGTAACAGAATCATCCAAAAATTAGATGCATCCTCAAAAATCATGTTGTTTAAAGTTGGAAATACTAAACACGTATTTCGCAAAAAAGTCGATTTGGGTTACGATCCATATCTAATGGTTAAAAAAAATAAAATAAAATAAAAAAAAAAACCTGCTTAATACAAAGAGATGGACCGTAACCCGAACTGGCATTTTTTTAAATACATGTTTAGTATTTCCAATTTTAAACAACTTGATTTTTTAGGCCCATCTAATTTTGGCTAGTTCTCTTACTTAGGAAGTTCTGTTACTTAAGAAGTTCCCGGTCATTTGAGATGTTGTCGCCACTCTTTCAGGTATGAATTAAATGAGTTTTACCAAAAGTCATCACAAAAGCCATATTTTTCACCATTGAAAGAAGTTCTGATGAAATTGCATGAGAGTTTGGCCATTGCTCAAATGGGGAAATTTATGAAGGTGGTTAGAAGGCTTTGAAATTTCAAGTTAAGTGATCCCGCTGACATAATCTAAAAAGAGTTGAAAACAGTAGGTGACTTGCAAAGTCATGGGTTTGATGTGAGTTCTATAAAGCTCGTTTGAAAGAGTAACAAGAATGGAAAGTCAAGATAGGACAGCTCGAGGAAAAGTGGGAAAAAATCGAAAAAGACATTGAGAAGCACAAGCTAGGATCCAATGTTAAGGAGTTGCAAGAAAAGCTAGATGAGAGTGAGAGAGCAAAGAAAAATAAGGATACTGAAATCAATGCTGAAATCAGGCTTGCATTTTGTTATTCATGAGATCCTGGAAGGAAAGCTTGCTTTTGACAAACTTGATGAAACAAGTGGCGCAACAATTGTTAAAAATAGTGGAAAAATTGAATGCCACAAAACTTGGCCATTTTGAATGGAGTATTCAGCCTCGGCCACCTATGAATCACATAAGTTGTACAAAGAGTTGTCTCAAAAGCCACACTTTTCACTATTGAAAGGATTTGTGTGAGAGTTTAGCCATTTTTACATGGATATATTTTTGATTTGCTTGGTAGGATTTCAAAATTCAAGTTGACTCATCCCATGGACATACTCGCGAACACTTAGGAAAAAGTAGTATACTTGCAGAGACATGGGTTTGATGTGAGTGCTTTTATAGCTCGTTTGGAAGAGTTTCAAGAATGGAAAGCCAAATGGGCAAGCTCGAGGAAAAAAGGGGAAAAAATCAAGAAAGATCTTGAGAAGCACGATATGGAAATGCTCGTTGTTGATGGGGAGGTTAAGGAGTTGCAAGTAAAGCTGGATGATAGTGTAACATCAAAGAAAAATAAGGATACTAAAATCAAGGTTGGAATCTTGTTACTCATAATGTTAGGGATTAAATGACTCAAGACTTAGTACTGCTGGAAGATTGCACTAACAGTACAAACTGCTAGTGTATTACTGAAGACTGCTGAAGAACAACTAACAGTACAAAGTGTCAAATTAGTATTGCTAGTATCGATGAAGGTACTGCTGCATTATAAGGATTTAGAAGACGTGTAGAAGATAAGTATGGAATAGATTGTATGTATATCACAATTAGTTAGAATTATACGGGTAGATATTTATCTTGTATAGGACTCCTTGTGCTATAAAAGGAGGTCCTAGGTTAGATCAGTCATATATATATATATATATATATATATATATATATATATATATATATATATATATATATATATATATATATATATATATCAGTCATATAATATATGTTTTTGTTAAGATTCAAAGTCATTGTAACCCTAGTGATATTGAGATTACCCATATTATTGCTTAATAATATGGAATCGTTTGAAGTTACTCTCTGTGTTCATTGTTCATTATAATTGTATTACTGTTACATCAAAACCAATCTTCTAAGTATTATCAAGTAGATTCTGCGTACTTGGTAATATAACCTCAAAGTATCCTAAACACATTCTAAAGGTGTTTGATCCTCTTAAGTGGTATCAGAGCCAGGCTGATACTTCGATTTAGAAGAAGAACTCTTTTTGAAGATAATGGACATGGAAACCACATAGACCAACATGGCTGCTAAGTTGCCTATGCTGAAGCAAAACGAATTTGAGATGTGGAGGCTTCGAATAGAACAGTACTTCCAAGTGCAGGACTATGCACTCTGGGAGATCATTGAAGAAGGAAACTCTTTTAAACCTTCAACATCTGTAACAACAGTTAATGGTGAAGAAAAGACTGTTGTGAATACCTCTCCAGTGACTGCAGAAAAGAAGCTGCAAAAGAAGAATGATGTCAAACCTAGGAGTTTGTTGATGATGACCATCCCCAATGATCAGCTCTTAAACTTCAGCAAATACAAGGATGCAAAATCCTTGTTTGAAGCAATCACTACTCGGTATGGTGGTAATGAAGCCACCAAGAAGACCCAAAAGACCTTACTGAAGCAGAACTTTGAAAATTTTAGTGCTACCAGTAATGAGTCTTTAGATCATATGTTAATAGATTGCAGAAGATTGTCAGCCAACTGGCTGTGCTTGGAGTTGAAATCCCTCAGGAATACCTAAACTCTAAGTTCTTAAGGAGTTTACCTACTGAATGGGCTATGCATGTGGTGGTTTGGAAGAATAAACCAGATATTGACACTATGAGCCTCAATGATCTATACAACAACTTTAAGATTGTTGAACAGGAAGTGAAGAAATCTGGAGGTACAAGCTCGAGCTCAAGCTCTGGGAATATGGCCTTTGTGTCATCTCCCAGTACTACAAGTCCAGATGAGGTGAAAGTGGCTGCAGGAGTTAGTACTGCTAACCCTAGTGTTAATACTGCTAGCTCATCAACTAGTACTTGTATTCTGAGTGATACTACCTATTATGCATTCCTGACCAGCCAAAACAATGGGTCTATGTTGTCACATGAAGATTTAGAACAGATTGATGATGATGACTTGGAAGAGATGGATCTCAAGTGGCAGATTTCACTTCTCAGCATGAGGGCTAAGAAGTTCTATCAAAGGACTGACAAGAAGATCAACATCAGTAGTAATGATACTGCTGGTTTTGACAAGTCTAAGGTGGAATGCTTTAACTGTCACAAGTTGGGGCATTTTGTCAGAGAGTGTAGAAGACCCAGGCAACAAGATAGCAAGAATAAAGGGTATGGAAGCAAGCCAAAGACAGTGGAAGAAGCAGAGACATCTTCAAAGGCTATGGTGGCAATTGATGGTCTAGGCTATGACTGGAGCTTCATGGCAGATGAAGAGGAAACACCAGCAGAGATGGCACTTATGGCCTTCTCTGACTCAGAGGTACTCTCAGCTAAAAGTTGTTCTAAAACTTGTACTGCTCTTAAAGAATATGAAACTTTAAAGAAACATTATGATGAGTAGAGGATTGAATTAAACCAAACAAACTATAATTTGTCTAATCATAAAAGAGGTTTAGCAGTCCTAGAAGAACAAATTGTGCATTATAAGAACAATGAGTCTGTTTTTACTGAGGATATAGTTGTACTTAGAAGAGACTTGACTCTTAAAAATGCTGAGATTAGTTTGCTTAAAGCTGAGTTAGATAAAACCAATAAGGCAAAAGATAATATTCAATTAACTGTAGACACTCTGGAGTATGTATTAAAAGGAGTAAATAAAATTATAGAGTGTCAAATAGTTAATAAGGCTAAGTCTGGGTTCGGCTATAAAACATGTCCACCTCCTCATAGAGGAGTGCCTGCACCCCCAGGAATTGATCTAGAGCATACAGGTTTAACTGAGTTTCAACAGCCTAAGTTAGAATATGGTTGTAAGGCTAAAGAAAATGTTCCTGCAAACAAACCTGTAGAAGCTAATGAGCATTTTGAGAGTGCTAGTGACACCTCTCTTGCTGAGGACAAGGTGTCAATTGATAGGAACTCAAATGCTCCCATCATTGAAGATTGGGAATCTGATGATAAAGATCAGGTTGTAGCCAAACCTGGTGTAGTAAAGATAGAAGGGACTAATGTTCCACAGGTGGTTAAAACTGAAATTGTTAAACTTACAACAAATGTAAAACCAACTACGAAAACAGTTAGGTATTATGAGATGTATAGGTCCACAAGCAAGCCTAGAGGTAACCAAAGGAACTGGAATAACCTCAAGTCCCAACAACTAGGTGATGACTTTGTCATGCATAACAAGGCTTGTTTTACTTGTGGTATCTTTGACCACCTTCAGGCTTTTTGTCATAACCATCAAGGGAGAAAGATGGTTACAGGGAATAATAGGGAAATTGGGAACACAAGTTATAGGGTGAACTCAAACAGATCTCAAACTTACCTTAATGCTAATAGAATGACTCCCAGGGCACTTTTATTGAAGTTTGGCCTCAAACCAATTAGTACTGCTAGACCAGCGGTTAGTACTGCCAGACCATTTAAAACTGTTTACCCTAAACCAGCAGTTTCAAGTGCAAAACCAACTTTTAAATATGCACAACAAACTGTTAAAAGGCCTTTTCACAAGAAAGCAGTGTTTCAAAATAAATTTTGGAACTCAAAGGTTAAAATTGCCAGGCCAGCAATTCATACAGCTAGACCAGCAGTTAGTACTGGTAAGCCTAAAAACACTGCTAGGGATAAAAGGGCAAATGCTGTTAAGGCCTCAGCATGTTGGGTATGGAGACCAATCAAACCCAATGGTGCATCAATTGTATTAAAGAGATTTGACTATATTGATGCACGAGGCAAACCCAAGTCAGTGATGGCTTAGGTACCCCAAGGAAACTAATTTCCTTCTTTTACCACAAGATGTTAAAGAAGATCAAGGTTATGCAGATAGTGGATGCTCCAGGCACATGACAGGCAACATGTCCTATCTTTCATATTTTCAACCAATGGATGGAGGATATGTTACCTTTGGGGGAGGAATAGGTGGAAGGATTACTGGTAAAGGCACATTGAAAACCGGTAAATTAGACTTTGAAGATGTGTATTTTGTGCAAGAACTTAAGTATAACCTTTTTAGTGTCTCACAAATGTGTGACAAAAAGAACAAGGTTCTTTTTACTGACACTGAATGTCTTGTGCTTTCCCAGACTTTAAGCTCCCTGATGAAAGTCAGGTGCTGCTTAAAGTTCCAAGAAAGGGCAACATGTACAGTGTTGATATAAAGAAGATTGTTCCTAAAGAGGCTCTTACTTGTCTTGTTGCAAAAGCCACATTAGATGAGTCCATGTTATGTCATAGAAGACTTGGTCATGTCAACTTTAAAACCATTAATAAAATTCTTAAATAGGCTTGCCTCATAAACGATTTGAAAATGACCAGACTTGTGTTGCCTGTCTCAAAGGCAAACAACACAAGGTTTCTTGTAAGCCCAAGACCCAGAACTCTATTACTCAACCTTTGTTTATGTTGCATATGGACTTGTTTGGTCCTACATCTGCGAGTAATATTATGCATAAGAAGTACTGTCTTGTAGTTACTGATGACTATAGTAGATTCACGTGGGTTTTCTGTAAAACCCGAAAATCTAAAACATGCAAAAATTACCAAAATGCCCCTGAAACTTTAAAATTTAATTAAAGCTTAATTAAAGTTCCGAATTAATCCCGAATATCTGGAAACGAACTACAAATCAAGCGAGATAATTTTGAGGCAAGCTCTAATTATTTTTACAAAGTACAAAAGTGTATTAATTCACTTAAATACCACTTGGGCCGAATTCTTATACATAATACATAATAATTATTATTTAAAAACCTTTTAAATCACAAAAGTAATTAAGGAAAAATTAAATAAAGATGGTAAATTGATCCTTGGGCCATGAAGGCCGGTTCTTAGCCTAATCCCCCTCCCCCTAATTCGGTCAATCCCATTTATATCATCCCATAATTTTATTCACCCATTAAACCCTAATTTCTTTTAGCCGCCACACATAAAAAATCCCACACACCACATCCGAATTTTCTGAAGCAAAGAGGCATTTTTATGGAGTTCTTCATAGTGCCAAGAAGGTGGGAAAAATAGCTACACATTTCTGGAAGTGCTCGTTTGGTCGTGGCGAATTAATTGGGTCGAAAATATTGAAACCGAACCAAAGAAAATCACAACGTGTGAATCCTTTGATCTATAATTTTTCTGGTATTTTTCTAACCCTCTCCTAATCATATATAACGTGGGAAAAATGATAAACTCAGGCCATGCACCATATTTTGATCGTATGAAAATTATGTGTTTTGAAACCCTAAAATCGAATTAAATCTATAAATCATGTATGCGATTTTTCTGGACCAGGTTATTAATTTTTGTGGCTTCTATAATCATCATATAACATCATAAAAATAATCCTTTGAATTGTTAAAGCTTAAATCGTGAGTTTTGGAATTTTTGTTATAATCGGGTTTTTGGAAATAAAAAGAGAAATTGTGGAAAAATTCTAAACCGATCGATCTAGGGTTTCTAATGGATGAAATCTGGAAATAAAGGTGACATAATGATGATGAAATTATTGGATAATGATTGGGATTACTAGGGTTTGATTTTGGTAATGTTTTATAATTACCGATTGGAAAATAATAAGTTAAGGGGGTGTTTTGTAATTATTAAAACTTGTGGGATATTTTTGTAATATTTTATGGACCTGGGAGAACATATAAAAATTATTACATGAGGGTCTTATTTGTAATTTGGCGAGATATGGATTTAAATGGTAGATTAAGTGGCGAATTGAAAATAATTATAATAGAGGGACTAAATATGTAATTTATGGAAAGTTAGGGTCGAATTGAGTAATAAATTATATTCAGGGGGTTGTGTGTAATTTTGGTAATTTAATGGCTTAATAGGTAATTATTAATAATTAAAGGTTGAAATGGTAAATTAAAGGGCTTAATATGTAACTTTGATAACTTGAGGGACTTGATGTATAAATTTTAAATACTTAAGGGTGTGTTCGTATAATATGTTAAAATCAGTGTATATTGTGTAAAATTGGAAAACTAAGGGTTTGATGAGTAATTATAAAAGTTATAAGGTTTAAAATGTAACTTATGTAAGTACAAGGGTATAAAATGTAAAGTATGAAAACTAAAGGACTAAAGGTGTAATTCTGGATAACTTGAGAGTTAGAATGAGTTAATGGTGATATTTTCATTTTAAACCTTGAACTTTGGCAAATTTACATTTATAACCCTGAACTATGAAACTTGTCATAATTAACCCTGAACTTGTGTAACTTGTTAAAATGAATATTACTTCCATAATAAGCTAACTAATGACTTGACTTGAATTATATCATTTGAATCTGGCTAAATATGGAAACCTGCTAAAAATAGAAAGTTACTAAAAATAGAAGTTACTTATAATGGGAAGATAACTGAAACCCCTTTCGTATTTCTGTCTTCTACTCCTTTAGGTTCGAGGAGGGAGTGATCTTGATCCCTGTCAGCTACTCTTGTGTTTGTGCTTGCTATTTGAATAAGGTACAGATATTCTGCTCTTCTTGTAAAGAGCCTTCGTCTCATTTCTGATTCCTGATTCATTGTTATGTTTCCCCTTGTATTGTGAACCATAGATTTGGACCTTTGCTTTAACCTTTGTCTTGAACCTTGTCATAAACCTGAATTTGAACCTTTATACACTTGATATGAACCATTTACTTGAACCTTTGACTTGAACCCTGCTTTGTTTTCTTCCGATACTTGACATGACTTGTTCACCCCTGATAACCTGGATAATTAAGACCTTGGGTACTTGAAGGTTCATAGGATTTTATAACTACCTTTAGTTGTATATGAAGAGGTTTTGAACATTTCCTTAAAAGACTTTTATTATGAAACTGTTCTAACGATCATTTTATCAAAACCATGTAAAAAGGATTTCTTATAATAAACTATTATGAACCTTCCAGTATTTGACCTTCATGATATGGACCTCCTGATAATGAACCCCTGCATTTATCTCCTGTCTTGAACCCTGACATGAACCCTGATATGATACCTGACATTTGATACCTAAGACTTGACACCTGACACCCGAGACTTGATACTTGACCTTGACCCACAGTTTGAGACTACGAGCCATCCACTAGGCATGAGGGTTTCATGTCCATGTCTGTGATGCACCACCGGCATGACTAGTGTGTAGCCCTAGTGATTTGGTTACACCGTCCCCGACCTGATTTGATTTGTTATGTAGAGGAAGACCCTGTGGCCTGCGGGGGCGCATGGATGCATCCTAGACCTGTCCTGATTTGTTATATTTCCTGTTATACCTGGTGACTGACGAGTGTGTGCGATACACGTCTTTCACAACCCCTGGGAGCTTGCAACTCCAACCCCTGGAGGTATCCCCTCACCCTGTTCCTGGTATGCTGAGGTCACCCCTCCATACACCCTGATATATGATTTGATTTGATTTGATATGTTTGGGCTCGTAGAGGATTTCTGTTCTCCTGAAACCTTGTAACCTTATGACCTGATACTTGACCTGACATTGGACTTGACTTGATTTGACTTGGGATTGTGGTGGGTTCTGGTTTCATTTACACCTACCATTGTAACCCTTCTTAGTTCCTGGTATGTCTGCATAACTCTTTTGTATTCCTTCCTGACTCTTGTTACACCTGGTATTATTTCTTTTACTTTATTATTCCGTTACGACTGCTTTGTTTCCGTTATATCTGTTCACTGAGCTCTCGTAGCTCAGCCGCATTCCTTTTTCTGCGGCAGGTACATTTAAGCTAGGAGCTAGGTTTTAGCTTTGGGATGAGAGCAACTTGTGTGAAGTTTAGACCTTGTCATTCTAGTGTGACCATTTGGATATTATTTCTGTTATGCCATTGTTTGGGCATTTTGGATTCTGTTTATACTTCGTTATTTCTGTCTTGCACTTGATATAAGTCGTGTTGACTTATTTTCCTTTGGATTCTAATGTTAAGGCTTCCGCTATTTTATTTCTTGAATGCTTGTATCTGATATGAAACCATGTATTTGTGACATCTTTGCCCTTATCGGGTTGGGGTGTTACATTTTCTTTTTAGGATCTAAGGATGAGACACCTAGCATTCTTAAGACATTTATAACTGAGATACAAAACTTAGTGGATAAGAAAGTAAAAGTTATCAGGTGTGACAATGGGACAAAGTTTAAGAATAGAGTAATGGATGATTTCTGCAGGGAAAAAGGTATTAAGAGAGTTTAGTGTAGCTAGAACTCCTCAGCAGAATGGGGTTGCTGAAAGGAGAAATAGGACACTAATAGAAGCTGCTAGAAGCATGTTAGCTGACTCTAAGCTGCCCATCACTTTTTGGGCTGAAGCAGTTAATACTGCTTGTTATGTGCAGAACAGGGTTTTGGTAGTTAAACCTCACAACAAGACACCATATGAACTGTTTAGGGGTAGAACACCTGCTTTAGGTTTTCTAAGACCATTTGGGTGTCATGTATCTATTCTCAATACCTTAGACCATCTAGGCAAATTTGATGGCAAATCTGATGAAGGTTTCTTTGTAGGGTACTGATTGCGTGGTTTTGTAACCTTACAACAGGTTTTACCTCTCGAGGGATCTCAAGAGGCTTACAACCCCACCAGGCAGTGTACCTGACCGATGTAGTATAGTGTAGTGGTAAGTACGGGGGATTGATCGTTCTCCACAGGGAATAGTGTTCGTTAGGTATGAAAGGCTACTCTAATTAGGTCTAAGGGTTGAGGAAGATTCTTTTTATGTTTTTATAATTTTATGAAAGCAAGTAAAATCTCGGGTTTGAAGGAGTGGGCGGAATTAGTTGCTAGTCAACTAACCCAAATGACTACGAATGCAAATAAAATAAAATAACAAAAATGAAAAGTGGTGAGAAACTTATGTGTAGAGAAATGTGTTTACTTAGATTTCCTTACTCCCTAACTATCTTTTACCGGTTAATTAGTGTGTATTAGTTGCGTGGATGACGGGTGTATTCCTTAATACCATTCGTGGGGTGGCGTACTTACTTCCCCAACTCTACAAGCTCCTACTTCACTCCTATGTCGAGCCGGCTAGGAAGCTCCTAACATGGGATCACTAGAATTCGCTTGTGCATTAAATACAACCATAAAAACCTTTAGTACGCGTTTGGTTCATGTTTCTTAAGACGTTCAAGCAAGTTACCGAATAGGAAGTTAGCCAGTTTTCTTAAGCCTAACATAGATAGACAATCATCCAATACAACTAACAACACACTAACAACCAATAATCAATAGCTAGGTTTCATTAGATCTAAGCAAACACAAGATAAAATTAGCCTAACATGTTAAACAAAAGACAAGCATAAGATAGAATCAAACAACACATAGACATATTGAATGATTAATTGATAACTTATCTTTCAATGAAACATGGAAGATCTCAAGGCAAAAAGCCCTGAAAAAGTAGCTAAAATCGTCTTAGGGTTTTATCCCAAAATTCCACACACTAAGCTCTCCCTTAATGACAAAAAATTAGAAAACTATATATAGATTTTTGGATCTGACGGCGTCACCTTATGCATTGTGACGCCGTCACCTCGCCGCTTTTAGGGTTCCCGGGTGACCTTCTTGACGCCGTCCCTCTTTAGCTCTTCAAAAATCCATTCTGGCCTATCAAGGCTTGACGCCGTCGGATCATGAACGTGACGCCGTCCCCTTATGATTTAAGCCGTGACGCCCTTGATTTAGTTAAAGCGTGACGCCGTCAGAATTCTCATGCTAACTCACTGGCCCGTCATGAGTAAATTTCACATCCAACTTTTCTTGCCAAGGCATGACGCCATCCCATGTTGATTGTGACGCCGTCAAGAGTAACTTTTAGCCGATTCTTGAGACTTTGCCGTTTTCTTCACTTTAATGCTCCAAAAACGTCCAAAATGCCTCCTTTTCCAGATTTCTCCTCAAAAGTACCTAAAATGACAAAAGGAACGATTTAGGGCAATATTTGATCAAATAAATACGATTTCGGGCTTAAATGACCCCTTAAAAGCGGTACACTTTTCGCCTCATCAAATACCCTTACACTTGAGATTTGCTTGTCCTCAAGCAAATGCGCTTTTATTCTAATCAAAATACAAGTTAGGGGTCATTTAATGCAAACATAAAAGTAATTACAACAAATAATCGTTCCACTTCAATCATAATAAGCACGGAGATTACATACTAGCACCCTACAAGTAGTGTTTAGATACTCACATCTCTCAAGTGTCATCAAAATAAATCTCATAAATGAAAACGGAAAATATCTCTCACTACCTGTCATAGCAAATAGATTACCATAGGCTTGGGAAAGGATCGAAAACCTCCTCCACTAGGCGTAAGCACCTAAGATAAACTATCAAAGAGGGCTTTTAAATGGGTTATAACGTTAGGTGTAGGGAAAAGGAAAACACGGTTTTGTTGGATACGGGATATTTTACTGGTGGCTAGTTAAAGATCTTGATCAATTACATGTACTATACAATGTTGCTAAGCCAAGACTAGACTCGATCTTATGCTAGAAACGAAATAACAAAATAACAAAAATATAAAACAAACATAAAATGAAACGGGATGGTAGTCCGTATGTTTTTTCTATTTTTCATTTTCTCATTTTTTTGTGTTTTTTCTTAATTTTTTCGATTATTTTTTTTTTTTTTTTTTTTTTTTTTTTTTTTTTTTTTTGACATACATTCTTGCCCTACCATCCAAAATAATACATCATAGGGGCGTTGCATTCCCCTTACACTTGAATTTTTACATAACTTTACAAATACTAATCTAATGACTCGAATTAAGATAATTGAAACACTTGGAGTACTTTTAAAATATTTAGCACATATGGGGGTAATAAATGATGTTCTTCCCCGTTACTCCATTACACTAGTACTTTACCCATGAGTCCCAATCGTCCGAAAACAATATGTACAAGGATATGACTCGACTTAGCAACCATGTAATCAATTAGATAATTAACTTGGGTTTAAACAAATGTTGTAACAATAATGCACTAAAGATGAGTGCATACAAGGTAGGCTAAGGCGATTTGGGTGTACATTTTAGTGGGGTGTAACAAATTCTTCCTTTAAGTAAGATGCTTAAAGGTCGAAACGAAAAGATAGGCTCTGAGGGGTGTACTAGGGGTATCGTGTACTAAAAATGAGTACAACGCAAAGGGTGTGGGAGAATTACTTGACCAATGTAGCCAATGTAATTATAACAAAAACACAGGTGTAAAACAATGGGTTAATCCTAATGCCTCTTATCATGTAGTAAATCTAACTACACGAATGTAGTCTCACTTGTGGCCTTGGAATGGTCCTAACGCAAGTTCTAGAATCTAAGTGCTACCGGTACACACATCATAGCATAAATGCTTTTCCTACCAATTCTAGGGGTGAACCTCACATATTTGGGGGTGGAAAATTTTTTAGTGGTACGGTTTTTGTGCTAGTCATATAACTCCTATCCATGAGACGCTCATTAAGATCAAAGTTTCACTCCTATATGTTGTAAAAAATTTTAAATTTGGCACTAAAATTACCTTAACAAGTATTTCTCTCAGTTTTATTACACATCTATTATTAAACAAACAAAAATCAAGCGCAATTGTATTCTCTAAAATCGTACTTTTACCCTCCCCTTACACTTAAGATGAACATTGTCCCCAATGTTCAAATAACAAGATGTAAAAGCAAAAAGTAAAAGAATGAAATCAAATACTCCCCTGATTCGCTCGTTGGATAGTGAAATCACACGGTTAAATCTTCCTCCAAAGAGAATGTTGAAGCTCCATGACTAATGCATCGCCATAAGCTTGATTCCATAAACATTTCCTTGTCCAAAATAACCTGTTAACCTGAGAAAACAAACACGAAAACCTGCATAACATCGGCGGGATAAAATCTATATATAAGGATATAATGCTTGTGGACTGATAATTTTGCAGATTCCTGGAGATTATAAGTTGGAGATTTAATAAAAACTTTTTATGAAAACAAAACTTTCAAAAATTTCTGGAAATTAAATCTGACGCCGTCAGGTTATAACCCCTGACGCCGTCAGAAATGACCTGACAAAAATTTTCATTTTAAGTTTCCGGAAAATTTCTGGAAAAACCTTTACCTTACTTCCTGGAAATCCTGCAAAACATCACTATGACTCGATACAAGCATTTGACTCAAACAAATACTAATATGTATGCTAATTTATTATTATTACGATTCATGTTCATATGTGTTCTAATAAACCGATTTAGATTTCCCTTACACTTATCTTTTGCAAAATACCTTTATATGTAGTTAAGACGAAGTTAAAAACAAAATAAAGCATTTTCACAAATTAGTTTTTAACATGAACCAATAATAATAAAAATTAAACACACATACGGAAACAAATAAACACAAACAAACAAATAAATAAACACATAAAGCAAATAAAACAAATAAAGCTTGGGTTGCCTCCCAAGAAGCGCTTTTCTTTATTAACGAGTCTTGTAGCTAGACTCAAAGTAAGGCTCATCTAGTGTCGCTTATGCTCACGTATCCGAGTGTGAGCCATCTAATTGTTGCCTCATCTTTCTTGTATTCATCATTTAGCTCCAAACATCCATGATAGTATCTCTTATTTTTCTCATGTGGATATTTGAGCCCCTTCCCCTTATCATTCTCACTTAACAAGTCGATAGGCATAATTCTATTGCAAGCTTCAATGGGGTAGTTCTTAAACCTAGGATGTGCTCGGGGCATTTGATAGACAAAATCTTCATCCCCATCCGAGAATGTAATTAACCCGTCCACAAGTTTTTCGTCAAGGTTGGTCAACCTTTTGAAGGGTTCTCCAAAAATGACTTGGGTTAATTTGTCATCGATAAATTCTCCTAAGTTCTCCATAACCATAAAATCCACCACATACACAAAACTTCCTACGAACACGTGTAGTGGCTTAATCCTAGCAACAATGTTATCTCCTTGATATTCAAGCTCATCTACCATGATTTTATTATAATTAGCGCGAGAAATAATGTTCATAGGCAAAGACGAGTTAAGATAAGCATAAAAATCATGATAACCAATTTTACACGGGAATTGCATGTTAAAGAGGGCTATCCTTTTCGATCTTAGTCCTAGGGTCAACATACTTAAAGGGGTCAATTTCCTCTTTTCCCCATTCCTCGTTAACTACTTCTCCATTACCGATATCCTCATCGGAGTCTGAGTAGTAAAATGGACTGACATAGTCATTCTCATGGTCAGACTCCTCCATCTCAGAATTGTTACCAAAGTGGTGGTCGGGTGAAAGGTTGTTGTTTGCTACTATGGGGGCGGGAACGGGTAGTTGAAAATTTGCACGGCGAAAAACACGAATAACAGGGATCAAATGACCAATGTTACTCATGAGGTAAGTGGAAGGTGTCACAAACAAAAGTACAAAGAAATAAGATAGACTAAAGAAAACCTAGAAAAATAAAATAAAAATCTCACTAGAAAGGAATCTAGTGAGTAGACCTAATAGAAATAAAAATTCAACCTAAACAATAACTATTCCCCGGCAGCGGCGCCAAAAACTTGATTGCGTGGTTTTGTAACCTTACAACAGGTTTTACCTCTCGAGGGATCTCAAGAGGCTTACAACCCCACCAGGCAGTGTACCTGACCGATGTAGTATAGTGTAGTGGTAAGTACGGGGTATTGATCGTTCTCCACAGGGAATAGTGTTCGTTAGGTATGAAAGGCTACTCTAATTAGGTCTAAGGGTTGAGGAAGATTCTTTTTATGTTTTTATAATTTTATGAAAGCAAGTAAAATCTCGGGTTTGAAGGAGTGGGCGGAATTAGTTGCTAGTCAACTAACCCAAATGACTACGAATGCAAATAAAATAAAATAACAAAAATGAAAAGTGGTGAGAAACTTATGTGTAGAGAAATGTGTTTACTTAGATTTCCTTACTCCCTAACTATCTTTTACCGGTTAATTAGTGTGTATTAGTTGCGTGGATGACGGGTGTATTCCTTAATACCATTCGTGGGGTGGCGTACTTACTTCCCCAACTCTACAAGCTCCTACTTCACTCCTATGTCGAGCCGGCTAGGAAGCTCCTAACATGGGATCACTAGAATTCGCTTGTGCATTAAATACAACCATAAAAACCTTTAGTACGCGTTTGGTTCATGTTTCTTAAGACGTTCAAGCAAGTTACCGAATAGGAAGTTAGCCAGTTTTCTTAAGCCTAACATAGATAGACAATCATCCAATACAACTAACAACACACTAACAACCAATAATCAATAGCTAGGTTTCATTAGATCTAAGCAAACACAAGATAAAATTAGCCTAACATGTTAAACAAAAGACAAGCATAAGATAGAATCAAACAACACATAGACATATTGAATGATTAATTGATAACTTATCTTTCAATGAAACATGGAAGATCTCAAGGCAAAAGCCCTGAAAAAGTAGCTAACATCGTCTTAGGGTTTTATCCCAAAATTCCACACACTAAGCTCTCCCTTAATGACAAAAAATTAGAAAACTATATATAGATTTTTGGATCTGACGGCGTCACCTTATGCATTGTGACGCCGTCACCTCGCCGCTTTTAGGGTTCCCGGGTGACCTTCTTGACGCCGTCCCTCTTTAGCTCTTCAAAAATCCATTCTGGCCTATCAAGGCTTGACGCCGTCGGATCATGAACGTGACGCCGTCCCCTTATGATTTAAGCCGTGACGCCCTTGATTTAGTTAAAGCGTGACGCCGTCAGAATTCTCATGCTAACTCACTGGCCCGTCATGAGTAAATTTCACATCCAACTTTTCTTGCCAAGGCATGACGCCGTTCCATGTTAATTGTGACGCCGTCAAGAGTAACTTTTAGCCGATTCTTGAGACTTTGCCGTTTTCTTCACTTTAATGCTCCAAAAACGTCCAAAATGCCTCCTTTTCCAGATTTCTCCTCAAAAGTACCTAAAATGACAAAAGAAACGATTTAGGGCAATATTTGATCAAATAAATACGATTTCGGGCTTAAATGACCCCTTAAAAGCGGTACACTTTTCGCCTCATCAAGGTTTCTTTGTTGGGTACTCACTAAATAGCAAGGCCTTTAGGGTATACAACACAATAACAAGGAAGGTAGAGGAAAACATGCATGTTTAGTTACTAGAGAATAAATCTAATGTTGCAGGAGAAGGTCCAAAATGGCAATTTGATCTTGATACTCTAACCCAATCTATGAACTATGTGCTAGTTGTTGCAGGAACATTTTCTAATGATTTTGCAGGTTCAGAAGAGGATGTTGCAAAAAATTAAACAAACTTGGGATAGGAAAAAGATCAAGATCATATACTGATGCCAATATGGAACAGTGTGGATTTATCTTCAAAGTATGGTGAGCCTTCTACTGATGAAGACAAAGAAGGTTTTGAAGATGGCCTCAGCTGGTTCTTCTTCAACCGGTTCCTCCTGAATTGTTTCTTCTTCAGTTCTTTTTTTCTTGGACTCCTCAGATTTCAATTGCTATGTTGTTCTTTTCTCTCCCCTGCTAGTCTCAGTTTCAACTGTTTATAGCTTACGTTTTAGGAATATCTACATTCCTCTATGAGTATTGATGTATATCTTTTCCATTTCTTCATAACTTCTTCCTTTGATATGTTGTTCTTTCCTGTTGTCTTGACGCTTTAGATAGGTCTTCATGTAGCTTAACAGCTCCATTCTTGTAGGAGGTTTCTTCACTATAGCCTTCTTCTTGCTTTGAATTTTTCTGATCTGCTCCAAAAGGTCATAGATTGCCTGTTCTTGTTCTTCTTGAGTGAACTTCGACCTTTCCTCCTCTTGTAGCTTGGCAGCTAACTCCCTATCAACAGCTTCTTGAGCAGCTAATTCTTGAACTTCAGTCAATAACTTTTGTTCAGTCAAATATTGAGCAATCTTCTCTTCTTCAGTTGCTCTGGCTAATTCTTCTTCATGAAGTCTTTGAGCTAATTCTTCATCTAAAGCAATTTGAGCTTGGCTTTTCTTTATTGTCTTCTGAGATGATTCTTCTTCTACCATTATGGCTTTACCCTTATCTGTTCTAGATCTCTTTGGCCTTCTTGTATATACTGCACCAGCAGTACCATGAGAACCACTGGCAGTACCTTGTAATATACCACCAGTACCTTCCACTTGACTGGCAGTACCTTCTCCCAGTTGTTCATCTGGCCTCCCCTGAGTACCAGATTCCTCTTGGACCAAAGAAACATTAGGTTCTTCATCTAATTGAGCAATCTTCCTCCCTTATTTGGAAGATTCCTCACATGTGCCTTCACTCTGACAATCATCTGAACTAGATGAAGAAGATGATTCAGATGATTCTACCAGTTGGGCTGATCTTTTCCTTTGAAGAGTCTTGACAGTATTCTCCAATTTCTTCACCTTCAAAACTAGCTTGGTGTAGACTCTTCCAAAGACCTGTTTATGAGTTTTGAGTTCAGCTTCCAAGGTAGAAACCTTATCAGACAATGTTGTACAGAGTTCCATCAATTCAGTAAGTGTCTTACTGCCCTCAGCACTTCCTGATGTATTACCTTCAGGGAGAGGTGCATCATGGGGCAAAGACTCAGACTCCACCACATGGTGAGGACCCGAGCCACCCAATATATCCGGTTGGCTTGGGATTCCACCACTAGTACTAGGTTAAAAAGAACTTGGTACTGTAGGTGTTGCCATAGGTTGGGTCTTACTTATGTTACCCCTTTCCTGCCCAGCTTCTAAGCCTGTGACAGTAGGGGCAGCCCTTCCTATACTGACAATGTCAGCCTCATCTGCAACATGGGGAGGGGTAGGAACTCTGTGCTGAGGTACAACAGAGCCCTCTCTAGATGAATACCTATCAGGTGATGAGGTGGGTTGTGAGGCTGATTGTTCTGAGCTTGTGAGTGTGTGTTGGGAGTCAACTGGGGTTGTTGACCCTTCACCCTGTACCTATAACATTGAGTCAAACAAAGGAACCTCTTCCCCACTATACCCTTTTGAGGCAATCTCATATTGCTAAAAAGTTTTTGGGTAAGTTTGGGTGTAGTATAAACATTTTTGTGAGGAAGAAGCTGATGTTTCCTCATGTGCAAAATAGTTTGAATGAACCTGGGATACATCAAAACTTTGATTTACTGTCAACATTTTTCACCATTCCTTCAAAGATAAGTTTTGAAAAGTTGTAAGTCTTAGCAGTTGATAAGCATATGAGAGCAGTTACAATATTGCTACTGAACTGTTCCCATGAAGTTTTCTTAGGACTAAGACAATGAAGGATGGTATGAATAAAAAATCTCCATTATGGGGCAAAACAACCTTTTTGAAAAGTTAAAGATTGTGATTGGATGTTGTACCCCATTCTGGTTAGTGTTTCAAAATTTTCAGTATTTGGCATAACACTAATACCATTGTCATCATCTAGGTGGAGATGCCTCCTAAGTGATGATTCAGTAATAGTGATGGTTTTGCCATCTACTGTTGCATTTAATTCTTTGTCTCCATTATCAATTGTTCTGACAGTAACAGTCTGCCAAAACTCTTTGATTTGGGAGACATAGATAGTGGGATTAAGAGTTAAAGAATACCTAATGTGGGAAGCATTCAGAAAGTCCACTATCTGATGGAATTGAGTATCCTCCTCTGGTTTTTCCAAATAAGCTACCATGTTGTGTTTATCGACAAAGGTTAAAGTAGCCATTATTGTCAGTAAATTATTGATTTAACTGTTGGGATTAGAGTAATTTAGGTTAGAAAGTAGGTTGAAGAAAGTGAATTGAGATATTTTAGAAGACTTATGAGGATTTCTATTGGACCGAATTCAATTAAAAGATAACTTTTGATTGAAGAAAAGTGAATATAATAGATTAAAAGTTAAAATATCCTAAAAGGAAACCCTTAAGATAAGATTGTGATCAGTAAAAATCTCAACAAACTTTTCAACGGCTATTTTCAAAAAGCTGTTATTTCACACCAGTACTAACGGTTATCCAGCAGTACAAACTTAAGCCTACCAGTACTAACTTTTTGCCTAGCAGTACTACCTTTTTAGAAAAATTTTGACTTAGCAGTATGAACTCAATTTTGATTAAAAACAATACTTCTTACAACCATTTCGAAGGGATTAAGTGTAAGGACAGACACTTAATCAGTATTTCGGTTTAATGCAACCTCTGGTTGAGTGAGAACCAATGATTTCAGTTATAAATAACTGTCTGTGATCAGATAAACTCATTCAAAGAGCTTTCTTGACAGGGTTTCCAGCTCGTGGCAGGTGTTGCCTCTAACACAATTGTGTTAGATTCACGTTTGCTCGCTGTTCTCTCTACCAGATGTCCTTGGACTAACACATTATACTAAAAGTATAAAATGGTAGAGAGTGAGTTAGATCAGTTACTATCTAACTAACTATGCCATCAATTCAAATGCAAAAACCTCATAAATAGATTTCAAGAAAGATATTTTAAAGAACCTCTTAATTCAGATATAAAACCTTAGTTAAGAGATACCCAAATTCAGTCCATCATCAATCTATTATGTCAGCAACCATTCCACCATTTGTTGCTCATACAATGCACTAGTAATTCCTTTGTGCTCAAACGATCCAGGAAGTTGTTCACTCGTGCTTGATTTTGTCATTATCAACTTCATGACCTGCAAATGTTAGTCCAAAACCAAGAAAACAAATGGCAAAGCATTTGCTTCATAGCAGTATAAACATATGACTAACAGTTCTAACAAACAATCCTAATTTGTACTGGCAGTACAAACTATACATAGCAGTGCCTGTTGACAAACCTAACAGTACAAATCCATTTTAATATATAAAAATACACAGATTAAAAACTTTAAGGGTTAAGCATTCCAATACTTGCTACCAAGTATTGAAACCTTCCAACATCAAAAGCTTTAGTGAGAAGATCTGCAAAGTTTTGATCAGTATCAATTTTAACAACTTGAACTAACTTTTTCTCATTGCAGTCTCTTATAAAATGATGCCTAATTTCTATGTGTTTTGTTTTAGAATGTTGCATTGGATTTTTAATAATGCATATTGTACTGCTATTGTCAATATATATCATGGTATTCATAAAATTATACCCATAGTCAAGCAGTTGATTTTGAATCCAAAAAACTTGACCACAGCAACTTGCAGTAGCTACATACTTAGCTTCAGTTGTAGAAGTTGCCACAATTGTCTGCTTTTTGCATTGCCATGATATAAGTATGCAACCAAGGAACTGACAGCCACCTGTTGTTGATTTCCTATCCAGACTTGTACCAGCATAATCACTGTCTGAGTATGCCACCAAATCAAAAGGTGATTCCCTAGGATACCACAGACCCAACTTAGGTTGACCCTTAAGGTACCTAAAGATTCTCTTTACAGCTGTTAGATGGGAAGCCTTGGGATTGACTTGAAACCTTGCACAGGCACATACAGCAAACATGATATCTGGTCTTGATGAAGTAAGATACATCAAGGACCCTATCATTGACCTGTAGGTGTGTACATCAACACTTTCTCCATCAGCATCTTTAATCAAAGGTTTCTCTGGATCAACAGGTGTGCTTGCCACTTTAGCATCAGTAAATTGAAATTTCCTTAGTATCTCAGTCACATATTTATCTTGACTGATAAATATGCCTTTAGTTGATTGCTTTACTTGCAACCCCAAAAATAAGGTAAGTTCCCCCATGGAACTCATCTATCATGCATAAGTTTCTCAAACTGTAAGCACATCTTCTTCTTTGTGGATTCAAATATAATATCATCCACATAAACCTGTACCAAACAAGATATCCCCCTTGTTTTTCTTGATAAATAGAGTCTGATCAATCTTGCCTCTTTTAAATCCATTCTCTAATAAATAAGAAGCCAATGTTTCATACCAGGCCCTTGGAGCTTGATGAAAACCATAAAGAGCTTTCACTACCTTATACACCTTGTCAGGATGTTCTGGATCTACAAAGAAGGAGATGTGCCTACAGATTGAGAAACTTATGCATGATAAGTTTCAGATGAGTTCCATGGGGGAACTTACCTTCTTTTTGGGGTTGCAAGTGAAGCAATCAACTAAAGGCATATTTATCAGTCAAGATAAATATGTGACTGAGATACTAAGGAAATTTCAATTTACTGATGCTAAAGTGGCAAACACACCTGTTGATCCAGAGAAACCTTTGATTAAAGATGCTGATGGAGAAAGTGTTGATGTACACACCTACAGATCAATGATAGGGTCCTTGATGTATCCTACTTCATCAAGACCAGATATCATGTTTGCTGTGTGTGCCTGTGCAAGGTTTCAAGTCAATCCCAAGGCTTCCCATCTAACTGCTGTAAAGAGAATCTTTAGGTACCTTAAGGGTCAACCTAAGTTGGGTCTGTGGTATCCTAGGGAATCACCTTTTGATTTGGTGGCATACTCAGACAGTGATTATGCTGGTGCAAGTCTGGATAGGAAATCAACAATAGGTGGCTGTCAGTTCCTTGGTTGCAGACTTATATCATGGCAATGCAAAAAGCAGACAATTGTGGCAACTTCTACAACTGAAGCTAAGTATGTAGCTGCTGCAAGTTGATGTGGTCAAGTTCTTTGGATTCAAAATCAACTGCTCGACTATGGGTATAATTTTATGAATACCATGATATATATTGATAATAGCAGTACAATATGCATTATTAAAAATCCAGTGCAACATTCTAAAACAAAACACATAGAAATTAGGCATCATTTTATAAGAGACTGCAATGAGAAAAAGTTAGTTCAAGTTGTTAAAATTGATACTGATCAAAACTTTGCAGATCTTATCACTAAAGCTTTTGATGTTGGAAGGTTTCAATACTTGGTAGCAAGTATTGGAATGCTTAACCCTTAAAGTTTTTAATCTGTGTGTTTTTGTATATTAAATTGGATTTGTACTACTAGGTTTGTCAATAGGTACTGCTATGTATAGTTTGTACTGCCAGTACAAATTAGGACTGTTTGGTAGAACTGTTAGTCATATGTTTATACTACTATGAAGCAAATGCTTTGCCATTTGTTTTCTTGGTTTTGGACTAACATTTGCAGGTCATGAAGTTGATAATGACAAAACCAAGCACGAGTGAACAACTTCCTGGATCGTTTGAGCACAAAGGAATTACTAGTGCATTGTATGAGCAGCAAATGGTGGAATGGTTGCTGACATAATAGATTGATGATGGACTGAATTTGGGTATCTCTTAACTAAGGTTTTATATCTGAATTAAGAGGTTCTTTAAAATATCTTTCTTGAAATCTATTTATGAGGTTTTTGCATTTGAGTTGATGGCATAGTTAGTTAGATAGTAACTGATCTAACTCACTCTCTACCATTTTATACTTTTAGTATAATGTGTTAGTCCAAGGACATCTGGTAGAGAGAACAACGAGCAAACGTGAATCTAACACAATTGTGTTAGAGACAACACCTGCCACGAGCTGGAAACCCTGTCAAGAAAGCTCTTTGAATGAGTTTATCTGATCATAGATAGTTATTTATAACTGAAATCATTGGTTCTCACACAACCAGAGGTTGCATTAAACCGAAATACTGATTAAGTGTCTGTCCTTACACTTAATCCCTTCGAAATGGTTGTAAGCAGTATTGTTTTTAATCAAAATTGAGTTCATACTGCTAAGTCAAAATTTTTCCAAAAAGTTAGTACTGTCAGGCAAAAAGTTAGTACTGGTAGGCTTAAGTTTATACTAGTGGATAAGCGTTAGTACTAGTGCGAAATAACAGCTTTTTGAAAATAGCCGTTGAAAAGTTTGTTGAGATTTTTACTGATCACAATCTTATCTTAAGGGTTTCCTTTTAGGATATTTTAACTTTTAATCTATTATATTCACTTTTCTTCAATCAAAAGTTATCTTTTAATTGAAGTCGGTCCAATAGAAACCCTCATAAGTCTTCTAAAATATCTCAATTCACTTTCTTCAACCTACTTTCTAACCTAAATTACTCTAATCCCAATAGTCAAATCAATAATTTACTGACAATAATGGCTACTTTAACCTTTGTCGATAAACACAACATGGTAGCTTATTTGGAAAAACCAGAGGAGGATACTCAATTCCATCAGATAGTGGACTTTCTGAATGCTTCCCACATTAGGTATTCTTTAACTCTTAATCCCACTATCTATGTCTCCCAAATCAAAGAGTTTTGGCAGACTGTTACTGTCAGAACAATTGACAATGGAAACAAATAATTAAATGCAACTGTAGATGGCAAAACCATCACTATTACTGAATCATCACTTAGGAGGCATCTCCACCTAGATGATGACAATGGTATTAGTGCTATGCCAAATACTGAAAATTTTGAAACACTAACCAGAATGGGGTACAACATCCAATCACAATCTTTAACTTTTCAAAAAGGTTGTTTTGCCCCACAATGGAGATTTTTGATTCATACCATCCTTCATTGTCTTAGTCCTAAGAAAACTTCATGGGAACAGTTCAGTAGCAATATTGCAACTGCTCTCATATGCTTATCAACTGCTAAGACTTACAACTTTTCAAAACTTATCTTTGAAGGAATGGTGAAAAATGTTGACAGTAAATCAAAGTTTTGATGTATCCCAGGTTCATTCAAACTATTTTGAACATGAGGAAACATCAGCTTCTTCCTCACAAAAAATGTTTATCCTACACCCAAACTTACCCAAAAACTTTTTAGCAATATGAGATGGCCTCAAAAGGGTATAGTGGGGAAGAGGTTCCTTTGTTTGACTCAATGTTACAGGTACAGGGTGAAGGGTCAACATCCCCAGTTGACTCCCAACACACACTCACAAGCTCAGAACAATCAGCCTCACAACCCACCTCATCACCTGATAGGTATTTATCCAGAGAGAGCTCTGTTGTACCTCAGCACAGAGTTCCTACCCCTCCCCATGTTGCAGATGAGGCTGACATTGTCAGTATAGGAAGGGCTGCCCCTACTGTCACAGGCTTAGAAGCTGGGCAGGAAAGGGGTAACATAAGTAAGACCCAACCTATGGCAACACCTACAGTACCAAGTTCTTTTGAACCTAGTACTAGTGGTGGAATCCCAAGCCAACCGGATATATTGGGTGGCTCAGGTCCTCACCATGTGGTGGAGTCTGAGTCTTTGCCCCATGATGCACCTCTCCCTGAAGGTAATACATCAGGAAGTGCTAAGGGCAGTAAGACACTTACTGAATTGATGGAACTCTGTACAACATTGTCTGATAAGGTTTCTACCTTGGAAGCTGAACTCAAAACTCATAAACAGGTCTTTGGAATAGTCTACACCAAGCTAGTTTTGAAGGTGAAGAAATTGGAGAATACTGTCAAGACTCTTCAAAGGAAAAGATCAGCCCAACTGGTAGAATCATCTGAATCATCTTCTTCATCCAGTTCAGATGATGGTCAGAGTGAAGGCACATGTGAGGAATCTTCCAAACAAGGGAGGAAGATTGCTCAATTAGATGAAGACCCTAATGTTTCTTTGGTCTAAGAGGAGTCTGGTACTCAGGGGAGGCCAGATGAACAGCTGGGAGAAGGTACTGCCAGTCAAATGGAAGGTACTGGTGGTGTATTACAAGGTACTACCAGTGGTTCTCATGGTACTGCTGGTGCAGTATATACAAGAAGGCCAAAGAAATCAAGAACAGATAAGGGTAAAGCCATAATGGTAGAAGAAGAATCATCTCAGAAGACAACAAAGAAAAGCCAAGCTCAAATTTCTTTAGATGAAGAATTAGCTCAAAGAATTCATGAAGAAGATTTAGCCAGAGTTGCTGAAGAAGAGAAGATTGCTCAATATTTGACTGAGCAAAAGTTATTGACTGAAGTTCAAGAATTAGTTGCTCAAGAGCTGTTGATAGGGAGTTAGATGCCAAGTGAGAGGATCTAAACACACACCTTGTGTTAGAGATACTTTGATGTAATACTAACTAGCACGCGGAATTTACTAGTCAATACTTAGAAGATATTGTATATAGTGATTGAATATGTATGAACAAAAGTGTTTAACCAACCAAACAGCTTCAATATTATTATAATACGAGTGATCTAAGACTATCACTAGGGTTTAACAACCTTGAAGCTTTTACAAAGATATGTATGGCTTGTATGACTTCTATATCAAAAACCTAACATAGGACCTCCTTTTATAGCACAAGGAGTCATGTACAAGTAAACTAATATTCGTATAATTCTAACTGAATAAGATGTACATCAAATCTTTTCTATATATATCTTCACACGTCTTTATCTCTGTCTTCATCTTATAATCAGTACTAACTATTTTGTACTAGCAGTACTAACTAAGTTAGTACTGTTAGTGTTAATATTCAGCAGTTGTAACTTTATACCTGTTAGTACTAACTGTTGGTTTAATTCCCAACAATCATCCTCGAAACTTATGATTTCTCTGCAAATCACTAAGTTTCTTCAATTAAACTCCAACAGTTGTGATGGGGGGATCTTTTCTTCCTCGGAAATCATATATTCTCTGATTTTGAATCATTTCAGTATTTTCTTCACATTTAAGCTTTGAAGAAATCATAACAGCAAGCACACCAGCACTTAACTTTATCAGCATCAATCATTCTTTGAATCTGCTCTGCATGAACCCTGGGATTTTTCTTCACTCCAAACTTACAAGCTAACTGTGAATCTGCTATGTTATCCTCCCCTGAGTCTCATACTCATCTTGAACCAACTGAACATCAAGATCTTGATCCAACTGAGCAAACTGAGCAATTCTCCTCCCCTGTTTGGAAGACTCCTCACCATCACTTGAATGTGAACCCTGGGATGAACTTGATCCAAGCAATGTGGTCACCCTTGCAGACAATTTGGTACAAGATTCCATCAATTCTTTTAGTTTCAAACTGCCCTCATCACTTCCAAGTGTGTTACCTCCTGGGAGAGGTGAATCATTGAGCATAGACTCAGTGTCAAACCAAGTTTGAACTAGCAGTACAAACTTTTTATCAAAAATTTTCAAAGAGCAGTATAAACTCAATTTGGATTTGAAAACATTACTGCCCACTTATAGTTTTTAGCAAACTAACAGCTATCAACGGATTTGATGTGTCTTTACCAAGAGCCATTTGCTTTGGACTAGCCAACTCTTTGCTGTGAAGTATGGTGAGTTGAAAACCATATAGTTTTTGGTAAACTATCAACCATAAACGGATTTGAGAAGTCTTTACCAGAAACCGTTTGCTCTGGACTAGTTGGTTCTTTATGCGGGTTAGACATGGTGAACCAATTACCATTTGTTATGTGCTAAGATCACACACTTCAAGCACTAAATCACCGTAGTATCCAAAATATAACATAGTCAAAACACAATCCACCTCAAAGTGCTTTCCCAACCTGTAAATGTTAGTCCAAAACAAAAGAAAACACAAGACAAAGTATTTTCTATTTGACAGTTATCAAAATTGACTAACAAGTTTATATAAGCAGTACCAAAATTTGTACAATCAGTACAAACTATACACAGCAGTTTTATCAGACACAACTAGCAGTACAAAATCCTTTTTATAGCAAACACACTTAGACATTGAACTTTTAAGGGTTAAGCATTCCAATACCTGTAACCAAGTACTGAAATCTCCCCACATCAAAACCTTTAGTTAATAAGTCAGCAAAGTTGTCATCTGTATGAATTTTGACAACTTGAACTAACTTCTTTTCATTACAGTCTCTTATAAAGTGATGTCTAATTTCAATGTGTTTAGTTTTAGAGTGTTGAACTGGATTTTTAATTATACACATTGTACTGCTATTGTCTATAAAAATTATTATGTTCAAGAAATTATACCCATAATCAAGTAATTGATTCTGAATCTAAAGCACTTGAGCACAACAACTAGCAGCAGCCACATATTCAGCTTCAGTCGTAGAAGTGGCCACCATAGTTTGCTTTTTACATTGCCATGAGACAAGTCTGCATCCTAGGAATTGACAACCACTAGTTGTTGACTTTCTATCCATACTAGCACCAGCATAATCACTGTCTGAATATGCCAACAAATCAAATAGAGACTTTTTAGGATACCACAGACCTAAGTTTGGTTGACCTTTAAGATACCTAAAGATTCTCTTCACTGCTGTCAAATGAGACACCTTGGGAGTGACTTGAAATCTTGCACAAGCACATACTCCAAACATAATATCAGGTCTAGATGATGTGAGATACATCAAAGACCCAATCATAGACCTGTATGCGTGCACATCCACAACTTCACCACTTTGATCTTTCACAAGCAAATATGTCTCCTTAGCAGCAGGTGTTCTAGCAACTTTAGCATCTGTAAACTAAAACTTCCTCAATGTTTTACCAACATATTTATCTTGGCTGATAAATATTCCTTCTGGTTTCTGCTGCACTTGTAGTCCCAAAAAAAAGTAAGCTCACCCATAGAGCTCATCTGGAACTGATCCTTCATCAACTTTTCAAACTCTTTGCACATCTCCTTCTTGGTAGAACCAAAGATGATATCATCCACATATACTTGAACCAATAAGATATCACCCTTGTTCTTTTTGATAAAAAGAGCCTGATCAATCTTGCCCCTGTGGAACCCATTCTTTAATAGATAAGCAGCCAAAGTTCCATACCAAGCTCTTGGAGCTTGATGCAAGCCATAAAGAGCTTTTACCACCTTATATACTTTGTCAGGATGATCAGGGTCAATGAAACCTGGAGGTTGAGAAACATATACCTCCTCATCAATAGTACCATATAGGAAGACACTCTTCACATCCATCTGGTAGACCATGAAACCCATGAATGAAGCATAAGCTAGAAAAAGCCTTATTGCCTCAATCCTTGCAACAGGTGCAAAAACCTCTTCATAATCAATTCCCTCTTCTTGAGTATAGCCTTGAGCCACAAGCCTTGCCTTGTTCCTTATTACTATTCCTCTGTCATCTTTCTTGTTTCTGAACACCCACTTGGTACCAATAACCCTCATGCCCCTTGGCAAATCAACTAGAACCCAAACCTTCTGAATCTTGAATTGGAGCAGTTCTTCTTGCATTGCTTCAACCCAGCTTGAGTCTTCTAATGCCTTGAGCACATTCTTTGGTTCTATTTGTGATAGGAAACACACAAACAGACATTCATTCTTATCTTCATGGTCTTTTTCTTCATATACAACACTGAGGAAACCATGATGATCTGGATCTTGTGTCTGTCTTCTAGTCTTCACACCAGATTGTACATCTCCAATCACATTAGCAAGTGGATGATTCTTGTGAACTGTAGTTTGAGGAGTAGAAGAAACTTCATAGTTGATGGGCATGTTGTGCAAACCAGCCCCAAATATATCAAAAGAATCAATATGTGGAGCAGAAGTAACTGTTGGATCAATAGTAGGATGACTTGATCCAGCAGTAGGATCTATTGGCTCAGCAGTAAAATATTTTGGCTTAGTTGTACTAACTCCATTTGTACTGCTTTTGGGAACTTCTGTTTCTTTACCATCTTGTCCACTGTTTTCACCAGCATTCTTCTCTCTACCAGCATCACTTGATGATGGAACATCATCATTCTTTGAAGAAGAAATACACAATGGACTTTCTTCCAAAACTGGCATCAAGATATGATCTTCATCAGAATCTTCTGAACCTGCATTATCATTAGTATTTGTACCTGTAATAGGCACGTATTTCATAGATTCTGAAAGCCTATCAATATCAAAAATCCAATCTGGACCACCACCTGCAACATTTGGTATATTCTCTTAAAACTCAATGTGCAGATTTTCCTCTACATGTCTGGTACACTTATTATACACCCTAAAAGCTTTACTATGCAAAGAATAACCAACAAAGAAACCCTCATCTGATTTCCCATCAAACTTTCCTAATTGATCTTTGGTATTGAGAATAGTGACATGACAACCAAAAGGTCTCATAAAGCTTAAGGCAGGGGTTCTACCTCTAAAAAGTTCATAACCAGTCTTATTATGAGGTTGTACCACTAAAACCCTGTTCTGAACATAACAAGCAGTACTAACTGATTCAGCCCAAAATGAGATAGGTAACTTAGAGTCAGCTAACATAGTTCTAGCAGCCTCTATTAGTGTCCTATTCTTTCTTTCAGCTACTCCATTTTGCTGTGGGGTTCTAGCTACACTAAATTCTCTTTTAATACCCTTTTCTTTGCAAAACTCATCCATAACTCTGTTTTTAAACTCTGTCCCATTATCACATATGATTATCTTTACCCTTTTATCAGCTAGGTTTTCTACCTCAGTTATAAAGGACTTAAGGATCTCACTAGTTTCATCCTTAGTTCTCAAAAAGAAAACCCATGTAAACCTGCTATAATCATCAGTAATCACAAGACATTATCTTTTATGATTCAAGCTATTAACAGAAGTAGGACCAAACAAGTCCATATGAAGCATGTATAAAGCTTGAGAATTAGAGTTATGAACCTTGGGTTTACAAGAAGCTCTGTGTTATTTACCCTTAAGGCAAGAAACACAGGTTTGATCATTTTAAAAAATCTTAATAGGTAAACCTCTTACCAAACCATACTTAGCAATCTTATTAATGGTTTTGAAATTTTACAAGACCAAGTCTTCTATGCCATAACATTGACTCATCCAATGTGGCTTTTGCAACAAGGCAAGTAAGACCCTCTTTAGGAACAAGCTTATTCATCTCAACACTATATGTGTTACCCTTTCTGGGGATTTTAAGCAATACTTGACTTTTATCAGGTAGCTTAAAATTAGGAGAAAGAATAAGACAGTCAGTGTCAGTAAAAAGAACCTTGTTCTTTTTGTCACAAATTTATGACACACTAAAAAGGTTATACTTAAGCTCTGGTACAAAATACACATTTTCAAAGTCAAGATTACGAGTTTTAATAATACCTTTACCAGTAATCCTACCACCAACACCTTCTCCAAAGATAACAAGTCCTCCATCCAGAGCTGTAAAATCTGAAAGGTATGACATGTTACCAGTCATGTGCCTTGAACATCCACTATCTGAGTACCCTCTATCTTCTCCATTTTTTGTAGGATGTTCCTGCACACAAAATAAAGGAATTAGTTCCTTTTGTGGACCCAAAGCCATCACTAAGTTGGATCTGCCTCGTGCATCAATATAATTATATTTATTAAATGTCATTGATGCACCATTGGGTTTGGTAGGTTTCCATACCCAATGTGTTGAGGCCTTCACAGCATTGCCCCATTGACTCTTAGGTGTCATCTTAAGATTTGATGCCAGACTTCAACATGACTGCTCTAGGTGCCATACTTTATTCTGTATAACATACTTTATTCTGCATAACAAACTCATCACCAAGCTGTTGAGGCCTGGAGCAGTCATGTTGGAAGTCTGGCATCAAATCTTAAGATGACACCTAAGAGTCAATGGGGCAATGCTGTGAAGGCCTCAGAACGTTGGTTATGGAAACCTACCAAACCCAATGGTGCATCAATGACATCCTACAAAAGATGGAGAAGATAGAGGGTACGCAGATAGTGGATGTTCAAGGTACATGACTGGTAACATGTCATACCTTTCAGATTTTACAGCTCTGGATGGAGGACCTGTTATCTTTGGAGGAGGTGTTGGTGGTAGGATTACTGGTAAAGGTATTATTAAAACTGGTAATCTTGACTTTGAAAATGTGTATTCTGTACAAGATCTTAAGTATAACCTTTTTAGTGTGTCATAAATTTGTGACAAAAAGAACAAGGTTCTTTTTACTGACACTGACTGTCTTATTCTTTCTCCTGATTTTAAGCTACCTGATGAAAGTCAAGTATTGCTTAAAATCCCCAGAAAGGGTAACACATACAGTGTTGAGATGAATAAGCTTGTTCCTAAAGAGGGTCTTACTTGCCTTGTTGCAAAAGCCACATTGGATGAGTCAATGTTATGGCATAAAAGACTTGGTCTTGTAAAATTTCAAAACCATTAATAAGATTGCTAAGTATGGTTTGGTAAGAGGTTTACCTATTAAGATTTTTTTAAATGATCAAACTTGTGTTTCTTGCCTTAAGGGTAAACAATACAGAGCTTCTTGTAAGCCCAAGGTTCATAACTCTAATTCTCAAGCTTTATACATACTTCATATGGACTTGTTTGGTCCTACTTCTGTTAATAGCTTGAATCATAAAAGATACTGTCTTGTGATTACTGATGATTATAGCAGGTTTACATGGGTTTTCTTTTTGAGAACTAAGGATGAAACTAGTGAGATCCTTAAGTCCTTTATAACTGAGGTAGAAAACCTAGCTGATAAAAGGGTAAAGATAATCAGATGTGATAATGGGACAGAGTTTAAAACACAGAGTTATGGATGAGTTTTGCAAAGAAAAGGGTATTAAAAGAGAATTTAGTGTAGCTAGAATCCCACAGCAAAATGGAGTAGCTGAAAGAAAGAATAGGACACTAATAGAGGCTGCTAGAACTATGTTAGCTGACTCTAAGTTACCTATCTCATTTTGGGCTGAATCAGTTAGTACTACTTGTTATGTTCAGAACAGGGTTTTAGTGGTACAACCTCATAATAAGACTGCTTATGAACCTTTTAGAGGTAGAACCCTTGCCTTAAGCTTTATGAGACATTTTAGTTGTTATGTCACTATTCTCAATACCAAAGACCAATTAGGGAAGTTTGATGGGAAATCAGATGAGGGTTTCTTTGTTGGTTATTCTTTGCATAGTAAAGCTTTTAGGGTGTATAATAAGAGTACCAGACATGTAGAGGAAAATCTGCACATTGAGTTTTAAGAGAATATACCAAATGTTGCAGGTGGTGGTCCAGATTGGATTTTTGATATTGATAGGCTTTCAGAATCTATGAATTATGTGCCTGTTACAGGTACAAATACTAATGATAATGCAGGTTCAGAAGATTCTGATGAAGATCATATCTTGATGCCAATTTTGGAAGAAAGTCCATTGTGTATTTCTTCTTCAAAGAATGATGATGTTCCATCATCAAGTGATGCTGGTAGAGAGAAGAATGCTGGTGAAAACAGTGGACAAGATGGTAAAGAAACAGAAGTTCTTAAAAGCAGAATAAATGGAGTTAGTACAACTAAGCCAAAATATTTTACTGCTGAGCCAATAGATCCTACTGCTGGATCAAGTCATCCTACTATTGATCCAACAGTTACTTCTGTTCCACAGATTGATTCTTTTGATATATTTGGAGCTGGTTTGCACAACATGCCCATCAACTATGAAGTTCCTTCAACTCCTCAAACTACAGTTCACAAGAATCATCCAATTGCTAATGTGATTGGAGATGTACAATCTGATGTGAAGACTAGAAGACAGACACAAGATCCAGATCATTATGGTTTCCTTAGTGTTGTATATGAAGAAAAAGACCATGAAGATAAGAATGAATGTCTGTTTGTGTGTTTCCTATCACAAATAGAACCAAAGAATGTGCTCAAGGCATTAGAAGACTCAAGCTGGGTTGAAGCAATGCAAGAAGAACTGCTCCAATTCAAGATTCAGAAGGTTTGGGTTCTAGTTGATTTGCCAAGGGGCATGAGGGTTATTGGTACCAAGTGGGTGTTCAGAAACAAGAAAGATGACAGAGGAATAGTAATAAGGAACAAGGCAAGGCTTGTGGCTCAAGGCTATACTCAAGAAGAGGGAATTGATTATGAAGAAGTTTTTGCACCTGTTGCAAGGATTGAGGCAATAAGGCTTTTTCTAGCTTATGCTTCATTCATGGGTTTCATGGTCTACCAGATGGATGTGAAGAGTGCCTTCCTATATGGTACTATTGATGAGGAGGTATATGTTTCTCAACCTCCAGGTTTCATTGACCCTGATCATCCTGACAAAGTATACAAGGTGGTGAAAGCTCTCTATGGCTTGCATCAAGCTCCAAGAGCTTGGTATGGAACTTTGGCTGCTTATCTATTGAAGAATGGGTTCCATAGGGGCAAGATTGATCAGACTCTTTTTATCAAAAAGAACAAGGGTGATATCTTATTGGTTCAAGTATATGTGGATGATATCATCTTTGGTTCTACCAAGAAGGAGATGTGCAAAGAGTTTGAAAAGTTGATGAAGGATCAGTTCCAGATGAGCTCTATGGGTGAGCTTACTTTCTTTTTGGGACTACAAGTGCAGCAGAAACCAGAAGGAATATTTATCAGCCAAGATAAATATGTAGCTGAAATATTGAGGAAGTTTCAGTTTACAGATGCTAAAGTTGCTAGCACACCTGCTGATAAGGAGACACATTTGCTTTTGGAAGATCAAAGTGGTGAAGCTGTGGATGTACACACATACAGGTCTATGATTGGGTCTTTGATGTATCTCACATCATCCAGATCTGATATTATGTTTGCAGTATGTGCTTGTACAAGATTTCAAGTCACTCCCAAGGTGTCTCATTTGACAGCAGTGAAGAGAATCTTTAGGTATCTTAAAGGTCAACCAAACTTGGGTCTGTGGTATCCTAAAGAGTCTCCATTTGATTTGGTGGCATATTCAGACAGTGATTATGCTGGTGCTAGTATGGATAGGAAGTTAACAACTGGTGGTTGTCAGTTCCTAGGATGCAGACTTATCTCATGGCAGTGCAAAAAGCAAACTATGGTGGCCACTTCTACGACTGAAGCTGAATATGTGGCTGCTGCTAGTTGTTGTGCTCAAGTTCTTTGGATTCAAAATCAGTTACTTGATTATGGGTATAATTTCTTGAACACAATAATTTTTATAGACAATAGCAGTACAATGTGTATAATTAAAAATCCAGTTCAACACTCTAAAACTAAACACATTGAAATTAGACATCACTTTATAAGAGACTGTAATGAAAAGAAGTTAGTTCAAGTTGTCAAAATTCATACAGATGACAACTTTGCTGACTTATTAACTAAAGGTTTTGATGTGGGGAGGTTTCAGTACTTGGTTACAGGTAATAGAATGCTTAACCCTTAAAAGTTCAATGTCCAAGTGTTTTTGCTATAAAAAGGATTTTGTACTGCTAGTTGTGTCTGATAAAACTGTTATGTATAGTTTGTACTGATTGTACAAATTTTGGTACTGCTTATATAAACTTGTTAGTCAATTTTGATAACTGTCAAATAGAAAATACGTTGTCTTGTGTTTTCTTTGGTTTTGGACTAACATTTACAGGTTGAGAAAGCACTTTGAGGTGGATTGTGCTTTGACTATGTTATGTTTTGGATACTATGGTGATTTGGTGCTTGAAGTGTGTGATCTTAGTACACAACAAATGGTAATTGGTTCACCATGTCTAACCCACATCAAGAACCAACTAGTCCAGAGCAAATAGTTTCTGGTAAAGACTTCTCAAATCCGTTTATGGTTGATAGTTTACCAAAAACTATATGGTTTTCAACTCACCATACTTCACAACAAAGAGTTGGCTAGTCCAAAGCAAACGGCTCTTGGTAAAGACACATCAAATCCGTTGATAGCTGTTAGTTTGCTAAAAACTATAAGTGGGCAGTAATGTTTTCAAATCCAAATTGAGTTTATACTGCTCTTTGAAATTTTTTGATAAAAAGTTTGTACTGCTAGTTCAAACTTGGTTTGACACTGAGTCTATGCTCAATGATTCACCTCTCCCAGGAGGTAACACACCTGGAAGTGATGAGGGCAGTTTGAAACTAAAAGAATTGATGGAATCTTGTACCAAATTGTCTGCAAGGGTGACCACATTGCTTGGATCAAGTTCATCCCAGGGTTCAAATTCAAGTGATGGTGAGGAGTCTTCAAAACTGGGGAGGAGAATTGCTCAGTTTGCTCAGTTGGATCAAGATCTTGATGTTCAGTTGGTTCAAGATGAGTATGAGACTCAAGGGAGGATAACATAGCAGATTCACAGTTAGCTTGTAAGTTTGGAGTGAAGAAAAATCCTAGGGTTCATGCAGAGCAGATTCAAAGAATGATTGATGCTGATAGTGCTTGCTGTTATGATTTCTTCAAAGCTTAAATGTGAAGAAAATACTGAAGTGATTCAAAATCCGAGAATATATGATTTCCGAGGAAGAAAAGATAAGTGTTTGAAAGAATCCCCCCATCACTAATGTTGGAGTTTAATTAAAGAAACTTAGTGATTTGCAGAGAAATTATAAGTTTAGGGGATGATATATAATTCCCAACACCAAGCTACAAGAGGAGGAAAGGTCACAGTTCACTCAAGAAGAACAAGAACAGGCAATCTATGACCTTTTGGAGCAGATAAAAAAAAGTCAAAGCAAGAAGAAGGCTGCAGTGAAGAAACCTCCTACAAGAAAGGAGCAGTTAAGCTACATGAAGACATATCTAAAGCACCAAGACAACTGGAAAGAACAACATTTCAAAGAAAGAAGTTATGAAAAAATAGAAAAGATATACATCAATACTTATAGAAGAATGCAGATATTCCTAAGAGGTGAGCTAGAAACAGTTGAAACTGAGACTAGCAGGGGAGAGAAAAGAACAACAGAGCAATTGGAATATGAGGAGTCCAAGAAACAAAGAACTGAAGAAGAAACAGTTCAGAAGGAACCAGTTGAAGAAGAACCAGTTGAGGAAGAAGGAGAAGAAGAAATATTGACTGATGAACAACTCCATGGCATGATGGTAGTAGTTCCAGAAGCTCTTAATGTAGATCCTATTCAAGCCAAACATCTCATCATTGATTGGGAGGTTTATTCAGATGGAATGATTAAAGGATGGAAGATTATCAGAGTAGAAGGAAAATTTGAAGTATACAAATTCTTTGAAGACTTGGTCAAAGTATTTGATAGAGAAGACTTGGATAAGCTTTGGAGCTTAGTTCAAGAAATGTTCAAGTCTGCTGATCCTATAGATGATAAAGACAAAGAGTTATGGGTTGAGCTAAAGAGGCTATATGAGCCTGATGCAGGTGATGCACTATGAAGATTTCAAGCTCATAATCTGGCTACCACATAGAGATTATTTGACAACTGTAGAGTTCATAGAGTTTCTAGTAAAGCAGGAATGGAAATCTATATGTTAGTAGAAAAAGATTATCCACTAAGAGCAGGAGTATTACTTGTCATGTTATCATCAAAGCTTCAAGTTGATGAAGAATCTGAAATGGCAAGAGAATTAGTGAGAAAGATATTCCAGCAAGCAGAAGACATGAAGCTCAGAAGTTAGTGTTTGGAAGAGTCCTCACAATCCTCATAAGGTACTCATTTAATTCAGAAAACTTGATAATTTAAGGTAAATCACAAGTTTAGGGGAGGGTTATTAGGAATTAAATGACTCAAGACTTAGTACTGCTGGAAGATTACACTAACAGTACAAACTGCTAGTGTATTACTGAAGACTGCTGAAGAACAACTAACAGTTCGAAGTGTCAAGTTAGTACTGCTAGTATAGATGAAGGTACAGCTGCATGATAAGGCTTTAGAAGACGTGTAGAAGATAAGTATGGAATAGATTGTATGTACATCACAATTAGTTAGAATTATATGGGTAGATACTTATCTTGTAAAGGACTTCTTGTGCTATAAAAAGAGGTCCTAGGTTAGATCAGTCATATATATACGTTTTTGTTAAGATTCAAGGTCATTGTAACCCTAGTGATATTGAGATCACTCGTATTATTGCTTAATAATATTGATACGTTTGAAGTTACTCTCTGTGTTCATTGCTCATTATAACTGTGTTACTGTTACATCAAAACCAATCTTCTAAGTATTATCAAGTAGATTCCGCATACTTGTTAATATAACCTCAAAGTATCCTAAACACATTCTAAAGGTGTTTGATCCTCTCACATAATATCCTGGAATCCCAAAAAATTATTTAAAATGCCATACTTGCTTCCATGAATGAGGTTGTGGACACAATAAACGATTATTTGTTGAAGAAATTCCCCGGGGAAGCAATGGTTTATCTAAGTTGCGACATCATTGATAAATCTGAAAGCGGTACCGCTATAAATGAATCCATATTCTCTCCACTAGATATCAAGGAAGTTTTAATTAACAATTTACATAAATGCTTTAATAGGAAGAAAAAAAAAAAAAAAAAGAAGGGGGGAGAGAGAGAGAGAGAGAGAGAGAGAGAGAGAGAGAGAGAGGAGAGAGAGAGAGAGAGAGAAGCATCTAGTGAATAAAAGGGGGCACAGTAGTTATAGTAACATGTTCATGGAAAACTGATAATACTAAACTGCACTCAATGTAAAACATGCTTGTCCTAAGTTTTATATACCTTGACAGGAAACAACTAGAGGTTATTTCATAAATGCAAGTAAAGGTCGTGTCATCTATTCCACTGAAAAAGCCAGGATACTTCGGAACTACACTAGCTAATTTGAACCATTTATGTTGACAGAGAACAAGACAGAAAATATACAGCAATTTACTTAAAACTATCATTCAGTTCTACTGTAAAGAAACGGGATTCACTTATAGTACGGAAGTCCATTACTAATATAAGAAAAAGAAAAAAAAAAAAAAAAAAAGGAACAGTTTCTACATTTTGCATGAAATCATGAATATGAATATCTTGTAACTTGCTATACTAAAAAAAAATATATACTACGTAGTTCTAAGCAACTATTCTGAGAAGGGCAAACTTTGAAGTTGTGAAGTAACTTTATGATGTGCGGATGCACAAGGATGGCAATAAGCCAATAAGTGAGGTAGATTATTAATGTCAAGGCTAACATGGAAAAAATTATATGGCTTTAGATAGAAGATACAAATTCAGAAAATATATAAAAAGTTATAATATAGATATAGAAGATGATGAAACTCGGCCTCAGCTCCATGGTTGTTGAAGATGATTCGATATATTATATATAGATGTTAGGGTTTTCTTTTGCAAAACAATTTTATTCGATATATAATATAGTATTAGGTCCTGCAGTTTCTTTTGCACTAGATGGGCCGGCCCGGTTTGGTATAGGGCCTGTTTCTTTTTTCAACTAGACACTACCTGTCTCCATGTCATAGCTTAATACTCCTTTGGTTCCAAAATTATTGTTTTGAGAAAAAAAAGCATATAATTTAAGAAAAATGAGACTATTACGCTCTTCAACCAATTCAATATCATTTACATCCATTAAGCTCTCGTTTAATTGGTTTACATAAAAAGTGAATTACTTAGTATAATTTTGAAGCAGAGGGAGTAGCAATTAATCATTCAGAAGATGACCTAGTGAAAGAAAAATTTGTTATTAACTCACTAACATATGTCAGATTTCAAATTTATTTTTGGTGGTTGCAAATAACTTTGAAGTGGTCACGCTAACCTATTGAGTAAAGAGGTTTTTAGCGGGTGTAAGTTGATTTTCTAAATTAGTTGAAAAAAAAAACAGCTTAATTATTAATACTTTAGTCTCAAAATAACTATTTATCGCCAAAAAACACATAATAAAAAAACATAATTCTTACAGCTTTATCTGTTCTTTTGAAAATGATAGTTATACTACCAAATAATTAAGAGTAAATTGCTGAAATCATCCTTGTGGTTTGGCCAAATTACAGATTTTGTCCTTATGGTTTCGAAATTGCATGCAGCGTCTTTGTAAGAAAAGTTTGGGTTCATTTTCGTCCCTGCCCAAAGTTCAATGACTAATTCCATCATCTTCCTTTTACTTCATTTCACTTTGGGCAAGGGCATTTTAGTCATTTCACATTGGGAATGAACCCAAACTTTTCCCACAATGACCCTTGCTGCAATTTCGAAACCATAAGGAGGAAATCTGCAATTTGCCCAAACCACAAACACAACTTTTGCAATTTACTCAATAAATTAATTCCCGCTTCACTAAAAGTTTGAAATACCAATTTAAACTGATAACCCACCCCCCATAATAATGGCGGGAAAAAAACACACACACAGAGTTCCAAAACCCTAAACTAATCTAATCAATTAAGAAACCCTAAGTATATAAAATTTGGCATGACGTCATCATTACAGAAGATTGTCGCAGAGCGTGCGAAATCAGGCAAATCACCATGTAAGGTGGAAGCAATTGAGGAACTTAAGGTATTGATTCAACTAGTTTATTTGTGGGTTAATTATTTAGGGGGTGTTTGTTTCGGATTATACAACCGGCTTATGACTTATTTGGTTTTGGGCTTATGTTTCATAAGATTACTTTTTGCGGCGTATTTTCAAAATTTTCGGCTTATATAAGTTTATATTGTATTGTGACAATATAAACTTATATAAGCCAAAAAGTTTGAAAATAAGCCGCATAAAAAGTAAGCCATAAGCCAAAACAAACACCCCCTTAGCCACGGTGGGTCCCGGGGGCCACAGTACACCCATGTATTTTTGTGGCGTAGTGCCAATTTTTATTAAAAAATCAGTGATTTCTTTTTTTAATTCTCCGGTCAGAAAAAAAGAAGTTTGTAGTCTTAGTTTCGTTTTTCCTAAATGCACCTTATCACTTTTAGCCCCTGTTATGCCTGTTTGTATCTGTCTAGCTTTTCTTATTAGTGGGCGATGCTTAAATGGCACATGTCGTTAATAGGAAGACTAGGCACTTTGGTGTATTTTATTACGTCATTTAGTACACACAATAGTAAGATTGAAAAATAACAACAGGTGAAGTTTTACGTGGGGAGGGCGAGCCTTTAACTCAGATGTGCACGGCCTAACTGGGATATTCCCGTGACCGATTTTGGAGTGAGGTTTCAGCCCTAGACCTCCTTTGATGAGGTTAGGTGCCTAACCACTAGGCCACTTTGGTGGTGGTTAATAGGAAGACTAAAAGAATGTGTATTTAAATAGGGAAAAAAAATTAATAATAATTAGGTTGATACTCACTTAATAATCGTTGGCAAGTTGGATATATTTTTAACTAATTATTTCTTTAATATATTGATTTGATTTTATTGGTTAATGTTTTTGTTATATTTAGGGTAGTGATGAAGAGAAGCTGAAGGAGATGGTAGCCGAAGGGGGTCAGCGTTCTACAAAGGTAGTTGTTTATTACCTAAACTCGAGCTAGATGAATTAAGAGATGTGTTTGGTTTGAGTTTCTTTGATTATTTGTAATCAAAATGTGCAATAGTATTAGTAAGGGTAGTATGATTGATTTAAAAATGTTCAAGCTTGACTAAAGTAGGTTTTGAGAAGTTTACGTATGAGTAATTTAGCACTTGAGTAGCTCGAACTTGAGTTGCCTTAACTTAAATAACTTGTATGGATCTAATTTATCAACTAAAAGGTTCATGGATGATTCTTCATTTATACTTACATGACTCAGTAACCTGTTTTAAGATGTGAATCGTGTATAGGAAATGTTGTAACAGTGACATTATAAGATATTACATTTTTTTTTTTTGGCTTTTTCTTTTTCCTTGTATCATTCTTGAGGAAATCATTGTTCATCTTGACATATCTACCCTTATCATGGTTCATATGATCAGCATGGTTTACGGTGCATGTGCTTACCAAATTGCTGCTGTTATTGTTCTGAAACAGAGAGAAGGAGATGACGAGCCTGAGTCGGACAGAGGGGATTTTAAGAAACTTAAGGTAGGGCAATGTGGCATTTCTCTTATCTCATAGTTTTCATGCTTTTAAATTTTCATCCTAAGTAACAAATTAAGCTCAACGTTTGTGGAAGTTTAGTCCATTAAATACATGAAAAAGATACTTGTTTGCTAACAAAGGTCAAGGCATAGATAGTCAACCATATAGACTTATTAGATCGCACTCAATCGAATTGAAAGGTATAATAGATATTACTATGAGAATATAATTATGTGACTGATAAATATATATGCTGAGGTCTGCAAGTAGAAACATTTGAAAGTTCATTTATCAGATAATCTATTTTGCCTTTTATGATGTGCAACAACTACAACAACAATCGCTTTTTTATATCTTGAGAACTGAATACATGTGATACTGCTTTGTGTTTATAGACCGATGAGAATGAAGAAGTTGGCCAAGAAAAAAAGAATGCAACAACTGTAAAGGTATAATGTTAAACTCTATTATCTTTTAATATAGTACTCTCAATTGAAAAGGTATAATGTTATGCTCTATTACCTTACTTCTTTAATTCTTTTAAAATGTCTTCTTCTTCTACTTGTATTAAGATTTTTGCGGGGTATGCAAAGTCAGAAAGATCTTCATGCAAGAAATGTTCTGAGAAGATTGAGTCGAAATCCATAAGATTGGGATTGAGTAGCTGGGACCCACAAGGGTTTGAAACCACCAAATGGCATCACATAGATTGTTTCTTCCCGCTAGATGCAGACCTGGCTTCAGCAGAATCAATTGAAGGGTTTTCAGATTTGAAGGTAAACTCAACGGGTTCGGTTTATCTTTGTAGATACTGATTCTGTTTTCATTCTTTATCAGCTTATTTTTCTCAAATGGTCAGTACTCTCGGTTATAGAACTTACAAAAGTATGCATTGTTACCACCTAGCACTACTAAATTTGTTCACAGCAGTCTTCCCAAGGAAAAAGAAAGCCCATTGGTTCAACTCTTTTAGTCAGCAGCATCTCTTTTGTTGATAGCGAAATCAATACAAGTTACAGAAACATTTTATGTTTCTATATACTGGCCTGCACTTATCTGCTTACGAGTTTTTGTTTATGATTATTCTGTAATTTGTTCCAGAACCACATTGTTCTTAAGTTTGAGTCTAGAAAATGAACCGTGTACTTGGGACTTGGGAGGGTGGCATATTCTTGTAATTTTCCTTTTGTTTATCTTTGTCCAGAGTAGCGATCAAGAGAAGTTGAAGAAACTGGTGAGCGGAGTTGATCAATCTTCTAGGGAGGTCACTTCGTCTGATAATCCGAGTTCACCACAACCCACTACACAATCATCTGCCGATTCTAGTTCTCCACAACACACACCATTTCCCTCCTTTGCACAATCTGCTTCCCAACAACCATATTTCCCGCAACAAGCTTTCCCACAACCATATTTCCCACAACAAGCTTTCCCACAACCATATTTCCCACAACCATATTTCCCACAACCATATTTCCCACAACCATGTTTCCCACAACAAGCTTTCTCACAACCATATATCCCACAACAAGCTTTCCCACAGCAAAGTTTTCAAATGAACCAATATGCTTTTAACCAAATGGCTATATTCCAACTTCAACAACAATACCCATTTGGCAACTTTGGAGCATTGAGTAATACTTCACAACAACCACAAACACCACAACCATCACAAACAACTCAACCACCAAACTCACTATCACAAACCAAGTCTTCTCTCAAGGAGATGGTCCAAGAGGAATTGCGACAAGATCGTGCAAAGAAAGTTGACCTCATCGCGACTCAAATAAAATTCAAGGAATTAAAATTAGACATGACGTCATCATTACCGAAGATTGTCAAGGTACTTCTTTAGTTTGCGGGTTAATTGATTAAGGGATAGTTGCCTGGAAATGTAGAGATAATTAGTTTGAAATGTATCTCACTTGCCACAAAATTATTTAGCTCACGGTGGGTCCTGGGGCGTATACCCTTGTATTTTTTGTGGTGTAGTGCTAATTTTTATTAAAAAAAAAAAATGTCATTTAGTACACATAAAAGGAAGATTGAAAAAATAAACAAACATATGAGGTTTTACGTATTCACGTTACTTTGAAGTAAGGTTTGAGCCCTAAGACCTCTTTTGACGAGTTTAGGTGCCTAACCACTACGCCACATTGGTGGTGGTTAATAATCTTTGGCAAGTTGGATATATATATTAACTAATTTGCAATAGTATTAGTAAGGGTAGTATTGATTGATTTAAAAATGTTCAAGCTTGACTAAAGTAGTTTTTGATAAGTTTACGGATGAATAATTTAGTACACGAGTAGCTCGAACTTGAGTTGGCTAAATTTAAATAACTTGTGTGGATGGAATTTGTCAACTAAAAGAATCATGGATGTTTCTTCATTTATACTTACATGACTCAGTAACCTGTTTTAACATGTGAATCGTGTATAGGAAATGTTGTAACTGTGACATTATGAGATATTACAGTTTTTTTCCTTCTACTATTTCCTTGTATCATTCTTGAGGAAATCGTTGTTCATCTTGACATGTCTACCCTTATCATGGTTCATAAGATCAGCGTGGTTTACGGTGCATGTGCTTACCAAATTGCTGCTGTTATTGTTCTGAAACAGAGAGATGGAGATGATGAGCCTGAGTCAGACAGAGGAGATTTAAAGAAACTCAAGGTAGGGCAATGTACCATTTCTCTTATCTCATCGTTTTTATGCTTTTTCTAATCGATTACACCTACAAAATGATCTATCAGTAACATAATTTACTTATAACAGATGTACCCTTTTCAATTTTCATCCTAAGTAACAAATTCGGTTCAACGTTTGTGGAAGTTTAGTCCATTAAATATATGAAAAAGATCCATCGTTTGCTAACAAAGGTCAAGGCATATATAGTTAACCGTATAGACTTGTTAGATCGAACTCAATCGAATTGAAAGGTTTAATAGATATTACTATGAGAATATAATTATGTGACTGATTAATATATATGCAGAGGTTTGCAAGTAAAAACATTCGAAACTTCAGTTATCAGATAATCTATTTTGCCTTTTATGATGTGCAACAACTACAACAATGATATGCTTTTCGCTTTTTTATATCTTGAGAAAACTGAATACATGTGATACTGCCTTGTGTTTATAGACCGATGAGGATGAAGAAGCTGGCCAAGAAAAAAAGAATGCAACAACTGTAAAGGTATAATGTTAAACTCTATTATCTTTAAATCTCGTGATCTCATACAAATGAAAAAGTATAATGTTACGTTCTATTACCTTACTTCTTTTGCAATGTCTTCTTCTACTTGTATTAAGATTCTTGCGGAGTATGCAAGGTCAGAAAGATCTTCATGCAAGAAATGTTCTGAGAAGATTGAGTCGAAATCCATAAGATTGGGATTGAGTAGCTGGGACCCACGAGGGTTTGAAACCACCAAATGGCATCACATAGACTGTTTCTTTCCGCTAGATGCAGACCTGGCTTCAGCAGAATCAATTGAAGGGTTTTCAGATTTGAAGGTAAACTCAATTGGGTTTGGTTTATCTTTGTTGATACTTGTTCATGTTTTCATTCCTAATCAGCTTATTTTTCTCAAATGGTGAGTACTAAATTACAAAAGTATACATTGTTTGTTGTTACCACCTAGCACTATTAAATTTGTTAACAGCAGTCTTCCCAAGAAAAAAAGAAAGCCCATTGGTTCAACTCTTTTAGTCAGCAGCCATTTTTTTTGACAGCGAAAGTGCGAAACCAATACAAATTACAGAAACATTTTATGTTTATACTGTATACTGCTGGCCTGCACTTATCTGCTTCGAGTTTTTGTTTATGATTCTGTAATTTGTTCCAGAAATTGTTCTTCAAGTTTGAGTTTAGAAAATGAACTGTGTACTTGGGGCTTTGGAGGGTGGCACGTTCTTATAATTTTCCTTTTGTTTATCTTTGTCCAGAGTAGCGATCAAGAGAAGTTGAAGAAACTGGTGAGCGGAGTTGATCAATCTTCTAGGGAGGTACTATTTACAGGCAACTTAAGCATCTCTTCGTCCGATAGTCCGAGTTCACCACAACCCACTACACCATCATACTCCGATTCTAGTTCTCCACAACACACTCGATTTCCCTCATATCCACAATGTGCTTCCCAACAACCATATTTCCCACAACAAAATTTTCAAATGAACCAATATGCTTTTAACCAAATGGCTTTATTCCGACTTCAACAACAATACCCATTTAACAACTTTGGAGCATTCGGTAATACTTCACAAAAAACACTACCACCACAACAAACATCAGAAACCGATTCTTCTCCTGCTGTAAAAGGAAATGGAAAAGCAAGAGTACGAAAGCCTAAACCAAAAAAAACCACCATCATACGTACACGTTGGAGTCTAGAAGAAGAGAAACTTTTGGCGGAAACTTGGATACAAGTATCCAAGGACACAAGACTCGGTGTCAAACAAGAAAGAAAAACGTTTTGGCAAAAAGTTGTAAGTGAATACAACCGCCATGCATCCTACAAACGTACCAAGGATATGATCACAGGAAAGTGGAAAACTTTGACACGTGATTGCAACAAATTCGCTGGCATTGTCGCCCAATATGAATGTCTTAATGGTGAAAACGATTCCATGTGGGTAACTCGTTGTTATAAAAGTTTCCAAGAAATTTGGGGGTTTGCGTTTGTCCACTATGAAGCATGGGATGTATTGAAAGGTAACTCGAAATGGCGTGATACCAAAGCCGTTGTTCCCGGAAGACGAGTACGGACGGTTGATGATGTTGAAGACCAGAACGAGCTATTTCGAAATGATCCACAACCACGTCCTGTCAGCAAGCGAAGGCTGTCCAAGAGTAATGAATCCTTGTCAAGTAGAAAAGCTTTCAAGGAGATGGTCCAAGAGGAATGGCGACAAGATCATGCAAAAACAATTGACCTCATCAAGACTCAATTAAAATTAAAATTTCTTGCTTTTAGCACTATAGGGTTGGGGAAGCAACATGCGGAGATGATCAACAAAATGAAAGAAAATATCCTATTAAAATATCTAACCTAGTTTAGATTGTATTAGGTTTTATGTATTTGTCGTATCGTATTTATATTTAATATATGGTACGTAGAATTTTAGTTTAATGAAATGTGTTAAGTTTATAAAGATTTGCACTCCTTTTGGTGGTGGTGGCTCCATAAGCACATGAGTATCTCAGAATCTCTTTCAACTTTGCTTCATCCTGCATTTCAACATAATTATTTATCAGCATGAGATTTAGTTAAAGGTAGCCCATACGGGTCAGGTAACCTGAAAAACTTTTTACTCAAATGATATTTTTTGTTTTACAGATCATTAGTGTCAAAAGATTCATTATGATTTATGCATTTGGCAACTTCCGACCCTTGTCCTTTTAAAGCTTGTTCATCAGTAGGAAACATAATCCAAATTGACCCATTTATAATTTATGGGTCAAAATTGGCAACATATATATGTAAAAATGAGTTGACTAAAATGTGGTTACCTGTACTCCTGTAGCACAGATTGGTCGTCGTCGACGATCTTAGTTAGGAGGGCACCAACAAAAGAATCACCCGCACCTGTTGTGTCCACTGCTTTCACTGGGAAGGCACCTGTTGTGTTTTTTAGTTTTGCAATATTCATGCACCATAGCATTTACACTCAGTTTCATAGTTTTTAGATTAAATTTTTATAGTTTTATTTGAGATCCAAGACTCCGTGGAAGCCTTTTGATCAGTGAAAGTTTCACTTTCGGCATGTATCACTGAGGGTGAAAGGCGTTTGTTCATCATGATACAGGACTCGTTATTCACATTGTTAAATGTAAAGCAGGAATAATAGAGCTGGAGATGGCCCTTTTGGTGTACTAATCAAGCACCTTAATAAAGAACTATACAACAAGCTGTTTAAAATGGATGAGATATGGGAATGTCGACAGATAATGACAAACAAAAAGTAATATTCGTCCCTCTTATGGTTTTCCAACACATGGCGTTAGGAAAAGAAAGCCTTAAAATGGCGTGTTTGGGTGTTAAAGCCTTTCGATATCGGTTTAGAGGTGGATCTTTCTAACAGATGATATGGTGTTTATGTCTTTTTTATGTGAGAGTTAAGTTCTTAATATATTTATTTGCTTAAAAAAAAAAAAAAAAGGGAATGTCGACTGATATAACAAACAAAAAGTAACATTATCATGAAGGAGACAATTAGTAGGATCTGGATTTTTTAAGGGGTGGGTTATAAGTACCGTGGCTATTTTTTTAAACAAACCGGGTCTAGGACCTAGGCTTTTTTTTTTTTTTTTTTTTTTTTTTTTTTATTTTTATAATTTTGTTTATATCAAAAAGCTATAAACCTGAAAGTGCGGAACAGAAAATATAAAGTTTAATATGTCAAACGCTTAAAACTGTCAAAAATACGAAACAGAAACTGACAAAAACTGTGCTGTGCAGGAAAAAATAGGGGACAAAAAAGTGGGGGACAAGGTCTGCCACCCTTGTCCCCCGGTACCGTTAGTATGCCCCTTTTTTAATCATATTTCTTGGTCTTTATTCTGCTTTGTATCACTTTTACAGGACATGTTTTTATCAATTATCATCATGGCATTCATGTCGGCATCTCAAAGGATACACACAGGAGCATAAACAAGTATATACTACATATATTGGTTAGTAAACACCTTAGGGATGTTTGGGATTGCGTTTTGGAATAGCTTATTATGTCATAGCAAGCTTATCTATACTACATATAAAAAAAACATATTTGGTTAAAACTTAAAAACTTAAAAAATAGTAATGTTGTAAAACTAAAATACTCTCACTTATAAAAGTCGATATAATTTATTAAATATTTAAATACTTAATTACAATTTAAACGATTAACTTTCTTTACTCCCACTTACTTCAAGTCTATATATACATAAAAATTTTAAAAATAATAAAAAAAAATAAAAAAAAAAAGTGCACACACAAATTAACATTAATATACACATCGTCTAGTTGTTGTGTTTTTTTTTTTTTTTTTTTTTTTTTTTTTTTTTTTTCATTTTATTAAAGATTTAAATTGCACAATATTAAAAAAGTTAAATTTCGAAAATTATTGTCGTCACTAATTTACGATGGCCCACATCCGGTAAAGTCTTAGCGTTGAAAAAAGTGGGCCCCAAATGTCGTCACGAATTACATCATCTTTATCATCACGAAGATGTTTAGTGACAAATGTTTGGTAACGACATATCGTTACAAACACACTTGGTGACGACGCTTAGTGTGAATTGGTGATGACTTAGTCGTCACGAAAGGTGTTTTCATTTGTAGTGATATTGACTGTGTTTGGTGCGAGGCTTATAAAGACTTACAGGGGCTTAAGGTTTTAGAATAAGCTAGCTTATAAAACAAGCTTTGTTTGTCATAAAGACTTATGAAATGTTTTATAAGTCATAGGCCACCATAAGCCATAGCTTATGGAATCAAATTACTTAAATACTATTTAAAATATAATAGATTATCACGTAAAAGCTGAATATATATATCTGAGTTTAATTTGATACAATATATTCTTATGTGATTTTACATTAATAAGGGTGTGTTTGCTTTTTTTAAAAAAATCTTACTAGCACTCTTACTCTTACCAGTAAAAGGTGATCAGTCGTTTTGCTTGTTTGTTTTTTCTTTTGAGTAACACCCAGTTAGACATATAACATGTTACTCAGTAAGAGGTGAGGGACTTGTCTTACTGCCTCTTACTCGATAAGAGATTGAAGACTCGTGTTAATATAATATATTTGATGGTTTATTAAATATGTTATATTTACATAAGTTACTTAAATAAATTGCAGAAACGAGCACTTAAAATCATTTGGACAATTATAAAAAAATAAACAACATTATTTCGTTCAGATTTAGACTTTCTAGCCACCTCTTACTGATAAGATGTGATAGTCAGATTCAGACATAAAACATGTTAATGAAACAAACCCTTTAACCACTTCTTACCGATAAGATGTGCTAATCAAATTCAAATCTAAAAATTCTTAATGAAACAAACACACCCTCAATTTCGGCTATAACTAATTCGACAAATTATAAAGAGTAAAGTTCAAAAATCGTCCCTGTGGTTTACCGGGTCATTTGGAAATGGTCCCTGTACTTTAAAAAAACCGGATTTGGTCCCTGTGGTTTACGACCCATACGGGTTTGGTCCCTTGACCAGGTCAACCGTCAGTTGACCATTAGTGGATGACTCAAAAGACGAATATACCCTCAGTTAAAGACTGGATCATATCTAGTTTGTCAATATGTGCGGATTCCTTATCCTCATCATCATTCCCAACTTCTAAACTTTCACGCTTCTCAACCCCATCATCATCATCATTAGACTTGCTACTACTATCAATTGATTCAAGTGAATGGTCCGAACCACCACCTCAAATTTTCGACTACCTAATATCCTGGAAAACTCTAATTGAGAATCATAAATTCCAAGTCCAAATTCCATACACTATTATCGAATTAATCCACATATATATTTCAAAGTGTAGAGAACTCAATAGGGAGACAAGATTATTTAGATGGATATAATCGATAGACTTTACAGAGAAGTAATATAAGTTCCACGCCACCAAAAAGTAAGCCTCCATAGTCGACTGTACAACCAAAGCAAACAAAATCCCAAAATTCCGTGTAAGTATAATCTTTGCAAAATACCCACAAAAGTTCACTTCTAACAACTTGAGATGAACAGCAATCATATCCATCAACTTCAACAAACGCCACCCTTCTTTAAAAACTTCCTCAAGAGGCTTTTTTGAATCCGACATAACCACCCAAACACCAACCGTCAAAATAACCGACATTAACATATCCAACAAGAACCACACGGCCGAAAAACAATAGAACTCCATCTCAAACTCTTCAACCCCAGGAAACACAAGTGATGCAATATCTCGCTAATCAAAGTTCACATAGCAACCAAATGTCAATAACACAAAAATGCTCAAAACACCGCCAACCATGAACCTCTGCTGATACGACGAATCACCATGACTCCCACTTCCACTCTCACCATTCCCACCATCCACATCACTCGTATCCGCCACCTCTCTCTCCCCTCCACCACCACCAACACTCGCCCCCGCCTCCCCACCCTCTCCCCCTTCACCAATTATCCGTATCGAAACCTCCCCATTCTCACCATTACTACTAGGAGCCTCAGCCGTACCCGTATCATTCAAAATACGAGCATCAGAATTCGTTGAATCATCAATACTTACATCTGTTGTTTCCATTAATCAATTCTAAACGAACCAAAATTGACCCCAAAGGCAACATATTCAAGTATTGGCATGCTTGTGTTGTTGATCTTTTCTCCTCCAAACTCCTTTTCCAGCAGTTTCTTACAATCATTGATAGTCAACGTCTCGATGCTATTTGGACAACTGCAACGCTCCATACTGTCACAAATCCATACCTCCAAATTCCTTAGAGATGATAACAAGTTGCTCCCACAATTCACACGAAACTCTGCCTCTTCAACAGATGCCCACAAGTATTTAATATCATTACACCAATTGATTCTTAATTCTTCAACTTTCCCAAGAGCTATGAATAACCCTTTTTTCACCTCTGAGCATATAAAGACTAAAACTTTATAAACCCCAACACGATTCCATAGCAAACTAAAGCACTAAAAATTACCAGAGCTATGAATAGACCTCGCCGGGCCACAATTCACATTAACCGATCCAAGAATCGACCAATTCCTCAACCCAACACCTGCTTCACATCAAAACAACAATCAAGATCCAAACCCACAACTTTCAACCCATCCAAGCCTTTGACAAACAACTCCTTATCGAGTGTTTCCTTTTGAGAACCATCAAACACATTACCCCATTAGGTACTTGCTGAAAAAACGACCTTGCTAATAACTTATCAAAATAATCATGACCCAAACGCTCTTGTGTCATGCTTCCAGTTGATTGGTTCAGAAACCCTTCCGCCATCCACAATAGAAGCAAATCATCCTTGTCAAACATAAAGTCCTTAGGGAACAATATGCAAACAACTGCTTCACCAGTCAATATCATGGCAGATCTAGAGGTTAGTGGTTGCTAGTGATGATGGGGTGAGTGGCTGGTGTTGTCAGCGTGGGTGGCGGCCTGATTTAGTGAGAGAGATGGATATAATTTTAGTCAGAGGAAGAAGATGAAAGAGTGGCGTTTATGTAGTGAGAGAGATGGAGATAATTTTATATAGGGAGAGTAAAATAATAATAACAGATGAAAAGACCATAATACCCATCTCACATAGCTAACTAACGGTCAAAGTAACGGTGGTACTCGGTTAAGGGACCAAACCCGTATGGGTCGTAAAACACAGGGACCAAATCCGGTTTTTTTTAAGTACATGGACCATTTCCAAATGACCCTGTTAGTACAAATCTTTGGCACACTCCTAGACCTAGGTTAGACTAGCTCTTGGAGGGTAGATCTTGCACCGATTACTTCTTGTTAACTGCTAAGACAAAAGTAGCACCGTTAGTCTTACCGCGGAAGGGGGGTTCCGCGGTTGGCCTCCGGTGTGAGAGTAAGTATATTTATTTAGAGAGATAGTTTAAGCGCGGACTAGGCGTAGTAAATGCAGTTAGGTGTGGTAATAAATGAGATGGGAGTATTTATACAACCCTTATACTTACTGTAGCTACCTCGAAACTCTGCGCATTAATTACTGGGTAGGTAATTGTCAGAGCAGCGCATGGTTGCGCCATACCTTAGTAGGTAAATGTCAGATCAAGTGGAAGACACAATCCCACAAGATCTGGCTTTAGGTAGTCGCGGCAGGATAGCCGTCGACATCGGATTAGGTCCCCGGACTTGAGAGACCGGGGATGATCTTGTCCGGATTGCGGGACTAGGATCTGCCGTGGTTTAAGATGTTAGTCATGCCCGGCCCAATATGCTAGGGTCCGGGGATACTATACACGATCAAGTCCCCCCAGTCTAGTATACTTGTTTAATTTGAAGAGCAAGTGTTCTAGACTTTATATTTCTTTTCTGCGGCCGTTTAGAGGTCGCGGCATTATGGAGGCCGTGGTAGTATCCGCGGTTGGTTTAGAGTGTGTCCAATGTTGCTGACTGGACATTCCACTTTCCATGTGGTTGGTGGTGCCAGGCTGTCATGGGGAACAGCGAAACGTTTTCACCCACGCAATTACTGACTGATGTGACGTTTCTGCGGCTGGCCGTTTATTTTCTGCGATCATCTTTGTAAAACCCTAAATTTTTGAACACGTAAAATACCCAAATTACCCTTGATCTCAAATTCGTAAAAGATGTTTAAAACATTAAGATAGTTAATCCCGATTGTACCCTAAGTATTTAACGATAATAATTGGACAAGTTAAATTAATTAAAACCTTACATTATGTAAACAATATGTGCAAAATAAATAAAATCCTATACTTCTAATATATATTGGGCGACATATATGTGACCAAAAAAAAAAAGGCTCCAAAATTTCGTTTAGCATAAGATAAGAATATATATTATGTTGATTGATATCTTCCCTACAATCTTGGCATTCCCTATTTTATACAAATCAATCCACACGGCTTCCCCTCAAAATATTATAACCGAACATCTCCAAAACCCTAATCCTCTCTCTCCAAAAACTTTCGGCTGCCTCCCTCTTTTCTCTTCTGTTCGATCAGCAAACACAGCAGCAAACAAGGAGATTTTGGTGCTTCTTTGGTGGTCCCATCGTGGTGTTACAACAGATTCGAGGGGTGTGTGATCGTGGGTATTTGTTGGGTTGGGTTCGGTTGTATTAAATTCGCCTGGATTTCGAGTTTGACAACGGTTTCCTTTCGATCTGTACTCGTTCATCTCGGAGGTATATTCCATCTTTGATCTTGTTCCTCTCGTCATGCCCACATGAAGTGTTATATTTGTAATCTAAAACAAGCTGTGATCGACAAATAGTGTATACTAAATGGAGGTTTAAGAGAACACATAAATGATGAGATTATAGGTCCATATATAAAGTCTGAATATGTTATTCGATTCAACATGAACATAAGTTAAGAACCTGGATTTGAAACATGTTTTTATCACTAAAATATCTCCTAAAATCTGGATAATGTCGCTTGAAACATTAAATTATAGATCGATATGCATATAGTCGTATCATACTTCTTGAACCTGTATATAGAAGAGATAAATCTGGTTGAGGGGTCTGATGAAAGGTGCATGTTTTAACTAAAAATCACGACTTTATCAACCAACACAATATAATATTCGGATAGTAGTAAGAGATGGACCAAAAATCTGTTATATGATATGTCTTATATAATAGGAATAATAATAAGAGATGGGATATATAAGAATAAGAAATAATGAAGAGTAAGATGTGGTGCATAATAAGAAGAATAAATAAAGCAGGTGACCAGTTGTTGAACATGTAAATGAATATTAGAAGATTGAGATGTGGGAATGTTAACGTGGGAATACTAGTCTATCATGCATGCATACTATCGATATAAGATATTAACGAGACTTTTAGAATCAGTTTCGTTGCTTGAAATTTAGATCTATAGTGTGAGTGAAATAGCAAACCAGAAATGTATATACAGGAAGGCTTATAACCTGGTAACGGGAAGCGTGTAATATCATGAGGATATGTTGACTTAAAAGATTGTATATTATGGGTCTTGTGTAGCGATTGATCAATCAGTTAAAAAGAGCTTTGCATTAGACCTATTTTGTGTTTGAAACTGGATTATATATACGTATAAAAAGGAGGATAGAATCATGCATAAATAATGAGATATAGACCTGAGTATAATAAGTGAAACAAATATATGAGTGTGATCATACAGGACTAGTTTCATGCATGCGTGGGGCTCATTTGTTGAGCTGTTAAAATGGTGTGTCGTGGAGTGAATTTAAACAAGAGTTTAATATGTGAACATATGTGTGTTATGTCATTTAAGATTCATTAAAGTGTATAAGCCCTCAAGTGCATTTACAATGATATAATATAATTAGACTTATATGAACCTAAACTCAGTAATGAAACCTTAAGATGATCAATTGTGAACTTTAAACCGAAGTTACTAAAATATGGAAAGTTACTAAAACGGGAAAGCCGACTAAATAAGTAATCTGAATTAAATAAGCTTTTAATAAGTTAGTTGTGAATTCGTGTAGATTCGCTGAAGATGGAGTTTGCTTCCGACTTTGTTATTTCTGTTGTGTTTTCATTTGCGGTATAAGGTACAGATATTCTGACCTTTTCTTTTAAGGTTTCTCATGATCTCTTTCGTATTCTGATCCGTTAATTTTCTGAGTTGATTGCTATGATTCCCTTTCGCTTGAACCTTCTCTGTTGATCCCATTTGATATGACCTCTGATATGAAGCTATGTTATCAAGACCTTTTATAATTATGCCTTGAAAATGTTTTGAGAAAAACCATTTTAAAAAGATGTTTATCAATGAGGCGAAACCACTTTTATATCAAATGTTACTAACTTTTGTGAATACTATATTTGGAAGACTATTTTTATGAAAAACCGTTTTGAAAGATTGTTTTAGGAAAACCACTTTAAAGGATCGTTTTATGAAAATCATGGATAAAGGATTGTTTAAAATGGACTTTTGATAGAAACTTTTGAAATGAACTTTTGATCTGAACCTTGACTTGATTACTTAATATGAACCTTGATCTGGTAAACTCTGATTTGGACCTTTGGCATTACATCTGATATATCTGTTATTAACCATCTGTTATGGACCATCTGATTTGACCTTCGATATATGACACTCTGATTATGATATGATATCTGACTCTTAGTTTGATACCCGAGCCATTTCACTAGGCATGGGGGTTCCATGTCCGTGTCATTGATGCACCAATGGCATGACTCTAGGGCGGTGGAGTGATGTTCCGCCACGTCCCCATTCTGATTATGATATGCGCATTACTTTGATTATGGATTATATATGTTCTGGGGGGCGTATGGATGCATCCTAGATCTGTTCTGTTTAGTGGATTTAACATGATTTGATATGATTTGTCTGGTGACTGGTGCTTGTGTGCAATACACGCCTTTCACATATTTCTGGGAGCTAGCTACTCCATTTTGAAGAATGAGGACACCCCTCATATTATCTGATTATCTGAGAGGTCTCCCCTCTATATGATTTGAAGATTTATGGTTACGATATGATATGATCTGTTTCTGGGCTCGTGGTGGATTACTATCCCTTTCTCTTTTCCCTTTATGTTTATTCATTGACTTATTCCGTGATCCATATTACATCTGTTGACCATCATTATTCTCTATTACTGTTTGTTATCGTTATATCTGTTCACTGAGCTCTCGTAGCTCAGCCGCATTTCTTTTCCTGCGGCAGGTTTTAGTAAAGAGCTGGGAATGGGTGGAGAGTACCTTTGGACTTAGAAGACTGATAGCTATTCTGGATTTAGAAGTGATTAGAAGTTATTATTATTTCGGAATTAGTATTTAGTGGAAGTTCATTTGTAACCTTATAGTATCTGTATTTCATTTGTAACCTTTGAGTATTCTTGTATTGCTATAGATGTATGCTTTGTTTGATCTGATATGAAACCATCATTGTGATATCTTTACCCTTGTCGGGTTGGGGTGTTACAATTTATGGTATCAGAGAAAACAGGCTGCGACTCGTAATACATTTACCCTTGACCTGTGAAGTTTGGACCCCTAAGTTTCCACTGTATGCGCTCATAAGATAACCTTTAAGAATTGCTTTAGGATTTCCCTATAGGAACTTAAGTTTTGACCAGTGAGGAATGGGTAGACTATAAGGCTTTTGTTTAAGTAGCATTGCTTCCGCATCACTCTGATTTATGCCCTGCTTGTTAAGCTCACGCTTTGCAACACCTAAGATTCCGACTTCGACCTCTGATTCTTTTGTTAATCTTTTTGATGTCTCTTCGGGTATTCTGAGAAACTCCATAACGATAACCTACTTGATACATTCTGTTACTTGCTTTTGATAATCTATGAATCTTCTGACCCTATCTGAGTTCGTCTTAAACATCTCCGTTTTCATGAGAAGTCTGGTGGTGTTTTAACAACGAGTATAAGAATGTTTTCCTCTCACTTCTGAACGATAAGACTTGCGTTGTCGATATTGAATAGTTAACTTTGATTTTTATTCTGATAAAGGATAGGTTGATTGATCATTGACGACTACCCTCCTATGTTTCACCTTCGGTGTTTGAAACCATTTTGAACTCCCTACCATGATTTCTGATTGTTAAAGTTTTGCTACCACTACCTGATTTTGATCATCACTCCCGACCTGTTTGATACTTCTCCAACTATCCCGAAAGTCATTTAACCATAATGTGTTGACACATTCTATTAATTCATTACCCATGCTGGATAAAAAGGTATCATCTGATATTACTCTGTCCTTGCGAAGTCCATTTCTACTCTTACGAGAACTCTGGTGATTATTAGCCATGGATAAGACGATAATTGTGTCTTGATGTGAAACTGTTAACTGAACCTGATGATGCTGATTTCTGATATTCTATATGCCTCGCTTTTGACAGTTATACGATGTTGGTATTTTGATGATTTCCAACCTACCTGTCACTTTGGTTAAATAACTAAACAAATTTCCAACACCTTGAACCGTTCACTAATCTATCTAAACACTTTGATGAACCATGTAATTGACCTTGATATATGAACTACCTATCTGTTTTACGACCGTACTCATCCTACGAATCCGTTTGCTTTGATATATTCAATTTTGTGGTCTTTAAGATATGGATTGGCCGGCCCTCATACGCTGCCAGGGACTACTGTATCTGATTTGTGACCGTTAGTAATATGTTTCATCCCACTTTCGTTATGATAACCTTTAACCGCTCAAATCTGTTAAGCTTAACCTGCTATGGAAACTTCTATCTCGATTTCATTTGATTGTTGATTGTCCCCTGACACCTATTATCCACTCTTAGAAAGCTTGGCATTGGAAGTTTTGTTGTACAAATATTCTAGTGCTTCTGATGAAACTCTTGCGTTTCCCTCCTGTTTAAGAAGTGAAATCGAATTCGGACCGATCTCAGTTGACGAACCATGATGCTATAGAAGTTGAGAGATTGAAGAAGCGGATGGAATATGACCTTGTGCACCTCAGTGATTACTTTGAATACCCCTATTAGTTTATGGAGAAGAAAGAGAAAATTTTGCGTCAGCGTATCAACTATCGTAAACCTAACCGTATCACTACCCGTAATCATTTTTCCATTTCCGCGTGCCAATGATTGATTCGTTCTATCTTTGTAAACTCCGTACCAGACGACCTCTGTGGATGAATGAAGGACTGAAGAAGCAACCACAAGAACTTCTAAGAAGGGAGATGACAAACTGAGAGTAACCTCCGGGAAGTATTTCAGTTTTATGCACAAAGAGGAGCATGTAAATCATCTTGTAAAAGGACCCTTATTCTGGAGGAAACAGACTTGATTGGCACCTAGAGATTGTAGCAGACAACACTACCATGCATCCGGCGATGACGGCAGTTTGAGATGGCTGAAGACCTGTCTAAGACACACAGTCTTGCTTCTCTATTTACCTTAGTTGTACTAGGATGAATTGAGAGCAGAAGCAGACTCGCGTATGGAAGAAGGCACAGTTACCATGCTGGAGATTCACGTTACTACACCACAGTTCCAAGAAGAAGTGCCGAAGGCTTGAGGGACCAGACTCGAGTTTATAATTCCTTTCCACCCTATGATCATACGATAGACTGCATGGACTTGGAAGAAGTTTAAGATCATGTATTTGAATGGACGATAATTCTGAAGTGAACATTTGTGTTTTGAAGAGTTGATTTTGGTGAAGAATGAAGCTATGGATGACGTAATTCATTTCCTCTTGACCTACTCAAATTTCCGTTAACTAATGATAGGACCCCTTGAATGAGTTATGTTCTCTGTTAGTAATTCCGCTCGGTGTTCATTCTGCGTATGCTGGACGATGGTTTTGTTATGAGAAATTTGACGAATGATGGACGATCTGATGTTTTTTTTAGCAATGTACCAAATTCTGATAGACCTTCTGGGACTTCAGTTAACTCTTTCGAGTAGTTCGTTCTCCCCTTAGTTATGGTGTTTGATGTGGATGACCTCTGAGAATGTAGAAGTACTAGGTAGATTAAGATAGGTGGTTTTGATTACGACTTGAGATAAAGTATGATCATCATGAAGGCATATTTATGTGGTGCTAGTATTATGACGCCTGATCAACGTGATAATACTTACACCATATAACGTGCACTCATTGTGGCCATAGGATATCTTGGGGAGTACCTAAGAAGTTTAGAAATTGAATCTCCGCTGGATTATCCGTGATTAGTGAGACGTTAGGTTCATCCTATCTATGCGTATACTCTGGTTTTCGTTCATTAGATATCTGGATGAGTTTGGACTCTCGTTTCGCATTCTGTTGATCTCAGTTATAATCTGGAAAACTCTGTGAAGAGCTCTCTACTGTTGACACAGTCAATTTGATTTGAAATCTTGTTCGTATTCCATGTGAACTTTCGGGAGATTCGTCTAACGTCCATTTTATGTTGCATGGACCTTTTGTTCTGAATCAACCTAATTTGTCTTCTTCTGAGGAATCTGAAGGCATCTTGTTTTGATCGAGTCATGAGAAACCATTTGTTTTGAAGATCCTTCTGGAAAAACCTCCCCGGGCGTGAGAATTGTTCGCGACGACCTATTACGATTTGATGCGACGTTGTCTAACCTTGCGACTCCAAATTTCGAGGACGAAATTTTTCAGTTAGAGGGGAAGAGTTGTAAAACCCTAAATTTTTGAACACGTAAAATACCCAAATTACCCTTGATCTCAAATTCGTAAAAGATGTTTAAAACATTAAGATAGTTAATCCCGATTGTACCCTAAGTATTTAACGATAATAATTGGACAAGTTAAATTAATTAAAACCTTACATTATGTAAACAATATGTGCAAAATAAATAAAATCCTATACTTCTAATATATATTGGGCGACATATATGTGACCAAAAAAAAAAAAAAAAGGCTCCAAAATTTCGTTTAGCATAAGATAAGAATATATATTATGTTGATTGATATCTTCCCTACAATCTTGGCATTCCCTATTTTATACAAATCAATCCACACGGCTTCCCCTCAAAATATTATAACCGAACATCTCCAAAACCCTAATCCTCTCTCTCCAAAAACTTTCGGCTGCCTCCCTCTTTTCTCTTCTGTTCGATCAGCAAACACAGCAGCAAACAAGGAGATTTTGGTGCTTCTTTGGTGGTCCCATCGTGGTGTTACAACAGATTCGAGGGGTGTGTGATCGTGGGTATTTGTTGGGTTGGGTTCGGTTGTATTAAATTCGCCTGGATTTCGAGTTTGACAACGGTTTCCTTTCGATCTGTACTCGTTCATCTCGGAGGTATATTCCATCTTTGATCTTGTTCCTCTCGTCATGCCCACATGAAGTGTTATATTTGTAATCTAAAACAAGCTGTGATCGACAAATAGTGTATACTAAATGGAGGTTTAAGAGAACACATAAATGATGAGATTATAGGTCCATATATAAAGTCTGAATATGTTATTCGATTCAACATGAACATAAGTTAAGAACCTGGATTTGAAACATGTTTTTATCACTAAAATATCTCCTAAAATCTGGATAATGTCGCTTGAAACATTAAATTATAGATCGATATGCATATAGTCGTATCATACTTCTTGAACCTGTATATAGAAGAGATAAATCTGGTTGAGGGGTCTGATGAAAGGTGCATGTTTTAACTAAAAATCACGACTTTATCACCCAACACAATATAATATTCGGATAGTAGTAAGAGATGGACCAAAAATCTGTTATATGATATGTCTTATATAATAGGAATAATAATAAGAGATGGGATATATAAGAATAAGAAATAATGAAGAGTAAGATGTGGTGCATAATAAGAAGAATAAATAAAGCAGGTGACCAGTTGTTGAACATGTAAATGAATATTAGAAGATTGAGATGTGGGAATGTTAACGTGGGAATACTAGTCTATCATGCATGCATACTATCGATATAAGATATTAACGAGACTTTTAGAATCAGTTTCGTTGCTTGAAATTTAGATCTATAGTGTGAGTGAAATAGCAAACCAGAAATGTATATACAGGAAGGCTTATAACCTGGTAACGGGAAGCGTGTAATATCATGAGGATATGTTGACTTAAAAGATTGTATATTATGGGTCTTGTGTAGCGATTGATCAATCAGTTAAAAAGAGCTTTGCATTAGACCTATTTTGTGTTTGAAACTGGATTATATATACGTATAAAAAGGAGGATAGAATCATGCATAAATAATGAGATATAGACCTGAGTATAATAAGTGAAACAAATATATGAGTGTGATCATACAGGACTAGTTTCATGCATGCGTGGGGCTCATTTGTTGAGCTGTTAAAATGGTGTGTCGTGGAGTGAATTTAAACAAGAGTTTAATATGTGAACATATGTGTGTTATGTCATTTAAGATTCATTAAAGTGTATAAGCCCTCAAGTGCATTTACAATGATATAATATAATTAGACTTATATGAACCTAAACTCAGTAATGAAACCTTAAGATGATCAATTGTGAACTTTAAACCGAAGTTACTAAAATATGGAAAGTTGTTAAAACGGGAAAGCCGACTAAATAAGTAATCTGAATTAAATAAGCTTTTAATAAGTTAGTTGTGAATTCGTGTAGATTCGCTGAAGATGGAGTTTGCTTCCGACTTTGATATTTCTGTTGTGTTTTCATTTGCGGTATAAGGTACAGATATTCTGACCTTTTCTTTTAAGGTTTCTCATGATCTCTTTCGTATTCTGATCCGTTAATTTTCTGAGTTGATTGCTATGATTCCCTTTCGCTTGAACCTTCTCTGTTGATCCCATTTGATATGACCTCTGATATGAAGCTATGTTATCAAGACCTTTTATAATTATGCCTTGAAAATGTTTTGAGAAAAACCATTTTAAAAAGATGTTTATCAATGAGGCGAAACCACTTTTATATCAAATGTTACTAACTTTTGTGAATACTATATTTGGAAGACTATTTTTATGAAAAACCGTTTTGAAAGATTGTTTTATGAAAACCACTTTAAAGGATCGTTTTATGAAAATCATGGATAAAGGATTGTTTAAAATGGACTTTTGATAGAAACTTTTGAAATGAACTTTTGATCTGAACCTTGACTTGATTACTTAATATGAACCTTGATCTGGTAAACTCTGATTTGGACCTTTGGCATTACATCTGATATATCTGTTATTAACCATCTGTTATGGACCATCTGATTTGACCTTCGATATATGACACTCTGATTATGATATGATATCTGACTCTTAGTTTGATACCCGAGCCATTTCACTAGGCATGGGGGTTCCATGTCCGTGTCATTGATGCACCAATGGCATGACTCTAGGGCGGTGGAGTGATGTTCCGCCACGTCCCCATTCTGATTATGATATGCGCATTACTTTGATTATGGATTATATATGTTCTGGGGGGCGTATGGATGCATCCTAGATCTGTTCTGTTTAGTGGATTTAACATGATTTGATATGATTTGTCTGGTGACTGGTGCTTGTGTGCAATACACGCCTTTCACATATTTCTGGGAGCTAGCTACTCCATTTGAAGAATGAGGACACCCCTCATATTATCTGATTATCTGAGAGGTCTCCCCTCTATATGATTTGAAGATTTATGGTTACGATATGATATGATCTGTTTCTGGGCTCGTGGTGGATTACTATCCCTTTCTCTTTTCCCTTTATGTTTATTCATTGACTTATTCCGTGATCCATATTACATCTGTTTGACCATCATTATTCTCTATTTCTGTTTGTTATCGTTATATCTGTTCACTGAGCTCTCGTAGCTCAGCCGCATTTCTTTTCCTGCGGCAGGTTTTAGTAAAGAGCTGGGAATGGGTGGAGAGTACCTTTGGACTTAGAAGACTGATAGCTATTCTGGATTTAGAAGTGATTAGAAGTTATTATTATTTCGGAATTAGTATTTAGTGGAAGTTCATTTGTAACCTTATAGTATCTGTATTTCATTTGTAACCTTTGAGTATTCTTGTATTGCTATAGATGTATGCTTTGTTTGATCTGATATGAAACCATCATTGTGATATCTTTACCCTTGTCGGGTTGGGGTGTTTATTTTCTGCGACAATCTTAGTAGTACATCTGTCCTGATCTGTGACCGTCCAATAGACGTCCGGGGACGTGGCAATTTTGTGGCCTTTCGATTGGATCTGATAACACGTGCGTGTGTGGCTATAAATACTAAGATTTACACCACTTTTAAACTTTTTACACACAGTTAAAACTTTTCCTCTCTCCTAGAAACAAGAATTCCTTCCGCCTTTGTTTCGCTTGCCCTCTTTATTTCCGGACTTTAGTATCTTCAGGTTAGATTTCTGTTGCACTTGTTCTTCATTTACCATTTAGAATGGCTCATATAAGTACGGTAACCTCCAAACTTAGTCAGGAAGATGTAAACGCATTTTGTGATAAGTATAAGATTCCAATGCATTTTTTACCTACAGCACCCGGACCTAGGGATACTATTAAAGATGCTCCGGACGGAATGATAGGTGTATATACTAGGTTTTTTGAGTTTGGTAACTTTAGGATTCCCCTTTCATTGTTTTTACTCCGCGTATTGGAGTATTTCCGGATTCACCTGTCACAGCTATCCGTGTTAGCGGCTTGTAGGGTTAGGCACTTTGAGATACTTTGCCGCGTTCATGGCGGTGTACCGACTATAGATTTGTTTAGGCATTTCTATTATGCGGGTGTTAACAATGGTTGGATGTCGTTAGAGAAGAGGAAAGGCCCAAAATCTTTGGTTGTCCCCGTCTGTTATACCAGTGCCCTAGATTCGGTTAAGAACTGGAAGGACCATTTCTTTTTCATTAAAAAGACTATCTTCCCTTTGGATATTTCGTGGTTTGAGGGAACGTCTGTGGACCGCGACCCTCCGCCTTCCGATGTGGGTGTGGATCTAGAGTTGTTGCGGCGCCTGGATGCTAATAGGGCTCCGTTTAAGAAATATCCGGAGGAGTTTCTGAACGTCATAGGTTTGAGCCAAACTTGGGATGATGATAGTGCCCGCCCCACGTTTCTACGGCCGGATGAAACGGGTGGGTTGGATAGACTTGTATGTATTTTTGTCTTCTATTTGTGTTTTTCCGCGTCTAATTTCATTTGCTTTGCTTTGCAGAGATGGACTTGTTTTCTTATATCAACCAGCCTGACGTCTTTAAGGTGAAGGTCGGGGAACGCACTTTGGAAAAGGACGAGAAGTCCTTGCGGGCTGAGACCGCTACACGTGTTCTTCAACCGCAGGAGGGTACAGTGAAGGTGGTACAACATACGGTCGTTGATGAGATTGCTGCGGCTAAGGAGGGGAAGAAAGCCGGGAAGAAGAGGGTGGTTATTGATGTGCCTGAGCCACCCAGAAAGAAGAAGAGGCTGGTCCGCAAGGATGCTGCGGCTGGATCTGGTATGAGTTGCTTATAATACCCTTGTGTGCTGTTTTCTTCTCTTGTTGTTTTGTATCCGTACTTACACGTTTGCGTTTTTCATCTGATCCTTCCGCGGAAGGTCATATTATTGTTGATCTTGAAGATGAGTCGGGGTCAGGCTTGGACCGCTCCGGTCCTCAGACGGATGAGGGAATTACGAAGAATACAACTTTCATTTCTTCTTCATCCCACACACCTACTCAAGAGCGATCAGAGGGGAATTCGGAGACTCCTCATGCGGATATTAATGAGTCTGAGAATGTGGAGTCCAAAATGCCAAATCTTGAGGTATCTGAGCAGGACAAACCTTCCGGACATGCTGAGGGCGGGATTGCTTCGTCTAGTCATGCGGTCAATGAAGAAGAGGATGCGGGTGGGTCTGATGATTTTGATAAGTCTGTATCTGTTGAGACCGCGGACACTTCTTCTACTTATGTCCCCAAATGGTTGTCTACTAATGGCTTCAAGATGGACGATCCCTGGGTCTGCCGCAGTATTGTTGACAATGTTGCAACTCCGGTGTTTGCGTCTGATATGAGGGATATGTCTAACGAAGACTTGATGAATGACTTCAATAAGTTATCTGCTCACCAGATCTGTGTTAATTCTGAGGTGCGACTGAGGTTGGAGAACACCTTGTACCAAAATGGCAGGTTGAAGAAGCAGCTGGAAGGGAAAAAGAAGATGGTTGTTGAGTTGAAGGCTAAGTTGTCCGAGCTGGAGGGTGAGAATGCCGGGGTCATGGCTATCCGCGACCAAGTGTCTTCTTTGCAATCGGTGGTGGATGATAAGGATAAGGAGCTGGAAGAGCTCCGGGCTGAGGTTAAAAGGTTATCGCCGGCGGTTGAAACCTTGATTGGGAAGAATGCGGGGCTAACTGCGGAAGTTGTAGGACTTCGTGGTGAGAAGGAGGTGCTGGCGGAAAAAGTGTCCGGCCTAGAAGTTCTTTGTGACACGCTCCAGCAGCAGTTTAAAACCGAGACGGAGAAAATTGTCGAGGATAGTATGAGGGCGGCCCATGCCACTTTTGAGAATCATCTTGCGGAGATGGATAAAAGGCTGGTCGCGATCAACGAAGAGTTTGACACAGAACTCTTTCCCCAGACTTTGAGGGCTGTTGAGGGCCGCCGGTGGGTTATCGGCCACGGATTCAGGTATGTTATTGAAAAATTTAAAGAGTCCGAGGATCTGAAGCTGAGGCTTGGTGGTTGTATTTCCGCGGCCATTAAAGACGGGGTACGGCAGGGGTTGGAGGCCGGGATTGTGCATGGGTCGCAGGGCATAAAGCTTGACCAGATAGAGGCTTATGACCCGGAAGCCAAGCAGCGTTATGATGAGTCCGTGGTCAGATTGTCTAAAGTTCCCTTCCCTTTGTTGGATTCTTTGGAGGAGTGTCGGGATGCTCCGCTTGAGTACTTGATGGCGAAATTGGTTATAGAGGAGCATCGTCACCCTGGGTCGGGGGAGCTTACCTTTAAACCCCCGGTCGTGGAGGAGACAGTTCTGCCGGAGTCCGTGCTTCGGTTTGTTACACGTCGTCCGCGGGCTATTGCGGCTTATAAGGAGTTCAAGAACAAGAAGTATGGGGTAGAGTTTGATTACACCGACAAGGGTCTTGCCATTGTGCTTCCTACCCCCGTTTCTTCTCAGCCTTCCTCCGTTGCTGGGCCAGTTGGGCCTTCAATTGTTGTTGCGTCTTCCGGACAAGAGACCACCTTGTTCGGGGATGGTGGTGTTAAACATGATGACATGTTTGATTCTTCCATTCTTGACTCTCAGAATCCTGAGAATTAGTTTTCTGCGGTTGTTCTTTAGGGGATATTTTGACTATATCCGCCTTGCCGCAATCTTGTGAAGCTTTTAAACATCAGCTTTTTTGGGAAGTGTCCTCCGGATGAATGCATCCGTGTATTTTTGTAGTAGTTTTTTTTTTTTTTTTGCACTGTCTTCCGGATGAATGTATCCGCGTATCTTGTAATCGTTGGTGAATATAACTTAAACTTTTCGGACGTGTAATAACACTTGGGGTTTTTGTTTTTATAATTCTTTTTGGTGCCGGGACTTGTATGTCCGGACTTTATTTTACCATCTTTGTGTACCCGTACTTAGGATTTCCGGGGATGGGTTTAATTGGTCAATGGGTTTGCAATACCACTTATATGCCTTTAGTAATTTGAGGTTCAATGTCCTCATGCTGGGCTTGTGAGGCCACTTACGCGTCCGGATTTGAGGTCCGGGTTATGCATGTAATAGAAATAATGTGAAAGATGACACGTAAATTTTTAGAAAGTGTTGCGGAGTTGATCAGACCCCGCATATCATTTAAAGATGTAATGAACTTCCGCGGCCAGGTTGAACTGTGGCCGGATACAAAAGTTACAAAAGTTAGGAGTACTTACAAAAGATATAGAACATGGTTATGAACTCCTGCGGTCGGACTGAACCGTGACCGGATACAAAAGATAGGAGTGTTCATACTTAATTACAAATAGCATTTCTTAAGGTGCCGGATGTTCCAAGTCCGGGGTATATCCCTACCATCTTGACCTCTGAGTGTATAAGCTCCTTTCCCCAAAGCTTCCACGACTTCATACGGCTTTCCCATTTGGGGCCCAGTTTGCCGGTGTTTTCCACAAGGCTTGCATCATTGCTGCGGTAGACGAAATCTCCTGGCTTAAAGCTCGTACCGCGGACTTTAGCATTGTAATACTTCTCCATTTGGGTTTTGCTTTTTGCTTCCTGGATTGCCGCGACCTCCCTTCTTTCTTCAACTAAATCTAGATTTAGCTGCAGGTCTTCGTCATTTGTTATTGGATCAAACAAGGCGCACCTTAAAGATGGCATTCCGATCTCGACGGGGATGACAACCTCCGTCCCATAGGTCAGGGAGAACGGGGTATCCCCATTGCTTGATTTGATCATAGTTCTGTGCGCCCATAGCACATGCGGCACTTCTTCCAGCCAGTCCCGGCTTCCTTGATCAATCCGTGCTTTGATCCCTTCGCCTAAGCTCCGGTTTGCTCTTTCTACAAGTCCATTTGCCTGGGGTGTGATGACGTATAGTCTACACCCGGGTCACGAACCCGATTAGTAAACAATACTAATAATTAAGCCCACCACGTATGGGCCGCAACTGGACTACCAGTTATGCGGCTTGGGCCGACAAGGCCCAAGCCCAAAGTTATTTCCGGATAGGATATCGGGTATCTCCTAAATAAAGGGGATATATACTAAAGATCCGATGTCGGCTAACACGCCGAGGAGTAGGGAACACGAAACCTACTAGGGTTTCATGCATATATAAAGGGCACCCAAGCCCTCGGTAAAGGTACGATCTACTGAAAACCCTAACTCTTCGCTAAAACCCTAAATTCGATTACTTACTCTCACGCCGGAGGATAATCGGGGGAGACAATCCCTCGATAAGCCTAACGGTGTTTGTTCTTTTTCTTAGTGCGCAGGTTCCATCAAGCATTAAGAGTTAATTGGTACGAGAATAGAAGTCCTCACAAGGAACGGCCAACTTTTGTATCAACAAGTGGCGCTATCCGTGGGACCCTACACTAAGAATTTTACCAAAAACTAGAATGACGAAACACGGAAGTCACAAGAGTCCGCATGGGAAGAAAGCGCATGATGACCCACTAGGGAAGAAGCATCAAGCGGATGCGCCCCCTAAGCAGGCCCCTGGGACAACCAGCACGCCTAGAAGCTTAGGAGCGTATTCAGATCTGGTCTTTCCTACAGTGGAATCACTTACCAAAACTACCCCCGTTGTTACAACAAGTACTAGCGCGGTAGAACTGGAGCGCACTCCTCTTAACATGCCAGAGGTGAACTTCACTGAACCTCCCAATGCGCCTATCCGAAACAAGGATCCTACCTTGGAAACAGACTCCATCGCGCTAGAGGGAGTCACTTCCGAATTGGCGCCAAGCGACTTTGTATCTCAAAACTACGAAGCCTTGACTGCGCTCATGCGAGAGGAGGCAAAGAAGAGGTCAAGCCAAAGTCTGCACGCCAGGCTCAACTTCGACCCTGAGCATGAGGCGTCCCCAACGCGCTACCGAAAGGAAAGACACGAGAAGGATAGCCGCAAACAACCAGTGTTTACCAGGATTGGAAGGAGGATTATGGATGATGAAACAGCCGATCTTCAACATCTGGAAGAGCCCGAAGAGGGGGAGCGGCGCGCCAATGTCCACGCTAGGCTTGGCAGTCGCAGGATCCAAGATAGGCTTGGGCGACGATGCTCCCCAAGTGAAAGCCCCTCAAGCTCTGACTCTGAGGATAGTCGGCGCAAGCGCCGCAGAGGAGCAAGCTCAGACTCTGATGATAGTCGACGCAAGCGTCACAAAAGAGTTCGCTCATCTTCAAGAGATTCCTCGGACAGCGAGACTGGACACTGGAAGTCAAGAGGAAAGTACCGCGACCAGGAAGACGAAGACATGTCTCTTCCCTGGCGTCGCCAAAAGGTTGATGCGTTCACTAAGCGCATCAGCGATTTTTCGGAGAATAAGAAAAGACGCATGCCTGCTAACGTCAAAACATATGATGGGACAGGTGATCCTGACGATCACCTAAAAATTTTCGAATCAGCAGCCACTATCGAAAATTGGCCACAACCTGTGTGGTGCCATATGTTCAACTCTACGTTAGTAGGGAATGCGCGCAACTGGTTTAGCAAGCTTCCACGTAGAAGCATCGATGGGTTTGAAGAGTTGCGCAAGGCGTTTCGCTTAAACTTTACTCAAAGGAAGAAGTGCGCCAAAAACCCTGTCGAACTTGCTAGGGTTAAACAGCGACAAGGGGAATCCACAAGCGCTTTCATGGAACGCTTTAAAGATGAATGCATGCAAGTCAAGGCATGCCCAGAAATACTAAAAATATCGGGTTTTATGAATGCAATCAATAACCCAGATCTGATTAAAAAATTAAACGATAAGGTTCCCCTAACTTTTGACGAGCTCATGAAGCGCACGAGGTCTTTCGTCCAAGGAGAAGCAGCCGCCGCGGATAGCAAGAAAGGCTACTCGAGCCATAGGCCACAAGAAGAGTCAAGGAGACAATCCAATGACCAGAGTGGCAATCGTAATAGGAGTTACCGCACCCAAGGCGGTGGAAGGGGAAACGACAAGTACACCCCATTAACAAAAACTCCAAAAGAAATATTCGCGACGGAAGGGGCTAACTTCCCGAAACCACCACCAATGCGCACCCCAGAGGATCGGCGCACAGGGAATGGCTATTGCGAATACCATGGACAGAAAGGCCACACAACCAACGAGTGCGTCCAACTGCGCCAATTGATTGAGAAATTGGTAAAGGAAGGAAAGATGGACCACCTCGTAAAAAACATCAGAGAAGGGAAAGACAAACCAAAATCAGGGGCCAAGAAGGAGACATCAAAAGAAAAGGCAGATATCATCTACATGATACACCCATGGCAGCGCGCGACAAGACAGAAGGTCAGTCAACGGTTTTCTAAGGAAAACGAGATTTCTTTCCCCTCCCTGACTGCGAACAACACAGTGGTGGACCCACTTACCATTGAAATACATACGGGGGGTCACGACATCCGTCGCATGTATATAGATGGAGGTGCATCCGCTAATATTATATATGAACACTGTTTCAAGAAACTGCGACCTGAAATACAGAGTCAGTTGATCCCAGCCACAGCACCGCTCACTGGCTTCACAGGGGAGAAGATATGGCCCATGGGGCAATTGCGTCTATTTGTAGAAGTTGGTGACAAACCACACTCTACAGTCACCTGGATGGACTTCATGGTAATCAGATCCCCCTCTCCGTACAATGGCATCATCGGGAGACCTGGAATATCATCTATCCGCGCCGTACCATCCACAGCGCACGGGATGCTAAAGTTCCCAGTGGAAGGAGGTATTGTCACTCTTTACAATACGACCATACCACCCAAAGAATGCAACGCAGTGACAAACGACGTAAGCGATGCTCCAGAACAGCGCGCAATCAAAGTCCCAAACCTAAAGGTCGCCATCCACCTTGACTACCCGGATCAACAAATATCTATTGGCGGGTCTCTGTCTGACAAAGGCAAATCAGCTATATGCGCACTCTTGCAAAATAACTTAGATATTTTTGCATGGGAGCCAAAGCACATGACAGGAGTGCCACGTTCTATCACGGAACACAAGCTACAAATCCGACAAGGATATCCTCCAATACGACAGAAAAAGCGCGGACAAGCCCCAGACCGCGCAAAAGCCATCCTGGAAGAAGTACACAAATTAGTAAACGCAGGCATCATGCGGGAAGTATACTACCATGACTGGCTCTCTAACCCAGTAATGGTAAAGAAGAGCGATGGCAGTTGGAGAATGTGCGTAGACTTCACAGACCTCAATAAAGCATGTCCACAGGACTGTTACCCGCTACCGGAGATAGACTGGAAGATCGAATCTCTGTGTGGATATCCCTTCAAATGCTTCCTGGACGCATACAAGGGATACCACCAAATCCAAATGGCGGAGGAAGATGAAGAAAAAACGGCCTTTCACACAATTCAAGGGGTCTATTGCTATACAAAGATGCCCTTTGGCCTAAAAAACGCAGGAGCAACATACCAACGATTGGTAGACACTGCGTTCGAGAAACAAGTAGGCCGCAACTTGGAAGTATACGTCGATGACCTCGTCATCAAAAGCCATACTGAGGAAGAACTAGTGCGCGACATGGAGGAAACGTTCAAAACACTGAGGAGAATCAACATGAAATTGAATCCCAAGAAGTGTACATTTGGCGCTACAGAAGGCATGTTTCTCGGGTATCTAATAGAACCCGATGGGATCAAGCCTTGCCCAGAAAAGACCCAAGCAGTCATTGACCTCCCCTCACCGCGCACACTGAAGGAGGTCCAGTCCCTAAATGGCAAACTAGCCGGACTGAACCGATTCTTATCTAAATCAGCGGACAAGTCACTTCCCTTATTCAAAACACTCAAGAAGTGTACAAAAAAGGGAGACTTCAGGTGGACCGCGGAAGCAGAAGAAGCCTTCCAACAGCTCAAACAGCACATAGCAGCGCTCCCAAAGCTTGTCGCACCCCGACCAGGGGAAGAGCTGATCATGTACCTATCTGCGACCCAGGGAGCAGTCAGCGCAGTGTTACTGACAGACAGGAACTCTGTCCAAACACCCATTTATTTTGTTAGTAAGGCGCTCAAAAAGACAGAGATTAACTACACCGCAATGGAGAAGTTGGTCCTAGCCTTAGTATTTGCAGCAAAAAGACTGCGCAGGTATTTCCAGGCGCACCCAGTAGCTGTTATCACAGACCAACCCATCAAACAAGTTATCTCGAAACCCGACGCATCGGGACGCCTACAAAAATGGAGCGTTTTACTGGGTGAGCATAACATATCATACAGACCGCGCACTGCAATTAAAGGGCAGATATTGGCCGACTTCATTATCGAGAAGCCAGATACTGACACTACACCTGCGACAAGCAAGGGGGAACCTCAAGAACCATGGATCCTATTCACTGATGGATCCTCATGCGTAGATGGATCAGGAGGTGGCCTTATTCTCACTAACCCAGAAGGAGCTGAATTCACATATGCTCTGCGCTTTGAATTCACAGCCACGAACAACGAGGCAGAATACGAAGCACTCCTGGCTGGGTTACGCATCGCAATTCAAATGGGGGCACGCAACTTAGAAGCGAACGTCGATTCACGGCTAGTTGCTAACCACGTGTCAGGCGAGTATGTAGCAAAGGAGGAACACATGATCCAATACCTCGAAAAAACCAAATCTCTGATCCAGAACTTCGATAGGTTTACCATCAAGCAGGTTCCCAGGGGTGAAAATAGGAAAGCAGATGCGCTGAGCAAGATTGCATCCACCAGTTTCGCGCATTTGTCGAAACAAGTATTGGTGGAAACCTTGAAAAATAAGTCAATTGAAGAGATGGAAATATCCACGGTGATAGAAGAAGAAGGCCCTACGTGGATGACACCAATCATTGACTTCATTAGTAAGAGCATACTCCCCCAAGAACAGAAGGAAGCTAGAAGAATCCGGCGCACAGCGCAGCGATTCGAGCTTAGAGATAACGTCTTATATAGACGCTCATTCCTGCAACCATGGCTCAGGTGCGTTGGACCTCTTCAGGCAGACTATGTACTTCGAGAGATCCACGCAGGCTCATGCAGCATGCACTCAGGACCACGGTCCATTGTAGCGCGCGCACTAAGGTCTGGATACTATTGGCCAACTATGCACCGTGACGCGCGAGACTTGGTACGGAAGTGCAGTGATTGCCAAGTTCACAGACCCATTCCGCGCCGACCACAGCATGAGCTAACGCCTATTACATCGCCATGGCCATTCCACAAATGGGGTATCGACATCGCTGGACCTTTCCCTATTGCCGCAGGCGGATTGAAATTCCTTATTGTAGCAATAGACTACTTTACTAAGTGGATCGAAGCAAAGGCAGTAGCGAGCATAACAGGTAACCAGATAAAACGATTCGTGTGGGACAACATAGTGTGTCGCTTTGGATTACCTGGTGAAATTATCTCAGATAACGGAAAATAATTCCGTGATAACCCGTTCAAAGATTGGTGCGAACAGCTGAACATCACGCAACACTTTGCGTCAGTAACTCATCCACAAACCAATGGTCTGGTTGAACGCGCAAATAGAAGCCTAGGCGAAGGAATCAAAGCGCGCCTGGACAGACACAAAGGAAGATGGGTAGAAGAACTATCACATGTTCTCTGGGCGCACCGAACAACCATCAAGGTTAGTAACGGTGACACTCCCTTCTCTTTGGTCTATGGGACAGAAGCTGTAATACCAGCTGAAATTGGAATGCCAACCATCCGCACTGCGGAAGTTAATGTGGCAACCAATGATGATGAGCGGCGCATAGATTTAGATCTATTGGAAGAGCGACGTGAACGCGCAGCAATACGTGAAGAGAAAGCCAAGTCACGAATGAAAGGATACTATGATGCCAAAGTACGCAGCACGTCATTCAGACCAGGTGACTTCGTATACCGCGAAAACGACTCAAGCTGCGCAGAAGACACTGGTAAGCTAGGACCAAAGTGGGAAGGACCTTACGAGGTCATAGAAGCACTTGGCAATAGAGCGTACAAGTTACGCGACAAGGACGGACATGAGCTACAGCGAACGTGGAACGTCCGCAACCTGAAGCGGTGCTACCTTTAAAGCAGGCTACGGCCCAACATGGACACTCACGCACTTTAGAAAGTGCCCCCAATAAAGATCCATGTAATTTTATTTTTTCAGTATTATCTAGATAAGTATTTCCTTTTTTAAAAAAAACTTGCAAGTATTAATAAAATGTTATGGTTTCTAGCTAACTCCATAACACATGTAACTCTATTGTTTGCATCTTTCATTATCGTGTTTCAATATTGTTATAATTTTACCTACATGGCGTGCATGCACACACTAAGACCCACGATGGCAGAAAGGATGAGTAAACCTAATAAACAACTCGTTGAGTAAGAGGGTTGCAAACCCATCAACTTTGGATCACGAATCCTTGTTAAACACCTTGCGCTCAAGACGTTGGCGCAAGTTCCTTACGCACCCCACGACGGATGCGCAATAGGGCACACTGTGCGCGTTTAACAACTCAGGAAATCAAGACTCTTGATTCCTTCAAGTAAAATACGACAAGTAAACTTACACAATACATAGACGACTATGATTTCTTTCTTTACATTAAGTTGAAAAAATTCAATTAACGACTACGGTCCTTACTTAAGGAAATTCATACACGATTATGATTATTCTTTTCTAAGTACGCTTAGACACTTAAAGATATCTTCACGCAAGGATACATAGGTCATATAAGAACCACGAGTTCAAAAGCATAAATATTTGGAAGTTGTAAAAACACTAAGTACAAAAGCAACCTTTTATTCATAGAATACGTTTCTACAAAAAGACTTGTACAAAAAAGCTAAATGCTATATGTACGCCTTAGCTGGCTGGAGCCCCCACTCAAAGCCGTTTCCTTCGCATCCTCGAGTCGATTCAACAACTCTGCATCATCAAGGGAAACGGTGGCCACTGAAACAGGCACACCATCAGATCTAGGCAGATGCGCAGCGCCTATGCCGCACAGAATGGCCTTCCCTGTCACGCCCTTCTTTCTTGCGACCCTGGAAACATGAGCATTTAAATACCTTTGTAAAGAAACCTCTTTCTCAAGACGGAAAGGATTCAGAAGGTCGCGAGGTTGAGCAAAAACGGATACCTTCAACTGCGCTACGTCAGGCTTCAAGTAGAAGTCCAACTGCTGATCTGCATTATCCTGCAGATGCCTGGGAAGAGTGAGCCCCGCCATGATCACGCTGATAGGCTGATCCTGATCACGCTCCAAACGAGCGATATGCGGAAGTTCAAGCTTATTTAGCTCTTCCATGGCAGCAACAAGCTCAGCTCGGGCATTCGCCTTGTACCCAGGGACCTCCGCAAGTGGCACAGTCAACAACTTGGCCTCATCAAGCTTGTCTGCGGCTAAAGTCTTACCATGCGCAATAGCGCAATCCACAACCTTTCCGAAGGACGTGGTGACCTCGGGATGCTCCAAAGTACACATGGCAGCCAGGCGAAGACCATGACTGATCAACCACCTACGAAATAACACAAGTGTTAATAAGGGTCTCAAATATACACAAGTTATAAAGAGATAGAAGCGGAATGTACCTGCGCTCAGCTACGGACTGAACCATGTGAGGGTATAGCTCCTCATCATATTCGATGCTGAGCTTGCGGAGCTTCTCTTCTTGCGTCTTCAGCGCAAGCTCCACTCGGCTACGGAACTCTTCAATATTGGCAAAGTGCTTGCTCCTATTCTGTTGCAAGTACTTCAGCGCCCATAAAGAATTTCGCTTCTGAAGATCCGCAGCAGCACGCTCCTTCTCCAGCTCAGCCATCACCAACATCTTCCCCTCCCCCAACCTTTGCGCAGACGCTTCTGCGCGCTCCAGTTTAGCCTTGGAGCTCAGCTGCTCAGCTTTAGAGCTTGCTAATTCAGCCTGCACAGACGCTAATTGCGCATGCAGTCTGGAAACCTCCTCAGACTTGTGCACCCTTACTTGCGCCAACAACTCTGACTGGCGCACAGCGATGGAGGCCAGCTCCTCCATCGAAGAGTCAAACGGACTTGACTCCTCTCCAATATCCCTCGGTGAACGCGCCCCGTCCAGAGCATGACTCACCTCGGGTGGCACACTCCCATCTAGGACGCCAGCGTCCTCCACAGGCTGTTCACTGCACGAAAGATCAAGAGGCAAGGTTAGCGCACAGTCAAGCATACACAAAATCCTAAGGAATTGCTAAAAAATACTTACATAGGGGGAGGAGTCGAGAACACGTCCCTCTCAGTCTCAGCCGTGGACGCACCTCCACCAGACTTCTCAGCATCCACACTGAGGACACGAAGGAACAAAGTTAGAACAAAATATAACTTGACAAAAGTTTATAACTAATAACTAAGGTACTTACTTCATCTGCACCTCAGTAAAAGGCGAGCTTCCCCCAGCCTCAGTTCGCGGCCTCTTGGAAGGACCTTCACCATCACCACCAAGCGCTCTTTTGCGCGTCAGTGGGGAGCTCTCCTCCATGTCACTATCGTCTCCTCTAAATGGATCAGCATCTCGGGGGGAGGAGTCTGCGCAGTGTCAGGACCCTGCTGCACAGGAGGAGCCACCTCGTGTAACGGCTCAGCTACCACCACATCAGGGGAGCCTTCAGGATCTGGGATAACCAAATCCACGACGCGCCCTGCCGTCGCCTGCAGAATAGTCTGCTCACCCTCCCCCAGAGGACGCACTCCCACCGCCACGGAACGCGGATTCTCCAGGCGCACAACCGAAAAAAGATCCATCTCTGCGCATAAAATAGACAAAAAGAAGCAAGTTACATAAAGTATGGACAATGAAGAAGCGCTTACACTAATAACGACAGTAAGGCGACAGAAGGAGCACCCACCCGTGCCATCCGCATTCAAGAATGTGGGAACTTCCGTCTCATGCTCAAAATAGTTGCGACTGATGCCCATGTGCACCAGGAACGCTTCCGGATATGGTTTGATCGGAAGGCGGTTCTCATCTATGATCGCCGCATGATCCACGTTATACCACGTCTCAGGGGGGCGCTCATCCTTGGGCAGAGTGGCACGGGTGTAAAAGGGAAAATTGGAAGGGAAGACGGCGGCGTCGACCCAAAAGAACTTTTCCCTCCAATCCTTGAGTTTATCTACCTTCTGCACATAGCACTGTAACTTTCCTACGCGCTTAGAGAAGGTAACCCACCCATTTGACCACGTTGCGTGATAAAACGCGCGAAATAATTGGAGGGTCGGGTGGACCGCTAACAAGCGACAGTTAACCTCAAAGTTGGCGATTTTACCAGCACCAATACAATGTAACTGAGAAATGTGGAGCTCGTAATAATGGAGTATATCACTCAATAACACGGAGATGGGTACGCGCTGATTCGCCCACTCGAAAAAGCGCGTATATAGCCCCACCTTCCCAGCGGGGAAATCCGCAATGGTGTCATTCGGACCTGGTACCTCTGGGCGCAGGCCAAAAGGGATAAAATAATCCGAAGTGAACTGGATCAGTTCATCCTCGGTTATGTTAGAATGGAAATCATGAAGTTGCGCTACCATTTTGTGATTCAGACTATGTGCGCACACGCTATTACCTATGAATTATCGTTCTTGAAAGCAGAATTGAAGATGTAAAAATGGTGGAATTGTGATTTTTTAACTGTGGACAACACAGTGAAAGGAGGCGGAAGTTTATATAGTTTCCCATCCACCACAGATGATTGACACGTGTACCCCACTATCTCACATCGTGTGGCTAGGATATATGACGGTACAAGACAAGTGGGCAACCTCTCCACTTCCCAAGGTACCCAAATTGCACTTTTTTGGACTAGATACATAATACGTGTATTTTTAGGCGGTATATTTTTTGAAACCTTCCCGCGTACGCGTGGGGAATAATTTCGAGACGACTTTAGTCTAGCATCCGCAGGTTTTACCCTGCGCACACTAGACTGGGGGGACATGATGACGTATAGTCTACACCCGGGTCACGAACCCGATTAGTAAACAATACTAATAATTAAGCCCACCACGTATGGGTCGCAACTGGACTACCAGTTATGCGGCTTGGGCCGACAAGGCCCAAGCCCAAAGTTATTTCCGGATAGGATATCGGGTATCTCCTAAATAAAGGGTATATATACTAAAGATCCGATGTCGGCTAACACGCCGAGGAGTAGGGAACACGAAACCTACTAGGGTTTCATGCATATATAAAGGGCACCCAAGCCCTCGGTAAAGGTACGATCTACTGAAAACCCTAACTCTTCGCTAAAACCCTAAATTCGATTACTTACTCTCACGTCGGAGGATAATCGGGGGAGACAATCCCTCGATAAGCCTAACGGTGTTTGTTCTTTTTCTTAGTGCGCAGGTTCCATCAAGCATTAAGAGTTAATTGGTACGAGAATAGAAGTCCTCACAAGGAACGCCCAACTTTTGTATCAACAGGGTGCTTGACCGATGCAAACCGTTGTTTGATGTTGAGCTTGTCACACCAATCTTTGAAGGGGTTGTCCCGAAATTGCTTTGCGTTGTCCGCGACTATTTCTCCCGGAAGTCCGAACCTGCATACAATGTTATCCCACACAAACTTCTTAACCTGATTACCGGTGATTGTGGCGAGGGCTTTGGCTTCTATCCACTTGGTAAAGTAATCTATTGCGACTATCAGGTATTTGATCCTTCCTGGGGCTTCTGGGAATGGGCCGCAGATGTCTATTCCCCATTTGTAGAATGGCCAGGGGAGGTGATGGGATTTAACTTTTGTTGGGGGTTCCTGGGAACCGGACGGTGTACCTGGCAGTCTTGACATTTGTCTATGATTTCTCTTGCGTCCTTGTGCATTATAGGCCAGTAGTAACCGGATCTAATTGCCTTGGCCACAATAGACCGCGGTCCTGAGTGCATGCTGCATGAGCCCTCATGGATTTCCCTGATTACGTAGTTCGCCTGTGCCGGACCTACGCATCGCAACCATGGTTCTAGAAAGGATTTGCGGAATAATACCCCATTGACAACAGAGTATTGTCGCGCCTTGATTTTCAATTTTCTAGCTTCTTTTTGATTTGCCGGAAGTACTTCGTCCTTTATGTAGGCTATGAGGGGGGTCATCCAAGTCTCCTCTTCTTCTTCTACTACGGCCATTACTTCCTTTTCTTCTATTGATTTGACCTTCAATGTTTCGACAAGAACTTGTTTTGACAAATGAGCGAAACTGGTGGAGGCTATCTTGCTTAGAGCATCTGCCTGTTTGTTCTGGCTGCGCGGCACCTGTCTGATGGAGAACGTGCGGAAGCTTTGTATCAAGGCCTTAGCTTTTGTTAGATACGAGGCCATACTTTCTTCCTTGGCTTCGTAAGCCCCATTAATCTGGTTTGCGACCAGCCGGGAATCAACATTCGCGAATAAATGTTGGACTCCCATTTGCTCAGCTATCCTCAGACCTGCTATTAGTGCTTCATACTCCGCTTCATTGTTAGATGTATCAAACTCAAATCTTAATGCATAAGTAAATTCTACACCTTCAGGGTTTGTGAGGATCAGGCCTGCTCCGGATCCTTCTTGGCAAGATGATCCGTCAGTATATAAACTCCAAGGCTCGACATATGGATGTTCTTCCGCGGCTTTAACGGTTGCCGGAGTTTTTTCTTCTGGGATTTCCGCAATGAAGTCAGCTAGTACCTGTCCCCTTATTGATTTCCGCGGCCTGAAGTTGATGTCATGTTCTCCCAGTTCTATAGCCCACTTAGCCAATCTCCCAGTTTTTTCTGTTTTTGCGAGCATTTGTTTGATGGGCTGGTCCGTGATGACAACTATTGGATGCGCCTGGAAGTATCTCTTCAATCTTCTGGCTGCATGAATCAGTGCCAGAACCAACTTTTCCATTGGGTCATAATTTACCTCCGGAGGTTGCAATGTGCGGCTGATGAAGTAGATGGGTTGCTGGACTGGCCCTCTTTCCACTAGCAAGACTGCACTAATGGCTTCCTGTGCCGCGGATAGGTACATAAGTAGTTCTTCCCGTGGTTGTGGAGCCGCCAGGGTGGGAAGGTTGGCTATGTGGTTCTTCATTTCCTTGAATGCTTGCTCCGCTGCTGGCGTCCAATGAAAGTCACTATTCTTGATGCATTTCTTTAATGTCTTGAAGAACGGCAAGGACTTTTCCGCTGACTTCAATAGGAAACGGTTGAGACTTGCCAATTTACCATTTAGGCTCTGCACTTCTTTAAGTGTGCGGGGAGAGGGCAACTGGGCGACCACCGCGGATTTATCCGGGCATGCCCCAATCCCGTTTTTGTTGATCAAATGTCCTAAAAACATTCCTTCCTCCGCCCCCAAAGGTGCACTTCTTTGGGTTTAGCTTCATGTTAATTTTCCTCAATGTTTTGAAGGTTTCTTCTATATCTCTTAACATCTCCGTCTCCGAATGGCTTTTAATTACCAAATCGTCCACATATACTTCTAGATTCCTCCCAATCTGCTTTTTGAAAGCCTTATCCACCAGTCGTGGATAGGTAGCTCCTGCATTCTTTAATCCGAAAGGCATTTTTTATAACAAAATATACCTTGGTTTGTGTGAAAGGCGGTTTTTTCTTCGTCTTCCGCGGCCATTTGTATTTGGTGATACCCTTTGTATGCGTCTAGGAAGCATTTAAAGGTGTAGCCGCAGAGGGATTCAACCTTGTGGTCAATCTCCGGTAGAGGGTAGCAGTCTTTCGGACATGCCTTGTTTAAATCTTTGAAATCCACACACATTCTCCAAGTTCCATCACTTTTTTTGACCAAGACCGGATTTGACACCCAGTCGTGATAATGAACCTCTCGCATTATGTCCGCCTTTACCAATTTTGCCACATCTTCATTAATGGCCTTGTTTCTTTCGGGAGCTTGTCCGCGCTTCTTTTGTCTTATTGGCGCGTACCCCTCCCGGATATTGAGCCTATGTTCTGCTGCGTTCCGCGGCACGCCCGTCATATCCGACGGTTGCCAAGCGAAAATATCCAAGTTATTCCTCAGCAACTCACATAGGTCTTTTTTTCCTTGATTTGTCAAACTTCCCCCTAGTGTGACTGTTTGGTCCGCAAACTCGGGATGTATAGCAACTTTTACGCCGTCTTTGACCGGAACGTCTTCAAAATTCTGTTGTGATGACGGTTCTGCTATCGTCCGGCATTCTATAGGCACTATTTTGTCACTATGTATTATGACCACTCCTCCTTTCGTGGGGAATTTAATCATACCATGGGCCGTGGAGGGAATGAGCTTAAGCTGTCTTATCCCCGGTCGGCCTATTATGCCGTTGTATTGGGAGGGTGATCTGACAATCATGAAGTTCATCCAAGCACTTGAGGAGTTCTCTTCATCTGCTAAGGTTACTTCCAATAGAATTTGCCCTAAGGGGCCACGACAACTCTCCACTGAATCCAAGCAGGGGGGTCGCAGCAGGGATCATTCTTTTCTTGACTTCTGGACTCAAACGATTGAAACAATGTTCGTACAAAACCTCTGAGGCGCTTCCATTATCCACATACATTCGGTGCACATGATGTCCGCCTACTTCTGCCTTTATCACCAGCGGATGATCGTCCCAATCATCCTCCCGTATAGGAGGGAAAGATATTTCCATATTGGGGTAGGCGCTAGAGGTTGTTTTCTGCTTCACATTCCGCGGCCAGGCCTGTATCATGAATATGGCCGGGGCTTTATCTTTAGCTGTGGTTTCCTTCTTTCCTCCCTTGGAAGTCCCGCCTTTTTGGGTCCCACTCTTGATCTCTTTTACTAGATGTGCCAGCTGTCCTGATCTGACTGCTTCCTCAATTTGTCTCTTCAATTGAAAACATTCGTCAGTGTGGTGGCCTTTTTCTCTGTGAAAATCATAGTATTTGTCTTTGTTTCTGAACTCGTCCGGACTTGACATTGGCGGCGGGGCCGTAAATTTGACTGAATCCATTGCCAGAATTTCTTTTGGTGTTTTTGTGAGGGGCGTGAATCTATCGCTCCGCCTTCGGTCTGCCCTAGAGCGTTGTTTGAATTCTGTCTTTCTGTCAAAAGGCTGGGTATTGGTTGTCCGGGATCCTCCTTCGCCGGACTTCCATGTGGAACGGTCATGTTTTTTATTAGATAAGTTTGCCGCGACAGTTTCCCCTCGGACGAAGGCAGTGGTAATCTTCCACATCTCGTCCATGGTCTTTGGAATTCTGTCATTAAGTCTCCTGATTAACTCCGGGTTGTTAATTCCGTGCATGAACCCTGAGACTCTCATGCATTCCGGGGCACCCTTCACTTGCATGCTTTCTGCCTTGAAACGATCAACGAATGCCGTGGTTGTTTCCCCTTCTTTTTGTTTGATATGATGGAGCTCCACCGGGTCTTTAGTATACTTCTTTTGTTGGAGAAAGTAAGACAGGAAGTACTTCTTGAGGTCCTCAAAGTTATCAATGCTTTCCGCCGGTAAGTCGTCAAACCACATTCGAGCATGCCCCATGAGGGTGGAGTTAAACATATGACACCATGTGGGCATGGCCCATCGCTCTACTTTGGCCGCGGTACAGAAGCTTTTCATGTGGTCCTCCGGATCTCCGGTCCCATCGTAAGTCTTAACATTATTAGGCATTCTGGTTCTTTTTGGGAATTTGAAACCCCTAATCCTTAATGTGAATGGATTAGCGTCTTCAACGTCGTAGGGATGATAAAGATCATCCTCTTCCCCTTTGCTCTTTCTAGACCTTGCCCCCCAGTATTCCCCTGCACCGTCCTCACTTTCTACAGGTGTTTGCTTCCGAGGTCGTTCGTGACTTGAGTATGTGGACCTGCTTCTGGTTCTATGTTCCCTAGAACGAGGGACGCGGCTAAGGGTTGGGCTGGGTGACCTTTTCCTGCTGCTTTCTGGGTATCTTTCCTCACGAGGATGCCCCTCTTGTCTGTAACGCTCTGCTTCAGCTCTGCGCTCTCTTCTGGTACGGCTTTTTGTTTTAAGTCTAGAGAATACGTCCGCCTTCTTCTCTCCTAGGCGTGACTTAACATCCCCCCTCCTTTATCCCAAACGGGTGAAAACGGTAGATCGGGGATATTCCATTTCTTTGTCACCGCCCCTAGGTTCCTTGCTGAGCCTAGAGAAAACGCTTCGGGAGTAAGAGCTTTCAGAGGGCCCTGACTTGTAACTAGGACTGGATTTCCGCCTCTTTTCATTCTTTCGTTCCCATAGGGATCTTGACTGGGAGTTTCTGGATAGTCCTTGCGGGGAAGGGTCTTCCCGCGACTCATCCTCGAACTCAAGGCGGGTCCTTACTTGGTTTAGCTTTTCTGCGTGGACCTTTTCGGACATTAGTGGCAGCAATCGGTCGTAGTGCTGATCGCAAAACTTCCTGATTGCTTCATCCGGAAGGGATTCCGCATGGAGTTCCTGCTCCTTGTTTTTTCCCGTATCACGAGTGTTACGCACGGTGGAAGGTTCCTGGGAAGGAGAAGGATTGTTTCCTTGATTGCTCATGGTAGATTTTTCTTCCTTTTGAAACGCAGTTTGTGTAACTGGTCCCACGGATGGCGCCAAATGTTAGTACAAATCTTTGGCACACTCCCAGACCTAGGTTAGACTAGCTCTTGGAGGGTAGATCTTGCACCGATTACTTCTTGTTAATTGCTAAGACAAAAGTAGCACCGTTAGTCTTACCGCGGAAGGGGGGTTCCGCGGTTGGCCTCCGGTGTGAGAGTAAGTATATTTATTTAGAGAGATAGTTTAAGCGCGGACTAGGCGTAGTAAATGCAGTTAGGTGTGGTAATAAATGAGATGAGAGTATTTATACTACCCTTATACTTACTGTAGCTACCTCGAAACTTTGCGCATTAATTACTGGGTAGGTAATTGTCAGAGCAGCGCATGGTTGCGCCATACCTTAGTAGGTAAATGTCAGATCAAGTGGAAGACACAATCCCACAAGATCTGGCTTTAGATAGTCGCGGCAGGATAGCCATCGACATCGGATTAGGTCCCCGGACTTGAGAGACCGGGGATGATCTTGTCCGGATTGCGGGACTAGGATCTGCCGTGATTTAAGATGTTAGTCATGCCCGACCCAATATGCTAAGATGTGAGGATACTATACACGATCAGACCTGGTAAACCACAGGGACGACTCAATTATAAATTACAACTTTCGGCTTATAAGCCCCACCCCTTTATATAACCAAAAGTCCCTTTATATAACCAAAAGTAATCCATTTCATCTTTACCGTCCACGTTAACCCCCCAAGCCCCCCAACTCTTTCTTTAATAATGGCGGGAACAAACACACTGACCGACTTCCATCCCAAAACCCTATAAAACCCCCCCAATACGACATCGTTTCAATCGAAATTTATAAAACTGTATGTTTTTACTCTTAAACCCTCACATTTCACTAATCCTAAAAAACCCTAAAAAATTTATAGCCATCATGACGTCATCATTACCATTACCATCACCAAAGATTGTGGCAGAGTATGCGAAATCAGGGAAGTCTTCGTGTAAGAAATGTTCGGAGAAAATCGAGTCGAAGGCGTTGAGGTTGGGGTTGAAAGCTAAGGATCCTAGAGGCTATGATAGTGTTAAGTGGCATCATTTCAACTGTTTTCTTGAGATGGGTTCGGGTTCGGGGTGTGAGGTGGAGGCGATTGAAGGGTTTGAGGACCTTAAGGTAATGGTTATTTTTTTTTTGAACGGCTTGTTAGTGGTTAGGGCTTTTTAGAGCTTTTTGAGGCGATGAGCGGTGAGAATGAGCTTTTTGGCGAATGAGCTGTGAGCTTTGTGATTTTTTAGGAAAGCTCATTTTTCCAATGCTTCTTTAAGAAGCTGTGAGCTGTGGCTACTACTCCTTAAGCATTGACATCCAATTGGGCAGTATGCTGACCCTGAGACCCGCCAACTACTCCTTTATCGCCTGAAGGGGTAAAAGTCCCAGGTGGGACTCGAACTTGAGACCTCCCCTAGCCAAACATCCCCTCCCCAAGGCACCTTAAGGAAACCTTAAGTAGTTTGGTGTATTGATTACGTGATTTACGTCATTTAGTACATACAATAGGATGATTAAAAAAACTGGCACTATTTGTCTAAGCTCATAAGCTTAGTACATACAATAGGATGATTGAAATGTATCTGACTTGTCACGAAATTATTAGCCTGAATGAAGGGACAGTATCAGGGTGGGTCCTGGGGTCAGGGGATGCCCATGGATTTGTAGTGTTAATTTTTGTGAAAAGTCGTGATTTTTCTATGCACCCGGTCGGAAATAATAAGTGTTTCTACTTTCTAGTCTTAGTTTTGTTTTTCCTAAATGCACATGATCACTTTTAGCCTGGTTCTGCGCCGCCTGTTTGTATCAGTCTAGTTTTTTATTTGTGGGTGATGCTGACATGGCAATTTGGTGTACTTGATTACGTCATTTATTACGCACAATAGGAAGATTGAAAAACAACAAAGGATGAGGTTTTCCTTATCATTTGGGGAAGGCGAGTCTCTAACTCAGACCTACGCGGCTTAAACGGGGTATCCGCGTGACCATTTTCCCTGACAACCCCCAAATGTGCACATAGTGAGGTTTGAACCCTAGACCTCTTGTGAGGAGGTCGGGTGCCTAACCACTATACGACTTTAGTGGTGCTTAATAGGAAGATTTAAAATCTGTGTTAGATATATTGTTAACACAAATCATTAGATTGATACATGCTAATTTTTTGGCAAGTTAGATATATCGTTAACTGATTATCCCTTTAATATATTGATTTGATTTTTTATTGATTAAATGTGTTTTTTATGTTTAGGGGAGTGATCAAGAGAAGTTGAAGGAGATGGTGTCTGAAGGGGGTCAGGGTTCTACAAAGGTAAGTGTTTGTTAGCTAAAGTCGAGCTAGATGAAATAATCAATACTTTCGAGTTCCGCTAAAACTTCTGTGATTATATGTAATGAAAAAATTGTAAGATTAGTATTGATTGATTTGATACGTTCAAGTTTGTAGTGTGGGTGATATTTTTTATTTACATATAGACAAAGGGTATAATGTAAATAAACACAAGCTCAGTAAGTTTTTTGAACTTTATTGATTAGGTTTTTGGTACTCGAGTTTGACTCGAAAGTCTACTTGAGTAGCTCGAGCTAGACCTGACTTAAATTGATTAAGATGTATGCACAGATTCATCTGTTTGACTGCCAACCAAAGAATGTTCTGCTTTAATATTTCTTCAATTAGTTAGAAGCCTATCCTAACACGTGAATTTGTTATAGTCAATGCCATACCAGCGAGGCTATGCAACGTTGCAAATTGTTTTAGCACCTCTTATTCTTGTATTTTTTTAAAGAGATTGGTGATGGTTAGTGATGAGCTTACTTGCTATTGTTCTGAGACAGAGGGAAGGAGGTGACGAGCCTGAGTCACACAGAGGGGATTTAAAGAAACTAAAGGTAGGGATCTGTAATATATGTCTTGTGTTAACGTTTCCGTGTCTTTTTTCATTGAATGAGGGTTAACATGTACAGAATAACCAATTAAGTTCAACATTTAGCTCAATTAATAAATAAAACGATCATTGTGTGTAAACAAGGCATAGACAGTCAAGCAATTAGAGTTTTGAGATCACACTGCAATCAAATTGGAAGGATGTAATGAATGTGATAAGTATGATGTTGATAACTAGTTATGTAGAGGTCTGCAACTAAAAAACCCTCGAATTTTCAATGATTATATAAGCTATGATATACTTTTCACTTCTTATATTTTGAGAAAAACTGATGACGTACATGTCATTCTGCTTTGTGTTTATAGACTGACGAGGACGAGGAAGCTGGCCAAGACAAAAAGAAAGTAACAGATGAAAAGGTAATGTTATGCACTGTTATCTATCAATCTGGTATTCTTATTTTCCTATGATAATCGGTTTCCAGTAACTTTTTGATACACCAATCTTACATCTTTTGCAATGTCTTCTTCTACTTGTATTAAGGTTATGGCAGAGTATGCAAAGTCAGGAAGATCTTCATGCAAGAAATGCTCTGAGAAGATTGAATCCAAATCTTTAAGATTGGGATCAAGTAGCTGGGATCCTCGGGGATATGAAAACATCAAATGGTATCACGCAGGCTGCTTCTTTCCCAGAGATGCAGGCCTGGCTTCAGCAGAAATATTTGAAGGATTTTCAGATTTGAAGGTAAACTCAATCGGGTTCGGTTTATCTTTGTAGCTACTGATTCTGTTTTCATTCTTTATCAGCTTATTTTTCCCAAACGGTCAGTACTCTCAGTTTTAGAACTTACAAAAGTATGCATTGTTACCACCTAGCACTACTAAAAGCTGTTCACAAAAGTCTTCCCTTGAAACACGAAAGCCCATTGGTTTCGGCAATCATTTTCTTATGTTGATTATAGAACTAGAGACAAAAAAATAAACATTATATGTTTCCACATACATGCACTTATCTGCTTATCCTGGTTTGCATCTAATCAATATAAGGCTTCTTTTTCTTTTCTTTTTTTTGATTATTCTGTGTTTTGTTTCAGAACCATATTGTTCTTCAAGTTTAGTTTAGAAATGGAAATGTGTACTTGGGACTTGGGAGGGTAGCATTATTCTTATAATTTTGTTTTGTTTATCTTTTTCCAGAGTAGAGATCAAGAAAAGTTGAAGAAGCTGGTGACTGGAGGTGATCTCTCTTCTGAGGAGGTACTATTTAGAAGCAACTTATATAAGCAAACTGTATGCATTACTTGCACATTTTTAACTTTAATTCTTTAAGTTGATCCTTTTTCTGTTAAAAGTATTTTCTTAAGAACATTCTATTTGAAGATTAAAGTTTTTCTGAAACAGAGAAGGATACGATGAGCCTGAGTCAACGTTTTCATGCTTTTTCAAATAACAGATTGATTTATCAGTAAACATACTTCAATGCTCTAAAAAATATTAGTTTCATTAGTTCTTTCCAGTTTTATTTGAAAAAAATAAAGTTCAATGTTTGAGGAAGTTCAATGCATTAAATAATTTGAAAGATCCTTGTTTTCGAACCAAGGCATAGACAGTTAACCATTTAGACTTGTTAGATCGCACATCCATCAAATTGGAAGGATATGATAGATATGATTACGAGAATATAAGTATGTTATTGATAATTTTTAATGTAGAGGTCTGCAACTAAAAAAACCCTCGAAAGTTCAGTGATCACATAATCTAGTTTGCCTTTTATGATATGCTTTTCACTTTTATATATGAGATCACTGAATACATGTGATTCTGCTTTGTGTTTAGGATGAGGAAGCTGGGGATGAAAAAAAGAATGTAACAAAGGAAAAGGTATAATGTTATGCTATACTATCTTTAAATCTTGTAATCATATACTTTTTTGTAACAATCGTTTTCATGTAACTTTTTTAATTTACCTCGTTTGCAATATCTTCTTCATCTACCCGGATCAAGATTATTGCGGAGTATGCAAAGTCAGGAAAATCTTCATGCAAGAAATGCTCTGAGAAGATTGAGTCCAAATCTCTAAGATTGGGATTCAGTAGCTGGGATCCTCGAGGGTTTGAAAACACTAAATGGCATCACATAGACTGCTTTTTCACTCTAGATGCAGACCTGGTTTCAGCAGAATCAATTGAAGGGTTTTCGGAACTGAAGGTAAACTTGACAAAGTTCAGCTTTTCTATGTAGCTACTGATTTTTTATTTTATTTTATTATTATTTTTATCTCTTTTTTCTCATACGGTCAGTACTCTCAGTTTAGAGTTTGCAAAATCAAGCATTGCCACCACTCAGGCACCACTAAAATGGTTAACATAAGTCATTCAATTTAAAATTAGTGCCCATTGGTTCAACTTCTTTAGTTTGCAACCATTCTTTAGAGCTGCAAGTAAATGGAAACAGAAACGTCATATGTTTCTATATACATTCAACTTATCTGCTTATTTCGGTTTTCATTTAATTAACATCATTTAAATCATTGTTATTGTATTTTCTGTCCCAGAACCCTATAGTTCTTCAACTGTATAATTCTTTATAGCAGAGTCTTTTAATCTGTAAGTTGGTACTTATCCTTTTGTTTATCTCTATTCAGAGTAGCGATCAAGAGAAGCTGAAGAAACTGGTAACCGAAGGTGGTCAATCTTCTAAGAAGGTACTATTCACTCAAGCAACTTATATAAGCAAACTGTATGCATCACTTGCACATTGTTAACTTATATATTTTTAAGAAGGTGGTCAATCTTCTAATGATTTTAAGAGAATACATTCCCTTAATTTATTTGTTCAATCTAATAATTTTGATGCTCCCAGATTGATGAACCAAAAAATATCTTTTTGACCCTTAGTTTAGTGATATCTGAAACGATTAAACATATTAAAATTAAATGCTACTGAAAAAGATTACGAAAGCAAAAAGAGATTGAATGGTCACTCTAAGGCTTTCCCTCTTTATCTTCTGGATCTCTTTTCTTTTTTAGTGGTTTCTGTTATGGGCTTGAGGTGTTTGATTGGTCATTATGTTGTTAATTGAATGTGACTTGGGTTAATGCTCCAAGATATTTAACTTAAAAGCTACGAGTGGATTGTGAGAAGATCGAATAAGAGAAGCGGGATGGATTGGCAGCTATGGTTATTTGATCCAATAAAAGGTCGTCTGCAATAATTGGTTCTGTGCTGAGCTATGTTTGTCTGCGTATAGGTCTTGTGAAGCAGCTGATGGAGCTGTTTAGGCGTGTTTGGATATTTGTGGAACAGTTTAGGTGTGTTTGGATATCTGTGGAGCAGTTTGTTTCGAGCTAGGGTGTCTGCTGCAGTAACTTCAGTGATGTCAGTTTTGTTTTAGCTCAGTTAACTCTGTGCAGAGGATATGCAGTTCGAGTTTTCTGCACCTTCTGTTATGTCAGTGCTTGGTTCATTCACTTTGTAAGAGTTAGAGTCATAGTATCCATAAATTTGTGTCAGTTTGTTTTGGTCCCTTTTTGGTCTTCATGGCTATATGTTGTATTTAGTTGTGGTGGGCCTGGGACAGTGAGTATATAGAATGTAGTGTCAGGTCTTGGGTAGTACTTGATCCTATGTTACGGCTTCTTGTACTATGCCATTTGTTTTCTCAATTTTTTGTTGTTTGTATGCACCTTGTGGTGTTTTTTTTCCTTGGGTCCCTTTCTCTTTAAATGGCTTGTTGAGGAGTTGGGATGCCATTTCTTGTGTATTTGTTTTCTTTGTTGGTTCCCTTAATATATGTTGCCTTTCCAAAAAAAATGCTATCAACGTACTGAAATTTAGTGATAGATTGGTTTTCAGTTTAGATGATAAGGTTAAATTGTTTGGTGATGACGCTTTTGTTTAATGTGATTCCCTCTATATAGGAGTCTTAACATTAACAGTTCTATATTCTAAATGCCTCACTTTGCACCTTAAATTGCACTATCTAGATCTGGAAGAGTCATAGTCTTGCAGATTTGATAATATGGCAATTGAATACTAAAGCTCATGATTTGTTTCAAAAAGCCCCAAAGGCATGCCTTTTAAAGAAAACGTATAGCAGGGTTTTTATTGATAGCTTAAGTTCTTCATTTTTAGGTATCTGATTCACTTGATGAGGTTATTGGATCAGAGATAACCTTTTCAGCTGATGATATCAAGGACAATTACAAGGTAAGAGCAGTCAGCATTTTTAATCACTTTTATGTTTTGAATCTTAGCGTGTTTATCTTCAACTGTAATTATTATTTTTGTTTAGGGTGCAACGCTACCGCCACAATGGAAGGTGTTCCAAACAATCATATATCTAGAACGGGTGAGCTCTTTTACTTCACTGGATTGTAAGGTCAGAAGTTGATACCATGACAAGCTTTGGCATTGCCAGAAGTTACCACAAATCATTTTTTTTAATTGTAGGATGAAGGCCTCCGTGATTCAAAGAAAATCGCCGCTTTTGATTTTGATGGATGTCTTGCAAAAACATCGGTTCAAAGGTATCTCTAGTTTTAATCTTTTAGATGCTTGTTATGGCATGCATAAACACACTTCCAATCTAATATTGGTACCAAAACTGTGCTGGTTGGGTAAACATCTGGTATGGACTGGGTTGACCCAGAGCACGTTTTGTCCGATTTGTTAGTGCATGGTTCTACACAATTCCTTTGATTTTTTAAATTAATTTATCTGTTAAATAAGCTGCTGCAGAAAAGATTGTGCTAAATATGATTACTTGAACTATATATTACAATTACAGAGTTGGTGCAAAAGCTTGGTCTCTTATGTATGCCTCAATACCAAAGAAGTTGCAAAGCCTGTACAATGATGGCTACAAACTGGTTTGCATCTTCCCCATATTTCAAAACTTTAGAATCCTACTTATGTATTTTAGTATCAGCAATATTAATTCATTATGACTCAGGTTATCTTTACAAATGAAGCAAATATCGAGCGCTGGAAGAACAAGAGACAGGTAGCTGTGGACTCTAAGATTGGAAGACTCGACAGTTTCATCAAGCTTGTGGAGGTCCCAGTTCAGGTGGCCGTCGATCTGTTGAACTTTCTTATATAATGATCTATATACACAACTTACTCGAGAAACTGTCTTGACAGGTTTTCATAGCATGTGGTGTAAATAAAGGTCAAGAAGTGGACCCTTTTCGCAAACCACAACCTGGAATGTGGCGCATCATGGAACAACAATTTAACTCTGGAATTCCAATTGATATGGATCAGTATTGATCGTTCTTTCAGAACTTTATATATCATTACAATTCACTTTACATATGGATTAACTGATCTAAATAACCGTTTTCTTGTAGATCGTTTTATGTTGGTGACGCTGCTGGAAGACCAGACGATCATAGTGACTCTGACAAGAAGTTCGCCAAGGTAATATTTTTAGTTCCATCTTTGTAACTGTATTTTTTAGCACATTGTTATAGTAGCTCAGAAAAACAAGAAGCGTTTGTGAGCCAACCAATCTGACCCGTATTGACCTGTACCAAAAAATTATCCAGTCCCAACACGTTCATTTTGTCACTTGTCTGTAAATAGGACTCTCAAATCTAATTCTATTTATTTTCACATGATATTATCAGGTACTTTCTAAAGTTAGTTATTTATTTATTTATTTATTTATTTATTATTATTTTTGTGTGTGTGTGTGTTTCCAGGCTATTGGAGTGAAGTTTTACCTGCCTGAGGAATACTTTGATGCATGAAGATGGCATTTTATTAGGATCTTATGACAAGCCTACACTTTTGTCCTTTTGAGTTGCTCTGATATATCTTAAAAGCAACACTTAAGTAGACTTGTAATCATATTAAACTTGGAATCTTGGGATATTGGTGACGGCTTTTGTTTTTATTCAAAACTTGCTTTTTCTCTCATCATAATTTGTTTGATGTGCAATTTTTCTTAGCAGAATTACAAGCCATGAATACCTTGAAAGGTTCTTTGCAGTTTGCACATCAATTAGCACGCCTTCTTGGCTTCTACATACAATAGAACAAACATTGACAAGGCTTTTAAGATTTAAGAATGTATGATGATTAATGACGATGGTCTTCTATTACACTTCATTTCTTCTTACCACCACCAATCTCACCTTCCACTATAGCATGCCTCGTCAAAACAATCTCTTTAACAAGATTTTTATACATAAAGGGTCTAACTGCAGCTCTCAAGAACTGACCTGGTGGAATCTTACTCTTCTGAATCTTCTTCATTCTTGGACCATAACCCAATTGCTTCCATTCTTCCGGGCTTATTTTAGGCCGCCCACGCCTAAGTATTGGTTCAACCTCATCTTCTTTAGTCTCCTTTTTCCTATCTTTCATCAACTGTGATTGCTTCTCAAATACCTTTGTTGTCATATGTGCACTTCGCCTTGCCACAACTTCCATTTCTTCACTGCTATTTACCGCTTTCTTGAACTCTTCTTCCCAGTACTTCTCGTCATCTTCCAAACTATCATCATCATCATCACCAACATCAACATCCTCGTCATCATCGTCTTCTTCAACCTCACTAAGCTCAGCATCCAACACTACATCGTCCTCCTCGTCCTCATCATCTTCCGCATCTTCAATCCAATCCAAAACTTCTGTCTTTGCAGCATCATTGTTCTCGTTCTCATCAGGAGCATCACAACCTAACTCCATTTCCTCCAACTTAGCCTTCCATTCCTTAGTATACGGATGAAGCAACTCAATCGGATGATTCCCAAGTAAAAACTCTAAACACTTTGACTTCTTTTCATCACTCGCTTTCTCAAACGCCTTAACCACATCATCCACAAATGCTTTCGGGTTAACCCTCAGAATTTTACACAACCCACCAAAATAAGTACACATTTCCACCCTGCCATCATCACTTTCCAACTGGCACATAAAATCTTGTTCAGTTTCAGGATCAAGCAAAGGCGTCATCGCCTTAAAAAACTCATCTTGAGGCTCAAATCGACACTGATAAACTGGTCTTTTAACATATATAATATCAGGTCTCATCCATGCTGCGCATTTTGTAATCAAAGCCCTTGTTCTATTCCCAAGCCTACCCATCAAATTCCACTTATCCAACCTTTGTTTCCCACTTTCAACCACAACTTCACTAACAAGAGTCCACTGTTCCCATGGTAACTCCGAAACCCTCCACTTCGGATGCCTAACAAACACCCAAAAGTATCGAAAACCGGCACTTTTATCCAACGAAGCCAACCTCTCATTAAAATCTTGACTCATTTCAAACTGCTCAATCTTCTCCCACTCTTCTTGATCCCTAACTTCACCAATCAAAGTTACATTCTCATCCGAAAAACGCCCTCTAATAGGCTCTCCTAAAACCACTCCACGCCACGAATACGGACCAAACTCACCATACTTATACCAATCATACGGGTGCTTAAGATTAGGGTCATCTTTTTCCATAAACTGAACCATTCTATCATACCCCAACCCTATCATTTGCAACTCATCTTCACTAAAATTATTAGGATAATTCCCATGAGGATTCTTAAGCCTATAAAACAAGTTCTCAGCTAGCCTTTTACTCTTTCTCCTGGCATTTCGCTTTGCTTCTCTTCGCAGTTCCGCATTGCCTTCGATACGCCCCCCGGAACTGCCCCCTGGTTGTTTCTTGCTTCTGCCAGCATATGATCGAACAGTTGGTCTGCATGAAGCAGTTTTTGGGTTAAAAAGTGAGTTTATGGACAAGGGTTTCGGGTTTTTTTGAGATGGGTGAAATGGGTTTATGGTTTTGTGAAAAGGGTTTGAAATTTTTGTTAAGGGAGAAGGTGTGAAGGTTGAAAAATAGGGTTTTGTTAGGGTTTTAGGGGTTTGTGGAAGCATTTTTGTAACTGGTGAAAACAGATGAGATAAGCTACACTGTTGACTACTTGACTTGTAACACTTCTTTATAGCAAAGACAAATGCTATATTTTTGTTGTATAACTTTCTAATAAGCCAAAGAGTAAATTGCATAAATTGTCCTTGTGGTTTTGCCAAATTGCAGATTTCGTCCTTAACTTTTCGAAAATTCAGACACCATTTATGTGGGGAACTGTAGGTTGCACTTTTCGTCCCTGTCCAGTGTACAATGACTAAAATGCCCTTGTCAAAACTGCAACTCAATGACTAAAACTGCAACCCAAAGTTTCCCACAAGGACGAAACCTGCATTTTGGCCAAACCACAGGGACGATTTTTGCAATTTACTCTAAGCCAAAAAAATAAGCTTGTGAGACATAAACAAAAAATTAAACGAGCAATAAACCAGATATATAAGCCAAAACATCCTACAGGGACGAAACCTGCATTTTGGCCAAACCACAGGGACGATTTTTGCAATTTACTCTAAGCCAAAAAAATAAGCTTGTGAGACATAACAGAAAATTAAACGAGCAATAAACCCGATATATAAGCCAAAACGAGCAATAAACCCACCATTTAGTTTGTATAATTGTGTTGGCCATCTTTTATTACCAAAGTAGTATATAATGTCAATTCGATTACTTTTGATTTGGTAAATCGGGATGATGATGTTTATATTGTCTTATGCAAAAAGTTTGTATTTCCAGTAGTTCTTTTAACAACTTTTTAGTTTTCGCATTTCACAATTCTGTTAGAGAAACAAACTGTCATTTCACAATTCTATTAAAGTAATAAATTGTGGGCTTCTCGTTAATCTAATCATAAAATTGGAAAATTGTGTTTTCATTACATAGTTTTGCATCAATCTTTTATATGATCTGCAAGGCCGTCCCATAGAATTCGGAAGCCCTGTGCCGTACTTTGGATGGGCCCCTTAATTCAACTCCGAAAATTGAATCACACATAAAATTAACAAACAGTAATTTCATTATGCGTTGCTTTTCTGATATTGATTAAATAACAACTTATTAATCTTATTCTAATATAGGTATATAGTTTTCTTTCTTTTCAAAGTGTACTATAGAATTTTCAAAAACCATTACAATAATCCATAATGTCCAATAATTTCAAGATTTTTATATAGCAAGATGCTTTGTAGTATTTTTCTTTTCCGAAACTTTATAACATAGCTAAAACCGTTTGACGCATTTCAACCTCCGCATAGTTTGTTTTTTTTTTTTTTTTTTTTTTTTTTTTTTTTAAAGAAAGAACCTTCAACAAATTTGAAACAAGGAGATGAACAAAAATTAAAAATTACAAAGAAAATGGGAGTATTAAAACATATAAAAAATATTGGTCCTAAAAGACAAACTTGGAAGCTAGGCCTCACATACAACTCTCATGACTTTAGGGTTATCTTCTCCAACAAAACCCAAACACCGTTTTTCTCTGTAAATACATAGCTTTTTTTGTTATGTTGATAAAATTTTATATTCTTCATTCAAAATAATCTATTAACAGGATCAAATCCTCCAAACTGAATTTATACATTACTCATGTTTTAAAAGTCGGAGGCCCTAAAAAAATGGAGGCCGTGTGCGGTTGCCTATGCCGCACATCCCCAAATTCGGGCATGATGATCTGTATTAAACATGAAATCTGGAAAGATAATCTAATAAAAAGGATGATAAATAATCATATTTATAAAAAAGGTTAAAAAAGAGATCTCAACCGTTCATTACTAATGAGGTAGATCTTTTTGTATACTCACCCTACTAGCCTATAAATCCGTGATAAATCACGGGCAGCTTATAAAAAGTTAGAAAATACTAAACCTTAAAAAGTAAAAAACAAAAAAACCAACTAATATTAACTCTCAAACAATATTGTTCATTTTCATAATAATAAAAAGTAAATAGAACATTGAATTTGTTAAAAATAACAAAGAAGAATAAACCAATAATCTCCAAAAAGGGATAATGTTAAACTTAACTTCATATAAGATAGGTAAAACAGAAATGGCTATTTAACTGTATGGTGGATAAAAATTTGATTATTTTTTTGATAGTAGTGTACACCATTTGAAATGTCATTTATGGGCGGCCTTCCCCTACGTCGAGTAAGTGTATCTGTATTGAAACGCAATGACAAACATTTGTGTTAGCTAATATTATTCGAGCCACAATGGAAAATCATATAGTAATTATATGTGAATCAAAATATACATTGAACACGAAATGGTGAATTTGTTTTAGCAGAGATAGGAGTCGCAATATTTTCGTTTGAGTTTTGGAAAGATAACTGAGATACATTTGGTAATCTAACTGCAAGCATATTGAAGGTATGATAGACATTGACTATCTATATTTGTGGATATCACCGATAAAATATTGAAGTTGCATTAGATCAGATAGCTACAAAGTTGATTTATGATATAGTTGCTTACCATTGGAGATGTCACTTAGTGGCGGTCTGCCTCTGCGTCTAGGGAGCAACTTGTTGATTACATATGAATCATTAACAATAAACATATAGACACAAAACATCAAGTACACGCAGCGGAATAACAAGATCTACATACATGTAATTAATTAACTAATTTAAAAGTGATGCGTACCTTTTGGTTTCTAGCAAGAACAAGAAACCGTGCACTCCAAGAACAAGATATAAACCCTAAATTGGGTTTAAGATGGATCGACTAAAAGCTAGTCGAATTGGGGAAAACACACAAGCTAAAGGAAGCTTGTTCTTTGTTCTTGTACACACGTATTACTAGCGTCTCAATGTGAAAAGCTAGGTTCTAAGTTCACAAACAAAACCCTAACTTATGTTGAATCAAAATCGGCACACCCAAGGTGATTGGGGATTGAAACCGATCGGCCACAATGGAGGGAGGAGAAGAAGAATTAGGGTTTGCTTGGAAATTAGGATTAGGGAATTACAAACACAAGGGGTTTGTATTTATAGGCTCCCATAACTTGTTCCCTACTCCAAGAAATCGACTACCCTAACCCTAAGGAGGGATTCGGCCGACTTTAGTGTTCCAAGAGGATTCTAGATCCTTCTTGGTCCCTAATTTCATATCTAGTCCTTGTAGTTAATATTTAACGACCGTTAATCAAACTCCGTTAAATACTAACGACCGTTAAGTGTTTTTTTGTGAAATGAATAAATAAATTCATAAATCTATATTTAATTATTTAAACCATTGAGACTCATACGTAATGTGTGCAATCCCGAAGTCTCGTGTTCGAAACTGGACATACAAATATTAATTATTATCCACAAACTCTAACAGCTCCCACTTGGATATTCATTAATATAGTAATGACATGGGTTAGTCTAGCTTAACACCCCCAATGCCCCCAGATCGACCCTGAGTATGGTTTCCTGGAAAACCATGTGATGATTTTATCATCATACTTATCCTTTTGTTTCTAATACCGCGTTAATATGGATATGGATCAAGGTCATTCCATAATTAACAATTAGTTTCTCGTTTATACATAATTGATCAAGACTACCAAATCATCTGAACGTATTCCAGATAGCCTTTAGGTGTGCGCACGCAAATATCTTGTCAACCCTAAGAGTGGCCAAGCAGTATTAAACTTCAAAACAAATTTGAAGGAACAAATCCTTTCTTGACTACGAGCATAACCCTCGAACTTTGCATCACCTCCGAAAATAGCCCTTATAACTACCAGTTACGGATAGCGTTAGACTACCTTACAGAAAATGAGCTACATCCTCGGCAGTTACCTGGTATCTCAAGTCTGAGGATAAATATTCATGATTTACTTAATGACAACGATCCATAAAGTATAATCATGTGGTTGGGATCTGTCCTATATTCAATTTATCCAATATTGAATATCATGTGAATCTTGGCATGCCCACGCATTAATATACTTAAGTATATTCTACCAACACTTCACATTTGCCTTAATTCAACAATATTCCCATATTATTGATCGGCAACGGACTTATTTAGAATAAATTAATTATTCACGGATTTAAACATGCAAATATAGGATACAATATTATAAATGAGAATAAACGTTAACCAAACTTTATTTCATTAAAATAACATTGTTTACATATCCCTTATCCAAATACTAATCCTCATATTTACATGAAACTACTAGCTACACGAAGACCAATACCATCAGCATGTTGAGTAAACTTTTCCTTAGGTAAAGCCTTCGTAAAAGGATCAACCAGATTGTCATCTGTGTGAACTTTGAGTAAATTGATTTCACCTATTTTGACTTGTTCTCGAACATAGTGATATCTTCTAGGAAAGTGTCTGGCGCCCTTCATAACTCCAGGTTCATTGGCGAATGTGATTGCGGCAGAGTTGTCACAATACACATTTATAGGTAATTCAATTGACGGCATCACTCCAAGACCCGAAATGAATTTCCTTATCCAAACAGCTTCCATTGCAGCTTCCGATGCAGCAATATACTCAGCTTCTGTAGCAGACATAGCCGTTGTACTCTGCTTCTTGCTCTTCCAGTCTACAGCTCCTCCATTGATGACAAAAATGTAACCCGTCTGAGACTTCGTATCATCTTTATCAGTTTGAAAGGACGCATCGCAGTAACCTGTAACATCAAGTTCTGCGTCTGGATTTCCCCCGTACACAAGAAACATATCTTTAGTATCCCTTAAATACTTAAGAATGTTCTTAACAGCATGTCAGTGATCTTTCCCTGGATTCTGTTGGTAACGACTGGTTAAATTTTGTGCAAACGCCACATCTGGCCTTGTGCATCTCACTGCATACATGATAGATCCTACTGCCGAAGCATATGGAACTTTCTTCATGTGTGCCACCTCTTCAGGTGTTGAAGCACATAGTTTGCTACTTAAGCCATGTTCTATTTGCATGGGCAAATATCCTTTCTTGGAATTTTGCATATTGAATCTCTTCAATATTTTATCCATGTAAGTACTATGGCTTAATCCAATCAACCGCTTAGATCTGTCTCTATAGATCTTGATTCCAAGGATGTAAGCTGCTTCTCCTAAATCCTTCATAGAAAAACATTTACCTAGATAAAACTTAACTTCATTAAGACTTGGTATATGATTTCCCATGATTAATATGTCATCGACATATAGGATTAGGAAAGTAGTATTGCTCCCTCTAGCTTTGTGGTATACACATGGCTCATCGAAATTCTGAGTAAATCCAAACTTCTTGATTTCCTCATCAAATTTCTTATTCCATTGCCTTGATGCTTGCTTCAATCCATAAATGGATATTTGAAGCTTGCATACACGCTCAGGAAATTCTGGATTCACAAACCCTTCAGGCTGCGCGATATAGATGTCTTCATCTAGGCGACCATTTAGGAAGGCGGTTTTGACATCCATCTGCCAAATCTCATAGTCATAGTAGGCAGCTATGGCCATAAGAATCCTAATAGCTCTAATGTCAGCTACAGGAGAAAAGGTCTCCTCATAGTCAACACCATATGTTTGGGTAAATCCTTTAGCCACCAAACGAGCTTTGTAGGTGTGTACATTGCCATCCATGTCCGTTTTCTTTTTGAAGAGCCACTTACTCCCAACTACCTTAGCATTGGGAGGAAGGTCTACTTCAATCCAGAATTCATTGTCTCTCATGGATTGCATCTCCCCATTCATAGCAACCTGCCATTTTTCCTTTTCAGGACTATTTATGGCAGCCCTATAACTAGTAGGTTCATCTAGATCCCCTAGTATAGTTTCCTCACACTCTACGTTTAAACATAGACGTTCAGGAGCTTTTACAGATCTCGCAAATCTGCGAATGGGAACCACTTCAACTTCAGGTGGAGGACCTAAACTTTCAGGTTCCACAGGAAGTGTGCTAGTGTTCTCAGAAGGTGACATATCTTCTTGATCACTTTCAAGATTATATACTCTCCCACTGAATTCTTGAGACAAGAAACTCTCCTCAAGGAATTCGCCATACCTAGCCACAATGACTTCATTTTCTGGTGGAAAACAAAAGTAGTAACCCCTTGTTTCTTTAGGGTATCCTACGAAGATACACTTAACATATCTTTGTTGGAGTTAATCTAGTGAGTCACGTTTAACAAACGCCTCACAACCCCAGACCTTTAAGTAAGACAAATTGGGAGCTTTTCCAGTCCATAATTCATATGGAGTCTTATCAACCTTCTTAGTTGGAACCATATTTAATATGCGAACGGCACTTTCAAGAGCATAGTCCCAAAAGGATAAGGGAAGAGTTGTCAGATTAAACATAGACCGTAACATATCAAGCAATGTACGATTTCTCCTTTCAGATACACCATTTTGCTGTGGAGTATAAGGAGATGTGAGTTGCTGGACAATGCCACACTCAGCTAGATAATCTTTAAACTCTTGGCTTAAATATTCACCACCACGATCGGATCGAAGAGCCTTAATCTTCTTACCGAGTTGTAATTCTACTTCACTTCTAAAAACCTTGAATGTCTCAAAGACTTCATGTTTATGTTTAACTAAATAAACACAACCATAACAACTATAGTTATCCGTGACGGTTAGGAAGTAGGTAGCACCGCGTTTTGACACATGTCTAAGTGGACCACACACATCAGTGTGTATCAATCCAAGTAGATCCGTAGCCCTTTCCACATGTTGTGAAAAAGGTTTCCTTGTCATCTTCTCAGATATGCAAGATTCGCATTTATCAAATGAATCATCATTGATATTTTGCAAAAGCCTATCATGTTGCAGCTTTTCCATGCGTTTCTTGCCTATATGAGCAAGACGACAGTGCCAAAGATAAGACGAATCCAAGCTCGACTTGATTCTCTTATTGCTAATGCTATACACAGAATTATTTCCATTGGATACATGATTTTTCATGTCTATTTCAAACACACCATTTAATGGAATTGCATTAAAGTAAAAAACAGAATTTAAAAAAACCGAAATTCCATTATTATTAAAAGTGTGATCAAAACCATTATCCAACAACAAAGAAACTGAAACAACACCTCTAATAATAGACGGTGCATAATGACAATTGTTCAATACTAAAATTAAACCCGAAGGTAAAACTAAGTCAAATGTCCCTATGGCTTCAACTGCTGCACGTATGCCATTGCCCACGTACAAGTAGCATTCTCCATAGTTCAGTTTCTTTGATCCTCTAAGCCCCTGCGATGTATTACAAATGTGAATACCACATCCTGTATCATATATCCAGGCATTTTGCTTAAGAGGAAAAGAAAATAATTCAACCATTAAAATACCTGAAGTGCTCGCGCCATTTGCAGCCTTGGCATTTTTATTCTTGCGACACTCCTCAAGCAGCAATGGACAGTCCCTCTTCTAATGCCCAGGAGTGTTGCAGTGGTGACAAGCAGCCAAATCCTTCTTGGGATAATCCTTCTTCTTAGGAGGATTCTGCTTCTTAGGCTTCTGCTGATAGGTCACGACCTGTTTTCCTTTGTCAGCTTTACCTTTGCCCTTCTTGTTCGCATGTTGCGGTTTGTTGGGCTTAGTAATTCTACCACCTTTTATTGCCATTACAGCAGGTGTAGGTGCCTTCTTTGAGAGTCCCTTCTCAAAGTCAATAAGCATTGCATGTAAATCACTTATTGTCTTCCCCGTGCAATGCATATTGAAGTTGCGCACAAAGTCACCAAACAACTCCTCATTGAGGGATCGATTGATGAAGCCAACTTGTACATCTTGCACGTAACCACATCCGAGTGCATCCAATTGGTCAAGATATCCTTTCATCTCCAATACATGGGCACTCACGGGTGTACCAGCATCCTGCTTACACTTGGCCAGAGAATCTAACTGATCATATAACTCTGCCATTGGTGGTTTTTCAAACATGCGTATGAGCTCATTTATCATGTTCATAGGACCATAGTTCTCAAATTGATTTTGCAATTGAGTGTCCATCCCAGATAACATGAGACAAGTGATGCGTGTGCGTGTCGTTGCGGTTTAGCAGTATTAATGCCTACTCAAGTTTTAAATTTATATTTAGCCGACTTATCAATAACACACACACTTAACGAGCAGTGTACCCGGTCAGTATGAATATAATGGTAAGTAGAGTGTCGATCACTAAGAGTGGAACTTATTATCTGGTTATTCTAATCAGTATTTTAATATCCTAAGTTAGCTATACAACCTAATCTAACGCAAGGGGGTTTCAGCCTGAGAGACTGGCACGGTTTGGTTATAATTAAATTGAAAACTAAACTAATGAGCACGAATCAGCGATTAGCACACACGTACACAGATAGATACTCGAGACAATAAGAAGACCTGTCCTGATAATTAAGTAGCTTGTCATTTGTTTTATTGCTAGTTTGATATGAAGTGTATATAATTAAACCTTTCTCGTTGGCTCTAATCTTATCGGCGAGTAAACCCTTAATGATTACTTATGTCTATCCTATTTATTCAAGAGACGCTAAAATAAATAGGCGAGGAAGGGGCATGGCGACCCAAGCAAGACTCAGCTAGACACAGAGGTTATCAATGCACTAATAAAAGTTACCAAAGACATCAACATATAAAATTTAATTATTGGGAAAGCAATATTAAGGGGAGTGCATGATTTTCCGTAGTCACATGACACAAGCCCATCAATCCTGATGAATTAAAGCGTACTAATACAATAAAACATAACTACTTAATGAATTGAATACATGCAGGACCTTCTTACAGCTCTTGTATCTTTGTTTGAGGTGTGTCTTGTGCTGCTTGGTCGTCTGAATTCGGCTCTAGGGTTCTTCGGTCTCTAAAATCTATCCAAGACTAAGCTCCCGAAATTCGTCTGGCCTTGGGGTATTTATAGTTTCTGTCTGAGGGATAGATGCGGCGCATTGAATGAATAGATGCGGTGCATTGACTTAACTTCGCGTGGGGTCCAAGATTAATATATTTTCGAATATTCGTACACCGTCTTCAGATGCGGCGTATCTTGATCTTTGTATGCGGCGCATGTACTTGGATTGTAACTTGTGAAATCTTGATAGTGATACGCCGTATGTTAGAAGTATGTTGCGGCGTATCTGGAGTAGAACGAGCTTGATCTAGTAGACTTTTGATATCTTGCTTGTTTTGCTCCATAATTAGTCCAAAATCGCCAAGTTTCACATAATGCTTGTTTTTACCTGAGAATCACTAAAGTAAACATTAATGTATCGATTCTCATATATAATATAATAAAACAAGTCAAATAAATAGGATAAATGATGATAATAAAATGTACTTATTTGAGTTCATCAAATATCCCCCCACTTGAACTTTACTTGTCCCCAAGTAAACCTTAGAATTAATCGTATGAAAATGTATCCTAAAAGATATTAGGATTTATTTTTATATTTAAGCACGTATTCGTTTTGTCATAATCACACAACCAAACACTTAACGAAGTAGAAACCAAAATAATTTTTAATGTAAAACAATTCTAAATCGTTTAGTTGCTTAGTCGTGACGAATATTCTATCATAGGCTTGGCAAGTATACGCATCTCCCCCACTAAAGCCAAGGAGTAACAAGTCTAAAGCGGTAAAAAGGGTTTGTTGGTTAAGGGTTGATCATCCTTTTTAATCTCTATCGATCTCATATTCCAGAAAAGGCGACAAAATCACAAATACATGATCGAATCCACGACCACGATACTTGCAATTGCTCAAATCCTTAACTCGAATAGGCTAAAGATAGGACCAAGTAATCTTCACCAATAATATTATATCAAAAAGGGCGACAAAATCATAAATACATAGCCGAATCCACGACTACGATACTTAAGATTGCTCAAATCCCTAATCTCAATAAATCAAAGGTTTGGATGAAGAATGATATAGGGTATGGATAATATTTGGGATACAAATTGGTGTAAAATGAAAAATAAACAAAACAGATAAATTAAAATCCTAAGTGTGGTTAATCACTTTCCCAACCATCCCATGAATAAGACTCATATCATTGAATAACTCACGCTTTAACACTTGAAACACACGCTTTAGGTAGACACGAATTATACTCAACAAAATCTCAATCAAAGAATAACCTTAGTTGGCGTTCCCATAACGGCCAACTCCCATTCAATCCATAAATATAATATACAACAAATAGTGGTGATATCTCCCACTTAATACAAAACTTTACATAAGTTGGTTAAAACAAACTTCCAACTTTTTCTTTTTCTTTTTCTTTTCTATTTTTTTTCGATTTTTTTTTTTCACAACTTTTCTATCACTATTTTTCCGGATAATTTTTCCATACTCTTCATACTTTCAGAAATAACTGTAATAGTGAAAGTAGCAAACACACGAAAAATAAACTAAAAGTTATACAATATTTACTTTCATACCAATTGCATTGTGCAATTTCCCGACCTAACCAAAGATAATGAATTACGCACGCGAACACAGGTAATGTAAGGAAACACACTTTGCCTAAAGCAATTAACCACGGATTTTAATCTACAGGGTAGGATAAGGTGTAAGGGTGTATCGAAACATTATAACAAAGGTGTAAGAAACGAAAGGAATGGCTCTGAGGGTTTTTCTAGGGGTATCTTACTCTAAAAGTGAGAGTAACAAAGGGTTTGTACGGGGGTTAACTAACCAGTGTAGTTAGTTAATATCACATAAGATATAAAGGCTATTTGGGTGTAATCCTAGAAATTTACCAATTTAGACAAGTCATTCCAACTATATAGATAATACTCATTATGGTGGTCTCGAATAGTATACAAGCCAAGTTCTAAAGTTTACAAGTCACCAGCACCTAAAATTTTAATATTTTTGAAAGAATAGAGTTATGTGTGCGGTTATGTAATTTAGACTTTAAAAAACATGCTAAAAAAATTTTAAATTTTGATATATTAAGCGCATTTTAAGCATATTTTAAAAAAGTTTAGGACAAGTAAGTGTTCTAATTCTCCATCCCCCCACTTAAGTTAAACAACGTCCTCGTTGTTTGTGTCAAAGGTTAAAAACTGGAAAATAAAAAGAATTAGAACAGAAAAACTCCCCTGAGATTTGCTCGGTATGATCCTCCATTATTCGTATAAGAGCAAAAATCAACTTTCTTGTGGATGAGAACGTTTAAGCTTCATAAATGATGTATCCACAAAAAATGCAGGAATCTATAATACCATTTAGACTTAAATACACCTGAGTTAAGATGGTTCAAACTTGCATAATACATTATTAGTTAGTAAAAATAAAAGCAAAAGAATTAAACTGTAAATCATCAGGTCAGTCGATACGCCGTATCTTATGGAAGAAGATACGCCGTATCGAGCCTGGAATAAATACGAATCAGAATAAAAGATGCGTCGCATCCTTAACCAGGGATGCGCCGCATTAAATAAACTGACAGAAAGTTTTAAAGTCAAAAATAAAAATGCAGAAAATGAAATAAGATATGACCAGTGCAGGTAATGCGTCGCATCTTATGATGGAGATGCGCCGTATCTTCTGCAGGTCTGACAGACTCGACACATAACAGAAAAGTAAAATTTTTTTCCTCCGGGTTGTCTCCCGGTCAGCACTTGTCTTTATTCCAGAGTCTTCAAGTTAGACTCAGGTTCAGCTCCTTATTTCGTTCTTGTTACGTGTCATCCTTCTTCTTTCATCCGAAAGATGTTACCGTATAGCTCTGCAACATTTTCTTCCGTTCGACTTAATCTAATATATTCTTTGGTCTTCGTCGCAACATATTCCTCATATGGTCCCAAAGAGTATTTGATGACTTCAATTTTTTCAGAAATTATCATGGGTGGGTTATTATAAGTGATCTCAAGTAGTCGACATTTTCTCTCGATGAATTCTTCTTCGTCTTTATCAACAAACTTGAAATAAGGATCCTCATTCAAATAGTCATCAAGTTCATCAATCAATTCTCCTCGCGACTCATCGTTATTATCATAGGGATCATAATTAACCACGTTAATGGATTGATAATAATCTTGAATCTCATCCCACTCTCTTTTCAATTCCCATTGCAAGCGTCGACTAAGCCTGGAGTAATCATCAAATTTTCTATGCACCCATTCCCAGAAAGTAGTATTCGATGCTCCCTTTAGTTCTTTTAAGTATTTGATTCTACCTCTTTCTTGTAAAGCCTCTGCTCTACGAGGGCAGTCTTCAACTTTTTCATACCAATCGTCGTCTTCAAAGTATACATCGTTTCCAACCCGTTTCATACCAATTATACTTCCCCCATTGCAGGTTCCATCATTCTTCCAATCACAGGTTGGCCATTCACTACTTCCATCCTTGAAATGGAAAGGTTTACAAGTGTGATTAATATGCCCAAATTCCCATGGTTTATCCCAAACCCATGGTATCTGGTCATTCCATTCGTAGTACCAGGTGTTTTTGAACTCATCATAAGTTTTGAATCCTGGTAGATCTCCAGTTAGCACATCAGCGTCGATTTGAAGAATATAATTAAATTCTTTGAATTGTTTGCACAAGGGTGTCTCATAATTGAACACATCAATGTCTATGCTGAACAATTCTTCAATGCCTTCCTCGATCGTTGAATCGTCATGTGATGATCCATTGTTGCTTTCTACTTCCTCATCTTCCCCTCTCATCCAATATCCCCATAACACATCTTTAGTAGCTCGGTCCATGATCTTATGGTTATTGAACTTACTAGCTAACCAATCTGAAAAATCAACATTGTTAGGATCGTAGTTAACGTCAAAGCTAGTATTACCAATCATTTTCCTCCTTATCTCCATGAACTCATGAAATTGTTCTTTAAAACTTCGTGTCAACCATGAGGTCACAATCCGTTTGACTTCATTCGTAGGAGCAAATTTGGGATCACCGTATTTAAGTTCAAGCCATTCTTCTAAAGAGATATCCATCAACCTTACCAACTTTTTATGAAACAGTATCTCCGATTCAGCATAAATTCTTTCATCGTCCAGATTGCTTTTATCTAATCCCCAATACTGTTCGGAATAAGGCATATAAGAAGTTTGTAAAGGTTGGATATTTCCTCTACCATCGCTTTTGTTGCTCGATTTGTTGACCGCATTTGCTGAGTTCATGTATTCAATTTGGAATTTCCCATATTTTTTTTCGATAGTCGTCCAAGTTAATCCTTTAGATTCAATGATAGGCCATAAGAGTAATAACTCATCTTCAGTGTAGCTCATTAGTAAATCATAAGAGAATATCCCATCTTCAATATTGCATAAGCGTTTGAATTCCATATAAGTAGCTTCAAGAGGAGTTTCCCAAGAAAATAAATCGGCATCAATCGTGAGTACATTGAAGTTGACATCTTCATAAACTTCCACTGAGTAGACGGGCATGTTGGTTTGAGATACGGATTTGAGTAAAGCATCGATCGTAGGTAAGTTGCTAGTAATAGCATCGAAATTTTCGAATGAATCCGAAAGCAAGAGTTCCTTTTCCAATTCTGAGCTTTTAGTAATGCTTAATGCAGGGAACTTGCTCAAGCTAACTTCATAGTTATCACACTCGTCATCACTTTCCAGAATTAACGGCTTTTTGGTGCGGGACTTTTCATTGTGCTTATCTTTCATAAGTTCCTTAGCAAGATATCCGTTCATTGACATATCTTTCATAGTAAAACCTGTCATCATAGGTAAAATCGTCAGCAGGATCTGTTCGCTAGAAGAGAAATTAATGAATTTAGAAACGAATATAAAGAATAAAAATGGCTGATATCAGCGGACGATGCGCCGTATCCAAAAAGTTGGATACGCCGTATCTTATTACGTTAAAATTTAATCAGACTTTTATTCAGAAAACAGATACGCTGTTTATGAATAAGAATGCGCCGTATCAAGTTTAAATTATCAAAAATCGATTATATTTATTAAAATTAAATGCGTTGTATTAACAAAAGCTAATGCGCCGTATTTTCGTTATGTTTCAAAATACAAGATTTTTGATTTAGAAGATGCGCCGTATCGATAAAGTCGATGCGTCGCTTCTGTTTAATTAATTCGAAAAACTGTTTTTAATTTAAATAGAAAATACGCCGTATCTGTTAAAACAGATGCGTCGTATGGCGTTAGGGTTTAGAAAAATTTCTTATTAAAAACAGAATACGCCGTATCTTGGGGAAAGATGCGTCGTACTCGAATTTATTAAACGCGTTGTATTTTATAAAAATTAAACGCAATACGCCGTATCTGTTAAAACAGATGCGCCGTGTCGTTTGTATCAGCACAATACAACGATAGCAGAATGCAGAAAAAAAAAGAAAAAAAAAAGAAAAACAAACAAAAAGAAACAAAAATTACCGAAAACAAACAAAAACAGAAAATATGCAAATTATACAATGAATGCAATTTATCTAATACACAACAGGGTTAGTGGTTAGAATCTAAAAAAAAGCTAAAAAGAAAAACCTAATTAAAATACTAATCAAATTAACAGATAATAACAATTCACTCCCCGGCAACGGCGCCAAAAACTTGATGCGCGTGCGTGTCGTTGCGGTTTAGCAGTATTAATGCCTACTCAAGTTTTAAATTTATATTTAGCCGACTTATCAATAACACACACACTTAACGAGCAGTGTACCCGGTCAGTATGAATATAATGGTAAGTAGAGTGTCGATCACTAAGAGTGGAACTTATTATCTGGTTATTCTAATCAGTATTTTAATATCCTAAGTTAGCTATACAACCTAATCTAACGCAAGGGGGTTTCAGCCTGAGAGACTGGCACGGTTTGGTTATAATTAAATTGAAAACTAAACTAATGAGCACGAATCAGCGATTAGCACACACGTACACAGATAGATACTCGAGACAATAAGAAGACCTGTCCTGATAATTAAGTAGCTTGTCATTTGTTTTATTGCTAGTTTGATATGAAGTGTATATAATTAAACCTTTCTCGTTGGCTCTAATCTTATCGGCGAGTAAACCCTTAATGATTACTTATGTCTATCCTATTTATTCAAGAGACGCTAAAATAAATAGGCGAGGAAGGGGCATGGCGACCCAAGCAAGACTCAGCTAGACACAGAGGTTATCAATGCACTAATAAAAGTTACCAAAGACATCAACATATAAAATTTAATTATTGGGAAAGCAATATTAAGGGGAGTGCATGATTTTCCGTAGTCACATGACACAAGCCCATCAATCCTGATGAATTAAAGCGTACTAATACAATAAAACATAACTACTTAATGAATTGAATACATGCAGGACCTTCTTACAGCTCTTGTATCTTTGTTTGAGGTGTGTCTTGTGCTGCTTGGTCGTCTGAATTCGGCTCTAGGGTTCTTCGGTCTCTAAAATCTATCCAAGACTAAGCTCCCGAAATTCGTCTGGCCTTGGGGTATTTATAGTTTCTGTCTGAGGGATAGATGCGGCGCATTGAATGAATAGATGCGGTGCATTGACTTAACTTCGCGTGGGGTCCAAGATTAATATATTTTCGAATATTCGTACACCGTCTTCAGATGCGGCGTATCTTGATCTTTGTATGCGGCGCATGTACTTGGATTGTAACTTGTGAAATCTTGATAGTGATACGCCGTATGTTAGAAGTATGTTGCGGCGTATCTGGAGTAGAACGAGCTTGATCTAGTAGACTTTTGATATCTTGCTTGTTTTGCTCCATAATTAGTCCAAAATCGCCAAGTTTCACATAATGCTTGTTTTTACCTGAGAATCACTAAAGTAAACATTAATGTATCGATTCTCATATATAATATAATAAAACAAGTCAAATAAACAGGATAAATGATGATAATAAAATGTACTTATTTGAGTTCATCAACAAGCCACATCATTGTGCTTCTCATACTCGATGTTGTACTCCTCATGCTCAGCAGTAGAGGCGGTACCAGCAGGAGCTGTAGGAAGAGGCTTACTAAGATATTCAAATCTTTTGGCAATTCTAAGAGTGATCCTCAAAGAACGGTACCAATCATTGAAATTCTTTGTCCCAGTCAACTTTTCTCTTTCAATCATTGATTTGAAAGCAGAACTCATGTTGTTCATGTTAGTGTTGTCGGGTTGGGCCATTTCTACAGAAAAAGTTCAAAAGTTAGTATTTTCGATAATATAACTTTTCAAGAAAATTAAACACCCATGGTAAATAACATTTAACCATTTAATTTTCACTGAAAACTAGGATCCAAATTGACGTCATTTCATCACATCAGCTGAGGCTGCTAGCAATGAAAGTACTCAATAAGGTACGGGTCGAACCCAATTGCCAATATCCAATTGCAATTCCTAGAAACTGGGGACTTACATATTTTGCCAACTTCAGTTGCAAATGTAAGCATGTTTCATCCCCATCATTATGCCTTGACGTCGTTTCATCACATCAGCTGAGGCTGCAAGTGATGAAAGTACTCAATTAAGATAACCAATTTAGAAACATCCAAATTGACGTCGTGTCAACACATCAGCTGAGGCTGCTAGCAATGAAAGTACTCAATTTACCCTTTGATTACCATTCTTTGAATCATCACATCAGCTGAGGCTGCTAGCAATGATAGAATGTAATCTCAGGTGTTTCCGTATTAATTGGGTGGCATATAACTTAAATTTAAGGGTATTAAGTTTTTGATGTGTGTAATCAAAATATGTACAAAGATGTCATGCATTCATCTTTGTATCATATGTTTCAAAACAGTTTACTCATTCGTTACATTAATAAGCTCAAATCATCAAAGTTTTAATTGATGGCGTTGAGAAACTTACAACATTGCCTTAAGATGCTTCGTACGTTTTCATGGTTGTACTTGGTAAGTCTAATATTGACGCACAGGCGAGCGGAGAGACAGAATGGAGTCTCTTTAAGGCCACAATTTAATGTGAAACCAACCTTAAACCCACTTTATAGTTTGTCAATATTAGGTCCGCCTTTCGACCACTTTTGTACAGTCGCATCAATCAACTAAATACTTATGATTTTCTTGCTTAAAACAATGTTACACCATTATTTAGTCAAGTTTTCTTTTTTTATTTGAAAAATTACCCTTTTGTTTACAATCATGTCTACAACATATTTAAACAAATGCACAATTTAAAAAATAAACATAAACAACTTAATAATGAACATGCTAAAATCAATTAATATGTATATATTGGTCTTAAGACTCCCATTGGTTTTCGAGCTCATTGTACCCAATGGACCACAGCACCAATTTCTTGGCCGCGTAAGTCTTATGATTAATATAAACACAACACACATAATTGATTAAATATGCGATTATATGGGGTCTTCCCTAAAAAACCTAATTAATTAACTTTTAGTAATTTTAATTCGTGTTCAACAATATAATTCCTAAACCCTAGTTAATTAATAATCACATAAAATAGCATGTATAACATGTAACATTAAGCATCAATTTTTCATGACAAACACATGCATGTTTTTGTCATGGATTCCCCATATTGCACTTATAATCATGTAGCACATATTTTCAAGTCAATATTGTACGCATACTTAATTAATGACATCTCAAGGTAGTCATTAATTTACACATAAAAGTTTACATGCAATCCTAGGGTTTTTACAAAATTTTTTATCAATACCAAAGCCCTAAAAAACCAATAATGGGTGTCGACCCATAATTAAAGAAAATTAGGGTTTACAAAATTTAAAACCCTAGATTATCTAAAGCATATAAAGTTTCAATTTTTATGTGTTTAGCAATTAATTACAATGTATAAACGGGCTCTTGATGCCACTGTTGATTACATATGAATCATTAACAATAAACATATAGACACAAAACATCAAGTCCACGCAGCGGAATAACAAGATCTACATACATGTAATTAATTAACTAATTTAAAAGTGATGCGTGCCTTTTGGTTTCTAGCAAAAACAAGAAACCGTGCACTCCAAGAACAAGATATAAACCCTAAATTGGGTTTAAGATGGATCGACTAAAAGCTAGTCGAATTGGGGAAAACACACAAGCTAAAGGAAGCTTGTTCTTCGTTCTTGTACACACGTATTACTAGCGTCTCAATGTGAAAAGCTAGGTTCTAAGTTCACAAACAAAACCCTAACTTATGTTGAAGCAAAATCGGTACACCCAAAGTGATTGGGGATTGAAACCGATCGGCCACAATGGAGAGAGGAGAAGAAGAATTAGGGTTTGCTTGGAAATTAGGATTAGGGAATTACAAACACAAGGGGTTTGTATTTATAGGCTCCCATAACTTGTTCCCTACTCCAAGAAATCGACTACCCTAACCCTATGGAGGGATTCAGCCGAATTTAGTGTTCCAAGAGGATTCTAGATCCTTCTTGGTCCCTAATTTCATCTCTAGTCCTTGTAGTTAATATTTAACGACCGTTAATCAAACTCCGTTAAATACTAACGACCGTTAAGTGTTTGTTTGTGAAATGAATAAATAAATCATAAATCTATATTTAATTATTCAAACAATTGAGACTCATACGTAATGTGTGCAATCCCGAAGTCTCGTGTTCGAAACTGGACATACAAATATTAATTATTATCCACAAACTCTAACACAACTCTGTAACCAAAACACAGGAGCAAGTTTGACAGAGTAACCAGAAAGATATAAAATTATTGTTATTATTTACAAAATAGTATACACAAATTATATTATAAACATTGGTTTAATACCTTTAGTAATGTGATTAACAGGGGGGCTGCCCATGTGGCTCTCAAGAATGTTTGTATTTGCTTCATTAGGATTTGTAATGATCATAGGCGAATGTCGTGACGCTGCATATCATAAAAAAACATGTTATATGTGGTGTGCAAATAAATTCACAACCATGGGATACTGGTCATTATGACAACCATCCTAGAATTATCTTTTACATTGTATATTTGACATTTATGTTCTATAAACAGTATAGTTTACATCCTATTTAGTGAACACTTAAAAAATAATAGCCAAGTATCATACCGTTTGGTATCTATTTCATCGGTCTCCCTCTAGGTCTACGAACCAATGATGTGTCGGGTATGTTTGCTGATGAACATGAGCCTTTGGCTTGTGGTGTAGCAGTAACACTATGTTGTTCCATTGAGGCAGATTTTCAAGTGATAGAATACAAAAGGAGGTGTAAACGATGGAATTAAAATTGTGAATGTGCATGCTCTTTCCAATTACATGAACATAAAAGGTGTGAAGATATGATCAAATCATGTATTTTTAAAAAATAATTTGAAACATAATTACAAAGATACTAACCAAATCTGGCCCTAAATATCATGAAACAAAAAGTTTGCGTTGGCCGTTAGAAATAAATATAGTTTCTTATAAAACGATGGCCGGACAAAAATCAGGTAGAACTCCCTGATAAACAACATTCAAGGTGCTATTTAACGTAGCACATTACGGAGTACTAAATTATATCTAAGGACTTTATGCTTTAGATATAGCTAATCAATCATTTTCTGAACATGCATTATTTACATATTGTAGATTAGACACAGACACACAATTTATAACAAAAGTCAAAATATTAACATGGTAACCATGGTAATTGTCACTACATATAAACGGTTCCAATATTCAAGATATTAAAATAACATATCTATAGATGATAAAGTCACAACTAACCGAACTCACCTCCTATGAACAAATCTTATTCCAAAAAGATGCATCAAACTGTGAATTGACATAGAAGAGGAATTACTTATATGATATACGGGAGGAATATTTGCTAAATATCCCACTTACACAAAAATAACCTCTATTCCAATCACTGCGGCTATACTTTCCTATACTCCCTATCTACCAAAATTTTTACTTCTGGTTTCGGCGAACGAATAATCATTGAGTCCTCCTCTTTCCGGACAATACATACAAAGAGACCCGCCAACAATCAAATATATCATACTACAAAAACAATTACAGCGAACAGTCACATATATCATACTACAAAAACAATTACAGCGACTCCGCATTATATTTTTATATGTTCCGACTTGATATAAACCTTGGGTAGTTTCAACTTTTCAGTTGAGGCTTACTATTCGGCCTTCTTGTTATCAACCACTATGCGTTTAGCATTTTCTTAAGTTGCATAAATAGTAACAATTGAACTCATTCCAATCTCAAAAACCTACATAGCAACATATATTAAGTACTTGTATCATTAGCATGTAGCTTGTAATAGAACCATTTGCATATGAAAAATACAAAGAGAAGTGAAGTATTATTAATCAGTTTTAAAAGAAGAAAAACTTGTCTACTCATGGTGAGTTTAAACATCTTACATCTTCATTGACATCCAAACCTCACACTTATCAAATAACCTTTACAATCATCCTCCTTCAATCTCAAAAAATGCCCATTATAGTGTCGCTAACCATGTTGATTACATAGATGATGGCAATCTGTTACATATTTTTTGGGGTAAAAATTTGATTGAACAAAAAAAAACAATTTTGTCTTACCCTTAAAAATAATGCAACCTGATGATGACATATAAATGCAATTACATGATGTAGAATATTTGCCATTTAACCAACACATTAACGGACATATGCTTGGAATACTTTTCTCATCCAAAAACAAAATATATACTCTTTGGAATTACCTTTATAGGAATAGATCAGTAGGTTTATTATTATCCATGAGAAGTGTTCATGATCTCTTAAATTGTTTAAAGTAAGATAATTGTTAATTACAAAGTTTATATAAGGAAATCATATTTGCTTTTCTTCATGTAATAAGCAATCCCAAACAGCCCATAACCCCCTTTATAAGCAGTTTCGATAAGCAATCACAAGTAGCCCCTAATCAATTTCGATAAGTAATATAAAGATGCCCGTAATAAGATATTTGAATAAGATAATCTCAAAAAGAGACAACATGATTGTACTCATGAATATGAAAGTAAAGGTTATGAACAATACCTCAAGTGACAATGGAGGATTAGTAGGCTCCTAAACTCACCGACTTGGTCGTAGCCATAATTTCATGAAATGAACATCACGATTCTCGCCATTTATAATTTGTCACATTGAACAGAAAATGACTATGTGAGCAAACATATTCTAGGATAGAATACAAAAGGAGGTGTAAACGATGGAATTAAAATTGTGAATGTGCCTGCTCTTTCCAGTTACATGAACACAAAAGGTGTGAAGATATGATCAAATCATGTATTTTTAAAAAATAATTTGAAACATAATTACAAATTAGATACTAACCAAAAATACTTAGAAGGTTGTTATACATGTATAAGGCAATAAAGTGTGATACAAATTAGGCAAATATACGAAGTTGTTAAGAACATTTGACAGTTGTGAGAGTATGCAACAACTGTAAATCAACCATAACCCATTTATGCCGGAAACAATTGAGTAAGTCGTTTTACATTTGAAAGATTTAAAAAAAAAAAAAAAAAACTTATTTGTGAGATCCCTAAACAAATATCGATCGATCCATTACTGAAAATTGACAATCAGTACCCACAAAAAAGCCACATAAAAACTAATAATCAAATTGAGCCATTCTTTTTTTAATGCACAACCAAATAAAAGAGGTGAAACATGTGGTTCCCAGAAAAGAAAAAAAAATTTGAGTATTCAGTAAATTGAATAATTCATTTCATGAGTACTAAGGACAAAACCCAACCCATCAAAGATGGAAACCTTGAATAATTCATTTCATGTTAATATTATGATTGTAAACTTACCTTGTACTAATTTGATTGGATGTTAATATTATCATAGATGGAAACCTTGCATAATTATCGGCTGGATTGAAGATGGGTGAAAAGTCAAACATTGTTGACTGAATGGGTGAGATAGTCGATTGATATGTATGAGGTGGAATAGTTGACGTGGCTTTTATGACATGGCATATATGCCAGCATGGCTTAAATGAGGAAAAAAACCTTTTTTTATTATATATTTAGATTCCTTCATATTTTATCTTTCTTTCTTAAGTATAAAACCCAACTTCACTAAAATCAATTCTATGAATGGTTAAATCATTTTTTATGTTGCAAATCATTTTCAAGATATTACAATTCAATATGGACAGCAATGACTCCTGAAGATGTTCAGAAAATGTTAGCTGATGGCATCGCTGCGGCTTTTGAAGCTCAAGCAGCAACTACAGCCCGCTCAATCAGCAACATCAGGGCAACAGCCGAAAACGAGGCATCAGTGTCTCGTAAATGTACTTACAAAGATTTCATGGGTTGTAAACCAACTAACTTTAAGGGGTCAGAAGGAGTGACCGAGCTGGCTCAGTGGTTTGAGCATACAGAAACGGTTTTCATGAGGAGCAGCTGTCCTGATAATAGCAAAGTCACCTTTGCCACAGGAGCTCTTCAGGGAGACGCATTGTCGTGGTGGAATGCCACCGCACAAACCATGGGTCTAGAGGAAGCATACCAAATCTCCTGGGCTGAGCTGAAAAAGAAGATGTTGAAGAAATACTGCCCCCGTACGAAAATAAGGAAACTGGAGGAGGAATTCCACCAGTTGATTGTAAAAGGGAATGACCTGAGAGCCTACAACAAGAGGTTCCAAGAGCTGTCGGTGCTATGTCCAGCCATGGTGCCAGATATTGAAAAGACATTGGAAAGGTATGTTGAGGGACTGCCTCAAAGCTCGAGGGAAATGTCGCCTCGTCAAACCCAAAAACTCTGGAGGAAGCTATCGCATTAGCCCAACGACTATTGGAACGAGTAATTAAACGGAGTTCTACCTCCGCAAACAGTGATCACAAAAGAAGCCTGGATGATTGTGGAACCACCAACTACAACAACAACAACAGGAACAACAACAACAACAACAACCGTAACCGTAACTACTATCAGAATCGCAACACCTATCATCAACAACAGAATCGCAGACAAGAGGCTGCCAGGGCTTATGTGGCCGCACCCAATGAAGGAGGAGGGTATGCCGAAACACAACCCCAGTGTAACAAATGTAACCTACATCACACTGGGCCTTGCCCGGCCAAATGTGCAAAGTGCCACAGAGTGGGTCACAGAACCAATGAATGCAGAACCACTGGTGCAAATCTACAGCCAGTAACAGTAGTATGCCACGGATGTGGAGAAAAGGGGCACTACAAGAACCGATGCCCAAAATCAGAATACCAAATAGAACGATAAGGCCAGTAGAAGAGAATGTAAGCTCGTTAAGACCACAACAACGTCAAGGGACAACAACAATGTCTAAACAGAAGAAGAGATTTCCGCCATAACAATAAACCATAGTTCAAGCCTTCTAGGATTGTATTTTCCTTTGTACTTTACCTTAGGTACGATGGAGTAACCTGAGTGTAACAACTACCTTTCTATCTTATGAAATCTCTATCTTGTATTCTTTCCATAATATTCACAGCCTACATCTATTTTCAGTTTCTATTCCATTTACCTATTCATAGTCATTTCGTAACAATACACTATTATCCATTTAAGAATCTAGTTAATAACATTCCTGACCGAAAAATAGACTACTACAATCCTATAAGTATTCTCTCACAAACACTATGATTTATTTCAGAACTATCCTATTACCACCCTAGGAATTTCTAACCCATCACCGTAGAGCGAACCAAATTTTTCTTGTTACCTTGAAAACATAATTAGGTTGTCATTTCACAAAAACAACACATTGAACACCATCTAAAACTTTTAGGAAACATAACATTTCTTTGACTGAGCCAAGCATCACATCATTTGTCCTCAATTATACATAGCCTGATCAACTATGTCTAATTTAGGAAGAATCATGTCATGAATGAAACAGTTATTGATATGTGTCTAAAAACACATATAATTTACCCGGTTTATACCCACATAAACGTCCAAAAACACACAAATATTATAAATATCATCAAAAATGTGTTTTTATCTGTTTCAGATGCAAAATGATTGAAAATAAGTGAAAACGAACCAAGTTTGCATGAATGGCAAGTCTAGTCCCTCAAGTTTCAAAAGTTGTCAAATTTAGTCCCCGGGTGTTTTAAAAATGGAAAATCATGTTTTAAACCCTTGTACTATTTAAACTTGACAAGAAATACCCTTGTGATAACTTTTGAGAATTTACAAAACAAGTCCCTAAAAAATCCAAATTTACATTTTAGGTCCTTAAAGTTTTAAAATAATAAAAAAAATACAACTTTGGTCCTTGTGTAATAATTTTATGACAGGTTTAGTCCTTGGAAGAAGTTTGGGAAGTTGGCAAGATCAGCCCCTCAACTTTCAGAAATGGCAAGTTTAGTCCCTATGCTAATTTACAAACCAAATCCGGATTTAAACTAAATCATTAAACCCATTTACCTAATCCCATTACCCAGCCTATTTTATTAGTCCAAATCCCTAACCCAGTCCAAAGCCCAAACTAGCCAAGCCCATTTTGTCTGTGTTTAACCAAAACGGTCAAACTTTGTTTGACCCGTCACCTTAAACCGCCAAAACACCAAAACCAGACAGTCACCACCACCAGCTCACCCAATACCACCATCCACCTCATTCCCCCTCCTCTACACTCCACCTAACACATCCAAATGCATTAATTGCTTCTTCCCACTCCCACTAACCAAAATCAGAGATAAACTCCAAAATCCTTATTTCCCGCCAAAATGCCAAGTGTATGAACAAGATTAAATTGGACCAATTGGATGATGGGGATTTGTTCAAGATGTCGACAAAGGATTATCCCAGTTCATAGATAGTATAAATAGTGTGTAATGTAGCTTTAATTAAGTGTGTGGAAATTTAGTGTAAAAGTAGTTAATCATATTTCCATTCCCAGTATTTGTAATTTGTAATTTTCAAGTTCAATCAATCAATACAAGTCTCTTTAGTGTATTTGTTTGTTGATCATTGTCAGTAGAGTAATATTTATCCAAGTTCTGATTTTCACTTGACACTGAGAATAAGTTCATTAATAAGTAGTATCAAGAATAGCTTCTTAGCTGTTTTAAATAGCTTATATAAGCTTCTAATAGCTTATTATAAGTTATTTGTATTATAACTTGTTCTAAATTCCAAGATTGAAGAATGGTCAATGAAAGTCAACTGAGGAGCAATAAGCTAATTTTGGGTGATTAAGCTAGTTCAAGAAGCTTTTCTGGGTTATCTAGCTTGTATTTGACAAGCTAGATTGGTCCTTGGTTCCTTGTTCTTTGTGCATCAGTCAAATCAGTTGTGAGCTTTTCTTAATTTATGGCATTATTTCATTAGTACTGTATAAGTGCTTATTTCCTGCTTATCTGTGTTCTTATAAGCTACTTGTTAGTTTCTAAGTGTATGTGATCAAGCTTTGTCAGTAGTACAATAGTGTAATAAGCTTTTATTCACTTTGCTCAAAAATTTTATAAAAAACCAAAAACAGCAACACCTAGCATAACTTATTAAAGTGCTTAAGTCTGTATTATAAGTTGTTATTTAGTGTTCATATAAGCTAATAGATCCATAATACATAAGCTCATAGTGTAAAATTTGGTTTTTCCTTTGTTAATCCAAATCAGTACCCATATAAAAGTAAAAACAGTCATTACTAGTATTGCTTAATATAGTGCTTAATTTTGTATTAAAAGTTGTTAATCAGTAGTAATATAAGTTAATAAGTCAGTAATATAAGAACTTTTAGTTTGAAATTTGGTTTTTCCTTTGAAAATCTAAATCAGTCAATCACAAAGGGCTGTTTGGATTTGTTCAGTTAGTAGGCTAAATTAAGTGTTACTGTACATTTGCAATATTCCCAACTTTGAATAAGCTTTAATTAGCCATAATAAGCTGATTTCAAAGTCTCATTAGTAGCATAGATAGTTAATCCAATTTTGTGTTGGCTGTGTGAATTTTGGGCAGTCAAATGGCCATATAAGCCATTTTCAGCTATAAGCTTGTTTTAGCTTTGTTCTTGGCTTGTTTAAGTCCCATATAATCTATTTAGTGTATCCCACATAGCTGCTTAGGTCTCCTTTGGGTGTGCACAATTTTGTGCAACTCTGCACATAACAGACAAGAACAGCAGACCCATTGGTTTCAGTTGCTGATCTAAGGGTCAATTGGGATTCAATTGGTGTGATTCTCATAGGGCTTTTGTGCTTTTTAGATTCCCAGTAGTTCAAGCTTACTTTTGCCCCCCTTAAGTTGCACTCAAACTGCTTATTGGTGTGCTTAATTTGGCCTGAAAGTTGGGGCCATTTCTGAGTTTTTCTGTGTATAAAATCAAATCAGCCCAACTGCTTATCAGCTTATCCCTTGTGCTTATTTGCATTTTTAAAGTTGTTCTGTGTTTAAAATTGTTATTTAATCCATTCCTAAACTTTTGGGAATTTTTGGATTCCATTTAGCTTATTTTGGGCTTATTAGCTTATAGCTTATCTGCCCAAATTAGCTTATTTGGCTTAGTGAACTTTTCATTTTATTTTTCCCAGCTTCTTTATAATATTTTAGCATTATCTGTAATTTTTCATAATTTTCCTGAGTCTTTTAATATTTTTAATCATTTTAATTAGTTTTTAATAGTAAATAAATTATAATAAATAGAAAAATAATCAAAAAAATATAATTCCAATTTTCATAATTTTCTTTTGTCATTTTTAATCTAGGAAAAATATAAAAATATTTTTAGGCCTTAAGAAAATATTAAATAGAAAATAAGTGATAGTTTCTATTTAATTAATTTTATCTTTTTAATTTTTAATTAAGTAATTTTCATTTTTATAATTTTCTTAGTTTCATTTTATCTTATAATATTTATAGAAAAAGTTTTATATTTTTCTTTGTTGATTTAGTATTTTTTATAATTTAAATTAGTTTAATTAATAATTTAATAATTAATAATTAGTAATAATTAAATAAAAAGTGTAGAAAATTATAATATAAGTTTTTAAATAAGTTTTAAGTAATTTTACATTTTTAGGTTTAAAATTTCATAAATTTTAGTTTTTGTCCCATTTTAGATTTTTCCGTTGCGCGTTTGTAGTTAATTTTAATCGCGTTTATATTTGTTTTTCATATTTATTTGTTAGTAGAATTGTTAAAAAAAAGCAAAAATCCAAAAATATCTTATCATCAGTCACTATAATCCAAATTCTAAGCAATTGTCAATTTCACACTTCGTTGGGAGACGACCTGGGTGATCACTTGCCCAGTATACACACTACACACAACACAGCGTGAGTCTTTGCAAGTTATCCTTTTTCACAAAGGGGTGGTTTTTGTACTGATTCACGAGCATTCACCGTTCTTGCATTTTTATAAGTGTACTTTCGGGAGAGTCAAATTTTGGCGCCGCTGCCGGGGAGGTGTGCTGCGACAGTTGTGTAAGTTTTAGCGATTAGTGATCTGAGACCCTTCTATCAGAAGTTCCTATTTCCCAAAAACAATATAAAATACAAAAATATTTTTCATTTCTTTTCTATATATATTATTAATATTATCATATAAAAAATAAAAACACAAAAAAATAAATTCCGTTTTCTTTGTTAATAATAAATAAACAATAAAAAATTTACCATCGAGAACCAAGACAGAGTACTACCTAACTGGGGGTACGGCCATAATAAGTTCCCAAACCAAAGATTTAAAACTTGCCTTTGTGTCACTTGCGATTCCGGCTCACCTTTGATTGATAAACAAACTCTACGGAGGTTCTAGGATAGTCTGACATTAAATTGTCGGACTGAAAGAAGCGGGTTTTTAAGGAGCGTAATTGCCCACCTTTGCTTCTCCGCCACCCTGTGCGTTTATCTTTTAAAGAGCTACCGTACGCTTGTTCGATTTAAGGTTTTAAGTTCCTTGTGTTTTGCCTCAGTCTTGTTTTAATTGGTATATTTTATTTAGTGCATGCGCACTCGTTCTTCCACGTCATCAAGCCCTTTACGTGAACTCGTAGATATTCCGAGAAGACGTAATCGTAGACGTGCTGCCCAAATAGTCGAACCCGAGATTCGTACTGAACCCACTGATAATATGGCAGACGAACGCACAATGGCTGAAATGCTCCAGGCACCCACCGAGGGTTACGGAGATGCCATCGTTTTACCGGCCATCGATTCTGATCATTTTGAACTGAAAACACATCTGATTCAGCTCGTGTCCACAAACCAATTTCACGGGTTTGAACGAGAGGATCCTTATGCACACATTCGTTGGTTCAACAAACTGACATCCACAATCAATTACAAAAATGTGCCGCAAACAGTGATCAAATTGATGCTATTTCCATTCTCACTTGAGGGGGCAGCCCGGATTTGGCTGGATAAAGAACCCCCTCGTTCCATTGCAACCTGGGGAGATCTCGTAAAGAAATTTGTCAATCATTTCTTCCCCCCATCAAAAACGACAAATCTGAAAAATGAAATTGCTGGTTTTCGTCAAGGTTTTGATGAAAATTTCGGAGAGGCATGGGACAGATTTAAAGATCTCCTACGAAAATGCCCACATCACGATTTCAATGAGTTACAACAGATAAACACGTTTTATAATGGGTTAAACCAAAACGATCAAGATGCACTTAACGCAGCCGCCGGTGGCAATATCTTGAATCGTAAACCGAAAGATGTTACTGAAATTTGTGAGAATAAATCGAAAGTTCCTATTTCCAGAAACAAAGTGAATGTTCCAATCACTCCTGCTGCTTCTTCATCCGGTAACTCCTCAGAGTTAGCCTTTCTAACGGACTCAATGCGTTGTATGATGAAGGAATTAAATCAATTAAAGAGTGAAAAACAAAAACCGGAACCAATCAAAGCAATAAACAAAGTTTGTGAAACTTGTGGTGGACCACATGCTTATTACGATTGTGATGCAACCGATGCTTCTGTTTACCAAGCTCCCGTAGCTGCAGTAAACTACGATCAGTACCGACCCCAAGCACCAAGTGCTATGGTGCCACATGGTTTTCCACCCGGTCCAAATAGAAACAATCAAAATCGCTTTGTTCAAAACCAAGGAAATAATTCTCAGAATTTCAACCGGAACAATTTTAACCAAAATCAGGGGAATGTCCAAAACCAAAACCGAGGTCAAAATTTTAATCAAAACCAAAATCATATGTCCTCGGATGAGTTGCTTAAGCAATTCATGAAAAAACAAGAAGAGACCAATAGGATCCAAAGCGAGACAAATAGGATTCAATATGAGACAAACCAGTTTGTGATTGCTCAATTAAATGAAATCAAAAAGGCTTTAAATGATCAACCCTCGGGCTCGGGTAAGCTCCCTAGCAACACGATCGCTAACCCGAGGGGCGATGCCAAGGCGATCACAACACGAAGTGGTAAAAAAGTTAATGGACCCAAGACCCCTGTACCTCCTCCATTGAGGAAGGTGAATCAAGATACTGAGGTGACCAAGGACAAAGTGCAAATTCCAATCCCACAAAGTACCGCACACGTCCAACCTCAGAATAACCAAACTCAAATTCCGGAACCCTATGTTCCGAAGACAGATCCTAAGCCTTTTCTTCCCTATCCTTCAAGGCTTAATGACCAAAAGCTCAAAGACAAAACAAATCAGCAGATGGAAAAATTCTTCAAAATATTCAGTGATTTGCACTTCGACATAGGCTTCATAGATGCTCTTATGCTCATGCCCAAGTTTGCATCTACAATCAAAAGCCTACTGAGCAACAAAGATAAATTGTCTGAGATGGCACAAACCAATCTAAACGAACAATGCTCGGCGGTTATCCTTAAAAAGCTTCCCGAGAAGTTAGGAGACCCCGGAAAATTTTTAATCCCGTGTGATTTCTTAGGGATGGTTCAATGCTCTGCCTTGGCCGATCTTGGCGCAAGCATTAACCTCATGCCATTCTCAGTTTGGGAGAAATTATCTCTTCCAAAGCTCACCGATACATCCATGACACTCGAGCTTGCTGACCGTACTTTAAAATACCCATGCGGAATAGCCGAGGATGTCATTGTCAAAGTAGGAAAGTTTCATTTCCCTACCGATTTCGTTGTAGTAGAATTCGATGCCGATCCTCGAGTTCCGCTCATATTAGGGAGATCTTTCTTAAGAACAAGTCGTGCTAACATTGATGTTTTTGCCGAAGAATTAACCATTCGGGTTGATAACGAAGAAATCACGTTTAACATAAATCAAAACCCTAAACCTCTCACCACTAAATTCAACGTTTCTACGGTTGCTCAAAAATCTGAGACCGTAATTGCTTCCAAAAGAAATGATGATTCATTTCTTTCAAAATTTGAGGTTAAGAGTCTTTCCCAAAAACGTGCTGAGCTTAAATCAAATAAAATCATTCCTGGTTCAAACCAATGGTTTGAAAGTTGTACCACAAATTTAAAAAGTGTTCTAGACTATGATGAAGATGAATCGGAGTTAACATCGGAAGTGGTGAATACTGCTAGCTCTAAGAGCTCTCCACTTGTCCCACCTCCGAAGTCAGTTTGTCGTGTCGAAATTGTTGATTCTGTGGATACCACTCAAAGTACCACTCCTTCTTTTCAACCAATTCTTTCCGACTCTTCCCCTTCTTTCCCTCCGTTTGAGGGAGATGATTCCGTTTTGGAAGAGATCGAGGCTTATCTCAAGTGTGATTCAGTTCTGGAAGGAATTGATAACGCTGAGATTGATCTGGAGGGAGATATTCTTCATATTGAACAATTGTTAAATCAAGACAATTCTTCTCCTCTCCCTCCCGTGCAACTTCATAATAAAAAATTCAAGTCAGTTGAGAAAACTGACAAAACATCAGAGATCGAGTCTAAGGACTTGCCTCCTCCACTTGATTATGTAAATCTTGAGGAGGAAGTTCTTCTCTTAACTACTATGCTGATCTCTCTTCTTCCCTTCACCTACCCGGTGATTTCCCCTATCTGTCACTCAGTCAGGAGTGAGGATATTACGTTTGACCCCGGCATTGTCCATCTAACATTGGTTTAAATGCCGGATTTCCTGGTCTCTTACTTCCCCATAAACTTTTAAAATTGTTTTTTCTCCCGGGCTGTTCAGGAACCCTTTGTTACAGTTAACCGTTCACAAGCGGTTAGCTTGCGTGATAAACCTGACTGTTCGGGAGGAATCAACTCAATTTGGGGTCGAGTCAAGCTAGTGACTCGGTGATCAAAAACATTAGCAAACCATATGGGTTTTCACCCGTATCTCTGTTTTCTTTCTCTTTTCTAACACCTAAGTGTGGGAGAGATGCCCCACATGTTGTATATATGTATATGTTCAAAAAAAAAAAAAAAAAAAAAAAAAAAAAAAAAAAAAGAAAGAGAGAGGAATTTGCATGCCTTAACGGCTTAAATGCAAATTAAACAAAAATAAAATAAATAAGTATATAAAATAAAGGCTATTAGTATTTCCCTTTCACGTTCTAAAGTGTTGGTTTAACAACCAGTTCTTTGAATATTGAGGGCAATATTCAGTTCTAAGTGTGGGGGGGAATTCTCGCGAATTTGACCAAATGTACCATCTAGCACCCCCATTTTAGCCAAAATTTTAAAAATTTTTTCTCACTTAGAACGCGATAAATGGTTATCAGTCCGCCATGTCTAACCCACATAAGGATTGGCTAATCCGAGAGCAAACGGCTCTTGGTAAAGATGTCTCAAATCCGTTGATGGCTTGCAATTTGCCCAAAATTGTATGGTATTCGACTCACCATATCTTTAAAAGTTGAGAGTTGGCTAGCCCGCAAGGTTATGGCTTGTGGTAAAGGCAGTGGAAAAAACCATGATTGGTAATCAGCTCACCAAAGATAATATTAATAATTTATCTAAGAGTTGGCTAGTCCAGAAGCAAACGGCTCCTGGTAAAGACAAATCAAACCCGTTGACAGCTGATGGTTTGCTCAAAATCATTTGGTTATCAGTGTATCAAAGTTCTTACTTGAACTGAAACATTTGGCTACTCCAGAAGTAATGGCTTTTGGTAAAGAGATTCAAATCCATTAAGTTTTCATAAAAGATTGCTAGGGACTAGCAATAGTTTAGTGTGGGGGATTTGATATGTGTCTAAAAACACATATAATTTACCCGGTTTATACCCACATAAACGTCCAAAAACACACAAATATTATAAATATCATCAAAAATGTGTTTTTATCTGTTTCAGATGCAAAATGATTGAAAATAAGTGAAAACGAACCAAGTTTGCATGAATGGCAAGTCTAGTCCCTCAAGTTTCAAAAGTTGTCAAATTTAGTCCCCGGGTGTTTTAAAAATGGAAAATCATGTTTTAAACCCTTGTACTATTTAAACTTGACAAGAAATACCCTTGTGATAACTTTTGAGAATTTACAAAACAAGTCCCTAAAAAATCCAAATTTACATTTTAGGTCCTTAAAGTTTTAAAATAATAAAAAAAATACAACTTTGGTCCTTGTGTAATAATTTTATGACAGGTTTAGTCCTTGGAAGAAGTTTGGGAAGTTGGCAAGATCAGCCCCTCAACTTTCAGAAATGGCAAGTTTAGTCCCTATGCTAATTTACAAACCAAATCCGGATTTAAACTAAATCATTAAACCCATTTACCTAATCCCATTACCCAGCCTATTTTATTAGTCCAAATCCCTAACCCAGTCCAAAGCCCAAACTAGCCAAGCCCATTTTGTCTGTGTTTAACCAAAACGGTCAAACTTTGTTTGACCCGTCACCTTAAACCGCCAAAACACCAAAACCAGACAGTCACCACCACCAGCTCACCCAATACCACCATCCACCTCATTCCCCCTCCTCTACACTCCACCTAACACATCCAAATGCATTAATTGCTTCTTCCCACTCCCACTAACCAAAATCAGAGATAAACTCCAAAATCCTTATTTCCCGCCAAAATGCCAAGTGTATGAACAAGATTAAATTGGACCAATTGGATGATGGGGATTTGTTCAAGATGTCGACAAAGGATTATCCCAGTTCATAGATAGTATAAATAGTGTGTAATGTAGCTTTAATTAAGTGTGTGGAAATTTAGTGTAAAAGTAGTTAATCATATTTCCATTCCCAGTATTTGTAATTTGTAATTTTCAAGTTCAATCAATCAATACAAGTCTCTTTAGTGTATTTGTTTGTTGATCATTGTCAGTAGAGTAATATTTATCCAAGTTCTGATTTTCACTTGACACTGAGAATAAGTTCATTAATAAGTAGTATCAAGAATAGCTTCTTAGCTGTTTTAAATAGCTTATATAAGCTTCTAATAGCTTATTATAAGTTATTTGTATTATAACTTGTTCTAAATTCCAAGATTGAAGAATGGTCAATGAAAGTCAACTGAGGAGCAATAAGCTAATTTTGGGTGATTAAGCTAGTTCAAGAAGCTTTTCTGGGTTATCTAGCTTGTATTTGACAAGCTAGATTGGTCCTTGGTTCCTTGTTCTTTGTGCATCAGTCAAATCAGTTGTGAGCTTTTCTTAATTTATGGCATTATTTCATTAGTACTGTATAAGTGCTTATTTCCTGCTTATCTGTGTTCTTATAAGCTACTTGTTAGTTTCTAAGTGTATGTGATCAAGCTTTGTCAGTAGTACAATAGTGTAATAAGCTTTTATTCACTTTGCTCAAAAATTTTATAAAAAACCAAAAACAGCAACACCTAGCATAACTTATTAAAGTGCTTAAGTCTGTATTATAAGTTGTTATTTAGTGTTCATATAAGCTAATAGATCCATAATACATAAGCTCATAGTGTAAAATTTGGTTTTTCCTTTGTTAATCCAAATCAGTACCCATATAAAAGTAAAAACAGTCATTACTAGTATTGCTTAATATAGTGCTTAATTTTGTATTAAAAGTTGTTAATCAGTAGTAATATAAGTTAATAAGTCAGTAATATAAGAACTTTTAGTTTGAAATTTGGTTTTTCCTTTGAAAATCTAAATCAGTCAATCACAAAGGGCTGTTTGGATTTGTTCAGTTAGTAGGCTAAATTAAGTGTTACTGTACATTTGCAATATTCCCAACTTTGAATAAGCTTTAATTAGCCATAATAAGCTGATTTCAAAGTCTCATTAGTAGCATAGATAGTTAATCCAATTTTGTGTTGGCTGTGTGAATTTTGGGCAGTCAAATGGCCATATAAGCCATTTTCAGCTATAAGCTTGTTTTAGCTTTGTTCTTGGCTTGTTTAAGTCCCATATAATCTATTTAGTGTATCCCACATAGCTGCTTAGGTCTCCTTTGGGTGTGCACAATTTTGTGCAACTCTGCACATAACAGACAAGAACAGCAGACCCATTGGTTTCAGTTGCTGATCTAAGGGTCAATTGGGATTCAATTGGTGTGATTCTCATAGGGCTTTTGTGCTTTTTAGATTCCCAGTAGTTCAAGCTTACTTTTGCCCCCCTTAAGTTGCACTCAAACTGCTTATTGGTGTGCTTAATTTGGCCTGAAAGTTGGGGCCATTTCTGAGTTTTTCTGTGTATAAAATCAAATCAGCCCAACTGCTTATCAGCTTATCCCTTGTGCTTATTTGCATTTTTAAAGTTGTTCTGTGTTTAAAATTGTTATTTAATCCATTCCTAAACTTTTGGGAATTTTTGGATTCCATTTAGCTTATTTTGGGCTTATTAGCTTATAGCTTATCTGCCCAAATTAGCTTATTTGGCTTAGTGAACTTTTCATTTTATTTTTCCCAGCTTCTTTATAATATTTTAGCATTATCTGTAATTTTTCATAATTTTCCTGAGTCTTTTAATATTTTTAATCATTTTAATTAGTTTTTAATAGTAAATAAATTATAATAAATAGAAAAATAATCAAAAAAATATAATTCCAATTTTCATAATTTTCTTTTGTCATTTTTAATCTAGGAAAAATATAAAAATATTTTTAGGCCTTAAGAAAATATTAAATAGAAAATAAGTGATAGTTTCTATTTAATTAATTTTATCTTTTTAATTTTTAATTAAGTAATTTTCATTTTTATAATTTTCTTAGTTTCATTTTATCTTATAATATTTATAGAAAAAGTTTTATATTTTTCTTTGTTGATTTAGTATTTTTTATAATTTAAATTAGTTTAATTAATAATTTAATAATTAATAATTAGTAATAATTAAATAAAAAGTGTAGAAAATTATAATATAAGTTTTTAAATAAGTTTTAAGTAATTTTACATTTTTAGGTTTAAAATTTCATAAATTTTAGTTTTTGTCCCATTTTAGATTTTTCCGTTGCGCGTTTGTAGTTAATTTTAATCGCGTTTATATTTGTTTTTCATATTTATTTGTTAGTAGAATTGTTAAAAAAAAGCAAAAATCCAAAAATATCTTATCATCAGTCACTATAATCCAAATTCTAAGCAATTGTCAATTTCACACTTCGTTGGGAGACGACCTGGGTGATCACTTGCCCAGTATACACACTACACACAACACAGCGTAAGTCTTTGCAAGTTATCCTTTTTCACAAAGGGGTGGTTTTGTACTGATTCACGAGCATTCACCGTTCTTGCATTTTTATAAGTGTACTTTCGGTCGAGTCAGTTATCTTTTCGAAATTTCTAATAACAATATTCATTCAAAAGCGAGTTTTATGACAAGATAAAATGCTCCTATTGCCAACCCACTATAGATATCTACACCTAATACCCATCATCCCAATGAAAGAAACCCGACATAAGTACGAATTCGAGGATCACAACAATTCAAAAAGATATATGGAAAACACAAATAGCGTAAATTTTATTAGAATCCACGAAAATTAATACATAGCAATGTAATTAGCATCGGTAGTGCTAAAATTACAAAGATTTATTTCAACACTCCTACAATTTATTGCCCCCATATCTTATCCACGACAATGGCTAAAACCACTAATGGTACGAGAAACACTAAGATCCCGACCAATAATTCGTAGTCTTCATCCGGAACGTAGGTCAAGTACATGACTGCGACAACAACATACACGATCGCGAGGATAGTAATAAGGTGCGGCATTTTAGAAGAATTAAATGAGAGGAATATGGTTGGTGGAAGAATGGAAATTAAAATAGGGTATATATAATGTTAGATAATTCTAACTCATACTTTTGTATCGAAATAATTATAACCAAATTTTGTATCGAAATAATTATAACTCATAAAAATAATTCTACAAAACTTTTTTTATGGATTATATAAAGAATCTAAACTTATAAAACCATTCCAAAGTTGCATTACCTCGATTAGAAAGAAACCAAACTACTCGTCGACGCCTTGAATAACCTTCACCCAAACACCCCCTCTCTTATTTTCTACTCACTTTTCTTTATTTTTCTTTTTCTTGAAAAAAAAATTCTTCATCATCACTTTGATCCCATCTCCCATGATCCCGACCAAACACAAAACAACAACTTTAAAAAACCAAACAACCTTGAATGGCACGAAGAACAAACCACACAACAAACATAGCAACAATCCCATCACAAGATCTAACAGACTTAGGAACAAACAAACTCAACAACCCAAGTCTTTTACATGCATATGACACCAATGCATTAGCTATCTCCAACAGATATATTATCCTAGTACTTGAATGGTCTAATGGGTCATCGGGTCAAGGCAGGTTAAGGGTCAAGATCCGACCCAACTTGTCACCCATTGAAGCTGAGTATGTGTCTGCACTTGAGTGGTTGGTTTTTGATGATATAAGGGTTATTGCTGTTGGGACTTCTTGTGGCTACTTTTTGGTTTTTTCACTTTCTGGTGATCTTATTCATAAACAGGTATTCACATTGTTTTTGGTTATCAAGTTTGTGTTTTTGATTGTGTTTTCGACCTGTGGGTGATTAGTTTTGTTACAGAGTTTGTATTTTTGTTATTAGGTTTGGATCTTTGTTGCGTTTCGGGTCGTAGTTTATGGTTATATAGGAAAATTGTTTGTAGGCCTAAACTATAAGTCACACCTAACTATGGCGTGTTTAGCAAAACTAGCGGTAGGAGCAGTAGCGTTTATATTCCAACGCTTGGTTGAGTAGATAGTGGTTGAATAACAGTGGGTAACGTTTTGGATTGCTTATTAAAACTGCTTATGTTTCTTGAAATGCGAGAGATAGCATTTGGATATGCTTATGTAATAGAATATAAATTGGTTGAGGTTTTCCATGCTCAGGGTGCCCGGGGAGAGAAATTCTTTGACTAAGATGTACACGGCCTAACCGGGGTATCCTAGTGATTTTCGAGGTAAAATAATTAGAGGGTGTTATAAAGTTTGTATTTTTCTTATTGGTTTTGAGTGTGAATATATGGTTATTGCGGCTTTCAAGTCATAGATAATGAGCTTTTAGTGTTTGGGTATGATGAAACTGATTCTGATTATGTCATGATTTAGGGATCATAGATCAGGTAGTTAATGAAACTGTGATGAAAATGCGAACCACAATAGTTAGATAAGCAGCTGTTGGTGTGTTTGGAAGCTTTGGTTATGCAAGGTTCTTAAGAGGCGAAATAAAGTAGTTTTAATAAGCAACTCTTAAGATACATATTAAAAATGTTAAATGAGCGGATAATCGTAAGCAATTTGCTTCTATCAAACACTAAAGGGCGCTTATCAGCTATTCAAAATGCATTAAGCCGTTTTAATAAGATATACCAAACACCCCCTTAGTTTCTGTGACAAAAGAATAATCGGATTATTTAGGGTTATTACATGTAATTTCTTAATGGAATAGAAGTTGCACAGTACTCAAACCAACATGCTATCTGATTATCACAACTTTAAATAGCATAAGCACATCCAAGCGGTATCTCGTGCACACCATTTTCTTAAACTTGATTCTATGATATTGATCATTCCATATCGTATCAGTATTTGATTTTTTTGGGATTAAGTGGTCAATAATAGTTAGGACCACACTAATAGTTGCTCACAAGCAATTTTATGAATTGTGGCATGAAATGCAGTCCTTATTATTTGTGTGTATTTCCTTACTTTAAGTTATTTCAATTGATTCTTTCACAAAATAGATACTAGACATGATTTCATTTTTGAGGCAATTGTTCAAATAAAGATAATACAGAACATAAATATTTTCTTGGATGAAGTGAAACAAGTTAATAGAATATACAGTTATACCTTTTATTCATTGGTTATGTTTACTGTAATGTGTCCAATGGGAAACGAAAACGGGTCAAAACTCATCCAGAATAAGCTTAAAACTGCATAAATCGTTTAAATCTAGTCGTGGCAATCATACATAGCTCATTTATTATCTATTAAGTTCAAATGGATGAAAAGGTGTTTGCGTGTTAGCCCATGCTGACTGATTATGGTCATTCCATTTTGCTACCTTCTTCAAAATTTATAGAAAAGAACACATTTTTTTTCTAAATTTTTTAGACCTCCTTAATGTCTTGATGCTCTTACAGCTTGTATATCCTGGACGTATTTTAAGGTTGAGAGTGCGTGGAACTAACCGAGATATTACGGAAGACACATCCTCATTTGAAGAAGTGTGTGTTGTCATACCAGGCATAATTGCTCGTTTTGACGGATCTGACATTCAGGTTTGTCATATAATCTTTCAACGATCAACTACAGTTTTTTTAATCCCCCGCGTTGTTGCGGGATTAAATCAATATTTGGGCCTAAAATGTAATTTATAAAGCCAAGGGCCAAAAGAAAAGTTACACAAAAGTAAAGGGCAAAATTGAATCTGTTTGAAGTGAATAGTAAGTTAATAACTCTTGGTATGATATTGGTATGATAAATGATATAATTAGAGTAGAATATCATCAGTTCAGTCGAATAAATTAGTAAATCGTGCACTTGACATGCAGAGGGTACTCCTTCGATGGTATCAAGACACACAAAATAAGTTTTGGAATCAGTCGTCATCTGATAGAGGTCAAGAAGAATCTGAAAGTTCATTTGCCGTTATTCCTCACCAAGTTTGGAATGTCAGCAAATACGGTTCGTGTGTCGATGCTGCAATCACCGGTATCATGCCACCACCTCTTCTTGAACCACAGGTAGCTTCATATTATAGACCATGTGTTACTTTAATAATATACACTAGTAGTTTTGGGGTTTTACTGATTAGAGAGGTGAAACTTCACATATTATAGAATGTGTTATTTTGTCCATTTTAAATCTTGTATAAATAGCGACATACTCATGATATTGTCCATTTATTGTGAAAATAATGAGGGTTGTTATAATTAGAAGGATTTTGCTACCAACCAGCTTCCGAAATTCAAGTTTTGGCAATATACAATGTCCAAACAAAACCATAAATTCCTAGAATTTCTTTATTGGTCATTTTAGCGAAAAATATGTTTGTGTCTTAATATTAGCAAATTTTGTGAAGAGTTCATTGTTAACACAATTTAGGAGGATATGTGCGCTATATTAAGAATTTTGGTAACTTGCAACTCGTTCAATTTTTTCCCCTTTTGCTATATTTTATTTGAACCACTTTATACAAAACACAACCCATTTTGACCCATTTATACGCAAATGTGTTTAGATTGGCAACTTTCCTCAACAATAACTCCTTACATGCTTCTTGAATTCTTGAATTTGACTACTATAACTCTAAATAATAAGGAAATCAGAACACATTCATAGCATGATCCCCTTGATCCCTCTACACAAAAATGATTACTGTGAATTTATTTGAATTGCACATCCAAATACCCCTTAAAACTAATATGGGTTCTCTCAATTATAAGTAAAAGCTTTATCTCTTACAAACATATTCTTGATGAATTTTGAAGAGTATCTGAAAGGTATTCTGGTATTTGAATTCAGCTGCTTTTATTGTTGAGCAGTCGAGTGATCGTTACTTTTGTGCGGTAACCATTGGAACTGATGCTGTAATTTCAGCCTTCAGGTTACTCTCAACCTCTGTTTTTATACTTTTATAATACCTTTACAAGTGATTATTACATAGCTAATTTACCTGCTTTGTTTTTCTCTTAAAGGCTTTCTGAAGATAGAAGCAGGTCTTTTGTGGGAGCGATTTTATCAAGAGTTGTCCCTGCAACATTTTCGACAATAGCTTCTTTCTCCAAATTGTTATGGCGGAGCCCAGAACCAACAAAAAAACCAGAACCGAAGCCACAACCGTTTGCTCGAGGTCAGTTCTACTCTAAAATTGGAATATTAAGCACCTTCTTACGCTAGTTAGGGGGTGTTTGGTTGACCTACTTTTGCTTATGATCATAGATCATGTATGGCCTATGATCAAAATATCAAATAATCAGATTAATACTCACGGCAGCAAAACTGGTATCAGTGGGTAGAGCTAAGTTACACAATTGTAATATTTATGGCAATTTGCAAAATAAGGCATAGTACTAGCTACTTTTTACCGATACATACCACGTAGTCATTGAACCATTTTAATGCGATATGCTCTCATTTTTTTGTACCATCTACTGCAACAAAATTGCATAGGTTGGTAAGAAATGGTATATTACATCAAATGGTTAAGAATCTATATTGCATATATCTGCAAAAAGTGGCTAGTAGGTTGCATTGTTTTATAGTTTGCTATGTAATTACTCAGTATTACTTTCTAAAATAATCAGGATTTTGCCAAACACCGAACACCCAAAAAATAATTAGAAGTACTATCCAATATCACATGATCACTTTTAAACCAAACATCCAAACACCCCTTAGTTTCTTTATAATAGCTGTTAAAGCTTACATTGTCGGTTGAAAAATATACAGCTTTACCTCTTACATGCTTGAAAGATCACCCGAGAAAGGGAGAGAAGCTAACCTTATCACCTAGTGGGACTTTGGCAGCAATAACAGATTCACTAGGTCGTATCATGTTATTGGACACTCGAGCATTAGTGGTTGTACGCTTATGGAAGGTATTTTCTTAACTCATACACACATAGACACACATCATTTTTTATTCTTCTTCTTAGACTAAAAAGTTTCTTTTCAGGGGTATCGAGATGCTAACTGTCTTTTTGTTGAAAGACTCGCAAATAAAGACTCTGAAGGAGGTCGTGTGCATGTAAAGAATGATTATTCATTATGTCTCGCCATTCATGCCCCTCGAAAGGGTATTGTTGAGGTAACATTTTGTTAACTCTGTTTTTACCTACAAATGGTTTGATTTGGGTTGTGTTTTATGCTGGAGGGTTAAATGTTGTAAGCTAGATGATTTCACCAAAACGGAAATAAGTCAAATGGGTCAAACAGGTCGTAAGCCATTTGAAGAATGCATTAAACCTTCCAAATCACTTTAGTCAATAATCTGGTTTTGTAATCATGGGTCAAACAGGTCAAAAGCCACCCATAGTGTGTGTTGAAGTGAATAAAACCTCGTACGATGCTTTATTTATAACACAAAGTTTAGATATAATCATATCTAACATATTAACTGTTTATCTGTATCATGAAAAATGGATAAAAGGTGTTTGTGGGTCGGCAAAAGTTAGATAATACTCTAGTTTTGTAATCATGTTGCAACCTCATTAGTTCTTATTTAATTCAAAAATGGATAAAAGGAGTTTGTGGGCCAGTCCAACCCAACCCTCGACCCATTTTGATCAGCACTTAAAATTACCATACCTTATCTGTTTGGACTTGTTACCCAACCTGTTTGACGGTGCCCAGTCATCTCTAGTTCATAAGTATGTACTACAGTAGTACTGACTACTGATGCGTGAACATTGCAGATTTGGCAGATGAGGACTGGACCCAGGATTTTAACGATACCTTGCCCGAATGGAAGCAAAATACTGCAACCCACATACAGATTTGGATCGACAGTTGCATCATCGTCTTATAAACCATTGGAAGTTTTCTTTCTGAATGGAGATTCTGGTCAACTTTCAAAATTAACCTGATGTTCTTTTTCTTATGTTTCCATAGTGTTTATTTGTCTTGGTTTCTAGTAAATTAATACAACATATGTGATGTGCTTTGGTGCAAAAAGAAATCACCTTCATCTGCCATATACTGATGTAAATGAATGCTAAATTTTATATCCATTTTTATAGCCTTCTCATGTTATTTTAGGTACCATTATTTGTGGATCATTTTGAAGCAACTAACGTTTAGTGTTTTGTATACGATGCTTGTTTGGCATCTAGTAACAAACGTTTGCAATTTGTTTAAACGTTTCAAATTAATACGCTACTTCTAGTAACAATTACAAGCAATTGACGTTTACACTTAATCACTACATCTATGTTACCAAACACTTTTATAAAAATAATCTGCTTCGTGCCCCCACTAGTTTTACCAAAGCGCATTAGTTCTATTCAATGTTTGAATAGTATACTATATGTACCAATAGAGAAACTAAACTCTGGATGTTGATATTTTCCAAAACAAACCTGTCAACTAATTTATAGGTAAAGTCATGGATCTAAATATCATTGTTATATGGAGAAATATCAAGTGGTTCCAATACCGAAGTAGACCCAAAAAGATGTGTATGCTTAGTCAATAAGCAAGTAAAGCCTTATAAGGCAAGGAAACTTAGTTTAGCAATTTGAGATTTTTTTTTTTTTTTTTTTTTTTTTTTTTTTGGTAACCATGATTACCTTTTGGCCGACTATTTCACAGGGTTTGAACCCACCGCCACACAGACTCAAACCAAGTAAAGCCCTCCCTTTTCAAGAGGTTGGCATGGCCACTTAAGGTTGTTTGCACCTAGCAAGAATTAAACTTGAGACCTCACACATTTTAGAGTGATAGTCACAAACCCTTTTGCCACTAGATCATACTTAAGTGGTTCAATTTTATAGTTGTTCAAGAAGGTAAATTCTGCACCTTAAAAAAGACACACATACACCTGACTTTTCTCAAATATTATGCAATAAGGGTTTAAATCGACGGAGAAACCTTAACCCCATGCACCCATTTCGTAAATGTAAAATATCTCATTTTTGTCACGAGACGCGTCACGAGACTGATGAAATATTGCTTTGAGATACTAATTTGCATAAAGGTCCTCAATCTTTTTAAATGCACCCGGTTTCAAAAAAAATAAAAAATTCATATTACTTAATTGTTTAGCTAGTTTATTAATAAATGAAAAATTACTTAACTTATACTCCTTTTTGTTACATTACAATTTGAAATAGTATTAAAGCAAAATCATCCTTTTTGTTCATTTTTCTTACTTATATTACATTACAATTTGAAATATTTTGTGCAACGAATCTCTTATAGTTTTAGGTCTGTCACTGCTTATTAGTTTGTTGCATGATTATTGTTAAGAACTGAGTTCGGATTAACACTACAACCGTCAATTACAAGTAAAACAGATAGTGTGTTACAGATTCAGTTGACAACAACTCAACTAATCTACTAGACAACGTAAGAACAACTTAAGAGTCCCTCACACACAAATGAAATATCAGTTCTTAAGGCTGGGCGTAATAAGGGATACTCGACCGAGTCCCTACACATGTCTAAAGGGACGCGTCCCACAATGGAAAAAACGAGACGTGGGTCGGCTAAGCGACTGACTTGGTGTGCTTCGATTGGGGGTCCTTATTAGTTATTAGGGCTGTTTACTAGATTAAGTGGTTTGGAGATATTACTATATTAGCCACTTAATTGAGAGAGATATTTTTGTGGACCTCCCCATTAAGATTAAACAAAGATTCGGGCTCACTCTTTAAGTGGAAAAAAAAACACCCTCTCTACTTCTCAAATGATCGGACCATTATATTTATACTATTATACTATTTAATCTAACACCAAGTCAAATTGACATAAAAGGCCCTCGACTATGAACGAAGAGCTGCGGAGCCCTTCTACTTGAATGACCCATAACTATTATTGTGATGTTAACTTCAAGCGTATAGGTAAAAATAATGATCCTAATTTGCTAAATGATGAGTTGGTCTAATGGTTGGGACTTTCTTTGGTGACCTTTAGGTCTCAAGTTCAAATCCCACTAATGCCAACTTTGAGATATTAGGAAGTCCCCCCATCGGGTATTTGAATAGGCATTCCTACTTCGAGGGAGCTCTCTAGCGCGGGCCCGATTAAGACAACATAAGCTAGACCTCCCGCTGTCGAATCGCGACACGAAGTTTCAAGCGAAATTCACCTTTAAAAAAAAAAAAAATAGGTAAAAATAATGATCCTAATTTGCTAAATATTTTGATTTAATCAATCAAATTTGAAAATCAGCATTGGTTATCTGTAACTATCCCATCTGATTTTAATATTTAAAGCATATTAATCCGTTTTAAAAGCGTCCAAAACCACCTATAAAAAAAGTTGATTTCTCCAACTAACTTTCCCTCTAAATCTCACTTTTCAACAATACACTCCAACTCTTGACACATTGTTTCCCCTCTAAGTTTAAACATGACAAAACAAGCATAATGTTGATACAAGAAAGTTAAGTACCGGAATGAATAAAGTATGTTCTTAGATTGCTATATCCATCTCATTCTTATTTTGAATTCACTAAAATTGGGTGACTTAATTACTGATTGTAACTGAAAATTCCTTTACTAATTAAACGTAAATGATTGAGATTTTTCTTGTTTAGGTTATTTGGGAAAACACTTAAATATGTGCGACCTAACTATTTTTTTTTTTTTACAATTTTTAAACTTTTCACTTCACCACTATATATATTGTTTACTTATAAAAAAAAGGTTTGAACCTAAGACCTCTTTTGAGAACATCATAATGTGATTCATCACGTCAATAGGTGTGTAACACAAAAGCTTCTTAGCATGTCATCTAAGACTGTACTTCTCTTACTTAAACACGCTTAACTTCAGAGTTCTGATAAGATCCAATACAATACTACCGGTATAATAAATTGCAAAAAATGTCCATATGGTATGTTCAGATTGCAGACATAGTAAGTACCTTTTCGAAAATGCAAACGTCGTCCCAGTGAGAAATTACTGGTGCAAATATCGTCCCTGCACCAAAGTAAAATGACTAAAATGCCCCAAAATAAAATGACTAAGGGCTGTTTGATAAAATAAAATGAATTAGCGCTGAATGATTCTTAACTCTGAATGATACAAAGGCTCTGCATGACTTTGGTTCTGAGTGAAAATGAATGTTTGATACTTGTTGTGAAAATGATTTGAACGATGCAAAATTAGGAATTTAACCTTCTATCCACAATCGATCAGAATATATCGCTCGATCGCATGAAGTGACCGACTTTCACTTCAGTCGTTTGGGTTGTGGGAGATCGGTCGAGTTGGGGCATAATCCAAAGTCGGTTTATTATTCGACCGAGTTTCAAAACATACACATATAATTTCAACCTATTTAAACCGTTTCAATTAAAAAAAAAAAAAAAAAAAAAAAAAAAAACAAAAAAACTTTTCAACTATAAATACCAACCTCAATTCAAACACACACACAAACACATTCAAACATTTTTTTTGAAAGGCAACAATACATTAACTAAACAAAAGATACAAACAAAGGCATCCCACCTCAATTAATCAAGCCAATTAAAAGAGGATGAGACCCAGCAAACAAAGCTAAAACACAGGTATCAACCTATCACGAATTGAAAGTTACAAGATATTGACTAGAAATCTATGACCAAACACACACTTTAACTAACAAATGACATATGGAATATAGCAACCCAGGCCCACAAGTGCAAACAATACCCATGAAACCTGGACCACCAGTATCCATTATATGCATTTGCCAAAGTCAGGACTTTAACATTACAACATACTGAAAACGTGACAGTATGCAGACCAAATGCAGCTGACCCAAAAAAATATGTAGCAGACCCACAACTTAAAACAACTAAAAATGCAGACAACATGAATTGATTTGAACTGCATAACCAAACATCCTGTATGACATAATCAAACTGTAGAACCAAACGCCCTGTATGACAGAACCAAACATCCTGCTGCAACAGATGAAAGAACTGCAGTACCGAAACACCCAACATCCAAGCTACTCATCACAAATTGTCTTGATCGGGTCTGAACACCACATAAAGAACTTTAGAATTTGCAAGCCTTGATCGGGTCCGAACACCACTCTATCCATGATGAAATAGTTTCCTTTGCTCTATTAGAGATCCAATGAAATGAGAGAACTTGTACCTCATCAGAAATTGTCGACGTATTAGAAGCTTTATTTTCAAAAACTCTCTTATTTCTAGCATTCCAAATCATATATAACATCACCTAACAAACCGCTTGCCAAACCGTTCTTTGTTTTTTATGAAAATTTGGCAAGCCTTTGTGTTCAACAATATCTTGAAGCGCCCCAATATTAACAGTACCCATATTCCACCACTTAAAGAGTTTACCCCAAGAATCTATTACCCGAGAGCACCCTAAGAAGCAATGATCCACTGTTTCAATATCATTTCCACACTGTGGACAAAGAGTTGAATTAAGATCGATACCAATATGTTCAAGCCATGTGTAAACAGGTAATCTTCTTTTTTGTAGACGCCAAATAAAAATAAAAACTTTTCTTGGGATGAGCTTGCACCATTTTGTCTCTTGAGCCCCATCTGTTGGATTTAGGATCCTGTCATCTATCATTTCCCTAAGTCTTTTAACTGTGAAAGCACCATTGTCGTCATGTATCCATCTCCATGAATCTTCTTGCATCACATTTGGAACAAAAAAATTAGTTAGAACCGTCAATTCCTCAAAGTCTCCTAACCCTCTACCTCTTAATTCTCTAGCCCAATCCCACCTCCAATCCAATGTATCATTTCTCCACACCCTCTTATCACCAACCGTAATATATTTATTGACTTCTAGTCTATATAATCTAGGAAACTTCTCACTAAGAACCACCCCATCCCCAATCCAACAATCTAGCCAAAAAAGAGTATTATTCCCGTTACCAAGTTTTTTTTCAAAGGAGCCACAAAAATTAAAACCCAAAGTTTGAATATCTCTACCCGTCTTTACTATATCCCCCCACTTAGAACCTCTCGACATTCTATGAACACCCTCTTCATCCTTTAAACCGCCATCATTACCATAAATACTTTTAATAACTCTAACCCAAAGTCTACTACCTTCTACTCTAAATCGCCACCACCATTTACCTATCAAAGCCCAATTGGAGGCTTTTAAGCTACCAATATTTAAACCACCCAAAGAAAATTTGTTAAGAGTCACTTCCCATTTTACCCAAGATGTTTTTCTTACTTCATCATTTCCCCCCCAAAAAAAATGTTGTCTTACACTTTCTAAAGAATTAAGAACACTATTCGGGGCACGAAATAAGGAAAAGAAATATAGGGCTAAACTACCAAGTACCGACTTTATCAACGTTAATCTTCCACCATACGAGATCATCTTTGTCTTCCAATTTCCTAATCTTTTCTTGAACTTTTCCACGATAACCTTCCAACTATCACTCTTTTTCATATTTAAGCCAATTGGAATACCAAGATAAGTAAATGGCATATTTCCTGCCAAACACCCCATTCTGTTAGCAAGACCCTCAACTTCATCGCTATGAACCCCAATTCCATATAATTTTGTCTTATTTGAATTAATTTTCAAACCGGATGATTGTTTGACACACTCCATGATTCTCATAAGGTTTCTTGCATTTGATTCTTTCCACTCTCCAAATATTAGTGTATCGTCGGCATATTGGAGGTGAGAAATTGGAATATCATTCCTACCAACTTTAACCCCTTTAAAAAGACCATTTGCTACCGCATCTTTTAGAGTCACATTAAGGCCTTCCGCCGCCACAAGGTAAAGAAATGGTGAGAGAGGATCACCTTGCCTAACGCCCCTCTCCATCTTGAATTCCAAAGTGGGGGATCCATTAACAAGTACCGAAACGGAAGCCGATTTTTGGCATGTTCGGACCCACTTGCACCATCTTTCTCCAAAGCCATTTGTAAAAGCGTATTTTGAATAAAGTTCCAATTAACGCTATCATAAGCTTTTTCAAAGTCAATTTTCAACAGGAATGCTTTCTTCTTTTCTTTCTTCAGATAATCACAAGTTTCGTTTGCAATTAATCCGCCGTCAAGAATATACCTTCCTTGAATGAAGGCATTTTGTTCTTCTCCAATGACTTTACCGATCACCTTTTTCATCCTTTCAGCAAGAATCTTTGAAATTATCTTATAGTAGCAGCCAATTAAACTTATCGGTCTATAATCACTTAAACTCAACGGGTCTTGAACTTTGGGAATTAATGTTATAAAAGACGAGTTACACCCATTTGAGATGTTTCCTGTACTCCAAAACCATTTGATAGCATTCACCAAATCAATCTTAATAATACCCCAATATTTTTTCAAAAACCCGAAATTGAAACCATCGGGACCCGGGGCTTTTTTACTTCCACATTGTTTAACGGCTTCCCATATCTCTTCTTCATCGACATCTCTTTCTAAATCATCCTTTTCACTAAATGAAATTCTATTAAAATTGCTATTGATCAGACACGGTCTTACTTCATTTGTTTCCTTATAAGTATCTTTGAAAAAATTATATACTTGTGACTTTAAAGTCGTCGGGTCTTCACACCACCTTCCATCTACCAACAACCCCTTTAAACTAGTCTTTCTTGTGTTATTTCTCATGCATGCATGGAAAAACTTTGAGTTTTCGTCACCTGTAACACCCCCAATTTCGTGATATGCAGCGGAATTTAAATTGGGTGTTACTTCATGGCACAACAGTTGAATAGTAGAAAATGATCACCAATTTGGTCGTTTTAAAAGATTTATCATTCGAATATCAGAGTTTACAAAGTAAGGTCCCCGTGGTTTCAAAGTTTATTAAATAGGTTTTCGAATGATATTTATAGCCTTCATAAGTATTCGTGCTTCTCCGTGCCATCCGTGCTCATTGTGGACCTGAGATAAATACATGCTTAAAACGTCAACACAATGGTTGGTGAGTTCGTTGAGTTTGATAGAAAATAACTTTCTTTCAATGAATTTAAAAGGTGTCTAGCGGTTGTCGAAATGAATAATAGTTTTTCATGAAATCAATAATAAGATGAGTTGAATAAAAATCCACTAATGATTCATGTATGATCTCAAGTGATCATAAGTTTCCAGTCTTAAATGAAGATGAGCTACGTTGTTATACGCTCGAAATGATGTATTGGGTCAACTTTTAGGAATGACGATATACTAAGCAATTTGAGCTATCTCGAATAGAATTCTCATTTAAGTCACATATGGTAACAGTTAAATTTCAAGTACAGGATTCATAATTATAACACATAATAATCTAGAGTCTGAAATATATCAGTGTAAAGTGGTGGTTTACTAAATACAGCTGTATCCTAATATATATGAAACATTCATATATTCATAAAGTTATATTGCCCTAAGCCTCATGACACGCAAAACGTTAACAATTTCTGTAAAACGGCAGTGTCCCACCAGGGTTACTGATGGGTGTTTATAGCCCTCATGTTAATAGGTGATTTGCCAATTCCTATTTTTCTCAAATATAGTGCATCGCGACTAAATACGACTAACCATATAGGCATTCCGTCCAAGTATTTAGTGGGATAGGTCGTCAGCCTCTAACAGGTTTCGAAGCTGTTCACTATATTCGCGCTCACCGCAGTGATTAATGGCTCATGATCGAGGGACTTTATGGCAATAAAGTAAACTTAGGCAATATAGGTTTCAAGGTTCATGAATTATGCGTAATTTTAGTTTTGGCAATTATTTCTAGTGAAAATGTAGAAATGTCATAACAAAGTAACAGTACATTCATTTGTTATATGAATGCATACAATGAGTCTCAGTATCATATTACATCAAGTAGTTGAAAATGTTATCTTCCAAGTTCCGTGTTTAAGCTATGCAAGCAGTTTGTACATACAACGAACATATATTCCTCTCAAAGGTGATTCAAACATGTAAGGCATAGTGGATGATTTTGAGTAAATCATAAGAGTTTTATATAAGTAACTTAAAACAGTTAAAGCATGTATCTCCCCCAAAAGAGTTACTAAAAACGAGTGTTAAAAGTAGGGGCCACGACTCACCTGAAGCGTATCTGACAAGACGAAATTATAAGATCAAGTAAACGATCACGGAAACTTCTTCAATACGAGACCTGAATATAAGCGAAGTCTAAGAGTCTAACTTACTACTAATAACGAATGTGGAAAGGAGAAATCGTGTAACGATTTGATCGGTGATGTGAGTGTGATATGCTTAAAATGCCTCAAGTTAAAAATATATATCTATAGTATTATCTTGATTCTTTTATCAATCGACCCAAAATATTACTTTTTCAAAATATGCAAAAAGGATATGCAAAGTGAAATCGCTAATATTTCTAATAACGAAACTTAATTAATGCACAACCTAAAATGTAAAATGCATATGTAATGAGGGTGAAAAATAGAAAATAAAATAAGAATGTCAAGTAAATTAATTGGTCCTTGCCCTTTTCAGATTGTTATTCTTTTTTACCCTAACTGCGATTGCGTTACGTCGTTAGTCCTCGGTTAAGTCCATAGTCCATAATAGTCCAATAATTGTCCATATGTCCATATAAGGCTTGGAATTCAATAATTTGTCAAATAATACCCTATATGTTCTGTTTTTATAGATTTAGTCCTTGCTTTAGAGGGTTGACAGTTTTAGTCCTTCTAGGTGTTGTCGCGTTACATTTTTAGTCCTTTTCATACAAGAATCATGGGAAAAATTATCTAAAAATTTCTGGAGTTTATTCAGGTTTATTAAAACTTAAGTCAACTGCTTATTTATGAAAATACCTTATTTTTATCTTATTGGGCTTATTAACGAAATATACATAGGCCCGTTAAGAAATCGAGAGGCGAGGGCATGAAAATAGTTTTGGGCTTGGACTTGGGCTATTTTTATGATTCTAAAAATATGCCATATGGGCCTGTTGGCCTGTTTAATTGTAAATTCTTATTGGGCTGAATATAAGCCCAACCGAAAATTAAATAATTTCTGAAAATGTTATATTTAGATACTAGCGAGTCAGTTTTTAAACGAGTGATTTTGAGGGTCGAAAAGATCTTATAAGGTCGAACTCAAAATACAAAATAAGTAACTAGCTGGGTGGTCTATCGAATGGTGCAAAAATATGTGGTCGTTGCTTGTTCAAATCGTGAGTAAATAAATCCTGAGTTGCGCCAGTCGCACAAGTGCAACTGGAAACATTTGAAAATAATCTAAGTCTCTTTTTTTTAAGGCAATTGAGTAGCGTTTAAAAAGGGTTCGTTTTGAGTGTCGAGATGAGCTTATGAGATCGATGTTAAAACACGAAAGATGTAGTTTTCCAGGTGTACTATCGAGGTGAGCAAAAATATTGGGTTATTAAATGTACCAATCGAAATATATTCAGGCGTGAGTTGGCTGGGTCGCATGGTTTGAAACTGAAGATCTCTAAATATTTTCTAAGTGTTGATGGTATGTATGTGCTGGCCAGTTTACTTTAGCCAAATTAGGACTAGTAAATGAGCTTATTAATGCACGTTATATTTATGAAACTTTTAGCTCGTTGTAAGGTCTATTAGGTGGGGTAAAAACATTGGGTGGTCGTTAGTCTATATTTTGTTTTACGAGGCCGTGAAAGTCGCGAGTTGAGACAGATTTTTACTATTAAATACTTGGTGAATTTTGTAATGTTTGCATGATTTTGTACGTTTGAAGCATGATCGAAAAGGGTTCAAATGATGCATGCAACCACGAAATAAATGTGAGATGTGTGTGATTCGTGACTCCTAGGCCTTCCGCAAGGAAGGCTAGTCACTTGTTGTGTTCTATATGCTATCGTATACGTAAATAAATAGTCAAGATAATACATGCTCGAGTAAATGACATATGTGGTGCATGGAGACTAAAATGCGTATGATATGAAATGAACGAGAGGTAGTAGGTACTTACTACACCCTTTTGAAGGTGGTGGAGACTTGCATGGGATCGGTTGAACACATGGGTGAGCAACCCTCTTGTTGGAATTCGTTTGTACACGTATTCTTTGTAACCCATTTAAGTTTAAATGGTGCAAAAAGGGTTGAGTATGTGTAAGAGAGGTGAGGGTGAGAGGTGGTAAAAGGGTTGTAATGTTCGAATAATAACACAAGGAGAAAGTAGGCAGTAGGCTTTTAGCGAGCTCAATGCATGTTTTCAAGGGTTTAGTTCTTACCCGTATTGTTTCTTTAAAGGGAGATAAACATTTATGGGTTTGCAAGTTGTATTGTGAGAGTGAAATGAGTGAATGTTAGGTAGGGCAAGTGACTAGAATGAGTAGAATTCATAGAAGGAATGTCACACGTTTATATTGACCATTAGAATTCAACCCAATTATTGGTAGTTACTATAGCCGAAGGGACACCTAGGCTAGTTGTTCTGACAGTAGGAGATATTTTAGATATGGTTCTTTTGGTAACATTTTATCTTGTGTTTGTAGGTATACGTTTTGTATTATACTAGTTTGACAAATAGAGCTAGCGATTCACCACCTTCTATTGCAGTCGTAACTGTCTTCTAAACAGTCTATTATGTTAAAAATAGTATTAGTGAGACATAGAAACAATCGGGAATTAATTTGGTTGAGTTTCGATGGGTTACGTATATCGGTTTGGGTTAAAATGGGACAACTAAACGAGTCCTGGAAATCTTAGCAATGTTTGACTTCTATTTCTGGAATTTGGCACATGTAAAGTCTAGTGGGTCGTGAATAAGACGGTGCAAAAATATGGACAAGTCGTGTTTAATAATCGGAATAACTCGAGCTATTTTAGAGAATGCATGATAGTCGAATGCACTAAATATTCACAGCAAGGACTTTGGGTTTTGAAGTTGGATTTGTGGGGCGTGGACTGGGCTGAGGGTCCAATTGGTTTGTAGCTTAATTAATTTTGGTGTGTGTAATGAAATATGTGTTGTATAATTAAATGTAATTGGTGAAATATAAATGTGATTAATGTATAATCGTAACCAAGTTATAGGTTGATGCGTGGTTTTGTAACCTTACAACAGGTTTTACCTCTCGAGGGATCTCAAGAGGCTTACAACCCCACCAGGCAGTGTACCTGACCGATGTAGTATAGTGTAGTGGTAAGTACGGGGGATTGATCGTTCTCCACAGGGAATAGTGTTCGTTAGGTATGAAAGACTACTCTAATAGGTCTAAGGGTTGAGGAAGATTCTTTTTATGTTTTTATATTTTTTTATGAAAGCAAGTAAAATCTCGGTTTTGAAAGAGTGGGCGGAATTAGTTGCTAGTCAACTAACCCAAATAACTACAAATGCAAATAAAATAAATAACTGAAAATAAAATGTTGGTGAGAAACTTATGTGTAGAGAAATGTGTTTACTTAGATTTCCTTACTCCCTAACTATCTTTTACCGGTTAATTAGTGTGTATTAGTCGCGTGGATGACGGGTGTATTCCTTAATACCATTCGTGGGGTGGCGTACTTACTTCCCCAACTCTACAAGCTCCTACTTCACTCCTATGTCGAGCCGGCTAGGAAGCTCCTAACATGGGATCACTAGAATTTGCTTGTGCATTAAATACAACCATAAAAACCTTTAGTACGCATTTGGTTCATGTTTCTTAAGACGTTCAAGCAAGTTACCGAATAGGAAGTTAGCCAGTTTTCTTAAGCCTAACATAGATAAACAATCATCCAATACAACTAATAACACACTAATAACCAATAATCAATAGCTAGGTTTCATTAGATCTAAGCAAACACAAGATAAATTTAGCCTAACATGTTAATCAAAAGACAAGAATAAGATAAAATCAAACAACACATAGACATATTGAATGATTAATTGATAACTTATCTTCAATGTAACATGGAAGATCTCAAGGCAAAAAGCCTTGAAAAAGAAGCTAAATTCGTCTTAGGGTTTTCTCCCAAAATTCCACACACTAAGTTCTCTCCTAATGACAAAAAATTAGAAAACTATATATAGATTTTTACATCTGACGGCGTCACGTTATGGAGTGTGACGCCGTCACCTCGCCGCTTCTAGGGTTCCCGGATGACCTTCTTGACGCCGTCCCTCTTTAGCTCTTCCAAAATCCATTCTGGCTTATCAAGGCTTGACGCCGTCGAACCTTGAACGTGACGCCGTCCCTCTTTGATTTAAGCCGTGACGCCCTTGATCAAGTTAAAGCGTGACGCCGTCAGAATTCACATGCTATTTTCACTGGCTTATCATGAGTAAATTTCACGTCCACCTTTTCTTGCCAAGGCATGACGCCGTCCAGAGTAAATTGTGACGCCGTCAAAGGTAACTTTTGGCCGATTTTTGAGACTTTGCCGTTTTCTTCACTTTTATGCTCTAAAAACGTCCAAAATGCCTCCTTTTCCAGATTTCTCCTCAAAAGTACCTAAAATGACAAAAGGAACGATTTAGGGCAATATTTGATCAAATAAATACGATTTAGGGCTTAAATGACCCCTTAAAAGCGGTACACTTTTCGCTTCATCAAATACCCTTACACTTGAGATTTGCTTGTCCTCAAGCAAATGCGCTTTTATTCTAATCAAAATACAAGTTAGGGGTCATTTAATGCTAACATAAAAGTAATTACAACAAATAATCGTTCCACTTCAATCATAATAAGCACGGAGATTACAAACTAGCACCTCACAAGTAGTGTTTAGATACTCACATCTCTCAAGTGTCATCAAAATAAATCTCATAAATGAAAACGGATAATATCTCTCACTACCTGTCATAGCAAATAGATTACCATAGGCTTGGGAAAGGATCGAAAACCTCCTCCACTAGGCGTAAGCACCAAAGATAAACTATCAAAGAGGGCTTTTAAATGGGTTATAACGTTAGGTGTAGGGAAAAGGAAAACACGGTTTTGTTGGATAAGGGATATTTTACTGGTGGCGAGTTAAAGATCTTGATCAATTACATGTACTATACAATGTTGCTAAGCCAAGACTAGACTCGATCTTAAGCTAGAAATGAAATAACAAAAACAAAAACAAAAACATAAAACAAACATAAAATGAAACGGGATGGTAGTCCGTATGTTTTTTCTATTTTTCTTTTTCTCATTTTTTTTTGTGTTTTTCTTGATTTTTCGATTTTTTTTTTTTTTTTTTTTTTTTTTTTTTGCATACACTTTTGCCCTACCATCCAAAATAATACATCATAGGGGCATTGCATCCCCCTTACACTTGAACTTTTACATAACTTTACAAATACTAATCTAATGACTCGAATTAAGATAATTGAAAAACTTGGAGTACTTTTAAAATATTTAGCACATATGGGGGTAATAAATGATGTTCTTCCCCATTACTCTATTACACTAGTACTTTACCCATGAGTCCCAATCGTCCCAAAACAATATGTACAAGGATATGACTCGACTTAGCAACCATGTAATCAACTAGATAATTAACTTGGGTTTAAACAAATTTGTAACAATAATGCACTAAAAATGAGTGCATACAAGGTAGGCTAAGGCGATTTGGGTGTACATTTAAGTGGGGTGTAACAAATTCTTCCTTTAAGTAAAATGCTTAAAGGTCGAAACGAAAAGATAGGCTCTGAGGGGTGTACTAGGGTATCGTGTACTAAAAATGAGTACAACGCAAAGGGTGTGGGAGAATTACTTGACCAATGTAGCCAAAGTAATTATAACAAAAACACAGGTGTAAAACAATGGGTTAATCCTAATGCCTCTTATCATGTAGTAAATCTAACTACACGAATGTAGTCTCACTTGTGGCCTTGGAATGGTCCTAACGCAAGTTCTAGAATCTAAGTGCTACCGGTACACACATCATAGCATAAATGCTTTTCCTACCAATTCTAGGGGCGAACCTCACATATTTGGGGGTGGAAAAATTTTTAGTGGTACGGTTTTTTGTGCTAGTCATATAACTCCTATCCGTGAGACGCTCATTAAGATCAAAGTTTCACTCCTATATGTTGTAAAAAATTTTAAATTTGGCACTAAAATTGCCTTAACAGGTATTTCTCTCAGTTTTATTACACATCTACCATTAAACAAACAAAAGTCAAGCGTAATTGTATTCTCTAAAATCGTACTTTTACCCTCCCCTTACACTTAAGATGAACATTGTCCCCAATGTTCAAATAACAAGATGTAAAAGCATAAAGTAAAAGAATGAAATCAAATACTCCCCTGATTCGCTCGGTGGATAGTGAAATTACACGGTTAGATCTTCCTCCAAGGTAATGTTGAAGCTCCATGACTAATGCATCGCCAAAAGCTTGATTCAAAACATTTCCTTGTCCAAAATAACCTGTTAAACCTGAGAAAACAAACACGAAAACCAGCATAACATCGGCGGGATAAATCTATATATAAGGATATAATGCTTGTGGAATGATAATTTTGCAGATTCCTGGAGATTATAAGTTGGAGATTTTAATAAAAACTTTTTAAAAACAAAACTTTCAAAAATTTCTGAAAATTAAATCTGACGCCGTCAGGTTATAAACCCTGACGCCGTCAGAAATGACCTGACAAAAATTTTCATTTTAAGTTTCCGGAAAATTTCTGGAAAAACCTTTACCTTACTTCCTGGAATTCCTGCAAAACATCATTATGACTCGATACAAGCATTTGACTCAAACAAATACGAATATGTATGTTAACTTATTATTATTATGATTCATGTTCATTTGTGTTCTAATAAACCGATTTAAATTTCCCTTACACTTATCTTTTGCAAAATACCTTTATATGTAGTTAAGACGAAGTTAAAAACAAAATAAAGCATTTTCACAAATTAGTTTTTGAACATGAATCAATAATGATAAAAATTAAACACACATACGGAAACAAATAAAAACAAACAAACAAACAAATAAACACACAAAGCAAATAAATAAAATAAAGCTTGGGTTGCCTCCCAAGAAGCGCTTTTCTTTATTAACGAGTCTTGTAGCTAGACTCAAAGTCACGGGGTCTACGTTTTTCCGTTTTGCTTCTCAATTGCCCCTCTAATCATCCTAACAACCTCCATATCAATTTTGTATTTAGGTCCAAGGTTTAAGCAATCTTTATAATAAAGGCTTCTCTTATTCCAAACATGGTCCATGCCTTTTTCTTTATCCTCTTCATTGATGTCCTCAATCGCACCAATGTTGTCCATGTCGAATCGAGGCACAAAACGAAATTCATTAACCCGATAAGGCATCCTATATGTGATCCTATCTATGTGATTAGAAAACTGAACCGTGCCTTTCAAACGGTCATACCTTAAATTGGATGCTTCGATAAATGGCTTACCTAACACAACGCGAGATAGGCGGCAGTCAACAACACTTGCCATATCTTCTAAAATCATGAAGTTGGTGACAAAGGTAAAGTTCCCAACAAGGATATGTATATCCTTAATCCTTCCAACGAAGTTGCAAACTCCGCCTGGACACTTGGGGTCCATCCTAGGCTCAAGTGGTGTGTTTATGATTTGGCTATAAAGGCCTGAGGACATAACGTTGATTGGGGATTCACAGTCAATGTAAGCATGCTCAACGTATTGGTACCCAATCATACATGGTATCTTCACATTCCCGGGATCACCTCTCTTAATCTTTGGGTCAATTCTAACAAAAGGTGGTCGAGGGTTATCAACTAGGTTGTTATAGTAAGCAATCTCCTCCTTAGTGGGGTATTCATTGAAACAATCATCCAACCTAGGATCTACCTTCACTTCCTCAATTTTCTCAATCAACTTATCAACCGTAAGATTATTACGTTCTAAGTAATTATCTGAGTATATGGCGGTCCCTAAGTTGTTCAAGGCATAATCAAGCTCTATATCAATCATTCTACTGAGCTCCCTGAGCTCACTAATCTCATTCTCAAGTTGGCTACGCAACAAAGCCACTTCGCCAGGTGTAAGGGGTGGATTCGCGTTTTCCATAATGGCAAACTGAATAGTCAATGAAAATCTGTTACGAACAAAAGCACAAAGAAAATAGATAGACTAAAGAATACCTAGAAAAATAAAATAAAAATCTCACTAGAAAGGAATTTAGTGAGTAGACCTAATAGAAATAAAAATTCAACCTAAACAATAACTATTCCCCGGCAGCGGCGCCAAAAACTTGATGCGTGGTTTTGTAACCTTACAACAGGTTTTACCTCTCGAGGGATCTCAAGAGGCTTACAACCCCACCAGGCAGTGTACCTGACCGATGTAGTATAGTGTAGTGGTAAGTACGGGGGATTGATCGTTCTCCACAGGGGAATAGTGTTCGTTAGGTATGAAAGACTACTCTAATAGGTCTAAGGGTTGAGGAAGATTCTTTTTATGTTTTTATATTTTTTTATGAAAGCAAGTAAAATCTCGGTTTTGAAAGAGTGGGCGGAATTAGTTGCTAGTCAACTAACCCAAATAACTACAAATGCAAATAAAATAAATAACTGAAAATAAAATGTTGGTGAGAAACTTATGTGTAGAGAAATGTGTTTACTTAGATTTCCTTACTCCCTAACTATCTTTTACCGGTTAATTAGTGTGTATTAGTCGCGTGGATGACGGGTGTATTCCTTAATACCATTCGTGGGGTGGCGTACTTACTTCCCCAACTCTACAAGCTCCTACTTCACTCCTATGTCGAGCCGGCTAGGAAGCTCCTAACATGGGATCACTAGAATTTGCTTGTGCATTAAATACAACCATAAAAACCTTTAGTACGCATTTGGTTCATGTTTCTTAAGACGTTCAAGCAAGTTACCGAATAGGAAGTTAGCCAGTTTTCTTAAGCCTAACATAGATAAACAATCATCCAATACAACTAATAACACACTAATAACCAATAATCAATAGCTAGGTTTCATTAGATCTAAGCAAACACAAGATAAATTTAGCCTAACATGTTAATCAAAAGACAAGAATAAGATAAAATCAAACAACACATAGACATATTGAATGATTAATTGATAACTTATCTTCAATGTAACATGGAAGATCTCAAGGCAAAAAGCCTTGAAAAAGAAGCTAAATTCGTCTTAGGGTTTTCTCCCAAAATTCCACACACTAAGTTCTCTCCTAATGACAAAAAATTAGAAAACTATATATAGATTTTTACATCTGACGGCGTCACGTTATGGAGTGTGACGCCGTCACCTCGCCGCTTCTAGGGTTCCCGGATGACCTTCTTGACGCCGTCCCTCTTTAGCTCTTCCAAAATCCATTCTGGCTTATCAAGGCTTGACGCCGTCGAACCTTGAACGTGACGCCGTCCCTCTTTGATTTAAGCCGTGACGCCCTTGATCAAGTTAAAGCGTGACGCCGTCAGAATTCACATGCTATTTTCACTGGCTTATCATGAGTAAATTTCACGTCCACCTTTTCTTGCCAAGGCATGACGCCGTCCAGAGTAAATTGTGACGCCGTCAAAGGTAACTTTTGGCCGATTTTTGAGACTTTGCCGTTTTCTTCACTTTTATGCTCCAAAAACGTCCAAAATGCCTCCTTTTCCAGATTTCTCCTCAAAAGTACCTAAAATGACAAAAGGAACGATTTAGGGCAATATTTGATCAAATAAATACGATTTAGGGCTTAAATGACCCCTTAAAAGCGGTACACTTTTCGCTTCATCATAGGTTTAGTAGTTTTAATTATAATGTGTAATTCGTGTAGTATAAATTTAGTGTAAATGGAATTTTTGTGAATCACCGAGTCCCGAGGTACGTGTTGTCATTTAATATATGTTGTCAAAACGTAATGTGGTAATGATAACAATAAAAGAAAAAATTTAAATTTTCCCGTAAAAATGGGTTTTGTTAAACGGTAACTCGAGGTTATTATTAATTAACAAGGATTATCATAACGGGTTTTCGTGGAATCCTACATCACCTTCCAATGCCCACTTTGATCTCGCTTTTTGTTTGATCATATCATTCTTACATTTATCTTTTTCAACCCACCCTTTACACGCCTCTTTCTATCTCTCCAATTCCACTTCATCAAGATCTCTTGATTCGGCAATTAACTCCCATTTTGTAGCTTCATTCTTAAGACTTTCTATTTCATGCAAATCACCACCAAACTTGATTTTACTCCAAGATTTCAGACCTTCTTTCACATTTTTCAACTTATCTCTAAATCTTGAATCAGGATTCACTGAAAATACCATTTTTTCCCAACAATCTTTAACTATATCTTCGCATTCTTTTTCTTCCATCCACACATCAAAACATCGAAATGGTTTAGGACCAAAATCAATAGTTTTATCCATGAGAACTAGCGGGCAATGATCCGAGAGCTTTCTTTCCTTTGCAATAACCACAAGAGACAACCAGCTTTGACAAAAAGTAAGTTTATTAAGAACCTATCAATCTTACTAAACTTTAAACCATCATCACTTATTCTCGTGAACTTTTTCCCGCCCATTGGAATGTCAATCAAACAATCACCATTTATAAAGTTATTAAAGTTTAACGCTCCCCTTTTATTAAATCCTGAATTCCTTCTTTCATCCCTGTTTCTTACCTCATTAAAATCTCCAAAAATACACCAAGCCGCATCAATCGAATTAATGATCCTAGATAATTTCAACCAAAGATTTGCCTTTTGTTGTATATCATGAGAACCATAGACATTTATGAAACCTACCAAACCATTTTTCCCTTTCCAATTTCCCACGACTGCAAGATACCCCTCTTCACCCATCGCCTTTGTTTCAACAAAACACGTGTTATCCCACATCAACAATATCCCACCCGCACTTCCTATAGCATCAACTTTTGCATATCCAAAATCTTCCGACCCCCACATGTATTGAACTAAAGGCTCGTTTAATTGATCCATTTTTGTTTCTTGTAAGCCTACAACTACAGGTTTTTCAATTCCTACAAGTTGTTTAACCCATTTAGCTTTTCCTTCCGTACCCTAACCCCTAATATTTTGAGATAAGATCTTCATAAAATTAGCACTTTAAAAATGAACAACTACTGCTACACCCAATCACCCTTTCTACCATAATAAAACGTTTTTAGTGTCTCCCCCCATTTATATCCCCACCCTTATCAGACTTTTCTATTCCCATTCCTCCTATATTATCTCCCCATACAAATCCAAGTTTTCCACCAACCATTCTTACCTTGATTGTTTCACGAGAAGAAGAAGATACATGAGTTCTCTGCGAGTCACTGACCGAGTCCACATCCGCAGCTATCGTACCAACTGATTCACTCCTGTTCGGCTGAGGTACTGTTTGTGCATCTCCCCCATCTTGTTCGTTATTGTTGTTGTTTGTAGTATCGATTGGGACTGTCCTCGGTATACCATTTGTATTGGCTTCATTATCATCAGATGACCCTTTATTCGATCTCGATCTCGCCTCCACTGACTGATTAAGGTTATTCATCTTTGCCCGTTTCTTTAGGATATTGAAACTCAATCTTCCCCCACACCCTTTGTTTCTTTCGTTGACTGCCCCTTTCTTCTTCATCACTTTATTTTTTTGTTTGGAAGATGTGCCCTCATTGAAGTGTTTTTTGTTTCTTTTGGCAATACTAATTAAAGTATCTTGTAAATTACATGAGTCTTCACTCTCAACTTCTCTTGATTCTGATCCGTTACTTGGTATCTCCATGGCCTGCTCATTGAATGCTTCATTAATGGGCTGTTTTTCATTATTCTTGTCAAAGTATGCACCATCTTGTATTGGGCTAACAGTGGCTCCATCAGGCCCTAAAGGAACAGGTCCACAAGCATTCAAATTTAACTTTGGAGCGCTTTTGTTTACACCACCCACCAACTCTTCTACAATATCTTTATTTGACCTTTTGGTGTTTTCAATACTTTTCTGAAATTTCATGCTTTTATCATCTCTCACATCTTCCTTTTGTGTCTCAGTATCCATTTCCATGTGTACCTCGTTATCCCCAACCGTTGACCCATCAATGTCACCACTTTTATCATTCAACTTTGCTGTACCCTCTTGTTGTACTTTGTCCATATCTCGAGAACCAACAGGACCGCCGTCTTCATCTTCTCCGTCACCGGCGTCAGAAAATTCCGGTAATGAGATTTCTGAAGAGTATCGACTATCGTCATCATTTTCTCGCTTTCTAGCCATCCATCCATCTTCAGCCAAATGTTCGTTGATACGGACCATTCTTGTTTCCCCATTAAAGACTAACACTTTTGTTGTGTTGATTTTTTCCATACACTTTGTTAGTATCAAGACTCTTCCTGCCCGAACGTCAGATGTACTATCGAAATCACAGTTTGCAAATTCAGTTGGTGTCCCCCACTCGTCTGCGACTTGTCGGAAAGTGCTTTCCGACCAACCGTGTATCGGTGCACCTTGGATATTAATCCAACAAAGTCTTTTTGTTTGCTTCCATTCTCGAGTCCATAATCTTAAATTATCAACCCATTGGTGTAGACCATGATTGACATCAAATACTATCTTTTGAGCAGTCTTTCTTGAGCTACATTTGAAAAGAACATCAAGACCACCTATTAACTTTGTTTCAAACTCTTCCATCCCTTCTGCTTCACATAAGTCTCCGATAGAATCAAGTAAGTCTACGTCTTTTACCGACCCCACTATGGACGACCCTAAATACTCTTCTTTTTCTTTGTTAACTTGGAAGTTTACTACTTTAAACTTGACTGCTTCAGTTTGCTTGTCCTTCGTTTCGTTACCTCTGTGGTCACCATGTTTCCTTTCGTTAGTATTACCCCCAACAACTTCACTATACAATCTTGTGTCTTTTTTTCCCCATGTCTGCTGTGGTCGAGCTTCCCATCTCCTTGCCCCCTGTTATCAGTTTCTTTTCTTTCTCGAGCCCCCCCATTTGCTAAGAACCCTCTGATCTTAAAAGATCCGACCCATGTATCATTAATCATCTTCTCCAATCTTGCATCATCGATGGTGTTTTTGTATCTTAAGAATCCAAATCTTGACCCGTTTTTTAGTCTACTGGTTGCTATGTAAATATCTTCCAAGTTACCATACTTTCTAAATATTTCCCACATATTCTTCACTTCCCACTAAACTGGGAAGTTAAAGAACATGAATGAGATCGATTTGTTGTGGTGAAAGTGACGTTGATGTTGTCGGTACCCTAAGTTTTCCCTAACCCCTTTTCCTAAATGACCACCCTTGATCCTTCTAAACACACTTTCTCTCACTAAATTCTTTCTCATTTCACTTTCTCTCACACAATATTCAAGTGCATGATACACATTCAAACATACACACAAACACATTCAAAATCGAAATTCAAGATCGAAACTCAACATTCAAAACTGCAAATGTCTCGCAAAGATTTCTCTCAACAATTCCCCAGTTCTCCTCGCAAAGATTTCTCCCAACAATTCCCCAGTCCTCCTCGCCAAGATATCTCCCAACAATTCCCCAGTCCTCCAAATGAAGTTTATCACACTCCACCAGAGGATATCTTTCTTGTGTTGCAACCGGAAAATGAACCGGTGAACACTCCATCGGTTGTCGAACAACAACCGGAAAATGCATTTGGACTCACGGAGGATGAACTCCGACTTCTAGAGCAAGATTTGGAAGTCAGGAGACAAATAGAGGAACAAGAACTACAAGAAGAAGCTGCTCGTTTGGAGCAGGAAGCCAGGTATGAAGAACAACGGAGGAAGAACTGGTTTGACATAATGAAAAGAAAATATTATGCTGGCGAGTTTACGTCGTCTTCGAGTGAAGACGGTTGGGTTTCAGATGATTCCTTTTCTTAATTTGTAGTTTTATTTTCATGTATCGTAGTTTGTTAATCTTTAATTTATGTAATGTTTTTATTTTTAATGAATTTTAAGTTTTTTGTTTAAAATGTTTGAATTAAAAAAATAAAAATAAATAAATAAAATAAAAAAAAATAAAAAATCTGTCATCGACTGTGATACTTTGGTCATGTCTGGTCGCCTGAGAGAGAAAGCTGACGTGGCAGCCGATGACCCATGTCACTTTGGTCATCGACTGTGACTAGCCTTACAAATTTAACCTTTTGTCATACATGATTGGATTTTATTATGTTTTTTGGAAGAAAACATACAAACTGAATTAATAAGTTATTAAACTACGTGAGTTCTTTAATCTCATAAAATTCCAATATTAACTGAAATACAAAATTATCAGTATATAATCTTCACACATAAGCTTTTTTATCTAACTCAAATTGTTGTCTTTCGTCTTCACTTTTCTTAACAACATTAACACGTATGCTTATGAGTAACAAAACTTGGATCATGTTCAAAAAATCAAAACTTTGATTGACCAAAAACAATTCGTACCCATTTCATTAAAAAAACGTAACTACTACCGCAAAGTCGAATTCATTTGTCAACAATACGCAACAATTAGATGAAAGTGATAACAAAGAAAAGTCAAATGATAATGATGACGATAAATCGAAAAGACCTGACACTATACTTTGTTTTTAAATTAATTACTCCCTTGTGGAATGGAGGGAGTAAGAGCACACGGAGTGGTATGCGGGTTGGCAACGGGCTGGTTTAACTCGCTGGGGAACACCGCCGCCGACCCAGCGGGTTGCCCAGCGGTTTGATTTGCACGGGTAGAGTAACCAGCAGCGGGCTGGTGAATTTGCTTCTCAATTTGACCGTTACATTCTATTAAAAAAAAAACTATCCTACCCAAGTGATCCATCTCTTCCCTTCCACACCAAAAGACAGCCAACCATAACCAAAAAAAAAACCGGCGAGTCATGGATGCTTGGAGAGGAAAAAAAAAACCAGCGAGTCATGGCTCCATGGCTCTTACAACACTTGCTTGGTCCTTGTTTTGCTTTTCTTCTCTTCGACAAAACAAAAAGCAGAATAATTTGTTGGCTCCTTTTTGAGTCTTCGTGAATTAAAGGTGAGATAGATGAATGTTTATGGGAGGAATAGGTGTATTGGCTGAGAATCTATGAGTTTAATAGCATTCTTTTGAAGTTAGCAACAAAGGGGTTTTGATATTATATTTAGAATTCTTGAATGAACCAACAAGAATATGGGATACACTAGTTTTTTTGAACAGAGGGATACACTAGTTGAATTAAATGAAAAATTTTTTTTTGGGAGGGTTGAAAAAGTGACGAATGCCTAAGAATTAAGTTAGGAGGGTTGAAGGAGTAAAATGAGTTGGAGAGATGTGATTGGAGGGATTTGGGAGGGTTGAGTATTTTCACTACATCACTCCGTATACCCGGAGGGAGTAATGCAACATAGTGCGTGAGCGTGGCTTTGAAAAAAGAAAAAAAAAGATGGTAAATTTTGATAAAACAGGTGCTGTACCTTATAGGGACCCATATCAAGCAAAATAATTCAGTAGCAACTGTAACAATTAAGGTGCATTAAATTTTCTATCAAACAAAAAAGCCTTTGACACTGAAGGCAAGGGTATTTTAGTCACCTCACTTTGAAGCAGGGACGATTTTCACTTTCGAAAGATAAGATAAGGACTGCGATTGCAATGTGAATATACTAAAGGGATGATTTTTGCAATTTAGGCTTTAAGTTGGAGTATTAAACAACCAATCATTATCATCAAATCCTAATTATTCAAACAACACTCGTTAATCTCATAGTAAAATATTTATCTAAAGCAACCATAAACCTTGATTATCTCGACACTTACACTACACTCCACCTCTTATTAACTCATTGTTTTCTCCCCATAGATCCACATACACTCTCCAATGACACCTACCACCATCATCACCACCCTCCTCCTCATCATCACCATTACAACCACTGCCACGTCATCACTCCACCACCACCACCAACACCTCACCACAGACCCAACAACCACCACTCTCACCACCACCACAACAACCCATCCCACCACCTACTTCCAAGTCACAAAACCAATACCACTCCCAAACACCCACCCTATCACCACCACCATCCTCCACCATGATTTTGCATACACCTATGGCAGCCCACCAGTCTCAGCCCCTTACAACCCACCTTCCCAAAATACCCATTTCAAGAAAATCATCCTTGAGTGGTCTGCCACGTGTAAAGGCCGCCAGTTTGACAGAATCTTTGGTGTTTGGCTAGCTGGCGTTGAGCTTCTTAGAAGCTGCACCGCTGAACCACGTGTCACTGGGATTCAGTGGACTGTCACTAAAGATGTCACTAGGTATCACTCTTTACTTATGCAAAAGAATCTTACTTTAGATGTTTTTTTAGGGAATATTGTTGATGCTACTTATACTGGTGTCTATCATGTTAATGTGAGTATGCATTACTACCCCTTCGAAAAAGATAGTAAATTTAGTAACTTTAAGGATGTTCGGGGTGATTCGGGTGAAAATTGGGCGGATTTGGTCATACCCATTTCGCGAAATAAGCCGTTGAATGATGGGTTGTGGTTTGAAGTGGTGAACGCGACGGATGTGCAAAGGAAGGAGTTTGTGGTGCCGAGGAATGTGTACAAGGCGGTTTTGGAAGTATATGTTTCGTTTCATGAGAATGATGAGTTTTGGCCGACGAATGTGGTTAATGAGTATATTAGTGATAATAATTTGACGGGTTTGCCTGGGAATGGGCCATTTAGGGAAGTTGTGGTTAGTTTGGATGGGGGTGTGGTTGGGGCTATTTGGCCGTTTACAGTTGTTTATACGGGTGGTGTTAATCCGTTGTTGTGGAGACCGATTACTGGTATTGGGTCGTTTGATTTGCCTAGTTATGATATTGAGATAACGCCGTTTTTGGGAAAAATTTTGGATGGGAAGTCACATGAGATTGGTTTTGGTGTTACGAACGCGTTGAATGTGTGGTACATTGATGCTAATTTACATTTATGGTTAGATGAAAAGAGTGAGACGACAAGTGGGAAACTTTTGACACAAAAGATATCACCGCTTCATGTTTCTTTGGTGTCAAATTACACGGGGTTAAATGGAACGTTTGTTACTAAGGTCACGAGGTCATTAAAGTCAACAGGGTGGGTACAATCTTCATTAGGGAAGATAGTAACCGAATCAGGTCAAGACTTTGATTATAGTAATTTTATGGTGATGACAAAAAATGGTGATGCACAACTTGTTAATCAAAGAATCGAGTTTAACGACACCGTGAGTGTTAAAAAGCCCGCCTCCGTGAGTGTAACAAAATCTTTAAAGGCGTTTGCTTTTTTTATTGATTCGGATACAGTTGACAAAGGGAATGGAAGTTATGTTGCGGTTGCAAATATTACTTTAGGTTTCAATGAGAAAAAGTCTGAAACTTCAGGTTCAAAAACTTTATCGAGTGTTCTTGAAAATGTGCAAAATGGTCAAGGGTCGATGCTTGTGAAGGGAAATTTGGTGGTTAGCGGACTGGGGAGTACACAAGAAACATATAAATATACCGACGATAAATATTGCTACTTTAGGAATGTAAGTAGCTCAAATTACACGATTATTTATGATAAAGAAGGTGATACATGCAGTAAAAGGAAAAAATCAAGACTCGGTTTATTAGTAGCTGATCGTCATGCCATTTAAACTGTCTCTATCTTTTTCATTGGGTTTCAGTTACTGTGTTTTTTTTCTTTTGGTTGGATTGTATCATTTCCTTTGGTTCATATTATGCACGAATTTTATTTATGAGAATACTGTGAAAGTTTTATGAGCAATGGGATATTGGTAGGAGTTTGATACATGCATTGTTTAGAAACATATGTTTGTAACGCGGTCCTATTCCTGGTTATGACAATTAGAGGTGGCAAAATGGGAGGTTGGGTAGCGGGTTAGAACGGGTTGGGTAAACTAGAAACACTTTTTGTCCAATTTTGTATAATAGGTTAGTATGCCAAATATGATTACGAAAATCATTTTTTTTAGCAGTAATCTAGTTTTCTGTCTAAAGTAATTTTGGAGGTCTTAAGCAGTATACATACACACTCGACAGCTTTCGAGTTTCGACCACTTTGATATGTTTCCCGTTTGTATGCAGTCTGTTTATTTTATCCTTTTTCATGAGTTGTAGTAGCTTTTGATTATATTAGGGGCCCCATTTTAATTATAAATGGGCCTAATTAAAGGGGACTAAAAGGTGACTTAATGCATAAATGACTTGCACAGTTGTGAGTTGCACAGTTGCATAACTGTGCAAGTCATTTATGCATTAGGTCACCTTTTAGGTCCCTTTAGTTATATCAAAACTCATTAATTATATATCTGTCACTGAATACTAGAAAAAAATAGCAGTATTATCAAAGTTTAGAAGTTTTTGGTTTATTTAGTAGTGCCCTTTAAATTACAACTATATTAAACCACTAATCATTATCTCAAGTCAATTAATTATCTAATCCTAATTATTCAAACAATGCTTAATCTCATAGTGAAACATTTATCCAAACCAACCATAAACCTTGATTAACTCATTGTTTTCTCCCAAAGATCCATCTCCAATGACAACCACCACCATCATCACAACCACCACCACCTCATCACAGACCCCACCACAACACAACCCACAACATACTTCCAAGTCACAAAACCAATACTACTCCCAAACACCACCCCTATCACCACCACCATCCTCCACCATGATTTCTCATACACCTATTGTAGCCCACCTTCCCAAAATACCCATCTCAAGAAAATCATTCTTGAGTGGTCTGCCACGTGTCAAGGCCGCCAGTTTGACAGAATCTTTGGTGTTTGGCTAGCTGGGGTTGAGCTTCTCAGAAGCTGCACCGCTGAACCACGTGTCACTGTGATTCAGTGGACTGTCACTAAAGATATCACTAGGTATTCCTCTTTACTTATGCAAAAGAATCTTACTTTAGATGTTTATTTAGGGAATATAGTGGATAGTACTTATACTGGTGTCTATCATGTTAATGTGAGTATGCATTTTTACCCCTTCGAAAAAGATAGTAAATTTAGTAACTTTAAGGATGTTCGGGTGGTTCGGGTGAAAATTGGGCGGATTTGGTCATACCCATTTCGCGAAATAAGCCGTTGAATGATGGGTTGCGGTTTGAAGTGGTGAACGCGACGGATGTGCAAAGGAAGGAGGTTGTGGTGCCGAGGAATGTGTACAAGGCGGTTTTAGAAGTGTATGTTTTGTTTCATGAGAATGATGAGTTTTGATCGACGAATGTGGTTAATGAGTACATTAGTGATAATAATTTGACGGGTTGTCCTTGGAATGGGCCGTTTAGGGAAGTTGATGCAGTTAAGGACACATAACCACACATCCGGCCATTGGCAATCGTTTAGGGGTCACTTTGGGCGTGATAAGACCTTGGCCCTACTTCGTGAGCAGTTTTATTGGCCCAAGATGGAACGTGATGTCAACAGGCTTCTTGAGAGGTGTCGTACATGCCACATTGCCAAAACTCACAGTAGTAATGCAGGTTTGTATACTCCTTTGTCTGTTCCTGTTGCTCCATGGGAAGATGTCAGTTTGGATTTTGTTTTAGGTTTGCCTCATACTCAGCGAGCTAAAGACAGTTATGTTAGTTGTTGATCGATTTTCGAAGATGGCTCATTTTGTACCTTGTTCGAAAACGTTTGATGCTAGTCAAGTGGCAAGGTTGTATTTTGCAGAAATTGTGAAGTTGCATGGTGTTCCTAAAACTCTTACTTCTGATCGAGATGTCAAGTTTGTGAGTCATTTCTGGCGTACTTTGTGGACTCGTTTGGGGTCTAAGTTACAGTTCAGTAGTTCCCATCATCCTCAAACTGATGGGCAGACTGAAGTTGTCAATCGGAGCTTAGGAAATCTTTTGCGCAGTTTAATTGGGGACAATGCCAAACAGTGGGATCTTATTCTTCCACAAGCTTAATTTGCATATAACAGGTCGGTTAATCACACCACAGGTAAGAGTCCTTTTGAAGTTGTGTATGGACGGAATCCGATTACTCCTCTGGATTTGATTCCTATTCCAGAGGTGGGGCAGTTTAGTGAGGAAGGGGCTGACCAGTCTGAGCAGATTAAAGAGTTGCATCGGTCGGTTCGAGAACAGATTATTCGGCATAATGAACAATACAAGGAGCATGCGGATAAGAGTCGTAAACAGGTTTTGTATCGGGAGGGTGATCTTGTGTGGATTCATCTTCGTAAGGAGCGTTTTCCTGCAGGGCGTTTTGGGAAGTTGAAACCGCGAGCAGATGGTCCTTTTCGTGTTCTTAAAAAGATCAACGACAACACGTACAAGCTCGAGCTTCCTGGTCACTATAATGTTTCTGCTACTTTTAACGTGGCTGACTTGTCACCTTATAAAAGCGAGGGTGACGACTATCCAGACTCGAGGTCGAGTCTTTCTGAAGAAGGGGAAGATGATGCTGTTAAGGACACATAACCACACATCCGGCCATTGAGAATCGTTTAGGGGTCGAAAATAGCCTTTTTCTATTTTATAAGCTTTATTTTGAACTTTCGAATTTGTTTCCTTTTTTGGTATTTGCTGGGATTTTGTTTCCTGTTTTGTGGTTAGACATATAATGTGTTTAGGGTTTTCATAAACTCAGATTATTGATCATTATTGACGGCTAATAAAGAATCCCCATATTGGGCGTTCGGTTATTTAATTGTTCTTGATTATTCTGTTTATTGTTTGGCCATCGATCCGGCATCAGAAGTTGTGGTTAGTTTGGATGGGGTGTGGTTGGTGCTATTTGGCCGTTTATGGTTGTTTATATGGGCGGTGTCAATATGTTGTTGTGGAGACCGATTACTGGTATTGGGTCATTTGATTTGCCTAGTTATGATATTGATATAACGCCGTTTTTGGGGAAAATTTTGGATAGGAAGTCGCATGAGATTGGATTTAGTGTTACGAACACGTTAAATGTGTGGTACATTGATGCTAATTTACATTTATGGTTAGATGAAAAGAGTGAGACGACAAGTGGGAAACTTTTGACACAAGATATCGCCGCTTCATGTTTCTTTGGTGTCAAATTACACGGGGTTAAATGGAACGTTTGTTACTAAGGTCACGAGGTCAATAAAGTCAGCAGGGTGGGTACAATCTTCATTAGGGAAGATAGTAACCGAATCATGTCAAGACTTTGATTATAGTAATTTTATGGTGATGACAAAAAATGGTGATGCACAACTTGTCAATCAGAGAATCGAGTTTAACGACACCGTGAGTGTTAAAAAGCCCGCTTCCGTTAGTGTAACAAAATCTTTAAAGGCGTTTGCTTTTTTTTTTTATTTTTTATTGATTCGGATACAGTTGACAAAGGGAACTAATGTTATGTTGAGGTTGCAAATATTACTTTAGGTTTCAATGAGAAAAAGTCTAAAACTTCAGGTTCAAAAACTTTATCGAGTGTTCTTGAAAATGTGCAAAATGGTCAAGGGTCGATGCTTGTGAAGGGAAATTTGGTGGTTAGCGGATTGGGGAGTACACAAGAAACATATAAATATGCCGACGATAAATATTGCTACTTTAGGGATGTAAGTAGCTCTAATTACACGATTATTTATGATAAAGAAGGTGATACATGCAGTAAAAGGGAAAATATAAGACTCGGTTTATTAGTAGCTGATACTCATGCCATTTAAACGGTCTCTATATGTTAAAATACCTATCAAACAGAAATAGAGATTTTAGGCGCAATAGAAAGGAATGCTGTAACCGGGGTGGGTGAACCCTCATAGGGTCTGTTTCTGTCATTACAGAAACTTGTTTTATATATATATATAACCTGTGGAAACCGTAGAGGGGGTGAATACGTTTCCATTTAAAAATTTAAATCTTTTGTATCAAACTCTCGATCAAGTGTGATGTGATATGAAAAGTGTCAACTATGATCATATAGCATCAAGAGATGAATATAGTAAACTACAACATATGCACAATCAAAACACGACACATAGATAATCAACATAACATAAGCAATTAGCCACACAAGCAAAAACGCAATGCAAATATAAAGCGATAAAGAATGAAATGAAAGTAAAGAGATAAGTAAGAAGGCGCAAACCGGACACGGTGATTTATAGTGGTTCGGTCACGAAGCTCCTCTTCGCCCTACTCCACTCCCCGAGTACCCAACTCGAGAGTTACTTCACTAATCAACAAACTCCCTTCAGGCGGAGAAAACCGTACACGTCGCTTAACTTGTTTTCCGACACTAAGCTAGATGTCGAGTGCTAATCTTAGCTAGCACCAATCTACCACGATCTACCCGATCTACACCTTACACGTCGCTTATCCTATTTCCGACACTAAGCTAGATGTCGAGTGCTAATCTTAGCTAGCACCAATCTACCACGATCTACCCGATCTACCCTTGATCCACTTGATCAATACACACAAGCCCAATGACTTCAAGAGATCTCCAAGATCTCAACACGATCACAATGATCTACTCCCACTTGACTCGATCTACCCGATCTACCCTTGATCCACATGATCAATCACACAAGCCCAATGGCTTCAAGAGATCTTCACTATCTCTTAAGATCACAATGATCTTGACTCACTCTCTCACAAAAGAAAAATAATCTTGATGTATGCTATGATACAATCAAGAGTGTAACAAATGTTACAAGACCTAACAACTACAACTCTTGTATCTTCTTGGATACCTTGAGTTCTTCTCTTGCAAATGAAGAGGAATGATAACACTTTGTATCATCATGGATACTTTGTGTTCTTCTCTTGCTAATCAAGAGGGATGACAACACTTTGTATCTACTTGGATACTTTGTGTTCTTCTCTTGCTAATCAAGAGGGATGACAACACTTTGTATCTACTTGGATACTTTGTGTTCTTCTCTTGCTAATCAAGAGGAATGAAGAGGATCACTTGAATGGATGATTGGATCACTCTTAAACAAGCTAAGACTCTCCAAATGATCAAAGAAAGTCATCTAAGTGAGGAGGGATTAGACCAGAGAAAAAGGAATGGAAAAATCAAGTTGGAAGTGTGGAATGGTCCACTATTTATAGGCAAGGGAAAATCTGACCGTTACAGACCCACGGCTCCACTAAATACCCGACGGCTCCACTAAATTTAGTGGAGCCGTCCCTATTTAAAGGAACCATGGACGCTCCTTCGTTTGTCTTTAGTGGGGAAGGTTTATTTGGGGATGTTAGGAGCTGTTTTGGGGGGAAATTTGACTGTTGGGATTTTCAAACATATTTTTCAAAATAAAGCATTTCTTTTTAATTCAAAAATAATTTGTGAAATATATTTTTGAAAAAATGTTTTGTCACATTAAAAATGTGAAGTTTAGAAAAATAAAATCCTTTGATCATTTGTCAAGTAGTAAATTTGTTTGTCCATACCTTGAGTGATTTATGTCGGGATGGAAATCTACGACTTCGTTGAAGCATACTTGAGACGTCGGGAGGTGTTGATGTAAGTATGCATTGATGTTTTGTGTTTACAAGTAACTTGCACATTTTACGTTATGTATTACAAGTTACATGTTTGTCATTATTAAAACCGAAGAAACCGTTTAGTTTAAATATCGTAATATTTGCACTAACAATCTCCCCCTTTTTGATGATTACAAATATGTAAACCGTAACACATAGTAAAATGTAAAAGTTACCTGTTTACACTCCCCTTCTCCCCCTTTTGTCAAATCAAAAAGGTAGTTTCCTCGAGCACTCCCTTGAATTTACTCCCTACTCCCCTTATTGCACTACTATCCTTTCTCCCCCGAAAGGCGAGCTTGCATCATCCTAGTGAAGCCTTCTATCAACACTTGTGAAGACGACTCCATGCTATGTATTCAAATACTCCCGAGCTCCCCCTAGCTCAATGCTCCCCTATGGTGACTTAATCCCCTTGTTTATTTACCTTAGTATCTAGCGGATCCATGGATCAAATTCTTACAAAGGCTTTTCCTACATCAAGGGTTAGCTTCGTGCAGCATAATATATAACAGTATAGGAGCAACATTATAGGGATAGAATACACATAGCAAGACATGCATGGGTTAAACTATGTTAACACGTAAGTGTCACAACCCGACCGAAAACCTAAGGTGTAATTGTTCACTCAATCACACTAATCAAGAACGAGATTCGTTCATTGACTGACGCACTAAATGACTTATTCCAAGTTGTCATTGGGAGGAAAGTTCTAACAAACCTTTTGAACAACATAATCATCTACCTAAGATGATTGATGTTAAGGATAGTTTATTGATAAGACATACTCTAAATGATTACTATTATGACAAGTCGTGCCATAAAGTAGACTCGATAGAGGTTATACCTAAATAATTCCATAAGGTGGGAGAGTGTTGGTTGTGGTGACAACAAGGACAACTTGGGTTATGTGGTTGTAGGGGATAAATAATGGGATGACCCATTAGTGGTTGTGGTGATGGTGATAGTGATAAGGATGATGTGTTAGTTCCAAGTTCAAAAGGTGATGTAGGTGACAAGGTTAGTGTGAGAGCTAAAGGTTGTGGTGATGGTGATGGTGATAAGGATGATGTGTTGGTGCCAAGTCCAGAGAGGTTTGATGGTGATAGGGTTAGTGTGATAGCTAAAGGTTGTGGTGGACTTGGTGGAGGTAAGGGTGTAGGAATCCTAAAAGTGGAGAATGATGATGATGTGGTTGGAGATGTTGGTTTTGCCCTTTGAGGAAAGGTGGGAAAGGATGGTTTATGTTAATATATCGTTTACACTGACAATGAGATGCATGATATATTTCAAAAGGGAAAAAGAAAAGGTGCATGTGATCCTAACAGGATTTTTGGTGGATATCTCTAACGGGGTTAAGGTAATGAAGTTCTAGGTTTCTAGGTTGGATGATCCTAGCTGTGTGTTAGAGATAATTTGGTGCATGAAGGGTTTCGTGTGTTTGTGAGGATTGAAGGTTGTTGAGCTAACTGTCACTTATCCAAAGTGAGGAGTAGATGTAAGGTTTGAGTGTAATGAGTTGAAGGTTATAAGGTTTGAGTGTGATGATCTATGGGTTGAAGGTACTTAGACTAACTATCACTGTCAAGAGTGAAGTGTAGCTAAAAGGTTTGAGTGTGATGATGAAAGATGTTAATGTGAGGTTTGAAGATGAGATGCAAGATAAGCTTGCAGTAGTGAGGCCTTATATAGGCAAGGGTTGTGGGTTTCAAACTAAAGTTGGTGATGGTGTCCTATGGTGTAGTGAGGAAATCTTAGGGTGTGTGTGAGTTTGCAAAATTTTGCAGGTTTGAGGTTAGGGATGCAGGGATCAGGAGGGAACAGTGAAAATTCGTTAAACATAGGCACGGTACCACTCAATACCACACGGTACCGTTAAATTTAACGGTACCGTGGCCTATTTAACGGTACCGTGACCTGGAAGTCACGAATTTTCCTGTGCAGCCTAGTTCTGGACAGCTAAAGGGAAGTTTCCTAGGGAATAAGAACCACATTAATGTGTTCTTGAGAGTGTTTGGTGAAAGGCTATATGAGTGTGTTTTCGCTCCCCCTTAATCTATGACCATCCGGACAAGATGCAAAAGATAAAGAGGAAAACAAACGTTGACGGAAGCGATAAGCTTAGTAACGTCATGACAAGTGGTGGATAGCATACGATAAACTTCACCTTTGAAGTCACGTAGCTCTTCTCAATTATTTTGAATATTCATAGAATATTTATATGATGAGGCATGTGATTACTTGGAGATATCCTAAGGGTTAAGAAGATAAAATCTTCAGGGTTGTGAGGTAGGTGATAAGGTTATAGGGTTATCGATGTTGATGAAGGAGGGTTATCTCAACGTATCCTAATGGTTCTTCGTTTGAAGTGTGTGGAAGATGAGTGGGATGCGGAAGCATTGGTAGTGTTTAGTACCATGCGGAAGTGAAAGGGAAGAAGGCTTAGGAATCAGAAGATAGATACAATCTGTTCTGATAGGATACGGTTCTGGTTCAAGACTACATCGAGTGGGTTTCGATAGTGTTTTTAAAACAGTGAGAATAAACTGTCTCAGCAGACAACGGTCCGACGGTACCGTTAAATTTAGCGGTACTGTCCCCTATTTAAGGGTACCGTAACCTGCTGAGGTCAGTTTTGACCCAGAATTAGATTTATGACAAAGAAATTTCACATATGTTGTGATTTTTCTGGACCTTAGATTAAAGGAATTTATACCGAATAAATTCTTTTATGAATGAATCCAACGGGATTAGGTGAACGTTGATCGAGAGCGAGAAATGACATTTAATTGCATTTCGCAAATTAAATATACTTTAAATATTTCGGATGAAATATTTAAGTTGTCATTGGAATTTAAGAGGATTTCACGAATAAATCTCGCTGATTTAGTGAGACTTTTCGACACGAGAAATGACATTTAATTGCATTTCGCAAATTAAATATACTTTAAATATTTCGGATGAAATATTTAAGTTGTCATTGGAATTTAAGATGATTTCACGAATAAATCTCGCTGATTTAGTGAGACTCTTCGACACGAGGAAAGAATTTATACCTAATAAATTCTTTGAACGGTACTGGACGAGAAGAGATGACTTTTATATTTTCCGAGGAAATACATAGGTAGTCATTAGAGCAATGTGAAAGATGACTTAATATTTTCAGTGAAATATTTAAATAATCATAAGAGGGGTACGAGGGATGACTTTAATATTTCCAGTGAAATATTTAAATAGTCATAAGATTTATGGAAAATGTTCCATCATTCCTAGACCTAGACGAAGATGGTTAGGGGATTCTCGGTTGAGAGGTTTGGTAGATTTACGGATTTTGATGTGCTTCGCACACGAGTGTTTCATGGGGTTTTGAAAGACGTAAAGCTAAGCCTATGGTGCTGATTCGCAGCAGGGTTTGGGATCTTAAGACGTGTATAATCACACGAGGATGAAATGAACTACTAATCACTTAAATAGTAACTTGTGAGTCCTTTGTCATCCGAGGGCTGATGTTAGCTTTTAGCTTTTGGATGAGCGTTTTAACATATGTTGTTAAAAGGCTTGAGTATGATGTTTCGGATATGACATTTAACAATTGCGATCGCAAGTTAAACTTTCTTGAATATTTCGGATGAAATATTTAAGTTGTCAACCCTACTCCGAGTTCTACTAGGTTTGTTCCTAACCTTCCCATGACAAAAGGGTGTATTACTTGGAAGAAGGCGAAGTGATGACTGGGGAATTAGGGTAACTTCGCGACTACTTTGACTTATGGGTTTTGACACTAGTGTATGGCTCTATGACTTCTAAGGGTTCATAGTGATGGGCATACCTAATTCCTAATGTGTCAAAAGGACATAGTGTGGGTGCAAACTTTACAAGTAAATCATGTAAAATGCACATAAGAAATAAATGCAAGCATCATGTAAAACATGATAATCATTTAGCATTTAAGATTATGAAGACATTTAACCATATCTTACGAGGACATGTTATCATTTTGAAACACGTATGTGGGATGCAAGCAATCTAGGTTTGCTAAGGCAGATCCTAATTACTACTTGTTCAAGATGACATCCTAATGGGAGATAAAGTTCACCGATGTAAACTATCTCTAGTCAAATGTAGGAATGAAAGTTTTTCAAGTTGGAGAATGAGTATGAGACTATCACTAGTAGTGCTCAATTAAGGCTAAACACGACCATTTTTACAGGTTATACCACAAACCCAACTTCTCTCCTGGAAGCAATTCAACCGTTAGGTCAGATTAAATTTCTAGTGCGATAGGTTCTCCAGTAGTCATTCTCATGTTAGAAAATTTCAAATTCCTATATTTGCCTTTTGAAGTGTAGCAAAGATGATATTAGCTTATTTCGCTAATACATGACCTAATATGACTCAACTAACCATACTTTGAAGGTCGATTAAGAGAATGACATGTCTTACACAACTCCTAACAAAGGTAAGCGAAATGTTTTAATTTCGTGTTTGAGATTTAGAGGTTATTTGATGGAGATGGTGTATTTTATGATCTCTTGGACAACATCTTTGTTTGTTGAGTTGTTACATGTTATTTTAACATGATTTGGTTTCCTAGAACCAAGAGACACTCTAATGTGATACAATGTAGAATCTACTACATCGTGTGTGTTTCAAGAATGCTCCTTTGCATATCTTGAGGGAGAATCTAGTAAAGGTTACTTACCTCAATAGATCTTGTGAGTATTTTATTTGAAATGAGACATACTTTTTATTTCAACAAGTATGCTTTTCTAAGAGGAAACTTATCACTCTTACGAATGCTTTGTGAAACAAGTATTTTTGTGTATGACCAATTTTACTTGTTTATGCAATGACACATGTCGTATTAGGTTATTATTCAACTCTAATATCCTACATTTGTTAACATGATGCAATGTATTCTCTTGTAACATAATCATTCATGTTACAAAGAAAATAAGACGCATAGGATATAAGTTATCATTTATCAATCTTTTGATAAGAGAAATACATGTGAAATTCTCAAAGATTGAAGACTTACATAATAGTTAATAACATATTATGTGTGACACTTTTACTAGACATGTGACTTTGAGTGTTGAGTCGTTCATGAGCAAAGTTTACATATGTTGTTTGTTTGCTCGTGTTTGGTTTTTCGGAATTGACATATTTACTAATTGCATTGCAATGTAAATTACTTGTATATTTCGGATGAAACATCCAAGTTGTCAATCCTACTTAGTTGTGTATTTTATGCATCTTTTAAACATATTAGTTTAAAGTTTGGAACACAACCATTGGACACGAAGACTCAATATGGCATCTTCAACACAAGTGTGAGTTATGATCCGATGCATATTATTTTCGACTTGATAGAACGTCATTATTTTCACAACAATCGAATGTGATTGAGTATGTAGATTCAAGATAATACTTTTCATCATAATTTGATGTTATCTTGAAGCTAGACAAATAATGACTCCAATTTCATGTCCACACTCAAAAACTTGTCAATTAGATTCGATAATGATATCAATCATAATTTGAATAATGAATTGATATGTACTCGAAATATTTCTTGACCCTCACAATCACTCCTTTAAAAATAAAAATAATTTAAGGAGTGTGTTTCATTTATTCTAACACTAGTTGTATGTGTGAGGTTAATGACATATTAAGTTACTACTTTGATATTGTCATTTATTTTTATTTGAGAAAAACTATTTAGATTATTAAGTATAATATTCTTAGTTTTTCGACACCTCATTGGTATAAAAATAATTATCTTAACTATTTTTATACAACATATGTAAAATACTAAATGTTTAAAACATTTTGTATGTGTGTTAGATCAATGCAAGTTTAATACATTTTCCTTTACTTAAGTACTGATGTATTAAAATGACCTTTTATCTTGTTTAGACAACCCATGGTCAACAAGACAAAATGATGTAATGTTTTAAAGATCATGTTACGGATTTTATGAAAGTGTTAAGTATTTTGGGGTGATATACTTTTTACACTTAAACCTTTGGAAAAATAATTGTGTAAGACAATATCTTTCGACACACATGATCTACCAACTTAGTTTCTATTCCTAAGAAGGTTACTAAACCATTTTAAAAGCTTGCAACAAATGCAAGAAAAATGGTCTATGCCTATATGCAATGCAAACTAATTACTTAATATAGTGCAAGTAATTTAGCATGAGCTTTATAAATGCATAAATCGGAAAACTATAATAAGCAAATAGCAATTTAGCATAACACACAAAGATACTTATCGTCATTTTGTGTATTAAGTATAACAATGTACACTTAGCTTGACTTTATTTGAAAATGAATTATTTTCCACCCCATTTAAAAATTTGATCAACACCTTGAAATCATGAATGCATCAACGTGTGATGTTCACTTTGTGTTTTGACAAAAAAATTTGTGCAATCGGCATGACCGGAAAAGACTCTCTGTTACGAAATAGAGACTCTCGTAAATTTTACTTTACAATCACTTTCTAAAATAATTTTTAAGTGAAAGTAGACTCAATTACGTTTAAAACGATAGGTGGCACGACTCCTACGGACTTACGGTTGATTTTATACGAATTTTTGAAAATTACCGAATTCTGAAAAACAGACGACGGTACCGTTAAATTTAGTGGTACCGTCCATATTTAGTGGAACCGTACGTTATATTTAACGGTGCCGTACCTCTTATTTCAGTTTTGAACAGAACCAACTTTAAAAACAAAACTTGTAAGTATTAAGCAACTAAATACTTTTCATATTTTTATCACCTTCATGGGTAATTTGATACATGGATCGTACTCAATTTTGAAAACCATTTGTTTTAAAAATTTGAGCGACGTGGCTCTGGTACCAATTGTGGAAACCGTAGAGGGGGGGGGTGAATACGTTTCCATTTAAAAACTTAAAACTTTTGTATCAAACTCCCGATCAAGTGTGATGTGATATGAAAAGTGTCAACTATGATCATATAGCATCAAGAGATGAATATAGTAAACTACAACATATGCACAATCAAAACACGACACATAGATAATCAACATAACATAAGCAACTAGCCACACAAGCAAAAACGCAATGCAAATATAAAGCGATAAAGAATGAAATGAAAGTAAAGAGATAAGTAAGAAGGCGCAAACCGGACACGGTGATTTATAGTGGTTCAGTCACGAAGCTCCTCTTCGCCCTACTCCACTCTCCGAGTACCCAACTCGAGAGTTACTTCACTAATCAACAAACTCCCTTCAGGCGGAGAAAACCGTACACGTCGCTTAACTTGTTTTCCAACACTAAGCTAGATGTCGAGTGCTAATCTTAGCTAGCACCAATCTACCACGATCTACCCGATCTACACCTTACACATCGCTTATCCTATTTCCGACACTAAGCTAGATGTCGAGTGCTAATCTTAGCTAGCACCAATCTACCACGATCTACCCGATCTACCCTTGATCCACTTGATCAATACACACAAGCCCAATGGCTTCAAGAGATCTCCAAGATCTCAACACGATCACAATGATCTACTCCCACTTGACTCGATCTACCCGATCTACCCTTGATCCACATGATCAATCACACAAGCCCAATGGCTTCAAGAGATCTTCACTATCTCTTAAGATCACAATGATCTTGACTCACTCTCTCACAAAAGAAAAATAATCTTGATGTATGCTATGATACAATCAAGAGTGTAACAAATGTTACAAGACCTAACAACTACAACTCTTGTATCTTCTTGGATACCTTGAGTTCTTCTCTTGCAAATGAAGAGGAATGATAACACTTTGTATCATCATGGATACTTTGTGTTCTTCTCTTGCTAATCAAGAGGGATGACAACACTTTGTATCTACTTGGATACTTTGTGTTCTTCTTTTGCTAATCAAGAGGGATGACAACACTTTGTATCTACTTGGATACTTTGTGTTCTTCTCTTGCTAATCAAGAGGAATGAAGAGGATCACTTGAATGGATGATTGGATCACTCTTAAACAAGCTAAGACTCTCCAAATGATCAAAGAAAGTCATCTAAGTGAGGAGGGATTAGACCAGAGAAAAAGGACTGGAAAAATCAAGTTGGAAGTTTGGAATGGTCCACTATTTATAGGCAAGGGAAAATCTGACCGTTACAGACCCACGGCTCCACTAAATACCCGAAGGCTCCACTAAATTTAGTGGAGCCGTCCCTATTTAAAGGAACCGTGGACGCTCCTTCGTTTGTCTTTAGTGGGGAAGGTTTATTCGGGGATGTTAGGAGCTGTTTTGGGGGGAAATTTGACTGTTGGGATTTTCAAACATATTTTTCAAAATAAAACATTTCTTTTTAATTCAAAAATAATTTGTGAAATTTATTTTTGAAAAAATGTTTTGTCATATTAAAAATGTGAAGTTTTGAAAAATAAAATCCTTTGATCATTTGTCAAGTAGTAGATTTGTTTGTCCATACCTTGAGTGATTTATGTCGGGATGGAAATCTACGACTTCGTTGAAGCATACTTGAGACGTCGGGAGGTGTTGATGTAAGTATGCATTGATGTTTTGTGTTTACAAGTAACTTGCACATTTTACGTTATGTATTACAAGTTACATGTTTGTCATTATTAAAACCGAAGAAACCGTTTAGTTTAAATATCGTAATATTTGCACTAACATAACCCTTTATGTTTTGTTCTCTGTTTGGAAAGTTTTCTTTGTGCACGGTCTGAAGCTGGCTTCACTCAAAGATGATTGCTATATAAGTTCTCTTCCAGCTTAGGGCTCAACGGCTCGATTCTTCGGTGGATAATACATTATCTCTCTCTAAGAGTTTGGCTCATATCTTTGGTCTTGTAAATCGTTCGACTGATCTTGTTGATCCAGTCTTGTTGTTCTGGTGTTCTCAACTGGTTGTTCACAGCTGGTGTTCAACTTTTGTTTCATTCATCTTGTATTGTACTCTGTTAACTAATTTGAATAAAGGGGAGGTTGGTTGGATTCATCCTCAAGTGTTATTACCATTTCTACATGGTACCAGAGCTGTGGTTTTGTCGGATTGGTGATTTCAAGCTTTAGGGTTTCAATCAATTTTGGGGGATCTTGAAATTGGTGATTGTTCTGGTTGTATTATAGTTAATTAATCGTCATCGTGGGCTTAATTGCTGGTTGGGTTAAAGTTCTGGTGAATTAGGGTTTGGTTCTGAAAACCCTAATTTTTCTGAATTGGGGGTTCCTGATTCGGGTGGTTTCTGTCGTTAATTGGGACCTGATTCTCTCAATATCTCTTAACTAAGTGAATTAAGAGTATTGTGAGGTCTTTCCGCTGTCTTCTTCCTAAAAGCACTGTAAGGTTTCTCTTCCTCTTTAAGATTAACAGTATTTGAGTTGTGAGGGTGCAAACGGGTAAACTAACATCTTGATGTGCCACCTTCAGAGGGGAATGAATACCTGCTCTGGTTTACCCCAGTCCTCAAACTTGATACTTGTTGTATCTTGGGTGTGAGTTTATTTTCATTTCTTTTATTTCTATTTAGATTGACGGAGATAGGTTAGTATAGGTTCTGGAGATTGATTTGGGATTGGTGGTTATCTGTGATTGAAGGAGTTTGGAGTTATTTGTTGTTTATCTGTTCTTTGTATGTGCTTATCTGCTCTTATTTGCTGATTATCTGGTTGATTATTTTTTCTGTGTGCTTTCTTTATGGCTGCTAGTGGTAGTGGTAGGCCTGAGGATCTTATTAGTAATCTTGACTTAGGTAATCCGTTGCATCTTCATTCTAATGATATCAGTACTAGCTCCATTGTGTCTGTTAAACTTACTGGTATTGAGAACTATAGGGTCTGGTCTACTGCTATGAAACTGGCTATTAACACAAGGAATAAAACTGGCTTTATTAATGGTACATGTATCAAGGCCACTTATGCTTCCAGTGATGTTCTGTCTAATCAGTGGGATAGATGTAACTCTATTTTTTTGTCTTGGATTTTGAATTCTGTGTCTGAAGATTTATATCTTGGTCAAATCTTTTCTGTAAATGCTGCTGAGGTGTGGGCTGAACTTAAAGAAACTTATGATAAACTTGATGGCTCTGCTATCTTGAGTCTTATGCAAAAAATTAATTACTTTAAACAAGAAGAACTAACTGTGTCTGAGTATTATCATAAGCTTAACTCCTTATGGAGAGAATTTGACATTATGACAAAATTGCCTAAGTGTACTTGATGAAGCGAAAAGTGTACCGCTTTTAAGGGGTCATTTAAGCCTTAAATCGTATTTATTTGATCAAATATTGCCCTAAATCGTTCCTTTTGTCATTTTAGGTACTTTTGAGGAGAAATCTGGAAAATGAGGCATTTTGGACGTTTTTGGAGCATAAAAGTGAAGAAAACGACAAAGTCTCAAAATTGTGCTGGAAATTACCTTTGACGGCGTCAGGATTTGTTCTGGACGGCGTCATGGCTTGGCAAAAATGGTGGATGTGAAAATTACTCATGATAAGCCAGAGAAATTTGCATGGAATTCTGACGGCGTCACGCTTTAATGTGATCAAGGTCGTCACGGCTTAATTTAAAGAGGGACGGCGTCACCCCTAATTCTGACGGCGTCAAGCCTTGATAAGCCAGAACGGATTTTGGAGAGCTAAAGAGGGACGGCGTCAAGAAGGCCATCCGGGAACCCTAAAAGCGGCGAGGTGACGGCGTCACACTCCATAACGTGACGCCGTCAGATCTGAAAGTCTATATATAGTTTTGCAATTTTTTGTCATTAGTGTGGAACTTATTGGGGAACTTTGTGTGTGAAAACCCTAAGACGATTTTAGCAGCTTTTTCAAGGCTTTTTGCCTTGAGATCTTCCATGTTACATTGAAGATAAGTTATCAATTAATCATTCAATATGTCTATGTGTTGTTTGATTCTATCTTGTTCTTGTCTTTTGTTTAACATGCTAGGCTAGATTTATCTTGTGTTTGCTTAGATCTAATGAAACCTAGCTATTGATTATTGGTTATTAGTGTGTTATTAGTTGTATTGGATGATTGTTTATCTATGTTAGGCTTAAGAAAACTGGCTAACTTCCTATTCGGTAACTTGCTTGAACGTCTTAAGAAACATGAACCAATGCGTACTAAAGGTTTTTATGGTTGTATTTAATGCACAAGCGAATTCTAGTGATCCCATGTTAGGAGCTTCCTAGCCGGCTCGACATAGGAGTGAAGTAGGAGCTTGTAGAGTTGGGGAAGTACGTACGCCACCCCACGATTGGTATTAAGGAATACACCCGTCATCCACGCAATTAATACACACTAATCAACCGGTAAAAGATAGTTAGGGAGTAAGGAAATCTAAGTAAACACATTTCTCTCCACATAAGTTTTACCACCTTTTCATTTTCTGTTATTTTATTTTATTTGCATTCGTAGTAACTTGGGTTAGTTGACTAGCAACTAATTCCGCCCACTCTTTCAAACCCGAGATTTTACTTGCTTTCATAAAATTATAAAAACATAAAAAGAATCTTCTCTCACCCTTAGACCTATTAGAGTAGTTTTTCATACCTAACGAACACTATTCCCTGTGGAGAACGATCAATCCCCCGTACTTACCACTACACTATACTACATCGGTCAGGTAAACTGCCTGGTGGGGTTGTAAGCCTCTTGAGATCCCTCGAGAGGTAAAACCTGTTGTAAGGTTGCAAAACCACGCATCAAGTTTTTGGCGCCGCTGCCGGGGAATAGTTATTGTTTAGGTTGAATTTTTATAGGTCTACTCACTAGATTCCTTTCTAGTGAGATTTTTATTTTCTTTTTCTAGGTTTTCTTTAGTCTATCTTTTTTCTTCGTTTCTTTGTTCGTAACCATTACCATCCGACATCATGGAAGGTGGTAATATCCTCGATCCCAACAACCCACCACCACAACAACCACCACCACCTCCTAGAGCCCGTACTTTAGGAGAGTACTCCCGTCCTAGCCACCATGGCTATCGAAACACCATTGAGCTCACTCAAGGAGCCAATGTCACTCCCTTGCGATCCGACACCATCCGGTTGGTGCAAAGCGGATGCGCATTCCATGGACTTCGTTCCGAAGATCCTAACCAACATCTCAAGGACTTTCTCAAAATCGTTGATTCTATAGACCTTGATGTTGCCACTCGAGAGACGACCCGACTGCGTCTCTTTCAATTCTCTTTGCGGGACCAAGCTAGTCAATGGCTAGAGCGTCAACCCACAGGATCCATCACCTCTTGGGATGATCTCACCACTCGTTTCCTTGCTCAGTTTTTCCCACCGGGAAGAACTACCAAGCTAAGGTATGATATCTTGATGTTCCAACAATGTCAAGGCGAAACCCTCTACGAGGCATGGACTCGATTCAAGGACTTACTCCAAAAAGTCCCTCACCATGGCATAGAACTTTGGCTCCAAATCCAAATCTTCTATGACCATATCAATCTCTACACGAGGCAAACCATTGACCAATCGGCCGGTGGCAAGCTACGTGATCTAAGTGCGGAACAATCATGGGCTCTCCTAGAAGATCTTGCTCTTTATGACAACGAAAGTTGGAATGATCCCCGTGATTTGAATAAAACGGTCAAGGCAATATCTTTGCCTTCGAACTATTTAAGCACTTCCGACCGTAGGATCATAGAACTTGAAGACCAAGTCAAGTTTCTCATGAAATCCTACGAGGCTCCTAAACCTTCAAGCCAAGTGAACAAAATCACTTCTTCGTGTAAATTATGTAGTGGTCCCCACGACACTCATGATTGCATGGAACTCTCCAAACAGGCTTTCAAAGAATTCGCATCCTCGCGAATCGATAAGGCGGGAGATAAGTGGCTCACTACTGATTATGGACACAAGAATTCCGAAGATAGGTATGAGGCATGGAAGAGTAAGCCAAATTTTAGTTGGAACCAAACTCGAAGCGTATCATTCAATGACTCTACCCCACTCACCTGGTCTGAACATTATCCTCAGCAACATACGCATAAACAAAAAAATCGCGAGGAATCACTGCAAAAATTCATTCTCTCTCAAGAAACACAGCTCTCCAAACTTGAGAATCAATTCAGACAACAGCAAGTTGATATGAACAACAAGGTTGATAACCTGTTAAAGGTTATCAATGATCGCCTTGCTGGCAGGTCAACTTGTGAGTTGGCACGAGTTAATGAGATCAAATCTGTCACGGTGACTCACCAAACACCCCCTCCTGTAAAAATCAAGCACCCTAGTAAACTCTTCAAACACATATCACAAAACGGAAAAGAAACTGGAGATACTCATACCCCTTCGAAACCTCTCCACTTCGTGAACACCATTACAACAATACCTGCTCCTAAACCCAATCTGGACCAACAATCAACCGAGAATGTGGACAATGAAATGGAGGGTGAAGTTCCCGAAAAGAACCCCGAGGCGCCCGACGACTATCTAGACTCACCAAAAAACTCGAGTACAAGAGAAGTGAGTGATGAGGAGGGCTCGGAAGAGAAACCCGAAATGCCTCATGGGCTCCCATTACTGCTAGACCGCCCCCTGGTGGAGGAACTTGAGAGGGGCACAACAAAGTTGCCTATGGGATTTGGAGAGAGAATAGAGGATGGCGCTCCTAGGGTCTTTAAGATATCTTGCACCACTAGGAAAAAGTTCATTAAAGATGCCTACATAAACCCCAATTCTTCTATGAATGCAATATCCCTTTCTCTATATAACGAAGCCTTCACCGAACAGGTCAAATATGAAGGGTCTAATATCATCGGGGTGATAAGGAGGGTACCAATTGTGATAGAAAAGTTCCTCTTTCATATCGAGTTAACTGTAATTAATAACATGAACTCTATCATCAGCCCATCCTTAACTGGCCTTGTTCTAGGCAAACCATTCATAAAAGCAACGGGAGTGATACTCGATGAGGATGATAGGAGTGCATTATTTACCGATGGTGTCAGGAAAGTGATTTTTCGGGATGGCTGTGAAGAAGTGTATGAGTATCAACCATCAGCATGTGGCAAAACATGGGGGCTATGTGGTAGAAGGCCTGGCCGAATTAAGCGATGTGATCCGAATAATCTCAAAATACCTTGCATGATTGGTCACAAGCATTTTTATAATGTTTACATCGACACATGTTTACCCAAAAATGTGATGTCCCTGTTTCATTATAACAACATTTGCAGATGGGGAATGATTCATAAAGGGAAGGACGACATTGGCATAGATGATGATGTACAGGTGTTTGTAGGAAACATGACATTCACTATGAGCTTCGCAATCGTCGATAATATCGAAAAGTACATCGATCCCAGGTTATCACAAGTTGTTTTTGGGGCACCTTTTTGCAAGGCCACAAGCTTGGTTGTGGACGAGCTCAATGGGATCATGACTTTCACCAATGGGATTAGGGAAATCTCATACCAAACGCCTTACAAGATGAGAGAATTCAAGGAGATTGATTATGAAGGGCTCGATGGGTTAAGTTCCCAACTCGTGTTATGTGATGATGATGTGAGAAGGGGATGTAAGGACACTTTTGACCTGTCAAGTGGATTCTTTAAGCATGATAAGGAGCTTAGTTCTAAATACCGAAACAATCCTTTTGATCTCGAGGACCCGAAATACCTTTACTATGAAAGTGATTCTGATAGAGAATCAAAGGAAAATGGCCTTGGAACCGTGACCAATGATGGAGTCACGTAATGTACGTGACTTTGAGTCTAGCTACAAGACTCGTTAATAAAGAAAAGCGCTTCTTGGGAGGCAACCCAAGTTTTATTTGCTTTGTGTGTTTATTTATTTGTTTGTTTGTTTTTATTTATTTCCGTATGTGTGTTTAATTTTTATTATTATTGATTCATGTTAAAAAAACTAATTTGTGAAAATGCTTTATCTTGTTTTTAACTTCGTCTTAACTACATATAAAGGTATTTTGCAAAAGTTAAGTGTAAGGGAAATCTAAATCGGTTTATTAGAACACAAATGAACATGAATCGTAATAGTAATAAATGAACATACATATTAGTATTTGTTTGAGTCAAATGCTTGTATCGAGTCATAATGATGTTTTGCAGGATTTCCAGGAAGTAAGGTATAGGTTTTTCCAAAAATTTTCCGGAAACATAACATGAGAATTCTGTCAGACTGTTTCTGACGGCGTCAGATTTAATTTTCTGAAAATTTTTGAAAGTTTTGTTTTCATAAAAAGTTTTTATTAAATTTCTAACTTATAATCTCCAGGAATCTGCAAAATAATCATTCCACAAGCATTATATCCTTATATATAGATTTTATCCCGCCGATGTTATGCAGGTTTTCGTGTTTGTTTTCTCAGGTTTAACAGGTTATTTTGGACAAGGAGATGTTTATTGGATCAAGCTTATGGCGATGCATTAGTCATGGAGCTTCAACATTACCTTGGAAGAAGATCTAACCGTGTTACCACGTTATCCACCGAGCGAATCAGGGGAGTATTTGATTTCATTCTTTTACCTTATTTACTTTTACATCTTGTTATTTGAACATTGGGGACAATGTTCATCTTAAGTGTAAGGGGGGGGGGGGGTAAAAGTACGATTAGAGAATGCTATTACGCTTGATTTTTGTTTGTTTAATAATAGATGTGTAATAAAACTGAGAGAAATACCTGTTAGGGCAATTTTAGTGCCAAATTTAAAATTTTTTACAACATTTAGGAGTGAAACTTTGATCTTAATGAGCGTCTCATTGATAGGAATTATATGACTAGCACAAAAACCGTACCACTAAAAAAATTTTCCACCCCCAAATATGTGAGGTTCGCCCCTAGAATTGGTAGGAAAAGCATTTATGCTATGATGTGTGTACCGGTAGCACTTAGATTCTAGAACTTGCGTTAGGACCATTCCAAGGCCACAAGTGAGACTACATTCGTGTAGTTAGATTTACTACATGATAAGAGGCATTAGGATTAACCCATTGTTTTACACCTGTGTTTTTGTTATAATTACATTGGCTACACTGGTCAAGTAATTCTCCCACACCCTTTGCGTTGTACTCATTTTTAGTACACGATACCCCTAGTACACCCCTCAGAGCCTATCTTTTCGTTTCGACCTTTAAGCATTTTACTTAAAGGAAGAATTTGTTACACCCCACTAAAATGTACACCCAAATCGCCTTAGCCTACCTTGTATGCACTCATTTTTAGTGCATTATTGTGACAACATTTGTTTAAACCCAAGTTAATTATCTAATTGATTACATGGTTGCTAAGTCGAGTCATATCCTTGTACATATTGTTTTGGGACGATTGGGACTCATGGGTAAAGTACTAGTGTAATGGAGTAATGGGGAAGAACATCATTTATTACCCCCATATGTGCTAAATATTTTAAAAGTACTCCAAGTGTTTTAATTATCTTAATTCGAGTCATTAGAATAGTTATTTGTAAAGTTATGTAAAAGTTCAAGTGTAAGGGGAATGCAACGCCCCTATGATGTATTATTTTGGATGGTAGGGCAAAAGTGTATGCAAAAAAAAAAAAAAAAAAAAAAAAAAAAAAAAAATCAAGAAAAATACAAAAAAATGAGAAAAAGAAAAGTAGAAAAAACATACGGACTACCATCCCGTTTCATTTTATGTTTATTTTATGTTTTTGTTATTTTGTTTTTAGCTTAAGATTGAGTCGAGTCTTGGCTTAGCAACATTGTATAGTACATGTAATTAATCAAGATCTTTAACTCGCCACCAGTAAAATATCGCTTATCCAACAAAACCGTGTTTATCATATCCCTACACCTAACGTTATAACCCATTTAAAAGCCCTCTTTGATAGTTTATCTTAGGTGCTTACGCCTAGTGGAGGAGGTTTTCGATCCTTTCCCAAGCCTATGGTAATCTATTTGCTATGACAGGTAGTGAGAGATATTATCCGTTTTCATTTATGAGATTTATTTTGATGACACTTGAGAGATGTGAGTATCTAAACACTACTTGTGAGGTGCTAGTTTGTAATCTCCGTGCTTATTATGATTAAAGTGGAACGAATATTTGTTGTAATTACTTTTATGTTAGCATTAAATGACCCCTAACTTGTATTTTGATTAGAATAAAAGCGCATTTGCTTGAGGACAAGCAAATATCAAGTGTAAGGGTATTTGATGAAGCGAAAAGTGTACCGCTTTTAAGGGGTCATTTAAGCCCTAAATCGTATTTATTTGATCAAATATTGCCCTAAATCGTTCCTTTTGTCATTTTAGGTACTTTTGAGGAGAAATCTGGAAAAGGAGGCATTTTGGACGTTTTTGGAGCATAAAAGTGAAGAAAACGACAAAGTCTCAAAATTGTGCTGGAAATTACCTTTGACGGCGTCAGGATTTGTTCTGGACGGCGTCATGGCTTGGCAAAAGTGGTGGATGTGAAAATTACTCATGATAAGCCAGAGAAATTTGCATGGAATTCTGACGGCGTCACGCTTTAATGTGATCAAGGTCGTCACGGCTTAATTTAAAGAGGGACGGCGTCACCCTAATTCTGACGGCGTCAAGCCTTGATAAGCCAGAACGGATTTTGGAGAGCTAAAGAGGGACGGCGTCAAGAAGGCCATCCGGGAACCCTAAAAGCGGCGAGGTGACGGCGTCACACTCCATAACGTGACGCCGTCAGATCTGAAAGTCTATATATAGTTTTGCAATTTTTTGTCATTAGTGTGGAACTTATTGGGGAACTTTGTGTGTGAAAACCCTAAGACGATTTTAGCAGCTTTTTCAAGGCTTTTTGCCTTGAGATCTTCCATGTTACATTGAAGATAAGTTATCAATTAATCATTCAATATGTCTATGTGTTGTTTGATTCTATCTTGTTCTTGTCTTTTGTTTAACATGCTAGGCTAGATTTATCTTGTGTTTGCTTAGATCTAATGAAACCTAGCTATTGATTATTGGTTATTAGTGTGTTATTAGTTGTATTGGATGATTGTTTATCTATGTTAGGCTTAAGAAAACTGGCTAACTTCCTATTCGGTAACTTGCTTGAACGTCTTAAGAAACATGAACCAATGCGTACTAAAGGTTTTTATGGTTGTATTTAATGCACAAGCGAATTCTAGTGATCCCATGTTAGGAGCTTCCTAGCCGGCTCGACATAGGAGTGAAGTAGGAGCTTGTAGAGTTGGGGAAGTACGTACGCCACCCCACGATTGGTATTAAGGAATACACCCGTCATCCACGCAATTAATACACACTAATCAACTGGTAAAAGATAGTTAGGGAGTAAGGAAATCTAAGTAAACACATTTCTCTCCACATAAGTTTTACCACCTTTTCATTTTCTGTTATTTTATTTTATTTGCATTCGTAGTAACTTGGGTTAGTTGACTAGCAACTAATTCCGCCCACTCTTTCAAACCCGAGATTTTACTTGCTTTCATAAAATTATAAAAACATAAAAAGAATCTTCTCCCACCCTTAGACCTATTAGAGTAGTTTTTCATACCTAACGAACACTATTCCCTGTAGAGAACGATCAATCCCCCGTACTTACCACTACACTATACTACATCGGTCAGGTACACTGCCTGGTGGGGTTGTAAGCCTCTTGAGATCCCTCGAGAGGTAAAACCTGTTGTAAGGTTGCAAAACCACGCATCAAGTTTTTGGCGCCGCTGCCGGGGAATAGTTATTGTTTAGGTTGAATTTTTATTTTATAGGTCTACTCACTAGATTCCTTTCTAGTGAGATTTTTATTTTCTTTTTCTAGGTTTTCTTTAGTCTATCTTTTTTCTTCGTTTCTTTGTTCGTAACCATTACCATCCGACATCATGGAAGGTGGTAATATCCTCGATCCCAACAACCCACCACCACAACAACCACCACCACCTCCTAGAGCCCGTACTTTAGGAGAGTACTCCCGTCCTAGCCACCACGGCTATCGAAACACCATTGAGCTCACTCAAGGAGCCAATGTCACTCCCTTGCGATCCGACACCATCCGGTTGGTGCAAAGCGGATGCGCATTCCATGGACTTCGTTCCGAAGATCCTAACCAACATCTCAAGGACTTTCTCAAAATCGTTGATTCTATAGACCTTGATGTTGCCACTCGAGAGACGACCCGACTGCGTCTCTTTCAATTCTCTTTGCGGGACCAAGCTAGTCAATGGCTAGAGCGTCAACCCGCAGGATCCATCACCTCTTGGGATGATCTCACCACTCGTTTCCTTGCTCAGTTTTTCCCACCGGGAAGAACTACCAAGCTAAGGAATGATATCTTGATGTTCCAACAACGTCAAGGCGAAACCCTCTACGAGGCATGGACTCGATTCAAGGACTTACTCCAAAAAGTCCCTCACCATGGCATAGAACTTTGGCTCCAAATCCAAATCTTCTATGACCATATCAATCTCTACACGAGGCAAACCATTGACCAATCGGCCGGTGGCAAGCTACGTGATCTAAGTGCGGAACAATCATGGGCTCTCCTAGAAGATCTTGCTCTTTATGACAACGAAAGTTGGAATGATCCCCATGATTTGAATAAAACGGTCAAGGCAATATCTTTGCCTTCGAACTATTCAAGCACTTCCGACCGTAGGATCATAGAACTTGAAGACCAAGTCAAGTTTCTCATGAAATCCTACGAGGCTCCTAAACCTTCAAGCCAAGTGAACAAAATCACTTCTTCGTGTAAATTATGTAGTGGTCCCCACGACACTCATGATTGCATGGAACTCTCCAAACAGGCTTTCAAAGAATTCGCATCCTGGCGAATTGATAAGGCGGGAGATAAGTGGCTCACTACTGATTATGGACACAAGAATTCCGAAGATAGGTATGAGGCATGGAAGAGTAAGCCAAATTTTAGTTGGAACCAAACTCGAAGCGTATCATTCAATGACTCTACCCCACTCACCTGGTCTGAACATTATCCTCAGCAACATACGCATAAACAACAAAATCGCGAGGAATCACTGCAAAAATTCATTCTCTCTCAAGAAACACAGCTCTCCAAACTTGAGAATCAATTCAGACAACAGCAAGTTGATATGAACAACAAGGTTGATAACCTGTTAAAGGTTATCAATGATCGCCTTGCTGGCAGGTCAACTTGTGAGTTGGCACGAGTTAATGAGATCAAATCTGTCACGGTGACTCACCAAACACCCCCTCCTGTAAAAATCAAGCACCCTAGTAAACTCTTCAAACACATATCACAAAACGGAAAAGAAACTGGAGATACTCATACCCCTTCGAAACCTCTCCACTTCATGAACACCATTACAACAATACCTGCTCCTAAACCCAATCTGGACCAACAATCAACCGAGAATGTGGACAATGAAATGGAGGGTGAAGTTCCCGAAAAGAACCCCGAGGCGCCCGACGACTATCTAGACTCACCAAAAAACTCGAGTACAAGAGAAGTGAGTGATGAGGAGGGCTCGGAAGAGAAACCCGAAATGCCTCATGGGCTCCCATTACTGTTAGACCGCCCCCTGGTGGAGGAACTTGAGAGGGGCACAGCAAAGTTGCCTATGGGATTTGGAGAGAGAATAGAGGATGGCGCTCCTAGGGTCTTTAAGATATCTTGCACCACTAGGAAAAAGTTCATTAAAGATGCCTACATAAACCCCAATTCTTCTATGAATGCAATATCCCTTTCTCTATATAACGAAGCCTTCACCGAACAGGTCAAATATGAAGGGTCTAATATCATCGGGGTGATAAGGAGGGTACCAATTGTGATAGAAAAGTTCCTCTTTCATATCGAGTTAACTGTAATTAATAACATGAACTCTATCATCAGCCCATCCTTAACTGGCCTTGTTCTAGGCAAACCATTCATAAAAGCAACGGGAGTGATACTCGATGAGGATGATAGGAGTGCATTATTTACCGATGGTGTCAGGAAAGTGATTTTTCGGGATGGCTGTGAAGAAGTGTATGAGTATCAACCATCAGCATGTGGCAAAACATGGGGGCTATGTGGTAGAAGGCCTGGCCGAATTAAGCGATGTGATCCGAATAATCTCAAAATACCTTGCATGATTGGTCACAAGCATTTTTATAATGTTTACATCGACACATGTTTACCCAAAAATGTGATGTCCCTGTTTCATTATAACAACATTTGCAGATGGGGAATGATTCATAAAGGGAAGGACGACATTGGCATAGATGATGATGTACAGGTGTTTGTAGGAAACATGACATTCACTATGAGCTTCGCAATCGTCGATAATATCGAAAAGTACATCGATCCCAGGTTATCACAAGTTGTTTTTGGGGCACCTTTTTGCAAGGCCACAAGCTTGGTTGTGGACGAGCTCAATGGGATCATGACTTTCACCAATGGGATTAGGGAAATCTCATACCAAACGCCTTACAAGATGAGAGAATTCAAGGAGATTGATTATGAAGGGCTCGATGGGTTAAGTTCCCAACTCGTGTTATGTGATGATGATGTGAGAAGGGATGTAAGGACACTTTTGACCTGTCAAGTGGATTCTTTAAGCATGATAAGGAGCTTAGTTCTAAATACCGAAACAATCCTTTTGATCTCGAGGACCCGAAATACCTTTACTATGAAAGTGATTCTGATAGAGAATCAAAGGAAAATGGCCTTGGAACCGTGACCAATGATGGAGTCACGTAATGTACGTGACTTTGAGTCTAGCTACAAGACTCGTTAATAAAGAAAAGCGCTTCTTGGGAGGCAACCCAAGTTTTATTTGCTTTGTGTGTTTATTTATTTGTTTGTTTGTTTTTATTTATTTCCGTATGTGTGTTTAATTTTTATTATTATTGATTCATGTTAAAAAAACTAATTTGTGAAAATGCTTTATCTTGTTTTTAACTTCGTCTTAACTACATATAAAGGTATTTTGCAAAAGTTAAGTGTAAGGGAAATCTAAATCGGTTTATTAGAACACAAATGAACATGAATCGTAATAGTAATAAATGAACATACATATTAGTATTTGTTTGAGTCAAATGCTTGTATCGAGTCATAATGATGTTTTGCAGGATTTCCAGGAAGTAAGGTATAGGTTTTTCCAAAAATTTTCTGGAAACATAACATGAGAATTCTGTCAGATTGTTTCTGACGGCGTCAGATTTAATTTTCTGAAAATTTTTGAAAGTTTTGTTTTCATAAAAAGTTTTTATTAAATCTCTAACTTATAATCTCCAGGAATCTGCAAAATAATCATTCCACAAGCATTATATCCTTATATATAGAGTTTATCCCGCCGATGTTATGCAGGTTTTCGTGTTTGTTTTCTCAGGTTTAACAGGTTATTTTGGACAAGGAGATGTTTATTGGATCAAGCTTATGGCGATGCATTAGTCATGGAGCTTCAACATTACCTTGGAAGAAGATCTAACCGTGTTACCACGTTATCCACCGAGCGAATCAGGGGAGTATTTGATTTCATTCTTTTACCTTATTTACTTTTACATCTTGTTATTTGAACATTGGGGACAATGTTCATCTTAAGTGTAAGGGGGGGGGGGTAAAAGTACGATTAGAGAATGCTATTACGCTTGATTTTTGTTGTTTAATAATAGATTGTGTAATAAAACTGAGAGAAATACCTGTTAGGGCAATTTTAGTGCCAAATTTAAAATTTTTTACAACATTTAGGAGTGAAACTTTGATCTTAATGAGCGTCTCATTGATAGGAATTATATGACTAGCACAAAAACCGTACCACTAAAAAAATTTTCCACCCCCAAATATGTGAGGTTCGCCCCTAGAATTGGTAGGAAAAGCATTTATGCTATGATGTGTGTACCGGTAGCACTTAGATTCTAGAACTTGCGTTAGGACCATTCCAAGGCCACAAGTGAGACTACATTCGTGTAGTTAGATTTACTACATGATAAGAGGCATTAGGATTAACCCATTGTTTTACACCTGTGTTTTTGTTATAATTACATTGGCTACACTGGTCAAGTAATTCTCCCACACCCTTTGCGTTGTACTCATTTTTAGTACACGATACCCCTAGTACACCCCTCAGAGCCTATCTTTTCGTTTCGACCTTTAAGCATTTTACTTAAAGGAAGAATTTGTTACACCCCACTAAAATGTACACCCAAATCGCCTTAGCCTACCTTGTATGCACTCATTTTTAGTGCATTATTGTGACAACATTTGTTTAAACCCAAGTTAATTATCTAATTGATTACATGGTTGCTAAGTCGAGTCATATCCTTGTACATATTGTTTTGGGACGATTGGGACTCATGGGTAAAGTACTAGTGTAATGGAGTAATGGGGAAGAACATCATTTATTACCCCCATATGTGCTAAATATTTTAAAAGTACTCCAAGTGTTTTAATTATCTTAATTCGAGTCATTAGAATAGTTATTTGTAAAGTTATGTAAAAGTTCAAGTGTAAGGGGAATGCAACGCCCCTATGATGTATTATTTTGGATGGTAGGGCAAAAGTGTATGCAAAAAAAAAAAAAAAAAAAAAAAAAAAAAAATCAAGAAAAATACAAAAAAATGAGAAAAAGAAAAGTAGAAAAAACATACGGACTACCATCCCGTTTCATTTTATGTTTATTTTATGTTTTTGTTATTTTGTTTTTAGCTTAAGATTGAGTCGAGTCTTGGCTTAGCAACATTGTATAGTACATGTAATTAATCAAGATCTTTAACTCGCCACCAGTAAAATATCGCTTATCCAACAAAACCGTGTTTATCATATCCCTACACCTAACGTTATAACCCATTTAAAAGCCCTCTTTGATAGTTTATCTTAGGTGCTTACGCCTAGTGGAGGAGGTTTTCGATCCTTTCCCAAGCCTATGGTAATCTATTTGCTATGACAGGTAGTGAGAGATATTATCCGTTTTCATTTATGAGATTTATTTTGATGACACTTGAGAGATGTGAGTATCTAAACACTACTTGTGAGGTGCTAGTTTGTAATCTCCGTGCTTATTATGATTAAAGTGGAACGAATATTTGTTGTAATTACTTTTATGTTAGCATTAAATGACCCCTAACTTGTATTTTGATTAGAATAAAAGCGCATTTGCTTGAGGACAAGCAAATATCAAGTGTAAGGGTATTTGATGAAGCGAAAAGTGTACCGCTTTTAAGGGGTCATTTAAGCCCTAAATCGTATTTATTTGATCAAATATTGCCCTAAATCGTTCCTTTTGTCATTTTAGGTACTTTTGAGGAGAAATCTGGAAAAGGAGGCATTTTGGACGTTTTTGGAGCATAAAAGTGAAGAAAACGACAAAGTCTCAAAATTGTGCTGGAAATTACCTTTGACGGCGTCAGGATTTGTTCTGGACGGCGTCATGGCTTGGCAAAAGTGGTGGATGTGAAAATTACTCATGATAAGCCAGAGAAATTTGCATGGAATTCTGACGGCGTCACGCTTTAATGTGATCAAGGTCGTCACGGCTTAATTTAAAGAGGGACGGCGTCACCCCTAATTCTGACGGCGTCAAGCCTTGATAAGCCAGAACGGATTTTGGAGAGCTAAAGAGGGACGGCGTCAAGAAGGCCATCCGGGAACCCTAAAAGCGGCGAGGTGACGGCGTCACACTCCATAACGTGACGCCGTCAGATCTGAAAGTCTATATATAGTTTTGCAATTTTTTGTCATTCGTGTGGAACTTATTGGGGAACTTTGTGTGTGAAAACCCTAAGACGATTTTAGCAGCTTTTTCAAGGCTTTTTGCCTTGAGATCTTCCATGTTACATTGAAGATAAGTTATCAATTAATCATTCAATATGTCTATGTGTTGTTTGATTCTATCTTGTTCTTGTCTTTTGTTTAACATGCTAGGCTAGATTTATCTTGTGTTTGCTTAGATCTAATGAAACCTAGCTATTGATTATTGGTTATTAGTGTGTTATTAGTTGTATTGGATGATTGTTTATCTATGTTAGGCTTAAGAAAACTGGCTAACTTCCTATTCGGTAACTTGCTTGAACGTCTTAAGAAACATGAACCAATGCGTACTAAAGGTTTTTATGGTTGTATTTAATGCACAAGCGAATTCTAGTGATCCCATGTTAGGAGCTTCCTAGCCGGCTCGACATAGGAGTGAAGTAGGAGCTTGTAGAGTTGGGGAAGTACGTACGCCACCCCACGATTGGTATTAAGGAATACACCCGTCATCCACGCAATTAATACACACTAATCAACCGGTAAAAGATAGTTAGGGAGTAAGGAAATCTAAGTAAACACATTTCTCTCCACATAAGTTTTACCACCTTTTCATTTTCTGTTATTTTATTTTATTTGCATTCGTAGTAACTTGGGTTAGTTGACTAGCAACTAATTCCGCCCACTCTTTCAAACCCGAGATTTTACTTGCTTTCATAAAATTATAAAAACATAAAAAGAATCTTCTCTCACCCTTAGACCTATTAGAGTAGTTTTTCATACCTAACGAACACTATTCCCTGTGGAGAACGATCAATCCCCCGTACTTACCACTACACTATACTACATCGGTCAGGTACACTGCCTGGTGGGGTTGTAAGCCTCTTGAGATCCCTCGAGAGGTAAAACCTGTTGTAAGGTTGCAAAACCACGCATCAGTACTTGTACTGCTAGAGATGATGTTTTAAAACATAATCAACTCATGAAACTTATGCAATTTCTTACGGGTCTTAATGATATGTATCAGCCTATCAGGAGTAGCATTCTCTCCAGAGAAACTCTCCCAGATGTTAAAGATGCCGTTGTTGTTGTCTCCAGAGAAGAGTCTCATAGAGGCATTGCCTCTTCTTCTTCTGGTTCTGAGTCTAAAAATCAAATTGCTATTTTTTTTCTCAAACAAATTGGTCTAATAATGGGAATAAGAGATTTGATAACAAAAAAGGTTATGTTGCTGACAATAAGAAGTTTGTGAATACTGGGAATAATAATAATAGCAATAACAGGGGTCATAATCCAAACTTGCTTTGTAATAACTGTGGTAAAATTGGTCACACTGTAGACAGATGCTTTGATATTATTGGGTATCCCCTTGGTTATACTAAGAATCCTGGTCAGAAACAAACTAATGTCAAATCTGTTGATATAAATAATGCCTAAAAACATTATTAATACTTCTTGATATCTCTATGTTTTGATAATCACAAAATGTAAACTCATTAAACATAAACTTATTAAATAAACAAGTATTTAGTTGTAAATATTCATTTCTACAACTCAATCACTTAAGGTATGAATAAACAAATGCCCAATGCATTATATGATCAAAGGAACATTTTCTTAATCACTTGATTTTTTATAAAATGACACAAACATTTTATATCTTTTAGAAAATCATTTTTGGTATTAAATAAAAATGTTTAATCCATTATAAATTTATGAATTCAAATTTTCAACCAAAAATGGCAAAAATGTTCCAGAAAAACCTTCCTCACAAAAAGACAAAACTGAGCAACGTTCGGGTAGGGCGGCCCCCTTAATTTTACTAGGCGGCCCCCTTAATTTTAAGGGGTCCGGCCACCTATTTAAGGGGACCGCCCCGCTCCTCCAGCTGTCAGATTTTGCCTATAAATACTGGTTCATTCCTGGACTTTTTCCTCACCTTTTGCACCCCAAACCTTCTGTTCTAAATCTCTTCTAATCTTTCTAAATCCTTTCTAAATCCTTTGATCATATATTCTTAAGCATTGGTTTCTAAGTGATCCAAGCTTCTACCATCCAAGTGCAAAAGAAGAATACTCCTTCAACAACTAGAGAAGAAGTATTGCAACTTAGTATCATCTTGCTACCTAAGTTGTTTGTATAATCATTCATTCATTTGTGTATAAGTTGTGTATATTTGTTAGATAAGTGTGAGCATAATTGTTTAGGCTAGATTAGTGTGTTAGTAGTGAAGTTGTGAAGAAGTTAAGGTGTGTAAGTAGTGAAGGTGTAAGGAAGTAGAAGAGTATATAATTAGTGCCAGGTTGTGAAGTAGTTGTGAAGCCGTAGTGTAGAAGTTGTGAAGCCGTTGTGTAGAAGTTGTGAAGCCGTTGTGTAGAAGTTGTGAAGCCATTGTGAAGAAGTTGTGAAGCCGTCGTGAAGAAGGTGTGAATAAGTTGTGAAGAAGTCGTGTAGAAGTTGTGAGATTGGTTCTAGCTACGATTAGGACCCGACATCTAGCTTTGTGTCGTTAAACCGGTGTAAGCAAAAGTTGTGTAAGGTTTTCTCCGCCATAAGGGAGCTTGTTAACATAGTGAAGAAAACTCTCGAGTTAGGTGCTCGAGGAGTGGAGTAGGGCAAGGAAGGTGTCCTTGTAGCCGAACCACTATAAATCCTTTGTCTCGCGGTTCGATCTTTCCATCTCTATCTTTCATTTCATTTCATTACTTTATTTGCATTGTTAATTTAGATTTACTTATATTTGTTCATATTGTTCAAGAGTTGAGTTCACATAAATTCGAATCTAAGTTTTTAAAAGTAAACAAAGTTTTTCATAATAAAATTAAAAAGGTGTAAAACTATTCAACCCCCCTTCTAATTTTCCACAATTGGTATCAAGAGCCACGTCAAACAAGATTTTTAAAATAAACTGTATTTTAAAACTTGAAACGATCTATGGAATTCGAAAAATATTTAGAAGGGCAATCTATGCAAAGACCACCACTATTTGAAAGTGATGGTTTTCTTTATTGGAAAAATAGATTCGAAACTTATGTGAAATCAAAAGATCTTGATCTTTGGCATATTATTACTCATGGTGATTTTCCCCCTATTCAAAATAATCCTTTAACTAAAAGAGATGAAATTGTACCTTTTGAAAAACAAAATGATGATTTGAAAAAGAAACTAGCAAAAAATGATGAAGCTAAAATGGTAATTTATAATGCATTACCACGCAAAGAATATGAACGAATTTTTATGTGTCAAACCGCAAAAGAAATTTGGGAATCTTGATTAATCACTCACCAAGGTAATAGTCAAGTCAAAGACAACAAAATAGATCTTCTTGTTCAACAATATGAACAATTTACAAATCCTGAAGAGGAATCTATTGATAATGCATTTGCTAAATTTAACACTATTATCACAAGTTTAAAAGCACTTGATGAGACTTTTTCTAGCAAAAATTGTGTAAGGAAATTTCTTAGGGCATTACATCCAAAATGGCACACGAAGGTCACGGCTATTGAAGAATCGAAGAACTTGATGACGCTATCGCTTGATGAACTTATCGGCAACTTGAAGGTCCATTAAGAAATTATAAAGAGAGACTCGGAAACGGTCAAGAGCAAGAAAGATCAAATCAAGTCTCTTGCGCTAAAAGCCAAAAAGGAAATTAGTGATGATGACGATTCAAGTGACGATAGTGAAGACGAAGAATATGCAATGGCCGTAAGAGAGTTCAAGAAATTTTTCAAGAGACGAGGAAGATTCACAAGACAACCACGAGAAGAAAGAAGATCGCTTCAAAGAAATAGGAATGATAACTACGGGAAAAGAAAGTGCTTTAGATGTGGAAGCCTAAACCATCTCATTGGCGAATGTCCAAAGCCACCGGGTTATGATTACCAAAGCGCCTTTTTAGTAGAGCATGGAGTGATAGCGACAAAGACGAAGCGGACAAAGCAAAACGACGAAAAATGTCTTATGGCAAAGACATCAAATGAGGTACTTTCCGAAACCGAATACTTTAGTGACAAAAATCAATCATTAGACGAAAAAGACCTAGATAATGAATATAATAGGTTATGCAAATTAGGTCAAAAAGTCATGGCTAAAAATAAATCACTAAAACATATTAATAATCGATTAGAAAATGAAGTACTCGAATTGAAAAATAAACTACAACATTTAGAAAAAGAAAAAGAAGTTTTTATAGAATGTAAAACATGTCTAGAGGTCAAAAATGAAAACGAAAAACTTCAAGATGAAATTTTCAAACTTGACAAGTTTAAAAATAGTAGTAACTCACTTAAGAAAATAGTAAGTGTTCAAGGAACTTCGGGAGATAAAACCGGTCTAGGATTCAACTCAAATAATGTTTCAACTAGTGAAAATAAAAATGTAAAGTTTGAATGTCAATCTAGTAAACAAAAACCATTAGAGTCAAAACCTAAGTATATACTTATAAAAGATAGAAAAATACCTATTGCGAGTGATGAGGAAGTAAAAAGTTTTTATAAACCATCATTAAAAGCCAAAACCGGATTTTCTAAACCGAAATTAAGATCTAAAACTCCACCTCCAAAATAGACCAAGTAATCCTCATCCTCGGTTCAAAACCCCTCAACCTAGAAGAAATCAAGGTAAAAAAAAATTTCCTAATAATAATAATCACCCAATGTGGAACTATTCAAATCTACCAAGTTTCAATCCTTGGGGAATACTTCCACCATATATGCATCCTAGTCAATTGCAAACCATGTTTGGTTCAAACAACTTTGGACCAATTAGACAATGGGGACCAAGTGGCTAAATTGTCAACTCATCGAGAAATTCGAAATCTCATCAATGATTGGCTTCTATTAGTCAATATATTATTTTGAAGTGCTTGAAGAATAGTTGTTGAAGACCAAAAGGTACGCCTCTCTTTCATGCTCATTGTTATAATATATGCTTAGATTAATGACTTGTTATTTCATGCCTATTTAACTCATAATGCCTAGTTATATATATATACACATAATAGCTTATATGAATCTACTTATAACCTAGAATCACTTTTTGATATCTCTATGTTTTGATAATCACAAAATGTAAACTCATTAAACATAAACTTATTAAATAAACAAGTATTTAGTTGTAAATATTCATTTCTACAACTCAATCACTTAAGGTATGAATAAACAAATGCCTAATGCATTATATGATCAAAGGAACATTTTCTTAATCACTTGATTTTTTATAAAATGACACAAACATTTTATATCTTTTAGAAAATCATTTTTGGTATTAAATAAAAATGTTTAATCCATTATAAATTTATGAATTCAAATTTTCAACCAAAAATGGCAAAAATGTTTCAGAAAAACCTTCCCCACAAAAAGACAAAACTGAGCAACGTTCGGGTAGGGCGGCCCCCTTAATTTTACTAGGAAGCCCCCTTAATTTTAAGGGGACCGGCCACCTATTTAAGGGGACCACCCCGCTCCAACAGCTGTCAGATTTTGCCTATAAATACTGGTTCATTCCTGAACTTTTTTCTCACCTTTTGCACCCCAAACCTTCTGTTCTAAATCTCTTCTAATCTTTCTAAATCCTTTCTAAATCCTTTGATCATATATTCTTAAGCATTGGTTTCTAAGTGATCCAAGCTTCTACCATCCAAGTGCAAAAGAAGAATACTCCTTCAACAACTAGAGAAGAAGTATTGCAACTTAGTATCATCTTGCTACCTAAGTTGTTTATATAATCATTCATTCATTTGTGTATAAGTTGTGTATATTTGTTAGATAAGTGTGAGCATAATTGTTTAGGCTAGATTAGTGTGTTAGTAGTGAAGTTGTGAAGAAGTTAAGGTGTGTAAGTAGTGAAGGTGTAAGGAAGTAGAAGAGTATATAAGTAGTGCCAGGTTGTGAAGTAGTTGTGAAGCCGTTGTGTAGAAGTTGTGAAGCCGTTGTGTAGAAGTTGTGAAGCCATTGTGAAAAAGTTGTGAAGCCGTCGTGAAGAAGGTGTGAATAAGTTGTGAAGAAGTCGTGTAGAATTTGTGAGATTGGTTCTAGCTACGATTAGGACCCGACATCTAGCTTTGTGTCGTTAAACCGATGTAAGCAAAAGTTGTGTAAGGTTTTCTCCGCCATAAGGGAGCTTGTTGACATAGTGAAGAAAACTCTCGAGTTAGGTGCTCGAGGAGTGGAGTAGGGCAAGGAAGGTGTCCTTGTAGCCGAACCACTATAAATCCTTTGTCTCGCGGTTCGATCTTTCCATCTCTATCTTTCATTTCATTTCATTACTTTATTTGCATTGTTAATTTAGATTTACTTATATTTGTTCATATTGTTCAAGAGTTGAGTTCACATAAATTCGAATCTAAGTTTTTAAAAGTAAACAAAGTTTTTCATAATAAAATTAAAAAGACGTAAAACTATTCAACCCTCCTTCTAGTTTTCCACAAAATCTTCTTATAATGCTAATTCAAGTACCTCATCTGTGGAAAATGGCTCTTCTACGAACTTTACTTATGAGCAGATGATGAAACTAATGAGTCTTATCAATGATATGTCTGCTAGCAGTATGCAGGCCAACATGGCAGGTATATCCAGTTTTATGAACAATAATGTTTTCTTTAATATAAACTTTCATAAGTTTTATAACAACAATACTGCTTTGTGTAAGGTTAGTATTGGGTGGATTATTGATTCAGGAGCAAACCAACACATGACTATTAATACTCTAAATATGTTTAGCATTATTGATATTTCTGATTTAAATCTTACTGTGGGACATCCCAATGGTACTCTTGCAAAAATCAAGTATATTGGTAATCTAAAACTTTCTGATAAAGTCATCTTGTATGATGTGTTGGTTGTCCCTGAATATTGTGTTAGTCTTTTGTCTATGCACAAACTTATCAAGGATAGCAGAATGTTTGTTGGTTTTGATGAATCTAAATGGTACATTCAGGATTTGACTCAAAACAAAATCATGGGGACTGGTAGTGAAAATGGTGGTCTCTATTTGTTTGATTCTCCCTCTCCTCTTAATTCCAAAAATCAAACTATAGGTAATCTATCTGTTACTTGTTATGCTTCTAAATCCTTATGGCATAACAGACTTGGTCATCCCTCTGACCAAGCTGTGTGTATGCTTCAACCTGATCTTAAATTCACCAAGGATTCTCATGTGTCTCCTTGTGACATCTGTCACAAGGCTAAACAGACAAGAGAACCCTTCCCTTTGAGTGATCATAAGACTTCTGCTATTTGTGATCTTGTGCATATAGACCTTTGGGGGCCTTACAAGGTCACTAGCAAAGAAGGATTTAAATATTTTATGACTATTGTGGATGATTATACCAGGGCTGTTTGGATATATCTTGTCAAAACTAAAGATGAAGTTTATAACTTGTTTGTTAGTTATGTTAATCTGATTCACAATCAATTTAAGTGTGGGATTAAAACTGTGAGATCTGATAATGGCACTGAATTTATAAATAACAAAATGAGTAACTTGTTTAGCAGCCTGGGTATAGTTCATCAAACATCTTGTGCTTATACTCCTCAGCAAAATGGTATTGCTGAGAGAAAGCACAGACATCTGTTAAATGTTGCTAGAAGTTTGTTGTTTCAAAGTGGTATTCCTTTAAGTATGTGGCCTGAATGCATCTTAACTGCTGCCTATCTGATTAACAGGTTGCCATCTTCTGTTCTGAGTGGGAAATCTCCTTTTGAGCTTGTGTATGGTCAAAAACCAAAACTGTCTCATCTGAGAAGTTTTGGTTGTCTATGTTTCTCCTCTATTCTCAACAATTCTGATAAGTTTTCTGCTAGATCTGAAAAATGTGTTCTAATTGGTTTTTCTACTACAAAAAAGGCTTACAAAGTTTATAGCATTTACTATAAAATGATTTTCTATTCCAGAGATGTTCAATTCTATGAAACTATTTTTCCATTCAAAATGAATTCTAAGCTGCAAACTGATCAGATCTCAGATTCTACATTGAATGATCAATTTTTTTTAATGAGAAACACTTTGATCATAATCCCAATGATGAAAGGAGAGGTAATAATACAACACCCAATGATGATGGTGGTGCCTCTTCATCCCCTAGAAGTATACATACTTCTGTTGATGGTGAGACTAATGGCACTGCAACATCAATGGGTGATAACACTCTGTCTGAGGGAAATGTCCCTTCCAGTTCTAATCCTGAAACAGCTCAAGTCAATCCTACTCAGAACCTAAGTCTTGAGCAGCCTGCTCTTAGGAGGTCTAGTAGAAACACTAAGGCTCCTGCTAGGTTTAATGACTATGTTAATAATAGTAGTGTTAAATATGGGCTTGAAAAATATGTCTGTTATTCCAATCTTAGCCCTGCTAATTACTGTTTCTCCACTACTTTAAACAAATCTGTTGAACCCTCTTCTTATGATGAGGCTGCTAAGGACAATAATTGGGTTCAGGCTATGAATAATGAGATTACTGCCTTAAAAAGGAATAATACTTGGACTGAATGTGATCTTCCTAAAGGAAGAAAACCTGTTGGCAGTAAATGGTTGTGGAAAATTAAATATAAGTCTACAGGAGAGATTGATAAGTATAAAGCCAGGCTTGTAGCCAAGGGCTTCAGCCAGAGAGAGGGATTTGATTATATGGAAATTTTCAGTCCTGTTGTTAAAATGTCTACTGTTAGATGCATGATTAATGTTGCTATGTAACACCCCCGTTTTCGATATTCGCAGCGGAAATATAAGTTTGGGGTGCTACTTCAAGGTTCACAGTCATGATAATAGAAAACGAATCAAAAGAGACGTTTTAAATATAATTGTTATCATTCATTTATTAAATCAGAGTTTACATATAGAGGTCCCAGCGGGAGGTTTCGAAATACGTTATAAATGATACATTAATCGTTTGAATGATAACAAAACGGACACTCTTTTTATAAAAAGAAAGTCCAATGCCACTCCGTGCCAAGTCCAATCTTCTAATTACCTGAGATAAACATGCTTAAAAAGTCAATACAAAGGTTGAGTGGATCCATAATGTTTTAAGTTATAATCAATTTGAACACAAGATAAATAGAAGTAACGTAGTAATATCACAGTATGGTATATTGCACTAAGCCTCATGACACGCAATGCGTTGACAGTGTCCAGGTTCTACAAACATAATTAAATGAAAGTAGTCTTGCCCCCGAGTAGGAGTCTGCCTAGAAACTCTTTATAGAAATCAAATATAATGCATTTGCATAACCGGCTACCCCTAAGGGTATCCATCCGGCTAATACAAATGGGTCGTCAGGCCAATAGATCTATTCACTATATTCGCGCTCACCCTGCGGGTGACTAATGGTGCATGATATGAGGGACTTTAAAATAAATATGAATATAAATTCAAATAGGCAAAAGTTAACCTAGTGCAATAACAATCAAGAAAATACTTGTGTTCGGTTTGGTAGCATGTATCTCCCCACAAGTTTGGAAAACGTATAAAAGTGGGACTATGAACTCACCTTGATAGTCTGGATGGAAAATAAAATCAACTAAAGTTGATAAACGTCTCCGGTACGTAACCTGGGTTGGTATATCAAATTTCAGTAATCGTTCTTGAGTATAAATATGTTCTAGTGTTCGTTTCGTAACGTTTTCGGTTGATGGTTAAATGTTCAATTGAGACAACATGAAGTCTCTTCAAAAGTTGGATTTTATCTTAGTGTTCGTTTTTATGTTTTTCGTTCGTTCGTTTATTCGTTGAATATATCTTGTTCGTTGATTATCGAAGGAAACGTATTATTTCTATTAAATCAGAAGTAATAATAATAATATTAACATTTATAAAATGTTATGTTTTTGCTCCTAGAGTTTCATATATCGTCAGTTTATACCTTTGAACAAAATTACAACTTTTACCCTTGAACTTTGGTCAAATGACAGTTTCTACCCTGGAGTTTTGAAAATGACACTTTCCACCCTTTTTATTAATCGTTGACAAAAATGGTCCTTGATTTAAATAACTTTGAGAAATTGACAAATTTGGCCCATAAAAACTCCAATTTTATTAGTTTTGAAAAATATATGTTTAAAATAGTTTGTGATCACCCCTTTTTGGACACAAATAAATACGAGGCGAGGGCTTGGTTTTTCCCCGTTCTTTTTCCTACATGAAATTAGCCAGGTGGTCTACTTACTGGCCAAGTTTCGTAATTTTTAAAGACTGTTTGGTTATCGAAATAATTCCTCAAAACCTGTCGAGCAGAACAAAAGTTAAATAAATCTGGAAAAATAGTTTTGGGTCTAGCGATGGAACAATCTTTGGAGCTCGATAACTTTTTAACCGTTAAACCTTTTTACGAGATTCTTGTTTCTGAAAATAGTTAGCTACGAGGTTTATAACGTGGCCAAAACTCAGAATTTATGATGGTCATTTAGAGGTCGAAAAATAGACTCAAAGTGGACGAATTGGACTGTTTTCGACCAGACTTAAAAATAAAATTTTAAGGATTTTTCAGTTTAGCGATGAGGCAATCTTTGGGGCTTGATAACTTTTTATTCGTTTACTCTTTTTACTTCATTCTTCTTTCTAAAAATAGTTAGCTAGGTGATCTTTATTTAGGCAAAAATTTAGATTTTATAAAGATGGGTTGATGATCGAAAACTAGGTCCAAAGGTGGTGGCTTAAGGCTGTAGCGACAGAAAAAAGTAAAAGAAATATGTTTTGGGTCTTTAAGTCCAGCGATAGAGCAATATTCAAGACACAATAACTTCATAACGACTTGACCTTTTTACGAGATTTTTCTTTCTAAATTTAGTTAGCTATGTAGTCTTTATCCTCACCAAAAATTAGAATTTATAGAGTTCATTTAAGGGTTGATTTATAGGCTCAAAGTTGGTGATCTTGGGGACTGTTTGCATCGATAAGGACCAGAAAGGAAAACCCGAAGGGTGTGTTTGGTTCCTGGTTCGATCAGACATATTTTTCTGAACATATTTTATCACTTCTTGATTTGTTCGTACAAAATTTTAAAAACATAGGGTGTGTTTGGTTCCTGGTTCGATCAGACAAGAAAAAGGAAAAGAAACATATAGTTTTTGATCATGTTCCATTTTAGAGGTTATTTAATATTGTTTTTAAGATTATTTAAGATATATAAACTGAATGAAAAGAGTTGGATTAACTTACTTAGATTCTTGGTTCGATTAGTGTATTAGGTGTTGAATTGGTTCGAATCCTGAATACTAGAGATATCCCTCCTCTTAGATCCTTTCAACTCTTTTTCCTTAGCTTCTAAAGGGATTGTGGTTTCAGTAAAATAAGTGAGGGTTGATGTTTTGTGTATGTCGACTTTGTATGGGTAATATGAACAAGTATGTGTCCAATTTATATAGAGAGTGTGAATTAGGGTTTTCAAGCTCGTTATTGTGTAGGAGGGGACATGTGAGATGTGGCTTATGGATTTGAGGACAAGTGTTAGGAGGGGGAAAATGAGGCGTGTAAGGTTTGGAGAGGGTGATGTGGTTTCCTTGAATCCATACATGTATCTATCTTGTGATGTCATGATAATGTGGAGGAGGGGGAAATCTAAGGAGGGTTTACTTGAGGTAGTCTTTATTTAGGAAATGGAAATTGGAAGAGTTTGGTTTGGTTCTTGTTTCATTCGAACTAGGGGTTGAGATGGGAATTCGAATGGCTTATATGGGTGGTACTTAGGGCTAGATTGGGTTGTATTTAGGGTTTAAGAGGGGTAACAAGATAGGTTTAGAGTTGTGCTCATGCATTTATTAAATAGGAAAATCATTTAGGGTTTTATATGTATATATTGCGTCGAATTTTATTAAAGAAGAAAGAAATGGATTTTGTGCTTAAGGGAGTTGTACTAGAAGCTTAATAGGGTTGTAATTAGGGTTTAGGAATATAGAAATTATAATTTTAATGTTTCCTTAAGTTATATAATTTTTATGTAATTTTTATTATGTGTTAAAATGTATATAAATGGGTTTTTAGGATTTTATGCATTAGGCACTTGTACATTAGGTTTAAAGACTTGTACTTATATTTAGTGAGTTTAGGAAAATTAAATTTTAAGTCTTGTGTATGAAAAACTTGTACTTTGTGCTTTGAAAATAATTATAATTAGGGTTTTAATAAGGTTTTTATAAATATTTGGTTTTTATGCATACAAGACTTGTACCTTGGCTTAAATGACTTGTACATTAATATTTTGTAAAAATCTTACACAATTAAATTAGGGTTTATAAATTTAGTACATAAAATCATAGTTTTCATGAAATTAGGGTTTTACCGGGAGTTAAATCAGAATTAGGGTTTCTATGCTTTAGATGCTTGTACCTTAATTGAATGAGTTGTACTTTAGTATTTTTAGAGTTTTGTTACTTTACATATGTTGTTATTGTAACACCCCGTGACCAAACATGACTAAAAACGTGAAAATTTTTCGCAAAAGGGCTATCCAAAAACTGACCCGTTGCTATTCTTTAACAAACTGACAAAATTCTATAACCATCTGGAACTTGAGACTATTTTTGCATGAAACTAGACTCGATTACCTTCAAAACGACGGGTGGTGCGACTTCTAACGACTTACGGTTCAAAAGATATGATTTTCTAAAGTTTACCGAAAATCTGCCAACACCCACACTCATAACCAAGATGAACAAAGTCACAACCAAGATGAGTAAATCACAACCAAGATGAGTAAACAGAACCAAGATGAGTAATCACAACCAAGATGAGTAAACAGAACCAAGATGAGTAAATCACAACCAAGATGAGTAAACAGAACCAAGATGAGTAATCACAACCAAGATGAGTAAACAGAACCAAGATGAGTAAATCACAACCAAGATGAGTAAACAGAACCAAGATGAGTAAATCACAACCAAGATGAGTAAACAGAACCATTTCACGGGTTATGCATTAAACCCATTATGACCCATTTTCATAACAAATCATCTATAACACCTCATTTATCCACCAAACTTGACCAACGTCATTTCTTTAACACATGAGACATGTTTCAAAAGAACTTGATCCGTTCATATACCAAAATGGGTGGGAACCCGCTTATTCCAAACACCCCCTTAAGAACTCATCTCAACTACACACTTTTACCCAAAACACATGTCCCCAACATATTTATTGAAAATCATGCATTAGTTGACATATCTAATATATTGAAAAGTTGTTAGTACAACGACATGACCCGTAACTTCCCAAAATGGGTGGATTTGGTTATTTGCCAAACACCCCTATAAAGTTTGACTACAACCATAACCATTAACATATAGATGTCATAACATATACACAAACTTGACCCTTGACTTAAACATGGACAAGGAACCATATATGACCATAAGACCGTGAATAACAAAATGACCATAAGGATTAAAGTGTAACAAAACACGAAAAGACACTTTGGGGGCTTCCAACTTCAATATGCTTGGTCCAAAAGAATACGGTCTTCTACTACAACTACTTCAATCACGAAGCTACTATCACATAATTACATCACCTTATCCTTACCTTTGCTAGATCCTTCGGTACCTATCAATAAAAACATGACAACTAAACATGTAAGCGAAACGCTTAGTAAGTACATGGTATAACAAGCTAAACATCATATATAACCATAACTAGTTTAACTACTAGTTAAGCTAGCGATATAGGGGCACTTACCTCACGCCAACATAGTCGGCATAAACACGATCAACCCGTAAGGTTGAACCTCATCCCATAGTTAGCCCAACGACTAACTAAGCTAATCCCATAGTTAGCCCAACGACTAACTAAGCTACTCCTAGTGATGGATCCATACTAGCTACGCGCCCTATACCCTATCTTTCACCATTACCATGTAACAAACATGATAAAGCTAACACATAAACCATTATCATACATAATATATGATAAAGCTAACAATAACATGTTAATACCAATGTACTTACCTTGATTCCCAATTACAACTTCACTAGCAAGGCTTCCAACTCTCTTACTTGCTTCCTATATCATAATCATCTCACATTAGGAACTAATTAACTAACAAATCATGAATTATCGATCTTAAATCATTATGCCCAAATATCATATCATGAACCCTAATTTCATAAATTGGGGAAAGTACTTACTTGTGGTGGAAAATACCAATTAAGGGTTTCTAATGACTTATAACACTTGAAGATTGATCAAAATAGCTTAATTGATGATGATGGAGTTTCCCTCCCTTTTTCTTCTCCTGATCGACACCACAGACACACACACTAACACTCTAAACTTTTCTGGACTATTCTCCATCTTTCTATAATTAGATATTTAACAATTTAACTTTGCTCACTTGGCAAGACTAGCCCTCAAGTTTCATTCTTTCTATATTGACCACACATATTTACCACTTAACTCATAGCATATAATACTTAACTTATTAAATATATATATATAGTACCTTATCGGGATATGGGTGTAACAATTCTCCCCTCCTTAAAATAAGATTTCGTCCTCGAAATCTATTCTTGAAATAAATGAGGATACTCATTCCTCATCCTCTCCTCTAGCTCCCATCTAATGCTTGTACTCTTACGATGTCTCCATTGTACTTTTACTAACGGAATTTCTTTGTTTCAAAGTTGCCTCACTTGCTTTCCTAGGATTACTTCCGGTTCATCCTTTGTGAAATCAATTCTGGATCAATTTCTATATCATCTAACATGACTACACTAGTCTCATCCACTAAATATTTCCTCAATCCAACACATGGAAAGTATTATTAATACCTCTCATTTCTTCGGGCAATTCCAAATTCTTCCCAACATACGGAGGTTCTACACCTTCTACCGTAGAGTATCTCATAGGAGGCATGCCTATTCTAGCATAATAACTATTATTGCAGGCGAATTCCACTAGAAGCAAGTGATCATCCCCGTTACTTCCAAAGTCAATCATACTAACTCGTAGCATATCTTCTAGAGTTTGAATTGTCCTTTCGCTTTGTCCATCTGTTTGAGGATGAAGAGTTGAGCTCATGCGTAACTTAATACCAAGTTCATCTTAAAAACTTTGCCAAAAGTTCGAAGTGAAACGCCCGACTTGATCTAAAACTATCGAAATAGGTACTCCATGACGCGCGACTATCTCGCTAACATAAATCTTTGCTAACTTATGAACAGGCACATTCTTCCTAATCGAATAAAAGTGAGCATTCTTAGTTAAACGATCGACCACTATCCAGATTGTATCATTCTTCTTCTTCGTCTTTGGCAATTTCGTAATGTAGTCCATAGTAATCCTCTCCCACTTCCAAACTAGAATGTCTAAAGGCTGCACTTTTCCATACGGCTTTTGATGTTCGGTTTTCACCTTTAAACAAATTAAGCATCTTTCTACGTACTTCACGCAATCTCTTTTCATACTCGGCCACCAATGATTCCTTTTCAAATCAAGATACATTTTCGTAGCTTCCGGATGAATAGAACACTTCTATTCATGGGTTTCTTCCAAGAGTAATTCTTTAATGTTGCTTCGAAAAGAATGTAAACCCTTCCATACCATGTCTTAATTCCTCGACTGTCTACTTTAAGATAAGAAATGTGAGAAGTGATACGTTCTTTCTCTTAATTTTCTTCTTTTAACGCTTCCTCCTGAGCTAACTTAATTCTATCGAAAAGATCAGATGGGATAATCATTCTCAAAGAGTGAGTCCATATAACATCACTTCGGCCCTGACGACTTAGTGCATCCGCTACAACGTTCGCCTTACCCGGATGGTAGCGAATTTCGCAATCATAATCTTTCAGCAAGTCTAACCTCCTACGTTGCCTCATATTCGGATATTTCTTATCAAGGAAATACTGAAGACTTCTATGGTCGGCGTAAATTTTAAACTTCACACTATATAGATAATGTTTCCCAATCTTCAAAGCAAAGACTACGGCCGCAAATTCAAGATCATGAGTCGGATATTTCTTCTCGTGCTTCTTTAGTTGTCTTGAAACATAAGCAATCACTTTACCCTTTTGCATAAGGGCACATCCAAAACCGGAATAGGATGCATTACAATAGACTACCATGTCTTCGTTTCCTTCCGGTAACACTAAGATCGGTGCTTCACACAACCTCTTTCGTAAAATACGGAAGGCTTCTTCTTGCTTCTCGGCCCACACAAAAGAAACATTCTTCTTGGTGAGTTTGGTTAACGAAGATGAAATTTTTAGAGAAGTCTTGAATAAACCATCGATAATAACCCGCGAGTCCTAGAAAACTTCGAATTTCACCAACGTTTCTCGGCGCTTGCCAATTCATCACGGCCTCAACTTTTGACGGATCAACTTTAATACCATCGGGATTAATAACATGACCAAGGAACTGAACTTCTTGCAACCAGAACTCGCACTTTGAGAACTTAGCATATAATCTTTCTTTTCTCAACGTTTCAAGAATTCCTCGAAGATGAAGTTCATGCTCTTCCTTACTCTTAGAATAGATAAGGATATCATTGATGAACACGATAACGAATTTATCTAGCATCGGTCTACACACACGGTTCATGAGATCCATGAAAACCGCAGGCGCGTTCGTGAGGCCAAAAGGCATAACCGTAAACTCGTAATGTCCATATCGGGTCCTAAAGGCCGTCTTGGGAATGTCTTCTTCTCAAACTTTCAATTGGTGATAGCCCGAACTAAGATCAATCTTTGAAAACCACTTCGCACCTTGAAGTTGATCAAAGAGGTCATCGATTCTTGGCAAAGGGTATACATTTTTCAACGTGACTTTGTTCAATTTACGGAAATCAATGCACATCCGCATACTACCGTCTTTCTTTTTAACGAATAGAATCGGAGCTCCCCATGGTGAGCTACTAGGGCGAATAAAACCCTTGTCAAGTAACTCTTGGAGTTGACTCATTAACTCCTTCATTTCGGATGGAGCAAGACGATAAGGAGTTTTAGCAATAGGAGTAGCACTTGGAACAAAATCAATACGGAAACTCAACCTGCCTATCGGGTGGAATACCCGGCAGATCTTTCGGAAATACATCATGAAATTTATTATCAACCGGAACGTCATCGATACATCCCCAGCATCATGGGAATTAGATCAATCTTAAAAACGCTTCTATCGATCTCTATCTCTACATTACGATACACGCTAGACACTATAACAACTTTACTATCGACAATTTCAATTTCTACGGGAGTCGGAAATTTATTTAGGGAAGTGGACAATTCCTTACTAAAACTATAAAATACTAAGGACACACTCGTGCCTCAAACATACAAAACACAAATGGGCTTGGGATTAACGAGGATTATACCTGAGACGACATCGGAATCTAACTTCGCTTCTTTGGCACTCATCGGGAAAACACAAGCTTGAGGTTTCGGAACATCAACCTTTTCTCCCTCGATCCAGTTAAACGGCTTCGCTTGCTTGGGATTGGCCTTAGGACATTCACTTATCTTATGTCCTTCTTCGTTGCACCCATAACATATTATCAAAGGCTTGGTGCAATCCTTGCTAATATGACTAGTATCCCCACATTTATAGTATCCCTTCATCCCGGATTTACATTCTCCCACATGGTTCTTTCCGCACCTACCACACGGAGGTGGAAGCTTTCCCATATTGTCCTTCTTTGTGGCATCAAATTTGCCCCGCTTACTAAGTGTTGTTGGTTGTTCTAGCTTTCTTTTCACCTCCTTCTTCTCTTTATCCTTCATCCTATCCAAATCCGCTTCCTGACTACGCGCTCTGCTTAGAAGATCATCCATGGTGGTACCCTTGAAAGGCGATACTATATTACGAATTTCATCTTTGAGCATCCTCTGAAATTTATCAACCTTAAGCTTTTCATTGTCGAGATACTCCGGGCAATATTGCACCATATCACAAAACTTTCCCCACAACTCATTCACCGATTCATCAATTTGCATAAGGTTATGAAAAACTTCTCTTATTTTATCAGTCTCCTCCACGGAAGCATACTCTTTCATGAACACCTCCTTGAATTGATCCCACATGCACGACTCTCTCCAAGCACTACTCTTCTCATTTGCCTTGCCCTCCCACCATATTTTAGCTCGCTCACGAAGGTAATTAGTAGCAAAGTTCACCTTATCCTCTTCTACACAACGACTTGCACGAAAAGCCCCTTCTATATTGGTAATCCATCTAGGACTCTCTAACGGATCAAGAGATCCCGCGAATGTAGGTGGAACACAAGCAGTGAAATCACGATAAGTAGATTTCTCCTTTCCTACTCCGGGTCTAGCATTTGAATAACTCACTAACTCCCCACTAGTCTTGAGTTTCTCATTCTCCTCCTGAAGTATCTTTCGCAAGTTCTCGGTGGTTTTGCTAACATAAAAGGGCATAGCCTTCTCGATGGCCCTTTCCACTTTATCCGCTACCAAAGTGTCCAATTCTTTCAACTCAACTCTCATAACACTTCTAGGATTAAGGTTTTTCGGCATTGACATCGATGAGTCACTATTAGAAGGTACATCATTATGATCATCACTATCATGGCGGGAAAAGGTCGCTCTTAACACCTCCTTATTCTGAATCGCCGCCATCTTTTCTACTATACTGAAATTTAACAATTCATACTATTAAGCAAAATCATATACATAGTCAATGCATGACATATCTATCATTATACTAAACACCCTAGAGTTTATCATCCATGTATAGCCTAAATGATTTCAATCTCACATATGTATTATATTTTTATCACTACGGTGGCCAGGCGTAGTCATAAAAATACTTAACATATGTGTTCCCGAAATCACCCAAACAATACATAAATAACAAACATCGATACTAACCGCGTCTACACAAGGCCTAAGTCTAGGAAATCCTAAGGGGAAATCCTAAATCTCTTAGACCGAAGCTCTGATACCAAGTTGTAACACCCCGTGACCAAACATGACTAAAAACGTGAAAATTTTTCGCAAAAGGGCTATCCAAAAACTGACCCGTTGCTATTCTTTAACAAACTGACAAAATTCTATAACCATCTGGAACTTGAGACTATTTTTACATGAAACTAGACTCGATTACCTTCAAAACGACGGGTGGTGCGACTTCTAACGACTTACGGTTCAAAAGATATGATTTTCTAAAGTTTACCGAAAATCTGCCAACACCCACACTCATAACCAAGATGAACAAAGTCACAACCAAGATGAGTAAATCACAACCAAGATGAGTAAACAGAACCAAGATGAGTAATCACAACCAAGATGAGTAAACAGAACCAAGATGAGTAAATCACAACCAAGATGAGTAAACAGAACCAAGATGAGTAATCACAACCAAGATGAGTAAACAGAACCAAGATGAGTAAATCACAACCAAGATGAGTAAACAGAACCAAGATGAGTAAATCACAACCAAGATGAGTAAACAGAACCATTTCACGGGTTATGCATTAAACCCATTATGACCCATTTTCATAACAAATCATCTATAACACCTCATTTATCCACCAAACTTGACCAACGTCATTTCTTTAACACATGAGACATGTTTCAAAAGAACTTGATCCGTTCATATACCAAAATGGGTGGGAACCCGCTTATTCCAAACACCCCCTTAAGAACTCATCTCAACTACACACTTTTACCCAAAACACATGTCCCCAACATATTTATTGAAAATCATGCATTAGTTGACATATCTAATATATTGAAAAGTTGTTAGTACAACGACATGACCCGTAACTTCCCAAAATGGGTGGATTTGGTTATTTGCCAAACACCCCTATAAAGTTTGACTACAACCATAACCATTAACATATAGATGTCATAACATATACACAAACTTGACCCTTGACTTAAACATGGACAAGGAACCATATATGACCATAAGACCGTGAATAACAAAATGACCATAAGGATTAAAGTGTACCAAAACACGAAAAGACACTTTGGGGGCTTCCAACTTCAATATGCTTGGTCCAAAAGAATACGGTCTTCTACTACAACTACTTCAATCACGAAGCTACTATCACATAATTACATCACCTTATCCTTACCTTTGCTAGATCCTTCGGTACCTATCAATAAAAACATGACAACTAAACATGTAAGTGAAACGCTTAGTAAGTACATGGTATAACAAGCTAAACATCATATATAACCATAACTAGTTTAACTACTAGTTAAGCTAGCGATATAGGGGAACTTACCTCACGCCAACATAGTCGGCATAAACACGATCAACCCGTAAGGTTGAACCTCATCCCATAGTTAGCCCAACGACTAACTAAGTTAATCCCATAGTTAGCCCAACGACTAACTAAGCTACTCCTAGTGATGGATCCATACTAGCTACGCGCCCTATACCCTATCTTTCACCATTACCATGTAACAAACATGATAAAGCTAACACATAAACCATTATCATACATAATATATGATAAAGCTAACAATAACATGTTAATACCAATGTACTTACCTTGATTCCCAATTACAACTTCACTAGCAAGGCTTCCAACTCTCTTACTTGCTTCCTATATCATAATCATCTCACATTAGGAACTAATTAACTAACAAATCATGAATTATCGATCTTAAATCATTATGCCCAAATATCATATCATGAACCCTAATTTCATAAATTGGGAAAAGTACTTACTTGTGGTGGAAAATACCAATTAAGGGTTTCTAATGACTTATAACACTTGAAGATTGATCAAAATAGCTTAATTGATGATGATGGAGTTTCCCTCCCTTTTTCTTCTCCTGATCGACACCACAGACACACACACTAACACTCTAAACTTTTCTGGACTATTCTCCATCTTTCTATAATTAGATATTTAACAATTTAACTTTGCTCACTTGGCAAGACTAGCCCTCAAGTTTCATTCTTTCTATATTGACCACACATATTCACCACTTAACTCATAGCATATAATACTTAACTTATTAAATATATATATATAGTACCTTATCTGGATATGGGTGTAACAGTTATGATAGTTTAGGATTTTTATAGAACTCTACTTGATAGGGAACGTTTAGTTTATACGTACGTTAACGAATTAACGTAAAGTGGCAAATGGGATATCTTAAAGTTTCATATGAAAATGTTTACATAAAGTAAACATTGAATACGTTGAGGTTAGGTTGCATGCGAGCACGTCTATCAAGGATGTGATCTACGTCACATAAGATATTAGTTATGATCATATAACAAATAAAAAAAAAAAATTCACACGTAGAAAATGATAAGTATTCTATAAGTTGGTTTCTCATAAAGTGGGATTTTCACAGTGGTTACATGCTATTTGTAATAATTGGAGTCTGTTTCAATTAGATGTCAACAATGCTTTTCTATATGGTGATTTAACTGAGGATGTGTATATGACTCTGCCCCCTGGTTTTGATAATCATAAATATAAGGTTGTGAAGCTTAATAAGTCCCTGTATGGCCTTAAACAGGCTACTAGACAATGGAATGCAAAATTAACTTCAACTCTTAATGAACAGGGTTTTGTGCAGTCTAAATATGATTATTCTTTGTTCACTAAGAGGTCTGGGAATGTGTTTTTGGCCTTACTTGTGTATGTTGATGACATTGTCATAACTGGCAATGATATTAATGAAACTGAGAAGTTCAAAGTGTTTTTGAAAACAAAATTCCAAATCAAAGATTTAAGGAAGTTAAAATACTTTCTTGGAATTAAAGTTTTGGAAAATGATAATGATGTTTGTCTCAGTCAAAGGAAGTATTGTTTAGAACTCTTGCATGAATATGGTTTGCTTGCTACCAAACCTGTTGACACACCTTTGCCTGAAAACACCACTCTTAATCACATTGAGTCTGTTGATGATAAAGCCTTGAAAAATATTGGGAACTATCAAAAACTGGTTGGCAAGTTAATTTACTTAACCAATACCAGACCAGATATTTCTTATGTTGTTCATAGCTTGAGTCAGTTCATGCATGCTCCCCTTGAGTCTCACTTGAATGCTGCATTGAGGGTTTTGAGATTCTTGAAAGGCTCACCTGGTAATGGTGTGCAAATTAACAAAAAGGGAAACCTTAAGCTTAGAGCTTATGCTGACTCTGACTGGGCAAGATGTCCTGTTACCAGGAAATCTGTGTCTGGCTATTGTGTTTTTCTGGGTGACTCTTTAGTTACCTGGAAAAGTAAGAAACAATCTACTTTATCTAGATCTTCAGCTGAGGCTGAGTACAGAAGCATGGCTTCATGTACTTGTGAGATTATTTGGTTATCCAATCTTCTTGGTGATATGGGTGTTAATGGATTACTAACTGTGACGTTGTATTGTGACAACAGTTCAGCATTACAAATTGCTGGAAATCCTGTTTTTCATGAAAAAACCAAACACTTTGAGATTGATGTTCATCTTGTTAGAGATAAGGTTTCTGCTGGTGTTATTAAGACTGAGAAAATTCACACTTCTCAGCAGATTGCTGATATTTTGACAAAAGCTTTAGACTGTAAAAGTCATAAGTTTTGTGTGATCAGTTGGGTATTTTGGACATGTTTGGTGTGAAAGTTTGAGGGAGGGTGTTAAAATACCTATCAAACTTTCAGGGTCTCTTTCTGTCATTACAGAAACTTGTTTTATATAACCCTTTATGTTTTGTTCTCTGTTTGGAATGTTTTCTTTGTGCAGGGTCTGAAGCTGGCTTCACTCAAAGATGATGGCTATATAAGTTCTCTTCCAGCTTAGGGCTCAACGGCTCAATTCTTCGGTGGATAATACATTATCTCTCTCTAAGAGTTTGGCTCATATCTTTGGTCTTGTAAATCGTTCGACTGATCTTGTTGATCCAGTCTTGTTGTTCTGGTGTTCTCAACTGGTTGTTCACAGCTGGTGTTCAACTTTTGTTTCATTCATCTTGTATTGTACTCTGTTAACTAATTTGAATCAAGGGGAGGTTGGTTGGATTCATCCTCAAGTGTTATTACCATTTCTACACTATCTTTTTCATTGGGCTTCAGGTCTTTTTTTTTTTTTTTTTTTTTTTAATGATGGATTGTACATTTCCTTTGCTTCATATTGTGCATGAATTTTATTTATGAGAATAGTGTGAAAATTTTATGAGCAATGGAATATTGGTAGCAGTTTGATACATACATTGTTAAGAAACATATGTTTGTAACATGGTCCTATTCCTGGTTATGAGAATTAGAGGTGGCAAAATGGGAGGGTTGGGTAGCGGGTCAGAACGGGTTGGGTAAACTAGAAGCACTTTTTGTCCATTTTGTGTAATACGTTAGTATGCCAAGTATGATTAAGAAAATCATTTTTTTCAGCAATAATCTAGTTTTCTGTTTAAAGTAACTTAGGAGGTATTAAGCATTATACATACACGCGACAGCTTTCCAGTTTCGACCACTTTGATATGTTTCCTATTTGTAAGCAGTCTGTTTATTTTATCCTTTTGACCCTGGCTCACTAGAGATATAACATACTCTGAATCAAACCATTAATAATTAAATGGGTTGAAATTGCCACCTTTGATTGACAATTGTATTACATTCAACTATGTTTCCTGGGTCTGGTAGCTGTTGACATTTTCATTGCGCTTTAAATTAAGCTGCGGAATACTAATCCCTAATTGATAGTTTTCGTCAAGAACTGCATTCCAGCCAGTTCATTACTTCTAAATCTTTCGCCGCCAAATTTCGCTTTGTTTATATACATTACGTATATTTGTGGCTTCAGACAAGGCTAGGTTCCGATACAACTCTACGTTGATAGGTATATTTGCTGTGTACAACTCTACATTGATATGCATATGTAACTTACTGATTTGTAAAACGGATATATGGTCGTATGCATATATTTCTTTTGTTGTATATCATCACGAGATTGTGGTAAGTTTGATGAAAACGTTAGTGCAGATTGACCATCAGCTGTCATTTCTACTTGAGGTCTATCTCTGTTTGTTAAACACTTAAACCTATTAGGGGGTGTTTGGGTGTGTGCTCAACTGAGCATGATGACTTCTAGTTGTAATCATGTCAAAATAATCTCTTTGTAAAAGGCATATCCAAACACCCCCTTTTGAAAAATGGCCATTTAATCTCCGTTTTTTGTGATATTGATACTTCTTGTTTTAGGAAAAGTGTATGTGAAGCCCTGTGAATTTACTTCTTCAATATTTTATATGCGAATATGAACCTGCGTATTCCGCTGGATGAAAAAGAGTGCCCAAAAAGAAGATTCCGTCATAGATGATTTGCCTCTTAATTTATGTTCTTTGTGCATCTGTTTCACAGGCCTGTATAGAACATGTTTTAAGATAATTTGAAATTACTTATATCAAACAGTTTATTTCCATTCTGAAATTTGGGCTAGCTCTCGCATGGAAATGAAAGATCTTTGAATCCCTTCAGGTTCATGTGATATTACGAGTTTCTTTCGACTTCAAGTTAATCCGTGAATTGTTTTGACAGATGACGTATAAGAACTTTTGATTTATTTTTATTTTTATTTTATTTTTTATTTTTTATTTTTTATTTTTGCAGTGGAAAAGAGTCTGCTTCAATAAAGGGTGGTGGTGGTCAGGTAAAGTCATAGCAATAAAATAGCCCACAATCAAAATCAGTTTTCTTGGATGTACATTCGAACACTCTTTTAGCATTCTCAAAAACAAGCAACATGGCAATGCCCCATGACATTAAACCAAAAGAAACTCATTCGGCGCAACATGTGTTGTGAAGGAATCTTTAATTTCCTGAAACAATAGCACTTGTGGCCCTCGTTGAAAACTTACATTTGACGAGACGTACTTTCATCCTTTACCTACACGTCCAACATATCTTGAAACATGTTGGACCAAGAGATCGAAAATTTCCACCTGGGGTCCGTTTTTACGCTTGATCACGTGGTTTAGATCAAATTATTACTACATTTTATGGTTTTTTATATGATTTGGAGCAACTATAGATGAAGTTATTTTGGGAAGGCCTAAATTGCTTGATGTTTTGATTGATATGTGATGTCGTACCAAATATGTAAGTTTGAGGCAGGCCTGCAGGGAGTGTATGTATTGTGTGGCTATTTGACATGGTTTGTCTCTATAAACTTATTATGACAACCCTTTTCATATTGTCATTGTCTTTGTAGGGACTCTTAAGATTTGATGCATGAAGGTCCGTATGTAAATGTGCATTTATGCCATTTTGACCAATTGTTGGATGTTTTTTCGTACTCTATTGGTTTCAAGATAAATTATGGATATGTTTTGTGCAATGCTTGTGAGAGTTTATGAGTATTCACTATGCAATTCGTTAAAAAAAAAAAAAAAAAAAAAAAAAAAAAAAAAAAAAAAAAAAAAAAAAAATCATCTTCTCAACTATCTTCTACCTGTAATAACTAATTCTACCAATATAAAAAAAAGTCTTTTGCAAAACTTTTCCTTTTGTGCACTATTAATAAAAAAGTCAAATTGTGTGAGAGGTGGTTTTGCTCGAGTCATTCCTCAAATGACTTGAAGAATCCCGAGTCATTGAGGAAAAAAGCTTTACTTTCACTCCAATAAAAAAAGCTTTTCAGTGACTTTTTTGGGCAAAAAAATCATTGATCTACCTCCCATTAGAGATGCTCAAAGAGTTTGAGCTTTTAAAATAAGTTGGCTTTTGTTTGGGATACCAGCTTGTACAAAACTTTTGAATTTCATAAGCTCTTAAAATAGAAGCTACCTGGGAGGAGCTTTTATAAGAAGTGTGATCTTTTGATGCGGCTAATTACTTTAAGTACCATTAGCTTTAATTTGTGTATTTATATATTCTGTTTTTTAATGTCACTTTACACATATAAGCTCCAGCTACTTTACCAAAAATATCACAAAATAAAAGTTCCAGCTTCGTCTCTAACTTTCATAAACTCCGACGCTCATACTCTAACTCCAGTTTCAACACCAGCTCCAGCTAAGTTGTGTCACACATACCCAATTTGTGTTCAAGATATAAGTTACACATTTTTGCCAATAAGATCAATTCAACAAATCGATGTTGTTTATATAAATTGGGCATAAATTTGTTAGATGACTAGCTTGGCTCAAACCTAATTGTGGGTTTGGGTAAGTTTTAATTGCTTGTTCATTAAGCTATGTATTTATTATAAATAGATAGACAATCTTGATTATGGAGTCACACAAAAACACAATTTAATATTATTACTCTCACTAGTACATTAACGACAAATGCCGACGACATTTTTGCAATCGTGCCGACGTACGTCATGACGTCGGCACCATAAAATCCCGACGACATGACGTCGACACCCTCTTGTCGACAATGCTCCGTCGCTATTCAACTTCCCGACAAAAAACCCCGACGACACGGTGGGACCCACACGTTTTTCCAGTCAAAGTTTTTTGTGGTTCGACAATATTGTCTCGACGACATGTTGTCGGGACCAAACTGATAATTAACGATTGGATTAGTTAAGCCTAATTACTTTGTAAATTAATACCGACGACATGACGTCGGTATTAATTTATCATAGTCAACAAGCAGTCAGCGAAAGTGTATATAATACCGACGACATGACATCGGTATTATTTACGAAGGTCAACAAGTAGTCAACGAAAGTGTTTATAATACCGACGACATGACGTCGGTAAATTAAAAACTATGCATTGATTTTGATTTTAAATGTCGAAGATGATTCGGAGGGATCGTGATTTATTTACTTTTTTCTCAACCCAACACAAAATAGTTGTCATCCGGTCATCGGTCACCCGCCGATGATTCGGAGGGATCGTGATTTATTTACTTTTTTCTCGCTTTATATTTTTGTTTTATTAGTCTTTTTATCTAATCCAAATCATAAACCCCGGAACATAAAAAAAATCTAGCAATTGATCATAACACATCCCATGTTATGTTGATATAGCCATCTATCAAAAAAAATTGTCTCTTCAACATTACTATTTGTTTTACGACCGGAGATCATTGTCGTTTTCGAAAATAGTTGGTCGCAAAATTGCCGCTCCTATTTAAAGGCTAAGCAAGCCATGACGTAAAACAAAGTCACGCAAAGGAGGAAGCCGCAAGCGATAAACAACTATGCCGCTAAATACAATTATGCATCCGTTCAAACAAACAACAAAGAATATGATAGAAGAAAAGAACAAGAAGTGGCTTTCAACATATGTTCCAGTTTTTTCGTTCGTAAGCCTCCCGTTCAAACTGCGGGAGAGTGTTAGATGACTATCTTGACCCAAACTTAATTGTGGTTTTGGGTCCATTAGAGTTAGGGTTTGTATTGCTTGTTCATTAAACTATGTGTTTATTATTATAAATACATAGACAATCTTGATTATAGTGTCACACAAAAACACAATTCAATATTATTACTCTTTTGCTATTTTACAAAATTAGTACGCGTAATTGCTATAAACAAATTCTGAGTTCATAACCCATACCATAATCACATTTGCCCTTGGGCAGGGTGTGGGCTGGTCGATATGGTCGGTTAACATTTATAAAAAATCACATTTGAGGTATGAAATAACTTTGTTCGCTTGGAACAGTTTAACTAACCCACTTGACCACATATTACTATGATGTGTATACGACACAGGTATGACATATAACATGTTTGTCCTTTGAAGATTCAATATCTTGATCCATATTATGCAAAAGACTAGACAAAGTGTCACAAAAAGTCTATTTATAAGATGTACAAAACTTAATTAGCCAAAAAACAAACCCAATATTTATACATGTGGTGATGACAAAAGTGATTGACATGGCAACAAACACTACAAACTAGTGTCATAATAGCATCAAACTAGTAATTTCAGATTATACATTGCATTTTTTTTTTGTGTAACAACTTATAGTTCATTATTAAATGCATTTGTCAAACATTGCCAAAACGAACAATAAAAATATGTTGCATTGAAACTTAAGTTACGTACCCTCAAGCACGACTGCACGAGTCCATATAGTTTCAAGCCATTGAACGTGTTGGTCGATTTTTGTTGTAGCACATAGTTTTAAATTTCATCTTAAATAGTCAAATTGCTAACTACCTTAATTGCAAATCAAACATGGTTTAATTTGTTGTTGTCAATTTAACAGGATCAGCTGTACAATAATAGTTGTTCGTTATAAATTAAGCACAATTGTTATTTTTGTTAGTTTTGTGGACAAATATTAATACGTGTATGTCTAGAATCGGACTCGAGACCACGGGATTGCACACTTTACGTATGAAGAGTTAATGATTAATAATTTAATATAAAAGGTTATATTTAATTATTAAAAACACAAAACGACTAACGAGCGTTAAGTAATTAATGAAAATTGACTAACGGTCGTTAAGTAATAAAGAAAAGGACTATAGATGAAAATAGAGGTCAAGAAGCTTCCGGATTCCCCTTAGGGATACATGGCCAGTCGTGTGGGCTTGGGGAAACCCATTCCCGCTCCAACTTGTCCTCCAAGTTTGTCATGCTGTATATACAAAATCATTGGTTCATTGTTTGCTAACTTTTGTACACACACTAAACCCTAAATTGGTTTTCTCTTCTTGTTTCTTTGTGACCAATCGTACAACACTCTCCAAGGGTCGATTGGTTTTGTTTTTTCATAAACAAAATTGTTTTGTGTTTATTTAACTAGCATTAACATTGATTCGGTATTAGTACGTGTGTACAAGAAAGTGGTGTAAACACACTATTGTTTACATCTTGGATTGAATTACAAAACGGTAAGTGGTAATTCGTTAATCCACTTATAAACCCTAATTAGGGTTCTTGATCTCCATTGAAGAATACTTGAAGTTGATTCTTGTTTAGCTAGAATCAAAGGTACGTTTACGTTTAAATTCGGTTAATCCTTTATGTGTTAAATTGATCCTACGCTTCCGCATGTGTATGATGATTATGTGTTTAATTTATGAACTTGTCATGTTATTAAAATTCCAACACTTTTACCCCAAACTCAAGCTTTTGTTTGTTACTAAAATAGGCAGAAGATCCCCAAAAACAGCTTGCAATTGTTGATCAAAGAGAAGAACATGCAAGCAAAGAAATTCCGGTGAACGTTCAGGCAAGTCGATCACCTCATATAATAAATAGTTCTAAACAAAGTCTATATGAGCTATTTACTAGTATTTCTTTTGAATATATGGCAATATCATTAACACACTCTAACAAGACCTATTTACTAACTTTTCTTGCTAGTTTGTTACTAATAAAATGTCGTTCAAAATCTAGCTACTAACTTTCCCCCTTTGCACTAATATTATCACCTCTAAGAAACGATTATTTATAGATGTTCGAAGTAAATCACTTTTATACGCATGAAAATTAACCAAGGCACACGTGCATGCATTGATTCACCAATATATCTATGATGTTTCTGTATGTGCTAAGCTACATAATGAATCAGACTTCAAGTACCAATCACATATATTGGATTTTCATAGTCCTATGAAAAAACATATTCAAATTTCTTTTATAATTAATACTTGGATATACTAATTTTATACGCGCTTCATGATTAGTTGATTAATTACTACTAATTAGTAGATTATAGGAATGCCTTAAAACATGGCAGGTTCTTTGTGAAAAAACGTATGTTTAAGTACACGATACTTTAAAATGTTGTTAAATGACATATCTTTCACTTTTTCAATATTTCGATAGTTAGTCTCCATGGTTTTGAATGTTATGAGTAGTATCAAGGTGAGAGGCACATTGTTGAAAAGAAAAAATATATATATTTCCATATATACTTACAAAATGTTGATAAGGATAGGATTCTCCGATAATAGTTAACAAGCAAGTCATCGGTTCAGGGAAAGAAAAGGATTGCCTTTATAAAAAGAAAATAGGAACCAACAGGCTCACACACACCACCCCAAAAACAATATGTGGAAGGTGGTGTTTAAACTGACTCAACGACACTTTAGGAGAGTGTACGTCCCCTTTGAAAATGTGACCATTTTTTATATGTATGTCATTGTATGGAATAACAAATTAAATGAATGAAATGAACGACACAATAGCATAGAAAAAACATATTCAAATTTCTTTTATAATTAATACTTGGATATACTAATTTTATACGTGCTTCATGATTAGTTGATTAATTACTACTAATTAGTAGATTATAGGAATGCCTTAAAACATGGCAGGTTCTTTGTGAACAAACGTATGTTTAAGTACACGATACTTTAAAATGTTGTTAAATGACGTATCTTTCACTTTTTCAATATTTCGATAGTTAGTCTCCATGGTTTTGAATGTTATGAGTAGTATCAAGGTGAGAGGCACATTGTTGAAAAGAAAAAAAAGAAAAAAAATTTCCATATATACTTGCAAAATGTTGATAAGGACAGGATTCTCCGATAATAGTTAGCAGTACTGAACAAGCAAGTCATCGGTTCAGGAAAAGAAAAGAATTGCCTTTATAAAAAGAAAATAGGAACCGACAGGCTCACGCGGGGGGGGCACCCCCCCCCCCCCCCCCCCCCCCCCCCCACAAAACAATATGTGGAAGGTGGTGTTTAAACTGACTCAACGACACTTTAGGAGAGTGTACGTCCCCTTTGAAAATGTGACCATTTTTTATATGTATGTCATTGTATGGAATAACAAATTAAATGAATGAAATGAACGACACAATAGCATAGAAAAAACATATTCAAATTTCTTTTATAATTAATACTTGGATATACTAAATTTATACGTGCTTCATGATTAGTTATTAGTAGATTATAGGAATGCCTTAAAACATGGCAGGTTCTTTGTGAACAAACGTATGTTTAAGTACACGATACTTTAAAATGTTGTTAAATGACGTATCTTTCACTTTTACTCGATAGTTAGTCTCCATGGTTTTGAATGTTATGAGTAGTATCAAGGTGAGAGGCACATTGTTGAAAAGAAAAAAAATATATATATTTCCATACATACTTACAAAATGTTGATAAGGACAGGATTCTCCGATAATAGTTAGCAGTACTGAACAAGCAAGTCATCGGTTCACGAAAAGAAAAGAATTGCCTTTATAAAAAGAAAATAGGAACCGACAGGCTCACACACACCCCCCCAAAAAAAAATGTGGAAGGTGGTGTTTAAATTGACTCAACGACACTTTAGGAGAGTGTACGTCCCCTTTGAAAATGTGACCATTTTTTTTATTTTTTATTTTTTATTTTTTTATTTATTATTATTTTTTTTGATCGAAAATGTGACCATTTTTTTATTTTTTATTTTTTATTTTTTTATTTTTTATTATTTTTTTTGGATCGAAAATGTGACCATTTTTAATATGTATGTCATTGTATGGAATAACAAATTAAATGAATGAAATGAACGACACAATAGCATATTTGAGGTGATGAAATGATCGTTATTAATCATGTTTAGTTGGATGACAGAATGAAAATGAATCTGTAAGAAAAGTTGGATGACAGTTGGATGACAGAGAGTATGTTTTAAGATAGAATGTAGTTGGTAAAAAACTTTAATGTAATTTTGATTCCATTTAAAGGTTGAAAGAATGCACGTACCTTTTATAAATTTTATGTATAGCGCTACTTGATGTGATAATATAAGGAGGGTTAACACAACCCCTTATAAATTCTATGTATAGTGCTACTTGAATCATGAATACACGTACATGTGTCATGTAAGTATGTGTGTGTAAAGAATGAGATTATGGGAAACAATTAGGACATAACTAGGAAATGGTGTCTTCTCTAGTCTCCAACTCTCCATTAATGAATGAATATAGGAGGAATCCAATGGTACTATAAGTGGGCCTAATTATCACATCATTATATATTCCCATTCTAGATAAATAGATAAAATAAATATATGCCGCATTATACAAAATATAGATATTTAAAATTATATACACAACCAAAAACATATATAAGTTTTGATTATTTAATTGTGCCAATATAATATGAATGGGCGCGCAACTAGTTTAAACCCATTTTCTGGATTAACAAAACTGAAAACATTTAATACAGAGATAGATATATATATTGACTTAATATTTTTTAATTTCCTTAACCATATGCTTAAATATATAATAAGTTACCGTCTTATTAATCATATATCACCAACAAGAGCTCTTGAATCAGGCATTTTGCATCAATGGTGTTCAAGTAGATTTATCCACTCCAATCATGGAAGTCCATAACATATTTTTAGAGCTTGAAACCTTTTATGTCCATGTCCACCTGAAATTAAATTATTACAAAAATCACCTAGCTAGCTAGATCAAGTAATATATATTATATGTAGCAAAATCTTGAAAAAATATTTTAAGGGGTCGCATTACTAATAACTAGATAGAAAGCAACGAATTAATTAACCATGTAAAACTAAGCATGTTTTATTTCTAATGGTGGTTATTTTTATAATAAGCACCTGCAACGAACTAGAGGCCAAAAAATTGCAAATTACATGTAGAGTAACTTGTATAACTGAAAATTAAATGTCATATTACAAGTAGAACAACCGTGTTAAACTGTATATGTATGCCAATTGCAATGTGTATAGGTTGCTTAAACTAATTTGGATAGTTGATAGATAGAAAATATAAAAACCATGATAGAGCACAAAAATTGGTGTTTAAACTTTAAACCATGTCTAACGATTTAACCACAACGAAAGGGATGATCGACCTTCAATCAATGTCTCTATCAAATCTTTTGTCACTTGTATCGCTTTCGGTCTTTGCATAATTTTATAGTTACATATGGATTGATTATCTTTGTGTATACATGCATGCATGCTGTTTTTTTATTTTGAATTAAGATTAATGGAAACACACTAGCAAATAGCTAGAAATTGAGGTATGTTTGTATGAATATAGAAATAGACAACAAGTGTGAGTAAGTTTGATTCCATGACATGCTCGATTTACTGAATTAAAAACCGATCATTGATCCTACATTGACATAAACAAACTCTATTGTACTATTAAGCAAAGAATTAACTTGAACACGTTGATTGAAGATGGAGTGATAATATAAACGAAATGAATGTAATGAGCCATCGTTCAGATGGTTGAGAATCGGGGCTTAATTCGAGTTAGAAATAAATAATCACGCAAGAACTAATTGAAACATGAATTGATCCATATGAGTAAACAGATATGTCACAAATTGTAGAAGTTTTAGGTTATGCACAATTAGCATATTAGTTTCCTTGAGTTTTTAGATCACATGGTGTGAATTATTATTATTTTTACTATCCTTTCCTGCTCAAATTAGTAAAATGTCAAAATGTATATTCTTTTTACTGAACATATATATGATATACAAACGAAATTATTAATTATGGTGAAAAGTTGCAATCACTTGTTTGTATTCAGGTAATGCATTTTTTTTTTTTTTTCAGGTAATGCATTTTTTGAAAGGAAATAAATAGAATAAGATTAAGGATAAAAGCTACAAATGATTCATGTACTTATACATTAGATTTATTATGAATAATTAATTTGTACTTATGAAGAATGAATATTTTATGAAAAATATACATATGCATAATGAATCACAAAGACTCGTATATTGTGCATAATGAGATTTAAATTGGTTCGTAGTTGATAATGAATCTAATGTATAAGTACGTGAATCAATTAGAGCTTTTACCCTAAGATTAAATACAACTTAATCAAGAAAATATGTCACAAATTAAATTGCAGCTAATTATTCGGCTTATGCATTGATGTTCAATCTAACATACACTGTTAATGTAGGTGACATTGATGATATGATTAGTTGAGTGATAAATTAAATAACTGAGCTTAATTAAGGTGATGTGATCAAATCTAGATGGCCACTCTATTTAGTGCAGAATATATCCCAAAAAAGACAAGAGTAGCTATTTTTAAATAGTAATTAAAAAGAGACGAGTTTTCTTAAAAACTAATAATAGTATTCAAAGCTTCAAACATTTTATAAAATTATATTTTATATAAAAAGATGGAACCAGCAGATGTATAGAGAGATAACCAAAGTGTTCTCCATGCAGATTAGGGTTTCAAAACTATATGCAATCTGATAGGGTTTGCTTTTTGCACAAATAAATGTGCCTTTTGGATTATAAATTGAAGGTTTGTCATATATGCGAGCATGATATGTTAATCTAAATGGAAAACCATTTATAAGAGCATAAAACCATTTATATAAATGATTAATTAAAAGATTAATTACCAGTTTCTTGAAGAAGATCCATATGTAGATCATGATTGTTGCATTCGAAAACTTGATGTTTCTTCATTCGCCTTAAGAGTCGGCGTATTTCTCTTCTTCTTTTTCTTCTTGTAAGGAATCCCTCTTGCTTTAGCTTGTGAATCACGAATTTCGCGTAAGAAAACACGTATTGCACCACTAGCAAACGGGTTCATTTCGGGTAATCCACCATTTTCTTCATAAGCAGCCCGAAGACGCCCAATCAGGGCATCAAGGCTGCCCCAAGCTTGTCTAAGTGGACAAGTACAAGGGCCAGCTGGATCAGGGTGACCGAAAAAAACACAACCTTGTAAGTGAACCTTAGTTTTTCCAAATTGGTCTAGGTAGCGAAGGAAATCTAGTACATGACTATAGTTGCAGTGAGACAAAGCCACTGGTGGCCTTTGGTTCTTCAAGTACTGCCCAAAAGTGTTCCAATCGCGTCTTTTTTGAGACTCGTATCGGCTTAGTTGTTGTGGTGCCGGTGGTGCTAATTGATGTGACGAATCAGATAGTATAAGCGCACCACTAGCACCACCGACACTACTACCATCACCTCTAGATGATCCTTCGCCAACTTCTGATTTTCCCTTAATAAATTGATGATCATGACTAGACATTTGATTTAGCAAGTGATGATCTACCACTTATAGTAAAGAAAATTGGTTTAATAAGAACAGAGAAAGGAAGTTAAAAGATGATATATAATTGAAGAGAGATGTGAAAATGGAAAAATGAAAATCAAATCATGGAGAAGAGGTATTGAGAAGACATGACATGGGTCCATTTGAAAGTGCTTTAAGGCAATTAGGCTTTTTTTTCTTCACCAAATTGCATTATTCTCATCCTTTAATTGGCACTATTAGCCTCTAACGAATACTTTTTCTTAAAATATTTGTTTATTAGTTACATCAAAATCTTATGTAAATATTTAATTGTACTGATTCTTAAGTCACATAAGTACTAATTAAGATAATGCATATTATCAAGATAGAACTTAATTATAATGTTCACTTAGCTTCTAATGTTTTTGAAAACTTTAGGTGAGCGTTCATTATATTGTCTTACTTATCAAGGTTTCTAGCTTTCTTTTTTCTTTTTCTTTTTCTGATTATTATTTATGACGTTTTATCTTTAAAAAAACAAATAAGGTTGGATTAGTTGGTAAAACTTCTCTCCTTTAAAGACATAGGTGAGGGTTCGATCCTCATTCCCCGTAAAAAGGTCGAAGGTCCTGTGAAAGCAGCTTCTCTACCTTCGGGTATGAGTAAGACTGTCTATAGCTCACCTCCTCCATACCTGTGGAAGAGGGGATTAGATACCGTTGATTTTTTTTCGTTTTATCTTTAAAACTAAAAACATGCTAATTAATGTGACCATCAAGTTCTTTTTAAAGAGAAAGAAAGCAAGGAGACAAAGATTGTCAATCCAAATGACATCAAATAAAATGTTACATGGCAATCATGACATGAAGTATAGTTCAAATGACATTAATTTTTTTAAAAGATATGTCTATCCGCAATGTTATGCTTATAGGAGATTAGGTAGATTTAAAGTTTCAATCAAAGACGTATGTAGATCTATAAATTTGAAGAGATTATTAGACCCTCTTAGAGCAATCGGTGTGGTAAATGCCATGGTACACCCCCTGTCCATCCTTTGCCGAATCCAGGTTGCTCGTGCAGACGACGAGCTAAATATTCTGACAAGTGGGGCATTTTTTGTACATGAAATGTTTTTTTTTCTTCGGTTTTCTTGATTTATTTATTTTTTTTTAAATAGTGTTTGTGAAGTGTGTGTATTTTGTGAACTGTGCGTTGCGTCTGAGGAAGAAGAAAGGGTTAACAAGGAGAAATACATTAATCATTGAATGAAAATTACATTAAGTATCGAATACAAACTACGATACGGTAATGAAACAACAAATTAATTGAAGGAATCATCTGAGACCCAACCGTCTTCACTGAAAGATGATCTGAACTCGCGGGCATAATCTTTTAGCAAATCTCTCAGTGTTCATTGCTTGCTGCTCCAAACGAGCAGCTTCCTCTTCTAGTTCACGTTGTTCTGTTTCTCGCCGGACTTCCTCATCTTGCTGCAGAAGTCTGAGTTCATCTTCAGTTAGACCAAATGGATTTGGTTCTTGTTCGACAACCGGTGGAGTGTTCACCGGTTCATTTTCTGGTCGGAAAATCGGAAAGATATCTTCCGGTAGAGTGTTGACTGCTTCATTTGGAGGACTGGAGAATTGTTGTGAGAAATGGCGAGGAGGACCGGGGAATTGTTGGGAGAAATCTTGGCGAGGAGGACTGGGGAATTGTTGGGAGAAATCTTTGCGAGACATTTGCAGTTTTGAATGTTGAGTTTCGATCTTGAATATCTAAAGTTTGAATGTGTTTGTGTGTGAGAAAAGTGTGAGAAGTCTGAGTATTTATAGGCTAGAAATTTGCCTGTTTTTTAAATTGAATTTGAATTTTAAATTCAAAATCTATCCCGCCCGATTTAGATTCGAATTTGAATTTTAAATTCTAAATATAACCCGCCCTTTCTTTTATTTGAATTTGAATTTTAAATTTTAAATATATCCCGCCCATTTGGATTTGAATTTGATTTTTAAAATATTCCGCTTGTTTTTTAATTCGAATTTTGAATTTGAAAGTTCAAACGGTTATAAATAACATACCATGATTGGCTATTTTTCACACACTTGTATATCAAACTTCAAACATTTGAAATGAATAATCGTTGGTCCAAAGAAGAAGAAAACTTGCTAGCTGAAGTTTGGGTTTCAGTTTCACAAGACGTATACAACAACAATGAATACTCATTTTGGAATCGTGTTGTAGAAATGTTCAACAATCAGACTGACGGTGACAATCGTAACAAAAATACGGTCACGGGTAAATGGACAAGACTTAGCAGTGAATGTCAAAAATTCAACGCTATTTACAAACATTTGCAGCGTACAAGTGGGGAAAATGACAGTGAAATTCTCCAGAATGCAAAGACCATTTTTGAACAACGATTTGGGGGGTAGAAGCTTCCAATATGTTCACGTCTGGGAGGTTTTGAGAAACCACCCCAAATGAGATGAATGAAATGTTTAACGGTGTTGTGATTTGTTTTCTAAATTTCGTATTGTATTGTGATTTGTTTTATAAATTTCGTAGCGTGTTTTTTTTTCTTGTATTTATTTTATGTTTCGTATGTGTTTTAATATGTTGTAATGTATTTTTATTTTTAATGAAATGAATTTAGTGTATTTGGATATTTGAATAAAAGAAATAAAAATAGATAGTGGTGGGGCCCAAATGAGTAAGTTGTAGTATATCATGGTGATGTGGCACCCCGTGAGACCCGAATGAGGAGAATTGCTTTGCCATGATAACGTAGCACCCCGTGAGGCCCGAATGAGGAGAATTGCCTTGCCATGATAGCTATTGCTCTTATGTTCGTAATATCTGACAGAAAATAGTCACTTTGGGCTCTTATATCAGAAAGGAAACAAACATTTCTTTCTGAACTTTCTGCTTATCTACAATCATTATTAAAAAAAAAAAAAAAAAAAACTATTTATTTTTAAGAAAATCTACAGTTAAATTACCATAATTCTAAGGCTTGGTGTAATGGTCAACCGACCATCACCTCTACCTCAGCGTCACATCAGTTTTTCAGTACACCACTAGCTTACCACCACCTTTAGAGCTGTAGTGGTCACTGGTCACCACCTAACCAAACACGTAAAAATACCCCACTTTGTACAAACATGGTCTACAATATACCCCACACACATTCATAAACAAAAAAATAAAATAAAAAAATGGTGCGTTTCAGTTAGGTGGTCTACACCACCTAACCAAACTTTTTTCCCTTTTTTTCGCGCGCGCGCCAACCTTGTCCTCCGCCATGTTCGTCACACGTAAAGGTTGCCATTCACGTTTGAAGTTTGCCAACCATAACGGCTGGTCTAATTGAAAATATAAACGTCGCCAACATCCATCATCTTTGGATGCATACTATATGAAAAAACTTATAAGAAATGAAACCCTAGTAGTGTTCACAGTAAAGCTTTATTTTTAACTTAAACATAGTTCACAGTAAAGCTTTTTTTCTAACACTATAAATTATATGATAAAAAAAAACTTATAAGAAATGAAACCCTAGTAGTGTTCAACTGTATATATGTGTTACTATTAATTTCAGATTTCTAGTAATAAAAGTGGAATCTAATTATAAGACATCGTTAACTGTAGAAAAAGAGATTAAACATCGAATAATTTGCAAACTTTATGTGATTAAGATCTTGTCCCCCGGCCCGGATTATATATATATAAATATTTTTTTCCTTTCTTTCATTCTCAATTATTTGTATAGTTTTAAGTAATATCTTGAAGAAGATTGTTCCACATAAAATGCTATGTAATCAATCGTCTAATAAATCAGGTCTTTTTATCGCACAATATAAACTTTGTTCGTCACGTTTGTAGCTAGGAAATAAGTTAAAACAGTTTTTATTTCTTATCTATCTAATTCTAGCGAATTTTTTTTAATCATCCTAATAAAGATAACTATCCTATATATCTTTCTAGCAATCATACTAAACAATTCTGTTTTGAATGTATCCAAAATTACTCATTAACTTCAAAACCTAGTGTTGTTCAATATTTTCTATTTTTATAGATCTTCTGAAAAGTTATAAGAAAATGGTATTTGTGGTTTAGTTTCTTTTCAGTAACCATTTTTAATACACTTCCGAATTGTTATTTTGGATTATTCTTGAGAAACTATAATGCAATTCAATTTAAATATTCGAAAAGAATTTAATTCACAGGAGATATGTTGAAGAAAGGCTTTTCCATTAAAGAAGAAGAATCTAATATTAGTTAAGATACCAAATATAGCATTTTTGGCATTTTAAGAAATGACAGCTTTCTTGAGAATAAACCATATTTGTAATGAAATCAAATACAGTCCACAAAAATACAAATTAATTAATTTATATATGTAGAAATTACTTCAACTAATTGAAAAAGGTTACTTATTTGAAATCAAATAGAGTCCACAAAAATACAAATTAATTAATTTATATATGCAGAAATTACTTCAACTAATTGAAAAAGGTTACTTATTTGTCCAATGAATTAAAGAATATAATGGTGCCCCATATCACACAATAGAGAAAGTTAATCTACACACTCAAATCCTAGTCTTAACTTTTAAAACTTTCTTTGGGTTATTTTAAGTTATTGACTCTGTAGGTGGTACGCATATCTTATATTCTAAGATGATCTTGTTGACTCTCAAAGATTTTCTTGATATTAATACATTAAAATAACAATAAAAAGTGTACGATAATTGGTTCCTCATAATTCATGCTAACAGTAAACGATTTTGGATATGTCATCACGCATCATGTTTGTAAAAGCTCTGCAAGTGGAAAAGGATAAAGTTACCGCATGTAAAAAAAAAACAACACTAAAGGGTGTTTGGGGTGCATTATTTTGAAAGTTTTTTCTAATCAATTTATACTTCAGTTCCATGGTGACATAAATTTAAAAATCAATCCAAACATACTATACATCTTTTCATTCACATACTAAAAAACATGACCTCTTCTCGGATCAATCGATCTCTTACACAACCTACCTTTCCTCCTTGCTCTTACACCATCACCAACACAAACCGTTAATGCCATAAACCTTCTCCCACCTGAAGAAATCTCATTCATCAATGTTGACATTAAGGACTAATAAACCAATGAAAGATATTCGTCATTTGCTGTGCAACTAGGATGCTTGTACATATGCAATAATCATAAAAGTTGATGTTGTAGTGTTCAGATGTTCTTACACTAATAAACAGACAATTGTCATTAGAATTTCTTCATGTTTAGGACAACTGACAACATGATAGTTGTCACGAAAATTTGTGAGATGTAACTGCTAAATGATGAAACCCTCATAGGCTAAACTTTGTTAATCATCCAATATTTATAGATTCATAAAACCCTAACGGCCACAAAGCTCATGACCGGGCTTGGGTCATCTATCCTCTAATACTCCCCCGTAATTCGAGCAGCGGAATAACGAAAACTCGAATTGAAGAATAAATATAATTATTAAAAAGTGGAACTAAAGATAAAAATAAATCTATAAAGAATTAATCTATGTTCGTCAATTTATTCGTGATAATGATTGTACTATTGAGTTTGATGCCATTGGTTTTTCTATCAAGGACTACTTGACTCGTTAGTTCTCCTCAAATGTGACAGCACAGGTGACTTCTACCCTGTCATGCAGTCGTCTTCTCAACCTCAGGCTTTTCTAGCGAGTCAACATACGTGGCACCAACAACTTGAAAATCCGAGAAGTGAAGTTTTGCGATCTCTTATCTCTAATAGTTCTATCTCATGTAATAAGATGAAGTCTCCCATTCAATGCCATGCTTGTCAACTTGACAAGCATGTGAGACTTTCTTTTTCTAGTTCTCAAACTATTGTTAGTTATGCTTTTGACATTGTCCACTCTGACTTGTGGACTTCTCCACTGTCGAGTACTACAGAAATTAAATATTATATTTTTTTAGACCATTTCTTTCATTATTTAAAGGTGTATCCTTTGCGTAATAAGTCTGATGTTTAGGCTAAATTTGTACATTTACGTGCTTTTGTTAAAAACCAATTTAATTGTGATATTAAGTCTTTACACTGTGATCATGATGGTGAGTTTGACAATAATGTCATCCATCGCCTCTTTGAATATGACGATATTACTATACATTTCTCATGCCCAGGACATCGCAACAAAATGGTAAGTCCGAACGTAAGATACGCAACATTAATAACCTCATTCATACCCTTTTATTTCAAGCACACTTTCCCCTACCTTTTGGGTTGAAGCTCTTCATATGGTCGCTTACTTTTTAAATATTCTACCCTCAACCGCCATCAACAATGAAACACCTCATGCCCGACTATACCATACCAACCTGCATTATGACGATCTTTATGTTTTTGGTTGTCTTTGCTACCCGTATAACCACACCAATCACAAACTAAAGCCGCGTGCCGGTCGATCTATTTTTCTTAGTTACCCAACTAATCATCGCGAGTATCGTTATCTCGATTTGGCCACTAATAAAACCATCATCTATCGTTTAATATGTTGAATGATGAATACCTCGTGAGATGTTATACTTTATTGATCGACATATAAAATACATAGAAACCCTAATTACCTAACCCACAAGCGGGCTTGGGCCAAACATAATGTAACCATTCTCAATTTATGAGGTCATTATTTGATTATTTACGTCATTTAATCTTTTTATTTTAAGTAAATTTATTTTTACGAGAAACCGGATTAGTTTAATCGCGTACGTAGATTAACGTACATTTAACTACAACCGACACTAGAATATGCTCAGTCTACACTTTTTATGCATTTTGGTTCCTTACAATTATATTTTAAAAGTCAAATTTTACTTTTTTCAGTTTTACGTAAACCTTGCACCTTTCACGTTTTACGCGATTTAAATATATGTTTTAAGGTTTTAACAACGTTTAAACACTCCGTCAACCTCAACACTTATCTAAACTACTCAAATAAGTTATGATAACAAGTTTTAATATTTTCAAAAGTTTTGGATTTTATTTCTACCCGGTGCTACGCTACGCGTCTTTATAACATTAATTTTAAATTACCGGGATAAAAAACTACACTTTTTAAACAATAATAAACAAATTAAATCACCAAGCTCCACTCACCCCCCCCCCCCCCCTCCTCCCCTTACTCCAAAACCACTAGCACTTAAACCATCCATCTCATTTCTCATGCAAAACAACTTCATTCTTGGTCTTTCTCTCTTGTTGTGCCGTGGGTTAGCAAACACAAACACACATTTGTGGTTTGATTTCTAGTTAAATTTGGTGAAAGGTTTGAAGATTTGGTGATCTAGTTTAGGTTCTTTGGTTCTTTTCTTGGTGCAAGTCCTTCAATCTTGGGATTATTTGCACTACACCAAAATAAGGGTTTGGGGACCAGCCTTTTTTTTTTTTTTTTGACGACATTGTCGTCCCAAATTTTGGCTATGGCCCACATTTTTTCAACAAAAAATGACAGGCAAAGACTTTTTCCAATCACTCAATATGGGACGACAATGTCGTCCCAAATCGTTACTTACTTAATTTTTGGCATTTCAACGGTTTTTAAATAAAATTTCTCAAAAAAAAAAAAAAACATCCTGCCATTATTTTTAATCCCGCCAAACAGTTTGGGACGACAAACTATAAGTATTTTTTTTATATTTAAAAACTTTTTAAATTAATTGTTATTTCTTAAATGAATATAAAAACTGTTTTAAAAACAAAATAGGACGACAATGTCGTCCCATTTTTTCTAAATATTTAAAATGGCATTTATAATCCAATAATCTATTTAAAAATAGTTATGTATAAATTAATTTTAGAAAATTATTTGCTTTAAAATTATATGTTAATGTAAAAATTAATTTTAAAAATTACATAAATTAAAAAATTTACAAAATCAAAACTTTATTATTTATCAAAAATATTTTTGTTGTTAAAAATATTAATTATAATGGGGTACATCAACCGATGGCCGTGAAGAAGACTTCTCGTACAAAATGTGTTGAGAATTATGTAAAGGTGGTGATCTCGACTATTATGAACTAGAGGATAATTACATGGAAGCGGGATCTCCTGAGCTCGAATCCGGTTCTAAACCTGTATTTGAAGACGGTTTAGATCTGAATATTGATGAAATGGATGTTGATCGGACTGAAGGGTCAAATGAACAGACTACTGATAAAGGGAGTAATTGGGGATGGAACAGGAAGGAGGAACAAATGATGGTCCTAGACCAGGAGGACCTTTTACCGCAACGAGACAAAGGCTCGATATCTTCACAGCTGATGAGCAAGAGATTATTAACGAAATTAATCCCATCATTCAGTCTATTTCATTGTTGAATTCCATTTCTTGTTAATGTTAAAGTTATGAAACACGAATACTAACTATGTATGGGCACAAACTATTTTGTGAAGGTGCAATGATGGCGATCCTTTGTCCACCGATGGCCGTGAAGAAGACTTCTCATACATTAAATGTGTTGAGAATTATGTAAAGGTGGTGATCTCGACTATTATGAACTAGAGGATAATTACATGGAAGCGGGATCTCCTGAGCTCGAATCCGGTTCTAAACCTGTATTTGAAGACGGTTTAGATCTGAATATTGATGAAATGGATGTTGATCGGACTGAAGGGTCAAATGAACAGATTACTGATAAAAGGGAGTAATTGGGGATGGAACAGGAAGGAGGAACAAATGATGGTCCTAGACCAGGAGGACCTTTTACCGCAACGAGACAAAGGCTCGATATCTTGATGCGTTCCGAGAGTGCAATTTTTAAATTTATAAACACGATCTACCAATGATTCAAACGAAACACATACGAGCAAGTATACTCGTCCGTGTGTAGCAAGAGATGATATGTTAAGCCGAGGTCGTTCACAAGGATTTGTTTAGTTTTTATGAAACGTGAGTTGAATATAAAATCGAGCTTTATCAATGATTCTAATAGCAAGCAAATAATGATGATGATGTAAATTCAATATATTAAAACTACACTTGCCTAGACTAGTTCGCACAATTCCTTTGATATGATTATGACAATGGTTCAAATCGATTATGATCAATAAATTAGATAGTGTTCTAATTTAATTAGTTGGTGTACTAATCCCCTTGTTTTCAACACTTTCAATCCTCGTCAAGATTTTAAGATGACAAAAACAATATTAAGTTTTGATCACACAAGACTAACACAATTCAATCACTTGATTCGCTATCGTTTCACAAGTAATTGACAACTCCACTTTTTAGTTTTCTAAGTTTAACCAAGTTACATATGAAATGGTCAATACATAAGGTAACACCTTCATAGACAAATGTTTACAATTGATTAAATAACAATGTCTCTTTCGACCTATTACACCATTAATAATCAACCAAACTTGATAACTCTTTTGTTTATGAAAACTTCAAAAGTACAATTCGATCTTAGTATTAGCTTTTCATTGAACTAGAACCATAAAGTCATAATCAATCAATATTTATGTAACAAACATCATCTAGGCAAGTGCACAAGGCACTTAGCCACTCATGGCAAACAAAGAAATAACCACAGAAAATTTATCACTTGAAAACATGAATAAGAAGTCTTACAAAAGTTGTAATGATGATTACAAGAGTTAGGAACAATTATGAGATGATCAACAATGATTCATTTGATGATTATAATGATGAATAATGAATGTAAGCTGACTTCTTCCTGCGTTTCCTTCCTTGTAGCCTTCTTGAGAGAGTAAATTGATTATGAGATTAGTTGTAGTTGTTGATGATTATGCGTTAGTAGTCTCCTTCTCTCTAACCAAGCATACTTATTAATAGAATGACTCCCCTTGGCTACCAAGCAAGTTTCTTGGGCACTAAGTGTTATTAAAAATCTGGACTTGAAGTAAATGTGGTGTAATGATCTTCCATATGAAGGGTTAGTTCATTAAAGATAGTCATTAAGTGTGCCAGGAGTTGCAGCAACCCAAGGTTGAAGTCTCAACCTGAGGTTCAGATTCCAGCCCAAGGTTTGGAGTAAGATTGGCATGGCAGTTTTGAACCTTGGGTTGAACTTAAGCCTTAGTTGTATTTCTTGAACCTTTGGTTAAGGAAGTAAGCCATAATTCATAGCAAAATTTGCCTGTAACTTCTCATTCATTTCATCAACACTTGATATTTTCTTGAGCTCAGAAATCTTTGTAACTTAATTCTTTATCTTTGATGATCTTCCCGAGGTCTTTATTATGGGTAGAATCTTTCGTTGTGCATAAGCTCTTGATTTAACGACTTCTCCTCATCTTTCTAGCTATTCCCTTGGACTTGATTGTACCTGAACCTTATTATATCTTTTGTACCTTTTTCGCATAATATGTTCACAAACACAACCAAATACAATGCACAAACATAGAAATAACACGACTAAAACATGTACGAAATGAGCATTATCAAATCCCCCCACACTTACACTTTGCTTGCCCTCAAGCAAATCTAGCTTTTTCAAAAAAATAAATCCAAATGATATAAATGAGAATGATTCTAAAAAATGAGATGCAAATCCATCAAGTACAAGTACGAGACAAGTTCCATCTTTTTTAAGCTTTATAAGTGAAAAGTCGAGATGTTTGACAATACCTTAATGATTCTCTTGCTTGATAACATGTTAAAACACCTCACAAAAAAGGAATGAAGTATAATTCACTCAACACTCATTTATTTAGTGGGTGAGTATATAAGAAAATCACACTCATCGCTCAGTCATGATCTAAATATTACCATAAGCTTGTACAAGAAACAAAACTCCATTGACGTGGCATAAGCACCAAGTGTAAACATCTAAGAGGACTTTTATTCGGGTTGTAACGTTTAGGCTTCGGGTTAATAAGGGGTATGGATAAGGCAAGGTAATATTTATGAAATTGGTTTTAAAATAAAAAAATAAAGTTAAGTCAAAGTCTACAACCAATTGCTACTAGCTTCGTCAACCTTTTTCACATGATCTTGAGAATTCAACCTTGATCGATATTATACTTTCATAGCTCATTGGCTATTCTTGTCACCATACAATTGCGATGACTTATTATTATTATTATTATTATTATTATTATTATTATTATTATTATTATTATTATTATATATATATATATATATATATATATATATATATATATATATATATATATATATATATATATATATGCTCCCTCCGTCCCACATTAAGTGTCCACTATGACTTTTTTAAGTCTTGTTTCTTCAACTTTGACTTTAATTATTTTTTTCCGTGTTATACAATAGTTGATGCATGATATATGAATGTATTAAGTTTTTAAATGTATTTTCATTTGTATAATTTTCATTAAGTATTATATAACACAAACAAATACATTTAAGGTCAAAGATGAAGAAAAAAGACTTAAAAAAATCATAGTGGACACTTAATGTGGGACGGAGGTAGTATATATATATATATATATATATATATATATATATATATATATATATATATATATATATATATATATATATATATATATATAAATATTTTTTTTCCTTGGCCACATGTTTCGGCCATCGATCATAATTCCAATAGATCTTCTATGAGATTATCATAGAGTTTGCAACTTTCTCCAAAGTTCAAGGATTTCCCACATAACAACCATCTTTCCAAGTAGCTAGTAACCAACCAAGACTTGACTATGGGTAAGGTTAAGGCTAAAAGTGTAAAATATTTTTGTATTTTTCTGGTGTAACAAAAGAAAAGAATGGCTCAAAGGGTGTACTAATGGTATCTAGCACTAAAATTGAGTGCTAACAAATGGGTCCATATAGGTGGTTAACTAACCGATGTGGCTAGCTAATATATCATTAGATGTAAAATGGAAGGTCATTTGGTTAAAATCCTAAGGTTGCCTCTTATCACACGAATACACTTTCATCACACGAATGTGATCTCACTGCGGTCTGGTAATGATTTGCAAGTACAAGTTCTAGAATAAATAAAATCACCGGCACACTCGTAGCAAAAAGATCAAGCATAAAAGATGTATGCTAAATAAGAATAGGCTCAAATCCTCACAATTTTTGGTGGAATGGGCTATAATTGTGCTAGCAATGTTATCGATCCCAAAAATGGATTGCAATGTCAATCATGACACATCTCGAATTTTCAAAAATTACATGTTTTATCAGTGGACTGATCTAGTTATTCTAATATAAATTATGTTAAATGTGCGAAAACAATTTGATCATAAGGGCAAACAATTTAAAACTAGGCTCAAAAATATATGAGAGGATGATCGATACACACTATAAGGTGGTTAAACCTTTGTGACTTTGTGTATATGATATATTGAGTTAATATGATTAAGTATGCGGAATCTACTTAATCACACTTAGAAGGTTATTTTGGTTATGGAAATGGATAGTAATGCTTTAGTAATGAACAATGAACATGTAATGTTAACACCAAACGATTCAATATTATTCAAGATAATACGAGTGATCTTCACTATCACTAGGGTTACAAAACCTTGAATCTTATGTTTCTATGACTTGTGATATTGTTGTGTTTGTTCTATGTTCTTAACAGTTATGATCTAAGAAATATATTAAGCACACACAAAAAGACCAAGCTAAGATCTCCTTTTATAGTCCAAGGAGATCTTTACAATATTGTTAAGTCTTGTCAAGACTTGTCGAACTACTTGCTAGCTTATGTGAGTCAGTAACTAAGATACAACATGTATCTATGTTTACAACTTGTTCTGTGAATATAACATACAGACTAAGCACATGGGGTAAGATATTATCTACCGTGTATAATTGACTTTAGAACACTTATCCATCTAGCAAGCAGACTTAACTTTTGAAGAGCAGACTTAATTTTGGTACTCACTAGAATTAACCACTAGACTTAATCACCAGACTTAACATTCAAAGACCAGACTTAACCAGCAGACTTAACCTTGGTACCAACCAGACTTAACATTACTACTACCAGAATTAACCACTTAAGAGAATTTCCCGATACTCAATCTTCAGAATATTTAATTCCCAACAATCCTCCCCTAAACATGTGAACCCTTTTCAACATGTTTCTTTTGAATTGAATTTTTGATTGTGAGGATCTTGCAAACACTTCATAGTCAGACCCTTGATCTGAGCTTTCTTCTAATCTGTGAGATTGAATATCTTTCTCAGTAACTCATCTGCTTTCTGTTATTTGAATTTAACAATATCAATACTTTCCTTAGATGGAGGAATTATAAATGGCAATGATGCTGTGTATCTTGGATGCTTGTTTCAACAAGTGAAATCATCTTCCAGCATGCCTTTGCAAGTGATGAACAAATGTAGTGAACTGAAATTGAAACTGAAAGCTCCTAGATAGAACTTTCTCCTTTTGAATGCTTCATCCCTTCTGAATATATAAAATACTCCAGAATCTTCATTTGAACTTTCTTCATTTGAAGAGCTTATTCCTTGTATCCATCAGCTGAAACAGCTTATTCCCATTTTAGCTTCTCAAAAAGCTAACTTCATCATCTTGTATGCTTTTGACTTTTCCGATTGAACTTGATCTGCTATGGATCATTTTCCTCCCCTGATCACTAAGCATACTTCCTTCCCTTATTGGTTAATCTTCTCTGAGCTTTGAAGATTTCTCACCATGTACCAAAATATATCATCCCTTGGGGCAAAGAACCTTTCCTTCCTCCCCTGTTTGGAAGATCTCTCACTATCATCTGATCTATCAATTAGAACTTGTTGTCAGACAATGTTGTACATGAAGCCATCAATTCCTTAAAAGTTAGTTTGCTGCCCTCATCACTTCTAGGTGTGTAACCTCCTATGAGTGGTGAATCATGGGGCAATAACTCATAATCCCTCATTTGATGGTTTTCTGAGTCATTTTTATTCCAAAAACCTTTTTTTTAAGAAAACTTTTGACTTTTAGCAGTATGCATATGATTTTATTATTAAAAATCATACTGCTTCCAACCATTTTGAAGGGATCAAGTGTAGTTACAGACACTTAATCAAAATTTTGGTTTAAAGCAACCTCTGGTTGTGTGAGAACCAATGTTTTCAGTTATAAATAACTGCCTGTGTAAAGATAAACCTATTCAAAAGGCTTTCTTGACAGGGTTTCCAGCTCATAGCAATTGTTGCCTCTAACACAAGTGTTAGATTCACTTTTACTAGCTGTTCTTTCTATCAGATGTCCATAGACTTGCTCATTATACTTTTAAAGTATAAAATGATAGAAAGTGAGTTAAGTCAGTTACTATCTGACCAACTGAACCATCAATTCAATATGAAACATCATAATCAGGTTTCAAGAAAGAAGTTTTAAGGAGTTTTAAATTCCCAAACTCTTTCTATCATGAACCTATTATGTCAGCAACTAGTATCATCATTCTGCTGCTCACACATTCACTTGAAACTTCTTTTGTTCAATGTTCATACCTAAAAATGTTAGTCCAAAACCAAGAAACAAAATGCAAAGCATTTGTCTTATAGCAGCATTATAAATATGACTAACAGATGAACATGAAACAAACAAAATTTGTATTTATTGGAAATTTTTTGCCATTTACCAGTATCTTTACTAGTAATTCTGAATCCTATTCCTTCTTTGATGGTAACATATCCAATGATTTAAATATGTGACATGTTGCTAGTTTATGTGCCTTTGAACATCCATTATCTGAGAATTTCATTGATCTTTAGCATCTGGAGGTGAATGTCCCTGCACACAAATAAATAAATTAGTTTTCTTGGGGTACCCAAGCCATTACTGACTTGGGTTTGCCTTTTGCATCAATGTGATGTAATCTTTTGAGAACAGTTGATGCAACATTGGATTTAAGAATCCAACATGCTAAGGCCTTAACAGCATTTGCCCTGATTCCTTTAGCAGCAGTATTAACTACTTGCCTAGCAGTATTAACTGCTGGCTTTGCAGTTGTACCCTTAATTTTCCAAACTTGTTTTTGGACCACTGCTTTTGATTGAGTGGGCCTTAGAACAGTTTTTGATGCATTTTTGAAAGTTATTTTTGCACTTTTAACTGTTGGTCTTGGGTAAACAGTCTTAAATGATCTAGCAGTATTAACTTGTTTTAAGCCAGACTTAATTGAAACTGTTTTGGGTTTTATTCTATTAAAATTAGAACTAGAGTGAAAGTGAGTTTAAGGAGTTTGCCTTTTAAAATTCACCCTATTGTTTTCATACCCAGATACCCATTTGTTACAAAAAGCTGCAAGATGATCAAAACTACCACATGTGTAACAAGCTTTGTTATAAAAAGCAAACTCATCACCTAATTGGTTAGACTTGAGGCCATTCCAATTTCTTTGGTTACCTCTGGGCTTGATAGTGGATCTATATTGTTCACAATATTTAATTGGTTGCCTAACATGTTTAATGTTTGTTCTTGGCTTAACAGTATCCTTTTTGATCACTTTAAGAACCCTTGTTCCTGCTTTCTTAACTAGTTCAGGTTTAGAAATAACCTGATCATCATCACTATCAGTTCTACATTCCTCAACAACTATAGCATCTGGTTTCCTATTAGAGGACACCTTGTCCTCAGAAAGTGAAGTTTTAGATAAACTCTCACTTACTTTCTCTACCTTAGGACTCACAGTAGACTTAGAGTCATATTCTATTATTGGTTCTTGAAACTCAGCAAATCCTATGTGTGCTAGGTCAATACCTGGAGGTGAAGGAACACCTCTGTATGGTGGAGGAACAGACTTGTATCCTAAACCAGACTTAGCTTTATTGATTACTTGAGCTTCCCAAATTTTATTAATTCCCTCTGAGGCATAAGCTAAAGCATCTACTGTTATCTTAACATTTTCAGATTTATTTTTGTGCTTTGCTAGTGAATCATTCAGCACAATAATACATTCATCTTTGAATTCTATGTTTCTTTTTAAAGCATTCATGTATTCAGTAAACTTAGATTCATTTCCTTGAAAATGCAAGATTTGTTTTTCAAGAACAGCTAGACCTCTTTTATGATTAGCTAAATTAGCTAATGCATCATATAACTGTTATAGTTGATCATCAAATCTCTTTTTAAGATCTTCATAAGCTTTAAGAGCAGAGCATGATTCAGTACATTTAATTATGGAATTTACATCTGAATCAGAAAAGGTCATTAGTGCAGTCTCAGTGGCCACAAGAGCAGCATTCGTTAGTACTTCCTCTTCATCAGCCAATAAGCTCCAATCATAGTTAACACCATCTATGGCTAGCATAGCCCTTGGCTCTTCCACTGTGACTTCCTTCTTCTTCTCTTGCCTATACCATGTGCTTCTATTATCCTGCTTCCTTGGGTTTCTACATTCTTTAGCAAAGTGTCCTAACCTGTGACAGTTGAAACACTCTACTTTCTTCTTATTAAACCCAGCAGTTTCATTACCATCAATGGTAATCTGCTTACCAGTTCTCTGCCAAAACTTCTTAGCCCTCATGCTAAGTAAAGCAACCTGCCATTTGATGTCCATCTCTTCCAAATCATCATCATCCAACTGATCAAGATCTTCATGAGTTAGAGGAGAACCACTAGTTTGACTAGACATGAATACATAGTATGATGGATCTCCGAGTCCAGCAACATTCTTCTGTGAACTAGTAGTAGGACCATTATAGTTAGCAGTAGAAACACCTGCATCTTCATCTACCTCATCTGACTTACTAATACTAGGAGATGGCAGAAGTGCCACATTCCCAGAACTAGTACTATAGTTTCCAGACTTCTTTAGACTTTGTTCAACAATTTTGAAGTTGTTATACAAATCATTGAGTTTCATGGTTTCAATGTCTGGTTTGTTCATCCAGACAACCACATGAGTATGGAACTCATCAGGTAGGCTACTCAAAAACTTCATGTTGAGATCTTCCTTGGCTATCTCAACCCCCAACACAGCTAACTGACTGACAAGCTTATGTAATCTAGAGAACAGCTTATCAAGTGATTCATTGCTATTTGAATTAAAGTTTTCAAATTGTTGTCTCAGCAATGTCTTCTGTATTTTCTTGGTAGTTTCATTACCACCAAACCATGCACAAATCTCTTCAAAAAGAGTTTTTGCATCAGGATACTTGCTAAAGGATAGCATCTGCTCACTAGAAATGGTCATAAGCAACAAATTTCTTGCTTTTAGATCATTTCTTTTCTGCATATTTTCTTCACCAGTAATTGGTCCAGTATTTCTTCTCCTATCTCTTTTGCCTTCAAGAATAACATCTGTATAACCTAGTGTAAAAGAATCATCATTCATAATGATATCCCAAAGAGCATAATCCTGAACCATAAAGTATTGCTCAATCCTTAACCTCCACAACTCAAACTCATTCTGTTTGATCGTGGGCAACTTTGCAGCAATATTTGTAGCCTGAGTATCTTGAACGTCCATTTCTTCTTCTTCTTCTAAATCAACTATATCAGCCTTTCTCTGATACCAATTGAGAGGATGATCGATACATACTATAAGGTGGTTAAACCTTTGTGACTTTGTGTATATGATATATTGAGTTAATATGATTAAGTATGCGGAATCTACTTAATCACACTTAGAAGGTTATTTTGGTTATGGAAATGGAAAGTAATGCTTTAGTAATGAACAATGAACATGTAATGTTAACACCAAACGATTCAATATTATTCAAGATAATACGAGTGATCTTCACTATCACTAGGGTTACAAAACCTTGAATCTTATGTTTCCATGACTTGTGATATTGTTGTGTTTGTTCTACGTTCTTAACAGTTATGATCTAAGAAATATATTAAGCACACACAAAAAGACTAAGCTAAGATCTCCTTTTATAGTCCAAGGAGATCTTTACAATATTTTTAAGTCTTGTCAAGACTTGTCGAACTACTTGCTAGCTTATGTGAGTCAGTAACTAAGATACAACATGTATCTATGTTTACAACTTGTTCTGTGAATATAACATACTGACTGAGCACATGGGGTAAGATATTATCTATAATTGACTTTAGAACACTTATCCATCCAGCAAGCAGACTTAAATTTAGAAGAGCAGACTTAATTTTGGTACTCACCAGAATTAACCACTAGACTTAATCACCAGACTTAACATTCAAAGACCAGACTTAACCAGCAGACTTAACCTTGGTACCAACCAGACTTAACATTACTGCTACCAGAATTAACCACTTAAGAGAATTTCCCGATACTTAATCTTCAGAATATTTAATTCCCAACAATATAGAAAATTTAAAATCCAGTTTCATTTTCCTATTTCCTCCCCCCACACTTAAGTTTGACATTGTCCTCAATGTAAAGAACGATGAACCATAAAAATAGGGAAATGGAACATAAAAGAAATGATACTGCCTGAGCCTTGGATTCTAGATCGAGCTCCAAATGAGATATTGAGATCGAACGATTCCACATCTTCTAGATCAATCATCGTAACCTGCAGTAATCTTCATATACAAAACAAACAAACATACAAAATGCAAAATATTTTTGGATATATTTTTTTTACAAGGCCTCCACACTTATGGTGAAACCATCGGGGCATAAAAATAAACAAACAATTAAAAACACACGGGTTGCCTCTCGAGAAGCGCTTAATTTAGTAACGAGTCATCAGCCTGACTCGATCTTCCTCACTTTCGTGGTTTATGTTTGGGATTCTTTCCCGACTTCTTGGGAATATAAACCACATTTCCTTTCACTATTCCCTTTCTGGTTTTGTCAATATCATGTAGCTTTGCGGTATCGTAAGTTCTAGGAAGAACATCCAAGATGAATCCGGTTTTCGCAGCCCATGGTATTACTTTTTTATAATCTGCTGGAAAAGGTGCCATGAATGGAATAGCAATGTATTTTTTTTATCGAGCAGTTCAAGTGGAATTTCCTCACTTGACATTTCATTCAATTGCTCCTCATCATGATAAATCTTGATACGATGTCCATTAACAATGAAACTTCCACCGTGCTTGTCATATAACTCGACATATCCGGATGGAAAACCATGTTTTACCACGAATGGACCATACCATTTGGTTCTTAGCTTAGGAGCTTTGAATTTGTACTTAGAATTGAACAAAAGTACTTTGTCTCCGGCTTTGAATTCTTTCCGGATTCTGAGTTTCTTATCATGGTACGCTTTTGTTCGAGCTTTGTACAATTTGGAATTCTCATACGCTTGGAGTCTTAATTCATCGAGTTCATGCAATTGCAAGAATCGTTTTTCTCCAGCGATTTTGAGATCGGGGTTACATTGCCTCAACGCCCAGTATGTGCGGTGTTCAATTTCAAACGGCAAATGACAAGTTTTTCCATATATGAGTCTATACGGAGTTGTGCCAATTGGAGTTTTATATGCTGTTCTAAACGCCCATAGAGCATCATCGAGTTTCCTTGACCAAATGGAAGGATTATCCTTAACCCTTTTTTTAAGTATTCTTTTTAAAGCTCTATTAGTGTTTTCAACTTGACCACTGGTTTGAGGGTGGTATGCTGTTGCGAAATGATGATGGACTCCATATCGTTTTATAGCTTTCTCCATTTGATGGTTACAGAAGTGAGTTCCTCCGTCGCTTATCAAAGCTTTTGGAATTTCGAATAGAGAGAAAAGCTTTTTCAGAAAATTTACAACCACTCGTGCATCATTTGTGGGTAAGGCTTTCGCTTTGGCCCATTTAGAAACATAGTCAATTGCAACGAGGATGTATTCGAACTTATGAGATTTAGGAAAAGGACCCATGAAGTCATTCCCCATATATCAAAGATTTCAGATACTTGTATGCTCTTTTGTGGCATTTCGTCTCTACGAGAAAGCTTACCAAACTTTTGGCAAGCATCATAATTCTGCACAAGCGTATGGGCTTCTTTAAAAATTGTAGGCCAATAAAATCCCGAATCAAAGACTTTTTTCGCGGTTGTAGACGGACCGTAATGTCCTCCAGTTGGGCCGTAATGACATTCATCGAGAATTTATCGGGTCTCTGAACCGTACACGCATCTTCTAATTATCCCATCGGGACACATTTTAAATAGATACGGTTCATCCCAAAAATAGTGTTTTAGGTCTGCGAAAAATTTACTACTATGAGTGTGAGTTAGACCTTTTTGTAACACTCCTCCGACTAAATAATTTGCAAAGTCTGCAACCATGGAACTTCTTCGTTTTCAATTCCCATAAGAGTTTCATCGGGAAAATTATCATCAATCTCATCTTCACCGAATTCATCTAAATTAGGATTTTCTAATCGAGACAAATGGTCTGCTGCAACATTTTCCGCGCCTTTCTTATTCTGGATATCTATGTCGAATTCATGAAGCAATAAAATCCATCGGATAAGACGTGGTTTGGCATCTTGTTTGGCAAACAGGTATTTAAGAGCTGAATGATCGGTGAATACAATTGTCTTTGAAAAAACGAGATAAGAACGAAATTTGTCAAAGGCAAAAACTACAGCCAAAAGTTCTTTTTCAGTGAACGTGTAGTTTTGTTGAGCACTATTCAAGGTTTTGCTAGCAAAGTAAATAGGACGAAAATGTTTTCCATCACGTTGTCCTAATACTACCCCAACGGCAAAATCACTTGCATCACACATAAGTTCAAATGGCAGCGACCAATTTGGTGAAACCATAATCGGTGCATTTGTTAACTTATTTTTGAGCGCTTCGAATGCCTTGATGCATTCTTCATTGAAATCAAAAACTGAATCTTTCTCGAGAAGCTTCGTCATAGGACGAGATATTTTCGAAAAATCTTTGATGAATCTGCGGTAGAATCCCGCATGCCCCAAGAAACTCCTAACGCCTTTGACGTTAGTCAGGGGTGGTAACTTAGCAATAGCATCTATTTTTGCTTTGTCAACTTCGATTCCCTTGCTAGAAATCTTGTGACCTAGCACAATGCCTTCTGTCACCATAAAGTGACATTTTTCCAAATTTAGTACGAGATGAGCGATTTTGCATCTTTCAAACATTTTATCAAGATTGGAAAGGCATGACTCGAATGAGTCTCCAAATACCGAGAAATAATCCATGAAAACTTCCATGGAAGTTTCAAGCATATCTTGAAAAATAGCAATCATGCATCTTTGAAATGTTGCCGGTGCGTTACAAAGACCAAAAGGCATACGCCTATACGCATAAGTGCCAAAAGGACATGTGAATGTGGTTTTTCTTGATCAGCTGGATCAATTGGAATTTGAAAATAACCAAAAAATCCATCGAGAAAACAAAAGAATTTGTTCCCCGCAAGTCTTTCCAACATTTAATCCATGAACGGTAAAGGAAAATGATCCTTCCTGGTGGTGTCATTTAATTTGCGATAATCAATGCATACTCACCAACCAGTTATGGTTCTGGTAGGAACTAGTTCATTATGTTCATTAGTTACAACGGTTGTTCCTCCTTTCTTAGGAACACAGTGAACAGGACTCACCCATGAACTATCCTCAATGGGGTAAATAATACCAGCATCGAGAAGTTTGATTATTTCCTTCTTAACAACTTCCTTCACGTTTGGGTTGAGTCTTCGTTGTCTTTGAACAACGGGTTTGGAATCATTTTCGAAATTGATTTTGTGTTTGCAAAAGTTTGGACTTATTCCACGAATGTTAGAAGTTTTCCAAGCGAAAGCTTCTTTATGATTTTTGAGCATAGAAACAAGACGTTCTTTTTTATCGGGTTTGAGTGTTGAAGATATGACAACTGGAAGAAGTGATTTTTCTTCCAAGAATGCATATTCCAGATGATCGGGAAGAGGTTTCAAGACGAGATCCACCGGCGGATCTTCAATTGAGGTTTTGATTCTTATTTCATCATTGAATTCCAACTCCTCAAAGTTGGTTATTTCTTCCTCAGAAATTTCTTCGGTGTTTATCTGCATAAATTCAGCGAATTCTCTGTCGAGATCTTCATCACTTATTTGTCCAGATGTTTTATGAGTCTTAATTCTTTTATCAAGCAACTCATCGAATGTTTCCTCTGTAATTTCATCGATAACATCAATGCTATAACAAGTGTCATCATTCGCATGAGAATATTTCATGGCTTGATTAATTTGAAAAGAGATTCTTTCATCTCCAACTCCAAGATTGAGTTCTTTGTTTTTGACTCAAATGATAGCGTCGGCGGTGTTTAGGAAAGGTCTTCCTAAGATCAATGGAACTTTGCTATCTTCCTCCATCTCGTGGATCACAAAATCAACGGGAAAAACGAATTGCCCAACTTGAACAAGCATGTTATCAGCTACTCCAACATGATATTGGATAGTATGATTTGCTAAACGTATACTCATTCTTGTAGGTTTCAAGGTATCGATCGAAAGCTTCGCATACAATGAGTATGGCATAAGATTGATACTCGCACCGAGATCGGCTAAAGCATCACAAGTGATTGAATTTCTCAAAGTACACGGGATGAGAAAACTTCCAGGATCACCGAGTTTTTTCGGTAGTTTGTTTTCAACAATGGCTGAGCAATCTTCATTCAAGAAGATAGCAGAAATGTTTTCCATTTTGCTTTTGTTGCTTACAAGTTCTTTCAAAAACTTCCCATAATTGGGCATACCAGCCAGGACATCAACAAGAATAACGTTGATCCTAACTTCTTTGATTAAGTCAATGAAGTTGCCATATTGTTCTTCCATCTTTTCTTTCCTCAAACGTTAAGGATATGGAATTCTTGGTTTATATGCTTTGAGCTGTGGAGTGGGTTTAACGACTGGTGTAGGAATTGGTTCGTTATCTTTTGGTTCCTCCTTTGCTTCATCCTCACTATCATCATGAATGATAGAGATTGTTTGGTTTGGGTTTGGTGGTGGATCATAAGATAAACCACTACGAGTGAATACAGCATTTACATTCATTTCTCGTTTGAGGTGGACGATAAGATCCAGATGATGATGGTTTCGGGTTGGATTGAGTATTGCTTAGCAAAGTACCCAATGGTCTAGCAGCAAATTGATCAGAAAGACGGAAAAATTTGGTTTCAAGGTCTTGGATAGAAGCTTGATGGTTCTTTTGACCATGTTCGACTTTGGTTTTGAGGATGAAGAACTGATTTTTCATGAATTCATTAGTTTGCTTTTGAGCATGTACGAATTCACGCATGGTTTTTTCGAATTCAGATTCTTCATTTTTCTTTTCAGGTGTTTGTGATGATGAACGGTTATCATCACGAGACGATGTCAGACGGTTATCGTCACGAGGTTGGGAACTACGATTATCATCCCTCGGTGGACGATCTTGCCAATCTCTAGAATTTCTACCATAGTAGTTTCCACGATATCCTCCATAAAGATAATTGGCTTCGGCTTCGGGACCTCCCATGGGTTTGTCATCACACTCGGATGATGAATGGTTTCCACCACAATAGTTGCATCCATCGCGCATATCTTTGATCTCTTTTTGGATACTTTGGAATTGAGAATCGATTTTTGTGGTGAGATCTTTCATCATGTCCATGATTTTAGAATTTTCATTCGTTCCTTCGGCGAATGCAACTATTTTTTCTTGAGGTTTGATTTTGGCATCCTTAGACCAATCGAGCTTAAGAAGTACACGGTCTTCTAGTAAAGTGTAAGCTTCGTTAGGGGTCTTATAAAGGAAAATTCCTCCGGCATCAAGGATACCTTGAGTTGTGTCATCGAGACCATGGTAAAAAAATTTGAATGATATTACCACGAGACAAACCATGCCCATGACAACTTCGGAGCATGTTTTTCATTCGAAGCCAAGCTTCGACAAGATTTTCTCCTTCCTTTTGAGTGAAACTATGAATTTTACCTAAGAGACGATCAAACATGGCCGGTGGAAAGAAAAGTCCAACAAATGCTTCTCTCATTTGCTTCCAAGTTGTGATCACTCCGGGGCTTAATTCGTTATACCAAATTTTCGCTTCTCCAGTGAGAGACGATGGAAAGAGTTTGAGGCGGATTGCATTTGCATCGGTAGTTCCATAACGAAACATGTCACAAATTTCAAGAAAATCAGCGATATGTTTGTGTGGATCAGATCTAACTCGACCAACAAATTGATTGTCTTTAATCATCGAAAGATGATGACCTTTGATAGTGAAGTTATCTCCAAGATTAACGAGAACAATGGCGGCCTCGGGTGTAGGAGCTACAACCCTATTGGTGTCCCACATAGGTCGATCGTCGGCCATTGGAATTGGTAATTCAAGAAAAAGATCAACGATTGGATGAACTTCGAAAAGATTATCAAATGGTGGGTTAATGGTTCTTGGTTTTCTTCGATTATTTGGAACAAATGGGTGTCTCATTTTGTGAAACAAACTTTCGGGGTTAGACAATGGTGTACATAATTCTTCGTTAGAAGAGCGAGTGGTCGTACACGAGAAAAACGAGCCAATCGAAAAAGATTAAAAACTAAAAAGAAAATTAAAAGGAATTTTTTTTTATACGGAACAGTAACTGCCGGTTCAAGTGTGAACCGGGCGGTTTGAAATGGACTGGTTCACAAAAAGTAATGAACCGGTACGGCCGAGAATGAATCGGACGGTTGGGTTTGGACTGGGTTCACAGAAAGGTCTGAACCGGACTGGTCGAAATGTGAACCGGCGGTTGGGTAGGTCAGAAACAAATGAACCGGATCGGTTCAATATTGGACCGGCGGTTGGGAATTGTTCGGGTCAACAGAAAGGTCTGAACTGGTTCGGCTGTAGCTGAACCGGCGGCTAGTCTGGTTTCGGTGTCACAGAAAGTTGTGAACCGCTTGGTTCGAGTTTGAACCGCGATTTCCTGGGTGAAAATTTCAAAGAACTTTTAAAGAACAAGCTTAGGAACAAGAACAAAGCACAAAAATTATAAACAAAAACTCACAACAACGTGATCAAATCCCCGGAAGCGGCGCCAAAAACTTGATGCGTCCCGAGAGTGCAAGTATTAAATTTATAAACACGATCTATTAATGATTCAAACGAAACACATACGAGCAAGTATACTCGTCCGTGTGTAGCAAGAGGTGATATGGTAAGCTGAGGTCGTTCACAAGGATTTGTTTAGTTTTTATGAAACGTGAGTTGAATATAAAATCGAGCTTTATCAATGATTCTAATAGCAAGCAAATAATGTTGATGATGTAAATTCAATATATTAAAAACTACACTTGCCTAGACTAGTTCGCACAATTCATTTGATACGATTATGACAATGGTTCAAATCGATTATGATCAATAAATTAGATAGTGTTCTAATTTAATTAGTTGGTGTACTAATCCCCTTGTTTTCAACACTTTCAATCCTCGTCAAGATTTTAAGATGACAAAAAAAATATTAAGTTTTGATCACACAAGACTAACACAATTCAATCACTTGATTCGCTATCGTTTCACAAGTAATTGACAACTCCACTTTTTAGTTTTCAAAGTTTAACCAAGTTACATATGAAATGGTCAATACATAAGGTAACACCTTCATAGACAAAGGTTTACAATTGATTAAATAACAATGTCTCTTTCGACCTATTACACCATTAATAATCAACCAAACTTGATAACTCTTTTGTTTATGAAAACTTCAAAAGTACAATTCGATCTTAGTATTAGCTTTTCATTGAACTAGAACCATAAAGTCATAATCAATCAATATTTGTGTAACAAACAACATCTAGGCAAGTGCACAAGGCACTTAGCCACTCATGGCAAACAAAGAAATAAACACAGAAAATTTATCACTTGAAAACATGATTAAGAATTCTTACAAAAGTTGAAATGATGATTACAAGAGTTAGGAACAATTATGAGATGATCAACAATGATTCCTTTGATGATTATAATGATGACTAAATGAATGTAAGCTAACTTCTTCTTGCGTTTCCTTCTTTGTAGCCTTCTTGAGAGAGTAAATTGATTATGAGATTAGTTGTAGTTGTTGATGATTATGTGATAGTAGTCTCCTTCTCTCTAACCAAGCATACTTATTAATAGAATGACTCTCCTTGGCCACCAAACAAGTTTCTTGGGCACTAAGTGTTTTTAAAAATCTGGACTTGAAGTAAATGTGGTGTAATGATCTTCCATATGAAGGGTTAGTTCATTAAAGATAGTCATTAAGTGTGCCAAGAGTTGTAGCAACCCAAGGTTGAAGTCTCAACCTGAGGTTCATATTCCGGCCCAAGGTTTGGAGTAAGGTTGGCATGGCAGTTTTGAACCTTGGGTTGAACTTAAGCCTTAGTTGTATTTCTTGAACATTTGGTTGAGGAAGTAAGCCATAATTCATAGCAAACTTTGCATGTAATTCTCATTCATTTCATCAACACTTGATCTTTTCTTGAGCTCGGAAATCTTTGTAACTTGATTCTTTATCTTTGATGATCTTCCCGAGGTCTTTATTATGGGTAGAATCTTTCGTTGTGCATAAGCTCTTGATTTAGAGACTTTTTCTCATCTTTCTAGCTATTCCCTTGGACTTGATTGTACCTGAACCTTAATATATCTTTTGTACGTTTTTCGCATAATATGTTCACAAACACAACCAAATACAATGCACAAACATAGAAATAACGCGACTAAAACATGTACGAAATGAGCGTTATCATATCTTTACAGCGGATGAGCAAGAGATTATTAACGAAATTAATCCCATCATTCAGTCTATTCCATTGTTGAATTCCATTTCTTGTTAATGTTAAAGTTATGAAACACGAATACTAACTATGTATGGGCACAAACTATTTTGTGAAGGTGCAATGATGGCGATCCTTTGTCCACCGATGGCCATGAAGAAGACTTCTCGTACATTAAATGTGTTGAGAATTATGTAAAGGTGGTGATCTCGACTATTATGAACTAGAGGATAATTACATGGAAGCGGGATCTCCTGAGCTCGAATCCGATTCTAAACCTGTATTTGAAGACAGTTTAGATCTGAATATTGATGAAATGGATGTTGATCGGACTGAAGGGTCAAATGAATAGACTACTGATAAAGGGAGTAATTGGGGATGGAACAGGAAGGAGGAGCAAATGATGGTCCTAGACCAGGAGGACCTTTTACCGCAACGAGACAAAGGCTCGATATCTTCACAGCGGATGAGCAAGAGATTATTAACGAAATTAATCCCATCATTCAGTCTATTCCATTGTTGAATTCCATTTCTTGTTAATGTTAAAGTTATGAAACACGAATACTAACTATGTATGGGCACAAACTATTTTGTGAAGGTGCAATGATGGCGATCCTTTGTCCACCGATGGCCATGAAGAAGACTTCTCGTACATTAAATGTGTTGAGAATTATGTAAAGGTGGTGATCTCGACTATTATGAACTAGAGGATAATTACATGGAAGCGGGATCTCCTGAGCTCGAATCCGGTTCTAAACCTGTATTTGAAGACGGTTTAGATCTGAATATTGATGAAACGGATGAGCAAGAGATTATTAACGAAATTAATCCCATCATTCAGTCTATCCGCAGGATTTTGCATCAAACTTCCCACCAAACACTTCCCGCCAAAACACTTCCCACCAAAATATTGGTGCCAAAATTTCCCACCAAAACGTTTGTATAAAATATCTGCTATATCCTCACAAACACATTATATACACTCTTATCCTCAACCACTCAACCTCAAAACCTGAGATGCAGCGATATAATCCTTTTATGTGTTATTGTGGAACAGGAAATATAAAACTAAGAAAATCACATAAAAAAGATACATTTGGATGGGAATATTATGCATGTCCTCTTTCGAAGGTGAACAATCATACATTTCTTATTTATGTAAATATACAAACAATCATAACATTTCCTTATTTATGTAACAGCCAAGAGAAAAAAATTATGGATGTGGATATTTTATGTGGAAGAGTGAATTTGATGACCGGTTATGAGTAATCTCTTCTGCTTCAACATCTCAAGGTTCTGGATCTGCACCAACAGAGTGCTCAAAAATGCCAAAGATCTTAGGATAAACATGCTGGAATCACAAAAACAGGTGCAAGAGACAAGAGTAAGGATGCTGGAGGCAAGACTTGAAATGGCAAGGAATCCCGACGAACACGACCACGCATGTCAGTCGGATGCAATACTCCGTGAGCTGTTAGGTGACATGGAAAATCTTCGTATGTAGTGTTGTTGTTGTTGTTGTTGTTGTTGTTTGTTTTGTTATTGTTGTTGTTGTTGTTGTTGTTGTTGTTTGTTGTGTTATTGTTGTTGTTTAATAAAATGTTGTTGTTGTTGTTTGTTATGTTATCATCCCGACTCATTCGTTTAACATCTCATGCATAATGATATCATCTCGACCCATTCGTTTAACATCTCATGTATAACGATATCATATCGACTTATTCGTTTAACATCTCATGTATAACGGTATCATATCGACTCATTCGTGAAGAAGACTTCTCGTACATTAAATGTCCTGAGCTCGAATCCGGTTCTAAACCTGTATTTGAAGACGGTTTAGATATGAATATTGATGAAATGGTTGGGGTTCTCGGGATCAGAAGATTCTTCAAACACTAACCAATCGGGAGCAGGTTCTCGGGATCGGAATTATTTTAAAATTTTTAAAACTAATTTAAATAATTTTTAAATTATTTTAATAATTTATAACTAATTTAAATTATTTTTAATTTATTTAATATTAATTAAATAATTTAAATCATTTTTAATATACATAATAAGATAAAGATAAAGAAAAAACAGAAAGGGACGACATTGTCGTCCCTTTTTTTTCACTAAAATTTCCCATGAAAATTAAACACCCCGCCATAATTTTGCAAAAGGCGCCACAGTAAGGGACGACAATGTTGTCCCTAATTTGTATCAATTATTGAGGTTGTATAGATCTGCTTTTTTTTTTTTCTAAGTCTTATCCGAAAAGAAAAAAAACCCCAAAGCTTCCTCTTCAATTCATTCGATCGATACACCACATTCGACACCACCACAACCACCTTCAACACCACTATTAACCGAACCACCTTCAACACCACATTCGCCGTGAACCACATTCGACGGCAGCAACCACCACCTTCAACACCACCATCTTCGACACCACCACCTTCAACACCATTGTGCACGATTTTTTTAATTTCTTTTTTAATTTTTGTTTGTTTTAAAGGTATGTTTTTTTCTTTTAATTTTTTTGTGTTAATTTGTATATTATTTTGTTTAATTTTTGTTTGTTAATATTTGTTTGTTGTTTGTTGTGTTTGTGTTTGTTAGATGGCACCACAACCACCACGGCAGCCGCATTAGCCACCACCGCCAGCAGCAGTAGCACCACAGCCGCATTGTTTGTGTTTGAGTTTGTGTTTGTTAAAGGTGTTTTTTTTTTTAATTGTGTTAATTTGTTTTGGGACGACAATGTCGTCGTCAAAAGTTTTTATTAATTAATTTGGTTAATTTAAGTTTTGGTTGTTTAATTTAGGTTGTTTTTTTATGTGTTTGTGTTTGGTTAGCCGGGAGAGCCACGGGACAGTCGGGAGAGTCGGGACAGCAGCTCCACCTCTTTTCCTCTTTTTCTCTTTTCTTCTCTTCCTTTATTTCAGCCGTGAACTAGGTATATAATTTAATTACTTTGATGGTTGCGTTTTTTTAGTAATATGCGTTTGGTTAGTATGATATTGTTGAATACGTCGTTTGGTTAGTAATATGCGTTTGGTTAGTATGATATTGTGAATATGCTGTTTGGTTAGTAATATGTTGTTTGGTTAGTAATATGCGTTTGGTTAGTATGATATTGTGATTGTTAAACTTATGTGACTTTTTATAGGATTTTAGTGATTAATTTCGGACAACCCCCATCTAAAATTAATCATCCCATAGAAAACCCGTCCGAAGTTAATTTATTAGAAACAAATTTCGGAAAGTCCCCTGTTTGGGACTGCTTTTAGAATGTTTTGTCTCATTTAGGATATGGATGCGTATAACTGTTTTACTATTTGAGAGAAATTCGACAGTATTTCCCTTTCACTCCTACGAATATGTCTTTAATGCACATATTTGGGGAGTTGAGGGGAAATGCTGCCGAATTTTTTTCAAATAGTAAATCGGTTATACGCATTCATATATGAGACGAGACATTCAAAGAGTGGGTTAGGATTGCCTTCCATAGTTGCACTAGGTAATCAAAACAGTTCATAATTATGCCTTTTCATCTTTGATTTTTTGAATGTGTTTATTTGCATATGTATATATATATATATTCATTTATTTGAATGTTTTTTTTGCAACACAGTCATGACAATTGATAAGAGTTGGACCACTATATCCAACCGTAATTCCCCTGAATTTTTAGATGGTCTTTTTGCATTCGTCGCGCATTGCGAGCCATTGTTACACCCCATCACAAAAAAGATTCTTTGCCCATGTGTTCGTTGTGGTAACGCTTTTAATAAATTGGTTACGTTCAAAACTCTTGAGTCACACATATCTCAAAACGGGTTTGACAAAAGTTATACCAAATGGAAATATCACGGTGAACCGCTTCCTCCACCCGTAGTAAACAACACACCACAACCACCTTCACCTGAACACATTAACATGGATGCATTCTTCCAAGATATTTCTGCAAATAATGACCCAACTCCACCATCTCAAACAACAGGTTCTCAACCAGCTCAAACAACAGGTTCTCAACCAGCTCAAACAACGGGTCCTAGCATTAATAACAAGTACAAAGAGTTACTTGCTAGGTCCACCCAAATGTTGTACCCAGGTTGTGATATGACTGCACTAAAATTTATGTCAGAGCTTTCGCACATCAAGGTCTTATGTAAAATACCTGATAAAGGGTTTAACATGATTCTAGCTCTTTTGCAGAAGGCATGTCCCCCTAAGAAAGGATTCAATTTCCCACCGTCATACTATGAAATCAAGAAGACATACAAAGATATCGGGTTAGGATACGATTTGATCCATGCTTGTATAAATGATTGTTTTTTATTTTGGGGATCAGATGAGAACAAAAGTCTGAATAATTGTCCAATCTGCAATGCGAGTAGATGGAAAAACCTAAAGAAAAAGGGGAAGAAAGTTGCCAACAAGGTGTTGCATTACTTTCCGTTAAAACCTAGACTACAACGTATGTTCAACACAAAACACATCGCAAAGTGGATGACTTGGCATGCTATTGGACAGTCTAAGGAAAACAGTAAGATGAATCACCCGTTTGATGGTAAAGCATGGAAAAATTTTGACATAATGAAACCCGAGTTTTCTTATGACCCTAGAAACGTCCGATTAGGGTTGGCTGCTGATGGTTTCAATCCGTTTGGCAACATGAGTCAAAATTACAGCATGTGGCCGGTCATATTGACAACATACAACACACCCCCGTGGAAGTGTATGAAAGAGACTTCTTTAATGTTGACGATGTTAATTCCCGGCCCTAAATCACCTGCAAAGGACAATGATGTTTTCTTGCAGCCTTTGATCAAAGAACTCCAATATTTATGGAAAGGTGTGTGGACTTTAGACGCTGCTACAGGTACTCATTTCAACATGAAAGCGGCAGTTTTATGGACCATCAGTGACTTTCCAGCTCGAAGTAGTTTGTCTGGGTGGAGTGGACAAGGCTACTATGCATGCCCAACATGTAACCAGGACACTCCATCGCTTCCTTTGAACCATAAAATCGCTTATGTTGGTTATAGAAGATTCTTACGCGTAAATCATCCAATGAGGAAGAAACATAAGGAATTCCATGGTAAACCTGAAAGGAAGCTTCCTCCTAGAGACTTTACCAATGAAGAAATCATGATTCAAATTAGTAAAGTCTTTAAACGTGTCTCGGGGAAACATCCACCTATTGTTAAAAATAACCCTAAACCTAATCGAGAAATCGAATTGAATTTGAGTAAGCGTTCTATCTTCTACGAACTGAAGTATTGGCCCGTTCTTCAACAAAAACACAATCTCGATGTCATGCACATTGAAAAGAACGTGTTTGAGAGTGTGTTGAATACCTTGTTAATGAACAACAAATCCAAAGACACGCTAAAGGCAAGGCAAGACTTGAAAACTTTGGGAGTTCGAAAGGAGTTGTGGCTCGTTGATAAAGGAAACGGGAAGTTCGATAAGCCTCATCCAAAGTACTCTTTCACACCAGAAAACAAAAAACTTTTTTATAAATTCATCAAAGGAGTTAGACTACCTGATGGGTTTGGATCCAACTTCAAGAAAAAAGTGACCGCTGAGGATAACAACATAACGGGCCTAAAATCTCATGACTGTCATATAATGATGCAGCGGTTACTTCCTTATGGAGTTCAGCAATACTTACCCAAAGATGTTTCACCCCCATTAATCGAGCTCTGCTTATTCTTTAAGCAGATTTGTGCTCGAAATTTGATGCAGCAGGACATGGAGAAAGCTAAAAAATAAATGATCGATGTTATGATTAATTTAGAGTAAATATTTCCTCCTGCTTTTTTTGACATAATGATTCATTTGGTATACATTTACCCGACGAGGCTATTCTAGGTGGCCCTGTTTACTACAGGTGGATGTATCCATTTGAAAGATACATGAAGAAGCTAAAAAAATTATGTCCGAAATAAAGCCAGGCCAGAAGGTTCTATAGCAGAGGGTTATGTTGCAGAAGAAGCATTAACTTTCTGCTCGCGTTATCTTAAGGATGTCGAGACGAGATTTAATCGTCCTGACAGAAATGACGACGGTGCACCTGAACAACCAGATAAATTCCAGGTGTTCCAGTCAGTATGCAAACCGGTGGGTAGAGATGTACATATACCTCGGATGAAGCCAGATGTTATGCATGCAGTTGTATGGTTTGTACTTAACAACAGTCCTGAAATCGACGCAGACATCCAGGCGTACAAAGAGTATGTTTCTTTTTTTTTTTATATTTTGAAGAACCCTTTTTTTCCTAAGTTATTTATTTTCGATGACTTATTCTAATAATACTGTGGAAACAAGTTTTCCTCCATGGTTCAATCACAAGGTAAACACATTAGATATATTACCTTGTAGTCCAGAGTTTTTTCTCATCTGAATCTGTTTGTATCTCTTTCGTAGATCCGTGAAAAGAGCGTGGCAAAAGACCCAAGCTGTAGTCCCGAGTTACTCTCTTTGGCATGTGGACCTTCATCTAGTGCAAGTACATACCCCGCTTGCATAGTTAACGGTGTGAAGTTTTTGGTGCATGAGCGCGATATACTTCATACCACTCAATGTAGTGGAGTTTCAACACCCGAGCCTGATGGAGAAATGTATTATGGTCAACTGGAAGAAATTCTAGAGGTCACTTATATGGGCAACCGAAAGGTTGTGTTGTTTCGATGTAAATGGTTCGATACCCGTAACCCTAATAACCCTACGGCACGCTCTAGACGTTCTTACATTGAACGTGGCATACATCATGTTTTGACTGATAAGGATGCTTTTAGAAATCAACAATACATTCTTGCGACACAAGCAACACAAGTCTTCTACCTTGAAGACCCTGCTAGACGACCACCTCATTGGAAGGTTGTGAAGGATTATACAAACACTTGGGATGTTAATCTTAATAATGTGTTTGGAATATTTAGGAATGAATGTGCTTTAGTACGCGGAATTTACTATAACACACTTAAAAGAAACAAAAGGTGGTAAACATGCAATCGTGAATTATAATGAACAATGAACACAACTTGTATAGCACAAAACGATTCAATATTATTGATGAAATAATACGGATGATCTAACTACCACCATGTTAGGAACACGTTTTAAGTATTTTACAAGTCTTGTTCATTTAATTAATGTTGCATAATTAGGACTATATTGTTTGTATTTTTGGACCGGTTCAATAGTAGTCCTTGGACCGGTCATGTTTATTAATTAATCCTTATCACATGTAAAGGGAATATTCCTAAAGAATATTCCCCTCCCAATGCCTATAAATACAAGGCAAGGGAGTCATTCTCATTGTTGGTTTTCAAGTATATGTGCGGAAGCTATGCTTGTGTGTGAATCGTTTGAATGAAAACCTTCCATCTTATTTCTTCTCTTCTCATTTCTCTTATTTCTAGCTTATTGTGTTTAGCTTATTATTAATATTTCCATACGTAGCTTATTATTATTTAGATAAGTAGTAGATCGAGTTTGTTTGTTTAAATCATTTACGAGAGTGTGTTTTGAGATCATTATAGGAACCTACACACCAGGATTACAAAAGTAACCTTGAATCTTTGGTTTGTTTAAGGATTTGTGAATCAGTAACTATGTTACTAGAGAGGTTGTTCTGTTTTTGGATATTGCTAAGTATTTTGTTGAGTGAGATCTATTTCAAAGGTGGTGACTAAGGGATCCTTTTATAGGATAAGGACCCCTTATTACAAGTTGTCAAGTTGCACAATATAATAAGATACTTGGACTTTCTAACCTACTAATTACAACTTTCAATGTAAACTACTCTGTATATTCTTCTGCACAACATAGAAGACTGAACTACTTCTACTAAACGTGTTACATTGTACAAAGACTAATAATACAACTAAATATCTACAAATAAATATCTATCAACTTGACATTCAACTGAGCAGGACCTTCTTCAACTAGCAGTGCCTTCTCACCCAGAAGGTACTGTTAGTACATCTTCAACTTCTTCAAAATCAACTAGCAGGCTCAATACATCATCTGGCAGGCTCTTTGACTTGAACATTTTATTCCCAACAATCCTCCCCTAAACTTGTTATTTTCATTAAAATACACAAGTTTCTTATGAATAAAATCCATACCTTGAGGATCTGAGGAAACTCTTCCAAAACCTTTACTCTCTATTCTTCCTTTTTCTTTCACATTGCTCAAAAATGCTCATCAGCAAACTTTGAACAACTTCTGACTTTTCTTCATCTTTATCACATCTTAACCTCTTTGAAATCATGGTTGTAAGAACTTCATAGCTCAGAGGATACTCTTTTTCAGCCAACATAAAGAGTTCAATCCCACTTTGTGTAAAAAGATGATGTACACTGCTAAGACTTAGAAATTCCCATGTGGTTGTAGAATCATGATATGGAAACTTCCAATGAACATCCTTTGGATCAGGATCATACATCCTATTAAACTCTACCCAAAGTTCTTGTTCCTTAACATCAGTGTTAGAATTTGTGTCTAGCCTAATTTGAACTAGATTCCACAATTCTTCTAAGTCGGCTCTATCACATGCTCTTATTAGATTCTCAAAGTTTTTGAAGATAGCAGTTTGTCCCCCAACCCTAGTTATTTTTCATGACTTTCCTGATCTATCATGGTGAATTTCCCAATCAATAATAGGGTGTCTAGACCTAATTGGATCAGCATGTATAATTGTTGGTAAAGCAATTAACATTTTACTTACTTGCTCTGGATCCAATTTTGCTTCTTTCTTCTTTTGAGCATCTTTCTTTTTCATTGAAGGCTTTGCATCAGATGGGATCTTGTAGTAACATGTCTTGTAGGCATTCAGATAAAGGAAATGAATTTCTTCAGGAGTTTTCTTCTTCAGTTGATATTCAGTCCAATTAGCTTGACTTCTTAGAAACTTCTTCATGAAATTCACTTGATCTTTTGGAGATGAGCCCACCTTAAAACCTCTCTTCTGGCTTTCTTGAATCTTCTGAAAAATATTTTCCAGAGCTGCTTCTCTATATTTGTTGTTGATAAAGTTTCAAGCTCTGCTGTTTTCTCTTCAGTGTTAAGATTCTGGTCATCCATAATTATAGAAGCCTGACCTCTCACAATTGGATCATTGGCAATAATCCATTGCATCTGTGCATCAAATGTTTCCTGAGCAGCTTGAGTGTCAAGAAGAGTTTGAGCAGCATCTTTTTGTTCTTGCATTTCTGCAAGCAGTCTTGAAGCTTCTAAAGCCTTTTTCATTTCTTCTTCATGAAGCCTTTTGGAGACTTCCTCATCTAAGGCCATCTGCAATTGCTCTGATTTCTTCAACCTTTTAGGCTTAGGTTCATCTTCAACCATAACTTTCTTGCCCTTATCTTTTGGTGTAGGTTCTTGAGATGGAGCAGCAGATTGTTCATCATCAACATATACCTTTCCTTGAACAAACAACCTCCCCTGAGGCTGTGATTCCCTCTTTCTTTTGTAGACATGTTCAGCAGACCCTTTATAATCCATAGCCAACAGCCTCTCAATCCTAGCAGGCTCTTGCTCTGCTTCAGCAGGCTCTTTTGAACTAGCAGGCTCTTCATCATATACCTGAGTTCCTTCATGAAAATGAAATTGAGCCTCCTCTTCAGCTTCTGAACTACCCATCCTCCCCTTTTTGGAAGAGTGACCCAAACTTTCAGCATCTGATCTTGAAGAACTAGATAAAACCAACTTTGAAGTTCTTTTACCCTTGAGCATCTTCACTTCATTCTCCAATTTCTTAACCCTCTTAACTAACTTGATGTTGATCTCAGAAAATTTTGTGTTCTGACTTTTAAGAGCATTTTCCAAGAGCTGCACCTTCTCTTTTAGTTCTTTCACTGTCTGAGAATCCAGACTTTGATGTGGAGGAGATTGGGATGGTGATACATGATATGATGGTGTTGGTGGTGTTGCAGATGGTAGTGGTGTTGGGATTGGTGATGAAAGATGAGTTGGTGATATGTAACCAGGTGAAGAACTTGATGAAGGTGATTCAGATGATGATGATGGTTCTTCAGCATGTTGTGGTAATATTTCATCAAAAAGTGGCATTTCTTCCCCATTGAAACCAATTTTCATGTTTGAAAACACCTTGTGTGAAAGTTTTGGTGTTTCATAAATAGAGTGTGGGGGAAGTAACAAATGTTTTGATTTTGTAATGATGCATTGAATAAATCTTAGATACATCAAAAACTTTGTTTGGCTATCCACATTTTTAACCAATCCTTCAAAAATATGTTTGGAAAAATTGAATTTTCTGTTTGTTGCCAAGCAAATGAGAGCTGTAGCCATGTTACCACTAAATTGCTCCCATGAGGTTTTCTTTTGGCTTAAACAATGAAGGATTGTATGGATCAAAAATCTCCATTGTGGAGTAAAATGCTTTTTAAGAAAGGTGAGTTTAGTAGAATCAGCATTATACCCCATTCTTTCCAAATTTTCAAAAATTTCAGTATCAGGCAATTGACTAATACCATCTGAATCATCCAAATGAAGATGTCTTCGAATGGATGACTCGCTAAGAGTCAAGGTTTTGCCATCCACTTTGGCTCTTATCCTTTGGTCCCCATTTTCAGAAGTTTTAACTTTAGCTGTTTGCCAAAATTGTAAAATTTGAGATTCATAAATAGTGGGATTTACAAGTAACGCAAACCTGATGTAAGAATCATTTAAAAAGTCCACTATTTGATGAAAAGATTCGTTATCCACAGACTTTTCCAAAAATGCTAACTGGTTGTGACGTTTAACGAAGTTTAGATTAGCCATGGTGAAAGATAATGAAAAACTTGATTAGGATGGTGGGATTTGTTGGTGGTACTGGTAGAAGATGAAAGGTGAGTGTTAATTGTGATAAGGACTGATGAAAGATATTATGAGAGTTTTACTTTTAACCGACAATAAGAAAATTTATAATAAGTAAATGAAAAGGCGGTTAAAAAGATCTTTTATATGTGAAATATAATATAATATAACATCAGTAATTTACAGAATTACCCCAACGGCTAATTGTAACTACCAGGCCCAACGGCTATAATTTTTACTGACAGGCTCAACGGTTATCTAGCAGTACCATTTTACTCTACCAGTACCAAAATTTGAACTACCAGTACCTTTGAAAGATAATTTTACTTGGCAGTCTCTTTGAAGTTTTAGCAAAAATCCCTTATAGTTTTTAGCAAACTATCAGCTATCAACGGATTTGATTTGTCTTTACCAAAAGCCGTTTGCTTATGGAATAGTCAACTATTTACTGTAAAGTATGGTTAGTTAAATACCATATAGTTTTTGGTAAACTATCAACCATCAACGGATTTGATGTGTCTATACCAAAAGCCGTTTGCTTATGGACTAGCCAGCTATTTACTGTAAAGTATGGTTAGTTAAATACCATATAGTTTTTGGTAAACTATCAACCATCAACGGATTTGATGTGTCTTTACCAAAAGCCGTTTACTTATGGACTAGCCAGCTCTTAAGTTTGTAAAAATTTGGTGAACTGAATACCAATTCCATATTGACCTAAAGATGGTGCAATTTCCTTGGATGGAGGAATTGTAAGAGGCAATGATGCTGTGTATCTTGGATGCTTGGTTCAACAAGTGAAATCATCTATTAGCATGCTTTTGCTTTGAAACTTTCCTTAGTTTGATCTAGATAGAACTTTCTCCTTTAGGAATGCTTCATCCCTTCTGAATATGTGATCTATTCTTATCATTTTTAACCTCTCCATCATCTTGTATGCTCTTGTCTTCTCCTTCCTTTTATTGGATTATCTTCCTTTTCTGGGCTATTATTTCCTCCCCTGAGATTATTACCTCCCCTGAGATATAAATAACTTATATTTCCCCCTTTTGTTTGGAAGATATCTTGTTTTGTTATCAACCTGAAATTTGTTAGTTGCAGACCAAAAGAACAAAGTGCAAAGCACCTGTTTTATAGCATTGTAAATATTTAATCATTAAGATGAACAAAACATAGCAAACTTTAAACTAGCAGGACCAATTATGAACTGACAGTACCTTTTGACTAACTAGCAGTACCATGTTTAAAAGCCAATACCAGTTATTTTATGTACAAAAACACATGTTTTTCAAAGATTAATTATTCCAATACCTCCTACTAGGTATTTGAATCTACCTAAGTCAAAAGCTTTGGTGAGAAGGTCTGCAAAATTCTTTTCAGAATCAATTTTGACAACTTGAATTAACCTTTTCTCATTGCAATCTCTTATGAAATGGTATCTGATTTCAATGTGTTTTATTTTTGAATGTTGAACTGGATTTTTAATGATACATATAGTACTGCTATTGTTAATGTAAATGATGGTGTTAAGAAAATTGTACCCATAGTCAAGCATTTGATTTTGGATCCAAAGAACTTGCCCACAACAACTTGCACCAGCAACATATTCTGCTTCAGTTGTAGAGTTGGCCACCATTGTTTGCTTCTTGCATTGCCAAGATATGAGTCTGCAACCAAGAAATTGACATCCACCAGTTGTGGATTTTCTATCTAGGGTTGCACCAGCATAGTCACTATCAGAATAAGCCACCAAGTCAAAAGATGATTCCCTTGGATACCATAGACCCAACCTAGGTTGACCCTTGAGATATCTAAAGATCCTTTTGACTGCTGTGAGATGAGAAACTTTGGGATGTACTTGAAACCTTGCACATACACATACTGAGAACATGATATCTGGTCTTGATGATGTAAGGTACATTAAGGACCCAATCATTGATCTATAATTGTGCAAATCCACATCTTCACCCTCAGCATCTTTTAGTAACCCCTTTTCTGAATCCATTGGTGTACTTGCAACCTTAGAATCAGCAAACTGAAATTTCCTTAGGATCTCTGCTACATACTTATCTTGGCTGATAAATATGCCTTCATTTGATTGTTTCACTTGGAGACCCAGAAAGAAAGTAAGTTCCCCCATGGAACTCATTTCAAACTTATTATGCATAAGTTTTTCAAACTCTACACACAACTCTTGGTTTGTGGATCCAAAGATAATGTCATCAACATAAATTTGCACCAGCAAGATGTCTTTCTTGGTTCTTTTGATGAACAAAGTTGGATCAATCTTGCCTCTTTGAAATCCATTTTCTAATAAATAGAAAGCCAAGGTTTCATACCATGCCCTAGGAGCTTGGTGTAGACCATAAAGAGCCTTGGTAACCCTATACATCTTGTCTGGATACTCTGCATCAATGAAGCCTGGAGGTTGAGAAACATACACTTCTTCTCCAATAGTACCATATAAGAAGGCACTCTTGACATCCATTTGGTAAACAGTGAAGCCTATGAAAGAAGCATAGGCCAAGAATAGCCTAATTGCTTCAAGTCTTGCAACTGGAGCAAAAACCTCTTCATAATCCACCCCTTCTTCTTGAGTATATCCTTGGGCCACCAATCTTGCTTTGTTTCTGATCATAATTCCCCTTTCATCTTTCTTATTTCTGAACACCCATTTGGTTCCAATTGCCCAGTGACCTTTAGGCAAATCAACCAATTTCCAAACCTTCTGAAGCTTGAATTGAAGAAGCTCTTCTTGCATTGCTTCAACCCAACTTGGATCATCTAAGGCTTTGTTAATGTTTTTGGGTTCAGCCTGTGAGAGAAAACATGAAAACAGGCATATGTTGGCAACTTCATGATTCTTTTTTTCATAAATAGATGAGATAAACCCTTCTTGATCTGAAGTCAAGACTTGAGTTCTTGTTCTAACACCAGAATCAATGCTACCAATCACATTATCAATGGAGTGATCTTTGAGAATTCTTGTGTTGTGTATTGTAGGAACTTCATAGGTAAGTGGAAGATTGCCAATCCCCACTTCTTCTGGTAAAGAATCATCTGATTGAACATTTAATGGTTCAGCAGTACCAACTTGTGAACTGGCAGTACCATCTGGTGAACTAGCAGTACCATTTTCATTTGCACTACTTTCTTGATTCTCTTGACCCTGAGTTCCATGATCATCTTCAACACCTTCATTTGTTGTATTTGAAGGTTCTTCATGACTTGAAGATAAATCCAATCCTTTCCAAATTGGCATCCAGATGTAATCTTGATCTTTAGGTGTTCCAACATTGTCTTCAAAACCTGCATTGTCATTAGTATTTGTACCTGCAACAGGCACATAATTCATAGATTCTGAAAGCCTATCAATGTCAAACATCCAATCTGGCCCAATGCCTTTAACATTTGGTAGTTTCTCTTGAAACTCTATGTGCAGATTTTCTTCCACTAGCCTAGTGCAACTATTATACACTCTATAGGCCTTACTTTGCAAAGAATACCCTATCAAATAGCCTTCATCAGCTTTTCCTTCAAACTTTCCTAGATGATCTTTGGTATTGAGAATAGTGACATGACATCCAAAAGGTCTCATAATACTTAAAGATGGTGTTCTACCAAAGAAAAGTTCATAAGGAGTCTTTTTATGAGGTTTAATCACAAGAACCCTGTTCTGCACATAACAAGCAGTACCTACTGCTTCAGCCCAAAATGAAATAGGCAACTTAGAGTCTACTAACATTGTTCTAGCAGCCTCTATTAGTGTTCTATTTTTCCTTTCTGCTACTCCATTTTGCTGTGGGGTTCTAGCTACACTAAATTCTCTTTTTATTCCTTTCTCTTTGCAAAATTCATCCATAACCCTATTCTTGAATTCTGTCCCATTGTCACATCTAATTACTTTTACTTTCTTATCAGCTTGGTTTTCTACCTCAGTTATATAAGATTTAAGGATCTCACTGGTTTCATGCTTAGATCTTAAAAAGAAAACCCAAGAAAATCTGCTGTAATCATCAGTAACTACAAGACAATATTTTTTACCATTCAAGCTACTCACATTAGTAGGACCAAAAAGATCCATATGAAGCATGTACAAAGCTTGAGAAATTGAGTTATGGGTCTTGGGCTTACAAGAAGCTCTATGTTGTTTGCCTTTAAGACAATCAACACAGGTTTGATCATTTTGAAAAATCTTTTTGGGTAAACCTCTAACCAAATCATATTTTGCAATTGTATTGATTGTTTTAAAGTTTACATGACCAAGCCTTCTATGCCAAAGCATAGATTCATCCAATGAGGCTTTTGCTACTAAACAAGTTAAACTCTCCTTAGGATCAATGTTCTTTAAATCAACACTGTACATATTGTTCCTTTTTGGGATTTTAAGAAGGATCTGACTTTCATCAGGAATTTTAAAATCAGAAGAAAGAACCATACATTCATTGTCAGTAAAGAGAACATTGTTCTTTTTGTCACACATTTGTGAGACACTAAGGAGATTAAACTGAAGCTCTTTCACAAAGTACACATTTTCAAAATCTAATTTACTGGTTTTGATTGTACCTTTACCAGTAATCTTTCCTTTGATTCCTCCCCCAAAGGTAACATATCCTCCATCAAATGATTTGAAGTCTGTGAGGTAAGACATGTTGCCTGTCATGTGCCTTGAACATCCACTATCTACATATCCTTTATCAGCCATATCATTGGAATGTTCCTGCACACATATAAACATATTAGTTTCCTTGGGGTACCCAAGCCATGACTGACTTGGGTTTGCCTCTTGCATCAATGAAATCAAACCTCTTTAGGATTGTTGATGCACCTTTTGATTGGAGTGGTCTCCATATCCAACATGTTGAGGACTTAACAGCATTTTCCCTTTTAATCCATTTTGTGGTCCTTGGTCTATCAGTATTACATTTGGCAGTACCATTTGGTCTAGCAGGACCTTTTGATTTTGGTCTCCAATCTTGTGTTTTGACCACAGATTTCTTTTCAATGGGATTTTTCACAACTCTTGGTGCATGTTTGAAAGTATTTCTTGCACCCTTAGTAGTTGGTTTTGAGTTAACAGGCTTATTTGGTCTAACAGTATGATTAACTTTTGGTGTGTTAGACTTCACAAAACTTTTTCTGGGGTTTGTTCCATTTGTTTTAGACCTTGATTTACTCCCAGAAACCCAATTGTTACAATAAGCATGAGTATGATTAAAACTACCACAGTAATAGCAGGCCTTATTGTACATACCAAAATCATCACCAAGTTGGTGTGACTTAAGATTGTTCCAATTTCTCTGGCTACCTCTAGGTTTGCTATTACACTTAGCACAACATTCAACTATTTTCAGAACAGCTTTAGCCTTTGTCTTAATCTCTACACTTTTAGGACTGGGTGGTCCTACGTTGTTTCCTTTGTTTGAAACAGTCTCTTTTTCCTCATCATCAGATGTCCAATCTTCAATAATTGGAGCATCTGAGCTCTTATCAGTGAGCACCTTTTTGTTAGAGAGTGAAGCAATACTAGCATTCTCAAAAGGTTCATTTTTCTCTACAGGTTTCTCTAGTGGTTTATTGATGAATTCATGTAAACCTGATTCTGCAAGATTTAAACCTGGGGGACAAGGGATTCCTCTATAAGGAGGTGGACAAGTATTGTATCCAATCCCAGATTTGATTCTCTTGTTCATTTGATTTTCAACTATGCTTCTAGTACAGTCAGAAGCAGTTTCTAATGTGGTAACAGTTAGTTGAATATTATCCTTTGCCAATGTCACTTTAGCACACTCAGTTCTTAACATATTTATTTCACCATCTTTTAAAAATATTTCCCTATTAAGAATGGCTTTAGTGTCAGAAAAAGTGAGTTTATTTTCCCTAAAATGGATTATCTGCTTCTCAAGTTTGGCCATACCACACTTATGATTAACTAGGTCTTGATGAGTGTTTCTTTGTTCTGCTTTCAGTTCATCATAAAGTTTTATTAAAGTTTGTAATTCTTCAAAAACTTTACAAGTATTAGAACATTTAGTAATTTGTACCTCAGGATTGGAGAAAGCCATTAAAGCCATTTCATCTGAAGTTGACTCCTCTTCACCCATAAAACTCCAATCAAAACCCAACCCATCAATAGCTACCATAGCTTTAGGCTCAGTGATTTCCACAGCCTTGCTCTTGCCCTCAAAGCTTCCTTTCTTCTCAAAGCTTCCCTTGTTCTTGTTCTCAAAACCTCTTCCCTTATCATCCTGCTTCTTTGGTCTTCTACACTCTCTTGAGTAGTGACCCTTCATGTGGCAGTTGTAACACTCCACTCTAGACTTGTCATACCCAGTAGGCTTATTACCATTTATGATAATCTTTTTTCCAGTCCTCATCAGTAATTTCTTAGCCCTTATGCTCAGAAGTGAAAGTTGCCACTTGATGTCCATTTCCTCAAGATCATCATCATTGATCTCTTGAATATCTTCAAAAGTCAATATGGAACCATTGTGTTGTGATGTCAGGAAAGCACAACCAATTGTTTCATCTAGAATTGTTTTGGTACTGCTAGTAGTATTGGCAGTACCAAAATTTGTGTTGGCAGTACCTTCTTCTCTACCATCTTTTTCTTCATCTACTACCCTTGAGATGCTTGGAGATGATACAAAAGTCATATTCCCTGAGCTTGAACTAGTAGACTTCTTCACTTCATGCTCTACTATCTTGAAGTTGTTGTAGAGATCATTAAGACTCATCTGATCAATATCTGGTTTATTTTTCCAGACAATGACATGCATGGACCATTCAGAGGGTAAACTCCTAAGGAATTTGGAGTTTAAGTCCTCTTGAGTTATCAGCACTTCATGAATGGCTAACTGACTTGAAAGCTTTTGTAGTCTATTGAACATGCTGTCCAAAGACTCATTTGTTGTGGCTGTAAAGTTTTCAAACTGATGTTTGAGGAGAGTTTTCTGAGTTTTCTTGGTGGCATCATTTCCACCAAATCTAGCCACAATAGCTTGAAAAAGGGTTTTGGCACATTTGTACTTGTTGAAGATCAAAAGCTGGTCATTTGGAATAGTCATGAGAAGCATACTCCTGGCCTTGAGATCATTTCTCTTTTGGATTCTTTCTTCTGCGGTTGCAGGGTTTACTTGCAAATTTGTTACAATTGCATCGTTCACTGTGGAGGTGGTGATTGTAGGTTTGAATGAGTTTCCTTGCTCAATAATCTCCCAAAGTGCATAGTCTTGCACTTGAAAGTATTGATCTACCCTCAGTCTCCACATATCAAACTCATTTTGTTTGAGTAATGGAAGTTTTGCAGTCACATTGGTATGAATGTGTTCAACGTCCATTTTTCTTTTAAATCGTAAATATCAGCCTAGCTCTGATACCACTTGTGAAGGATTATACAAACACTTGGGATGTTAATCTTAATAATGTGTTTGGGATATTTAGGAATGAATGTGCTTTAGTACGCGGAATTTACTATAACACACTTAAAAGAAACAAAAGGTGGTAAACATGCAATCGTGAATTATAATGAACAATGAACACAACTTGTATAGCACAAAACGATTCAATATTATTGATGAAATAATACGGATGATCTAACTATCACCAGGATTACAAAAGTAACCTTGAATCTTTGGTTTGTTTAAGGATTTGTGAATCAGTAACTAAGTTACTAGAGAGGTTGTTCTGTTTTTGGATATTGCTAAGTATTTTGTTGAGTGAGATCTATTTCAAAGGTGGTGACTAAGGGATCCTTTTATAGGATAAGGACCCCTTATTACAAGTTGTCAAGTTGCACAATATAATAAGATACTTGGACTTTCTAACCTACTAATTACAACTTTCAATGTAAACTACTCTGTATATTCTTCTGCACAACATAGAAGACTGAACTACTTCTACTAAACGTGTTACATTGTACAAAGACTAATAATACAACTAAATATCTACAAATAAATATCTATCAACTTGACATTCAACTGAGCAGGACCTTCTTCAACTAGCAGTACCTTCTCACCCAGAAGGTACTGTTAGTACATCTTCAACTTCTTCAAAATCAACTAACAGGCTCAATACATCATCTGGCAGGCTCTTTGACTTGAACATTTTATTCCCAACAAAGGTCGTCAAAGATGTTCATCATCAGAAGATCTGGCATCGGGATGTGGTAGATTCTGATCAAGATGTTATACATGGCAGCAGTTCATCAGATGTTGCATTGTCTGTTTGTTTGACTGATTTGGAGTATGCGGATTTGAGTGTAAATGATGAATCAATAGAAGTGGCCGCCCCACCAGATGATGCTGAAGAAGATGCTGATTTTATTAATAATGAAGATGATGTCGTTGCTCATGTACTTGATGATGATGATGTTGACGTGTCTGATGATGATGAAGTGAACCCCACGACTGTTGTTGAAGAAGTTTTATCTAGCGATGATTCTGATGATGACAATTTTTCTTAATTTGTAATTTGAATGAAATTGTTACTATATGTCTAAACGTGTAACTTTTATTTGAATGAAATTGTTATGTTATGTTTAAATGTGTATATTTATATGAATGTGTGTATTAGTATTAATTGGTCCATGAAATTGTGTGTTCTTGTACTTGTAATTTTACAGATGGCGTGTGTAGCTCCTAGATCACACGGCGGGGATGCTGGTGGTGATCCACCAAGACAGCCCTATTTTCCTATGCCGGGCTATTGCGCAGGTAAGAAATTGTGATTTTTATTTTACATTTTTTATTGATAAAACTAAATTTTTTTACTTGTATTTTCACGACTCAATAACTTATATTTGTAGGTTCGATGATTGTGGGTGAGACCTCAAATCAGGCCTTAAGGAGGGCGCTTAAAGAGAATAATAATCAGCCTTTGCCGATCATCACTGATTACGATGATCAAGGCACCTTCTCACCTGTAGGCACGTATGCACCGCAGTTGAGTAGTCTTATCGGGGAACAAGTTAGGCCACTTCCCCTTGATTGCGAGTGGGAGCAAATTTCAGAGCCTTTTAAGGCTCATATATTTCCCGCACTCGAGGTATTAATTGTTTATTTTATTTCTATTCTTATTGTTATCGACCGTTTAGATATGCGTATTATATTTAAATTGTGTGTTTATTTAAATGCGTATATTTATTTGCAGGGCTATTTCAACCTCGCGCCTTGGTTAAAAGATGAGCGCCGAGTGACGGTTGGGGAGTGTGTATATACGGTGGGGGAAAGGGTATCGCTTGGGCTGAGACTTCAGATGCGGTTACTATATCGCAAAAATAAACACATGATCAAGTCTAAGTACTTTCATACACATGAGAACCCCGCGACGGCAAGGGAACATCCGCTGCCGCCAAAAGTGTGGCTTAACAGAAGCCGAGAGGAATGGGATTCGTTGGTCGACTGGTGGTCCCAACCGGAACGGATGTCAAGATCTGCCAAAAATGCAAAGAACCGAGCACAAAACAAGATACTAACTCACCAAGGGAGACAATTGTTCGTACAAGGTCGAAACGATTATGTAAGACTCATTATATTTATTTTTATTTTTAAAGGTTTATATATTGTTTATATATAGCTCGTTATTAATTTATTTTATATTGTATGTATAGAGGGTTATAAATGCGGGGAAAAATGAAGACCTCATCGAAACATGGAGGAAGGGGCATTCAAGAAAGGGCGTGTTTAAAACAAAAGAAAACGAGACGGCTTATGTAAGTAATTTATCTCTTAACATGCGTCATTAAGATCAAGTTACTTCTTTTTTTTTTAACTTACTTGTTTTTAACATACTTTTTTTTTTACTTACACAGATGGAGATGAAGTCACTTTGGGATCAAGTTAAAGCCGGTACACACCCGTTGATGACCGAGCAAGAAATACTGGATCAAATAGTTTCGAGTGACAACCGGCAAAATATGCCGGGCATGGGCAAAGCTTCATCCAGGTCCACACATCGGCCGGTTGCACAAGAATATGTTACTCGGCAGCATATGTCGGAGGTGTTGAGGCGAGAGGCGGAAGAGAAAGAGTTGTTCAGGAGGCAAGCGCAGGAGGCAGTTTATAAGCCACTACAACAGCCAAGGTAATCCATTTCCCATTTCCTTTCCTTCATTTCCCCCACCTGCTCCATTTCCCGCCCCTTTTCCCGGCCCTATTCCCTTTCCCAACCCTAATAATTCTTCCCTTGACAATTGTTATCGTCCCTCCTTTCCCGACTCTACTACATGCCCGGGTTCTAGTTCTAACCCGGGTTCTAGTGCTAATTATGCAATGCCGCCACCCGACCTTAACAAATACATGTTACAAAATAATCCTCATTTGAGTTGCATTCCCGAGAATAATAATGCTAGTAGTGGTGAGGAGGAGCAGGCGGAGGAGGGGGAGGAGGGGGAGGAGGAGGCGGGTTCTGACGAGGAGTGGGACTAGTAGTAGGCGTAGGGATGATGTAAGATCTTATTATTTGTCTTAACTTTATGAATTGTTAGTAACTTTGAAGAATGGTATATATTGTCGAATGCTATCATGGATTTGACGAACGGTATATATTGTGTTAACTTAATTAGTAAATTTGTGACTTAATTGCTAGTTTAATTTGTATCGTATTTGTCGAATGCTATCGTGGATTTGAGGAATGCAAGGTATATATTGAATCGTTTAGTAATTGGTATTGTATCATATTGCCGAATTGGTATTGCGGATTGTGGTTGATTACATGTTTTGTTTTGGTAGATTTTTTCAAGAAAAAAATCCGAAAAAAACTGGAAATGCAGGTTCTGCTGCATATTTTTTGGCATCCTGCGAAAATAGGGACGACAATGTCGTCCCTAAATTCCGCAAAAAATGTCGTCCCATTTTTTTGACTGCCACATCATCCGTCCTACTGGATTTAATTTTAAATAATTCAAACAGTTTGGGACGAGAATCTCGTCCCAAATTTTTTTTTCTGTCATCCCATTTTGTTTTAAAAAAAAATTCTTATTTAATTAAAAATTGTAAAGAAAGTAAAGAAAAAAAAATGAAAAAAAAATTGGGACGAGAATATTGTCCCAAATTTGCAGAGATATCGTCCCATTTTATATTTTAAGACTTGAATGTGTAGTGGGTCCCAGGAAAAATTTCGTCCCATTTTTCACTACGTATGTCATCCCAAATTTTTTTGGGACAAGAAAAAAGGGACTAGCAGAATGGGACGAGATGTCGTCCCATTCTGCGTTTGGGACGATGGGATTTGCATATTTGGGACGAGATTCTCGTCCCAAAGTGCTTGTTTTTTTGTAGTGTTGGAAGATAATAAGGGTTTAAGGGCCAAGTTTATAAAGTGTTTTCAAGGGGTAAATCAAGGTGATTAAGGGTTGTATTGAGTTGGGTAAAAAGAAATGGTGCAAGTGTTGTTGGTAATCTAGGTTTAGTGGTCCATTTGTTCTAGATTTTTCTTGTTCTTCAAAGATTGTAAGGAATCTAATCTAGCACTTTTCATTTCATTAATGAGATTGCATGATTTCTTGATGTATTTTATATGCTCTATATGTTTATTATGCTTAATCATGCTTGGTACGTAAACTAAATCACTAGAAAACATGAAAGGACTAGACATGCAAAACTAATTTTTGACCAGGGGAAAAAACATAATAAAATGATTTAATCAGTGGACTTTGGACCTAAAATAAAAATATAAGGTTAAATATCTATGTCTTGTGGTCATTTTGTGGGTGGCGCATCCCGTTATGACACCCGATGATTAAAATAGAAAATAAACGGTAAATGTTGTCGAAAACCGCACACAGAAATGTATTGACTCAAAACTCATTGATCTAATCATTTTCAAGACTTGGCCTAGTTTTATGAAATGTAGCTAAGACCTTAACTTAAACGTAGCCGCAAAAATCATACCCAACAGACTTGTAGAACTCTAGATATAATCAATTTAGTGTGACGGTTGTGTTGCTGCTAAAATCAGACTTTGATAGTTAAGGGTAAATTGGTAATTTCACTCAAATTATATAATTTTTGACTGGACCGACAAATCAGACTTTGATAGTTACGGTTTGTGAGTAATGAATTTTTAAAGATAGACATTTTATAAAAATCCTAACAGCACTAAGACTTAGGGCTTGTATGTAACAATTTACAATTTTGAGGTCATTATTTAATTATTTAATTTTACTTAATATTTTTATTTTAAGTTAATTCACTCTTACGAATAACTAGATAGGTTATTCCACGTACTTCATTAAACGTATATTTAACTCAAATCGACACCTGATAATACTCAACATAATTATTTTTATACATTTTGGTTTCTTACAATCATATTTTAAATATCCCATTTTTACTTTTCCATTTTTATTAAACTTTGCACATTTTGCGTTTTGCGCATTTTCAGTCTACGTTTACAATTTCTAAACAACAATTAATCACCCAAAAAGCTCAAGGATCACCTAAAATATCAAAAATAGGTTTTGATGTCAAGTTTTAACATTTTTATAAGTATTATATTTTTACGTTACCCGGTTTTAAGTTTTAGGACTTAAGTGCTTAACATTAGTAGTTACCGGGATCAAACTACACTCCATAACTCAAGATTATACAACATTAACCACCAAAACCCACTCAACACATTAGGTGGCTGGTTTTGGTGAAGATTATCTTACACACTTCACATGAGCATGACACCTATCATCCACTAACTAGAAACCACTTCCACAAAACCATTTCTCATCATTTGTACATGCAAAACCACCAATTTTTCCTCTCATCCTTCACCACAAACGACCACATAGCAGCCCCACAATCACCATAAAAATTTTGGAAGTCATTTTGTAAGGTAAAACTAAATGTGCAAGAAGCCTTGTATCATTCTTGCGCCAAAACCCTTTAAAAATGAAGTTTTCTTATGATTTATGCAAGCTTTTATATAGCCTTTTTAGATCTGTAATTTTTATGGAAAAACACTCTTATTAGAGTCATAATAATGTGTAAAAACTTTGGTTTATAGATTTGTAGTTATGGTTTAATGATTTGTTCAAAACGGTGAGCTCAAAACCTAGTTATTTTGATTTGCAACATATTTTTGACATCATACAATAAAGAGAACTTACAGATCTATTTACTTATGAGATTTTAAAGTATTTTCAAGGGTAAATCAAGGTGAAAAAGGGTTAAAAGATTTGGGTTAAAGGTTGGAAGCTTGGGTGTTGATAGGTGGTTGTTAGGACTAGTGTTCTTGTTCTTGATTCCTTGTTTTCATTCATCAATCCTTGTGAGGAACCAATCACTCACACTTTTATTTTCACTACTGAGATTGCATATTTTTTTTTATGTATTTTATATGTTTCATAACTTAAACGTGGACGCAAAAATGGGGTTAAACGGGCTTGTAAAACTCTAGATATCGCATCTTTTTCGGAACTGTTGTGATGTTTATAAAATCAGAACTGGGTAGTTACTGGTAAATTGGTAATTTCACTACTGCTAGGTAATTTTTGACTCAGTCGGACCTACAAATGTAGTTAGTACATTCAAATACCTTTCCGGAGATATAAAGAACATAATTTTTCGACTTACGGTTTGCGAGTAATAAAAATTTGAAGATAGACATGTTTATAAAATTTCTAACAGCTTTGGACTTAAAATGTGTAAAAAGTTATTAACTTATAAAAATGGACCCTTGGACTATTAGAAACTTGTCAAATAACACTACTTGACCATTTTTACATAAAAACCGAAGTGGTAGGTCCAACTATCGTAAATAGACTCGTAAATCCTTTAATAGACTAAAGAAACTTAACAACTAATTTGAATTCATGACACATATTTGGAACACTTAAATTTGATTTTGAACCATTTAATATAAATTGAACCCTTTTGACTTAATTTGAACCCTTGGACTTAATCAAACCCTTATGACTTGTCTTGATACTTATTTATATATATTATGTACCAAGCATAATTGAAATAATAATCTATATGGCATATAGACATACTTACCTTATTATTTTAGAATCTGAGACATGCGTATATGTCTAGGTTGCTCGTAGAACACTTGCGGTTTATTCACCACTACATTCACTTTGATGGTTCACTTGGGTTTCGATGAGTTCATAGCCCCACTTTAACTCTTTAAACTATTTATAAACCCATTGGGGGAGATACATGCTATTTTACAATTTGGACACAAGTGCTTTAAACTGTATGTTTACTTAAAAGTATTATTGCCTAAGTACCGCTATTGCCAAAAATAAGTCCCTAACATCATGAACCATTAATCATTTCCATGTGAGCGCGAATATTGTGAATAGGCCTATTAGGATTGACGAATCCCGTTTGTGTTGATCAGATGGATATCACAAACGCACTATATTTGAATACCTGGCTAAAATGGCAAACTACCTACCAGGGCTTTATTATCATCTCTATGATACACACAGTTAACGTTTTGAGTGTCATGAGCTTAGTGCAATAATAACTGCTTTATCAACTGTCTCTTAAACTTGAAAATCTTGTGGTCCATTATTTATTTATAAACCTATGAATTTCACTCAACCTTTGTGTTGACTTTTTAGCTTGTTTTATCTCAGGTCCTTAAGGTATTTGGCAAGCATGAAGTTGCGCGGAGATGTTTTGATGGCTTGCATTGTGTTATCATTCGATAAACTCTTGAAAACTTTCATGTTAATACATTATATTTTCTAAAACTATTTGGGACCTCTTGTAACTCTGATGTTTTATTATGATCGAATGATAAACTTTTAAAAACGTCTTATTTGGAGTCGTTTTCTATGATTATGACTGTTGTACAAATAAGTAGCACCCCAATGATATTACATTCCGCTGCGATGTTTTGGGAGTGTTACATTGTAAAAGTTTAGTAACTTGCCAAAATTAACCCTTGAACTCTTATAAACTTGACAATTAGCATTACTTGACCACTTTTACATAAAAACCGAAGTGGTAGGACCCACTATCGGAAAGAGACCCGTATACCCCTTCCATAGACTAATGAAACTGAAAAAGTCTATTTTGGACTTATGGACTAATAAAAATGACATAAAACCCGATTGTGCAATAACTTATAAAATTTGGACTCGTAACTATTTTAAAAGTGTCAAAACTAAACCTTGACACTTATTTGAGTTTACAAATATTATGTACCAAGGCATAATTAAAATAATAACCTATAAAGCATATTGGCGTATTTACGTTACTATTTTAAGAAACTAAGACACATGTATATGTTTAGGTTGCTCGTAGGACATTTGCGGTTTTATCACTTACTATCACTTTGCTTGCCACTTTGCTTAACGGTGAGTTCATAACCTCTTTTTAAACTCTATAAATTGTTTATTAACCCTTGGGGGAGATACATGCTATTTTTACATGAACACAAGTACTTTATAAACTGTATGCTTATCTCGATGTTTTATTGACACTAACTACCACTATTGCCAAACTTAAGTCCCTAAATCATGACCTTCAAGGTTTAACTCCGGAACAGCGTGCGTTTTATGATTCGATGGATATAAATCTTCGTAGTCAATTCAAAAAATAGATTTATTTCTTGTCCTTATAGTAGTTGTGCATAAGATTGGTTTGTGTTTCTTATGCTAGGTTAGGTCTTAAGCATTGTAGGTGTGTTTGTTTTGTATTTTTGGGCTGAGGTATGGGTTTCACCCACACCCGTTGTACTTAATTATTTTTTTTTAGAGTAATAATATTTTACCGGGGGTAACCCTTTTACCCAAAAAAAGTCCCTATATCATGAGCCATTAATCACTTGTGTGTGAGCGCGAATATTGTGAATAGGCCTATTGGGATTGACGAATCCCGTTTGTGTTGACCGGATAGGCAAACAAACGCACTATATTTGAGATTACTAGGTATACGGAAAATTACCTACCGGGGCCACTATTATTATCATTATTTTGATACCTCCTGTTAACGCTTTGAGTGCCATGAGCTTAGTGCAATAAATACCGTTTTACTTATATTTGTATTCATTGCAAATTATCACCACAACTTTGAAATCTTGTGTTCCACTATTTAATTATAAACCTATGAATTTCACTCAACCTTTGTATTGACTTTTTAGCATGTTTTATCTCAGGTCCTTGGGGTATTTGACTGGCACGGAGTAGCATGGATATTTTGAAGGCCATATTTTGTTATCATTCGATGAAATGTTTTAAAAACTTTGTGATGTATTTATTATGTATTGTGTAATGTTTGGGACCTCTTTAAACTCTGATGTTTTATTGTAATCGAATGATAAACCTTTTTAAAACGTCTCATTTAGAGTCGTTTTCTATAATTTATGACTGTGTGCTATGAAGTAACACCCTAGTGACACTATCTTCCGCTGCGATATTTTGGGGGTGTTACACAGAACACTAGCTAATACTCCTCCGCAATTCGAGCGGCGAAATCATGTAAGCTCAAATTAGAGAATAAAACTAAAACTATTGAAAAATAAAACTAAACATGAAAACAATCTAAAGATAGTTATCTTGATATAAAATCAAGACTTTGATAGGTACCCTCTCGCGTAATCCGAAAAATAGTGATTTAGTTTCCTTTTTACGACTGTTTAGACTTATAATGGCGCACGACGCAGCATCCGACCGGTGGTGTTACACCCCAAAACCAGTTTAGGTACTTTTATTATTAAAATACCCTTATATTAGTTTGATTATAACTTTTATGTATTCAAAGACTTAATATGATTGGTTAGCCAATGGAAGTTAAGCTCAAAGTCAAACCTAAAAGTCAAGTGATGAATAAAATGAGTATAGAAAGTTATATGTGACTTAAGCCTTATTAATGATACTTGAGGGACTATTTCTACCACGTAGGCGAATTTATACCATATTTTGATAATAACTACCACTTTTAACACACTTCTTATTTTTGGTCTGGTGTTTTCTATGGGACGTGAGAAACAAAAAGATGGAAGAACCAAGGGTCTTCAAATGATCAGTTGGGTATGAATTATTGTTCCAACTCAAGAGATTAAGCCCTTAGCAATCATCCCCATAAGTGTGTCTAATCTTTAAGTTAATTTCATATTTTGAGTTAGTGTTCATAGAGACCAAATTGGAGATTTTGGGTAAATAGGAGTTTAAAGCAAGTAATGAAGTAATGTTGATAAAGGTTAAGTCCATTTTATGGGTTATGGGTAAATGGTTAATTTGGGGGTTTTATATGATTATGAAAATGATCTTATGCCTGTTAAGAGGTAATTTTGGTACGAAGATAGGTAGTGGTTAAAACCCTTTATTTAGTTATGCACTAAGGAAATGCTAAGAATTGTTAGTGTTTTTTATTTAGGAATCAAGTAATCATTAGTGTTGGCATTCTTGGTAGATTAGCCATCTTTGGAGGTCAGTAATTTGGTTATAACATGTTATTGCATTGATTTAATCATATTGTAAATCATGGTGATGAGTATATTATGTGAAAAGAAAGTAAGATTTAGATAGCATGGACTCAATTACTAAGGTTTAGGCTAGTTAGGCATAACCAGCTAAGGTAAGAAGTTGGCCTAGTGTTATATTAGCTATGGCATGTAATCAGTTTGTCTTGATATTAATTTATGTTTGTTTGAGAGCTATGAATGTGAGTAAATGGTTGTTAATGTGTTATGTATGCAAGTGAATAGTTGTTAATGTGCTATGAATGCAAGTGAAAGGTTGGTTAGTGATATGAACTAATGTTGGATAGTGTATGACGCAAAATGATTAAATTGTATATCAGTATCTTGTTATTGCCGATTACTAACTAACCATAAAGCTTATGTTTTAGTTGTTGAACATTTTGTAGGTTGTGTGGACGAGTTAAGGTCAATGAGCTAAGGCCTTATGATGTGAAGCATAGGTTAGAAGTACTTGCCGAATTGTGTAGGCAAGTAGAGATAGATGATCATGCTACAAAAACAAGTTAACCCCCCCCCCCCCAATCTCTTATAAACTAGTGTCTTTTGAGTATTTTATGTCCTTGAGTCAAACAATTCTGTATGATGATTGTGGATGGAAGTTTCATGTACAAAGTATGAAAAATGATAATAAAATTGGCGTTTGGCATAACTCCCATGATTTGAAAAGTAAAGCTTTCGCACTTCCAATTTATTTAAACATGTTATTTATTTTGTATGAAGTGTGTGAGCAAAGTTTCGTGAATTATCGAGCCGTGCAAGTGCCTTTTTCGGAAAATGTGGTTTTGGGTCACAAAAGGTCTATACGGCGTATAGGGGTAAACCATATACGGCGTATGGTGCATAGGACTATATCCTATATGGTTTATAGAGTATATGGTGTATAGGACTATATCATATACGGTGTATACAGTATATGGTGTATATGACTATATTTTTTACGGTGTATAGAGTATATGGTGTATAAGGCTACGTTTTATACGGTGTATAGAGTCTATTTATAAAAAATGGTTTGGGGAGTTTCAGGTGGAGTGATTTTCTTCGGAATTTAATTATGAATCCACACCCGCTAACGGTCAATTAACTTTAAGCGGTTTGAGAGTTATAAGCAAAACAGTGAGCGATTGTAGTTTTCTGAATACATTCTGGCGCGTGACGGCGCGTCGTTGTGGATACAGTTAAGATTCTAGCTAGTATGGTTTTCTTCGAAATTTAATTACGATGCCATGACCGCTGACCTCGTCAGTTAACTCCTTACTTTTTGGGAGTTATGACCGATACAACGGGTTGCAGTTTTTGTTGTTGTTTTTTTAGTATGGCTAAACAAATGTGTCTAGGATTTGACGGGATGCCATTGAGACGGACGCTACAAGTGACTGACCAGGTCTGAGGATCATACCTAAAGCTCGGATACCATGTTAAATGATAAATACCCCATGAAATGTTATCCTTTATTGATCATCCAATATTAATAGATTAATAAAACTCTCACGACTCAAAGCCCATAACCATGCTTGAGCCATATATCGTCTAACAGTTACAAGTGGTTCACAAACTTTTACTGTTAGTATCGGACCCCTTTTTATTAATACCACTTATTATGACTCGTGAATATGATCTATATCTTGTTGAAACCATGATAATCCAAATGATGAGTACACCACGTTAAACCCCTCCTTAAACCTAAGTTTTTAGATATGATGAAAAAAGAAACGAAAAAGATTAATCTAGCTTTCCAATTGGAACAACCCACGCAAAGAAAAAAGCACACACGCATTTATACATGGTTATGTTAAATTAAGATATAATTTTAAATTATTATTACCACCAAGGTTTTTTAGATAAATGCCGCGCAGCGCGGGTTTTTTCTAATCATTTAAATGAATTATTATTTTTAATTTCGGGTTTTAATTATTATACGGACCTCAAAACATTGTACTTGATGAGTATTAATTAGGTTATTTACGAATGTAGTGATTTTTATATTAATTAGATTGAGAGATGTCTTGTATAAATGATTGTCTGAATGAATGATAAGAGATCGAGATTGTTTGAGGGAGGAGGAATTTGGAATGTTGGACTTCAAATATTTATGGGAATGATATGAATTTTAAGTTTCACCCAAATCTTAAAATTGCTCCACGTTTTCATTTTAATTTTTATATTGAACATATATTTTGTAAGATTTTTGAATGATACAAATCCATTCTTTTTGTAGAATATGAAGGATTAAATTTTAAGCTTTTCTTATTTAATATTAAGAAAATAATATAATAATAATTTATTATTACTAATAAGTATATTGATTTTTTTTGAAATGTAAAAGTCTCCAAAGGGGTTTTGTTTATATATAAAAGATATACCACCAAGGTTTCAAGATCGTGATCCTACTAAGATCGGTTTCGTTTTGCAAGATCGTGATTTAATCGGACGGATCCTAAAATTTTATTAATTCTATTTTTTAATGATTTTTGTATATTATTCAAATTACAATTATTATATATTATAACATGAAATATATTGAATATTCAAAAAATGTTGTAATAAATATGATATTAAATATTTAACAAGAATCATACGTTGTTTTTGCATTATATAAAACATACATAAATTGTAGTTTTAGTTGCGTTCGAGAAATTAAGATCGATCGGAGTAGATCTTAAGATCTATGATCAAGATCGGATCTATAAGTCTAATTGTTAAGATCTACGTAGGATCTAAATCGTTTTTCTTTGTAAATGTAAATCGTAAAATTCTAAAATCAGGATCGGGATATTAACAACTATGATTACCACCACCAGCAACAAATGGCGATGATGTGTTTGAAGAAATTTATTTTACTTTTTATCATTTTATCATTATTGTGATCGGTGTTGGTGATGTATTTGTTTTTGTTTTTTCGTCTTTGATATCCTTTTCACAACGATTTCTTTTCATTAGTTTAATCTCAAATATTATCATACTTTATTGGGGCTACTTTATTTTAGCCTCCAGAAATTGAAAATTCTTTACTCTTTGTGTTGCGTAAATTCAGTGCATGTATTAGATTCCTTTTTTTTAGTTTGCAATCCAAAAAAGCTAGCGGCTCAGCTTATTGCTCGTTTGTCTGCAACCACTACAGTAATGTCTGGCGCAAAGCTTTTTGGAGCTTTTTGAGGCGATGAGCAATAAGCTTTTTGATTTTTAGTGTTCGTTTGGCAAAAAAGTGATGAGTTTTACTATTTTTTTAGAAAAGCTCATTTTTTCCGATGCTTCTTTACTTAAATTCTATTTTGTTAGATTCCTTGAAAAGTATAATGCACGAGGCAAAAGAATAAATTTTATGTCATGCTTACGAAAATGAACCTTTTTTCGTACACTTTTTAAATATTCATCACTTAATTATGATGCATAGTTTTGAGATTAAAACTCGACAACCTTTAAAATTATCATGAATCTGTTACCACCACTATTTACATATCGATCAAAAACGTCAAATGCATCTTGTGCTTCTTTCAAAACTCGATCAAATGGCTCACGCAACTTTGAAGAGCCAGCTAGTTTTAGAAACACAGTATAACCAAGGATGATTCAATAGACATCGTGCACATATTTTGAATTCATAAGGAGGAACCACAACATGAAGTAACAAGGTGCATTTAAGAAAAACCAAACAAGATCGAAAACACATTTATTTTTAGACATTATATTATATAATATAATATACAAGAACAAGTTGTTACATAAACTGACACTACCTGCAAATTCATAAATACCCAGGACCCACCCTAATTTCGTCATTGGAATTCACTATCATAGCAACTAGCTAGTATGTTCTCAACAAATCTAAAATAACCACTCGTTGTCAAATAAGTGACATATATGTTTTCTTATATGTATCGCGACATATATGTTTTCTTATATGTATCACTATCATAGCTAGTATGTTTTCATACCGCGTTTTTTTTTTTTTTTTTTTTTTTTTTCTCTTCTAAAACGCTATCTAATAAGTGACTGACATATATGTTTTCTTAGAAAACTAAGAAACATACCTTTGAGCTTTACGAAATCCTTAATATACCACGATAGTGATTGTGAATTTGTGATGATTGTTGTGGTTATTTGTTTATCTTTTCCAAAATTAACCTTACTACCTTTCCCATGACTTCTTTTTGAATCTTTTGTTAAAAACAAACATACAAAAAAATAGATGCCTAATGTGTTAAAAGAGACCATGTTACCATATTTGGAGTTCACTTGACAAATTTCAACAAAGACTAGTACATTCTTATATGGTGTAAATAACGTGTCATTTTCTTTCACTCTTTCTAACTTGCCTAATTTTCTTCGTATCAGTGAAGACAGTCCCATCAAGGATCAACATCATTGCCCCGTATATGATTCCTTTCCTAATTAGTGTGTATATTATCTTTACAAAATGGTAAAAATGAATATGAGACTGTATCACATCTAAGCTTATTTGCGAAACAATCAAAAATCACAAAAAAATACGTCATTTTGGTTATTATTTTTTTCAAAATTTGAGTTGTGGAGCTAATATATGCATAGTGAAACGCATTTTAGTGGTGAATTAAATCAAACCATTGTTTAATCTATAACTAATTTTTTAGTTAATGAAATCACCTGACAATATGATGTAGAAAACGCATGTATCAACATGAACCCAACTTAAGTGATGCTCTGATAAAATCAAGAGAAAACACTAATATTGTGAAAGACATGATACAAATAAGGTAGATTTGATGTTGTTCTTGTTAAAACGACGTAATTTTTGATGATTTCGCATGTAAGCTTAGATGTGAGACAGCCTCATATTCACTACCCTCTTACAAAATTCAGTATAACTTAAAATTTAACTTCATGTGTTACAAATATAGCACTTTTTTTAAAATTCGTCGTACAGTTTTTAAGGTATATATTCGTTGGTAACAAATTAAAGCGAACACCTCATGATGCTCGGTTAATCATATGTTGTTGTGTTTATTTTTTCTTAACTAACTAATTATCTAACAATATTATACAATAAATCAATTTCACAATGTCCTAAACAGGCACTTGAACCCACAATTAATTGGTTGGAGAACATTGTCACACATGGGACACCATTTTGACACAAGCCATTTGGTAAAGCTATTTATGGAGTCTCCACCGTACATGTATCTAATGAGTGGATTAAAGTGTCTCGATCAATACTCAATGTGTGCAAATCAATTACTATGGAGTATTATTTTATGTGTTTTGTTTTTCTATTGTTACCAAAAGGTGTTTTCACTGTTTTGCTCAAAGCCTCAAACTCAAAAAGATTGGGCTTTTGGTTTGAATAATACAAACAAGTATTTTACGGGCCTTGTGAGCAATCTTAGAATAATGGGCTTTAAAGCAGAAGCCACCCAAAATGGGCCAATTTTGTTAAGAGTAACATTTCATGTATGTTTTACATATGTTAATGTGTAATGTCGACTTGTTAAGTTTTTAGGTAACAATTTAAAACATCTATAAGTTTGAGTCCGGACTGAAACAAGTCGGGTTCATACGGGAGGCCATGGACACATTTTCGGTACGCAATATGAAATCATGAACGTCCACTCGAGATAACACATCCTCAGTGCATGTTTAACTTCTCTAGCTATCATGATACAAAAACAATCTAATTTGTAACAAGCTAAATTTTGGTTTAACATGCAACTCTTATAAAATCTATATTTGGTTCAAACTTTTTACAACCATCTTAGAGATATTTAGCTATTGTTGTAACAATTGGTTTTACGCGTGACTCATTTGGTAACGTCAACTCGTCTGGAATGTGACATCTTTTTTTCTTCTTTTCTAGTGATGGGTTTGTCAAAGACTTGAATCGTGACTGACATTAAAAAACATAATACAAAAATAATGATAATATGTATAATTCCTACAAACCCTGACTTGCAATGTAAGTGTATAAATAATGGTAAATGAGGTGCACCAAATCAAATTATATTGTATTTTCTCTTTCTTACTTTCACTTCGAATAGAGTAATTTGAACGACATGTGTACGTGTGGGAATTCTTTTGTAAATTTTGAGTGAGACTAGCATTCCTAATTACTACTTTAACAAAGTTTCTAAGACACAAATTTAGAATATTGTTCACTTATTTATCATACATTTTTTTAACATAAAAAATATAGATTGCGTTTAATAGCACTTATAAAAGAATGCGACGTGTAACAAAATGGACCGCAAAACAGGAGAAGTCAATTGCTTCATCAAGAAATAGCCAGCTGCTCTTATCAATTGAATGTTCTGTTGAAACGTTATCAACTTTGACTTAAAAACATAACGTTGCACACGGGCTCTATTTAAGTGTTCATAGCGTAATGTTCAGCACTAATTTTTATCATGTTTGAAACTCTCATATTTTGGTGATGGTCTCATTTTGTTGGTCAATGCCGTTATTTCGTCATCTTTAATTGAGGTCGAGTAAAAAACTCAAAATGATATTCATGTTTTATACTAGTAGTATTTAATCTTATAAGTCGAATAGTGTACACTATTACATTATTCATTTATTCAGTTATCTAAGTGTTCACAACGTAATTTTCGATACTAATTTTTGTAATATTTGAAACTCTCACTTTTTTGTCATGGACGGACTTTGTTGGTCAATAAGTTTCGGTTTTTAGATGCACGTGAGACAAACACCAACAAATTGATAATGCAATGCATCAAGTAACGACTTCTAAGGATATATATTACGATAAATGAGGAATGGAAGATGGATACATAAAGGTTAAAGGAACGTTGAACTTTTGGCAATTAGCTTTCATCGTCCGTCAACATAAAAAATACTAATTAACTTAGACTCATCTCTAGCTAAATTAAACACCAATGAAAATCAATAGCTGAATATTAGTCATATCATATGATAAATTCGCGTATACAAAAAACATAACTTTTTTTTGGCCGGATGCAATGAGCATACACAGTCGAGCATTGTTGTAGTCAAATTACTTATTGGCATATTACAACCAAAAACAAACAAACAGATTCAAGTATACCAAACGTATTGATATTACATGTTTGACATTAAAGGTAATGTTAATTATTGAAATCTTTAAAATCAACAATTTTTTTAATAATTTTATCAATGAATTTATCACAAAATCTCCTTTTGTGTTAGCATGCCTTTTAGTAATAACGAGATGGGCGACGATCGCCGCGTTGCGGCGAGGTGTTGTTTCATGTCGTTGATTACTGCACGGTATTTTCAATGGTAGGGTACCCTTTATTCCAAGCTCAGTCATTTTCACGAACTCACTGAAAATTTGCAAACGGGGTATAAGATCAGTTGCTATGCGCGTATCTGAATAATGGTTGCAAAGAGTCGTCAACTTCAGGGGTATTTTTTTGCCAATTTTTCAAAATTATTTTTTGGAAAAGGACTACTTTTGCAAAGAGCGCGAATTTCAGAGGTATTTTTTGCAAATTTTGAAACAGATTTTTTGGAAAAGGACTAATTTTGCAATGAGTCGTCAACTTCAGGGGTATTTTTTGTGAATTTTTGAAACTTATTTTTTGGAAAAGGACTACTTTTGTAAAGAGTAGTTAACTTCAGGGGTATTTTTTGTCAATTTTGAAAACTTGTGAGTTGGGTTGGACCACTTATTGGGCTAAGTTATTGGGCCAAAAAAAAAAAAAAAAAAAGTGGGCCGATGACGTAAAAGTGACGTCATGTCACTGTAGCAAGTATTGACGCCATTTAGTATATATATATAATGTTGTATACACAAAAACACTTTTAAAACTAGTACTGTAATATTTTGCCTTCAGGAAGATACAAAAGACTATTGTATTAGAGAAGAAAAATATTCATTTTTCACCTTTGTACACTCATAACCTCCTCGGATCATAATATTGTGATTATACATGGCTTTAGCTGAAGTATCAACCTGCAACGATGGCTCATCCTTGCTCCTTTCGGAGGCTGATAAACGACTCATTCTAATAACAGCAAATGCAACTTGAAGCCCAAATATTGATTTAATAAACAGAAACTAAAAACATCAAGCATTGTTGTAGTCAAATTTCCTCTCGACTTGGCCTCTCATATTTGTTCCTTGATAACCTATGTATCCAGTTGTGCATTGGGCTAGAGCTGAAGCAGCAGCCTCATTAAAGTTGATACGTTGGTACCCGTCCAGTCGTCCTGCATTTGTTAGATCTAATATTAGGAAGTATCAAATATTGATTTAATAAACAGAAACTAAAAACATCAGTCGACAATCTAACCACTGGTTTTTGGAATTCAGCTCCAAGATAACTGTTTGAATTACGAAACCTATTGTCCATTAGTAAGTAACATGCAATAGTGCCCTATAAAAGATAGCAAAGATCAGCAACATTGGAGCATATAGTCAGTCGCAAGTACCTTTAAAACATAGATTGGTACCTCATTTTGCACTCGGTTATGAAGTGACTCGATAAGGGCATCCTTGTCAAACCCCATCTTTATCACCTCTGTGAGAATATCTTCATCAGTCTGCAGCAACAACAACAAAACTGCTTTAATTACCAACATACTCAAGCACGTGTACCACGCAGCATGCATTTTAAGATTATTAATCAATAGGCATATCAGCCATGCACATGCAACTCCTCCACAACAACAAAGTAGTCATCTTTGGTGTGCTGAACCGGAACCGTGACAAAAGTGAAGCAAATGGTGGTATTTATACTTTCACATAAGTTGAAGAGTTTTTAGCAATAATTATGTGTGTATTGTAGATATGAAGAGACTACATCTTTCACATTCCCATAACTCCAACAACACTTCAACTTCAATAGTCACTCTTCATATTCTTACATTCAATTCGCCCATACTTTCAATGCGTGCCACATTTATCATCACCACTTCACATTTATAAGGGTACTAGATCCTTTAGTATATAAGATGTACTAGCTTAAAGACCCGTTGAATCACGGTTTTTTTTTAAAGAAATATGAAAATGAGATGATAAGAAAACTGATACGTAAACATGTTCGATTAATATATGAAAGAAAGAATGAGATAATCCGTCAATTATTCAATAAGCAATTGAGTTTGTTACAGTTAAACTAATAAACGTCCAAGCGTTGAGGTCTCCAAAACTGATTGTCTTGAATAGCAAATGATGTGCGTGAGTGCTGATCGATTTAATACCCAATGTCCATGCCGTGCACACCTAATAGTCTATAGATGATGTAAGTAAAAGCATGTTGTGACTGATAATATATTATAATTGAGAATATGAGAAAGAAAAGTGACAGTAAGATAACAAAGTTAAAACGACCTGAGTTATCTAAGAATTTAAAAACTCTATGCAATGAAGGGATCAAAAACTCAAATCAAACACCCTCATCATTTTGAAAAAAGCCACACTGTAGGATCCCACGAAAATCCGCTATGATAACCCTCATTAATTAATCATAACCTCGAGTTAATGTCTAATAAATCCCATTTTTACGGGGAAATTTAAACTTTTCTTGATATATTATTTCACCACGTCACATTATCACAACGGTTATCAAATAACGACCCTAGCTCACGACGTGTACTATGAAACATATTTATTTCACAACAACTAATAGTTCATAAATCGCAAATCTCACTAATTACAAATTATAGTTAAAACCACTAAACTTATAACTTGATTACAACTATACATTAATCACACTTTATCCACTAATATTTAACTAACTACACAACATTTACTCTAAACATATTTACTTCCTTCACTAAACCAGCTACAACCGGATGGACCCTTACTTTGTTACAGGCCCAACACTCCCACACGACAAGCCCATCACCACCCACGTTCTCAACCCAACCCCAACCCAATTCTTTGTTAATTCATGTAATTCGACCAACTACCTACTTACAAAACACACTTCGTAAGCTTAATTACTAAATGCAACCTACATGTATTTTTACACCATTTCATACACCACCCACTAGACTATACTTATGCCAATTTCCAAAGATAAATGTCGAGTATTAGACAAGAATTAAGGGCCATTTTGGTTGTCACATTTCGAACCATACGTATAAATATGAAGACCAAAACTAAACCGTCTTGACCCGCACTTTTTCCTACGACCTCCTAATAATATATTTAGCATATTATGACATTGAGAAGGCCATGAGGACTGCAGCATGAGTTTGTAACTCGCTAAAACCATTTCTTCCATATTCACAATACAAACCGAACACTAAGATAGCACAAGTATAAAAGATAAGGATTCCCATGTTACTTCACCTAACAAATATCTCACATTGTCAGTAGAAATAGCTTAGGTGTCCCTTCATACACAGTGTATCTCAATGATTGATAGATTGAAGACTTTGATAGTCAACAAAAACGTGTGAATTCCCTCTATAAAATCCTACCCTTCTAGCTACTTGCAATGCCTATCATTCATTCCTTTCACTCTCCCAAAACACCCTAATAACCCAGAAAAACATGCCACTCATATAGAAAATATCGGGTAAGAATTAAACCCTTAAAAACATGCATCGAGTTCATTGAAAGTCTACTGCCTTCCTTACTCTATGCATCCTGTCGAACTACCCAATTTCCTTCATCACCCATTTCACCTCTCCCACTTCATACCACTCACATCTCACTCCCTCTCACTCACAAAATACTCTTAGAAACGCAATACGGGTAAGAAACCCAACACGTAAGAAAATATCCTAGCTCGTCTGAAGTGGACTGTCTCGTTCTTACATTCCAGTCGACCTTCTCAGTTTCTTCACCACCTATAAGAGGTGTTGTAAGTGTCTACGAACCCTTCTTGCTTCATTTCTCACGTTAGATTGCTAGCATGCATTTTTTTTTACTTGTTACATACGAACGTATAAAATCTTTACACCTTTGTTTTTACGAATAAAGTTCATAAAGATTACAAACCCACTTCATTGTGAAGGTTTAAAAATCACAACTCACACACCTCATTTACACGTTTAAGACATTACACACCATGCATCAATACTTCGAACGTATAGCACATCTCTAATTTGAGCATATTGCATGCATAAACTTATTTTGAATCATGCACAATGTCGAACTCATTCTGTGAGGTTTTAACAACCACATGCATACCACACGCCTACTTACATGACCCATTTAAACATCACTCGAACGTATGAAAACCTTACCTCACACGCTACAAGTAAAACTAGACAACTAGTAAAAACTAAAATATGCTAAGTGTTTTTATACGTATACAAACAGCCTTCAAACTGACTTCATATATCACGATATAAATTAATAACCATGCCCTTTCTTCACACGACCTGATAGCCCACACTACCAACTACACTTTTCATATAAACATCACGTAAAAATAATCGAGAAACAACCATTTAAAACTGCCGAACCAATCACAGAAACACTAGATCGCTTCTTAGAAAATATAACCCAAAAACTATTTTCGGTAATGGGCTAAATTAAAGCCCAATAAGCATCAATGTTAGGACAGTCCAATAGGCCCAGGAAATACATTTTCAGAATCACAAAAATAATCCAAGAACAAGCCCAAAATAATTTTACATGCCCTCGCCTCTAAAATATTAAATGGGCTTTAAGATAGTTCGTTGTGCGGCCCATTTGTACAAAAATAAGCTCTTTTCTGAAATAAGCAATTGAAATAAGTTAAAATGAACTTAATAAAGTTATAGAAATTTTCAGAATATTTTTCCCGTTATCTTTATGCAAAAAGGACTAAAAATGTAACGCGATTTAACTGGAGGGACCAAAACTGCCAAACCGTGAAACTCAGGGACTGAAACTATGAAAACAGTTATAAGGGACTTAAATTGACATATCATTGAACTCCGAGCCTTATGTGGACATATGGACAAGATTTGGACTATTATGGACTTTGGACTTAACCGAGGACTAACGACGTAACGCAATCGCAATTAGACTAAAAAGTATAAAATTTGGAAAGGACAAGGACCTATTTAATTCTACTTGACATTCTTAGTTATTTTTCATTTTGCACCCTTCAGTTCATATGCATGTTTTATTTTAAGTTATACATTATTTAAAGTTTCGTTATTAGAAATATTAGCAACATCACATGCATATTATTTCAGCGTATTTCGAGAAAGTAATATTTTGGGTCGATTAAGATAAGAATCAAGATAATATTATAGATATATCATATTTTTGACTTGAGGCATTTTAAGCATATCACACACTCACATCACCGATCAAATCGTTATACGATTTCTCATTTCCACATTCGTTATTAGTAGTAAGTTAGACTCTTAGACTTCGCTTATATTCAGGTCTCGTATTGAAGAAGTTTTCGTGATCGTTTACTTTATCTTATAATTTCGTCTTGTCAAATACGCTACAGGTGAGTCGTGGCCCCTACTTTTCACACTTGTTTTTAATAATTCTTTTGGGGGAGATACATGCTTTAACTGTTTTATAATACTTGAAAACTCTTATGATTTACTCAAAATCATCAACTATGCTTTACATGTTTGAATCATACTTGAAAGGAATACATGCTCGATATATGTGCAAATTGTCTGATTAGCTTAAACACTGAACTTGAAACATAACATCTTCGAACTACTTGACGTAACATGATACTGAAACTCTTTGTATGCATTCATATAGCAAATGAATGAACTGTTAACTTTACTATGATATTTCTACATTTTCTGGAAAGAATTGCCAAGACCAGAATACGTATACTTGATGAACCCTGAGACCTATATTGCCTAAGTACACTTTATTGCCATAAAGTCCCTCGATCATGAGCCATTAATCACTGCGGTGAGCGCGAATATAGTGGGCAGCTTCGAAACCTGTTAGAGGCTGACGACCTACCCCACTAATACTTTGACGGAATGCCTTATGGTTAGTCGTATTAGTCGCGGTGCACTATATTTGAGAAAAATAGGAATTGGCAAGTCACCTATTCACATGAGGGCCATAAATCACCCATCAGGTAACCCTGGTGGGACACCGCCGTTTTACGGAAATTGTTAACGTTTTGCGTGTCATGAGGCTTAGAGCAATATAACTTTATGAATATATGAAGGTTTCATATATATCCTAGGATACAGCTGTATTTAGAAGACCACCACTTTACACTGATAGATTTCAGACTCTAGATTATTATTCCCACTATGTGATATGATTATGAATCCTGTACTTGAACTTTTAATTGTTACCATATGTGACTTAAATGAGAATTCTACAAAAGACAACCCAAAATGCTTGGTATATCGTTACATCTAAAAGTTGACTCAACAGTCTATATCGAGCGTATAACAACGTAGCTCATCTGCATTTATAACTTGAAACTGATGATTTTGGAGATCATACATGATTTACTTGTGGATTTTTATACAACACAACTTATTATTTATTTCATGAAGAATTATTATTTACTTCGACAATCACTATACACCTTTCGAAGAAAGTTATTTTCTATAAACTCCACGAACTCACCAACCATTGTGTTGACGTTTTAAGCATGTTTTATCTCAGGTAATTGACGAAGCAGGACAAGACACGGAACGGGCATCTTATACTCTGATAAATAAACCGGTGTAAAATCAAATATGTCATTCTTTCCAAATTATCACATTTTCTCATGGGATTTTCAAATCGAATAATTCACTTTTGTATCAAGAATATTCTTTTGAATGACATATAACTTTCAAAACGCCCCTTCCGGGCCGTTTTTATGAAATTTAAACTTCGATCCTCACCGTAACACCCTAATTACTTTTCCGCTGACACAAACCAAATTTGGGGGTGTTACACACACAGGCAAATATCTCAAGACACTATCAAGTTAATCAAATTTTGAGTTCCCATATTTTGAGTAGAAGAGCGCGAGCAAATGAGAACAATATGAAAGTTTCATAAAGCAAAGTACAAAGAACCAAGTACCATATGTTGAATCATTTAGCCAGACAACATTAAACCTAATTAGTGATTGCGCTCAATTTTACTCATTGACAATGATGTTAAAGACTCAATACTATAATAATAATGCTCAATATGTTCACAAACAAAAGCATCTATTATCTAACTAAAAACTGTAAGAAATGCATCAGCGCGAAATCGATATTAGCAAAAGCACTAAATGTAAGAAACATATGAGCATCAAATGAATATAAGCAAAATCACTTTTGGAAGGAAAGAGTACTCATTAGGAAATTCAACAAAATACCATGATTAACCTCTCACAGTATATCTAACATTCACAAATGAGTTGAGAAATCATGAGTCCTAAGAAACTGTTGGAATTATTTATACGTTCGAGAAAACCGCCAAAAGTATATTAAGAGTAACAACCTTTCAACTTGGAAGTCGGTCAAAACCAAACATTTCAAGGCTTAAGAGCCAAGCAAATACCAATGTTGGAAATCTTGTAGATCGTGTTGGTGTCAACTTCTCCTGAAATGGTAAAGAGGGACATGGGGCGCCAATCGTGTTGGATAAGAGCATTTGCCTTGCCAAGGTTGTTGTATGCCTTCACTATGGTCAATGGATCCAAAGCATGCTGGGTCCCAACTGTGATTGTGTTCTAATTGGTTGCGAATTTGTGGTTCAAGGGCTTCACAATCTGGTAGTACCAACTGTTCAAAGACTCTCCCTTGTCATTCTTGTATAATTTGATAGTATGTGTTTAAGCTCTTTAGGACAATCTCTTTAGCTGCTCTTCAAACCACGAACCACGGGTTCAATGATTGCTTCATCGTCTCATGATTTTGCAATCCCCTACTTATGACAACAACAAAAGTATCACCAAACAATAAGCAATATAAAAACAAATATACTTAAGGAACCTGCAATACTAATGTTGATTATGTAGGCTAAAGGCTAATAAATCATACCATGAATATATTAATTCAAATGTATATCATGTGAGCCGTTCAAGATCAACCCAGGTATCTATTTCAACCCGTTCCAATGATTACCCACTGTGACCCAAACCTCCTTTGAGCCATTTACTTTTTCAGCACCAACTATTAATTTAAATGTATATCATGTGAGTCGTTCAAGATCAACCCAGGCATCTATTTCAACCCGTTCCAATGATTACCCATTGTGACCCAAACCTCCTTTGAGCCATTTACTTTTTCGGCACCAACTATTAATTCAAATGTATATCATGTGAGCCGTTCAAGATCAACCCAGGTATCTATTTCAACCCGTTCCAATGATTACCCAAAGTTACACCATATTCAGCTGCACCTGGATTTATCCTTCTTTCGGCACCAACTATGGAGGTCATAAACACCGTATTCGTCACCCTTTGAACAAAAACAGAATAACCAAAATTGAGCTAAAATTTTTATGTACTGCACATATGCGACATTGTAATCTCAACTTAATACCTCACAAATCACAAAATGTTTATACTTTCTTGGATTAGGAGTAGTTTGTTAAGGAAGTAACCTGATAGCTATGTTGAATCCAATTGTTACCAAAACTGCCCAACCAACAATACTTCCACATCAATGATTATATGAAGAAAATATTTTAATGATTCATATGTGGTCGCATTTAAAAGAAATGAAAGTGGTAATTAACATAAAATGTAATTACGACAATAGTGGAACACAAAGCTTGATTATTCCGTGGTTTCTTAGATGGTGGAACATGTACTATTTTGATGTTCTATTTTCTTAGAGGCAAATCTTACAACATATACATCGATTTCACACATAATATTTCATATATGTCATTAGCGAAACTTGAACTCACACGTTTTTTTATTGATAAGACACTCACATAAAACACCTCTTGGTTAACCATAAGAGCTTTTCCCACGTGTTTCATCTTCATAGGCACCGCTGCAGAGCTTCAAGAATTCCACTATGTCAGAACTGTGTTCTGCAACACCAAATATTGTTTAAAATTGTTGTTTCTTCAATACAAAAAAGAGCACCATGTAAAGATTAGCAAAATATTTGACCAATAACTATTGGGAGAAACACGTATATATTGTTGCTTACTTTTCCATGATCGAAGTGACCCATAATGGTGAGAACAGGGGGTCTATCTTGTAAATGGTCCAGGTCTTCTTCATAAAAAGTTTCTTTCTTTTTCGCCAATTATGATATTTTAATTAGACACCCATCCATGACTTCCACATCATACTCCCATCAAACCACTTTTCAACTTCATCTGCCGATTCATGCTACCTAATCATAAAGAAAAGCTAATCAAAAGGCTAAAAATCTTGTTGAACAAATACATCCTAACAACATCATTCAAATCATAAAATACAAAACTATAATCAATTATTACCCTGTAAACTCTTCGTTCACAAATTGCTGCAAACTCTTTTTGCTAATAAATAAAACACATAATTAAATTACTATATCAATTAGAATCCCTAAAATAAATTAAAATGTAAACAAACACGAACCATGTCTTGTGGTTTAACATCAATCTCAAAGTGAGTTCCCTTAACAAAACCTTCATCTTTCAACTTATTTACCTGCAATCAATGGAATCAAAACAAAATTAAATTGATTATTAAAAAATATCAAAATAGATGTATTATGTGATTTAAAGCGAAACCAAAAAATAAAAATAAAAATTGAATTTGTATGATAATTACCTATTTTATGGTGTGGTAATAATAGAGTCACTGGTATGTTCATAGAAATAGAGTGGAGATCCGTCGTGTTTTTTGAATCGGTTGAGTTGGTGATATTATTGCAATGATTTGTATAAGTGTATCATATATGTTTAGGAGAAACATTAAATGATTTGATTCAAATGAAAAATAATATCAAAGAAGTGTATGCAAGAAGTTGTAGTTGAAACCAATTTGTTTAAATTGATAGTGGAGCGCGCATAGGTTGGAGTATTAAAAAAACTTTTACAGGGAATATGCAGTGTTTATTGCTTAACAAAAATAGATGGTTGACATAGTTGACAATTGAATAAAATTGGTGCATAAAGGAGGTGTACATTGGTGCTAATTTAGGAAGTCCACATCAGAAGATTAATTACGATTTTAATGCAACGTGCTTAGAATACTTGTGCAAAACTATCGTTTATTAGATAGTATAGATATAGATTGCCCTATTTATTATTTTTTTATTATTATTATTATCATCATCATTATATATATATATATATATATATATATATATATATATATATATATATATATATATATATATATATATATATATATATATATATATATATATATATATATATATATATATTACTTCAAAATTATTAAAAAAATGGTTTATGTCTGATAGGGACAAGATTTAGGAGGGTTTTGGTTCAAAGGCAGGATTTTTATAGCGTAACGGCATGACGTTTGTTACGCCGTAGAACACTCAAATACGGATTAGAGTCGGATTTCAAGTTGTTACGCCGTAAAACTATCGACGGTTGTATTTTACTTTTTATCTTTTTGGTTTTTTTTTGAAAGTGTAAAGCGTATGTTTAGGACGTTTGTAAATCCTATTAGGTTCTTTTTTTCAAGCCAACTATACTCATAAATATAGGGCTTGTTTTTATTATTTTATCATCATTGGTTTATTAATAAAATTATGTTTTAGACTTTTATCTCTTATTAAAGTTTTATTCCCTTGAGGTTTTATCCTTGTTATCAAACCCTTGAAATAGAGTTAACAAAATTATTTTCCGCGTCTTCCGTCAATATCGTGCGCCTTTTATGCCTGCTATGCGCTATATGCTATATAGTTTCTCTATTTTTTCAATTTTAACACAATCACACATCCACACATTTTTTAGAACATTGCATCCACCTTTACATATACACTTTCCAGATGTCTTAATTAAAGGAGTCTCCCTACTCTTGGGTTTAGTTTAGGGTGGTGGTATGATCTGTCTACATCCCACCTCTCTCATACTTCGTTAACGGGATTGGGTGTTGTTGTTGTAGTAGTATTGATCAAGAAAGTCTACAACACATAAACACCGCTAAGCTGCTACTTATCTGCGGAACATGTCAAATGTGTTAACTACGTTAAATAATACAACACACATCCACATACTTAGTACATTACATCATTAAAGGTGTGATACGATGTACAAATTGTTAGTCGATATTGTATTGTTTGTATTGGGTTTATAGTCTAGTCTTTGCATTGGACTTAAGCCCGTATTCTAGATCATTCTTAGTAGGACTACATATGTATCGTATGATTGTATGGAATGGCAGACAACTCTCTAAACGTTTAGAGAGTTGTCTGCCATTCCATACAATCATACGATACATATGTAGGCCTACTAAGAATGATCTAGAATACGGGGTTGAGCCCAATACAAAGACTAGACTATAAACCCAATACAAACAATACAATATCGACTAACACAAATGTACCATACACATTCCATGTTATGCATGATTCTTGTATGAACCTGAATTTTGTTTTCAATCGATGTGTTCCATAATAATGGAACAAATTATGACGGTGCGTTAACAAGTTTTGGTACAAAAATTTTCCATTGTTTAGGGTCTCGGATGTTCAACCATTTCACACATGATGAGAAACCAATGTATTTCATGTGTCTGTACTGAAATACTGAATTTAACTACAAGAGTTACGTATAAGGTTGTTTTTCAAACGTTAACAAGTGTACATTCGTAAACAGACGTGCGATGATGCACATACGTACATGGGAACAAACATACACGCGTACGGTACTTTATACTATATATATGAGTAATGTTGAACCCACACAATTTTTACAAAAGAAGTTTCACACACACAAACGCATGTCAAGTGTAATTCACCAATTATTTTGTATTATACTTTCTCTTTCTTCCATCTCACTCATCATATTTAAGGTATGTTTGGCGAAATGAGCTAGAGCTGGGGCTGAAACTGGAACTGGGGTTGGGGTTGGGGTTGGGGTTGGGGCTGGGGCTGGGGTTGGAGCATATATTATAAGCCGAAAGCCGGAGCTTATATTTTTATAAAGCTGTTTGGCGAATTAGTTTGAGTTGGAGCTTATTAATTTAGGGTTTGTTGATCAGTAATTGGTATAGTAATTTCATTTTGACTCAAAGTCAACGAAACCTCAAATTTTGATGAACTTTGCATTTTTTAACACTGTTTAATTTGTTGCGATTGAACGAAATTATAATGCAATTAAACAAAAATCTAAACTTAATTTTGTGATCATGTTTGATTTGAAACTGAATTTGGTATAAAAAAAATGTGTAAAATATAATTGGGGGAAGAAAATAAGGTTGGAAAAGGGGAAGAAAATGGTTGATGTGGAATTTGGGAAAATAAGTGTTGGGTTAAGAGGCCTTTTTCTAGATTTTGGAAGGAGTGAGTTTTTCTCCTTTCTACAAAATTGTAACTCTAATGATACATACATGGGCTATTTTTGGGTATGTTATCACCATCATCTGAAATGAAAAATACAACGGTTTATACTCAAGAAGTTTAAGTTGTTACGAATAAATTTTTGTTTATTTATAAATTCCGAAAACTTAATTTGTTGAGTAAATTACACGAATGGCCCATGTGGGTTATCCAAAATTGCATCTACCGTCCTTGAGAGTTTCAAATAGCATTCACTATCCTTAAGTGTGCAAAAAATAACACCCTAAGTCTTGATTTTAACTTCCGTTAAGTTTCTCTGTTAAATTCCTCATGTGACATGCATGAGTGTAGAATTGTCATTTTATCTTCATTTTTTTCTTTGATATGTATATTCAAAAGAAGTAGAAAATAAAAAGTACACATATCTTTCTTTTTTTTTCTCATCTCTCCCACTATATTTCTTTCTCTCTAATTACTCATTCTCTCTCTAGAATTTAATAATATGCAGCCATAAACACCGGCTATCTCATCACCGTTTAATCGTCGGTGACCTTTGAACTACCGCCGACCACCCCTTTCAACTTCAAACTATGTCAGATACATGGTCCGGCATCCATGACTACACAATCGGACATTCTGGACTTGCAACAACAGCCTTCGAACACTTCACACCTGTAACCGTCGGTCATCCTCCATTTGTCAAGTCTCTAATCACACCATAAGATTTGGATCTTGGACCAATTTGAATGTTCAGTTTTGTGTATTTTTTTAGTCTTGATTTCATAATCAATTTATAAAATAGATATAAGATGGTGTTAATTTCATTTGGTTCGTTTTGTAGCATTTTAGGTTCATATAAATTCATGAATTGATTCTAGATAAAGATTAAGATGTCGTTTGGTTTAGTTTATGGAGTGACAAGGTATAGGTTTGATTAAGGTGTAAAATAAGAATGGATATGATACTTTGAAAAGTATTGTTTGGTATAAAATTTAGGTTTGATATTTTTTTCAACTAAAATAACTAAAACTATAAATGATTATTTTACATGTGTATTTTTTATCGTAAACCAATCGTATTGTGTTTTATTGTTTCACCTCAAAGATTTTTTTTTCCACTAAGAAATAAAACGTAAGTGATGGAATGAAAGATCCAAAGATGGGACTCTTGCCTCTTATAAGCAAACCCAATATCTTGAAATGAATATTTACTTTTGATACTCATATACACAAACTAGACAATATTTCATTACTTTCATTTCATTCCCTTATTCTCATAGACACTAACCAAACACGCACTAAGTTTTGACTATTGATTTTGATGTGGATGAATGAGATGATGGTGGTTGTGAGAGTTTTTTTTAGAGAAAGTAAGCAAGTGATAGTGACTAGATAAAGAGTATAAATTGAAGTTGTGCTAAGATATGGTGTGAATTATATGTTTATATTTTTAACTTTGTTTAAAAAGCAAAAGTATAAAGGAAAATTGTAAAGAAAGAAGACAAGGATAGTGGTGAAATTAATTGTAGATGTCGACTCTTAACTTAGGAAGAGATAAAAAATAAAATAAAAAAGTGGGCAGGCGGATTATGAAAAAGAAATAATGATATGTTATTAGTTTGTTCAAAATTTTTTTGTTAAAGAAAGAGAGTATAAAGAAGATTTTACCCTCATGATGGATTTAACGGAATAAATTAACGGAAGTTAAAATGAAGGACTGTTGGTGTTATTCTTTTTAAAGATAGGGATCATTTGTGCAACAAAAAAGTTTCAAGGACAGAAGATGCAATTGTAGACAAACCTGAAGGACGATCCGTGTAATTTACTCTACTTTGCTTGATTGTCTTTTGTTTATGAACTTTGATTGGTGTTTGCTTTTATGTCATTTCTCATTTTCTCATACACACTATTTCTCATTTTCTCATACACACTATAAACCTATCCATATCATGGGTTTAATTAGTTATGAACCATGTTCATTATTTTATATTTTTGGTCAAAAGTGTAGATTGGCAGGGACACCTCAACCCTGTGTACCATAATGGTACCCATCAACCCTACCCAGCAAAGGTTTGATGCCTGTGAAATACCTCCACCCAGTACCCAACCATGCTGCGGATCGGATTCGAACTCGCGTCCTTTGTTTGGTCAAGACATCACATGGCTGGGCCCAGGCTTCTAAGGCAGCTGGTTGATATCATTAGAGCTTATGGTCCCTAAGTGAGGACTTCCCGGTCGGTCACCCAACCCGGTACTACTCTCACCTGAGCACGCTTAATTGCTTAAGCATCTACCACTAGACCACAAAGCCCTCAAAAACTCGTAAGTCAAAAACTAAGTGTATTAGATGAAAATGAGGCGTGATTGATGAAGTCATGCTTGAATAATACAACACTTGACCTTCCAAGACGCAAGCTCTTTTTCATACCAAAACAATGCATTATGTCATTATATCAATGCGAAATAATTGATTAGTATAATCATTTGTCAAACTAGATTTTAAATTCATATGCGAAATAATTGATTAGTATAATCATTTGTCAAACTAGATTTTAAATTCATATAGGATCGTCTTTGTCAACGTTACGTATTTCATTGTTATTAATCTTACTCAATTAAATTAAGGAGTTTATATCGCTAGAAGGTTAAAAGATAAACATACATAAACATTGGCCCGGCCCGGACCGAGCTGAAACCAAAAAGAAACTCGAAAACCACAAATAATTAAAACCGATGACAAAAATCTTTGGTCGGTTCGGTTCAGTTTTCGAACGCCCATGCACAGCCCTACATAAACACAAACACAAACACAAGACTCTTAAGTTGAGTCATTGACTTGTATCAACTTATTTATGGTAATATGTGTAAACGTGGTATAAACATGAGTGTTAGAGGAGATAAATAACGGATCAACATATATTCTTGTAGAAATTACAAGCAGCCTTATAGTGTGAATTTAGATACATGTATTCTTATAGACATTTCAACAATTACAACTTACAAGCAGCCTTATAGTGTGAATTTTAGGGGCCTTAAAATGTATGTCTCCTTGTATATTTGGGGTCCTAAAATTTACTCCCGACAAAAATGTTAATGATATATTATTTAATATTATGTGTATTTGGAAAAGTGAAGTTAGATTGTTAAAATACTACGTTTTTTTTCAATAGTTGATGTAGTATATCTTTGATCGTCATATTCCGTTATGATATAAGTTTTTGCGCAGGCCATTCGCAATCTCAGCTACGTCAATGAGCCAATGAACATAAGTACGTGTTTAATACTTCTGTTGAAAATAACAAGCGACTATTTAAACAACGTAACAACAAGCTAGTAACATTCGTATTGGAGACGCAAAAGGAAATACATTCTAATTGTCAAGTACTAAGACAATAAAAAATATTTTCTTTTTCTCACTCTGCCTCTTCTTATTCCGAAAGGAACATGATGAGACTATGAGAGTATTTTATAATCAAGTAATTATTGATAGATATTGATCGACATGTAACATTAAGTTAGACTAAGAATAATATTTTCTCGGTTAAGTATTGTATTCTTTTATATATGAGTTCTGGTTTTTCAGCCCGCTAATTTATAAAGTTTGAGTTTATCGTCATACAAAATTAAACCACATAAAAATGACGACTAATCTTACATATCAATATGTGAAGTTCTATAAAGATGAAGGGATGAAAGGAAAGTTGAGAGGGAAAAGTAGTTATTCTGATGTATGTTTGGAAAGAGTAGTTGTTGCTGGTGCAGGTGCTGGTGCTGAAGCAGGTGCAGGTGCTGGTGCTGGTGCTGGTGCTGGTGCTGAAAAAGATTAAAATTATATATATTTTTTTTTAGTGATGTTTGGTAAACTAGCTGAAATTGTAAAATAAAAATTGTAAAATAACATAATTGGAGATTATTTTGTGAAAAAAAAAAGCTGTAGCCCCAATAATCTTTTATAAATTGGTTCAAGGAGCTTTTATTTTTGGAGATTATTTTTACTATAATCTTTCATAAGTTGTTCAGCCAAACAATGCTACTTTTTAGACAAAATATTATTTTGTGAAAAAAAAAATCTGTAGCCCCCATAATCTCTCATAATCTGCGTCACCAAACACAGCCTTAATAACAGATTTACAAAGTTTATAAAGAATGAGAAAATACAAAATATACCCTACACTATAAAAAAATATACAAACTAGTCCTTATACTTCTTTACACTCCCCCTTAAGTTGTGAGTGGGATGGGACAGAAACTCCCAACTTGGACAATAGTTTGTGATGCTGCTCTACTGATACAACCTTTGTGAACACATCAACAGGTTGAGATTTGGTATTAACATAGGTAGGTGTGAAAAACGTAGAGGGGGGGGGGGGGTGAATACGTTTACCGTTTTAAAACTTAAAACTTGTTGTATCAAATTTTCAATTTGGCTTGTTCTAATATGAAAGATGTTTGTTGTAGTTTATGACTACCAAGTTGTCACACAAGTATTATCAAATAATCACAACACAAGCAATCACATAATGCAAATATAAAAGTAAAGAGATAAGTAAAAGAAAGCGCAAACCGAACACGATGATTTATAGTGGTTCGGTCACGGAGCTCCTCTCCGCCCTACTCCACTCCCCGAGTACCCAACTCGAGAGTTACTTCACTAGATCAACAAGCTCCCTTTCTTAGGCGGAGAAAACCTTTACACGTTGCTTACTTCCTTTTCCGGTACTAAGCTAAACACCGGGTTCTTTACAAGGGTACAACCACTCCCATCGTCGCTTACTTCTTTTTCCGGTACTAAGCTAAACACCGGGTTCTTTACAAGGGTACAACCACTCCCGACACTCTTTGTATTTTAAGGACTAAAATACTAACATCACTCTACTGATCTAAATGATACAATGATGGTTACAACAATGATCCATGACATAAGTGTATCATGGATATGAATGCCTACTCTATATGAACTTCCATTGATCGGAAGCCTTCAATGGATGAAGATCACAAGCTCCCTAAACTTGTTGTGATGGATCTTCATGTATGCAAGTGAGATCTTCTTGGTGGATCAAGAAGTATGCTATGGATGATGTCTCATGATCTTGAGCTTGCTTCACAGGATCATTAACAATGTATGCTTACAACATAATGAAAGTTAGTAACATTATGATCATTATGGAATGGGTGATTAATCTATGAATCTACATGTTTAGCTACTGATCTAAGTGTGTGAAATGAGTGAGGGAATGTGTGTTCTAAGTTAGATGTCCTTTGGGCAAAACTAAGGACCACTATTTATAGGAAAACATGGCATGAAACTATGGGCAAAACTATGGACATGTTTTCTAATGGCATGAAACAATGGGCAAAAATATGGACATGTTTTCTAATGAAACTATGGGCAAAACTATGGACATGTTTTCTAATGGCATGAGACTATGGGCAAACAATGGGCTGGTATGTATAGCCAACAATATTTTTGCCCGGCGGATCCCATAAAAGGGATCCGTCTTTGTTAACGTTTGGTTCCGCCAAAATGACAGCTAAGTTAATTTGGAAATCTTTCCAAATCTAGTACAATCTATCCATATCTTTGTCAAGTCATTTCATGATCTTTTAAAGTCAACTTAGTTGCTTAAATATCTATACAAAATATTACCTAAATCTTTCCAAAATATTCTAATGATGTATGCAATGATGTCATCCTAATATTTAACTAATAAAATTTCCATTTTAAGAAATAAACATGTAAACTTGTATATGTTGTTCTTCCTAGTAAACTTGTAATGTGTAACATGTATCCTAGTGATCATGTAACATGTAAAATGAGGTTCTAAGTAGAATGATTAGCCTTTTTAAAATACTTAATTACCTAACCGTATTTTAAACATTCTAAATGGTTTGTTAAGGTTTGATCATAATGCCACATAACAAACATGTACGAACCTGTGTTGTATCATACGAAGACTTGAGAAGTCGAGAGGTGTTGAATGTATGTTGAGACAATAAAATATTACAAGTAACTTGTACATTTTACGCTATGTATCAAGTTACATGTTTGTCATCATTCAAAACAAACAAGATTGCTTGCACTAGCAATCTCCCCAACGAGACTGCTTGCACTAACAATCTCCCCCTTTTTGATGATGACAAAATATGTAAACGTGATAGAAAGTAAAATGCAAAAAGTTACTTGTGTCCATGATTACTTACTTTATCCTTGTGTCGGTTTACACCTTTCTCCCTTTTCTCCTTGTATCCATAATTACTTACTTTCTCCGTTTACACCTTCTCCTTGTATCCATAATTACTTACTTTCTCCGTTTACACCTTTCTCCCCCTTTTGTTGAAGCAAAAAGGGTGTGTCCTTTGGAGTTAACTTCATTTCTCCCCGAAATGGCGAGCTTGCATCATCCCTAGTGAAGTTAATTATACTACTCCAATCTCCTATGGTTGTTGCGTCTCCTAGGTTGTAAGCGGATCCATGGATCAAATTAAGACTCTTATCCTACATCATGGTTAGTGGTGTGCAGCATAAAAAGAATATATATGAAAAATGCATGACGAATGAAATGCTAATAGCCAACGATACACGTGGGTAAGCTATGTTGGACTATGTTGGCCTATCTCCTCCTTTTTGTCGAAACACAAAAGTGTGTTGAAGAATGAGAATTCTTAAGACTGCGAGCATGCTCCCCCTTGACTATAGCTCTCCCTTAATCAATACTCCCGTTGCTAGGGTACCAACGTATATGAATGCTACAAATCAAGGATTAGTACATGATGTGCTCCCCCTTGATCAATACTCCCCGTTGCTAGGGTACTGATGGGCGTGCGTTGGAGTAAAGTTTTGGCAGTTTTAATGCCTACTCAAGTTTTAAATTTATATTTAGCCGACTTATCAATAACACACACACTTAACGAGCAGTGTACCCGGTCAGTATGAAGATAATGGTAAGTAGAGTGTCGATCACTAAGAGTGGAACGTATTATCTAGTTATTCTAATCAGTATTTTAATATCCTAACGCAAGGGGGTTTCAGCCTGAGAGACTGGCACGGTTTTGTTGCAATTAAATAATAAAATAAACAAATAGGCACGAATCAGCAAGTAGCACACACGTACACAGATAGATACTCGAGACAATAAGAGGGCTGTCCTTATGATTAAGTAGATTGTCACTTGTTTTATTGATAGCTTTATATGAAGTGTATGTAATTAACCCTTTCTCGTTGGTCCTATTCTCATCGGCGAGTAAACCCTTAATGATTACTTATGTCTAAAAGTTATTCCTAAGTGATCAATTTAGAAACAACCGTGGGAGCCACATCTTGTCCCGCAGTCGGATGCCCGCAAGCCACTAATAAACACAGAGGTTATCAATGCACTAATAAGTAGTAACCAAAGACATCAACATATAAACTTTAATTGATGGGAAAGCAAGTATTAAAGGGAGTGCAATCTTTCGTTGTCACATTACACAAGCCACCAATCCTGATGAATTAAAGTTTGCTAACACAATAAAACAAAACTACTTAATGAATTAAATACATGCAGCACCTTCTTACAGCTCTTGTATCTTCGATTTGGGTGTGTCTTGTGCTGCCTCCTTGACTGAATTCGTCCTTTTGCTCTGCTGTCCAAACTTCGGTTTTAGGGTTTCGAACCCTTAAATTCGTCTGGTCTACGGGGTATTTATAGTTTCTGTCTGAGGGAAGATGCGGCGCATCTACTTAAGTAGATGCGGCGTATGTACTTAACTTCGCGTGGGGTCCAAGATTATAATATTCAGGAATATTCGTACACCGCCAGAAGATGCGGCGTAACTCTTGATTAGATGCGGCGCATGTCCTCTTGTATCTTGGATCGTATCTGGTGATATCTTGATAGAGATGCGGCGCATGTCGAGAGTGAGATGCGGCGCATCTGGAGCAGAATTGACTTGATCTTGTCCATGTCAGTAGACTTTCACTTTATGCACGTTTTGCTCCATTATTAGTCCAAAATAGCTAAGTTTCACCAAATGCTTGTTTTTACCTGAGAATTACAAAAGTAAACGATTAAGTATCAATCCTCATACATAATATAGTAAAACAAGTCAAATTAATAGGATAAATGATAGTAATAAAATGTACTTATTTGAGTTCATCAAATATCCCCCCACTTGAACTTTACTTGTCCCCAAGTAAACCTTAGAATTTCATTTATGAAAATGTATCCTAAAAGATGTTAGGATTTATTTTTATATTTAAGCATGTATTCGTTTATTTCATAATCACACAACTAAACACTTAACGAATTAGAAGTAAAATAAAATAAGTCGATAAAAGCAAATCTAATCGTTTAACTGTCCAGTCGCGACGAATATTCTATCATAAGCTTGGCAAGTATACACATCTCCACCACTAAAGCTAAGGAATAACAAGTCTAAAGCGGTAAAAAGGGTTTTTAGGCTTAAGGGTTAATTATTCTTAATCACTATCGATCTCAAATTCCAGAAAAGGCGACAAAATCACAAATACATGATCGAATCCACGAACACGATACTTGCAATTGCTCAAATCCTTAACTCGAATAGGCTAAAGATAGGTCCAAACTTCACCAATAATAATATATCAAAAAGGGCGACAAAATCATAAATACATAGCCGAATCCACGACCACGATACTTAAGATTGCTCAAATCCCTAATCTCAATAAATCAAAGGTTCGGTTGGATAAAGAACAATACAGGGTATGGATAATATTTGGGATATAAATTGGTGTAAAAATAAAAATAAACAAAACAAAACAAATAGATTAAAATCCTAAGTGTGGTTAATCACTATCCCAACCATCCCATGAATAAGACTCATATCATTGAATAACTCACGCTTTAACACTTGAAACACACGCTTTAGGTAGACACGAATTATACTCAACAAAATCTTAATCAAAGAATAAACCTTAATTGGCATTCCCATAACTGCCAATTCCCATTCAATCCATATATATAATACAACAAATAGTGGTGATATCGACCACTTACATAACTCTACATCGTTGGCTTAAAATAAACATCCAACTCTTTTTTCTTTCTTTTTCTTTTCTCATTTTTTCGATTTTTTTTTTTTTTTTTTTTTTTTTTTTTTTTTTTTTTTAGAAACATAAACATAGATGTGTAAAATTTCACCACATCACTACAACTTTCTTTCCGGATAATTTTTTTCATACTTTTCATACTTTCAGAAATAACGGTAATAGTGAAAGTAGTAAACACACGAAAAATAAACTCAAAAATATACAATATTTACTTTCACTCCAATTTGCATTGTGCAATTTCCCGACCTAACCATAGATAATGAATTACGCACGCGAACACAGGTAATGTAAGGAAACACACTCTGCCTATAGCAATTAACCAACCACGGATTCTAATCTACAGGGTAGGCTAAGGTTTAAGGTGTAACGAAACATTTTAAACATAGGTGTAAGAAACGAAAGGAATGGCTCTGAGGGTTTTTCTAGGGGTATCTTACTCTAAAAGTGAGAGTAACAAAAGGGTTTTATACGGGGGTTAACTAACCAGTGTAGTTAGCTAATAACACATAACATATATAGGCTTTTTTGGGTGTAATCCTAGAATTTTACCAAGTTAGACAAGTCATTCCAATTATATAAATAATACTCATTATGGTGGTCTCGAATAGTATACAAGCCAAGTTCTAAAGTTTACAAGTCACCGGCACACTCATAGATTTGTGAATTTTGGAAAAATCACAATTTTTGAAAATAACGTCTTGTGTGCAGTTATGTAACTTAGATCTTAAACAAAAACATGCTAAAAAATTTTTAAGTTTGATATATTAAGCACATTTTAAGCATAATTTTTGAAAAAGTAGGACAAGTAAGTGTTAAGTGTTCTAATTCTCCTATCCCCCCACTTAAGTTAAACAACGTCCTCGTTGTTTGTATAAAAGTTTAAAAACTGGAAAGAAAAGAATTAGAACAAGAAAAACTCCCCTGAGATTTGCTCGGTATGATCCTCCATTAGCAAAAATCATCTTTCTTGTGGATTAGAACGTTAAAGCTTCATACTTGATGTATCCACAGGAAATCCAGGAAACTATAATACCACCAACACTTTAAAAACACACCTAAGATAAGAAAGGTTCAACTTGCATAACACATTAGTAGTTAGGAAAAATAAAACTTAAAAATTAAAACTGAAAATCATCAGGTCAGTCGATGCGCCGTATCTTATTGAAGAAGATACGCCGTATCGAGCCTGGAATAAATACGGATCAGAATAAAGATGCGCCGCATCCTTAACCAGGGATGCGCCGCATTAAAATAAACTGATAAATAGTTTTAAAGTCGAAAAATAAAAATGCAGAAAAATAAAATAAGATATGACCATTGCAGAGGATGCGTCGCATCTCAGGACTGAGATGCGCCGTATCTTCGTGCGGCCTGGACTGACTCGACACAGAAAACAGAATAATAAAAGATAAATCCGGGTTGTCTCCCGGTAAGCACTTGTCTTTATTCCAGAGTCTTCAAGTTAGACTCACGTTCAGCTCTTTAGTATCGATCATTGATTCCTACATGGCCACGTAGGATCCATCTAGCAACCGAATCGTCTCGTATATATTCAGGTCCCAAATTCAAAACTCCTTTGTAGAATCCTCCCATTAATTGGTATGGGTACTCAATTCCTTTCTTCATGTCATCATTACTAATACAAAGGAATGGAGAGAATTTGTAGCAGACCCTATTAGTAGCATGTTTAAATCCAGGGTGAGTTCGGGGCATCATATAAGTGATAACGTCGCTTCCACATTGAAAGGTGATCTTTCCTTCAAATCGTTTTGCATTAATAGTGATCTCCCTACAAAATGGTTTTCCAACAATCACGTCACCCATATTGTTGTCACAATAGGCATTCATGTCTTCAATAACTACGAACTCAGTAACAATAGTGAAGCGTCCAACGAAGATCGGGACATTAATGAAGGCTCCAACTACATTCTTTCCTTTATACTCCTTTTTATTTCTCATAATAGAATTGTAAAAGCTTCTAGACATGACATTCATTGATAAAATAGGAAAGAAATTGGCGTCAATACACTTGTACCCAATCATGCATGGGAATTGTAAATTGTAAGCACAATTGGTGTTGATCCTACTACCGTAATCCCATGAACCATCATATCCCTCAAATTCATCGTAATTTCTAGTAGTAATAACGTTGACTCTTGGACTATCCACAATTTCTCCTTCTTCTAACTCAGATTCAGCATCAACCATGAACAGGTCATTGGATTCCAACGGCCCATTAAGGTCATTAAGTTCAATATAGTCCCCATCGTGATGTTCGGGTGTTTTTTCATGCACTAATACTTCATTCATAAAATTGGCTTCGAAGTCGAAGTCAATTAGTTCTCCGTATCCTTCCATTATCCTTCTGAAACAATCACGAAAAGCATCAGTAGGGTATGCTCGAGAAAGTAATATATCAGATAATTAATAACGAAAACGGAATACGAAAAATTAAAGTTACTGATATCAGCAGACGATGCGCCGTATCCAAAAAGTTGGATACGCCGTATCTTATAATCGTTAAAATTTTAATCAGACTTTATCCAGAAAATTGATACGCCGCTTTAGAATTTAAGAATGCGCCGTATCGAATTAATCAATCAAAAATCAACTTATCTAATTAAAATTAAATGCGTCGTATTAACGAAAGTTAATGCGCCGTATTTTCGTTACGTTTAAAAATAAAAGATTTTTGATTCAGTAAGATGCGCCGTATCGACAGAGATCGATACGCCGTATCTGTTTAATAATTCGCAAACTGTTTTTAATTAAAATAATAGATACGCCGTATCTTCAAAAGAAGATGCGTCGTATGGCGTTAATGTTTTAGAAAAAAATTTTTATCAAAAACAGATACGCCGTATCTGCAAAAGCAGATGCGTCGTATTACTTTATCGCTTAGAAAAAATTTTTTTATTAAAAACAGATACGCCGTATCTTGGGGAAAAGATGCGTCGTATCGAATTAATTAAACGCGTTGTATATAAAAAAATTAAACGCAATACGCCGTATCTGAGAGATCAGATGCGCCGTATCGTTTGATTTAGCACAGTACAACGATAGCAGAACACACAAAAAACGAAAAATAAAACAAAAATAAAACACACGAACAAAAACAAATACACAAAAATAAAAGAAAACAAATAGCACACAATACAACAAATATGCAAAATAGTACAATGATGCAATTAATCTAATAAAAAGAAAAACCTAATTAAAATACTAATCAAATTAACAGATAATAACAATTCACTCCCCGGCAACGGCGCCAAAAACTTGATGGGCGTGCGTTGGAGTAAAGTTTTGGCAGTTTTAATGCCTACTCAAGTTTTAAATTTATATTTAGCCGACTTATCAATAACACACACACTTAACGAGCAGTGTACCCGGTCAGTATGAAGATAATGGTAAGTAGAGTGTCGATCACTAAGAGTGGAACGTATTATCTAGTTATTCTAATCAGTATTTTAATATCCTAACGCAAGGGGGTTTCAGCCTGAGAGACTGGCACGGTTTTGTTGCAATTAAATAATAAAATAAACAAATAGGCACGAATCAGCAAGTAGCACACACGTACACAGATAGATACTCGAGACAATAAGAGGGCTGTCCTTATGATTAAGTAGATTGTCACTTGTTTTATTGATAGCTTTATATGAAGTGTATGTAATTAACCCTTTCTCGTTGGTCCTATTCTCATCGGCGAGTAAACCCTTAATGATTACTTATGTCTAAAAGTTATTCCTAAGTGATCAATTTAGAAACAACCGTGGGAGCCACATCTTGTCCCGCAGTCGGATGCCCGCAAGCCACTAATAAACACAGAGGTTATCAATGCACTAATAAGTAGTAACCAAAGACATCAACATATAAACTTTAATTGATGGGAAAGCAAGTATTAAAGGGAGTGCAATCTTTCGTTGTCACATTACACAAGCCACCAATCCTGATGAATTAAAGTTTGCTAACACAATAAAACAAAACTACTTAATGAATTAAATACATGCAGCACCTTCTTACAGCTCTTGTATCTTCGATTTGGGTGTGTCTTGTGCTGCCTCCTTGACTGAATTCGTCCTTTTGCTCTGCTGTCCGAACTTCGGTTTTAGGGTTTCGAACCCTTAAATTCGTCTGGTCTACGGGGTATTTATAGTTTCTGTCTGAGGGAAGATGCGGCGCATGTACTTAACTTCGCGTGGGGTCCAAGATTATAATATTCAGGAATATTCGTACACCGCCAGAAGATGCGGCGTAACTCTTGATTAGATGCGGCGCATGTCCTCTTGTATCTTGGATCGTATCTGGTGATATCTTGATAGAGATGCGGCGCATGTCGAGAGTGAGATGCGGCGCATCTGGAGCAGAATTGACTTGATCTTGTCCATGTCAGTAGACTTCCACTTTATGCACGTTTTGCTCCATTATTAGTCCAAAATCGCTAAGTTTCACCAAATGCTTGTTTTTACCTGAGAATTACAAAAGTAAACAATTAAGTATCAATCCTCATACATAATATAGTAAAACAAGTCAAATTAATAGGATAAATGATAGTAATAAAATGTACTTATTTGAGTTCATCAGGTACCGACGTATATGATCCAAGGATGAATAATCCTACAAAATAAAGGTTAGTATATGATGCGTGCGATGTGTCGTTGTGGTTTAGCAGTATTAATGCCTACTCAAGTTTTAAATTTATATTTAGCCGACTTATCAATAACACACACACTTAACGAGCAGTGTACCTGGTCAGTATGAATATAATGGTAAGTAGAGTGTCGATCACTAAGAGTGGAACGTATTATCTAGTTATTCTAATCAGTATTTTAATATCTTAAGTCAATTATACAACCTAATCTAACGCAAGGGGGTTCAGCCTGAGAGACTGGCACGTTTTGGTTGTAATTAAATAATAAACTAAACTAATGAGCACAAATCAGCGATAAGCACGCACGTACACAGATAAATACTTGAGACAATAAGAAGACCTGTCCTGATAATTAGGTAGCTTGTCACTTGTTTTATTGCTAGTTTTATATGAAGTGTATGTAATTAACCCTTTCTCGTTGGCTCTAATCTTATCGGCGAGTAAACCCTTAATGATTACTTATGTCTAAAAGTTATTCCTAAGTGATCAAGTTAGTAATAACCGTGGGAGCAATATGATCTTCCGTAGTCACATACGACAAGCCACTAATAGACACAGAGGTTATCAATGCACTAATAAAAGTCACCAAAGACATCAACATATAAACTTTAATTAATGGGAAAGCAGTTTTAAGAGAGTGCAACCTTTCCGTTGTCACATTACACAAGCCACCAATCCTGATGAATTAAAGTGTACTAATACAATGAAACAAAACTACTTAATGAATTAAACACATGCAGGACCTTCTTACAGCTCTTGTATCTTCGTTCGGGTGTGTCTTGTGCTGCCTATTCGACTGAATTCGGCCTTAGGTTTTCTGGTCTTCGGTCTTCTTCTCAAACTAGGGCTCTCAAAATTCGTCTGGTCTTGGGGTATTTATAGTTTCTGTCTGAGGTAAGATGCGGCGCATTGAATAAGTAGATGCGGCGCATTGACTTAACTTCACGTGGGGTCCAAGGTTATTATATTCCAGAATATTCGTACACCGCCTTGAGATGCGGCGTATCTTCATAACTGTATGCGGCGCATGTCTTCTTGTATCTTGGATCGAAACTGGTGAAATCTTGATAGTGATGCGCCGTATGTAAGAAGTATAATGCGGCGCATCTGGAGTAGAACAAGTTGGTTCTTCTTCGTTGACCAAAGTTTCATATGCAACGCATGACAGAATTGCATGCGTGCATTCTTCAAAGTCAGGCAATGGTCTTCAATCTCTTCATTTCAGCAACCTTTTCCAATCTTGATCATTTTTCTCCATTTTTAGTCCATAATAGCTAAGTTTCACCAAATGCTTGTTTTTAACTGAGAATTACAAAAGTAAACGATTAAGTATCAATTCTCATACATAATATAATAAAACAAGTCAAATAAATAGGATAAATGATGATAATAAAATGTACTTATTTGAGTTCATCAAATATCCCCCCACTTGAACTTTACTTGTCCCCAAGTAAACCTTAGAATTAATCTTATGAAAATGTATCCTAAAAGATATTAGGATTTATTTTTATATTTAAGCATGTATTCATTATTGTCATAATCACACAACCAAACACTTAACGAATTAGAAGTAAAATAAAATATTTCGATAAAAGCAAATCTAATCGTTTAACTGTCCAGTCGTGACGAATATTCTATCATAAGCTTGGCAAGTATACACATCTCCCCCACTAAAGTCAAGGAATAACAAGTCTAAAGCGGTAAAAAGGGTTTTGAGGTTTAAGGGTTAATCATTCTTCTTAATCTCTATCGATCTCAAATTCCAGAAAAGGCGACAAAATCACAAATACATGCTCGAATCCACGAACACGATACTTGCAATTGCTCAAATCCTTAACTCGAATAGGCTAAAGATAGGACCAAGTAATCTTTACCAATAATATTATATCAAAAAGGGCGACAAAATCATAAATACATAGCCGAATCCACGACTACGATACTTAAGATTGCTCAAATCCCTAATCTCAATAAATCAAAGGTTTGGATAAAGAATGATATAGGGTATGGATAATATTTGGGATACAAATTGGTGTAAAATGAAAAATAAACAAAACAGATAAATTAAAATCCTAAGTGTGGTTAATCACTATCCCAACCATCCCATGAATAAGACTCATATCACTGAATAACTCACGCTTTAACACTTGAAACACACGCTTTAGGTAGACACGAATTATACTCAACAAGATCTTAATCAAAGAATAAACCTTAGTTGGCGTTCCCATAACGTTCAACTCCCATTCAATCCATAAATATATAATATATAACAAATAGCGGTGATATCGACCACTTAATACAAAACTTTACATAAGTTGGTTAAAACAAACTTCCAACTTTTCTTTTTCTTTTCTTATTTTTTCGATTTTTTTTTTTTTTTTTTTTTTTTTTTTTTTTTTTTTTTTTTTTTTTTAAACTTGAAACATAAACATAGATGTGTAAAATTTCACCACATCACTATAACGATAACTCTGGATAATTTTTTTCATACTTTTCATGACTTCAGAAATAACAGTAATAGTGAAAGTAGTAAATACACGAAAAATAAACTCAAAGATATACAATATTTACTTTCACTCCTATTGCATTGTGCAATTTCCCGACCTAACCAAAGATAATGAATTACGCACGCGAACACAGGTAATGTAAGGAAACACACTTTGCCTAAAGCAATTAACCAACCACGGATTTTAATCTACAGGGTAGGCTAAGGTGTAAGGGTGTAACGAAACATTATAACAAAGGTGTAAGAAACGAAAGAAATGGCTCTGAGTGTTTTTCTAGGGGTATCTTACTCTAAAAATGAGAGTAACAAAGGGGTTTATACGGGGGTTAACTAACCAGTGCAGTTAGCTAATATCACATAACATATAAAGGCTATTTGGGTGTAATCCTAGAAATTTACCAATTTAGACAAGTCATTCCAATTATATAAATAATACTTATTATGGTGGTCTCGAATAGTATACAAGCCAAGTTCTAAAGTTTACAAGTCACCGGCACACTCATAGATTTGTGAATTTTGAAAAATAACAATTTTTGGAAATAACGTTATGTGTGCAGCTATGCAACTTAGATCTTAAACAAAAACATGCTAAAAATTTTTAATTTTGATATATTAAGCACATTTTAAGCATAATTTTTGAAAAAGTTTAGGACAAGTAAGTGTTCTAATTCTCCAATCCCCCCACTTAAGTTAAACAACGTCCTCGTTGTTTGTATCAAAGGTTAAAAACTGGAAAATAAAAGAATTAGAACAGAAAAACTCCCCTGAGATTTGCTCGGTATGATCCTCCATTGTTTGTGTAAGAGCAAAAATCATCTTTCTTGTGGATGAGAACGTTTAAGCTTCATAATTGATGTATCCACAGGGAATGCAGGAATCTATAATACCATCAAGACTTAAACACACCTGAGTTAAGAAAGTTCAAACTTGCATAATACATTAGTAGTTAGTAAAAATAAAACTTAAAAATTAAAACTGAAAATCATCAGGTCAGTCGATGCGCCGTATCTTATGGAAGAAGATACGCCGTATCGAGCCTGGAATAAATACGAATCAGAATAAAAGATGCGTCGCATCCTTAACCAGGGATGCGCCGCATTAAATAAACTGACAAAGAGTTTTAAAGTTAAAAATAAAAATGCAGAAAATAAAATAAGATATGACCAGTGCAGGAGATGCGTCGCATCTTAGGATGGAGATGCGTAGTATCTTCTGCGGCCTGACTGACTCGACACAGAACATAATAGTAAAAATTCTCCGGGTTGTCTCCCGGTCAGCACTTGTCTTTATTCCAGAGTCTTCAAGTTAGACTCACGTTCAGCTCCTTATTTTAGTACTTCGGGCTCAAACTCCACTACCTCTCTCTCAGTATCCTCAATTTCATTATCAAAGTATTTTTTAACTCGTTGCCCGTTTACCTTGAATATATAAGCATTTTTATCGCATATTTCAATAGTCCCATATGGATACACTTTCTTGACAACGAACGGACCCGTCCATCTCGATTTAAGTTTACCTGGATACATTTTTAATCGAGAATTAAATAGCAGTACTTTTTCCTCAATAGTAAACATTTTGTCTCCACGTAACCTCGAGTCATGCCATCTTTTAGTTCTTTCTTTGTAGATCTTAGTGTTACTATAGGCCTCATCTCTTAGTTCGTAGAGTTCATTAAGTTCCATGAAACGGTTCTTCGTTGCAGCTTCCATACCTATGTTACATTGCTTCAAAGCCCAATATGCACTTTGTTCGATTTCGACCGGTAGGTGGCATGCTTTTCCGTATACAAGACAAAATGGAGTGCATCCCGTCGGTGTCTTATAAGCTGTACGAAATGCCCATAAAGCATCATTTAACTTGTCAGACCACCCTTTCGGATTAAATCCAGTCGTTTTTTCAAGAATCCGTTTTATAGCTCTATTGGTTACTTCAGTTTGCCCATTGGATTGAGGATGGTATGCAGTGGAAACCCTATGATACACTCCATAATGTTGCAGGGCTCTTCCCAAATGGTGATTACAAAAGTGCGTTCCTCTATCACTAATCAATGCCTTCGGAACTCCAAACCTAGCGAACAAACTTTGTAAAAATTTAAGTACTACCCTGCTGTCGTTTGTTGGTGACGCTTGCGCTTCTACCCATTTTGATACGTAATCAACAGCAACCAAAATATATTTATTTCCTTTAGATTCAGGAAACGGTCCCATGAAGTCCAATCCCCATATGTCGAAAACTTCACATACATGGATATAGTTTTGTGGCATTTCGTTTCTTGATGTAATATTTCCGGATCGTTGACACGCATCACATCCTTTTATATAATCTTTTGCATCATCCAACATAGTGGGCCAATAAAATCCTGCATCAAGGATTTTTCTTCTTGTAATAACTGCACCGTGATGTCCCCCCGTCGGCCCTGAATGGCAATGTGCCAATATTGTTGGGACATCATTTCCATCTACGCATCTTCGTATAATATTGTCAGGACATAGTTTAAAGGCATAAGGTTCATCCCAAATATATTCACTAGCTCGAGTTAGAAACCTTCTCTTCTCGTCGGATGTTAACCCTTTTGGAATTTAATTTGCAACAATAAAGTTTATATAGTCGGCATACCATGGTCCATTATCATTGCTCCTAATTCTTACCATCATAAGGTGTTCATCAGGAAAGTCATCAGCGATTTCCCTTTCATCAAGCACCTCCATGTTAGGGTTTTCAAGTCTAGATAAGTGGTCAGCAGCTAGATTCTCAGCACCCTTTTTATCTTTAATTTCAATATCGAATCCTTGGAGCAATAAAACCCATCTAATAAGCCTTGGCTTGGCATCCTGTTTATTGAACAAATACTTCAAAGCAGAATGGTCAGTGTAAACCATAGTTTTTGACAATATAAGATAGGACCTAAATTTATCGAATGCAAAAACTACTGCTAGAAGTTCCTTTTCCGTGGTGGTGTAGTGTTCTTGGGCATTAGTTAATGTTTTGCTAGCATAATAAATTGGCTTAAATTTCTTTTCTATCTTTTGGCCAAGTACAGCTCCAACAGCATAATCGCTAGCATCACACATTAGTTCAAAAGGTAAATTCCAATCCGGCGAAATTATAATAGGTGCAGTAGTTAGTTTTTCTTTAAGTATATTAAATGCCTTTTTGCAATCTTCAGAAAAATCAAACTTCGCATCTTTTAGCAATAATTGGGTCATAGGCCTAGATATTTTTGAAAAATCCTTTATGAACCTACGATAAAATCCAGCATGCCCTAAAAAACTTCTAACGCCTTTTACGTATGTGGGATAAGGTAGTTTGGCAATTACATCAATTTTAGCTTTATCGACTTCTATACCTTTCCCAGAAATCTTATGTCCTAACACAATTCCCTCTCTAACCATAAAATGACATTTTTCCCAATTAAGAATAAGATTAGTTTCTTCACACCTAGCAAGCATTTTATCAAGTTTAAAGAGACAATCACTAAATGAGTTACCGAACACCGAGAAGTCATCCATGAAGACTTCCATAAAGTCTTCTACCATATCATGGAAGATAGCTGTCATACAACGTTGGAAAGTGGCAGGGGCGTTGCACAGTCCAAACGGCATTCTCCTATAGGTGAAGGTTCCATAAGGGCAGGTGAAAGTCGTCTTCTCTTGATCCTCGGGGGCAATGGGTATTTGGAAGAAACCTGAAAAACCATCTAAAAAACAATAATAATCATGTCCTGATAGTCTTTCTAACATTTGATCAATAAATGGAAGAGGGAAGTGATCTTTTCGTGTAGCATCATTGAGTTTGCGATAGTCGATGCAAACTCTCCATCCAGTAACAGTTCTTGAAGGGATTAGCTCATTGTCGTCATTGAGTACTACCGTCATTCCTCCTTTTTTAGGTACGACGTGGATAGGACTGACCCACGAGCTGTCAAAAATTGGGTAGATAAGTCCGGAGTCAAGTAATTTCACAATTTCATTTTTCACCACATCTTGGACTTTTGGATTTAAACGCCTTTGAGGTTGGATAGTTGGTTTGAATTCATCCTCCATAAGGATTTTATGTGTACAAAATGACGGGCTAATTCCCTTAATATCAGACATACTCCACGCTAATGCTCCCCTTCGTTTATACAGTACCTGCAAAAGTGATTCTTTTTCTTTTGGCGTTAAGTCAGATGCAATAATAACGGGCAAATTAGTGTTCCCATTTAGATAGGCATACTCCAAAGTAGAAGGGAGATCCTTAAGCACAGGTTTAACATTATCAATTTCAGTAGCACTAGCGGAATAAACTTGTTATTTAATTATATTGCTGCTGTCATCAGATAGATGCGCCGCATCGATATTTTCGATGCGCCGTATGGCGTTACATACAATAGAGTCAGCAGCTAAATTATTATCAATAGTATTCTCATCAACTTGATCTTCTATAGCAATTGTGTTTTCTAAATTTTTAAGCAGAAAAGAATCAAGCAAATTACTTTTTAACAATTTATGAGTAAATTGATTAATCGTGTCATCAGAAACATCGATATTATAGCATTCATCGTCATCGGAATTATCTTTACTCATAGATTGTTCCATGTTAAACTCAACCTCATCTTTTCCTATGGTAAGAGTTATCTTTTTATTAAAAACATCAATTATGGCCCTAGCAGTGGCTAAAAATGGTCGTCCTAATATTATAGGAGTTCTAGAATTTTCAGGCATATCGAGGATAACAAAGTCGATAGGTAATTCAAATTTATCAACTTTTATTAATATATTTTCAGCTATTCCTAATGGGTATTGTGTGGACCTATCAGCTAGTTCTAAGCACATCCTAGTAGGTTTTGGTTCACCAAGACCTAATTTTTCATACATAGAAGAGGGCATAAGGCTTATACTAGCTCCTAGGTCGGCTAAAGCATTTTCAATATGCAAATTTTTAATTTGACAAGGAATAGTGAAACTCCCTGGATCTTTTTCTTTAGACGGAAGTTTGTTGAGCAGTGCTGCTGAGCTTCTTTCCCCCATTGTTACAGTGCAGGCTTCTTCAAGTTTAGACTTGTTTGTAAGCAAGCTCTTTAGATATTTAGCATATTTTGGCATTTGCACTAGGGCTTCCATAAATGGTATGCTTAGCTGCAGCTGCTTGAGATTCTCCAGGAACTTCTTTTGATAGGCATCTTCTTTCTCTTTCCTTACCCTATGTGGAAAAGGTAGTGTTGATCGTTTGAGTTTATCAAAAGGTTCTTCTCGGATTACAGGTTCTGGACTAATCTCTTTTGGTTGCTCTTCTTCAGATGATACAGATTCAGGGGAAATCTTGTTTGTGCCGCTATCCTCGGGTGTCTCTCCGATTTGAAAGGTTGACTTTCCGCCTCTAGTTGTAATTCCCTTCATATCGTGTTTTACCAAAAGAACCTTGTCGAGCACCGTTGACAATTGGCGCACTTCAATTGCCAATCCATTAATCATGTTGTTTTGTTCCTTTAGTAACAGCTCATGACTACCCTTGAATTCATTAATAAAGTTTCCTACTTCATGATGTTCTTTTTCATTCGTCTGAGCGATTAGTAGTGCAAACTCTTCCATAGTAAGGTTTCTTCGGGGTCTTCCGAACCAGTTTGGGAAAATATCGAACATTTTTCCTGAAAATTAAAGACAAGAAGATTTCAAAGTAAAAGCTTCCTAGTGTAAGGGTAAGTTAGAATATTTTCCGTTCGGGAATAAGAAAAAGATGCTGATATTCGCAGACGATGCGCCGTATCCAGAAAGTTGGATACGCCGTATCTTATAATCGTTAAAATTTAATCAGACTTTATTCAGAAAATAGATACGCCGCTTATAAATTTAGAATGCGCCGTATCAGTTTAAATTATCAAAAATCGATTATACTTATTAAAATTAAATGCGTCGTATTAACAAAAGTTAATGCGCCGTATTTTCATTACGTTTCAAAATACAAGATTTTTGATTCAGTAAGATGCGCCGTATCGATAAAAATCGATGCGTCGTATCTGTTTAATAATTCGAAAACTGTTTTTAATTAAAATAATAAATACGCCGTATCTGCAGAAACAGATGCGTCGTATGGCGTTATCGTTTAGAAATTTTTTTTATTAAAAACAGATACGCCGTATCTTGGGGAAAGATGCGTCGTATCGAATTTATTAAACGCGTTGTATTTTATAAAAAGTAAACGCAATACGCCGTATCTATGAAAATAGATGCGCCGTATCGTTTGAATAAGCTCAGTACAACGATAGCAGAATACAAGAAAAATACGGAAAATAAAAACAAAAATAAAAGCAAACGAAAATAAACAAAAAATAAAAGAAAACAAATAACACACAAAACAGAAAATATGCAAATAATACAATGAATGCAATTAATCTAATACACAACACGGTTAGCGGTTAAAATCTAAAAATTAAAAAGAAAAACCTAATTAAAATACTAATCAAATTAACAGATAATAACAATTCACTCCCCGGCAGCGGCGCCAAAAACTTGATGCGTGCGATGTGTCGTTGCGGTTTAGCAGTATTAATGCCTACTCAAGTTTTAAATTTATATTTAGCCGACTTATCAATAACACACACACTTAACGAGCAGTGTACCCGGTCAGTATGAATATAATGGTAAGTAGAGTGTCGATCACTAAGAGTGGAACGTATTATCTAGTTATTCTAATCAGTATTTTAATATCTTAAGTCAATTATACAACCTAATCTAACGCAAGGGGGTTCAGCCTGAGAGACTGGCACGTTTTGGTTGTAATTAAATAATAAACTAAACTAATGAGCACGAATCAGCGATAAGCACGCACGTACACAGATAAATACTTGAGACAATAAGAAGACCTGTCCTGATAATTAAGTAGCTTGTCACTTGTTTTATTGCTAGTTTTATATGAAGTGTATGTAATTAACCCTTTCTCGTTGGCTCTAATCTTATCGGCGAGTAAACCCTTAATGATTACTTATGTCTAAAAGTTATTCCTAAGTGATCAAGTTAGTAATAACCGTGGGAGCAATATGATCTTCCGTAGTCACATACGACAAGCCACTAATAGACACAGAGGTTATCAATGCACTAATAAAAGTCACTAAAGACATCAACATATAAACTTTATTTAATGGGAAAGCAGTTTTAAGGGAGTGCAACCTTTCCGTTGTCACATTACACAAGCCACCAATCCTGATGAATTAAAGTGTACTAATACAATGAAACAAAACTACTTAATGAATTAAACACATGCAGGACCTTCTTACAGCTCTTGTATCTTCGTTCGGGTGTGTCTTGTGCTGCCTATTCGACTGAATTCGGCCTTAGGTTTTCTGGTCTTCGGTCTTCTTCTCAAACTAGGGCTCTCGTAATTCGTCTAGTCTTGGGGTATTTATAGTTTCTGTTTGAGGTAAGATGCGGCGCATTGAATAAGTAGATGCGGCGCATTGACTTAACTTCACGTGGGGTCCAAGGTTATTATATTCCAGAATATTCGTACACCGCCTTGAGATGCGGCGTATCTTCATAACTGTATGCGGCGCATGTCTTCTTGTATCTTGGATCGAAACTGGTGAAATCTTGATAGTGATGCGCCGTATGTAAGAAGTATAATGCGGCGCATCTGGAGTAGAACAAGTTGGTTCTTCTTCGTTGACCAAAGTTTCATATGCAACGCATGACAGAATTGCATGCGTGCATTCTTCAAAGTCAGGCAATGGTCTTCAATCTCTTCATTTCAGCAACCTTTTCCAATCTTGATCATTTTTCTCCATTTTTAGTCCATAATAGCTAAGTTTCACCAAATGCTTGTTTTTAACTGAGAATTACAAAAGTAAACGATTAAGTATCAATTCTCATACATAATATAATAAAACAAGTCAAATAAATAGGATAAATGATGATAATAAAATGTACTTATTTGAGTTCATCAGTATAAAACAATATTTGTCCTTGGACAAGTATGTGATATACACCAATGCGTGTATATGATGCATCCAAAAAAATGCTTGACGAAAGCTCCCCTTGCTCTAGGGCGTCAAGATGAACCTACAAAATAAAAGATTAGTGCACTAGAAGCTATGTCTTAAGTCATATACGACCAATGTGTATAGACGATGCAATATGAGTGCTAGACTGATAATCCTCCTGGTTTGAGAGCGCTAAGCAACACCTATAAAAGAAAAAATAATCGATGCAAACTTCATCCTATGATGAGTATGCTATATACGATCGAGCGTATATGATGATGAACCTACAATGAAATGGTTAGTGCAATATATTTTATCTTAAAGAAAAATATTAGGTAACATATTAATAATCTAATCACAACCAACATACCAATTTTGATTGTCTAGTCAAATAAAAATATGATGCAGCATACGAATGTGATATCAATCGTGATTATCTAGTAAATCATGTTATAAATAGTGTAATCTTCTAATAAGAATTACATTTACAAGAATATCATAAGATACAATCCTACAAAACAATGCCTATGAGGAGGATATGAAGTGAAGTTAAAATGCTTAACGTGAGTGGTGTTAATATTGGTGTTGGTTTACAAGTGAATGATAACTTAATGGATGACTAAAGATTGATGTAAATAGGTTTTTCGCTAATCCATGGGGTTGATGATTAGTGAAGGAGGTGATGAAAGTTATGCAATGAATTAAGAAACTCTAATGTATAGCAAATGCTATAAGAGTATTTGAAGACTGTTACGGTTATGATATCTACCAAAGATGATGAATCGTGCCATAGTAAATGCTCAAATGAAGGAAGTGAATACAATGATCACTTTGGAATAGAGATTCCATATACTGATATGAAAATGACATCATGTGATGAGAGTGTTGGTTGGACTAATGTATTGAGAATGATGGTTCTGCTTATACTGACAATGACGTGCTTGATATGTATCAAGAATGAAAAGGATGAGATCCTATTATGGTGTTTTAGACACTGAAGATATTCTAGACAATTAAGTTGTGGGATGAAACTCCTAGATTCGTTGGTTACTAGAAGGTTGTTTGGTTTCTGAATGGTTAAAAGCTGACCAAGTACCCCACGGATTGGGCGGAACCAAGATTTTGGTTCCGTCCTTCTTATCGAAGGGTTCCGTGAGACCGAAATTGATTTGGTCATGTTTTGTCGTTTTTGATCAAACGAAGGTTCAAGCTAAGGTATATTTACTTACAACTACTGATTTGGTTTTGCTAATCCTAGTCAAAGTCTAAGAAAGTCTAAGGAGACTTAAGGCTTCTAGTTTAAGAGGTTTGTCAAACACATGATTGTGTTTTTATTTAATGAGGTATTGGTGCAGAGCTATAATGTTGAGCTAATAAGGTTTAAAACACTTTGTGATTTTGTGAACTGATTTAACTAAGTGATTTGAACCTACATGTCGGTATTTGGGAATGTAAGAAACATGAGTACATGTTCTTTAATGTGAAAAGACAATTATGTGAATGAATTTCTCTCCCCCTTAATTGGTGGACATTCAACATAATCTGTGATGCGTCAAACGAAGAATGACGATGAAACGTTTAGGAGGTTGTAGCTTAATGAAAGTGATGAGCTTAGCAATGTTTTTGTGGATGTTGGTTAGTATACAAAGAACTTCATCCTTGAAGTCACGTAGCTCTTCTCTATCAATGTGAGATGATCACATGATGAGGCATGTGGTTTTCCTTATGGGAGGTGTATTGTTTTAACTAAAGGATGATGGAGATGTAGTTAGGAAAGCGGAAGCAACAATACGATTTGAAGAGAGTTATATTGAAAGATATCCAAACACAAGTTTCAAACCGTTAAAGTTTAATCCTATTATATTTTAAACACAATATGCATGTGAAAGAATCCCATAAACATATTATTAATCTAAGCAGCAATAACGGGACAACAATTATGCAAGATAAGCATAACAAAGTGAGATGACAAGTAATTTGTTATCAACCTATAAGACAAATGTGTTAAACAAAACACCATATTCGACTGCTAGACTAAAAGTTACCACATAGCATCAAGACAAATAAGCATACTTACTCATTGATTAACCTAATGATTTATGTGATTAAAAATAAAAACGACTTCTAAATGTTTATTATACCAAAAGTACTTTAACAAATTATAGGTGCATTCATGGCAAACAAATAGTGTGACAAAGTCACAAAAGAAGTGAGATGACAAGTTCATGCAAGCAATTTTAACATTTTGGAAGCATGTATCATTTAGACTATCCTACGAAAAAGACTCAATGAATGTCAACAAAAGACACGAGCTTTCAAATATAGAAGCATCATATAAGAATGACATATCATAAGTTAACAAGTAATACATTAATCTTGCGAAGTATCATATAACGAAAGAATGAACATAATGTTCAAATCATGTTAACATGAAGCATATAATCATGCAGACAAAACCTTTTCAAGGTTTACACATTTGACAATCAATCAAATAATTGTTATGATAACATCAAGATAGCATGTAATCAATACACGTATATGTAATGCAAGTGATTTTATTAATAAGCTAAAGAAAAATCACATATACTCCTTGTTTGATTAATTATTCCTAAGACAAGATAGTTTTCCAATTACTTGGCTTAATGAGACTCAACTATTTCTATTAATATTAATGTGATGAAGATGTCATATTATACACGTAAATTTGACAAATAGATTTTAATCTTTGTGTTTGGAATCTAAGGTTGAATGATCTAAAGGGTGACATCCTTTGAGTTGAGTTTAAGTATGAGTTATGCAAGTGATCTAAGATCAAGACATGTGTGTGTGTATGGTAACGGGATATGTCATGAACGTTCTGAAGAAAGTTCTTTGGAACAAGAATCTAAATAAAGTTACCAACTTTAATAGATCTTGTGTATGCTCCAGAGATGTGGATATGCACAAGGTTTGACCAAGGTTTAATGTATGCTTGAAAGGAAATAGATACATATGGTATCTTTCAACAAGGAAGATAGTTCGTAGAACTAGTGGATGTTTGTTTTTAAGATCATTTAGCTAATAAGGTGTAATGAAATCTCTTGTAACACAACCGTTCATGTTGCAAGAATGATAGGATATATATTATCCTTTTGACAAGATGAGAGCTAAACGCATGATTTCTTAGGCATAATATTTTCCGAAACATCATGATTTTCTAAATGATGATATGAACTCAAAGGTTTAAAATGGATAGATCTATCCTGAATTTACTAGATGATGACAAGAGGAATTCACTTGAGTTTCTTATGTATACTTCTCAAGAGTCATTGTTACTTGGGGTGCATGAGATTGACTTCACATTTTAACATATGTTGTTATAATATTGATTTGAGATTTAAAGAGACATATGCAGAAGCTTGGTGAAAGATATTACCAATATTTTGATTACTTGTGAAAGTGGTACTACTTGAACCTAGTGGAAATTGATAAACAATGAATGTGAGCATCATGCTCATCTGAAGGTTCTAATCCTATAGGTGATAAAGTATGGTTGAGTTGATTCAATGTACATTTGATTTGGTATGAGTGTTGGACAAAGGGATTTTTGAGCAATGCACTCAATGGTATGGATTATGGTGTTGTAGGGGTTTGTTGTGCTATGGGAGTACTTAGGTTTCATGGATGTTGAAGATGACAAGTATAGATACTGATTCTTGTGGTTCACTAGTGGATGAAGTGTTTAGTTATGTTTGTGAAACTTAGGGGTTGAATGTGACGGGATGAAGAAAAAATGTTCTAGTTATGGTAGGATAAGTGTTTTAACATACGTTGTTAAAATACTTGGGAGTTAATTGTTTCGGATATGAATTTTAATGACTACAATCGTAAGTCAGATATACTTGAATATTTCGGACGAAATACTTAAGTTATCAATCCTACTTTGAGAGAAGGATGACAAGACTTGATAATTACATCTATAACCTAAGTGTGAGTTATGACTCGATGTAAATTTTCTTGAAGGATGACATGTTAACCAAGTGAGGCAACATTCGTGAATACAAGATAATATCAGTCGTGAGTCGGGTTTGTAATTTGTGATATATTTGCAAATAGTGAGTCTAGATTAGTTCGGAAGTTGTCAATTTATAGATCAAGCTAGTGAATGAGTAAAGGACGGTTGAATACAGTGAATGTGGGTAATGATCACAAATACTCAGTGGTTTACCGAAAAGGTACCTTGGAGCACTTTCATGAAATTTGAAACTGCGATTAGATATGATTATCCTATTTGGTGTTTGGTGAGATGTCCTAATCCTTATATGAGTGAACATCAGTGATAAGAATCCTAAGAACTAAAATCAATAATCTAAGGATTGTGATTAGTCGGGAATTTTGAAAAAGTTGTAGTTGAGACTGACGGATCCAATCGACAACAAGTGCGGATCCAATTTTAGGGATCCGCAGAATCCGTTGGTTCAGGTATGGCGGAGCCAAAGGTAACACATGGCGGATCCAATTTTTGGGATCTGCCAGATCCGTCGTCCAGAAGTACTAAAACTTAACAGAGAGTTATGCATATTTCACGTTTTTCGACCCACTACTAGAAAAAAGGCCTTTAATGACGCGCATTGCGTGTCATAAAAGGGGTCAGATGACGCGCATTTTGGCGTCATTGATCGACCCGTCATAAAGCTTTATGACACGCATTTCGCGCGTCATGCATTTATGACACGCTTTTATGACCCCTTTTTTGCGTGTCATGGTTCAAATTTTTTTTAAAAAAAATAATTTTTTATAAAATTAATAATATCCCCACATTAAATAACAGATAATCTCATAATACAAATAAATACACAAATAGCAAAAAAGCGCATTTCATATATATCAAAACAATGCGTTTCATACAACTACAAGTTATTTTCAAATTCTAAAATTGTAGAAACATATATGGGTGATATACAGGTAAATGTGTAGAACATATATAGCTACATAGAATGTATTTGCTATTTGGCATCAAGGAGAAGCAGCCAACCTTCTTCAAGTAAGATGAAACTTCCTTAACAATTTCATCAGATCTAGCCTTGGAGTACTTCGGAGTGGTTGCATCCATCTATAAAAAATAAAATGGCAAATCATCATTTTATGCAAGAATAGCAGTAGACTTTAACTAATTTAATAAGCAGTTTCGACTAAGCATTCCAAATGCAGAACTTTGTAATCAGCGTATAGCTTAACTTGAGGTAAACACAGACTAATGATGAAGCTCTAATCTACACCAAGTAGTAATCAAATTCGACAAAAATATCCAACGAACAATCACAAACGCCGGCCCATATGAATTCAAAACCCCCAAACTGAGTCTCTTAAACCCACTTCAAATCATACACATAGAAACACAACTGCAAACCTGCTGTAAAACCGATTACATGTTGCAAAAGTATGTATTCTAGTGTTGTTTGAGGATTGTTTTGGATCTTCATTTCACTTTTCTAATACACTTTTGACCCGAATATTAATTTAAAATGGTAGACTTCTTACCTCTCTCCTTGGAAGACCAGCAAGGGTGAGCTTGACAGTGTTTTGTTGGCCTTCTTTTGCCGAAAGCGCATGAGCCGTTCTGTCAAGGGGGTGATGATATTTACATCTCTCCCCAAACATGCATGCCCCAGTTTTCATATAATACTACAACAGCAAATAAAATAAGCAAATATTAAATGAATAAAAAAACAGGAACAAGCAGATCGAACAGCTCGTTTTGAGATAGAATAATAAATTATACAAAATATTAAATACTCACATCACATTCCAATTGACCAGGTCGTTGAGGGTAGATAGATGTGCCCAAACCAAGCTGCAACAAACAAGAGAGAAACTATTCGATCAGCAAAAAAGCTCAATCTAAAACACCAAAGCTTAAGGGGGTGTGTAACTTAGTTATTTAGAAGCTAAATGGATTATTCCAATTGCAAAACATTATAGGCCCAAAAAAGGAGCTTATTTGTGAATAGTTTTCAACTAGATTATAATCTCCTTCATGACCTACCATATCTCTCTGGATGATTATAGCGACAAGTGGCGCTATACTTGCAACTGAATAATAAAAAGCAAACACACTTGAATTAGTAAAATTTATACTGATCACTATATCGTTATTGTTTCTATTTAAAAGGTGTTGGGAGAGACATATACAGTATAAACTAGTCTTATGTACTAACCTGCCAGTTTTCAGGTAGAACGGACAGTCTACTTCTCCCTATAGAATGTAAACAATGGGTGATTGTAACAAGTGTAATAAACTAGCCAATGCATCAATCAAAGGTATGCAAATGTATTACCGGTCTAATAGGAAGGCCTTTTGAGTTATGCAACAATGCAGGAGTAAAAGGGGGGTTTGAAGGTGCCAAACTTCCGGCTGTGCCACCTGTAATTCCTTCAATCTGCGCAACATTAGTGTTTCCCACACCACCATTTGCTACTGAGATATCCTTTGGATGATGGAATTTGCAGGTCGAACCATATTTACACACGCCAGTCTTCATATAAAACTGCTTGCATACTGACATGTTATGAAGATCCATCATTTCTGGGAATAAGTAGCCCATTTACCTCAACAATTTGCACAAGACACTCACGCTCTCCGTGTCAAAACCATTAACCTCAACAATTTGCACTAAAATGATTGAAACAATAAGTAGCCCATTTAACATCCAAAACTAACATAATATCTAATCATCTAAACACACCTTTTTACATAAACAATGACCAAAATCTACACCTGATATGCAAATTCTATACTAAAAATCAACAATTCTCAAAAAATAAACAGAGACCACAAGTCAACGATGCATGAATCACATACAAGATCCACAAATAACAAAATAACATCAACCTCAGTGAATTATCCAAAACCATTCAAAGATTAATTCCATATTTTCTATACTTATTGTTTTTTAACATTATCATACTAGATCCACTTTGTTAAGAGTAGATATCCGAACCTGCTACTTATTCCAGTGAGACATCAGTGCCGGCAGCAACCTTCCAGTGATACGGTTACGGCGGCAACAACTTTCCAGCGAGATAGTGGAGGCGGAGAGGCGGTTGTAACAAAAAAACACAATTTTTTTTCAAAAATACTCAGATCTACAAATAAGATGTACAAATCTATTAATAAAAAAACTTGAAAACTTGATTAACAGTCATAGTCATAGATCTATTATATAACTAAAAACATTATCTCAAAACTTTCATAAACCTTTTTGGTGGGCGTATGTCTCGGTGATCGTGTTCTGTGGTTGTTGAGATCTCTGGTGTGGTAAGGTCCGGTGATGGTGAGGTTGGGTGGTTGTGAGGTCCGGTTGTGTTGAGATTGAGTGGTAGTGAGATCCGGTGGGGAGGGAGTTTTGGTGGTGGTGATGGTTGTTATATGAGTGAGAGTGTGTAGTCTTTGTGTGTGTGTTATTTGGCAGGGAGAAGAGAGAAATAGAATGGGGTGTGGGTAAGTCCTTATAAAAAAATTGAGATATGACATGAATTTTATGACCCTAAAAATTGCGTGTCATCTAGCTTTAGATTTTATAAGTTATGACAGTTTTTTTATGACCCTCATTTTTGCTTGTCATTATTGATGCGTGTGTCATAAATTAGGTGTCATTAAAGGCTATTTTTCTAGTAGTGACCAAAACCCGAAAATACACCTAGAACATATCTATTATCTAATATGTATTGCAAAAATATCAAATATGCATATTCTACCACACATATACCATAGATTAATCCGTTCATCATAACTTACCTTAAATAGAGTTAAGCCAAACGGGAGCTTAAACATGGAAACTTGATAACATCAAAGTGTTATCGTCCTGCATGACATGGTTAGTACACATAAAGGTTTAACAATAAGATAATATCCTAAAGGCATAACAATTCAACACATCACTGTTTCAAATTGTTAGTACCAAACACTCTTTTTCAAAGATACTACATGTTTATGCATTTTAAAGCTTGAACTATTTTGTGCAAGACGATACTTTTAAACTAGCTACACTTAGTTCACATTTCAAAGTAAGTTATGTAAGGTTTTCACATAACATCATCAAGCAAGAATATCTAAATCTAAAAGTGAAACAAACACAGATTATCAACTTATTGCACAATATCTAGCAAATGTCCTACTATGCATAAAACAAGCAATTGATAAACAAGCGAGTAAGTATCATGGCAAGACAGTTATGTATTACAAATAAACAAGTACAATCACAACTATCAACAAGCAAACAACATATACAAAAATAACTAGAACAAGTAGTCACATAGCATAGTATAAAAGAAAGTATACTTTTTATCACTGTGCGTTTAATTATGACGATGTATGCCAAGCTTGATTTGTTTCTTTTATATTACCAAATTATTTAGTTTCAAAAGAAATCATATCAATGTTCAAAGAATACCAACTTACATTGCCCGACTCAAAAGATTAACTTACTGTGTCAAAGTGATGCTCAATATTTTGGACAGGTTGTACCTTTTTATTTGTTTTACCTATTTCAAATTAGATTCAGGTCCTAAGAGTATTTTTAAATGAAAGTAGATGATGCATGGTTTTGCAACCTTACAACAGGTTTTACCTCTCGAGGGATCTCAAGAGGCTTACAACCCCACCAGGCAGTGTACCTGACCGATGTAGTATAGTGTAGTGGTAAGTACGGGGGATTGATCGTTCTCCACAGGGAATAGTGTCGTTAGGATTGAAAAACTACTCTAATTAGGTCTAAGGGTGAGAGAAGATTCTTTTTTGTATTTTTATATTTTTTTATGAAAGCAAGTAAAATCTCGGGTTTGAAGGAGTGGGCGGAATTAGTTGCTAGTCAACTAACCCAAATAACTACAAATGCAAATAAAATAAAATAACTGAAAATGAAAAAGGGTTGTGAAACTTATGTGGAGAGAAATGTGTTTACTTAGATTTCCTTACTCCCTAACTATCTTTTACCGGTTGATTAGTGTGTATTAATTGCGTGGATGACGGGTGTATTCCTTAATACCAATCGTGGGGTGGCGTACGTACTTCCCCAACTCATGAGCTCCTACTTCACTCCTATGTCGAGCCGGCTAGGAAGCTCCTAACATGGGATCACTAGAATTCGCTCATGCATTAAATACAACCATAAAAACCTTAGTACGCATTGGTTCATGTTTCTTAAGACGTTCAAGCAAGTTACCGTATAGGAAGTTAGCCAGTTTTCTTAAGCCTAACATCGATAAACAATCATCCAATACAATTAATAACACACTAATAACCAATAATCAATAGCTAGGTTTCATTAGATCTAAGCAAACACAAGATAAATCTAGCCTAGCATGTTAATCAAAAGACAAGAACAAGATATAATCAAACAACACATAGACATATTGATTGATTAAATGAACACTTATCTTCAATTAAACATGGGAGATCCAAGGGTATGAAAACCCTTAAAAATGGCAGAAATTCGTCTTAGGGTTTCTCCTCACAAAGTTGCACACTAATGACAAAAAATTGCAAAACTATATATAGAGTTTATGGGCTGACGGCGTCACGTTATAGATCTTGACGCCGTCACCTCGCCGTGTCTAGGGTTCCCGGATGGCCTTCCTGACGCCGTCCCTCTTTAGACCTCCAAAATCCGCTCTGGCTTATCAAAGCTTGACGCCGTCAGAAATGAGCTTGATGCCGTCCCTCTTTAGCTTAAACCGTGACGACCTTGATCACTTCAAAGGGTGACGCCATCAGACTTTCCATTGTAAAATTCTCTGGCTTATCATGAGTAATTTTCATATCCACCTTTTTTGCCAAACCGTGACGCCGTCTGGAACAATACCTGACGCCGTCAAAGGTACTTTCCAGCATAATTTTGAGACTTTGTCGTTTTCTTCACTTTTATGCTCCAAAAACGTCCAAAATGCTTTCTTTTCCAGATTTCTTCTCCAAAGTACCTAAAATGACAAAAGGAACGATTTAGGGCAATATTTGATCAAATAAATACGATTTAGGGCTTAAATGACCCCCTAAAAGCGGTACACTTTTCGCTTCATCAAATACCCTTACACTTGAGATTTGCTTGTCCTCAAGCAAATGCGCTTTTATTCTAATCAAAATACAAGTTAGGGGTCATTTAATGCTAATATAAAAGTAATTACAACAATTAGTCGTTCCACTTTAACCATAATAAGCACGGAGATTACAAACTAGCACCTCACAAGTAGTGTTTAGATACTCACATCTCTCAGGTGTCATCAAAATAAATCTCATAAATGAAAACGGATAATATCTCTCACTACCTGTCATAGCAAATAGATTACCATAGGCTTGGGAAAGGATCGAAAACCTTCTCCACTAGGCGTAAGCACCTAAGATAAACTATCAAAGAGGGCTTTTACATGGGTTATAACATGAGGTGTAGGGATATGATAAACACGGTTTTGTTGGATAAGGGATATTTTACTGGTGGCGAGTTAAAGATCTTGATCGATTACAAGTACAATATGGCGTTGCTAAGCCAAGACTAGACTCGACTTAAGCTAAAAACAAAATAACAAAAACATAAAATAAACATGAAATGAAATGGGATGGTAGTCCGTATGTTTTTTCTATTTTTCTTTTTCTCATTTTTTTTGTATTTTTCTTGATTTTTTTTTCGATTTTTTTTTTCATACACTCTTGCCCTACCATCCTAAATAATACATCATAGGGGCGTTGCATTCCCCTCACACTTGAACTTTTACATAACTTTACAAATAACTATTCTAATGACTCGAATTAAGATAATTGAAAAACTTGGAGTACTTTTAAAATATTTAGCACATATGGGGGTAATAAACGATGTTCTTCCCCATTACTCCATTACACTAGTACTTTACCCATGAGTCCCAATCGTCCCAAAACAATATGTACAAAGATATGACTCGACTTAGCAACCATGTAATCAATTAGATAATTAACTTGGGTTTTAAACAAATGTTGTCACAATAATGCACTAAAAATGAGTGCATACAAGGTAGGCTAAGGCGATTTGGGTGTACATTTAAGTGGGGTGTAACAAATTCTTCCTTTAAGTAAAATGCTTAAAGGTCGAAACGAAAAGATAGGCTCTGAGGGGTGTACTAGGGGTATCGTGTACTAAAAATGAGTACAACGCAAAGGGTGTGGGAGAATTACTTGACCAATGTAGCCAATGTAATTATAACAAAAACACAGGTGTAAAACAATGGGTTAATCCTAATGCCTCTTATCATGTAGTAAATCTAACTACACGAATGTAGTCTCACTTGTGGCCTCGGAATGGTCCTAACGCAAGTTCTAGAATCTAAGTGCTACCGGTACACACATCATAGCATAAATGCTTTTCCTACCAATTCTAGGGGCGAACCTCACATATTTGGGGGTGGAAAATTTTTTTAGTGGTACGGTTTTGTGCTAGTCATATAACTCCTATCCATGAGACGCTCATTAAGACCAAAGTTTCACTCCTAAATGTTGTAAAAAATTTTAAATTTGGCACTAAAATTGCCCTAACAAGTATTTATCTCAGTTTTATTACACATCTACCATCAAACAAACAAAAATCAAGTGCAATTGTATTCTCTAAGGTATCATCATTTACCCTCCCCTTACACTTAAGCTGAACATTGTCCCCAATGTTCATTCAAAGGATGTAAAAGTAAATAAGGTAAAAGAATGAAAACAAATACTCCCCTGATTCGTTCGATGTGGATAATCCGGTAACATGTTTAAATCCTCCTCCAAGAAAATGAACGTTGAAAGCTTCCCTTCCGAAATATAAATCATCTTCTTGTCCAATATAACCTGTTAAACCTGAGAAAACAAACACAAAAAACCCAAAGCATCAACCTGAACAAAGAAAACTCACAACTAGATGTAATTCCAGACTTAGAAATAAAAACAAAACGATTAAAGATATAATGCTTGTAGAATGAATATTTGCAGATTTCCTGGAGTTTATAAAACTAAAGATTTAACAAAAACTTTATGACTACGGTAGAAAAACAAAACTTGCAAAATTTCCATAATTTTACACTTGACGCCGTCAGGTGTTAACCTTGACGCCGTCAGAAGTGACCTGCAACAATTTTATGGTTAGTTTCCGGAAAATTTCTGGAAAAACTTATGCCTCACTTCCTGGAAATCCTGCAAAATATTCATTATGACTCGATACAAGCATTTGACTCTAACAATTACTAGTATGCATGCTCATTTAATATTGTTGTGATTCATGTTCAATCTTGTTCTTGTAAACAAATTTGGATTCCCTTGCACTTATCTTTTGCAAAATACCTTTATATGTAGTTAAGACGAAGTTAAAAACAAAATAAAGCATTTTCACAATTTACTTTGAAACATGAGCACAAACAATAACAATTAAACTTGCATACGGAAACAAATGAAATCAAACAAACGAACAAACAAACAAACAAACAAACAAATAAAGCTTGGGTTGCCTCCCAAGAAGCGCTTGTTTTTGTTCGAGTCACGAGCCTGACTCTACCCTTATTTAACGAAAATAGGGGAGGTTTTCCCTACACTTAGGATTAAGTGCGGGTGGAAGTAGCGATACAAACCATTAGGGTGGAAATATGCCACGTGAGGTGAAGGGGGTGAGTGAATGGCTTCCTTCATCCTAAAACTACCCGGATAATATTGGTTTATGAGTGGGTCGGTTCCTTTTTTGTCTCCTAGATGTAAATCTAAGGATGAAAAGTTGTGTAAAGGTTGAGGTTCCGGCTCATCAACACTAGGAAATTCCCTAGAACTAAGAGTAAGGTCATCACTAAAAGTGTTCAAACCTATATCCTCTAGTTGTGCTTGGTCCAAGGGTTCTACCTCCATCGGGATTCCTAAAGTCTCTTCTACTTCTTTCGGGTAAGTCACGGGCAGTGTGGGTGCCTCAAATGATGGTTGAGTATTTTGTGGGCTTATGGTGTTTACCTCATCATTCCATGTGTCAAGATCACATATATCCCCATCAATTGTTTTCTTAGGTAGTGATGATAACAAACCTAGCGCTTCATCCAACTTATGGTTTATTGCTTCGGCTCTATCCACAATTCCTTGGCAAACTAGGTCGCTTTTCCTATTGGCCTCACTAAGATGAGATCCTAAACATGGAGGTTGTTCATAAGAATCTATCCTAGGTGAAGGCTCATATGATTCATAGGTGTCTCTAAATGAGGTATTTCGAACTCCTTGGTGTTCTAGCCACTCAACCATATCTTGCAATCTTAGAAGTCTAAGTGAAAAGTCCATTTGAAGCAAATTACAAACAAAATCACAAAGAAAAGATAGACTACGAGAAAGCTACAAAATAAAAAGAAAAAATCTCACTTGATAGGAATCTTGTGAGTAGACCTAATAAAAATAAAATTTCAACTTAAGCAATAACTACTCCCCGGGCTGCGGCGCCAAAAACTTGATGCGTGGTTTTGCAACCTTACAACAGGTTTTACCTCTCGAGGGATCTCAAGAGGCTTACAACCCCACCAGGCAGTGTACCTGACCGATGTAGTATAGTGTAGTGGTAAGTACGGGGGATTGATCGTTCTCCACAGGGAATAGTGTCGTTAGGATTGAAAAACTACTCTAATTAGGTCTAAGGGTGAGAGAAGATTCTTTTTTGTATTTTTATATTTTTTTATGAAAGCAAGTAAAATCTCGGGTTTGAAGGAGTGGGCGGAATTAGTTGCTAGTCAACTAACCCAAATAACTACAAATGCAAATAAAATAAAATAACTGAAAATGAAAAAGGGTTGTGAAACTTATGTGGAGAGAAATGTGTTTACTTAGATTTCCTTACTCCCTAACTATCTTTTACCGGTTGATTAGTGTGTATTAATTGCGTGGATGACGGGTGTATTCCTTAATACCAATCGTGGGGTGGCGTGCGTACTTCCCCAACTCTATGAGCTCCTACTTCACTCCTATGTCGAGCCGGCTAGGAAGCTCCTAACATGGGATCACTAGAATTCGCTCATGCATTAAATACAACCATAAAAACCTTAGTACGCATTGGTTCATGTTTCTTAAGACGTTCAAGCAAGTTACCGTATAGGAAGTTAGCCAGTTTTCTTAAGCCTAACATCGATAAACAATCATCCAATACAATTAATAACACACTAATAACCAATAATCAATAGCTAGGTTTCATTAGATCTAAGCAAACACAAGATAAATCTAGCCTAGCATGTTAATCAAAAGACAAGAACAAGATATAATCAAACAACACATAGACATATTGATTGATTAAATGAACACTTATCTTCAATTAAACATGGGAGATCCAAGGGTATGAAAACCCTTAAAAATGGCAGAAATTCGTCTTAGGGTTTCTCCTCACAAAGTTGCACACTAATGACAAAAAATTGCAAAACTATATATAGAGTTTATGGGCTGACGGCGTCACGTTATAGATCTTGACGCCGTCACCTCGCCGTGTCTAGGGTTCCCGGATGGCCTTCCTGACGCCGTCCCTCTTTAGACCTCCAAAATCTGCTCTGGCTTATCAAAGCTTGACGCCGTCAGAAATGAGCTTGACGCCGTCCCTCTTTAGCTTAAACCGTGACGACCTTGATCACTTCAAAGGATGACGCCGTCAGACTTTTCATTGTAAAATTCTCTGGCTTATCATGAGTAATTTTCATATCCACCTTTTTTGCCAAACCGTGACGCCGTTTGGAACAATACCTGACGCCGTCAAAGGTACTTTCCAGCATAATTTTGAGACTTTGTCGTTTTCTTCACTTTTATGCTCCAAAAACGTCCAAAATGCTTCCTTTTCCAGATTTCTTCTCCAAAGTACCTAAAATGACAAAAGGAACGATTTAGGGCAATATTTGATCAAATAAATACGATTTAGGGCTTAAATGACCCCCTAAAAGCGGTACACTTTTCGCTTCATCAGTAGACTTAATTCCCTTCAAAATGATAGGTGGCACGACTTATACGGACTTACGGTTAATTAGTTATGATTTTTTGAAGTTTGACAAAAAAAACTGCATACTGTTCAGACGGATCCGACGGATCCTTTTTGAGGGATCCGTCCATTGTGTCATTTGGATCCGCCGAGACCTGTGACAGATTCTCCTAAACTCGTATTTTGACATAGCGAAAGTGTGTGGGACTTGCTAGACTTAATCTTAAGCATATATTACAAATATTTAACAGCATTTCTACCTATGTGACTTATCTAAATATTACGGAGGTGATTTTTCAACTAAATCAATGGTAATTCCAAACACTCCCTTAAAACCCGAGTTTTTCATGAATTAGCTTTACGCCCATAATCTCTCATAATCTGCGTCACCAAACACAGCCTAAGTGTGAATAACAGATTTACAAAGTTTATAAAGAATGAGAAAATACAAAATATACCCTACACTATAAAAAATATACAAACTAGTCCTTATACTTCTTTACACTCCCCCTTAAGTTGTGAGTGGGATGGGACAGAAACTCCCAACTTGGACAATAGTTTGTGATGCTGCTCTACTGATACAACCTTTGTGAACACATCAGCAGGTTGAGATTTGGTATTAACATAGGTAGGTGTGAAAAACGTAGAGGGGAGGGGGGGGGTGAATACGTTTACCGTTTTAAAACTTAAAACTTGTTGTATCAAATTTCCAATTTGGCTTGTTCTAATATGAAAGATGTTTGTTGTAGTTTATGACTACCAAGTTGTCACACAAGTATTATCAAATAATCACAACACAAGCAATCACATAATGCAAATATAAAAGTAAAGAGATAAGTAAAAGAAAGCGCAAACCGAACACGATGATTTATAGTGGTTCGGTCACGGAGCTCCTCTCCGCCCTACTCCACTCCCCGAGTACCCAACTCGAGAGTTACTTCACTAGATCAACAAGCTCCCTTTCTTAGGCGGAGAAAACCTTTACACGTTGCTTACTTCCTTTTCCGGTACTAAGCTAAACACCGGGTTCTTTACAAGGGTACAACCACTCCCATCGTCGCTTACTTCTTTTTCCGGTACTAAGCTAAACACCGGGTTCTTTACAAGGGTACAACCACTCCCGACACTCTTTGTATTTTAAGGACTAAAATACTAACCTCACTCTACTGATCTAAATGATACAATGATGGTTACAACAATGATCCATGACATAAGTGTATCATGGATATGAATGCCTACTCTATATGAACTTCCATTGATCGGAAGCCTTCAATGGATGAAGATCACAAGCTCCCTAAACTTGTTGTGATGGATCTTCATGTATGCAAGTGAGATCTTCTTGGTGGATCAAGAAGTATGCTATGGATGATGTCTCATGATCTTGAGCTTGCTTCACAGGATCATTAACAATGTATGCTTACAACATAATGAAAGTTAGTAACATTATGATCATTATGGAATGAGTGATTAATCTATGAATCTACATGTTTAGCTACTGATCTAAGTGTGTGAAATGAGTGAGGGAATGTGTGTTCTAAGTTAGATGTCCTTTGGGCAAAACTAAGGACCACTATTTATAGGAAAACATGGCATGAAACTATGGGCAAAACTATGGACATGTTTTCTAATGGCATGAAACAATGGGCAAAAATATGGACATGTTTTCTAATGAAACTATGGGCAAAACTATGGACATGTTTTCTAATGGCATGAGACTATGGGCAAACAATGGGCTGGTATGTATAGCCAACAATATTTTTGCCCGGCGGATCCGGCGGATCCCATAAAAGGGATCCGTCTTTGTTGATGTTTGGTTCCGCCAAAATGACAGCTAAGTTAATTTGGAAATCTTTCCAAATCTAGTACAATCTATCCATATCTTTGTCAAGTCATTTCATGACCTTTTAAAGTCAACTTAGTTGCTTAAATATCTATACAAAATATTACCTAAATCTTTCCAAAATATTCTAATGATGTATGCAATGATGTCATCCTAATATTTAACTAATAAAATTTCCATTTTAAGAAATAAACATGTAAACTTGTATATGTTGTTCTTCCTAGTAAACTTGTAATGTGTAACATGTATCCTAGTGATCATGTAACATGTAAAATGAGGTTCTAAGTAGAATGATTAGCCTTTTTAAAATACTTAATTACCTAACCGTATTTTAAACATTCTAAATGGTTTGTTAAGGTTTGATCATAATGCCACATAACAAACATGTACGAACCTGTGTTGTATCATACGAAGACTTGAGAAGTCGAGAGGTGTTGAATGTATGTTGAGACCATAAAATATTACAAGTAACTTGTACATTTTACGCTATGTATCAAGTTACATGTTTGTCATCATTCAAAACAAACAAGATTGCTTGCACTAGCAATCTCCCCAACGAGACTGCTTGCACTAACAGTAGGGTTGATCTTTCTAGCTTTCAATTGATCTCTAACATAGTTGCAATCAACTTCAATGTGCTTTGTTCTAGCATGGAACACTAGATTTGAAGCAATGTACAGTGCTGCTTGGTTGTCACAGTATAAATCCATAGGTTCTAAGTACTTGATTCCAAGCTCTTTTAACAGACTCACAAGCCAAGTAACTTCACAACATGTCAAAGCCATAGATCTATACTCTGCCTCAGCAGATGATCTAGAGACTACAGCTTGTTTCTTGGACTTCCATGACAGTGGTGAGTTACCTAAGAGTATACAGTATCTAGTGGTTGATCTTCTTGTCATAGGGAAACTTGCCCAGTCAGAGTCACAATAAGCCCTTAATTCAACTGCTGAGTCATTTTCTAACAAAATGCCTTGACTTGGTGAGTTAAGCAAATATCTAAGAAGATGCTTAACTGCCTGCATGTGAACTGAGATAGGAGACTGCATAAACTGGCTCAACAGCTAAACTGTATAGCATATGTCTGGTCTTGTGACTGTAAGATAGACAAGCTTACCAATATACCTTCTATACACTTCTGGGTCCTGCAAAGGTGTGCCTACATCAGCCTGCAACTTGAGATTAGGATCCATTGACAGCTTATATGGCTTATTGTTGAGAACTCCCCTTTCCTTTAGCAGTTCTCTAGTATACTTATGTTGAGATATGAATATCCCTTTAGTAGATTTACTCACTTCCAAACCCAAGAAATAGCTTACATCTCCCAAATCCTTCATATGGAAAGTAGAACTGAGCTGAGCTTTAAGACTGCTAATCTGTGAATCATCATGACGCAGTTGACATTAACCTATGCAATACTAAGTCCTGGAGTAACATAGTTATTGGTAATGATTGGGATCGAGTGGGACCGAAAAAAAATGTGAAATGCAATCAGTGGGCACGCCTTAATTCAGGTGGTCTGACTTGGTGACCACTGGTTAGTAAATTGACCATAACTTTATGCTCAGGACTCGGATTGATGTGATTTCGAATGTTCTGGAAACTAGACAAAATTCCCTACACATTGGGTCATTCACAATTCGTGGTCTCTGGAAGAAGTTAGTCAAACAAGAGCATCTTTTGGACTGCCTGCTTGCTGTCATTTACTACTAGCAAATGATCATTTTCTTTCTTTAATAAAGTTGGGTATTTCAATAATAATTATAGAATGGGTAGATGAATAAGTAGTTCTAATCAATGCTTTTGTGCCTATATGAGAGGCCAAGAATTTCATTGTATGGCAGATGGTAAACAAATAATTTAAACAATGAGTGTTTGCCATTTGTGAGTTGAATTTTATTCCTCCAAGTGTGTGTGTTATGTGTTGTGTTTGCTAACTCCTTGTACTCATCTCTGTCGATCGGTGTCACATCATTACCAATAATCAACAAGTCATCTACATACACTAGCACAACTGTAAAACTAGTCCCTTCTTTCTTTACAAACAAAGAGTAATTTGTCTTGGATTGTGTGTAACCAAAGCTCATCAAGGCTGTTGACAATTTAGAAAACCATTGTCTAGTGCCCGCTTTAAGCCATAAAGTGACTTTTTCAGCTTGCAGACCAAGTTAGGATCCAAAACAGACTCACTTGTGACACCTTTTCCTGGACCAGCATATCCCAATGGCAATTTCATGTAAACCTCTTCAAATAAGTCTCCATGTAGGAATGCATTAGACACATCCATTTTACAAGTATGCCACCCTTTCATAGCAGCAACTGCAAGTAAAGACCTTACTGTCACCATTTTTGCCACTGGTTCAAAAGTTTCTTGATAGTCCACACCATACTTTTGCCTATTACCTTGAACTACTAGCCTTGCTTTCTTTTTATCTTCTGTTTCATCAGCCTTGAACTTAGTTTTAAACAACCAATGAGCACCAATAGCCTTTTTACCAACAGGCAACTCAGTCACTTCCCATGTCCCATTTTCTTCTAAGGCTTGCAACTCAGAATTCATAGCCTTACACCACTTTGGATCTTTAACTGCTTCCTTGAAATTCACAGGGTCCTTTTGAGCTATCAAAGCAGTCACAAATGCTTGAAAGTCAATCACAAGGGGTGTTTGGGATACTTGATTAGCTTTGGGTGTATGGGTTAAAACAAAATCTTTCAGTTTTGTTGATATAGTAGTTGTTCTTGTTGACTTTCTAGTTGGTATTAAAGTTTGACTTGGTACGTAAGTGGTGGTGTTTGGTTGTGAAGCAGACTGTTTAGGGAGTGTTTGGGACTGTGTTGATGGAACAGTTGGCACATTAGTAGGCATAGATGAAGTTTGTACAGGTGTTTGTACATTAACATCAAACTCATATGTGGAGTTAAAAGGCTGAAATTGACATGGTAAGTTAGTTGGCAAAGGATTTAGAAACTATGTGATACTTTTAGCTGCATAAAGGAAAATATTCTCATGAAATACAACATCTCTTGAGACAAAAGTAGTTTGAGTGAGCAGATTATAGAACTTGTAGCCTTTTTGATTTGAAGGATAGCCCAAGAAAACACAGAGCACTCCTCTTGGATCAAATTTATCAGCTGCTCTTGAAGGATTATTGACCATAGGAAAACATCCAAACACCCTTAATTGATCATACACAGGCTTTTTCTTAAGAAGAACTTCATAGGGTGTCTTGTTGTCTAGTACTGAAGAGGGAATTCTGTTAATTAAGTAAGTTGTTGTGGTAACACAATCACCCTAAAACTTGAGAGGTAACTTAGCATGAAATCTAATTGCCCTTGCAGTCTCTAGTATGTGCCTATGCTTTCTTTCCACTCTTCCATTTTGATGTGGTCTATCCACACAAGAGGTTTGATGCACTATCCCTTTACTTTGCAAATAAGGACCACATTGACCTTTAAGAAACTCCAAAGCATTATCAGACCTGACTGTCTTGACTTGCTTTTCAAATTGAGTTAACACAAAACTTATAAAGGCTTTTAGGACTGCAAAAGCATCTGATTTTTGTTCAAGCAGGTAAATCCAAGTAACTCTACTACAGTCATCAACAATAGTGAGAAAGTACCTAAACTTACCATTTGTTGGAACCTTATATGGACCCCATATTCAATGTGAATAAGCTCAAAAATCTCAGCTCTATGAGACTCACTTACTGAATAAGGTAACTTAGTGAATTTTGCCATGGGATAGGACAAACATTTTTCCATATGAGACTTAGAAACTGAATTAGGCAAATCATTCATGTATTGCAGCTTTGAATCAGATACATGCCTTAGTCTATGATGCCACAACTCATAGCTTTTATTCAACATATTCACACTACTAGAAGCAGAAAATGAAAACTTCTGTACAGTACTCATTGCCAAAATTGAGAACACACTATCAACCTTATAAGCAGGCACATTCACTAGATGATACAAACCTGACTTCTTCTTACCCAAGCCTGTCACCTTCTTGGTTGTCAAGTCCTCGACAACAAAGAACTGTGGGTAAAATGAAACAACACATTGACTATCTTCAGTCAATTTTGGCACAGATAAGAGATTGAATTTGAAAGATGACACTACTAACACATCATTCAATAGTAAACCATTATTCAATTTTACTTTACCTACATGTGAAATCACTGAAGTATCCCCATTTGGCAGTCTGATTTGAGGCTTAATTTTCAGTGAATATGGGTCAAATATACTTTCCTCTACTGGTGTCATATGATTAGAAGCATCAATATCATAAATTCAGTCTTCTAAATGTTCTAACATATCTAATTGACTGTTAAAACAAGCAATACCTGCTGCAAACTGATGATCAAGATCATCCTCAGCAGAATTGAAACCCTTCATTTACTGCACACTTTTCAACAAATGCTCAAACTGTTGAGGAGCAAAACTGATATTACTACTTTCCACATGGGCTGTAGTCCTTGTCATGCCCTGATTACCCTGATTCTTGGTCTGAGAGTTACCAGATTTGAACTGTTGCTTTTGTTGTGGAGGTTTGTACTTAGCATGCCACGTAGGATAGCCCACCTTCTGCCAGCACTTCTCAGGTGGATGCCACTTAAAACCACAGATACCACACTTGTCTTTTGCACTTCCCTTGCCATACAATGTTGTTACTTCAACACCAGATGTCCCCCCAAACAACATTCTTTGAGATTCTTCCTGTTGCAACAATGAACATGCATTTTCCACATTTGGAAAAGGAGTGATCATCAAGATTTGGCTTATCTGATGACTATAATGATCATCAAATCCATTCAGAAACTGAAAGAGCCTTTGTTCCTCCTTTTGCTTATTCAAAGCAGCCAAGAACACATAGATTTCATTGGTAATTTCACTAATCACAGGCAAAACATTCAAGTTATCCAACTCTTCCCAAACACACTTCATTCTAGTGTAGTATTCACCAATTGATCCACCAGATTGAGTGATCTCATAAGTATCTTTGTTTAACTTGTATTTCCTTGATCCATCACTTAAAGAAAATCTTCTTTCCAACTGTTGCCAAATTTCACTTGTAGTTCCAAAAAACATAATGGATCTAGCAATTGACTCACTAATAGACCCCATTATCCAACATATCACCATGTTGTTACACGTGTCCCACAACTCTGCAAGATTTGGATCTGTAGTAGAACGCTCAACAGTACCTTTGATGAAACCTAACTTTCTCTTTGTTGAAAGACCAATCTCAATATCACGCCTCCATGCTCTGTAGTTATGAGCACCAGACAATTTTTCTTGCACAGTGAGTGATCCAGGTCTATCAAAAGGGTGAAGATAAAGGAGATTTTGAAAGAGTGCAGGTTGTGTGGCGTCTGCCATTGTTGATTGAATTAAGAACTCAAGAAATGAAGAAACAATGCGGAAACGTGAAAAAAAGAGCAATCGATCACACTAGACACAAACTAGCACACTTGTGAATCGATTTAACAAACTTTTAACTGATTTTGATGGTTAGAACTCCATTGATATGTGCCTAATTACACATATCTTTTATACAATTTGAACCCACAAAAATGACCAAAAACACACAAATGACTCACAAAATGATACAAATTCATCAAAATGTGTTTTTATGTGATTCAGGTACAAAAGATTGAAAAAACAAGTGAAAAATGATCAATTTCACAACAATTGTCGTTTTCAGTCCCTGAAATCTCAACAAATGGCAAAACTAGTCCCTGAAAGTTTAAAATGAGTAAAAAGTCAACTTTAGTCCTTGGATAATCAAACATGTTCAAAATGATCCCTGGATAAAAGTTTACACAACTTGGCAACTTTTACCCCTCAAGTATCAAAATTGGCAAAATCAGTCCCTGGGTGTTTTAAAATGGAGTTTTATCAAATATCACCCTTGTACTATTCATGAATGACAATTTGGAACTTTTTGATAGCTTTTGGGAATTTACAAAACAAGTCCCTCTAAAATCCAAATTTACATATTAGGTCCCTAAAGTTTATAAAATGCTAAAAAATACAACTTTGGTCCTTGTGTAATTGTTTTATGGCAGGTTTAGTCCCTTGAAGAAGTTTGGGAAGTTGGCAAATTTAGCCCCTCAACAATTCAGAAATTACAAGTTTGGTCCCTATGATTATATAAACCAAAATCCGGATCTAAACACTAAACCAAATCCAATAATACCTAAACCCATCTACCCAGCCCACAACCAACCCAAGCCCAAACAACACAACCCGACCCAACCTTAATTTAAATAAGAAAGTTTGACTTCGGTCAAACTTCTTATCCTCTTCCTTTGAACCGCCAAACAATAACCAGTCATCACCCCCCACCTCACCATTTTCCACAGCTGTCTCACCACCTCATTCCCCCTCCTAACACACTACCTAACATTGCCAAATGCATTAAATGCATCTCTCCCACTCCCACTAGCTAAATCAGAAGAAACAACCACTTTCCTGATTTCCCGCCAAAAGTAGAATCAAAGGCTAGGATGAGTTGCAGGCATCTAATGGACGAAATTAGAGGTGGGATTTGACCAAGACTCAAGTGGGAACTCAGAGGTGTATAAAAGAGAAGAAAAAGGCAAAGAGAAGAGTACCTTGGAATAGCCTTGGTCAAGTAGCTTAATGTAGTTTACTGCTTTCTTTAATTCTTGTCATTTTAATGCTTTCAGTAGTGTAAGAATCATCAAAGTAGTGTAATGAACTCATCTTTTCAGTTTAATTTCAAGTTTCAATTCAGTTTCAAGTTTTTACCTTTAATGCCTTTAAATTTCCATGTTCTTTAATTTCTTGTTTAATATTAGTGGATTATGGACTTCTTAGGCCACATAAGCTCCTGACAAAAGCTTTTAAGCTTATAGAAACCCTTAATTCAGTTTAGCATTTAAAATTCAGAAAAGTTCTAAAAAATAGAGAAAATCAATGAAAAATGTCAAAACAGTGGTGATGAAGATTGATGAATTGGAGCAGGGTATTTTATGATTGATCATGATTCAGAAGCTCATTTGGGAGCTATAGGGTATGATCTTGGTCCTTGTTTCATTGATCTCAGTTGGATTCATTTGTAAGCTCATTTTTTACCATTTTATGTTTTTACTGTGTTAATGTTTTATATGCTTTAATCTTTGTGTTTTTGTGTTTATTTAATGTTTGTTAGTGATATTAGAGTTGTATATAAGGTTTGTATGTGTTGGATTTGTCTGTGGTGGAAAATGGCATTGTGACTGCCAATGGGCTAAGTTTTTGAGAAACCTAGGCTAGGACCTTTGTGACTATTGGTTTGAGCTGAAAAGGATCCATCTTGACTCCTTGGTATCCCTGGGATTGATAAAAATGGTTTACACAGCCCTTTGCTTTGAAATACCTCAGGCAGCCCATTTAAAGCTTTGTTTGGACTTGATGGTGATATTGTGTATAAGGCTATGTATGATGTTGTTCTTGTTTGATATACACTATAACTGGCCTAACAGACTCATTGGAACCTTAATCTAGCAGCCATACATATAGAATAGTCAAAATGACCCTTGATTCTATTTCTAGGTTGACTGTGATGAATTGAGATCCTCGAATCTTGCATACTTGTGTAAAAGTAGTGTATCTTTGTATATTTCATGTTCTTATATCATTATATAGCTTATTCAATAAGTAGTTTAGGTTTGAAATTCATTTTAGTCAATATTTTAGTTTTTCTTAAAAAGTCAATTTTCAGTTTTTATGTTTTTTTTAATAAACTTGTGATTTTTAGTGTGTCTTTGTTTTTAGGTTTGATGTTAAATCCTTTTAGGATATTAAAGTTCTGTTGCTCATATTTGATAGTGTATTTTTGCTTTTCAGTAATTTCCATGTTTTATAGCTTTTTCTTGTGCTTATTTTAGGCCAAATCTGCCCTGCACATGAGCTTAGGCAGTCACAAGGCATATGCCTTGTGTATTGACCATAGGCTTGTGTTCTTGGCTGATTTGTGCTCTTTTTGTAGTTTATATGTTATGTGTATGTTCATTTTTCAGTCCTTAGCTTATTAGATAGCTTATCCACTCACCTTATTTGTGCCCAACCCCAAACTCCCTTGACTGAAGCAATCAGTCAAGGTGGAGTTGTGTTCATAAGCTCTCATAAGCCCTCATATGACATGAGCTTGTGATCCAACCCATCATACTCAGTGTTTTATGCCTGTGTAGCTTATTTGAGCTTCATTAGATAAGTCATTGAGAGCTTAGGATTGCCCACTCACAACAGCCCATTCATTTGGACTTACACCATTTCCCATAAGCTCTCACAAGCCCATTAGAAGTCATAAGCTTGAGTGGATTAGTTCCCTGAGGAGCTTATCCACCCAAGCATAAGATTCCATGCTTAAATTCCCCTTTGCAGCCCATTAACTAGGGCTGCAATTGCTAAATGACTTGTCCCATTTTACCTATTTCTGCTGAACCATCAGCAGAAACCTAGCACCTTCATAAGCCAATAACAAGCTCAATACTTGGACCCAGCTGATGAAATAAGCTTCTCTTAGGAGCTTACCAGCTGGTCTTCAAGTTCCAATCACTAAATCCTATGCCCTAGCTTATTTGCTAGGGCTGCAATGAGCTTAAAGGTTGTCCCACTCTCAGTGTATACTGAGAGTTAGGGAAATAAGCTGTTTTTCAAAAGCCCCTAACAAGCTCAATAGTGAACCAAAATACTTGAGCTTGGGCTTTTTGGAAAGCTTACCAAGCCATCTTGCAACTCCAACTTTTACTTTGACTTTTTGAGCTTAACCCGTCAGTCAAAAAGCCATTCCAAATAAGTTGCAGGCCATGGTTTGGGCTGTGTGGAATTGACAAGTGCTTATTAGCTCATTAGAGCTTATTTAGTGAATCTCAGTCCACACACTTGTTCATACATGTTCATAAAACTTGTATACACCTTATTTTATCATTTGTTTCCTTTGTATAGCTTTTTCAAGCTTGTTTCAAGCTTATAGTCCACTGTGAGCTCAATAGCTCAACTGAATGTCTCATAAGCTCAGGTAGTGCTTATTTCTTAGTTTTATAAGTTTCATTTATCTCATACATATATATAATTAGTGTACATAGCTTATGTTGTCTTTTGTTTGACTGTATAGCTTATTTTCAAGCTTTTCCAAGTCTAAAAACCACACAGTCAGCCCAAAAGCTTGACTGTGTGGTCTAATAAGCTTGTAACAGCTTATTTTCTTGTTTTTTATAGGTTTGATTTCTTCATACTTGTATATTGTTAGTTTGTATAGCTTTTTCAACCTTTTGTAGATAGCTTTTTAGCTTATTATAGCTTTTTCACATTTTTAAGGCTTAGTTGAGCCAAAAGCTCAACGGCCTGAGAAAATAAGCTCAAAGAGAGCTTATTTGTGATTTGTAAAAATATATCCTTTATTAAAGTTGCTTATTTTCTTATTTCTAAAAACTTTGCTTTTTAAAGTTTTTGCAAAAAAATAAAAAGGGGAAGTATGGGAAGTCAAGGGTGAGCCTAGGCTCGAACCCCTGACCTCAACCATACCTCAACCCTTTAAACCAACGCCCCTCCCATCTGCTCTGGAGCACCAGTTCTGTTAGAGCTGGTGTTCCAGTTATACTTATACCATTTTTGCCATTAAGCCCATTCGAGCTTTTTAGCTTATTAACTGCTTATCAGAATAAGCTGGGGCGCCCATTTCATTTTTCCTAGGACCACAATTGTATAAAGTATTTTCAGTAAAATTTTGAGATTTTTTAGAATAGTTTTAGTATTTATTTCGTATTTTTATTTGTATAATATTAATTAAATCATAATAAAAAATATAAAAGTCAAAAAAATATAATTCTTTTTTCTAAAATTTTCTTTTATCATATAGAACATGTAAAAATTATAATTGTACCCATAGTATTTATATTTCACAAATTTTACGTTTTAACTCGCGCACGTACGTAGTTTTTAATAAAACCGCGCGTTTTTAGTTTTCTTTGTAGTTTTTGTATACGTAAGTTTTAGATAACCGTTTTTCTTACGTTTTTAGTCGTTTTTAATTATCTTTCACATTTTATAGATAGAACTTACATTTTAGGTTTTTAGATTTTCTAATTATTATAATAATAGCTTTGTAAATATAGTTATTTATTTTATTTTTATTTAATTTGCATTTAAGCCGTTAAGGCATGCAAATTCCCTCTTTGGGAATGTTTGTTTTATTTCATTTTGTACGTTTACGTTTAATTCAAGTTAAACGTACGTTTGTAAATACTTTATTTAGATAGTTTCATAAATAGAAAAACCAAAAAGAACCACATAAAGCTAAGTGATAGCTTCTATTTAAGAAGCTTATTTGCTTAGTTTCTTTTACGTTTTTAGGTTTCTGATTGTACGTTTCTTAACGATACAGCTGTGACAGAGCTATGACTATTCACATTCCAGTGTTAGTCAATCAGATTCCCGTTTTTGTATATTCTATATCATTTCAGCACACATATTCGTTATATTACACTTTTCACACCTCGTTGGGACATAACGACCCGGGGATGCACTTCTCTGTACTCATGTACTTAACTCCCACGGATTTAAATTGCATTTTTCTCCCTTACGGTTCGACTTTAGTTGACCGATATCCTTGGTTGAAAATAGTTGACTGTAAGGGAGGAATCAGAACTCCATTGATAGAGCTCTGATACCATGTGAAGTTCTATAAAGATGAAGGGATGAAAGGAAAGTTGAGAGGGAAAAGTAGTTATTCTGTTTTGTTTTGTTTTTGTTTTTGTTTTTTTTTTTTTTTTTTGTTTTTTTGTTTTTTTTTTTTTAATTGAAAAGCAATGAACATAATTATATCAAAAAATACAATACGAATGGAATTAGGCTGTATATATGTGATCGACTTTTAGTCTTTGTGTCGACCTGAAACACAGCTAACCTAGATACGACCCAAATTAGCACCTTAAATTTTCCTTTAATACGGGTAAAGTATGCCATACAAAGCTAACATACAACCCAAATTCTCTTATTAGATTAAGATGTGTTCCATATTTATGGACAGTTTTTAATCATTTTAGGAAAATGTTACTTGTGAAGGCTCTATTCAGCATGCATTGAATCTGATTCTCTCTTGTTTTGCTGTTAAAGAGTTGAAAACGAACAAAGAACCTTTTATTGTTGGTGGAATGTTTTACGTGCAAAATACATCTTACGAATGATAGTACAGCTATTAATTGATGTTATATTATCGTAACTTTTCCTAGATAGAATCATAAAGGCAGTATTATTTATGTCATACTTATATGATTGACATAATTTATTTCATGGCTATGATTTTTCGGAATGATTATCAATTCATCAAATGGTGCTCACAATCTATTCATCAAATGGTGCTCACAATCTATAAGTGACAGGGAAAAAAAATAACTTAGTATTGTATGGTTTTAACCCTTATATCAATATAATCTTCTTTACGTACAGTACCATTTTCTGATTAATGCATGCAATAATAATCGGTCTTACACTATTGTAGATAAATACAAGTTTGATTGCAGGATAATTTGTTTATTAGAAAGAAAAACCATTAAGAAGTTCAAAAGAAGAAATAAATAAGAGTAGGTAACGTCAATTATGTCGAAACGGTAGAGAATAACTACCCAAAAATGTTATGGCCAACCAAAACTTAAAAAATAGAAAAAAAGAGTCGTGTAGTTGGACACTTGGACTTCCTAGTTCCTAAAACTCTTTTGAAGTTGTTTAGTAACATGTATTGATATTTTTGTCAATGGTGTTTATGGATCATGGTCCAAGGACCAGCTATTTAATTCACGAAGCTTATGCATCGTTAGCTTTTTCAATAATCTGATCTGACTTTACGAGTTTAATAACATATGTCAATATGTGATAAAGGAATATGAGATATCTTGAGCTAAGTTTTCAAGCACTAATCACTATGTCAATACAAGGGGGTTTATTTTCAAACAAAACTTAAATAGTAATAAAACCAACAATTAGAATGATCAACGCCTCAACTTAATTAATACTAAAAATAGTTCCAAATAAAAACGTAGAATTTTATCATGGTATCATAGTATCATCTTTGGGACGCATTATATATTTATTCAATTCTGTATCTTCTTACCATTTTTTTTCGGCTATAATTCATCGTTACAAGTTACAACTCTTACTTTTCGTATTAATTGGACACTAAAAGTTACATAACGATATGGATGCAAAAGTTGACCCTGTCACCCCGGACGAGGCCGGTCACTCTTGGCCGGGTACGGAAACAGAGGGTTCACGCGGGGTCCCAGGACACCTATAAATTTTTAATTTTTTCGATGTAGTGTTAATTTTTTAAAAAATCATTGATTTTTCCTAAATGCATCTTAAATGCAGTCGGTCCATCAAAATGTATTTCTAGTGTATTTAGTTAGTATATTTACAACAACAACAACAACAACAAAAAAAAAAAAAAAAAAAAAAAAAAAAATGCACCGAGTCATATAGGTCTTGGTTCCATCCCTGCTCTTGGCAACGCTGACGCCACAAACATGCCACGCCCCTTATCATGAGAGGAGCTTCTTAAGGACAAGGAAAGGTTATTGCCTTCTTAGAGCACTTGGTGTCATGAGTAAGCAAAATTACTCATTTTGGTCTCGCGGGGTGCCACGTCACCATGACAAAACCCTTTCTATAACCCTTTTATCATAACTAACCACAACTTACTCATTTGGGTCCCACCACTTCCTTTTTTTTTTTATTTTTTTTCACATCTTCAAACCCCCTTTAAACGTTTGGTAACGTTAAAATCTGACACAAAATACACAATTCAACCTCGCCGTGCAGATGAGTAACCCTTTGATGGCGAGCTATGGCCAAGTGTTGTGGGGGGGGGGGGGGGGGGGGGTCATGGTGAGCCACGGCGAGGCATGAAGAAGAGGTGCTCTTACAATTTCGCCACTTAACATAATCTTACAAATGTTTATAGTTGCGCAAGGTCCGCCATTGCTCCTTAGCGGATTTTAATGAATTGCTGGTAAATTCTTAGGGTATCTTTGCAAATTTAGTGCTCAAATTATTCGAAATTATCCATCATATCGAGCATAAGTGTATACGCCTTTAAATGCGGATTAAATTTAGGCGTGAGAATCTTTAAGCAAAAAAAGGCAAGACATACAACATCCATTAAAGTATTGCATGGAATCAAAAGTACACAGAATGGGATCTTGCTAAGCATATTCTCTTGAGAATTGATGTTGGTTCGGATTCTTCATGGTATATTTTGACCTTCCAATTATATTTGGCTATGTTTGGCGCGGAGCTTTTTGGGGTGATTAGCGGTGAGCAGTGAGCATTTTGATTTTTATTGTTCGTTTGGCAAATGAGCGGTGAGCTTTGCGATTTTTTAAGAATGCTCATTTTTCTAATGCTTCTTTAAGAAGCTGTGAGCTGTGGCCTACTACTCACAGATCACTGCTACTTTTACCAAACACCCTTAATATCTTTTACAAATATTTCATACTGTGTTTGTTTCCACTATAAACATCCTTTTCCATCAATCTCATTTTGCTTTCTCTTTTTATCTCATACGGAGTATCAACTTATCAAGTGAAAATGACAGGAAAAAAGTGTTGCCTAAAACTTTTGTGCATTGATTTTGGCCATTTCGAGTACTTATCATCAAATTGTCTAGCAACATACGGAGTATAACATATAATAAAAGCTAGCTAGAATTTAAACATATAACTTATATAGATAGCCATATGAAGTGATGTTTAATATGAAATTTCACCAATTCAAAAACTTTGCAATCAAAACAAAATACAGTATAATCTTAGTTATCTTTTCAAGTTCAAACTATAAGAAACTTCCATAAATTACATGACCACTATACTGAACACGTTAAAAAAAGCTGAATTCTTTTACTTTTAGTGAACACGAGCAACTACTAACCCGTAGTTTGTTTGAAACTCACCAATATGTTGAAACTACGTTATATGTTACCCGTCTAAAAGATAATACTGTAGCAATATTTGAGAAAAGCGAATATCTCGCTGTCGTGTACCTCAACTTAGGTATATAGCCATTTTGAAACTATATGTTTTACTGTTTTGAATATATTTCAACTACATCATATTGATTAAAATATATACAAATGAGCTCATATGAGTTTTGTCTAATGAATAAAAGATAGTTTTTTGTTAAGTAAATTGATCTTGTTGACAACTCTTCTTAGCAGTATAGTTTGAGTTCCCAAAAATGCAAGAAAGCTTACAAAAATTTACCAAAGTTGATAGAAAATGACACATGGTATAAAAAATGACATTTACATGACAACCACATATTATTTGTCCATTTGGATCAATATTTACCACATCTTTTTACAAGAGAAAACAAAATCAAAGACACCTTTAGATAAGCTAAAGCTACTATAGTAGTAACGAGTGAGAGGACCCGCGCGTTATCGCAGGAATACGGTGCTAAGTCTTGTTTGAAAGTTAGTCATTAAGGACTAAATTTGAAAAAGATCGATAAACCAAAGGACTATTTTTGAAAATTAATTCTGGAAACAATTTGTTTTTTACGGAAAAAATCCCTAAAATTCTCGGCGTGTTGCATCGTTAGTCCCCGAAGGACCTAGCATGCAAAAATATTTACACCGTAGGGACTAAATTGCACATGACAACTGTTAACCCAAGGACTATTTTGAAAATTAATTCTGGAAATAATATGTTTTTTCGCTGAAAAAGTCCTTAAAATTATCGGCGTGTTGCATCGTGGGAAGGACCTAGCTTGCAAAGACAGTTACACCTTAGGGACTATTTTGCAAACGACCACTGTTCACTGTAGCGGCTACGGTGCATGCTACGGTAGCGCCTTCCCCCTTTTAATATATATATATATATATATATATATATATATATATATATATATATATATATTGAGGTGGCATTTATGTGGCATTATCTACGTGTAACGCCTCCTGATATATATATATATATATATATATATATATATATATATATATAGATAACTTAAAAAAGAAATATAGTTCAACAATAAACTAAGTCTATCCTAATCCAAATGATTCAAAGTTTATAATAATCTAACTACAGAGAAAACCATTTCTTCCAAATCACTAAGATATTGCACTTAAATATTACAAACAATACAGCTATATATGCATGTTATACAATTTAACTTATACACCAATATATATATTTAACACATTCAATTAATGTAATTAATAAAAGTTAAAATACTCCTCAATGCAAAAATAAAATCAATAAATCACATGGTACAAATCAAACAAGCTATTAGAATACATTTTTAAATACTCTTATCAAACACACTAAAATATTTCATGAAATAAAATTAATACTACAATCTATTAAAAAGTAAATTAAATGGCTTGTATGCATTCTATATTATCTACTTTAAACATAATATATTTTGTCATTATTTGAAATTATTGAAACTTAAAATTAAGAAAAATGATTTGTATGTCTAATTGATAAACCTAAAAACAAACCTACAAAAGTGATGTGGAAGTTAAAAATTGATTAGTAAATATGATGAGAGAAAAATAAATGTATTATACTTGTCAAATTGTGAATGAAGCGGACATACTTTTTTTATAAAAGTTATTATCGTGAAAAACATATTATCAAAAAAGTTTGTCAAAAAATTTAGTTATAAGATACTCGTCGCCGCTAGACACACTTACTCCAATGTAACATTCCAAAACTTATAATTAGCCGTGTTTGATTTGGCTTATGGCTTATTTGGTTAAGAAACTCACTTTTTGTGGCTTATTTTGAAACTTTTCGGGTTATATCAATTTATTATGTCACTATGAACTTATATAAGTCAAAAAGTTCCAAATAAGCCAAAAAAAAATAAAAATAAAATACAAAAAAAAAAAATGAGCTTATTAAATATAAGCTCAAAACCAAATAACCCAAGTGAGGCGTGGAAAAAGCCAAAAGAGGAGGGGGGTTTAATACTGATATTTCCGCCCTCTCGTGTATCTTGCCACGTCACTTTCTCTCTATTTATACACTTCTCCCAAGTGTCACAAACACAACACAAAAACACAATCTTTTCTTTCTTTGGTTGGTGGGTGTGTCAATAATGGCTTATAATAAGAGTTTTGAGAAACTGGCTTCTATTGATGCACAATTAAGGTTGTTGGTACCAGGAAAAGTGTCTGAAGATGATAAGCTGATTGAATATGATGCTTTGCTTTTAGATAAGTTTCTTGATATTCTTCAAGATTTACATGGTGAAGGTCTTAAAGAAACTGTAAGTCTGTCTTTTTTCTTTTGTTGCCTCTTTTTTTCCTAGTATTTGTTTTGTAACTTTTTTTTTATTTTTTTTTTAATAAATGATGGTTATTGGTTCTTAAATTTGGGAGGTTAGAAATGTGTAACTTGATGGTGGATCTAGAAACTTGACGAAGCGTATGCACTTAGGGCGTGTTTGTTTTAAATAAAAAAAATCTTACTAGCCCTCTTACTCTTACCGGTAAGAGGTAAGAGGTGGTCAGACGTTTTGCTCTTACCGGTAATTGTTTGTTTTTCTCTTTTGAGTCAGACCAGTTAGACATATAACATCTTCCTCAGTAAGAGATGGGGGACTTGTCTTACTGGCTCTTACTCGATAAGAGATTGAAGACTTCTGTTAATATAATATATTTGATGGTTTATTAACTATGTTATATTTATGATAAAAAGTCTTGTTTCATATCTACATAAGTTACTTAAATAAATTGGAGAAACGAGCACTTAAAATCATTCAGACAATTATGAAAAAACAAACAACGTTATTTCGTTCAGATGCCACCTCTTACTGGTAAGATGTGGTACTGAGATTTAGACCTAAAACATCTTAATGAAACAAACACACCCTTAGTGTTAAACACTTAGTAAAAAAGTTAGAAGAAATAAGAAATTTTGTACTATCATAGTGCTAAAATGAAAAGGGAGATGATTTACGCGCTCTAATGTACAAGCAGTTAAAGCAGAAAATCAATATTGTATAGATGTCTAATGTATTAGAGTGTCCCAAACAATACTCAACGCGTGCAAATCAATTGCGAAATGAAAAGGGTATGCACGTGCATACGCACCTCTCTTAAGAAATAAGAAATTCTTTTAGTGTTTATTTGATCAACAATTGTTTACAATGACTAAAAACATGGCTTAGATGTAAGCAAGGAAGATGCTGGACAGTTGGTTATTGGATAAATGTAAATTTATTAGCTTATACATAGTTTTAATCAAAGCGTTATGCTGTTGGATTATGATTATTGAAATCGCAATAAATCATGCTCAAAATGCACATCCAAACACACCTTTTGAGGGGATAGCTTAAAGCATTAGTTAACAGGTAGTAATGTTTTTGTTGTGTAGGTTCAAGAGTGCTATGAGCTTTCTGCTGAGTATGAAGGAAAACGTGATCCTAAGAAGCTGGAGGAGCTTGGAAGTGTGTTGACAAGTTTAGATCCCGGGGATTCTATTGTCATTGCAAAAGCATTCGCTCATATGCTTAACTTGGCTAATTTGGCCGAAGAGGTTCAGATTGCTTATCGTCGGAGGATTAAGCTGAAAAAAGGTGATTTTGTTGACGAGGCTACTGCAACGACTGAATCAGATATTGAAGAAACTTTGAAGAGACTTGTGCATAAGCTCAAAAAGTCCCCTGAAGAAGTGTTTGATGCGCTCAAGAATCAAACTGTTGACTTAGTGTTCACGGCTCATCCAACTCAATCTGTTCGTAGATCTTTGCTTCAGAAGCATGGAAGGTATGCGGTTTAGTTTAAAGCAAATAGTTGAAGTTTGACATTTGTTTCTTATTTTACTATTTGATCGATAAACTAAGGAATGGCTTCGGATGTGTTATTTTCAGGATTCGGAACTGCCTTGCTCAGTTATATGCCAAAGATATCACCCCTGATGATAAGCAGGAACTGGATGAGGCGTTACATAGAGAAGTACGTATCAAGACTTTAAATATTCTCAAAACTTAAGATTCGTAGCATATCAAATAAAGTGGCAGTGGTGACCCACTTATGACTTATTGATAAATAGCCCGATTTGGTTTATACTTTGCCGCTAGTTGGTCAAATAGGTTAATTCAAAGTAATGGAGATTGGTCCAGCAGGTCAAAGAGTCGCCTAAACTAAATTCGAACACTTAAAATTTCTAAAGTAGATTATTTGCAGAAATAGATTATATTTGTAATAATATACTCCATAATTTTTTATTATCTTATTTAAAATATTGTTTCTCTGTAAAGGTCAATAGAAGAGAAGAAAAAACAGGTCCTACCTGACCCGACCATTTCATTCTTTCCATGCTTTTTAGGAAAAGCCATTTTGACATTTGCGTGAGTTAGTTCATTAGGTTTATGACTTTACATGGAACAGCAAAATCATTGCTTTTTTTTTCTTATTATGAGATTATGTAGATTCAAGCTGCTTTCCGCACTGACGAGATTAGGAGGACACCTCCAACCCCACAAGATGAAATGAGAGCTGGAATGAGTTACTTCCATGAAACCATCTGGAAGGGTGTTCCTAAATTCTTACGCCGTGTTGACACTGCTCTTAAGAACATTGGAATCAATGAACGTGTCCCATACAATGCCCCTCTTATCCAATTTTCTTCATGGATGGGTGGTGATCGTGATGGTATATGTCCTGCCACATATCTTTTAAGCTATTTTTTAATCTTATCTATAAGATGTGTTAACTAAAAGCTAAAAATATGCAGGTAATCCACGGGTAACTCCTGAGGTTACAAGAGATGTTTGCTTACTTGCTAGAATGATGGCTGCAAATATGTACTTTTCCCAGATAGAGGAACTCATGTTTGAGGTATGCGAATTCAGTAGTGTCTTACCCATGCTTTATGTACTCTTATTTTCTTAATCATGGTATCGTTCTTGTAGATGTCCATGTGGCGTTGTAGTGATGAACTTCGTGTTAGAGCCGAGGAACTTCATAGGTCATCATCAAAGAGTGATGTCAAACACTACATCGGTAATAAATGTCAACCTTTCTTTTGATTATTACTATGCTGTAACTTTATATTAGTTCAGCCTTTTATAATCCATGGTTGCGATTAAATATGATGACCGGTTATAGTCGGTCAAATGGGCCAAAAGTCAAGCCTTATATGTTTATATATCTAGTGGGTTAAATGGGTCGAACACTCGAACATAGTCCAACTGGCTTTAGATATTTTAATACATAAAACCTCTATCCTTTTTATTTTAAGATGGTAGATTACTGTTTAAATAACATAATACGTGTAACCCTATTTGACAGACTAATCAAAGGTGTTAAAATTTTGGACAATTTTCTTGTCGGGTCAACCAACCTAACCTGTCCATACCGAAAAGCAACCTGTTTTGACCCGTCACAAAACACAGCCAAATTTCTCCTTTTGCGACCTCTGATATGCTTAGATATAATATGATTCTGTCCCTATCAAAGTTGCTTAATGTTCATTCTTCCTCCAGAGTTCTGGAAACCGGTTCCTCCTACTGAACCATACCGTGTTATTCTTGGTGATGTGAGGGACAAATTGTACAATACACGTGAAAGAGCTCGTCATCTATTAGCCCATGATGTGTCCGAAATTCCAGAGGAATTGGTTTATACCAATATTGAACAGGTATACCTTGCCCTTTTGTCCTAAAGTTTGCTCAAATTTTTATAAACTCTTCTTACATAATTTCATTTTTTGCTTTAAAACTTTGCAGTTCTTGGAACCTCTTGAGTTGTGCTACAGATCGTTATTTGCTTGTGGCGATCGTGCAATTGCTGATGGCAGTCTTTTGGATTTCTTAAGACAAGTCTCTACTTTTGGACTTTCACTTGTAAGACTCGATATCCGTCAAGAATCTGATCGCCACACGGATGTCCTCGATGCTATCACTCAGCATTTGCAAATCGGGTCTTACCGTGAATGGTCTGAAGAGCAACGACAAGAATGGCTTTTATCTGAACTAAGGGGAAAACGCCCTTTATTTGGTCCCGATCTCCCAAGAACCGAAGAAGTTGCAGATGTTTTGGATACATTTCAAGTTCTAGCAGAACTTCCATCGGATTGTTTCGGTGCTTACATCATCTCCATGGCTACATCACCTTCTGATGTGTTAGCGGTTGAGTTGCTTCAACGGGAATGCCATGTGAAAAAACCGTTGCGGGTGGTCCCACTTTTTGAAAAACTTGCGGATCTCGAATATGCTCCTGCAGCCATGGCCCGTCTTTTCTCCATCGAATGGTACCGTAACCGAATTGATGGTAAACAGGAAGTTATGATTGGGTACTCGGATTCAGGAAAAGACGCGGGAAGGCTTACTGCGGCATGGCAGCTTTACAAATCTCAAGAAGAGCTTATTAAGGTTGCTAAGGAATTTGGTGTTAAGCTTACAATGTTTCATGGACGTGGTGGGACTGTTGGTCGAGGAGGTGGGCCCACTCATCTTGCTATACTGTCTCAACCACCCGAGACCATTCACGGGTCTCTTAGAGTTACGGTTCAAGGTGAGGTTATTGAGCAATCTTTTGGTGAAGAACATTTGTGTTTTAGAACACTTCAGAGGTTTTGTGCAGCTACACTTGAGCATGGTATGAACCCTCCTATCTCACCACAACCCGAGTGGCGGGCACTTATGGATGAGATAGCAGTTCATGCAACTGAACAGTACCGTGAGATTGTCTTCAAGGAACCACGTTTTGTCGAGTATTTCCGACTGGTTAGTATCGTTATCATCAGTTCTGTGATACACTGTATTTTCTTTTCACTTTGTCATATCACACAGATGTCTTCTTTATTCTGATTTTTATCTCTCGATATGCTTACAGGCCACACCAGAACTTGAGTATGGACGGATGAACATAGGGAGTCGTCCATCTAAACGAAAACCAAGTGGCGGAATAGAATCACTCAGAGCCATTCCATGGATCTTCGCATGGACTCAAACCAGGTTCCATCTTCCGGTTTGGCTTGGGTTTGGTGCAGCATTTAAGTATGCCATAGAAAAGGACATCAAGAATCTTCACATGCTACAAGAAATGTACAAAACATGGCCTTTCTTTAGAGTCACCATTGATTTGATCGAAATGGTGTTTGCCAAGGGTGACCCTGGTATTGCTGCTTTGAACGATAAGCTTCTTGTCTCTGAAGACTTATGGTCGTTTGGCGAATCTTTAAGAGCCAACTATGAGGAAACCAAGAATCTTGTCCTTAAGGTACGTCTCACAAACGCCCAAATCCATCAAATATCCAACAAATGGTATTTTAACAAAAATGTCAAAATTGTGTTCATACTTTATACCTACTTTTTTTTTTTTTTTTTTGGTGAAATAAGTTCTTTTCCCTAGACTTTTTGCCAATTTAGCAGAAACTAAAAAAAGTCAAACTTGACAAGAAAAGTCAAAAATGTCCAAAACGCTAATTTTGCCAATTTGGTGAGTCATTTTGGTATATAAGTTTGTCTGACATTTGTAGAAAAACCCCATTTCTAATGTCTATTTTGAAGAAATACGCATTAATTCACACCTTCCATTGTATTATCTACAACACATTACAACACAATTTGTTTCTTGTCATAGATTGCTGGTCATAAGAATCTTCTCGAGGGTGATCCCTACTTGAGACAAAGACTCCGTCTACGTGACTCATACATCACAACCCTTAACGTCTGCCAAGCTTATACTTTGAAACGTATCCGTGATCCAAACTTTCATGTCACATTGAGGCCTCATATCTCCAAAGAGTATGCTGAACCAAGTAACAAACCGGGTGATGACCTCACAAAGCTAAACCCAAAGAGTGAGTATGCACCAGGTTTGGAAGATACACTCATTTTGACCATGAAGGGAATTGCTGCTGGAATGCAAAACACGGGTTAACCTATCGATGTTATGCTTATACTTTAATGTTCATCTAACGTGTATTTTTTGAGTTATTGTGTTTGACGAGGGAAATTTGGATTGAACCCCTGGTTGTCGAGGACGATGGTTGTTGATGTATGTAAGTGTAGTACGTATGTTGCTGATGGCCTTGTCCACGAAACGGATGAATCATTGTATGTTTCAAATAAATGGTTCAATTGAAATGGTCCTTTCTTTTTACAAGGCATATGTTTAATCAATAACCTTTCTGTACTGTGTAATGGAATCACAGTACAGAGTTGTGGGTATGGAATTTATCCATGAGTTTTGTTCCTTTTTTGTATTCCTAAGGCTACTCCATCAATAAATAAACTATCTATTTTCAATTTTTCTTTCTGTAATATGATCGTGTATAGTATCCCCGGACCCTAGCACATTGGGCCGGGCATGACTAACGTCCTATACCACGGCATATTCTAATCCCGCAATCCGGACAAGATCATCCCCGGTCTCTCAAGTCCGGGGATCTAATCCGATGTCGACAGCTATCCTGCCGCGACCGGCTAAAGCCAGATCTTGTGGGATTGTGTCTTCCACTTGGTCTGACATTTACCTACCAAGGTATGGCGCAGCCATGCGCTGCTCTGACAATTACCTACTCAGTAATTAATGTGCAGAGTTTCGAGGTAGCTACAGTAAGTATATGGGTAGTATAAATACTCCCATCTCATTTATTACCACACCTAACTGCATTTACTACACCTAATCCGCACTTAAATTATCTCTCTCAATAAATATACTTACTCTCACACCGGAGGCCAACCGCGGAACCCCCCTTCCGCGGTAAGACTAACGGTGTTACTCTTATCTTAGCAGTAAACAAGAAGTAATAGGTGCAAGATCTTTCCTCCAAGAGCTAGTCTATCCTAGGTTGGGGAGGGTGTCGAAGATTTGTACTAACATTTGGCGCCATCCGTGGGACCAGTTACACAAACTGCGTTTCAAAAGGAAGAAAAAATCTACCATGAGCAATCAAGGAAACAATCCTTCTCCTTCTCAGGAACCTTCCACCGTGCGTAACACTCGTGATACGGGAAAAAATAAGGAGAAGGAACTCCATGCGGAATCCCTTCCGGATGAAGCAATCAGGAAGTTTTGCGATCAGCACTACGACCGATTGTTGCCACTAATGTCCGAAAAGGTTCACGCGGAAAAGCTAAATCAAGTAAGGACCCGCCTTGAGTTCGAGGATGAGTCGCGGGAAGACCTTTCCCCGCAAGGACTATCCAGAAACTCCCAGTCAAGGTCCCCATGGGAACGAAAGAGTGAAAAGAGGCGCAAATCCAGCCCTAGTTACAGATCAGGGCCCTCTGAAAGCTCTTACTCCAGAAGCGTTTTCTCTAGGCTCAGCAAGGAACCTAGGGGCGGTAACCAAGAAATGGAATACCCCCGATCCACTGTTTTCACCCGCGTGGGAGAAAGGAGGGGGGATGTTAAGTCACGCCTAGGAGAGAAGAAGGCGGACGTGTTCTCTAGGCTTAAAACAAAAAGCCGTGCCAGAAGAGAGCGCAGGACTGAAGCAGAGCGTTACAGACAAGAGAGGCGTCCTCATGAAGAAAGATACCCAGAAAGCAGCAGGAAAAGGTCACCCAGCCCCACCCTTAGCCGCGTTCCTCGTACTAGGGAACACAGAACCAGAAGCAGGTCCGCATACTCAAGTCACGAACGACCTCGGAAGCAAACACCTTTAGAAAGCGAGGACAGTGCAGGAGAATACTGGGGGGCAAGGGCTGGAAAGAGCAAAGGGGAAGAGGATGATCTTTATCATCCCTACGACGTTGAAGACGCTAACCCGTTCACATTAAGGATTCGGGGTTTCAAGTTTCCAAAAAGAACCAGAATGCCTAATAATGTCAAGACTTATGATGGGACCGGAGATCCAGAGGACCACATGAAAAGCTTCTGCACCGCGGCAAAGGTAGAGAGATGGGCCATGCCCACATGGTGTCATATGTTTAACTCCACTCTCATGGGTCACGCTCGAATGTGGTTTGACGACTTGCCGGCGGAAAGCATTGATAACTTTGAGGACCTCAAGAGGTACTTCCTGTCTTATTTTCTCCAACAAAAGAAGTATACCAAGGACCCGGTGGAACTCCATCATATCAAACAAAGAGAAGGGGAAACAACCCCGGCATTCGTTGATCGTTTCAAGGCAGAGAGCATGCAAGTGAAGGGCGCCCCGGAATGCATGAGAGTCTCTGGGTTCATGCACGGTATTAACAACCCGGAGTTGATCAAGAGGCTTAATGACAGAATTCCAAAAACCATGGACGAGATGTGGAAGATCACCACTGCCTTCGTTCGAGGAGAAACTGCCGCGGCAAACATATCTAAGAAAAAACATGACCGTTCTACATGGAAGTCCGGCGAAGGAGGATCCCGGACAACCAATACTCAACCTTTTGACAGAAAGACAGAATTCAAACAACGCTCTAGGGCAGATCGAAGGCGGAGTGATAGATTCACGCCCCTCACAAAGACACCTAAAGAAATTCTGGCAATGGATTCAGTCAAGTTCACGGCCCCACCGCCAATGTCAAGTCCGGCCGAGTTTAGAAACAAAGATAAATACTGTGATTTTCACAAAGAAAAAGGCCACCACACTGACGAATGTTTTCAATTGAAGAGACAAATTGAGGAAGCAGTGAGATCAGGACAGTTGGCGCATCTGGTAAAAGAGATCAAGAACGGGGCCCAAAAGGGCGGAACCTCCAAGGGAGGAAAGAAGGAAACTGCGGCTAAAGATAAAGCCCCAGCCATATTCATGATACAAGCCTGGCCGCGGAATGTGAAGCAGAAAACAACCTCTAACGCCTACCCCAATATGGAAATATCTTTCCCTCCTATACAGGAGGATGATTGGGATGATCATCCGCTGGTGATAAAGGCAGAAGTAGGCGGACATCATGTACACCGAATGTATGTGGATAATGGAAGCGCCTCAGAGGTCTTGTATGAACATTGTTTCAATCGTTTGAGTTCAGAAGTCAAGAAAAGAATGATCCCTGCCGCGACCCCCCTGCTTGGATTCAGTGGAGAGTTGTCGTGGCCTTTAGGGCAAATTTTACTGGAAGTAACCTTGGCAGATGAAGAGAACTCCTCAAGTGCTTGGATGAACTTCATGGTTGTCAGATCGCCCTCCCAATACAACGGTATAATAGGCCGACCGGGGATAAGACAGCTCAAGCTCATTCCCTCCACGGCCCACGGTATGATTAAATTCCCCACGAAAGGAGGAGTGGTCACCATACATAGTGACAAAATAGTGCCCATAGAATGCCGGACGATAGCAGAATCGTCATCGCAGCAAAATTTTGAAGAAGTTCCAGTCAAGGACGGCATAAAAGTTGCTATACATCCCGAGTTTGCGGACCAAACAGTCACGCTAGGGGGAAGTTTGACAAATCAAGGGAAGAAAGGTCTATGTGATTTGCTGAGGAACAACCTGGATATTTTCGCTTGGCAACCGTCGGATATGACGGGCGTGCCGCGGAACGCAGCGGAGCATAGACTCAATATTAGGGAAGGATACGCGCCAATACGACAAAAGAAGCGCGGACAAGCTCCCGAAAGAAACAAGGCCATCAATGAAGATGTGGCAAAGTTGGTAGAGGCGGACATAATGCGAGAGGTCCACTATCACGACTGGGTGTCAAATCCGGTCTTGGTCAAAAAAAGTGATGGAACTTGGAGAATGTGTGTGGATTTCAAAGACCTGAACAAGGCATGCCCAAAAGACTGCTACCCCCTACCGGAGATCGACCACAAAGTCGAATCCCTCTGCGGCTACACCTTCAAATGCTTCCTAGACGCATACAAAGGGTATCACCAAATTCAAATGGCCGCGGAAGACGAGGAAAAGACTGCCTTTCACACAAACCAAGGTATATTTTGTTATAAAAAAATGCCTTTCGGATTAAAGAATGCAGGAGCTACCTATCAACGATTGGTGGATAAGGCTTTCAAGAAGCAGATTGGAAGAAATCTAGAAGTATATGTAGACGATTTGGTAATCAAAAGCCATTCGGAGATGGAGATGTTAAGAGATATAGAGGAAACCTTCAAAACGTTGAGGAAAATCAACATGAAGCTGAACCCGAAGAAGTGCACCTTTGGAGCGGAAGAAGGAATGTTTTTGGGACATTTGATCAACAAAAACGGGATTGGGGCATGCCCGGATAAATCCGCGGTGGTCGCCCAGTTGCCCTCTCCCCGCACACTCAAAGAAGTGCAAAGCCTCAATGGTAAGTTGGCAAGTCTCAACCGTTTCCTGTCGAAATCAGCGGAAAAATCCCTGCCGTTCTTCAAGACATTAAAGAAATGCATCAAGAAGAGTGACTTTCATTGGACACCAGAAGCGGAGCAGGCATTCAAGGAAATGAAGAACCATATAGCTAACCTTCCCACCCTGGCGGCTCCACAACCGCGGGAAGAACTACTTATGTATTTATCCGCGGCACAGGAAGCCATCAGTGCAGTCCTGCTGGTGGAAAGAGGGCCGGTCCAGCAACCCATCTACTTCATCAGCCGCACATTACAACCCCCGGAAGTAAATTATGACCCAATGGAGAAATTGGTTCTGGCGCTAATTCATGCAGCCAGAAGATTAAAGAGATACTTCCAGGCGCATCCAATAGTTGTTATCACGGACCAGCCCATCAAACAAATGCTCGCAAAAACAGAAAAAACCGGGAGATTGGCTAAGTGGGCTATAGAACTGGGAGAACATGACATCAACTACAGGCCGCGGAAATCAATAAGGGGACAGGTGCTAGCTGACTTCATTGCGGAAATCCCAGAAGAAAGAACTCCGGCAACCGTTGAAGCTGCGGAAGAACGTCCATATGTCGAGCCTTGGAGTTTATATACGGACGGATCATCTTGCCAAGAAGGGTCCGGAGCAGGCTTAATCCTCACAAACCCTGAAGGTGTGGAATTTACTTATGCATTAAGATTTGAGTTTGATACCTCTAACAATGAAGCGGAGTATGAAGCACTAATAGCAGGCTTAAGGATAGCTGAGCAAATGGGAGTCCAACACTTATCCGCGAATGTTGATTCCCGGCTGGTCGCAAACCAGATTAATGGGGCATACGAAGCCAAGGAAGAGAGTATGGCCTCGTACCTAGCAAAAGCTAAGGCCTTAATACAAAGCTTCCGCACGTTCTCCATCAGACAGGTGCCGCGCAGCCAGAACAAACAGGCAGATGCTCTAAGCAAAATAGCCTCCACCAGTTTCGCTCATTTGTCAAAACAAGTCCTTGTCGAAACATTGAAAGTAAAATCCATAGAAGAAAAGGAAGTAATGGCCGTAGTAGAGGAAGAAGAGGAGACGTGGATGACCCCCCTCATAGCCTACATAAAGGACGAAGCACTCCCGGCAAATCAAAAAGAAGCCAGAAAATTGAAAATCAAGGCACGACAATACTCTGTTATCAACGGGGTGTTATTTCGCAAGTCTTTTCTAGAACCGTGGTTACGTTGCGTAGGTCCGGCACAGGCGGACTACGTAATCAGAGAAATCCATGAGGGCTCGTGCAGCATGCACTCTGGACCGCGGTCTATTGTAGCCAAGGCAATCAGATCCGGCTACTACTGGCCTACAATGCACAAGGACGCAAGGGAAATCATAGATAAATGTCAGGAATGCCAGGTACACCGACCGGTTCCCAGGAACCCTCAACAAAAGTTAAATCCCATCACCTCCCCCTGGCCATTCTACAAATGGGGAATAGACATCTGCGGCCCATTCCCAGAAGCCCCAGGAAGGATCAAATACCTGATAGTGGCAATAGATTACTTTACCAAATGGATAGAAGCCAAAGCCCTCGCCACAATCACTGGCAATCAGGTTAAGAAGTTTGTATGGGATAACATTGTATGCAGGTTCGGACTTCCGGGAGAAATAGTCGCGGACAACGCAAAGCAATTTCGGGACAACCCCTTTAAGGATTGGTGTGACAAGCTCAACATCAGACAACGATTTGCATCGGTCAAGCACCCCCAGGCAAATGGACTTGTAGAAAGAGCAAACCGGAGCCTCGGCGAAGGAATCAAAGCACGGATTGATCAAGGAAGCCGGGACTGGCTGGAAGAAGTTCCGCATGTGCTATGGGCGCACAGAACTATGATCAAATCAAGCAATGGGGATACCCCGTTCTCCCTGACCTATGGGACGGAGGCTGTCATTCCAGTCGAGATCGGAATGCCATCTTTGAGATGCGCCTTGTTTGACCCAATCACAAATGATGAAGACCTACAGCTAAATCTAGATTTAGTTGAAGAGAGAAGAGAGGTCGCGGCAATCCAGGAAGCAAAAAGTAAAACCCAAATGGAGAAGTATTACAATGCTAAAGTCCGCGGCACAAGCTTTAAGCCAGGAGATTTTGTCTACCGCAGCAATGACGCAAGCCTTGTGGAAAACACTGGCAAGCTGGGCCCCAAATGGGAAGGCCCATACGAAGTCGCGGAAGCCTTGGGGAAAGGAGCTTATACGCTCAGAAGTCAAGATGGTAGGGACATACCGCGGACTTGGAACATCCAGCACCTTAAGAAATGCTACTTGTAATTAAGTTTAAATACTCCTATCTTTTGTATCCGGTCACGGCTCAGTCCGGCCGCGGGAGTTCATAACCAAGTTCTCTATCCTTTGTAAGTACTCCTAACTTTTGTAACTTTTGTATCCGGCCATGGTTCAATCTGGCCGAAGAAGTTTATTCCATCTTTAAATAATATGCGGGGTCTGATCAACTCCGCAATACTTTCTAAAAATTTACGCGTCATTTTTTACATACTTCTATAGCATGCATGCATTAACCCGGACCTCAAACCCGGAAGCGTAAGTGGCCTCACAAGCCCGGCATGAGGACATCGCACCTCAAATTACTAAAGGCATATAAGTGGTATTGCAAACCCATTGACCAAGTAAACCCATCTCCGGAAATCCTAAGTACGGGCACGCAAAGATGGAAGAATAAAATCTGGCCATACAAGTCCCGGCACCAACAAGCATTATGTTACAAAAAAAAAAAACCCAAAGTGTTATTACACATCCAAAAGGTTTAAGTTATATTCACCAACGATTACAAGATACGCGGATACATTCATCCGGAAGACAGTACTACTACAAAAATACACGGATGCATTCATCCGGAGTACACTTCCCAAAAAACTAATGTCTAAAAGCTTCACAAGATTACGGCAAGGCGGATATAGTCAAAATATCCCCTAAAAAGCAGCCGCAGAAAACTAATTCTCAGGATTCTGAGAGTCAAGAATGGAAGAATCAAACATGTCATCATGTTTAGCATCACCATCCTTGGGCAAGGTAGTCTCCGGTCCGGAAGACGCATCAATAGTTGAAGGCCCAACTGGCCCAGCAGCGGAGGAAGGCTGAGAAGAAACGGGGGTAGGAAGCACAATAGCAAGACCCTTGTCGGTGTAATCAAACTCTACCCCATACTTCTTGTTCTTGAACTCCTTGTAGGCTGCAATAGCCCGCGGACGACGTGTAACAAACCGAAGCACGGACTCCGGCAGAACTGTCTCCTCCGCAACCGGGGTTTAAACGTAAGCTCCCCCGACCCAGGGTGACGATGCTCCTCTAAAACCAATTTTGCCATCAAGTACTCAAGCGGAGCATCCCGACACTCCTCCAAAGAATCCAACAAAGGGAAGGGAACTTTAGACAACCTGACCACGGACTCCTCATAACGCTGCTTGGCTTCCGGGTCGTAGGCCTCTATCTGATCAAGCTTTATGCCCTGCGACCCATGCACAACCCCGGCCTCCAACCCTTGACGTACCCCGTCCTTAATGGCCGCGGAAATACAGCCACCAAGCCTCAGCTTCAGATCCTCAGATTCTTTAAATTTTTCAATAGCATACCTGAATCCGTGGCCGATAACCCACCGGCGGCCCTCAACAGCTCTCAAGGTCTGGGGAAAGAGTTCGGTGTCAAACTCTTCGTTGATCGCGACCAGCCTTTTATCCATCTCCGCAAGATGATTCTCAAAAGTGGCATGGGCCGCCCTCATACTATCCTCGACAATCTTCTCCGTCTCGGTTTTAAACTGCTGCTGAAGCGTGTCACAAAGAACTTCTAGGCCGGACACTTTTTCCGCCAACGCCTCCTTATCACCACGAAGTTCTACAACTTCCGCAGCCAGCCCAGCATTTTTCCCAATCAATGTTTCAACTTCCGGAGATAACCTCTTAACCTCAGCCCGGAGCTCTTCCAGTTCCTTATCTTTATCACCCACCACTGATTGCAAAGAAGACACTTGGTCGCGAATAGCCACGACCCCAGCATTCTCACTCTCCATCGCGGACAATTTAGCCCTCAACTCAACAACCATCTTTTTCTTCCCTTCCAGACTCTTCCTCAACCTACCATTCTGGTACAAGGTGTTTTCCAACCTCAGTCGCACCTCAGAATTAACACAAATCTGATGAGCAGATAACTTGTTGAAGTCATTCATCAAATCTTCATTAGACATATTTCTCATAGCAGACGCAAACACTGGAGTTGCAACATTATCAACAATACTTCGGCAGACCCAGGGATCGTCCATCTTGAAGCCATTCGTAGACAACCACCTGGGGACATAAGTAGAAGCAGTGTCCGCAGTCTCAACAGATACAGACTTCTCCAAATCATCAGACTCACCCGCATCCTCTTCTTCATTAACCGCATGACTAGACGAGGCAATCACGCCCTCAGCATGTCCGGAAGTTTTGTCCTGATCAGATACCTCAAGATTTGGCATTTGGGACTCCACATTCTCAGACTCATTAATATCCGCATGAGGAGTCTCAGAGTTCCCCTCTGACCGCTCTTGAGTAGGTGTGTGCGACGAAGAAGAAATGAAAGTACTATTCTTCGTAATTCCCTCGTCCGTCTGAGGACCGGAGCGGCCCAAGCCTGACCCCGACTCATCTTCCAGATCAACAATAATATGACCTTCCGCGGAAGGATCAGCTGAAAAACGCAAACGTCTAAGTACGGATAAAAAACAACAAGAGAAGAAAACGATACGCAAAGGTATTATAAACAACTCATACCAGCTCCTTCCGCAGCATCCTTGCGGACCAGTTTCTTCTTCTTTCTGGGTGGATCCGGCACCGTAATAACTACTCTCTTTTTCCCGGCTTTCTTCTCCTCCTTAGCCGCAGCAATCTCGTCAACAACCGTATGTTCCACCACCTTCACTATACCCTCCCGCGGTTGGAGAACACGTGAGGCGGTCTCAGCCCGCAAGGACTTCTCGTCCTTATCCAAAGTTCGCTCCCCAACTTTTACCTTGAATACGTCCGGCTGGTTGATATAGGAGAACAAGTCCATCTCTGCAAAGCAAAGCAAATTAATTAGACGCGGAAGCACACAAATAGAAAACAAAAATAGATGCAAATCCATTCAACCCACCCGTTTCATCCGGCTGTAGAAACGTGGGGCGGGCACTATCATCATCCCAAGTTTGACTCAAACCTATGAGGTTCAGAAACTCCTCCGGATATTTCTTAAATGGAGCCCTCTTAGTATCCAGACGCCGCAACAACTCTAAATCCACACCCGCGTCGGAAGGCGGAGGATCGCGGTCCACAGAAGCTCCCTCAAACCATGGAATATCCAGAGGAAAGATGGTCTTTTTAATAAAAAAGAAATGGTCCTTCCAGTTCTTAACCGAATCTAGGGCACTAGTATAGCAGACGGGGACAACCAAAGATTTTGGGCCTTTTCTCTTCTCTAACGACATCCAACCATTATTAACACCCGCATAATAAAAATGCCTAAACAAATCTACAGTTGGTACACCACCATGGACGCGGCAAAGAATCTCAAAATGGCTAACTCTACAAGCCGCTAACACAGATAGCTGTGACAGGTGAATCTGGAAATACTCCAATACGCGAAGCAAAAACAATGAAAGAGGAATCCTAAAGTTACCAAACTCGAAAAACCTAGTATATACACCTATCATTCCGTCCGGGGCATCTCTAATGGTATCCCTAGGTCCGGGCGCAGTAGGTAGGAGATACCCTGGGATCTTATACTTGCCACAAAATGTATTTACATCTTCTTGACTAAGTTTGGAGGTAAACGTACTGATATGAGCCATTCTAACTGGTAAATGAAGAGCAAATGGAACAGAAATCTAACCTGAAGATACTAAAGTCCGGAAATAAAGGGCAGGCGAAACAAAGGCGGAAGGAATTCTTGTTTCTAGAGGAGAGGAAAAATTTTAACTGTGTGTAAAAAGTTTAAAAGTGGTGTAAATCTTCGTATTTATAGCTACACACGCACGTGTTAACAGATCCAATCGCAAGGCCACAAAATTGCCACGTCTCCGGACGTTTATTGAACGGTCACAGATCTGGACAGATGGAGAAGATCAACGGCCAGCCGCAGAAACGTCAAATCAGTCAGTAATTGTGTGGGTGAAAACACTTCGCTATTCCCCATGACAGCCTGTCACCACCAACCACATGGAAAGTGGAATGTCCAGTCAGCAACATCGGACACACTCCAAACCAACCGCGGATAGTACCACGGCCGGCACAACGCTGCAACCTCTAAATAGCCGCGGAAAATAAATATAAAGTCTAGAACACTTGCTCTTCAAATTAAACAAGTATACTAGACTGGGGGGACTTGATCGTGTATAGTATCCCCGGACCCTAGCACATTGGGCCGGGCATGACTAACGTCCTATACCACGGCATATTCTAATCCCGCAATCCGGACAAGATCATCCCCGGTCTCTCAAGTCCGGGGATCTAATCCGATGTCGACAGCTATCCTGCCGCGACCGGCTAAAGCCAGATCTTGTGGGATTGTGTCTTCCACTTGGTCTGACATTTACCTACCAAGGTATGGCGCAGCCATGCGCTGCTCTGACAATTACCTACTCAGTAATTAATGTGCAGAGTTTCGAGGTAGCTACAGTAAGTATATGGGTAGTATAAATACTCCCATCTCATTTATTACCACACCTAACTGCATTTACTACACCTAATCCGCACTTAAATTATCTCTCTCAATAAATATACTTACTCTCACACCGGAGGCCAACCGCGGAACCCCCCTTCCGCGGTAAGACTAACGGTGTTACTCTTATCTTAGCAGTAAACAAGAAGTAATAGGTGCAAGATCTTTCCTCCAAGAGCTAGTCTATCCTAGGTTGGGGAGGGTGTCGAAGATTTGTACTAACATAATCCAAAGCCAATGTTATCTATAATCTCATACCTTTTGCCCGTTTGGGCACTAACAGATGCAGCAATATAGTATTAACTTCAAAGAAAATAGACTGCCGGGCCGTGTTCGAGCTTCAAAAGATACACTTCTAATCTTTTATATACATTTAATTACTTAAATATCATTACTATATGAAATGGTATGATACATGAAACGATTCGAGCTGAGTTTGATATGACGATTATCATACATTCCAATAGAGGAGATGTTAGGTACTCAGTGTACATGAACCAATCTTTGAATTGGTGAACCGTTTGTAATACAATGTAGGAGTATTGTAAAGAACGAAATCGTGAGGCAAAGGTGTCAAGACAAACAATATCTACCATTCATGGGCCGGTTCTTACCAAGGTTGTCATCAATTCTTCATCTCTTAACTGATTTTCGAAAAAGATCGAAATAGAGAAATCGTTTCTCATTTTCTCAAGTGATTTCTAAAACAATATCTAATAGATTATTTAAGTCAGCTCGACCATATAACATATAACTCGATCAAGCTTGGATTGAGTTTCGAATCCGAGTTTTAGTAGCTTATTCATTCTCAAGCTTGCTTGATAGTACCTGACTCGACTTGACTTCATGCACAACCTATATGTTATATCTCTATGCACCAAGAGTCTAAGACTACCAAGTGGCTTAGTGGTAAAAAGCCAGTCACAAAGATACCCCAATTAAGCTGCGTGCATATTAGTCAATGACTTGCGTTCTCCCAATACTTTAAACAACAGCTAAAACTTAGCCTACTTAAAAATTTATTATACACTTTTTTTTTAAAAAAAATACTTGAAAACAAAACGGATTTTTTTAAATAATCTTTTATATAAAAACTTAATTTTGAACCCAGCTTTTATAAATAAATTTAATTCTATTGCATGAAACTTAAATTTGATATTATTAAAGAAGAATATAGAGTTTATATACTTAATATATATTTACAAAATATATATTATAGTCATTAATTTATAATTATTAATACTTGCACTACATTTAAATATTATATAGTTATATTAAACATAATTATATAAATGTACATTGTAATTGTTATTTTTTAATCATAAATACTTACATTTATTGCATGAAACTCAAATTTTATAGATACGAGTCAGTCCGACCCATGCGATGCACACGGGCTCGTTTTAATTGTTCATAGCGTATTGCTTAGCACTAATGTTGGGTCCATTCAGTACTCAAGCGTCCTGAAACAAGGATTTGAATACAAATTATCCTAAGTGTCGAACAACCTTAAACGCTCTCAGGTCACTAAGTGAACAGTCACTCAGTGAGTTATCTTCAGGATGCTTAGAACGAGTCTAAGAAGAAGGATTCACTATTCAGTGAGGCGGAACTCCCTGAGTGTCACCTAAGCCAAAGAAGAAGATAATGGGTTCAGCGAGTGATGACAATAACTCACTGAACCCCAGTCTCCTCAACAACTATGAAGAATGAAGAATGAAGACCGAAGACCAAAGACTGAAGAACCTGAAGTCTGAAAGATAGGCGGGACAAGGCGGGAAGAGTTTGAAAAGATAAGGAGAAGTCCTTATCAGACCAAAGTCAAACTTTCCCTGAAAGGCTTAAGAACAAGAACAGTGTCATCACTATTACTCAGAAAGCACAATTGTCTTATACCCAAAATAGGTTCTTGTAACAGGGACAAAATACATCAGTATTTTGTCCTGATTATCTTAGGTCATTCTTTTTGTCTTTTAAGTCACGGGTGCTCTTTTATATTTGTGTATAAATAGGATCATAAGGAAGAAAAGTGGACAAGTTTTGTGCAATTAATGCTTAGACATTCACAAAACCACTTTTCTCCCCCAAAGAGCAACCTAGTCCCTGAGATAGCTCAGTGGTTCCTTATAGTTGCCACTTATGCTTAGCTTAAGTTTAGTGAGGAGACAATACCATACTTTGTCATTTCAATCCCAAGTGTTTCTTCCGCGAACACTTGGGTATAGATTCTTTTGATTAACTTCTAATAAGAATTTAAACGTTGAAAAACTCTTGTTTTTGTCATTTACGTTTTACTTATTTTGCTTAGTTAATCAATACATTACTCGGTCAAGGAACACGATTAGCTTAACTTTGTAGTTAATTCTAATTGTGTAAAGGGAACAACAAGTGGTATCAGAGCCTCAGGTTTATAAAATCTTTCAAAACTAAAGAGTGCTCAAAAGGTTTTTAAAACCAAGATCCTACCATGGCTGATAGTAATGTTCCCCAGCTAGTTGACAAAAAGGGAGGAAGCTATTCAGCTGTTGCTCCTAGACTAGAAGCTAGTAAATTTAGCAAGTGGAAAAAGCATATGCTTTGCTACTTGACTGATATGGAACCATACTACATCACATGTATCAATGAAGGTCCCTTTGTCCCTAAGACTGCTGAAGGGTTACCTAAACCTGAAGCTCAGTGGACTATTGATGAGAGAAATGTGGTTAACCAAGACCAATGCCTGAAAAGCATCATTATATCATGTCTTCATGATGATACAATGGAATCAGTCATTAACTGTACAACAGCCAAACAAACTTGGCTTGACTTGGTTCATAGCTTTGAAGGTCCCTCAGATACCAAGGAAAATAGGATTATGGACCTGAAACTTGAGTACAACACTTTCAGGGCCAAAGACTCTGAAAGTCTCTCTCAGACCTATACCAGATACAAAACCTTGATAAATGAACTATCAAATGATGGTGTAGTTTTGTCTAAGCATGAAATCAATGTTGGCTTTGTCAACAGTCTCCCTGAGAAGTGGTTAAACTTCTCTTAGGGTCTTAGAATGCTAATCACATTCAAACTCTTGAGGTCCCTGAGATCTATGGGAAGTTTTTCTATGAGGATAACTTAATCTCAAGGAGACCTAGACTCAAAGAAAGCTCTTGAGACCAAAAAGGCCCTGACAACCTTACCCTTATCCACTGCCTTTTATTCTAATGGTGTTGTGCAGGATTTCCAAGAGAATTCTGATGATGAGGCTAATGAGAGAACCACTGAGGAGTACCTTAATGACTTGCATATTAAATTTCAAGAAAGGGCACTCCTTGCTAATTCTAAACGTTTTATCAAAAGAAATCAGTCAAACTTTTCTAAAGAAAAAGCAAATGAAACCACTGAATGTTTCAAATGTGGTAAAAAAGGTCATTTTGCAAAAGACTGTTTTTCTAAAACACCTCAGAACCCTCGTATAAATTCTCTAGTAATAGTTCTTCTTCAGGAACTAGTAAGTTTCAACCAAAAATGCTTCAGTCTTCTCAACATTTTCAAAACAAAACTATTCAAAATGATCAAAAAGATTTTGAAGCTAAGTATAGAAAAGTTAAGCTAAACTTGCTCTCCTTGAGGCCAATCCCTCAGTGTATCAGGCTGCTCAAACCTCTAAACCTGTTCAAACAAAGAACAAGGTTCTTGTAGCTGAAGCCTATGACTGGGATGAAGAAGAGGTCTCCTCAGATGATGAAGAAGTAATAGTCAGTGCACTGATGGCACTTTCAAATAATGATCAGCTGGCTGTTGGAAAAAGCCATGTAAGAAATGGAGAGTGGGTTAACATCACCATGAAAAAGGTAAATATTTTACTATCTTTGGATGATGATTCTGATTGGCAATCTTACTTAAATTACGTTAATGTTGATCTTAAGTTTGTTGAAGAGCAAAGACTTGATTTGTTTTCAAAATACAATAAACTTGTTCAAGAGTTAAACAAGTGTAGAGATGAACTACTTGACTTAAAACAAGCCAAGCTAGAAGCTGTTACACTTCAAATTCAAAACTCTAAAATTTTGAAACAAAACCAAGCTCTTCAAACTGAACTTAACAAAGAAAAGGCTGTCATTGAAAGCTGGACAAAAAAGAATCCTAAAGTCTATGAAACTGTTAGTCTTATTCCTAGTTCTAAAAAGAAAATCTTAGGAGAAGACCAACTCACTGAATTCCTCAGTGATAGTGAAAAGGCCTTTATTCCAGCTGGCATATCTTTTGAGCAAGAAATAAAACCCAAGTCCAGTGACTGGGTTGAAAGAAACAACCCAGACAGTAAGTTACCTAACTTTGAGACTGGGAAAATCTTGCAACCTGAAATTCAGGCTATCAAAGATATGCTTGGACTCACTGATAAGCCCAGTAATACTGAGTCTGTCAATGAGTCTAAATCAGAATCACAAACTCCTCTCCCACCACTGAAAGTCCTTCAGGGAGCTGCACCTAGCTCAGACCTAACACCTTTAGTACTCTCAACATTCTCCAAAGGAGAAATCAGGAATGGGTAGAACCATCCTGAAGAGACCCACACCTGAAGTCTCAGTTCCTACTGATGACTCAACAACTTCAGTCCTAACTAAAGGGAACACTGAAAGCCCTGATTCAAAATATGATCAGTTGGCTGAGCTTGTCAGGAAGCTGAGTGAAAAGATTGAATCGTCTGAAAAACCTCAATCTAAGAGTAAGGAACTCAAACCAGCTTCCTCAAGCACCTCCAAAGCAAAATCTTCAAAACCTCAGCAAAGATGTGAGCTGTGTCACTATACAAATCATTCCACTGATGATTGTTATAGAATCCTCTTTTGCATGATATGCAAAAAGGAAGATCACAGGACTTCTGATCACTTGTCATACACAGTCTCATCCAATGGTGCAACACACTTTAAAGCTCAAGCTTTTCAGTATCCTTCTGATTCTAAACAGAAACAAAGGATAAAGGCTAAGCCTTTTTCACCTTGTCCACATTGTGGCTTCAATGACCACACTCATGACACCTCAGGACATGAAAAGGTCATTCAGGCTAGAAGAGGAATCACCAAGTCATCCTCTCAGTCTACTGAGTCCACATCAACAACCAAATATAAAATCTATGGAAGCACAGTCCATACCACTACTGACCATGCATCAATTATAACTTTCAAAAAGGCCATCAAAGCCAAGCCCTCCAAAAGGAGGGGTCCTAGAAAAAACTGACTCAGTTTACTATTTGTGCAGAGACATGCCAGGGAGCCTGTTTGGCATTTAGATAGTGGATGTTCAAGGAGCATGACTGGTGTGAAAGAATATCTGCACAAATATGTTGAGGAACCAGGACCTCAGGTGGTATTTGCTGACAATTCATCATGTCTCACTGAAGGTTATGGTTCAGTAAACTGTAGTGGAATAGTTTTTACTAGGATAACTTATGTTAATGGTCTCAAGTACAATCTTATCAGTGTCAGTCAACTATGTGATGCTAAATACATAATTCAATTTGATGATAAGCAAGGTACCATCTTTAATGCAAATAAAGAAGTAGTTCTTATTGCACCAAGAAGGCAAGATGTTTATGTGTTAGATATGTCTACTCTAACACATAATGGAACTTGTCTCTTTGCTAAAGCCACTAAAACTCTAAACTGGCTTTGGCATAAGAGACTCTCCCATCTGAACTTCAAAAACATAAACAATCTTGTCAAACAAAACAAGGTCCTTGGCTTACCATCACTTGTGTTTTCAAAGGATAAACCCTGCTCTACTTGTGAAAAGGGTAAACATCATAGAGCATCCTTTAAAACCAAACAAAACTTCTCCATCAAAAGCTGCCTTCATCTTCTCCATATGGATCTCTTTGGACCTATCAGTCCTAGATCCATTAATCATGAGAAGTATACTCTGGTCATTGTGTATGAATACTCAAGATACACTTGGGTTTACTTCCTGACCAAAAAGAGTCAGGCAGCTGAAACAATCATGTCCTTTGTCAGGAACATTGAAAACCAAAATGACATAAAAGTCAAACAAATCAGGACTGACAATGGTACTGAGTTTAAAAACCATGATCTTGAATGTTTCTATGATGAGAAAGGAATTTCTCAAAACTTCTCCTCTCCTTACACACCTAAACAAAATGGTGTTGCTGAAAGGAAGAACATAACACTCATTGAGGCTGCTAGGACAATGCTAAATGGATCAGTTCTATCCAAACACTTTTGGACTGAAGCAGTTAAGACTGCTTGTTATACTCAAAACAGATCCATCATTGTCAAGAGACATAGCAAAACTCCTTATGAGTTATTCAAAGGAAGAATCCCTGACATCAGCTATTTTCATGTCTTTGGGTGCCCTATGTTTATTCATAATCACAAGGATCACTTAGGGAAATTTGATGCCAAAGCTGATGATGGATACCTTCTAGGATACTCTCTTGTCTCTAAAGCCTTCAGGGTATTCAATACAAGGAGACAACAAACAGAGGAAACATTCCATGTCACCTTTGATGAGAGTACTGAAGCCATCAGATTCTCAAACATTGGAAGAGATAGGAATTGATGATTCATCAAGATATCCTCCTGATGAATATCATCCTAATAGTAATCCTTCCACTCAATATCAAGCAGATGCTGATATTTCCTATTACATCATCCCACACAACCTTCCTTATCCAATCATCACTGAGTTTGTTGAAGCACAAACAGGTACTGATGAAATCAATCAGTCTGAACAAAGTGCTCAGGAACCAATCAATCTCAGTGATCAACCAGGTCAGTCAGATACTCAAGATCCTGAAGATCTTCAAGTGTCTGCACCTGAACCTAAACCTCCACCCAATCAGGCCTCCACAAGTTCAAATCAATATCCAAGACCTCAGGACAGTTGGACTAGGTCTAAAGATATAGAACTTATCAACATAATTGGAGAGCCCACTGAAGGAATGCTTACTAGAAGCATGGCTGCTAAACTGAAGGCAGCCTCAGCCAATGAATGCCTGTTTGTGGACTTCATCTCCACTATTGAACCTAAAAGTGTCAAAGAAGCAATGAAACATCCTAGTTGGGTTCAGGCTATGCATGATGAACTAGAACAATTTGACAGAAACAAGGTAATGACCTTGGTCAAATGTCCTCAGGATGTTTCAGTCATAGGCATGAAATGGGTGTTCAAGAACAAAACTGATGAAAATGACATAGTCATTAAAAACAAGGCCAGACTTGTTGCCAAAGGTTACAATCAACAAAAAGGCATTGACTATGAAGAGACATTTGCACCTGTGGCAAGGAGGAAGCCATCAGGATCTTCCTTGTATTTGCAACCTACATGAACTTCAAAGTATATCAAATGAATGTAAAAAGTGCCTTCCTCAATGGATCACTAAAAGAAGAAATTTATGTTCAACAACCTCCTAGATTTGAAAGCAGTGAGTTTCCTGACTATGTCTGCAAGCTTGACAAAGCCCTTTATGGACTGAAACAAGCTCCTAGGGCATGGTATGAAACTCTTTCAGCCTTCCTCATCCAAAACAAATTTTTCAGAGGCAAGATAGACAACACATTGTTTATCTATAGGACAAAAGAAGATGTCATTCTTGTTCAAGTGTATGTGGATGACATCATATTTGGCTCAACAAGTTATAAACTTTGCAAACAGTTTGAAAAACTGATGGCAAAGAAATTTGAAATGAGCATGATGGGAGAACTCACTTACTTTCTTGGACTGCAAATCAAGCAGACTGATAAGGGAACCTCCATCAGTCAAGAAAAGTACACTAGAAGCCTACTGAAGAAGTATGAGCTCAGTGACTGTGCCTCAGTGAAAACTCCAATGGTTCCCCCAAACAACCTTGAACCTGACCTTGCTGGTAAACTAGTGAATCAAACTCTTTTTAGAGGAATGATTGGGTCACTGATGTACCTACTTGCACCAAGGCATGATATCCAATTCTCAGTCTGTTTGTGTGCCAGATATCAGTCTGACCCAAGAGAATCACATCTCACAGCTGTGAAAAGGATCCTCAGGTACCTGAAAGGTACTCCAAATCTTGGATTGTACTACCCTAAATGTTCAGGTTTTGATCTCAAAGGGTACTCAGACTCTGACTATGCAGGCTGCAACATGGATAGGAAAAGTACTTCAGGCTCCTGCCAATTCCTTGGTGGTAAACTAGTATGTTGGAGTACTAAGAAGCAATAATCAGTTGCCATGTCCTCAGCAGAAGCTGAATATGTTGCAGCTGCCAGTTGTTTTGTAAATGTGCTATGGATGAAAAGTCAACTCAGTGACTATGACATCCATTACAAGATGGTTCCTATCTTTTGTGACAACACAAGTGCAATTGGTATCTTAAACAATCCTGTTCTTCATCAGAGAACCAAACACATTGATATCAGATATCATTTCATCAGGGACCATGTCATGAATGGTGACATTGAATTATACTTCATTCCCACTGAATATCAGCTAGCTGATATATTCACCAAACCATTGGATGAACCAACTTTCACAAGACTGAAAGCTGAATTGGGAATGTTGGATATTGAGAATCAGTCCACTGATTGAATCCATCCAACTTAGTGTAAATTCTGATAACCTTTGATCCCTGACTCAACAAATCTCTCAGTGAATAAGAATCTTATATATCACTGAATAACCTTCCCTGAACATCCTCACACTGAATGAAAAGTCATTCAGGGGCCTCAAGACTCAAACAAATGACATTCAATGCTATACTAAATGCTCTAAGTATCTAGTTAGTAAATGTCCGAGGTTGGTAACTGAACACCTTTTTAATATAGGAATATATGTCCTTATACCTTCTGGCATCCAAATCTTGGCCCCCCACATCATCACCACATATCCCATATGGCATTTGTGCAAAACCCGGGAAAGTGGAAATGTGACATTTAATGCGGATATCAAACATTTTTACAAAATAGTTTTTAAATTTTTGAGTAAAATTCGCTTTAGTGCAAAAACTACCCTCTCTCCACTTCCCTATAAATACCCACACATAAAAATAACACATACACGCTTTGAAATTATATCAAACTCTTGCCTTTTTTTTTCAAAACCTTGTGTGTGTTTTTAACCTCAAAACCAGACCTTTTTCTTACCAAATCAAGACCTTCTTTTATAGTGGCTGCTTCTAAAGCTATTACCTGCGCCCCTAATGTGGAATTCCAACTAGAGGGCATGGATTTGACCAAAAATAATGTCGTAGGGAATTTTTCCTATCCGGAAAAATTTCCTGCCTATAAGGATATGGTAAAATACCTGAAAAATTGCTTTCTCTCTACGACATTTACCAAGATACCCCCAGTCATCTACCATGACTACTTGAGGGAGTTCTGGTGCACAGCAGTGGTCACCAACCCTGATGTCATCAAGGAATCCATCATCACGTTCTCAGTGAACAATGGGAGAAATACCCTCTCCATAGACTACCAAACCTTCATCAAAGCCACATGCCTTGATTTCACTGAGAACTTTGACCTTCAACCCACTGAAAGTGAAGTAAAAGCCGAATTGCTTTTACTTGGGCCACATGACGACAAACACCCTGATGTGGCCCAGGGACTCTATTGTCCAAAGCCCCCATCATTAAAATCTGGTTTCCTGCCGTTTGGAGGATACTGATGACCTTTGTCATTCAGGTCCTTGGTGGGAACAAGTCCTCCACGGAGCAATTGAACACTGCTCAACAAATGATAGTGCAGAAAAATAGACATTGGAGAAATAATCTTCAAAGACCTCATAGTCAAGCTCTCAGGGAAATCCAGGCAAAGACACATGTCTTATCCTAATTTCATTTCCTGTGTGCTACAAGACTTACTAGGCTCTGAGTATGTTAGGCCTAATGTCCAAGGATCTGACCCTGATGTCTTACACAAGGCAAACTACTCAAGAGACCTCAATGAGGTTACACCAGTCGCCCTGACCACATACATGTTGAGGGTCATTCAGGGTGCAGACGCAATATCACCAGTGCCTTCTCCTTCCAAGAAGGAGAAGAAGAAAAAGAATGGGGGGGGGTCTAGGAAGGTGGTTCAACCTAAACCACTCGACACTGAGACCTCTGCTTCAAAGCCTGAGAAAAAGAGGCTCAAAAAGGCTAAGCCCACTGAGACACCCATTGCTGAGGCCAGTCACATCTTGACCAAGAAACAAACGCCAACGGAGGGCACTGAGAAATCATCATCAGTGTCCTCGAGAAAACCCTCTCCAAAAGACTCTGCTGACATAAACAAGTCAGTGGAGTCAAGAACCATCCAACCCTCACTTCCCGATGAAGGCATTCGTCAATCACCACTTTTGCCTGAGGGAGAAAAGGGTCTTGAATCCTCAGTAGAGCAGCACTACTCTACCGAGAAGGGGACCCACACCCTCTCACATCCCGCTCACGACTCTGATACATCAAAATCAGAGTCTCAGGGAGGACTGGTCCCTATATCTTCATCAAGGCAGCACAACCTTGGTGGAAAGGGGGACCTCAACATTTCACATCCTGTTTACGGCTCTGATCAATCACAATCAGGGTCTCAGGGAGTAACGGTCCCTATATCTTTGTCAAGACAGTACAACCCAGATAGAAAGGGGGACCTCAACATCTCATTTCCTAGTGATGGTACTGGAACAAACCCACCAGTCCCTGAAGGTACCTCAAGGTACAAAGACTCTAGAGGCATGCGACCAACCGCTGATATGGAACCTACACCCCCATGGCGTTGCGTTTCTCTCAGGAACTGGCCCTAAGGACCAGGCAGATCAAACCTAGTCTGCCGGAATAGAGGGGTCAGGACCTGGCCAAAATGAAGGCGAGCCCTATTCTGAGGGGGAGCCAGATACACACCTGGTTCCAACTCTTGCTGATCTCCAAATGCTTATAAATGAAGAGTCAGAAGAAGAAATGGTTGACTTTGGAGATGACGAGGTTTTTGCTGCTGGGGATGACATAGAAACTGAGACTTACAACTCTCCTCAGCACACTGAACAACCAACCTCATCTCCTCCTCCTGAGGAACAAGAATCCCCTCACCATCCATCCATCATCATCATCATCATCATCATCATCATCATCATCATCAGACAACTCCTCAGGTTCCTCAGACTCTGCTCCTGCAACTCCTGACTACTTGCAGAAGTATGACAATGTTCTACCTCTTACTGAAAGGCAGTTAGTAAAGTTCCTCAGAAAATCCAACACTGTCCTCTTCAATGAGATCACAAAGGAACAATGGGATCAGCACACTGAAGCAGCAGCCTCATATGCTGACTTCAGGGCGGCTATTGAAGGGACGCAAGGTCAAATCATTCTCAATCTTGCTTGATAGTACCTGACTCGACTTGACTTCATGCACAACCGCTATATTTTATATCTCTATGCACTAAGAGTCTAAGACTACCAAGTCGCTTAGTGGTAAAAAGTCAATCACAAAGATACCCCAATTAAGCCGCATGCATGTTAGTCAATGACTTGACTTCATGCACAACCGCTATATTTTATATCTCTATGCACTAAGAGTCTAAGACTACCAAGTCGCTTAGTGGTAAAAAGTCAATCACAAAGATACCCCAATTAAGCCGCGTGCATGTTAGTCAATGACTTGCGTTCTCCTGATACTTTAAACAACAGCTAAAACTTAGCCTACTTAAAAATTTATTATACAATTTTTAAAAAGAAATACTTGAAAACAAAATGGATTTTTTTAAATAATCTTTTATATAAAAACTTAATTTTGAACCCAGCTTTTATAAATAAATTTAATTCTATTGCATGAAACTTAAATTTGATATTATTAAAGAAGAATATAGAGTTTATATACTTAATATATAGTTACAAAATATATATTATAGTCATTAATTTATAATTATTAATACTTGGACTACATTTAAATATTATATAGTTATATTGAACATAATAATATAAATGTACATTGTAATTGTTATTTTTTAATCATAAATACTTACATTTATAGCATGAAACTCAAATTTTATAGATACGAGTCAGTCCGACCCGTGCGATGCACACGGGCTCGTTTTAATTGTTTATAGCGTATTGCTTAGCACTAATGTTGGGTCCATTCAGTACTCAAGCGTCCTGAAACAAGGATTTGAATACAAATTATCCTAAGTGTCGAACAACCTTAAATGCTCTCAGGTCACTGAGTGAACAGTCACTCAGTGAGTTATCTTCAGGATGCTTAGGAAGAGTCTAAGAAGAAGGATTCACTATTCAATGAGGCGGAACTCCCTGAGTGTCACCTAAGCCAAAGAAGAAGATAATGGGTTCAGCGAGTGATGACAATAACTCACTGAACCCCAGTCTCCTCAACACCTATGAAGAATGAAGAATGAAGACCGAAGACCAAAGACTGAAGAACCTGAAGTTTGAAAGATAGGTGGGACAAGGCGGGAAGAGTTTGAAAAGATAAGGAGAAGTCCTTATCAGACCAAAGTCAAACTTTCCCTGAAAGGCTTAAGAACAAGAACAGTGTCATCACTGTTACTCAGAAAGCACAATTGTCTTATACCCAAATTAGGTTCTTGTAACAGGGACAAAATACATCAGTATTTTATCCTGATTATCTTAGGTCATTCTTTTTGTCTTTTAAGTCACGGGTGCTCTTTTATACTTGTGTATAAATAGGATCATAAGGAAGAAAAGTGGACAAGTTTTGTGCAATTAATGCTTAGACATTCACAAAACCACTTTTCTCCCCCAAAGAGCAACCTAGTCCCTGAGATAGCTCAGTGGTTCCTTATAGTTGCCACTTATGCTTAGCTTAAGTTTAGTGAGGAGACAATACCATACTTTGTCATTTCAATCCCAAGTGTTGCTTCCTCGAACACTTGGGTATAGATTCTTTTGATTAACTTCTAATAAGAATTTAAACGTTGAAAAACTCTTGTTTTTGTCATTTACATTTTACTTATTTTGCTTAGTTAATCAATACATTACTCGGTCAAGGAACACGATTAGCTTAACTTTGTAGTTAATTCTAATTGTGTAAAGGGAACAACAAGTGGTATTAGAGCCTCAGGTTTATAAAATCTTTCAAAACTAAAGAGTGCTCAAAAGGTTTTTAAAACCAAGATCCTACCATGGCTGATAGTAATGTTCCCCAGCTAGTTGACAAAAAGGGAGGAAGCTATTCAGCTGTTGCTCCCAGACTAGAAGCTAGTAAATTTAGCAAGTGGAAAAAGCGTATGCTTTGCTACTTGACTGGTATGGAACCATACTACATCACATGTATCAATGAAGGTCCCTTTGTCCCTAAGACTGCTGAAGGGTTACCTAAACCTGAAGCTCAGTGGACTATTGATGAGAGAAAGGTGGTTAACCAAGACCAATGCCTGAAAAGCATCATTATATCATGTCTTCATGATGATACAATGGAATCAGTCATTAACTGTACAACAGCCAAACAAACTTGGCTTGACTTGGTTCATAGCTTTGAAGGTCCCTCAGATACCAAGGAAAATAGGATTATGGACCTGAAACTTGAGTACAACACTTTCAGGGCCAAAGACTCTGAAAGTCTCTCTCAGACATATACCAGATACAAAACCTTGATAAATGAACTATCAAATGATGGTGTAGTTTTGTCTAAGCATGAAATCAATGTTGGCTTTGTCAACAGTCTCCCTGAGAAGTGGTTAAACTTCTCTTAGGGTCTTAGGAATGCTAATCACATTCAAACTTTTGAGCTCCCTGAGATCTATGGGAAGTTTGTCTATGAGGATAACTTAATCTCAAGGAGACCCAGACTCAAAGAAAGCTCTTGAGACCAAAAAGGCCCTGACAACCTTACCCTTATCCACTGCCTTTTATTCTAATGGTGTTGTGCAGGATTTCCAAGAGAATTCTGATGATGAGGCTAATGAGAGAACCATTGAGGAGTACCTTAATGACTTGCATATTGAATTTCAAGAAAGGGCACTCCTTGCTAATTCTAAACGTTTTATCAAAAGAAATCAGTCAAACTTTTCTAAAGCAAAAGTAAATGAAACCATTAAATGTTTCAACTGTGGTAAAAAAGGTCATTTTGCAAAAGACTGTTTTTCTAAAACACCTCCGAACCCTCGTATAAATTCTCTAGTAATAGTTCTTCTTCAGGAACTAGTAAGTTTCAACCAAAAATGCTTCAGTCTTCTCAACATTTTCAAAACAAAACTGTTCAAAATGATCAAAAAGATTTTGATGCTAAGTATAGAAAAGTTAAGCTAAACTTGCTCTCCTTGAGGCCAATCCCTCAGTGTCTTAGGCTGCTTAAACCTCTAAACCTGTTCAAACAAAGAACAAGGTTCTTGTAGCATAAGCCTATGACTGGGATGAAGAAGAGGTCTCCTCGGATGATGAAGAAGTAATAGTCAGTGCACTGATGGCACTTTCAGATAATGATCAGCTGGCTGTTGGAAAAAGCCAAGTAAGAAATGGAGAGTGGGTTAACATCACCATGAAAAAGGTAAATGTTAGGAATTATTAGAATATATTTATTTTTCATTCCTGCTGGTAGTTATATTTATTACTGCTGGTAGTTATGGTTCCTGCTATAGTTGGTTCCTGCTGGTAGTTCATTTTGTTTCTGCTGTTTAGTTAGTCATTGCTGCGGGTTATCCCGTATGTTTAGAATGTTTTTTAGAGTTATTTTTAGAAGAGATAGTGTATATCTCTTTACACGGTTTGTTATGAGCTGTATTAGGGTTTCTTAGTCTATAAAAGAAACATGCAGCTAGGGTTTATGTACGCTTATCAAAAACATTATCATTAGTGAAATAAATGACCCATAGAGGATCAAAGTATTATAGTTGTTCATTCTTCTTTAACTCTTGTGTTTAGTTTCCGCCTGAATACAAGTTTAATTCATAGAGATTCTCTTAGGCTATTTGTGTTTACATAGACGGTCTACCAAGCTCATAAGATCTATCAAGGTGCACGATCCTACAAGTGGTATCAGAGCCTGGTGAGGATCTCTGACAAAGAAGAAAAAGTTCTCTAAACAATCTCTTAAACCCTTTTTCAATGGAAGGCGACAATCCTGAAAATTCTGTCATCAATAATGAAAAACCTGAAACTTCACAAGTCCAACAACAAATAGTCACAACCACTATGTCTAACAGTAATGCTAAATTCCCATACCTCAAGAAAGATGAGTACGAGATTTGGGCTATGAAGATGGAGTACTGGATCTCAAACAGTGATCATAACCTATGGAATGTGATCCTGAAAGGGAACGACATGAAGAGAACAGGAAGGGATGAGAAAGGCAACATCACTATTCTTCCACCTATGTCTGCAGAAGAGCATATTGCTCTTTAAAAGGAGGCCAAAGCAAGAACTCTTTTCCTTCAGGCTCTCCCAGAAGATCATATGGGTGACTTTCATCACCTGGATGATGCTAGGGAAATCTGGCATGCTATAAAGGCTAGATTTGGAGGGAATGATGAGTCCAAAAAGATGAGGAAGTCCATGCTCAAGCAGGAGTTCCAGGAGTTCAGGATCTCTGAGGCTGAAGGGATTTACAAAGGTTATGACAGGTTCCAAAAGATCCTGAGCCAACTCAACCAGTTGCAGGCCAAGCCAGACAATGAAGACTTCAACATCAAGTTTTTGAGGGCTCTGCCTCTCTCCTGGTCTCAGGTTTCCATCACCCTTAAGGCAAGAGGTGGGCTCGATTTCATGAGTTTTGATGATCTTTACAACAAGCTCAAGACCCTTGAAATTGACATCAAAGGGTATTCAACCTACTAATCTCACACTTCATCTAGGAATGCATTTGTTAGTGCTACCAGTACTAACAAGGACTCATATGGTGGTAGCCCAACTCCCTCTTCTTCATCTGTTTCCTATTCCCCTGCTACACCCAGAACACAGCCAAGATCTGGCAATGTGGTTGAGGAGGTCCTTCATTCATTTGTTGCTGATAGTACACCAAAACAACAGCTTACTTATGAAGATTTTGACCAGATTAATCAACTGGATCTGGAAGAGATGGACATCAAGTGGCAGTTTGCTATACTGTCAGTAAGGGCCAACAGATTTGAGAAGAAGGCAGGGAGGAGGATCAAATTCGATGGACAGGAAGGAGCAAGGTTTGACAAAAGGAAGGTGACATGCTACAAATGCTCACAACCAGGTCACTTTGCTAGAGAATGCCCAGATAAGAAGGTGGATGACAAAACAAGGTATTCTGCTTTCAAGATTCAAGAATTGGAGTCAGAAGATCCCAAAGCCTTGTTGTCTGTGGATTCCATGCTGGATTGGGAACAACATGAGGTAGCTGATGCAGTAAGAGGAGCTGCAAAGAACTATGGGATGATAGCTGGAGCTGGAAAGAAGGCACAAGTGGCTGAGGATTTTGCTTTGATGGGCTACCCATCTCAGGTACAAAATTGTCCATTTGGTTGTGATGTTAAATATGCTGATCTGAAAAAGGAATTTGATTATATAGAGCCTCAATATAAAGAATTGTTTATTAAAGATCAAGCCTATAGAAACTCGCTTAATACGTTAGAAAAACAAAAGGTTTGGTACCAACAGAATCAGTTAGCTTATGAGGAAAAGATAAGGGTTTTGGAGAGAGACTTAAAGTACACCACTAATGAGTTAAAACATGTTGAGAGAGAATATGATAAGGTAATTTTAGAGAAAAAGGATTTACAAGCTAAGTTAGAAAGTGAATAAATCAAATGTGCTTCATATAAAGAATCAACTAGGCTTGTAGATATATTGAATGCTAGTTCTCAGTATGTAAAGGCTAAGAGAGGTTTGGGGTGTCCTAAAACTGATGACTCTTCTGAGTCAAGAAGATTTGACCCTACCCCTAAGGAGGAAAATTACCAAATACCTATAAAGTATGTAAAAGAAGGAGAGATGCATGCTGTCCCTCCTCCTATAAGAGGAGTGTTTAAACCTGTCCCTATCCACTCAGACCTTGACATAGACTTAAATGAATCATATATGTCCTATGGCAAAAAGTCCAGTGACTTGCCTAATCTTGATTGTGACTCTAATGATTTTGTCTCTTGTTCCAACAGTGACAAATCTTCAGAAATCAAGACAAATGATTTTGAATCTTGTGATTCAAGTGTCAAGTCTACCACCACCAAGTCTGAAGATTTCTTCTCAGAAATAGCTAATGATGAATCTCATTCAAAGACAGCTGCTTTTGAAGACAATTCTTCTGTTTTTGTTCAAAACAATGATGTTTCTAGTTATGGTTCTGTTTCAAACAATGATGTTTTTGATTTTACTTGTATTAAGAATAATTTTGATTCATCTTGTGGTTTTGATAATTCTGGTTGCAATAAGAAATGTCATGTTAAGAATAAATCTTTTAGAAAGAAGTCTTGTTTTGTGTGTGGTAGTTATGCTCATCTTATCAAAGACTGTGACTTTTATGAGAAACAGATGAGTATGTGTGGTGGACAACAACAAACTAGGCCTATGTGGAACAATGTTAATGATATACCCCCATATGTTCCTCAAGCAGCAAGAATGAACTCTTGTAGAACTTCCTTTCCTGCTGGCAAACCTGTTGCTGCTGGTAAGCCTGTTGCTGCTGGTAAGCCAGTTGCAGCTGGTAAACCTGTTGCTGCTGGTAAGCCTGTTGCTGCTGGTAAGCCAGTTCCATCTGGTAATCCCAATCCTGCTAGTTGGAAAAGAAAAGCTGCTAGACCTTTCTACAGACCTACAAGCACTTATTTTTAGAATGATTATAGGCCTGTGTATTATTATGACCCAATGCAAAGGGAGGGGGCAAGTTGGGAAACTGCTGTTAAGTCCTCAGCAGGTTGTTCTTGGAGAAACAATGACCAATATATAAGAATGGGGTCCAAGAACAATGGTGGATCTCATCAATCTCCATGGTTTAATTATTATTGATCCACAAGGCAGGCTCAAGTCAGTAATGGCTTGGGTCTCCCATGTATCTCATATTGTTGTTTGTATTCTTTTGTTGTAGGAAATTTCTCTTTGAAGGGAAGACTTTGGTCTTTATCCTTGTTCTGCTGTGAATGAGGGGAGGCATAAGCCTAAGGGGAGACTTATTGCTGTGTATCTTATTTTGTGTTGACTAACATGTTTTTATGTTTGATTAATGTACACTAACATTGTCTTGTAGATGTTATATTTTTTGTATAGTGTGTATTCTAATCCTTTTGCAGGTTGTTGTTCAAGTGCAAATAATAAGCCAACAAACTCATGAAAACAGGAAAATTAAACTTTTATTCATTATTTTGATCCATCACGATTCATGAGTTAACAGCCACATCAGATAACATCAGAAAACATCAGACAACATCAAACAACAACCCAGACAACAGACACAAGGTACAAACACATACTCCTCAGACCCAGACAACCACCTAGCCAGCCATCTACTCCAGCTTTCCCTTACCCTTGCCCTTGCCCTTGGCATCTGGCATGGTCTTATGGACTCCTCTTCCTTCAATGGCCTCATTTAGTCTCTTGCACACAAGACCCAACACCTGTTGCCTTGGCTGTGGTTGATCTCTTGGAGGAACTGGAATTTGGCTCATGGCTGCCACAGCCTTCTCCATCTCACGTGTCAGTATGGCTGAAAGTGGATGATCTGGTGGATCCATTTCCCATTCACCTTGATAGTATGTCAAAGACTTTGGCCATGATTCAGATGATGGAGGAATTGGAAGGTCTTCAGAGGAATCGTCTTCAATCTTTGCTTTGCCTTTATTGGTTGTGCTAGTTTGGGTGGAGGAGCTGAGTGGGAAATTATTCGCCCACCCTGATGATTCGGATGACGAATCAGAGGAGATATCTACTATGTCTTGTTTGGGGGAACTCATTGGATCAGAATTGTTTGTTTTAGCGGGTCAGGTTGGTGATGTGTGAAGTTGATTACTCATGGCCTTTTATAGACAATGGCGAATTAAGGATCATGAATGTTGGGTTGGTTATGAAATAAATTTCTTTCAGAAGTGGAGTTAATTATGGATTTAATGTTCTGGAGTTAATTGTGAGTTTTGGTCAAACAGCAGTTTGTTTCTGCTGGTTGACCACTTGGTTTCCCTTGATTCGTGGTTGCTGCTGGTATTGATAAAATTGGGATTTTATTTTGGGATAGAGCGCGATACTTGCAATTTAATTTGCAAAATTAGGAAACCATATAACTGACCTAAATTCTTCATCCCTCGCCCAAAAGCATCATTTCTCTTTTACACCTGATGAACTCAAATAAGTACATTTTATTATCATCATTTATCCTATTTATTTGACTTGTTTTATTATATTATCTATGAGAATCGATACATTAATGTTTACTTTAGTAATTCTCAGGTAAAAACAAGCATTATGTGAAACTTGGCGATTTTGGACTAATTATGGAGCAAAACAAGCAAGATGTCAAAAGCCTACTGAAATCCAGAAGATCAAGCTCGTTCTACTCCAGATACGCCGCAACATACTTCTAACATACGGCGTATCACTATCAAGTTTTCACAAGTTACAATCCAAGACTGCCAAAGTACATGCGCCACATACAGAGATCAAGATACGCCGCATCTAAAGACGGTGTACGAATATTCCAGAATATATTAATCTTGGACCCCACGCGAAGTTAAGTCAATGCGCCGCATCTATCAACTCTATGCGCCGCATCGACACCTCAGACAGAAACTATAAATACCCCAAGGTCAGACGAATTTGAGAGACCTTTTAGACACATACGAAGAAGAATATACAGAAACCCTAGAGCCGAATTCAGACGACCAAGCAGCACAAGACACACCTAAACGAAGATACAAGAGCTGTAAGAAGGTCCTGCATGTATTCAATTCATTAAGTAGTTTTGTTTTATTGTTTTAGTACACTTTAATTCATCAGGATTGATGGGCTTGTGTCATGTGACTACGGAAAATCATGCACTCCCCTTAATATTGCTTTCCCATTTATTAAAGTTTATATGTTGATGTCTTTGGTGACTTTTATTAGTGCATTGATAACCTCTGTGTCTAGCTGAGCATTGCTTGGGTCGCCATGCCCCTTCCTCGCCTATCTATTCTAGCGTATACGAGACGTGGGCATCACAAATGCCCAATACTCAAGAAAAGTAGGATAGACATAAGTAATCATTAAGGGTTTACTCGCCGATAAGATTAGAGCCAACGAGAAAGGTTTAATTATATACACTTCATATAAAACTAGCAATGAAACAAGTGACAAGCTACTTAATTATCAGGACATGTATTCTTATTTTCTCAAGTATCTATCTGTGTACGTGTGTGCTAATCGCTGATTCGTGCTCATTAGTTTAGTTTTCTATTTAATCATAACCAAACCGTGCCAGTCTCTCAGGCTGAACCCCCTTGCGTTAGATTAGGTTGTATAGCTAACTTAGGATATTAAAATACTGATTAGAATAACTAGATAATACGTTCCACTCTTAGTGATCGACACTCTATTTACCATTATATTCATACTGACCGGGTACACTGCTCGTTAAGTGTGTGTGTTATTGATAAGTCGGCTAAATATAAATTTAAAACTTGAGTAGGCATTAATACTGCTAAACCGCAACGACACGCACGCGCATCAAGTTTTTGGCGCCGCTACCGGGGAGTGAATTGTTATTATCTGTTAATTTGATCTAGTATTTTAATTAGGTTTTTCTTTTTAGTTTATTTTTAGATTCTAATCACTAACCCTGTTTTATATTAGATAAATTACATTCATTGTATAATTTGCATATTTTCTGTTTTTGTTTGTTCTCTGTAATTTTTGTTTCTTTTTGTTTGTTTTTATTTTTGTTTTTCTTTTCTGTATTTTTCTGCATTCTCCTATCGTTGTATTGAGCTGATACAAACGATACAGCGCATCTGTTTTCACAGATACGGCGTATTGCGTTTAATTTTCATAAAATACAATGCGTTTAATAAATTCGATACGACACATCTTTCCTCAAGATACGGCGTATTCTGTTTTTAATAAGAAATTTTTCTAAACCTTAACGCCATACGACGCATCTGTTTTAACAGATACGGCGTATTTTCTATTTAAATTAAAAACAGTTTTTTTTTCGAATTATTAAACAAAAGCGACGCATCGATCTTTATCGATACGGCGCATCTACTAAATCAAAAATCTTGTATTTTGAAACATAACGAAAATACGGCGCACTAGCTTTTGTTAATACGACGCATTTAATTTTAATAAATATAATCGATTTTTGATAATTTAAACTTGATACGGCGCATTCTTATTCATAAGCGGCGTATCTGTTTTCTGAATAAAAGTCTGATTAAATTTTAACGTAATAAGATACGGCGTATCCAACTTTTTGGATACGGCGCATCGTTTGCAGATATCAGCAACTTTTATTTTTTGTATTCCGTTTTCGTTGTTAATTTTCTGATTTCATACTTTCTTGAACATACCCTACTGATGCTTTTGTGATGATTTCAGGAAGTGCATGACCAGGAGTTCAACTAAGAACTTGATTACACCTTTCGAAGATCCTGAACGAGCCTTACATTCGCTTAAAAGGCTTTTCAACACAAAAAGCTTTGAAATCTCAAGTTCGTTCGAGCTTGATTACTTTTCTGAAGAGAGGGAGGAAGAAGAAACATAAACAATGACGGAAAACACTACTATGGAGGAGTACATGAACAAAACCCGTGCTGATTACAGTTCAGGAGTTGCTAGACCGAAGTTTGATGAAAATTCAAAGTTTGAGTTGAAGGGTCAGTTTCTCAAAGAGCTAAGAGAAAATGCTTTCAGTGGAACAGAACATGAAGATGCTAATAAACATGTTGAAAAAGTCCTCGAGATTGCAGATTTGTTTACTACAGAAGGAGTCTCTGACGATCAACTTATGCTAAGAATCTTTCCAATTTCACTTAAAGGAGCCGCTAATAAGTGGCTAAGGAATGAACCTGCTAGTTCAATCACAACATGGGAAGATTTGAAGAGCAAATTCCTAAAAAGATATTGTCCACCTGCTAAAACTGCTAAAAAGATGGAGGCTATCAACAGTTTCAAGCAAGAACCTGATGAAACTCTTTATCAAGCTTGGGAACGATTTAAAGACTTATTGATGAAATGCCCTCAACATTATCTAAGTCCAATGCAGGAGATAATATCATTCTATCAAGGATTGGACGTGCCTACTAGACAAATCTTGGATGCTAAGGGAGCTGTGCCTCAAATGAGTGCAGCCAATGCTAGAAAAGCTATCCAAGAAGCTGCTGATCACTCTCAAAAATGGCATGACGGAACCTCTACTAGATCTAAGAGCAGCACTAATTTTGACGGGCTTGCTGCAGTTCAAGCTCAATTGGATAAAATTAGTAGAGAGATGAAGAAGCGTGATGAGAAAGTTTATGCTGCCCAAGTTGGATGTGAAAAATACGAAAGACCTCACTACACTAAAGATTGCCCTAAAATGAATGAAAGTGAGACTTTTGAAGAAGCATACTACACACAATTTGGACAACCATTCCGACCTTCAGGAAGATTTAGGGAAGCTGCTCCGGGATATTATCAAAAGAACAACTATAATCCCACTTATCAAGAAAGGAGGCAGACTTTGGATGACACTCTAAAGCAAATTATGGCCGATGCTGCTAAAAGATATGAAGAGAACACCGCTATGATCAAAGAAATCCGAGCCTCAACGGATACTATAACAAGGAATCAAGGAGCTTCCATCAAAGCATTGGAACAACAAATCGGAAAAATGAACAAGGTTCTTCAAGAAAGGGGATACAGAAGTTTACCTAGCTCAACTGAAACTAACCCAAGAGATCATGTCAAGGCCATATGCACTACTGAAGAAGTCACGCCTAACATACCTTTTCCTAGAAGACTGATGAATGGTAATGATGCTGCAAAGCCCGAATTTTTCTTTAATTCTTCAATCAGTTTAAGGAGGTTACTCAAAGAGAAGGCAAAGATTGAAGAGGAGATCAAGGCTACAATGAAAGAAGAGAGCTCTGCAACCGACTTACGTGCCTTGCCTCATAAAGAAAAGGACCCAGGAAGTTTTACTTTACCTTGTTCAATTAATGACATATCTTTCAATAATGTATTAGCTGACTTAGGAGCTAGCGTTAGTGTTATGCCCCTTAAGACATTCACTACCCTAGGACTAGGAAAATTAGCACCAACTAAGCTGCTTATTGAATTGGCTGATAAAACGGTAAAACGACCTGAAGGGGTTGCTGAAAATGTGCTAGTTAAGATTGAGAAGTTTGTTTTCCCCGTAGACTTTGTTATATTAGATATGCCCGAGGATGTTAAGATTCCATTAATCCTTGGAAGACCTTTCTTGTCTACCGCCCATGCTAAGATTAATGTGTTTAAAAGAAAAATCTCATTAAAGGTAGGGAATAATAAACTAGTCTATAAGTGTTAAAATCCTGCTAAGAGCATAATTAGAGGCGTCTATGTGCTAGGATTAAGAGAACGTATGGACCTCGATCTAGAAGCTAGATTTATGAGAGAAACCTTGGTAAATAATGAATCACTTGAGACCTATAGTGGAGACTACATTGAATTAAATGATCTTAATTTACCAATAGGAATCAATGATCAATTTATGGAGGATTTTGAACCCGAAATTGAAGAAGTAGAAATTATGGATGTACCTAGAATCAATATGATCAACACTAAGAATTATGATGAATTTGAAGGATATCCTAGTTTCTGTGATTATGGTAGAAAGATTCATGTAGATTGTGCTTATAATTTACAATTTCCTTGCATGATAGGATTTAAACAGGTTAGTGCCAACTTTTTCCCTATTTTACCAATTAATGTAATGTCAAAAGATTTCTATAATTCTATAATGAAAAACAAAGTTGAGTATAGAGGAAAAAACGTAGTTGGAATGTTCATGAATGTACCTATTTTTGTCGGGAATTTAACTATTGTTACAGATTTCACCGTGGTGGAAAACATAGATGCTTATCGTGATGTTGAGATGGGTGACATGATCGTTGGGAAACCATTTTGTAAGGAGGTCGAAATTAACGCTAAAAGATTTAAAGGAAAGATCACCTTTAAAAGTGGAAGCAACGTCATCACTTACATGATGCCTCGTGCTCACCCAAGGTTTAAACATGCCCCTAACAAATTTTGTTACAAATTTACACCATTTCTTTTTGTAGATGAAAATGACGCTGAGAAAGGGATCGAGTATCCGTACCAAAAGATGAAAGGATTCTACAAAGGTGTACTTGAATTGGGGCCGGAATATGTTCGTGACGAAGTAATTCGCAACTACATCGTGCACGGACATGTGGGGATCAATAGAACAAAATAAGGAGCTGAACGTGAGTCTAACTTGAAGACTCTGGAATAAAGACAAGTGTTGACCGGGAGACAACCCGGAAGAAAATTTTTTACTTTTCTGTTCTGTGTCGAGTCTGTCAGACCTGCAGAAGATGCGGCGCATCTCCATCATAAGATGCGACGCATCACCTGTACTGGTCATATCTTATTTCATTTTCTGCATTTTTATTTTTGACTTTAAAACTTTCTGTCAGTTTATTTAATGCGGCGCATCCCTGGTTAAGGATGCGACACATCTTTTATTCTGATTCGTATTTATTCCAGGCTCGATACGGCGTATCTTCTTCCATAAGATACGGCGTATCGACTGACCTGATGATTTACAGTTTAATTTTTTTGGTTTTATTTTTTACTAACTACTAATGTATTATGCAAGTTTGAACCTTCTTAACTCAGGTGTGTTAAAGTCTAGATGGTATTATAGATTCCTGCATTTTTTGTGGATACATCATTTACGAAGCTTAAACGTTCTAATCCACAAGAAAGTTGATTTTTGCTCTTATACGAATAATGGAGGATCATACCGAGCAAATCTCAGGGGAGTTTTTCTGTTCTAATTCTTTTATTTTCCAGTTTTTAACCTTTGACAAAAACAACGAGGACGTTGTTTAACTTAAGTGGGGGGATGGAGAATTAGAACACTTACTTGTCCTAAACTTTTTCAAAATATGCTTAAAATGCGCTTAATATATCAAAATTTAAAATTTTTTAGCATGTTTTTGTTTAAAGTCTAAATTACATAACCGCACACATAACTCTATTCTTTCAAAAATATTAAAACTTTTAGTGTACCGGTGACTTGTAAACTTTAGAACTTGGCTTGTATACTATTCGAGACCACCATAATGAGTATTATCTATATAATTGGAGTGACTTGTCTAACTTAGTAAATTTCTAGGATTACACCCAAATAGCCTTTATATGTTATGTGATATTAACTAACTACATTAGTTAGTTAACCCCTGTATAAACCCTTTGTTACTCTCACTTTTTTTTTTTTTTTTTTTTAAAAAAGGTAAATTTTATTGCCACCAAAAAAATAAACAGAAACCGACCCATGGCAACCATGAACAAACTCATGGGGCATAAGGTGGGCATAAGGTAAATCCTTTGTTACTCTCACTTTTAGAGTAAGATACCCCTAGAAAAACCCTCAGAGCCATTCCTTTCGTTTCTTACACCTTTGTTATAATGTTTCGATACACCCTTACACCTTAGCCTACCCTGTAGATTAAAATCCGTGGTTAATTGCTTTAGGCAAAGTGTGTTTCCTTACATTACCTGTGTTCGCGTGCGTAATTCATTATCTTTGGTTAGGTCGGGAAATTGCACAATGCAATTGGTATGAAAGTAAATATTGTATAACTTTTAGTTTATTTTTCTGAGAGTATGAAGAGTATGGAAAAATTATCCGGAAAAATAGTGATAGAAAAGTTGTGAAATTTTACACATATATGTTGAAAAAAAAAATCGAAAAAATAGAAAAGAAAAAGAAAAAGGAAAAGTTGGAAGTTTGTTTTAACCAACTTATGTAAAGTTTTGTATTAAGTGGGAGATATCACCACTATTTGTTGTATATTATATTTATGGATTGAATGGGAGTTGGCCGTTATGGGAACGCCAACTAAGGTTATTCTTTGATTGAGATCTTGTTGAGTATAATTCGTGTCTACCTAAAGCGTGTGTTTCAAGTGTTAAAGCGTGAGTTATTCAATGATATGAGTCTTATTCATGGGATGGTTGGGAAAGTGATTAACCACACTTAGGATTTTAATTTATCTGTTTTGTTTATTTTTTATTTTACACCAATTTGTATCCCAAATATTATCCATACCCTATATCATTCTTCATCCAAACCTTTGATTTATTGAGATTAGGGATTTGAGCAATCTTAAGTATCGTAGTCGTGGATTCGGCTATGTATTTATGATTTTGTCGCCCTTTTTGATATAATATTATTGGTGAAGATTACTTGGTCCTATCTTTAGCCTATTCGAGTTAAGGATTTGAGCAATTGCATGTATCGTGGTCGTGGATTCGATCATGTATTTGTAATTTTGTCGCTTTTTCTGGAATATGAGATCGATAGAGATTAAATAGGATGATCAACCCTTAACCAACAAACCCTTTTTACCGCTTTAGACTTGTTACTCCTTGGCTTTAGTGGGGGAGATGCGTGTTCTTGCCAAGCCTATGATAGAATATTCGTCACGACTAAGCAACTAAACGATTTAGAATTGTTTTACATTAAAAATTATTTTGGTTTCTACTTCGTTAAGTGTTTGGTTGTGTGATTATGACAAAACGAATACGTGCTTAAATATAAAAATAAATCATAATATCTTTTAGGATACATTTTCATATGATTAAATTCTAAGGTTTACTTGGGGACAAGTAAAGTTCAAGTGGGGGATATTTGATGAACTCAAATAAGTACATTTTATTATCATCATTTATCCTATTTATTTGACTTGTTTTATTATATTATTGATCCGTGCTGAATACACTTATAAATAAATGCAGACAGCGGATACGCGTGAATAATTACAAATCACCCCTTTGTGAAAAAGGATACTTGCAAAAACTCACGTTTGTGTGTGTAGTGTGAAACCAGGTAAGTGATTACCCGGATCGTTTCCCAACGAGGTGTGAATGGGCAAACTATGGAAAGTTAGGATTAGAGTGACTGATGATTAGATATGAGATTTTGCTTTTTTATATCTAATTAACAAATGATAAACAATTTATACAAAAGAAAATTAAACGCGAATAAATTAAACTGAAAACGCGTAACAGGAAATCTAAAATGGGACAAAAAACTGAAATATATGAAATTTAAAACCTAAAAATGTAAAATTACTTAAAACTTATTTTAAAACTAAAATTATATTTTTTACACTTTTTATCTAATTATTATTAATTATTTATTATTTAATAATTATTTAAAACTAATTTAAATTATAATAAATACTAAATAAACAAAGAAAAATCTAAAACTTTTTCTATAAATATTATTAAGTAAAAAGAAGCTAAGAAAATTATAAAAATGAAAATTACTTAATTAAAAATTTAAAAAGATAAATTCTATTAAATAGAAGCTATCACTATTTTTCTGTTTTGTTTTTCTTAAGGTCTAAAAATGTTATTATATTTTTCCTGGGTTCTATTTAATAAAAGAAAATTATGAAAATTAAAATTATATTTTTCTGATTATTATTCTATTTATTATGATTTAATTACTATTTTAAATTAATTAAAAAGATTAAAAATATCAAATGACTTAGGAAAAATCTGAAAAATTCAGGATAAGTCTAAATTAATATTCTTAATACAGGAAAATTAAAATCAAAAGTTTGCTAAACGCTAATAAGCAATTTGGCCAATAAGCAGTTTGGCAAATAAGCCAAAAATAAGCTAAAAAGCACAAAAGTTTACCAAAGGCTCAGAACAAGTTTAATATACTTATTTAAGCACAAAACAACTTAATTCAAACAGATAATCCCACAAAATAAGCAAATTCAACTTAGAGCAGTTGCAAAATCACACAGAAACTCAGGAAATTGACTAATTTGCAAGGCAGATTAAGCAGTTAAATTAAGCAGACAAGTTGAATATTAAGGGGGCAAAAGTGAGCTAGTACTATGAGCTATCCTAAAAACCAAAAATCATGGCCATAGCTTATCTAGATAAGCCACAATTTAGTTAAGATCAGCAGCTTAAACACTCAGTATACACTGAGTCTGCTGATGTGTTTTGTGTTGTGCAGACCTGTGTAGGCTAAACAAGACCAAACCAAATTGTTTTGACTACTCTAATATGATCTTGAGGACTCAGTAAATGGAAAGAAAAAGTACCAAATCAGCTTGTAGCTTAATATGACTTATTTGGCTATTTTGAGTTCTAAAATTCCCACAGGTTGTGTAAAACTGATTTTTCTATTGAAATAGGTAATTAGAACTTAGATACAGCTTATATAGGCTAACTTAAGCTGGTTTGAACTTGGTCTAATTGCAAATCTACAGTACAAGCTAAAAATAGCTTAATGCCAAACAGCCCTTAAGGGACTGTCTTGGTTGATTTTTAACTGCAAATGGTATAATTAAGCTAGGTTGTTAATTGAACTAAGTTTGTTTGACTTATTTAAGGACTAAGAAGTAATAAAAACTGGAAAACAGCTTATTAATAAGCTGTTGCTATTTTTGGTCTAATTTAAGCTTTTTAACTGTTTTTAAAGAAAATAAGAACTGAGCTAATTAAACTGATGTAACTGATGAAATATAAATACCAACTAATAATAAGCTAGAAATAATATAAATAAGCTGTAAATAAGCAGTAGCACAGTGAATTAGATTTTTAAGCTAAAAATTCAAAATGGCTTACAACTGTGAAGCTATGGAACTGAGGAACAAAGAACTAGAACCAATCTACCTTGTCAGAAACAAGCTAGAAAACCCAGAAAATCCTTCCAAATCAGCTTATATACCCAGAATAGCTTATTGGTCCATCAGTTGACTTTCGTTGACTTTCTTGTATCTTCAAGATTAAACTAGCTAGAATCTAATATAAGCTTATAACAAGCTATATTAAGCTTATATAAACTCATATAAACTCATATACAGGGTATTGTAGCTTGTGATTGATTATTGATTCTAATTCGAATTACAAACAAAATTGGAAATTCATGAAAACTTATAATCAGTAAAACATAGCTTGAAATTAGAACAATATGATTGTAAATTACTTGTATTGATTACTGGAAATGAAAATTACAATAAGTGAAAGACTTAGAAATAAAAACGATTACACTAAATTAACTACTACCTATTTAGGGCAACATACTGCTCTATTTATACTAAAAATCTCTGGGAAACCCTTAGTCATCATCTCTGAGCAAATCCCAACCTTTAGATCTTCTTGAAATCATCTCAGCCTTTGATTCTTCATTTTGGCGCCAAAATTATCAATAGCAGGTTTTAGCAATTAATGCGTTTTGGTTAGATGTGGAGGTGGAGAAGAAGCATTTAATGCATTTGGCATGTTAGGTAAGGTGGTGGGTTGTCAGAGAGGCGGTGGAGGTGGTGGTATCTGGTTTTGGCGGGGCGGTATTGGGGAAGAAGGTTTGACTGAGTCAAACCTTCTGTTTTAAATAAAAGGGGTCGGGTTTGGTTTATTAATGGATTGGGCTTGGGTGATTATGAAGTTGGGCTGGGGTATATAATAAAAAGGGTTGGGTTTTATTTTTGGGTTTGTTATATAAGGAATCCGGTTTGGTTTGTATATTAAACACAAGGACCATAGTTGTAATTACTGAATTCTTGAAGGATTGAAATTGTAATTTTACCAAAGTTATCAAAAGGGTCTATTTTGCCAATTATAAATAGCACAAGGGTTTTATTTGATAAATTACAATTTTTAAAACCCGAGGACTAGATTTGCCAATTTTGAAACTTGAGGGGTAAAAGTTGTCATTTTTAGAAAACTTTCATCCAGGGACTAAAAGTGAATATGTTTGATATTCCAAGGACTAAAGTTGACTTTTCTTTCATTTTAAACCTTCAGGGACTAATTCTGCCAATTTGTGAAACTTCAGGGACTGAAAATGACAATTATGCAAACTTTGTTCGTTTTTCACTTGTTTTCAATCTTTTTGTTCCTGAATCATATAAAAACACATTTTATGATATTTTCTGTATTTTGAAGCATATCTGCATGTTTTTAAATGATTTTGCAGACAAAATGTGACAGAAATGATGAGTATTTAGACACTCATCAATCCCCCACACTAAACTATTGCTAGTCCCTAGCAATCTTTTATGAAGTTTTAATGGATTTTTCTCTTTACCAAAAGCCATTACTTCTGGAGTAGCCAATGTTTTAGTATGTGATACTTTGGTACAATGATAACCAAATGATTTTGAGCAAATCATCAGCTGTCAACGGATTTGACTTGTCTTTACCAAAAGCCGTTTGCTTCTGGACTAGCCAACTCTTAGATAAAATACAGTTATTATCTTTGGTGAGCTGATTACCAATCATGGTTTTTCACTACCTTTACCACAAGCCATAACCTTGCGGGCTAGCCGACTCTTCACTTATAAAGATATGGCGAGTCGAATACCATACAATTTTCGGCAAATTGTAAGCCATAAACGGATTTGAGTTATCTTTACCAAGAGCCGTTTGCTCTCGGATTAGCCAATCCTTATGTGGGTTAGACATGGCGGACTGATAACCATTTATTGCGTTCTAAGTGAGAAAAAATTTTAAAATTTTGGCCAAAATGGGGGTACTAGATGGTACATATGATCAAATTCGCTAGAATTCCCCCCCACACTTAGAACTGAATATTGCCCTCAATATTCAAAGTACCGGCTATTATGCCAACACTTAGAACGTAAAAAGGAAATACTAATAGCATTTTTTTTTACTGTACATATATACAACATGTGGGGCATCTCCCCCACACTTAGGTGAGACATGGGTGAAAACCCATGTTTTACTACTGTTTTTATTAACCGAGTCGCTAGCTTGACTCGACCCCGAATTCATTGGTTCATGGGGAAGTAAGTGGAAGAAACCATCTCCATCGGACTTTCATTCAAAATGTTTGGATAACCAATTGAACATAAGAAAGTTCCACACCGATGAGATAAATCCGGCATTTAAACCAATGTTAGATGGAAAATGCCGGGGTCAAAGGTAATATCCTCACTCCCGAATGAGTGAAAGATAGGCGATATCACCGGGTAGGTGAAAGGAAGAAGAGAGATCTGAATAGCAATTAAGATAAGAACTTCCTCCTCAAGAATTGTATATTCAAGTGGAGGAGGCAAGTCCTTAAACTTGATCTCCGGAAATTTATCAGTTTTCTCAACTGACTTGATTTCCTTCTTATGAAGTTCAACGGGAGGGAGAGGAGAAAATGAATCTTCGTTTAACAAATTTTCTAGAAAAAGAAAGTCCCCCTCCGGATCAAGATAGTTATCATCAACCTCAAGCGGAAGTGAACCATCTAGAGCAAGAAAAGCCTCGACTTCATCCCAAAAGGGATCACTCCCCTCAACCGAAGTAAGAGAAGGGGAAGAGTCGGCTATGATAAGTTGAGAAGATGTGGTGGGTTCCCTACTCACAGAATTATGAAAATAACCAAGACTTTCTTGAGAGTACTCCTTTGAAGCAACATCAATGACATCGATTCGGTTAACCGATGCAGAATTATAATTTGTGGAGTACCTTGAAGTTTGATCATGGTTAAAGGTAACAGCTTCATTATCCATACGCAATGTGATTTCATGCTTAAATACATCAATAAGAGCATGGCCCGTTTTTAGGAATCCTCTTCCAAGAATGAGAGGAACCTTTTGATCAGCATCGAAATCAACAACCACAAAGTCAGCTGGAAAATGGAACTTCCCTACTTTCACAAATACATCCTCAGCAATGCCGCGAGGATGAGATATGGTACGATCTGCAAGCTCAAGAGTCATGCAGGCAGGAGTAAGAGCCGGAAGAGAAAGTTTCTTCCATACTGAATGAGGCATCAGGTTAATGCTTGCACCAAGATCGGCCAAGGCATAACATTCAACCATTCCCAGAAATACACAAGGTATTAGAAACTTTCCAGGATCCCCAAGCTTCTCCGGAAGCTTTTTCAAGATAACTGCTGAGCAGTTCTCATTTAATGGAGTTTTAGCCATTTCAATCAGTTTTTCCTTGTTGCTTAACAAGTGTTTGATTGTTGATGCAAACTTGGGCATCAGAATGATAGCATCCGCAAAACTTATGTCAAAATGTAATTCTTTAAAGATTTGAAAGAATTTGTCCATTTGTTGACTAGCCTTCTCACGGAGCTTTTGCTCATTTAAGCGCGATGGGTAAGGAATGTACGGTTTGGATTTAGGGGCAATGACTTCAGGAGTCTCAACAGATTCGAAGACAACTCCTGGTTTGGATTTCTTTTTCGGGACAACCGGAGGATGGACATGTGCTGTAATTTGTGGGTTTGGAATTTGCACTTTGTCCGTTGTATCCTCCGTTTCTTTTTCCATTTCAAACAACGGAGGAGGAATAGGACCAGAGGGTCCCTCATAAGCAGCACCACTCCGAGTGGTGATAGCTTTGACGAAAGTGGTATCTTTATCATCATCACTGTCATCAAGCACACTGACAGGAACAGCATTGAGCATATCGGAATAATATCTGGCTGTTCTTTGCTCACTAAGTTTGGTTGACAAACTTTTAACCGTAAATCGTGATAGAGTAGGATCTATTCTAGACGGTTGAGGAGCAATTGTGGGTGTAGAATTTTGGACAACCTTAGGTTGGACGTATTTAGCACTTCCATTGTTAGTGGGAAGTACCGGGTCCTTTATCACCTTGAGTCCAACATGAGCTTTACCACTACGTGTAGTGACAGCTTTGAGTTCACCCCTTGGGTTGACAACAGTGTTACTTGGGAGACCTCCCGAGGTAGAAGGTAGATCATTTAAAGATTTTTTTATGTCATTTATTTGGGTAACCAATAACTGGTTTGTCTGATATTGAGTTCTATTTGTCTCCTCTTGAGATTTTATGAATTGCCTAAGCAACTCATCTGAGGACGTCTGATTTTGGTTTTGGACATTCCATGGTTTTTGGTTATGATTACCCTGATTCTGACCTCGGTTTTGATTGAAATTTTGGGAATTGTTGAAATTTTGTCCCTGATTTTGAACAAAGCGATTTTGATTATTCTGATTTGGCACGGGTGGAAAACCAGGTGGTACCATAGCATTCGGTGCTCGGTACTGAGTTTCAGCATGCGGACGGTATTGATTTTGGTTTACTGCAGCTACGGGAGCTGGGTAAAGAGAAGCATCGGTTGCTTGACAATCATAATACGCATGTGGGCCACCACAAGTTTCACACACTTTGTTTATAGCTTTGATTTGTTCCGGTTTATGAATTTCACTCTTCAGTTCTTTCATTTCCTTCATCATACAACGCATTGCGTCTGTTAAAAAGGCTAACTCCGATGAGTTACCGGATGAAGAAGTAGGAGTGACAGGAACATTCACTTTGTTTCGAGAAAAAGGAACTTTTGATTTATTTTCACAAATTTCAATCACCTCTTTAGGTTTGCGATTCAAGATATTGCCACCGGCGGCTGCGTTAAGTGCATCTTGATCGTTTTGGGTCAACCCATTATAAAACGTATTTATCTGTTGTAACTCCGTGAAATCATGATGTGGGCATTTTCTTAGGAGATCTTTAAATCTGTCCCATGCCTCTCCGAAATTTTCATCAAAACCTTGACGAAATCCAGCAATTTCATTTTTTAGATTAGTCGTCTTTGATGGAGGGAAGAAATAATTGACAAATTTCTTTACGAGATCTTGCCAGGTTTCAATGGATCGAGGGGGTTCTTTATCCAGCCAAATCCGGGCTGCCCCCTCAAGTGAGAATGGAAATAGCATCAATTTGATAACTGTTTGCGGCACATTCTTGTAGTTAATTGTAGAAGTCAACTTATTGAACCAACGAATGTGTGCATATGGATCCTCTCGTTCAAACCCGTGGAATTGGTTTGTGGACACGAGCTGAATCAAATGTGTTTTCAGTTCAAAATGATCAGAATTGATGGCTGGTAAAACGATGGCATCTCCGTAACCCTCGATGGGTGCCTGGAGCATTTCCGCCATTGTGCGTTCGTCTGCCATATTATCAGTGGGATCAGTACGAATCTCGGGTTCGACTATTTGGGCAGCACGTCCACGATTACGTCTTCTCGGAATATCTACGAGTTCACGTAAAGGGCTTGATGACGTGGAAGAACGAGTACGCATGCATTAAGTAAAATATTTCAATTAAAACAAAATCGATGCAAGACACAAGTGAACTTAAACCAATAATCAACAAGCGTACGGTAGCTCTCTAAAAGATAAACGCACAGAGTGGCGGAGAAGCAAAGGTGGGCAATTAATGCTCCTTAAAAACCCGCTTCTTTCAGTCCGACAATTTAATGTCAAACTATCCTTAAACCTCCGTTATAGTTTGTTTATCAATCAAAGGTGAGCCGATATTCGCAAGTGATACAGAGGCAAGTTTTAAATCTGATGTTTGGGAACTTATTATGGTCGTACCCCCAGTTAAGTAGTACTCTGTCTTGGTTCTCGATGGTAAATTTTATTGTTGTTATTTATTAAACAAAGAAAACGGAAAATATTTTTGGTGTTTTTATTTTTTATATGATAATACATATAGAAAAGAAAAGAAAAATATTTTTTTTGTATTTTATATTGGTTTATGGGAAATAGGAACTTCTTGGAAGAAGGATCTCGAATCACTAATCGCTAAAACTCTACACAATAGTCGCAGCACAACCTCCCCGGCAGCGGCGCCAAAATTTGATCCGTGCTGAATACACTTATAAATAAATGCAGACAGCGGATACGCGTGAATAATTACAAATCACCCCTTTGTGAAAAATGATACTTGCAAAAACTCACGTTTGTGTGTATAGTGTGAAACCAGGTAAGTGATTACCCGGATCGTTTCCCAACGAGGTGTGAATGGGAAAACTGTGGAAAGTTAGGATTAGAGTGACTGATGATTAGATATGAGATTTTGCTTTTTTATATCTAATTAACAAATGATAAACAATTTATACAAAAGAAAATTAAACGCGAATAAATTAAACTGAAAACGCGTAACAGGAAATCTAAAATGGGACAAAAAACTGAAATATATGAAATTTAAAACCTAAAAATGTAAAATTACTTAAAACTTATTTTAAAACTAAAATTATATTTTTTACACTTTTTATCTAATTATTATTAATTATTTATTATTTAATAATTATTTAAAACTAATTTAAATTATAATAAATACTAAATGAACAAAGAAAAATCTAAAAATTTTTCTATAAATATTATTAAGTAAAAAGAAGTTAAGAAAATTATAAAAATGAAAATTACTTAATTAAAAATTTAAAAAGATAAATTCTATTAAATAGAAGCTATCACTATTTTTCTATTTTGTTTTTCTTAAGGTCTAAAAATGTTATTATATTTTTCCTGGGTTCTATTTAATAAAAGAAAATTATGAAAATTAAAATTATATTTTTCTGATTATTATTCTATTTATTATGATTTAATTACTATTTTAAATTAATTAAAAAGATTAAAAATATCAAATGACTTAGGAAAAATCTGAAAAATTCAGGATAAGTCTAAATTAATATTCTTAATACAGGAAAATTAAAATCAAAAGTTTGCTAAACCCTAATAAGCAATTTGGCCAATAAGCAGTTTGGCAAATAAGCCAAAAATAAGCTAAAAAGCACAAAAGTTTACCAAATGCTCAGAACAAGTTTAATATACTTATTTAAGCACAAAACAACTTAATTCAAATAGATAATCCCACAAAATAAGCAAATTCAATTTAGAGCAGTTGCAAAATCACACAGAAACTCAGGAAATTGACTAATTTGCAAGGCAGATTAAGCAGTTAAATTAAGCAGACAAGTTGAATATTAAGGGGGAAAAAGTGAGCTAGTACTATGAGCTATCCTAAAAACCAAAAATCATGGCCATAGCTTATCTAGATAAGCCACAATTTAGTTAAGATCAACAGCTTAAACACTCAGTATACACTGAGTCTGCTGATGTGTTTTGTGTTGTGCAGACCTGTGTAGGCTAAACAAGACCAAACCAAATTGTTTTGACTACTCTAATATGATCTTGAGGACTCAGTAAATGGAAAGAAAAAGTACCAAATCAGCTTGTAGCTTAATATGACTTATTTGGCTATTTTGAGTTCTAAAATTCCCACAGGTTGTGTAAAACTGATTTTTCTATTGAAATAGGTAATTAGAACTTAGATACAGCTTATATAGGCTAACTTAAGCTGGTTTGAACTTGGTCTAATTGCAAATCTACAGTACAAGCTAAAAATAGCTTAATGCCAAACAGCCCTTAAGGGACTGTCTTGGTTGATTTTTAACTACAAATGGTATAATTAAGCTAGGTTGTTAATTGAACTAAGTTTGTTTGACTTATTTAAGGACTAAGAAGTAATAAAAACTGGAAAACAGCTTATTAATAAGCTGTTGCTATTTTTGGTCTAATTTAAGCTTTTTAACTGTTTTTAAAGAAAATAAGAACTGAGCTAATTAAACTGATGTAACTGATGAAATATAAATACCAACTAATAATAAGCTAGAAATAATATAAATAAGCTGTAAATAAGCAGTAGCACAGTGAATTAGATTTTTAAGCTAAAAATTCAAAATGGCTTACAACTGTGAAGCTATGGAACTGAGGAACAAAGAACTAGAACCAATCTAGCTTGTTAGAAACAAGCTAGAAAACCCAGAAAATCCTTCCAAATCAGCTTATATACCCAGAATAGCTTATTGGTCCATCAGTTGACTTTCGTTGACTTTCTTGTATCTTCAAGATTAAACTAGCTAGAATCTAACATAAGCTTATAACAAGCTATATTAAGCTCATATAAACTCATATACAGGGTATTGTAACTTGTGATTGATTATAGATTCTAATTCGAATTACAAACAAAATTGGAAATTCATGAAAACTTATAATCAGTAAAACATAGCTTGAAATTAGAACAATATGATTGTAAATTACTTGTATTGATTACTGGAAATGAAAATTACAATAAGTGAAAGACTTAGAAATAAAAACGATTATACTAAATTAACTACTACTTATTTAGGGCAACATACTGCTCTATTTATACTAAAAATCTCTGGGAAACCCTTAGTCATCATCTCTGAGCAAATCCCAACCTTTAGATCTTCTTGAAATCATCTCAGCCTTTGATTCTTCATTTTGGCGCCAAAATTATCAATAGCAGGTTTTAGCAATTAATGCGTTTTGGTTAGATGTGGAGGTGGAGAAGAAGCATTTAATGCATTTGGCATGTTAGGTAAGGTGGTGGGTTGTCAGAGAGGCGGTGGAGGTGGTGGTATCTGGTTTTGGCGGGGCGGTATTGGGGAAGAAGGTTTGACTGAGTCAAACCTTCTGTTTTAAATAAAAGGGGTCGGGTTTGGTTTATTAATGGATTGGGCTTGGGTGATTATGAAGTTGGGCTGGGGTATATAATAAAAAGGGTTGGGTTTTATTTTTGGGTTTGTTATATAAGGAATCCGGTTTGGTTTGTATATTAAACACAAGGACCATAGTTGTAATTACTGAATTCTTGAAGGATTGAAATTGTAATTTTACCAAAGTTATCAAAAGGGTCTATTTTGCCAATTATAAATAGCACAAGGGTTTTATTTGATAAATTACAATTTTTAAAACCCGAGGACTAGATTTGCCAATTTTGAAACTTGAGGGGTAAAAGTTGTCATTTTTAGAAAACTTTCATCCAGGGACTAAAAGTGAATATGTTTGATATTCCAAGGACTAAAGTTGACTTTTCTTTCATTTTAAACCTTCAGGGACTAATTCTGCCAATTTGTGAAACTTCAGGGACTGAAAATGACAATTATGCAAACTTTGTTCGTTTTTCACTTGTTTTCAATCTTTTTGTTCCTGAATCATATAAAAACACATTTTATGATATTTTCTGTATTTTGAAGCATATCTGCATGTTTTTAAATGATTTTGCAGATAAAATGTGACAGAAATGATGAGTATTTAGACACTCATCAATTATCTATGAGAATCGATACATTAATGTTTACTTTAGTAATTCTCTGGTAAAAACAAGCATTATGTGAAACTTGGCGATTTTGGACTAATTATGGAGCAAAACAAGCAAGATGTCAAAAGCCTACTGAAATCCAGAAGATCAAGCTCGTTCTACTCCAGATACGCCGCAACATACTTCTAACATACGGCGTATCACTATCAAGATTTCACAAGTTACAATCCAAGACAGCTAAAGTACATGCGCCGCATCTAAAGACGGTGTACGAATATTCCAGAATATATTAATCTTGGACCCCACGCGAAGTTAAGTCAATGCGCCGCATCTATCAACTCTATGCGCCGCATCGACCCCTCAGACAGAAACTATAAATACCCCAAGGTCAGACGAATTTGAGAGACCTTTTAGACACATACGAAGAAGAATATACAGAAACCCTAGAGCCGAATTCAGACGACCAAGCAGCACAAGACACACCTAAACGAAGATACAAGAGCTGTAAGAAGGTCCTGCATGTATTCAATTCATTAAGTAGTTTTGTTTTATTGTTTTAGTACACTTTAATTCATCAGGATTGATGGGCTTGTGTCATGTGACTACGGAAAATAATGCACTCCCCTTAATATTGCTTTCCCATTAATTAAAGTTTATATGTTGATGTCTTTGGTGACTTTTATTAGTGCATTGATAACCTCTGTGTCTAGCTGAGCATTGCTTGGGTCGCCATGCCCCTTCCTCGCCTATCTATTCTAGCGTATACGAGACGTGGGCATCACAAATGCCCAATACTCTAGAAAAGTAGGATAGACATAAGTAATCATTAAGGGTTTACTCGCCGATAAGATTAGAGCCAACAAGAAAGGTTTAATTATATACACTTCATATAAAACTAGCAATAAAACAAGTGACAAGCTACTTAATTATCAGGACAGGTCTTCTTATTGTCTCAAGTATCTATCTGTGTACGTGTGTGCTAATCGCTGATTCGTGCTCATTAGTTTAGTTTTCAATTTAATCATAACCAAACCGTGCCAGTCTCTCAGGCTGAACCCCCTTGCGTTAGATTAGGTTGTACAGCTAACTTAGAATATTAAAATACTGATTAGAATAACTAGATAATACGTTCCACTCTTAGTGATCGACACTCTACTTACCATTATATTCATACTGACCGGGTACACTGCTCGTTAAGTGTGTGTGTTATTGATAAGTCGGCTAAATATAAATTTAAAACTTGAGTAGGCATTAATACTGCTAAACCGCAACGACACGCACGCGCACCAACACCCATTTCCTCATTTCTCATCTAATTCACTGATTCATCACAATGGCGGTGCTACAATACAAAGCTGATCATAATAAAGTGGGGTATCTTGAAACCTCTAACCGAAGTGAAGGGTATGATCAGATACTTACCTTCTTACGTGGGTCCACCGTACAATATGCTTTGACCCATTGTCCAGTAGTCGTGTATGATTCTTTGGTCAGGCAATTTTGGGCCACTGCTGAAGTACGCACAGTTGTGGGTCGGACACAGGAGATAGTTGCTACAGTTGATGGGAATGAAGTCATCATCACTGAGGGGTCCATCCGATCTCATCTTCAGCTAAATGATGAGGAAGGGTTGTATAACCTTACTGAGCAGGAAATCCTGGATGGAATGGCAGCAATTGGATATCCAGTAACGGGTACTTTTACCTTTAATAAAAATAAGTTTTCTCCTCAATGGAGGTTTCTTATCCATACTCTTCTTCAATGCATTAGTATTAAGACAGGTGGGTGGGATCAATTCTCTAGTCCTATTGCCTCTGGTCTTATCTGTTTATCTAATGGAAGGGTATATAATTGGTCTAAGTACATATTTGATGGGATGATTGGGAACATAATGCATGCTAAAAACAAATTCCTGATGTACCCTAGGTTTTTGCAAATTGTCTTAGGTGTTCAGACCATAGACTCCTCACCTAGGATTATGGGTAGATTGACTGGAAAATTTTTTGCTACTATGAGAATGAATTTTGTAGGAGATCACTTGCCTTTGTTACCTGTTATGTTGTTCAATGTCAATGCTGCTGCTAGTGCAAATGTTGCTGGTGGTGATAATATTCCACCAACACCTGATGCTGCTGGTGCAGATGCATCAGTTGCAGCTGGTGTTGAGGCATCTGATGCTGCTGGTGCAAGTGCATCAGTTGCAGCTGAACAAGCACCACCATCATCTTCTAGACTTACCTCACCATCGTCCCCTAGGCCAAATGCATCTGAGGTCCCTTCTAGTTCTGCTGTTGCACCAAGTGTTGAGCCTGCAACCACCACTGTTGAGCCTAACTTTGACACATCCTCTTTTTCAAGGCTTTCAACTCCTAGTCCTACTAGGCAGCCTTTTGGTGATGACACCCATATTGGTGGAGAATTTCATGTATCTCCACCTAGATCCAATGAAGCTCCTAACACCTCAGGCATTCCTGCTGGTGGAGCTGAGGATGCTGCTGATCTCACTTCTATGTCCAAGTTACTTGACAGGTATATGCAGAAAGCTGAAGCATTGGAGTCTGAGCTTAAGGAGACCAAAAAGAATCTTAGTGAGAAGGTGGATACTTTGGAAAAGGAGCTCAAGGATACAAAAGAAACTTTCGGTGGGACTATCCAACAGCTCAATGAAAGAATTAGCTCTTTAGAAGCTCAACATCCACAAAAGAAAAGAAGGGTTGTGCTCTCTGAGTCTGAAGATGATCAGGCTGATATGGCATTTGATGGGCTCAATGTGTTGGCTTCTGCTTCCATGGATAGTGCAAACATTGAAGTACCTACCTTTTCTGAGCCCTCTACAACTACTAAGCCTCAGGCTTTCACAAGAAGAAGGACCAAGCAGCCTTCAGGAGTGTCAGCATTTGAGAAGTTTCAATCAACCATTGTTGCTGGTGTTTCTGGTGTTGCCTCTGATGTCCCTGCTGGGGGTGGTAGTGTTTCCCCTGATCCTAAGATTCCTGGTAATTCTACTGGTAGCTCATCCATTGCTGCTGGTAGTGACACCATTGCCCCTGCTGAAACACAACATGATGCAGAGATAGCCAGACGGATACAAGAACAGGAACTAGCTGCTGAACAAGCTAGACAAGCTCAGATAGCTCAAGATGAGGAGTTTGCAAGGCAGATGTCTGCTGATGAAAGAAACATAGCTGGCTTTATGAATAGAACAAGATCAGAAGATCTTAATCCAGAAGAGTTCAATGAGCAACTCCAATACTTATTGGCTTCTGACATGATTATAAAAGCACATGGTGTGATGCTTCTTCAAGATTCAGAGTTAGATGAGGAAGAAAAGTCAGATAAGCTCAAGGAATTTATCTTGAAGACAAATAGAGCACCTACTTGGAATGACTTGATGCATAGAATCAGAGAAAGGCAAAAGTCAGGATACAAGACAAAGTTGCCTACAAACAAAGATAATGTCAATTTCATGAAGCACTATTTGAAGAATCAAGCAAGTTACAAGCTGAGTGACTTCAAAGGTTGGACTGATGCTGCAATTCAAAAGCAGTTCTTTGACACTTATGCAAGGCTGAATACTCCAATCAGAACAGACATTCAACAGAGAAAGAAAAAAGAATCCGAAGCTTTAGAGTCTGGTGTTACAAAGAAATTAAAGCCTAGAGAGGAATTGACTGATGCACCTACCTCTATTCCTACTGAGGGTCCTCAGGGTACAACATCCATTTCTCCAACTCCCTCTGTTGGTGCATCTGGTGCACCACAAGAGGTTCATATTCCTGCTGAGACACCTTCAACAGTTCACTTATCTTCTTCAACTCCAAGAATCAGGAAGAAGAGTTAAGCTAAGAAGTCTTCATCCAAGCCTCTTGCAGACATGGATGATCAGGAATTGCTTCAGTTTGATTCTGAAAGTGACTCTGAAGATGATTCTCCTCACCCTTGGTCTCATATTGCTGCTTGGGAGGTTCTTCCTATACCTAAGGAGAAATCAATGCCTTGTACACACTTGATGGGAAAACTAAACATTTTACATTCCTTAGGGAGATTTTGAATAAGGTGGACAAACAAGATTTGATACACCTCTATGGTATGGTGACTAAGCACTATGAAACTCATCAGGCTACTGGGATTGGTACTATTCTTTGGGGGGATTTGAAAGTGTTAATGGATTCTCTGGAGGGGGGCCATGCTCATTCTGTGTGGGCTGATAAACAATCTTGGAGAGTACACAGTTGGCGGTTGTATTCTGCTTCCCATGTTCATGTTTTGGAGACTGTTACTAGGAAGGTGCTTTGCATGTTTGTGGATGTTCCCTATCCTTTATCTGTGGAACTTATGGAGCGGATGCTTAAGCATAAGCTGCAAATTGGCAAATATGCAATGGGGAATGACTTGACCACAGCTGAACAATTGATCAGATTCATAAGAAATCAACTTGCTGCTGCCATTGGCTCATCTGCTTGATCATGGTATTTTTTAGGCTTGTTGTTGTATATTTTTCATTTTCTTTGTTTTCTTGTTTCTGCTTTATTTTCTTTTATGTTTATTTTATTTTCTTTAAAGTTTTAGTTAAAAAAATAATAATTAAAAAAAAATTAGCTTGTATACTAACCATTTGCAAGTACAGTGTTGGTTTTTAACCACACAACAAATGGTAATCAACTCACCATGTCTAACAGACAAGAAAGAGTTGACTCACCATGAGGGTACGGCTCTGGTGTGATAATCAAATCCGTTGATAGCTGTAATAGTTTGCTCAAAACTATAGGGTTCTCAACTCACCGATGTTTCATTACTGAGAGTTGAAATGGTTTTCAATTCGCCATGGATTTTCCTTTTGGGTTCCAAAGAATTGGCTAGCCCACGAGTATATGGCTTGTGGTAAAGGCAGTGGAAAACCATATTTGGTAATCAATTCACCAAAGGTTATCTTAAACCTAAGAATTGGCTAGTCCTAAGCAAACGGCTACAGGTAAAGACAACTCAAATTCGTTTACAGTTGATGATTTACTAAAAAATCTTATGGTTATCAATGTACCATGGTCTTACACACCTAAACATTGGCTACTCCAGTAGTGATGGCTATTGGTAAAGAGACATCAAATCCATTAATTTTCAATGATTCACCTCTCACAGGAGTTAACACACCTGGATGTGATGAGAAAAGTATGAAACTTAAAAGTTTTGATGTACAAATAGTCATGGTTGCTGCTGCTGGTTTCCTTCCGTTGTTGCTGGATACTTGGACTTAAAGATAAAGGTTACTTGTTGCTGCTAGTCATAGTCTGGTTGCTGCGGGTTACTTTATTGTTGCTACTGCAGATCACATTCAATCCTCTACCTCTGAACGTCAAAGATCTATCAAGAAACTTGAAGTTAACCTAGTCAAATTCAAGTTTAGGGGAGGATTGTTAGGAATTATTAGAATATATTTATTTTTCATTCCTGATTGGAAGTTATATTTATTACTGCTGGTAGTTATGGTTCCTGCTGTAGTTGGTTCCTGCTGGTAGTTCATTTTATTTCTGCTGTTTAGTTAGTCATTGCTGCGGGTTATCCCGTATGTTTAGAATGTTTGTTAGAGTTATTTTTAGAAGAGATAGTGTATATCTCTTTACACGGTTTGTTATGAGCTGTATTAGGGTTTCTTAGTCTATAAAAGAAACATGCAGATAGGGTTTATGTACGCTTATCAAAAACATTATCATTAGTGAAATAAATGATCCATAGAGGATCAAAGTATTATAGTTATTCATTCTTCTTTAACTCTTATGTTTAGTTTCCGCCTGAATACAAGTTTAATTCATAGAGATTCTCTTAGGTTGTTTGTGTTTACATAGACGGTCTACCAAGCTCATAAGATCTATCAAGGTGCACGATCCAACAGTAAATATTTTACTATCTTTGGATGATGATTCTGATTGGCAATCTTACTTAAATTACGTTAATGTTGATCTTAAGTTTGTTGAAGAGCAAAGACTTAATTTGTTTTCAAAATACAATAAACTTGTTCAAGAGTTAAACAAGTGTAGAGATGAACTACTTGACTTAAAACAAGCCAAGCTAGAAGCTGTTACACTTCAAATTCAAAACTCTAAAATTTTGAAACAAAACCAAGCTCTTCAAACTGAACTCAACAAAGAAAAGGCTGTCATTGAAAGCTGGACAAAAAAGAATCCTAAAGTCTATGAAACTGTTAGTCTTATTCCTAGTTCTAAAAAGAAAATCTTAGGAGAAGACCAACTCACTGAATCCCTCAGTGATAGTGAAAAGGCCTTTATTCCAGCTGGCATATCTTTTGAGCAAGAAATAAAACCCAAGTCTAGTGACTGGGTTGAAAGAAACAACCCAGACAGTAAGTTACCTAACTTTGAGACTGGGAAAATCTTGCAACCTGAAATTCAGGCTATCAAAGATATGCTTGGACTCACTGATAAGCCCAGTAATACTGAGTCTGTCAATGAGTCTAAATCAGAATCACAAACTCCTCTCCCACCACTGAAAGTCCTTCAGGGAGCTGCACCTAGCTCAGACCTAACACCTTTAGTACTCTCAACATTCTCCAAAGGAGAAATCAGGAATGGGTAGAACCATCCTGAAGAGACCCACACCTGAAGTCTCAGTTCCTACTGATGACTCAACAAATTCAGTCCCAACTGAAGGAAACACTGAAAGCCCTGATTCAAAATATGATCAGTTGGCTGAGCTTGTCAGGAAGCTGAGTGAAAAGATTGAATCGTCTGAAAAACCTCAATCTAAGAGTAAGGAACTCAAACCAGCTTCCTCAAGCACCTCCAAAGCAAAATCTTCAAAACCTTAGCAAAGATGTGAGCTGTGTCACTATACAAATCATTCCACTGATGATTGTTATAGAATCCTCTTTTGCATGATATGCAAAAAGGAAGATCACATGACTTCTGATAACTTGTCATACACAGTCTTATCCAATGGTGCAACACACTTTAAAGCTCAAGCTTTTCAGTATCCTTCTGATTCTAAACAGAAACAAAGGATAAAGGCTAAGCCTTTTTCACCTTGTCCACATTGTGGCTTCAATGACCATCTTCCTGATGATTGTCTAATGGATCCTAGTTGTGACATAAGTGGAGACCCCACTCATGACACCTCAGGACATGAAAAGGTCATTCAGGCTAGAAGAGGAATTACCAAGTCATCCTCTCAGTCTACTGAGTCCACATCAACAACCAAATATAAAATCTATGGAAGCACAGTCCATACCACTACTGACCATGCATCAATTATAACTTTCAAAAAGGCCATCAAAGCCAAGCCCTCTAAAAGGAGTGGTCCTAGAAAAAAACTGACTCAGTTTACTATTTGTGCAGAGATATGCCAGGGAGCCTGTTTGGCATTTAGATAGTGGATGTTCAAGGAGCATGACTGGTGTGAAAGAATATCTGCACAAATATGTTGAGGAACCAGGACCTCAGGTGGTATTTGCTGACAATTCATCATGTCTCACTGAAGGTTATGGTTCAGTAAACTGTAGTGGAATAGTTTTTACTAGGATAGCTTATGTTAATGGTCTCAAGTACAATCTTATCAGTGTCAGTCAACTATGTGATGCTAAATACATAGTTCAATTTGATGATAAGCAAGGTACCATCTTTAATGCAAATAAAGAAGTAGTTCTTATTGCACCAAGAAGGCAAGATGTTTATGTGTTAGATATGTCTACTCTAACACATAATGGAACTTGTCTCTTTGCTAAAGCCACTGAAACTCTAAACTGGCTTTGGCATAAGAGACTCTCCCATCTGAACTTTAAAAACATAAACAATCTTGTCAAACAAAACAAGGTCCTTGGCTTACCATCACTTGTGTTTTCAAAGGATAAACCCTGCTCTGCCTGTGAAAAGGGTAAACATCATAGAGCATCCTTTAAAACCAAACAAAACTTCTCAATCAAAAGCAGCCTTCATCTTCTCCATATGGATCTCTTTAGACCTATCAGTCCTAGATCCATTAATCATGAGAAGTATACTCTGGTCATTGTGTATGAATACTCAAGATACACTTGGGTTTACTTCCTGACCAAAAAGAGTCAGGCAGCTGAAATAATCATGTCCTTTGTCAGGAACATTGAAAACCAAAATGACATAAAAGTCAAACAAATCAGGACTGACAATGGTACTGAGTTTAAAAACCATGATCTTGAATGTTTCTATGATGAGAAAGGAATTTCTCAAAACTTCTCCTCTCCTTACACACCTGAACAAAATGGTGTTGCTGAAAGGAAGAACATAACACTCATTGAGGCTGCTAGGACAATGCTAAATGGATCAGTTCTATCCAAACACTTTTGGACTGAAGCAGTTAAGACTGCTTGTTATACTCAAAACAGATCCATCATTGTCAAGAGACATAGCAAAACTCCTTATGAGTTATTCAAAGGAAGAATCCCTGACATCAGCTATTTTCATGTCTTTGGGTGCCCTGTGTTTATTCATAATCACAAGGATCACTTAGGGAAATTTGATGCCAAAGCTGATGATGGATACCTTCTAGGATACTCTCTTGTCTCTAAAGCCTTCAGGGTGTTCAATACAAGGAGACAACAAACTGAGGAAACATTCCATGACACCTTTGATGAGAGTACTGAAGCCATCAGATTCTCAAACACTGGAAGAGATAGGAATTGATGATTCATCAAGATATCCTCCTGATGAATATCATCCTGATAGTAATCCTTCCACTCAATATCAAGCAGATGCTGATATTTCCTATTACATCATCCCACACAACCTTCCTTATCCAACCATCACTGAGTTTGTTGAAGCACAAATAGGTACTGATGAAATCAATCAGTCTGAACAAAGTGCTCAGGAACCAATCAATCTCAGTGATCAACCAGGTCAGTCAGATACTCAAGATCCTGAAGATCTTCAAGTTTCTGCACCTGAACCTAAACCTCCACCCAATCAGGCCTCCACAAGTTCAAATCAATATCCAAGACCTCAGGACAGTTGGACTAGGTCTAAAGATATAGAACTTATCAACATAATTGGAGAGCCCACTGAAGGAATGCTTACTAGAAGCATGGCTGCTAAACTGAAGGCAGCCTCAGCCAATGAATGCCTGTTTGTGGACTTCATCTCCACTATTGAACCTAAAAGTGTCAAAGAAGCAATGAAACATCCTAGTTGGGTTCAGGCTATGCATGATGAACTAGAACAATTTGATAGAAACAAGGTAATGATCTTGGTCAAATGTCCTCAGGATGTTTCAGTCATTGGCATGAAATGGGTGTTCAAGAACAAAACTAATGAAAATGGCATAGTCATTAAAAACAAGGCCAGACTTGTTGCCAAAGGTTACAATCAACAAAAAGGCATTGACTATGAAGAGACATTTGCACCTGTGGCAAGGATGGAAGCCATCAGGATCTTCCTTGCATTTGCAACCTACATGAACTTCAAAGTATATCAAATGAATGTAAAAAGTGCCTTCCTCAATGGATCACTAAAAGAAGAAGTTTATGTTCAACAACCTCCTGGATTTGAAAGCAGTGAGTTTTCTGACTATGTCTGCAAGCTTGACAAAGCCCTTTATGGACTGAAACAAGCTCCTAGGGCATGGTATGAAACTCTTTCAGCCTTCCTCATCCAAAACAAATTTGTCAGAGGCAAGATAGACAACACATTGTTTATCTATAGGACAAAAGAAGATGTCATTCTTGTTCAAGTGTATGTGGATGACATCATATTTGGCTCAACAAGTTATAAACTTTGCGAACAGTTTGAAAAACTGATGGCAAAGAAATTTGAAATGAGCATGATGGGAGAACTTACTTACTTTCTTAGACTGCAAATCAAGCAGACTGATAAGGGAACCTCCATCAGTCAAGAAAAGTACACTAGAAGCCTACTGAAGAAGTATGAGCTCAGTGACTGTGCCTCAGTGAAAACTCCAATGGTTCCCCCAAACAACCTTAAACCTGACCATGCTGGTAAACTAGTGAATCAAACTCTTTTTAGAGGAATGATTGGGTCACTGATGTACCTACTTGCACCAAGGCATGATATCCAATTCTCAGTCTATTTGTGTGCCAGATATCAGTCTGACCCAAGAGAATCACATCTCACAGCTGTGAAAAGGATCCTCAGGTACCTAAAAGGTACTCCAAATCTTGGATTGTACTACCCTAAATGTTCAGGTTTTGATCTCAAAGGGTACTCAGACTCTGACTATGCAGGCTGCAACATGGATAGGAAAAGTACTTCAGGCTCCTGCCAATTCCTTGGTGGTAAACTAGTATGTTGGAGTACTAAGAAGCAACAATCAGTTGACATGTCCTCAGCAGAAGCTGAATATGTTGCAGCTGCCAGTTGTTTTGTAAATGTGCTATGGATGAAAAGTCAACTCAGTGACTATGACATCCATTACAAGATGGTTCCCATCTTTTGTGACAACACAAGTGCAATTGGTATCTTAAACAATCATGTTCTTCATCAGAGAACCAAATACATTGATATCAGATATCATTTCATCAGGGACCATGTCATGAATGGTGACATTGAATTACACTTCATTCCCACTGAATATCAGCTAGCTGATATATTCACCAAACCATTGGATGAAACAACTTTTACAAGACTGAAAGCTGAATTGGGAATGTTGGATATTGAGAATCAGTCCACTAATTGAATCCATCCAACTTAGTGTAAATTCTGATAACCTTTGATCCCAGACTCAACAAATCTCTCAGTGAATAAGAATCTTATATATCACTGAATAACCTTCCCTGAACATCCTCACACTGAATGAAAAGTCATTCAGGGGCCTCAAGACTCAAACAAATGACATTCAATGCTATACTTAATGCTCTAAGTATCTAGTTAGTAAATGTCCGAGGTTGGTAACTGAACACCTATTTAATATAGGAATATATGTTCTTATACCTTCTGGCATCCACATCTTGGCCCCCCACATCATCACCACATATCCCACATGGCATTTGTGCAAAACCCGGGAAAGTGGAAATGTGACATTTAATGCGGATATCAAACGTTTTTACAAAACAATTTTTAAATTTTTGAGTAAAATTCGCTTTAGTGCAAAAACTACCCTCTCTCCACTTCCCTATAAATACCCACACATAAAAATAACACACACACGCTTTGAAATTATATCAAACTCTTGCCTTTTTTTTTCAAAAACTTGTGTGTGTTCTTAACCTCAAAACCAGACCTTTTTCTTACCAAATCAAGACCTTTTTTTTATAGTGGCTGCTTCTAAAGCTATTACCTGCACCCCTAATGTGGAATTCCAACTAGAGGGCGTAGATTTGACCAAAAATAATGTCGTAGGGAATTTTACCTATCCGGAAAAATTTCTGGCCTATAAGGATATGGTAAAATACCTGAAAAATTGCTTTCTCTCTACGACATTTACCAAGATACCCCCAGTCATCTACCATGACTACTTGAGGGAGTTCTGGTGCACAGCAGTGGTCACCAACCCTGATGTCATCAAGGACTCCATCATCACGTTCTCAGTGAACAATGGGAGAAATACCCTCTCCATAGACTACCAAACCTTCATCAAAGCCACATGCCTTGATTTCACTGAGAACTTTGACCTTCAACCCACTGAAAGTGAAGTAAAAGCCGAATTGCTTTTACTTGGGCCACATGACGACAAACACCCTAATGTGGCCCAGGGACTCTATTGTCCAAAGCCCCCATCATTAAAATCTGGTTTCCTGTCGTTTGGAGGATACTGATGACCTTTGTCATTCAGGTCCTTGGTGGGAACAAGTCCTCCATGGAGCAATTGAACACTGCTCAACAAATGATAGTGCAAAAAAATAGACATTGGAGAAATAATCTTCAAAGACCTCATAGTCAAGCTCTTAGGGAAATCCAGGCAAAGACACATGTCTTATCCTAAGTTCATTTCCTGTGTGCTACAAGACTTACTAGGCTCTGAGTATGTTAGGCCTAATGTCCAGGGATCTGACCCTGATGTCTTACACAAGGCAAACTACTCAAGAGACCTCACTGAGGTTACACCAGTCGCCCTGACCACATACATGTTGATGGTCATTCAGGGTGCAGACGCAATATCACCAGTGCCTTCTCCTTCCAAGAAGGAGAAGAAGAAAAAGAGGGGGGGTCCAGGAAGGTGGTTCAACCCAAACCACTCGACACTGAGACCTCTGCTTCAAAGCCTGAGAAATGGAGGCTCAAAAAGGCCAAGCCTGAGAAAACCCTCTCCAAAAGACTCTGCTGACATAAACAAGTCAGTGGAGTCAGGAACCATCCAACCCTCACTTCCCGATGAAGGCATTCGTCAATCACCACTTTTGCCTGAGGGAGAAAAGGGTCTTGAATCCTCAGTAGAGCAGCACTACTCTACCGAGAAGGGGACCCACACCCTCTCACATCCCGCTCACGGCTCTGATACATCATAATCAGAGTCTCAGGGAGGACTGGTCCCTATATCTTCATCAAGGCAGCACAACCTTGGTGGAAAGGGGGACCTCAACATTTCACATCCTGTTTACGGCTCTGATCAATCACAATCAGGGTCTCAGGGAGTAACGGTCCCTATATCTTCGTCAGGACAGTACAATCCTGATGGAAAGGGGGACCTCAACATCTCATTGCCTAGTGATGGTACTGGAACAAACCCAGCAGTCCCTGAAGGTACCTCAGGGTACAAAGACTCTGGAGGCATGCGACCAACCGCTGATATGGAACCTACACCCCCATGGCGTTGCGTTTCTCTCGGGAACTGGCCCTAAGGACCAGGCAAATCAAACCTAGTCTGCCGGAATAGAGGGGTCAGGACCTGGCCAAAACGAAGGCGAGCCCTATTCTGAGGGGGAGCCGGATACACACCTGGTTCCAACTCTTGCTGATCTCCAAATGCTTATAAATGAAGAGTCAGAAGAAGAAATGGTTGACTTTGGAGATGACGAGGTTTTTGCTGCTGGGGATGACATGGAAACTGAGACTTACAACTCTCCTCAGCACACTGAACAACCAACCTCATCTCCTCCTCCTGAGGAACAAGAATCCCCTCACCATCCATCATCATCATCATCATCATCATCAGACAACTCCTCAGGCTCCTCAGACTCTGATCTTGCAACTCCTGACTACTTGCAGAAGTATGACAATGTTCTACCTCTTACTGAAAGGCAGTTAGTAAAGTTCTGATGCGCGTGATGTGTCGTTGCGGTTTAGCAGTTTTAATGCCTACTCAAGTTTTAAATTTATATTTAGCCGACTTATCAATAACACACACACTTAACGAGCAGTGTACCCGGTCAGTATGAATATAATGGTAAGTAGAGTGTCGATCACTAAGAGTGGAACGTATTATCTCGTTATTCTAATCAGTATTTTAATATCCTAACGCAAGGGGGTTTCAGCCTGAGAGACTGGCACGATTTGTTTGCAATTAAATAATAAAATAAACCAATAGGCACGAATCAGCAAGTAGCACACACGTACACAGATAAATACTCGAGACAATAAGAGGGCTGTCCTTATGATTAAGTAGATTGTCACTTGTTTTATTGATAGCTTTATATGAAGTGTATGTAGTTAACCCTTTCTCGTTGGTCCTATTCTTATCGGCGAGTAAACCCTTAATGATTACTTATGTCTAAAAGTTATTCCTAAGTGATCAATTTAGTAATAACCGTGGGAGCCACATTATTTTCCGCAGTCAAATGCCCGCAAGCCACTAATAAACACAGAGGTTATCAATGCACTAATAAGTAGTAACCAAAGACATCAACATATAAACTTTAATTGATGGGAAAGCAAGTATTAAAGGGAGTGCAATCTTTCGTTGTCACATTACACAAGCCACCAATCCTGATGAATTAAAGTTTGCTAACACAATAAAACAAAACTACTTAATGAATTAAACACATGCAGCACCTTCTTACAGCTCTTGTATCTTCGTTTGGTGTGTCTTGTGCTGCCTCCTTGACTGAATTCGTCCTAGGGTTCTGCTGCTTCGGTCTTCGAATCTAATATATTGCTCCGAAATTCGTCTGGTCTTGGGGTATTTATAGTTTCTGTCTGAGGGAAGATGCGGCGCATCTAGTAAGTAGATGCGGCGCATTGACTTAACTTCGCGTGGGATCCAAGATTATAATATTCAGGAATATTCGTACACCGCCAGAAGATGCGGCGTAACTCCATGATTAGATGCGGCGCATGTCCTCTTGTATCTTGGATCGTATCTGGTGATATCTTGATAGAGATGCGCCGTATGTAATGAGTGAGATGTGGCGCATCTGGAGCAGATTAGTCTTGATCTTCTTCATTTCAGTAGACTCTTAACTTCTTGCATGTTTTGCTCCATAATTAGTCCAAAATCGCTAAGTTTCACCAAATGCTTGTTTTTACCTGAGAATTACAAAAGTAAACGATTAAGTATCAATCCTCATACATAATATAGTAAAACAAGTCAAATTAATAGGATAAATGATAGTAATAAAATGTACTTATTTGAGTTCATCAAGTTCCTCAGAAAATCCAACATTGTCCTCTTCAATGAGATCACAAAGGAACAATGGGATCAGCACACTGAAGCAGCAGCCTCATATGCTGACTTCAGGGCGGCTATTGAAGGGACGCAAGGTTAAATCAACCAAGCCACTACCTCTACTGACAAACATGTCAGTGACTTGAAGACCTCCCTTGAGCATCTGGGCCTTGAACAGGAGACACAATTCCATAATGTACTGCAGTCTCTAAGTGCTATACAAGAAGAGTTCAAGGATGATCCAGCTCTCGTTACCAAGCTGACTGAGTTCATGGATTCTCAGAAGACCACCTCCTTCAACATTGCTGAGCTTCTCAGGCTCCTCAAGGAGGTGGATCTTGCACCTCTCAGGTCTCAGCAGGAAGCCCTTCAGAAGTCAGTTTCTGATACCCAAGGATGCCTGACATAAATTTCATCAGCCTTTGACCAGCTCTCTGCTAAACATAATGAGCTGGTCAATCACTATACCACCAGGGTCACTCAGCTCTCTGAAGCTCAAGTCAGCATGGCCACAAACATGTCCTCCCTGAAGAACGAGATCACTGAAATCAAGAACATGGTCTCCACCATACTGAGAGTTCTTCAGACCTCTCAAGTTCCCCCAGCTCCTCAGTCAACAGATGCTTACACTAAAGCTCCAGCATCTGTTGAGGGGGAGAAACCTGATGAACCAGTTCCTGAACCTGAAGCTACCAATATCATTGAAGCTGTTCCTCTCCAAAGCTTCATGCCAGGAACCTCAACTTCTTCAGCACTTGTTATTGCTACAACTCCCATTACAACTGAAGTAACAACAACTACAGAGTTCCCTGAAGCCTCCTTAAGTACACCCCTTCCCACTAACAAAGGGAAGGGAATCATGGAGAGTGAAGATTCTCCTCCTAAATTGGTAAAGGCACCAAGAGACGTGCGTCCTGACCCAGATGCACAAGTGCTCATGGAAATTATATTAGATGATGGGAGAAGATTCAAGGAAACCACTGAAAAAGTGTCCGCAGTTTTGGATGAAGAGGAAAGGCTCAAGGATGAAAGACTCAGTAGGCCAGTGATTGCTGAAGTGGCTAAGGAAGTCATCAGGGAAACTGAGCAGAGTATCAGGGGTAACAATTCCTCAAACTTCAGGCTGACCGAATGAAAGAACATAATCTTAAGGTCAAGCTAAACACTGAAAGAAAGAGGAAGAACTATGAGAGGTATGTCTGGGCCATGACGAAGACAAAGGTTGAAGGTCTACTACCGACATGACTATTCATGCCAACACTGATCCCATTGCCATCACAGTTCATAGAGGGCCAAGAAAGTATGAGAAGAACAAACCTTTCAAGTTCTCAGAATATGGGATCAAGGAACGGGACATGATGGGGCCCATCCTGAATAAGAAGCAAAATAAGTGTGTCCCTGACCTCCTGGCTACCCTGAATAATAAATATGAGGAACTAAAAAGGGTGGCCAAGAGCTTAGGAATAGATCATCAAAAGGCACTTGCTTCTCAGGGACTAACAATCCCTGAACCAACTCAGAAGACAGGGAAGAAGAGGAAAGCTATAGGCCAAGAACCTGAACAATTTATAGCTGCTCTTCACTGCAACAGGATTCCTCCTGAAGGGGTCAAGTTCTATCCCAATAGAGTGATCAAGCATCCTGAGTTTGGTATCTTCTTCATTGACGAGTTTGGCCAACAAGCATTCCAAAGAGTCAGTGATATTCATCTGGGGGAAACAACAACTCTTCTGGCATAAAAGCTGATGGCACTTCATGTGAAGATCCCTGAGAATGAAGAGTTCATTAGGCTGATGGAAAAGATGATGAGTGAAAGACCCGACAAGGAGAAGTTGGTGTCTAAGAAAGCTAAATTGGAACTCATGGGAATTATGGAAGCCTGAGTACATTTCCCTGAGTATTATGTTTAGATGATAGGACTGATGTAATGATATGAATAAAATGATGGCCCACGTTTTGTTATATCAATGTCCTTTAATTGCTTTCTAGTATATTCAGTGTAAGAAGAAGCCCATTTGCTCACTTACACTGATCAAAACAATTAGGCTTAATTTATATCCAAATAGGGGGAGATTGTTGGGTTCATTCAGTACCCAAGCGTCCTGAAACAAGGATTTGAATACAAATTATCCAAAGTGTCGAACAACCTTAAACGCTCTCAGGTCACTGAGTGAACAGTCACTCAGTGAGTTATCTTCAGGATGCTTAGGACGAGTCTAAGAAGAAGGATTCACCATTCAGTGAGGCGGAACTCCCTGAGTGTCACCTAAGCCAAAGAAGAAGATAATGGGTTTAGTGAGTGATGACAATAACTCACTGAACCCCAGTCTCCTCAACAACTATGAAGAATGAAGAATGAAGACTAAAGACCAAAGACTGAAGAACTTGAAGTCTGAAAGATAGGTGGGACAAGGCGGGAAGAGTTTGAAAAGATAAGGAGAAGTCCTTATCAGGATAAAGTCAAACTTTACCTGAAAGGCTTAAGAACAAGAACAGTGTCATCATTGTTACTCAGAAAGCACAATTGTCTTATAACCAAAATAGGTTCTTGTAACTGGGACAAAATACATCAGTATTTTGTCCTGATTAGCTTAGGTCATTCTTTTTGTCTTTTAAGTCACGGGTGCTCTTTTATACTTGTGTATAAATAGGATCATAAGGAAGAAAAGTGGACAAGTTTTGTGCAATTAATGCTTAGACATTTACAAAACCACTATTCTCCCCCAAAGAGCAACCTAGTCCCTGAGATAGCTCAGTGGTTCCTTATAGTTGCCACTTATGCTTAGCTTAAGTTTAGTGAGGAGACAATACCATACTTTGTCATTTCAATCCCAAGTGTTTTTTAGCAAACACTTGGGTATAGATTCTTTTGATTAACTTATAATAAGAATTTAAACGTTGAAAAACTCTTGTTTTTGTCATTTATGTTTAACTTATTTTGCTTAGTTAATCAATACATTACTCAGTCATGGAACACGATTAGCATAACTTTGTAGTTAATTCTAATTGTGTAAAGGGAACAACAACTAATTTTCGTCATTTTGATCATGGATCGATTTTTTGTTGATCAATAAGTTCATAAGTTGTGATTTTGTTATCACAAATACTCAAAATGATTTCATAATTCGGAAAGGGAACATGGCCAACGCTGAATATCCACAGCTCTACAGTGCCTTCTGAAAAGAGTTAAACCAACATTAAGCTTTTTTGCAGCTTACACTATCGGCATGTGAAAGTACTGTGCGATCACCTCCCTGCTGAATGCCATGAGTTTGCAATATGGATAGTTGATATGCGGGTGTGAACAAACAACCGGATCAGTGGTCTTTTAAAAGCCTTTGACTCTATCTAAGTGTTCATAGCGTAATATTCAACACTAATTTTTGTCATGTTTGAAACTCTCATGTTTTGGTTATGGTCGGATTTTGTTGGTCAATGTCGTTATTTCGTCACCTTTAATTGAGGTCGAGTCAAAAACCCAATAGTATTTAATCTTATAAGTCTGTTTACACTATGAACTCCTTTCAATTATCGTTTGAATTTACTCTTGTTGTGTTAGCCAAGTTATGACTCTTATGCTATTTGTGATTCGTTTATATTGAATTTAATGAAACCTTTGTTGGATATTTTTTTGAAAGTGAATAACAAACCTAATAAACCCTTTAGTATCTTTACGTCATTACTTGAATGCTCTAAACTTATTTTGTCAGATTTATATGACGTCGAGTCAAAAACTATGTTTGGCACTAATTTTCGTCATATATAACTTGGGTTGCCTAGGTACATTCCGATTAACACATGTTTTCGAGGAAAGTTATTGTTTCGAGGCTGACTTTATTTCATAAGCTTGATTTTAAGATTCAAGCTAGCCAAGAACTTCATACCTCATTCTTTTATATCAAACACTTATATGACACTTATTTAGACTACCTATTAAAACAAATTTTATATCTAGCACCAATTTCAAAGTATAAAGATATATATACTCTATAAATTGTGTCTAAAATTTTGTTGTTCCCAACAATATTTGTGAGTTCCAAAGTCATGATATGTCAAAAGTAAGTTTTTCATTCCACTTCCTAGGTGCTTGCTTTAAGCCATACAAGGATTTAACCAACTTGCAGACTTGAGTTTCATCTTTAGAAAAGTAACCAGGAGGCAATGTCATATAAACATCCTAAACTAGATCACCATACAAGAAGGCGTTATTAACATCTAACTGAGATAATGCCCAACCATTTTGGACAGCAATAGATATCAAACACCTAACGGTAACTCTTGATATAAATAATGCCTAAAAACGTTATTAACATCTTTCGATATCTCTACGTTTTGATAATTACAAAATGTAAAATCATTAAACGAAAGATTATGGCGTAAACAAGTATTTAGTTGTAAATAGTCACTTCAACAACTCAATCACTTAAGGTATGAATCAACAAATGCTTAATGCATTATATGATCAAAGGAACATTTTCTTAATCACTTGATTTTTTATAAAATGACACAAACATTTTATATCTTTTAGAAAATCATTTTTGGTATTAAATAAAAATGTTTAATCTATTATAAATTTATGAATTCAAATTTTCAACCAAAAATGGCAAAAATGTTCCAGAAAAACCTTCCCCACAAAAAGACAAAACTGGGCAACGTTCGGGTAGGGCGGCCCCCTTAATTTTACTAGGCGGCCCCCTTAATTTTAAGGGGACCGACCACCTATTTAAGGGGACCGCCCCGCTCCTCTAGGTCCTCAGATTTGCCTATAAATACTGGTTCATCTCTGGACTTTTTCCTCACCTTTTGCACCTCAAACTTTCTGTTCTAAATCTCTTCTTCTATCTTTCTAAATCCTTTGATCATATATTCTTAAGCTTTTGTTTCAAGTGATCCAAAGCTTCAACCTCTCAAGTGCAAAAGAAGAATACTTCTATCCTTCAAGACAAGAAGTATTACAACTTGGTGTATCTCTTCCATCCAAGTTGTTGGTGTATCATAATTGTAAATCATTCATTTATTTGTATAAGTTGTGAATACTTGTTAGATAGGTGTGAGCATAGTTGGTTAGGCTAGATTAGTGTGTAAGTAGTGAAGGTGTGAAGAAGTTAAGGTGTGTAAGTAGTGAAGGTGTGAAGAAGTAGAAGAGTATATAAGTAGTGTAGAAGTTGTGAAGCCGTTGTGAAGAAGTTGTGTGAAGTTGTGAGATTGGTTCTAGCTACGATTAGAACTCGACATTTAGCTTTGTGTCGTTAAACCGGTGTAAGCGAAAGTTGTGTAAGGTTTTCTCCGCCATAAGGGAGCTTGTTGATATAGTGAAGAAAACTCTCGAGTTAGGTGCTCGGGGAGTGGAGTAGGGCAAGGAAGGTGTCCTTGTAGCCGAACCACTATAAATCCTTTGTCTCGCGGTTAGATCTTTCCATCTCTATCTTTCATTTCATTTCATTACTTTACTTGCATTGTTAATCTACTTATATTTGTTCATATTGTTCAAGAGTTGAGTTCACATAAATTCGAATCTAAGTCTTTAAAAGTAAACAAAGTTTTTATAATAAATTAAAAAGGCATAAAACTATTCAACCCCCCCCCCTTCTAGTTTTCCACAATTGGTATCAAGAGCCACGTCAAACAAGATTTTTAAAATAAATTGTATTTTAAAACTTGAAACGATCTATGGAATCAGAAAAATATTTAGAAGGGCAATCCATGCAAAGACCACCATTATTCGAGAGTGATGGTTTTCTTTATTGGAAAAATAGATTCGAAACTTATGTGAAATCAAAAGATCTTGATCTTTGGCATGTTATTACCTATGGTGATTTTCCTCCTATTCAAAATAATCCTTTAACTAAAATAGATGAAATTGTACTTTTGAAAAACAAAATGATGATTTGAAAAAGAAACTAGCAAAAAATAATGAGGCTAAAATGGTAATTTATAATGCGTTACCACGCAAAGAATATGAACGAATTTTTATGTGTCAAACCGCAAAAGAAATTTGGGATTCTTTACTAATCACTCACCAAGGTAATAGTCAAGTCAAAGATAACAAAATAGATCTTCTTGTTCAACAATATGAACAATTTACAATTCCTGAAGAGGAATCTATTGATAATGCATTCGCTAAATTTAACACTATCATCACAAGTTTAAAAGCACTTGATGAGACTTTTTCTAGCAAAAATTGTGTAAGAAAATTTCTTAGGGCATTACATCCAAAATGGCGCGCGAAGGTTACGGCTATTGAAGAATCGAAGAACTTGATGACGTTATCGCTTGATGAACTTATCGGCAACTTGAAGGTTCATGAAGAAATTATAAAGAGAGACTCAGAAACGGTCAAGAGCAAGAAAGATCAAATCAAATCTCTTGCACTAAAAGCCAAAAAGGAACTTAGTGATGATGACGATTCAAGTGACGATAGTGAAGACGAAGAATATGCAATGGCCGTAAGAGATTTCAAGAAATTTTTCAAGAGACGAGGAAGACTCACAAGACAACCACGAGATGAAAGTAGATCGCTTCAAAGAAATAGGAATGATAACTACGGGAAAAGAAAGTGCTTTAGATGTGGAAGCCCAAACCATCTCATTGGCGAATGTCCAAAGCCACCGAGTTATGATTACCAAAGCGCCTTTGTTAGTGGAACATGGAGCGATAGTGACAAAGACGAAGTTGACAAAGCAAAAGATGAAAAATGTCTTGTAGCTCAAGCTACCGATGAAATATGTCTAGGAATAAATTTGGAGCCCGAAGAATGGATTAAGGATAGTGGATGCTCGAAGCACATGACGGGAAACCGCAAGTTATTCTCCTCCTACAAGGCATAAAACGGAGGTAATGTTATTTTCGGTAGTGACTTTCGTGGAAAAATCATTGGCAAAGGTACGGTTTCTCAAGACTCCCTAACTATTGAAAATGTTGAGCATGTAGATAATTTAACATACAACTTGCTTAGTATAGGACAAATATGTGATAATAAGTGTAGGGTTACCTTTACAAATAAAGATAGCGAAATAGTTAAGGACGGAAAGGTCATAGGTAGAGGTATTAGGAAAGCTGGCGTTTATGTCATGAAACTAGGAAATAAACCGGAAGATAAAATATCTCTGGCAACCTTAGATGAAAACTCTACATTGTGGCATAGGAGATTAGGTCACGCAAATATGCAACAAATACAATCCCTAGCCTCTAAGGAATTAGTTAGAAATTTGCCAAACCTAAGATATGACCAACACTTTTGCGATGCTTGTAAAATGGGAAAACAAGCACACGCTAGTCACAAAGCTAAGAATATAGTCTCTACTACTAGATGCCTAGAATTATTACACATGGACCTTTTTGGTCCATCCGCAGTGCGGAGTTACGGAGGTAACCGATATACCTTAGTAATTGTAGACGACTATTCACGATACACGTGGACTAGATTTTTAAGTGATAAAACTGAAGCCTTTAATAAGTTTGAAATATTTAGTAAAATGATTCAAAACAAATTAGGATGTTCTATAGTATCTATTAGGACGGACCATGGTCGGGAATTTGATAACGAAGTGCAGTTCGGAAAATATTGTGATTTAAATGGAATATCTCACAATTTCTCCGCTCCTCGCACTCCACAATCAAATGGGGTAGTAGAAAGAAAGAATCGCTCCTTACAAGAAATGAGTAGAACAATACTAAATGAACAATCTATCCCACAAAAATTTTGGTGTCACGCCGTAGATACATCAACATATATAATAAATAGAGTCTCAATTAGGCAAATTTTAGGAAAGACCCCATATGAGTTATTAAGAGGTAGAAAACCTAATTTAAATTACTTTAGGGTATTCGGGAGCAAATGTTTTGTTCTCAATACAAAAGATTACCTTACTAAGTTTGATCCTAAGTCGTACGAAGGAATTTTTCTAGGGTATTCGCAAAATAGTAAAGCTTATATAATACTTAATAAACACACTATGAAAGTAGAAGAGTCCTTGAATGTAACATTTGATGAAACTCCACCACCACCTAAGACATTGCCCCTAGAAGATGATGACCTAGTGGAAGAAGAAGCTATTGAGGTTAGTAAAATTAAACCCTTAGGTGATGATAATGAAGATACAACACTAGGAGAAAATGAAATTGTAAATGTTAAGGAATCTAAATCACACCCATTAGATAATATAATAGGAAACCTAAATCAAAGAACTCTTATATCACAAGCTCAAGATAAAAATAACTTCTTTTGTTTCCTCTCAACAATAGAACCTAAAAATATAAATGAGGCATTAAAAGATGAAAGTTAGGTTATGGCTATGCAAGAAGAACTAAATGAATTTAAGACTAATGACATTTGGGAACTAGTCCCAAATCCCATGAACATGACCATCATAGGAACTAAATGGATATATAGTAATAAGTTGGATGAAAATGGAATTGTTACTAGGAACAAAGCTAGGTTAGTCGCCCAAGGTTATAATCAACAAGAAGGAATTGATTATGACGAAACTTATTCCCCCGTAGCTAGATTAGAATCTATAAGAATACTCCTTGCCTATGCATGCGCCCTTGACTTTAAGTTATTTCAAATGGACGTGAAAAGTGCATTCCTTAACGATTTTATCATTGAGTAGGTATACGTGGCACAACCTCCAGGATTCATTGACTTCGCAAAACCTGATTATGTTTATAAACTCAAGAAAGCTTTATATGGACTCAAACAAGCTCCTAAGGCTTGGTATGATCGATTAAAAGCTTTTCTTATTAAACATGATTATTCCATGGGAATGGTAGATAACTATAACAACCTGCAATTTTTAAGGCCATTATTTTAATCGTACTACTATTCATTTTTGACAAATAATACAAATTAAATATTTTCTGGCGTTTACTGATGTTTAAAAATTTTTAAAACGAGAGGTTATCTCGTTTTTAATGAAACATTGGTACTTTAAAAAACATTGGTACTTTTGGGTGTAGAATGGTATTTGGAGCAAGCCTTGGGTAATTTGGAAGCTGTTAGGGTTATAAATCTTCCTAGATCTATTAAGTTTTGCTCAAGATTGTCGCGTGTTGGTGCTGAACTTTACCTGAGTAATTTAGACAATAATTCTCGCCATGTCGGTGAGTGACAAATAATTCTCGCCTAGGTGGTGGAGTGACAAAGTCTCCCATGTTCGGAGCAGTGCAAAGTCTCCCTTGTTCGGAGCAGTCTTTATTTATTATGTACATGGCATTTTTATTGTGAACCTGATAAACATGTATGTTTGACGCTACCTTCACCATTTGGACTTTTCTTAAAAACCTTGGACTTCTTTTGAACGAAACGTGTATACTCACCAACTATTTTCATAGTTGACCCGTTTTTCTCATGCATTTCAGGTGATCGTCAGTAAGTGTATTTTATGAAGACATTAGCACTAAGGAGTCTTCATCTGTCATGTTTAGTTGGATGAAATAAAAGTGTTATCTTTTGGAAACAAACCTTTATGTTTCAAATGACGTTGTTGGCTAAAACGATGTTGTATTAATGTACTGTTTCTTTAAATTTAAATTATGGTATTGTTCTATATCACTTTGCGCTGTATATTGATTTCGTAGCACCCCAAGACCCGAACGCTTCCGCTATGCCACATTTTTGGGGGTGTTACAATAACACTCTTTTCACGAAAAAGAAAAGCCTAAATCTCATCATTGTCTAAATATATGTCGACGACATTATATTTGGATCGACTTGTCAGGATATGTGTGATGAATTCGCCAAAATCATGCATGATGAGTTTGAGATGAGCATGATGGGTGAACTAAATTTCTTTCTAGGATTACAGATAAAACAATTAGAAGATGGAATATTTTTTAATCAATCTAAGTACACAAAGGAGATGCTTAAGAAATTTGGATTAGAAGACTCTAAGCCTATGAAAACACTGATGTCTACAGAAGTAAAACTCACAAGAGATGAAGAAGGTGAGTCCGTAGAAAACACTAAGTATAGAGGGATGATAGGTAGTTTACTATACCTAACGGCAAGTAGACCAGATATCATGTTTAGTGTCTGCCTTTGTGCTCGCTTTCAAGAGGATCCCAAAACCTCTCACCTAGAAGCGGTTAAGCGTATCTTCCGATACATTAAAGGCACTATACACTTAGGATTATGGTATCCTAAGGGATCCGGCATAGAAACCATCGTCTATGCGGATTCGGATCATGCGGGAGACTACGTGGATAGAAAGAGCACTAGTGGTATTTGCACGTTCATGGGATGTTGTCTAACATCTTGGTTTTCGAAGAAGCAAACCGCTCTTGCAATTTCTACTACAGAAGCCAAATACGTAAGCGCTGGAAAGGCATGTCAACAAGCACTATGGATGAAACAAGCTCTCGTAGATTATGGCATTAGGTTAGATAATGTCCCAATTATGTGCGATAACAAAGGTGCTATAGATTTAAGTAAGAATCCCGTTCAACACTCTAGGACTAAACATATAGAAATACGTCACCACTTCCTTCGCGATAACGTTCAAAAAGGAAACATATATATAGAAAAAGTTGCATCGGAAGATAACATAGCGGACATATTCACTAAACCCCTTAAGCGCGAACTCTTTAACCACTTACGTTTAGGCCTAGGAATGATGGAACAAATTGACTAAATTTTCTGCATTTTTGGTACATTTTTTCATCAGATGGGCGGACCCCTTAATGTTATAAAGGCGGCCCCCTTAATTATTAAGGGGACCGGCCTTCATTAAGGGGACCGGCTATCTGTTTGGCAAATTATTATTTTTTCTTCCTCACATCTGTGTCTAGGAATCTATTTTGCACAAAATTAAAGATTGAGAAACATTTTCCTTTTGCATGAACATATTTATATACAAAACCCAATCTATTTTATTCAAATCATTCTCACATCTAGGAAAACACATGAAAACCATTTTCCTTGCATTGTTGAATAATGCTAAAAACACCTTTCTTACATGCATAAAATCTCACATGAATTGTCAAAATATATAATCTAATATATATCTTTGATATTCATATATTGAGCAAAATCAAATCAAGGAGACTTTGGATTGTTTCTTAGGAAATTTTTGCATTTAGGAGTCGAAACAATCACATCTCCACATTTGTTGCATATAGGCACACACTAGAACAAAAATTGCATACCACATCTCCACTTTTGTTCCATCACCTTCTTGTTAGTTTCTAGTGTCTTTATTCTATTACCCCCTTGCCTTATGTGATTAATAGTTTCAATATTCTTGATTGCTAGATATAATTGCTTGCTTATTTACTTAATTAATATGTATTGCATGCATAATTATTAATATGTTACATATCTTCTTGCCCCAAAGAGTGGGACTTGTCTAAAACCAAAAGCTCAAAACATAGCACTCCTTACCTATTCCTGTAGAAGAACCCAATTCTGGAACTCAGAATGTTACCAGATGGGCGGCCCCCATAATTCATAAGGCGGCCCCCTTAATAATTAAGGGGATCGGCCATCTGCAGGACGAGTTCACAGAATCTTTTTCTGCTTTTTAGCCCATTTCATCATATTCTTCCCTAAATTCACAAACATATTCTGTCCTGATTACCCCAACAAGTTTATCTATCCTTAATCACATCAATCCTCCTCTATAAATAACCCCATTCCTCACCATATTCACTCATCTCATCATGTCTTCTCCCATCAACCCAAAACCAAAAACCTCAAAGCTAGCAAGGATGACCATGAAACCCGGGTGGAAAAGGAAACCTCACCCTCACAACAAGTTCATCACAAATGGTGTGACTAGACAACCAACACCTCCATCCACATTCATTCCCAACTACTCTCCAAGATCTCAACATCATTCCATTGAACCATTTCACAAACCCTATCATGATTGGCCAAACATCCACATTCATTCCAAACTACACTTCTAAACCTCAAACCAACTTCAATGAAACTTTTGAAAACCCTCATCATTTTGGTCAAACATCAAACTTTACCTTAAACCACACACCCCAATTTCATCCATTCCCACCAAATGATCAAATCCACATTCCCACGGAAAGGCAAAAGTTTCATCAAGAAATTAACCAAATCCTTGATCTTAGTGATCTCCTTGCTATGCACCTTGCACAACGCAACAAGGGACAACCTCCATCCTCACCCTACTCAAATTGCTTACCCCACTCTCTCAACTTGGATCAAGTTACAAACCACACCCACTATTGCCCTTGTTGCATCTTCCTTCAAAAACAAATTCTCCACTTGAGTGAAGATATTTCTTGGATCGAATATCTACTCACCCGTCCTCATCCTATTCCTCCCCTAAAACGATATAATATTGTTAGATCCACTTCATCCGCTCCATTTCATTCACCATCAAATATCTAAGCCCCACTCACAAGCTTTCCGCCCCAAAATAAAATCCCTCGCCCTTTTGTGTCGCAAGCAAGTCCAATCGCTCTCTTTGGCAATATTAGGACCATTAGTATCTTTTACTTATGTTGTAACCTTTATGTTTTAAGCATATTGTGTGATGATGATTCATGTGATCATCTTGAATGAATGAATAAGATTAGTTGTTTGTTCTAAATATTTTTGCTATGCATATATATGTCTTGTGTTCTTAACTTGTTTTTGCAGCCAAGATTTCTATAGCTCGTCTCCTTGGTGCCCTCAAACGAGGGGGAGCACACATCAAGGGGGAGTTCTCGTCCCGACAAATTTCGTATCTAAAACTTGTCGGCATAACCTTTTTGATTCTACAAAAAGGGGGAGAAGTGAATATAAACTCACTAAATACTTGTCTGAAAATAAATTTTTGGGTTTAATGAGTTTAAGTTTTGTAATCATCAAAAAGGGGGGAGATTGTTGATATAAATAATGCCTAAAAACGTTATTAACATCTTTCGATATCTCTACGTTTTGATAATCACAAAATGTAAAATCATTAAACGAAAGATTATGCCGTAAACAAGTATTTAGTTGTAAATAGTCACTTCAACAACTCAATCACTTAAGGTATGAATAAACAAATGCTTAATGCATTATATGATCAAAGGAACATTTTCTTAATCACTTGATTTTTTATAAAATGACACAAACATTTTATATCTTTTAGAAAATCATTTTTGGTATTAAATAAAAATGTTTAATCTATTATAAATTTATGAATTCAAATTTTAAACAAAAATGGCAAAAATCTTCCAGAAAAACCTTCCCCACAAAAAGACAAAACTGGGCAACGTTCGGGTAGGGCGGCCCCCTTAATTTTACTAGGCGGCCCCCTTAATTTTAAGGGGACCGGCCACCTATTTAAGGGGACCGCCCCGCTCCTCTAGGTCATCAGATTTGCCTATAAATACTGGTTCATCTCTGGACTTTTTCCTCACCTTTTGCACCTCAAACTTTCTGTTCTAAATCTCTTCTTCTATCTTTCTAAATCCTTTGATTATATATTCTTAAGCTTTTGTTTCAAGTGATCTAAAGCTTCAACCTCTCAAGTGCAAAAGAAGAATACTTCTATCCTTCAAGACAAGAAGTATTACAACTTGGTGTATCTCTTCCATCCAAGTTGTTGGTGTATCATAATTGTAAATCATTCATTTATTTGTATAAGTTGTGAATACTTGTTAGATAGGTGTGAGCATAGTTGGTTAGGCTAGATTAGTGTGTAAGTAGTGAAGGTGTGAAGAAGTTAAGGTGTGTAAGTAGTGAAGGTGTGAAGAAGTAGAAGAATATATAAGTAGTGTAGAAGTTGTGAAGAATTCGTTAAGTAGCCGTGAAGAAGTTGTGAAGCCGGTGTAAAGAAGTTGTGAAGAAGTTGTGAATAAGTTGTGTGAAGTTGTGAGATTGGTTCTAGCTACGATTAGAACTCGACATTTAGCTTTGTGTCGTTAAACCGGTGTAAGCAAAAGTTGTGTAAGGTTTTCTCCGCCATAAGGGAGCTTGTTGATATAGTGAAGAAAACTCTCGAGTTAGGTGCTCGGGGAGTGGAGTAGGGCAAGGAAGGTGTACTTGTAGCCGAACCACTAAAAATCCTTTGTCTCGCGGTGATGTGTTTCAAGGGATATACCCGTTAGGAGTCCAAGTTTTAAAATTTATAACACGATTTACCAAAGATTCAAACAAAACACATACGAGCAAGTATACTCGTCCGTATGTAGTAAGAGATAATTGAGGTAAGCCAAGGTCGTTCACTAGGATTTGTTTTTGTTTGTGTGATGTGAATTTTTGCAAATAAATAGCAATCCAACTAGCAATACTAATTAGCAAGCAAATAAAGACGATGTAAATTCAATAATTTAAAGACTACACTTGCCTAGACTAGTTTGCACAATTCCTTTGACATGATTATGACATTGGTTCCATTTGATTATGACCAACAAATTAGATGGTGTTCTAATTCGATTAGTGGTGTACTAATTATATTGTTTCCCACACTTTCAATCCTCGTCAAGATTTAGAGATTATAAAAAACAATATTTAAGAATTGATCAATCCAAGATTAACACAACTCAATTACCCGATTCACTTTCGTTTCACAAATAATTGACAACCACACTATTTAGCTTTCCAAGTTAAATTAAGTTTCTTATGAAATGGTCAATACATAAGGTAAAACCCTCATAGACAAAGGTTTACAACCAACTTACTAACAATGTCTTTTTCAACCCAATACATCATTAGAAATTACCCAAACTTAATAACTCTTTGGTGGAGAAAACTTAAGATAGCACAATTCGTTCTTAGTGTTAACTTTTCTTTTATATTAGAACCAATAAGTCATAACCAATCAAGTGAACCATAATTCAAACATCATCTAGGCAAGTGCATAAGGCACTTAGCCACTCATGGTAAACAAAGTAATAATCATAAGAAATTGATCACTAGTAAACATGATTGAATAGTCTTACAAAATGTTGTAATGATGATTACAAATAATGAAGAACACTTGTTCCATAATCAAAAATTATCCGTAAGTAATTGAAGGAATGATTGATGAGATTTTAGCCTTCTTGTTCCTGCGTTTTCCTCCTCTTGTCGCCCAATTATAAGAGAAAATAGTGACAGAATTTTGTTGTAGTTTGTTGTATCTTGATTGTAGAGATATATTTTTGTTCTTCTTTCTTCACATATAAATGGAGACTTCCTCTTGGCCAAAAAGCAAACATCTTGGGCTCCAAGTGTCATAATGATGCAGGAACTTTAGTGATTAGAAGTTAATGATTGGCCTTGGTGTTAATGGTGCTTAAAATGAAGAATAAATGCAACTCTTCATATCATTTTTCTGCATACCTCGGGTATGGAAATGTAAACCCTGGGTATGGATGGCTATACCTCAGGCAGGAATTCTAATACCTCAGGTATGAGCTCCCCTTCTTGAAATCTCGGGTATAGAAACTGAAACCTTGGGTATAGACCAAGTCTTGCACATAACTTTCAACTCAAAGCTAGCATATAATTCCCACTTGTGACACACTTCTTGGCACTAATTCTTGACTTCATTTCCACATCTTTCTCTTGAACTTGGACATAATCATAGCATGAATCTTTGTCTTGAACAGAAAACTTTACTTCGCGCATATTTACTTGATTTTGTCGACTTTTCTTCAACTTTTCCTATATTTCCTTCGACATAGTTGTACCTGAACCTAAACACGTCTTTTGCACCTTTTAAGTGTAATATGTTCATAAATACAACCAAATAACATGCATAATCATAAGAATAATGCTATAAAAACATGTTCAAAATGAGCGTTATCAAATCCCCCACACTTACACTTTGCTTGCCCCCAAGCAAATCTAGCTTTTAAGAAAATCCATATGATAAAAACGAGATGCAAATCTATCTAGCACAAGTACAAGATAAGATCCATCTATATAGGCTTATAAATGAAAAGATGAGATGTTTGACAATACCTTAATGATTCTCTTGCCTGATAACATATTAAGACACCTCACGAAAGGAATATGAAGTATGATTCACTCAACACTCATTTGTAGTGATTGGAAAATATAATATAATCACACTCATTGCGCAGATATAATCCAAATATTACCATAGGCTTGTACAAGAAACAAAACTCAACCGACGTGGCGTAAGCACCAAATGTAAACATCTAAGAGGACTTTTATTCGGGTTTAAGGTTTCAAGGGTGATATAAGACTATTGTGTCACTATCTCATGTAAAACATAATAGCTCGCTAACAACGAAGTCTCGAATTATTAAATAACGGATGGTCACTAAGGATAACCTTAGATCGCTAACAACGCTATCTCATTCCTCAAGAAATCGGATGGTCACCACATGTCATTACACTTGATAACTTCACAAAGTCAAAAGGGGGTAAGGTTAAGACATGGGATATATATATTTGGTTTTGATATTGAAAAACTTTACAAATAGCCAAAGTCTCCAACCAAGTGCTACTAGCTACATCAACCACTTTCCTTTGAACTTGAGATTCTTCCTTGATATCATACATTCATAGCTCATTGGCTACTTATTCTTTTTCTCTTTTTTTTTTTTTTTTTTTTTTTTTTTTTTTTTTTTTTTTTTTTTTTTAAGAATATATAATCCATGAGATTATCATGGAGTTCGCAACTTTCTCATTTTCAAGGATTCCCACATAACAACCATCTTTCCAAGTAGCTAGTAACCAACCAAGACTTGACTAAGGGTAAGGTTAAGGCTAAAGGTGAGAAATATTTTATATTTTTCTGGTGTAACAAAATGAAAAGACTGGCTCGGAGGGTGTACTAATGGAATCTAGCACTTAAAATGAGTGCCAACAAATGGGTCCATGGAAGAGGTTAACCAACTAATGTGGCTAGCTAATATATCAATATGTGTGAAATGGAAGGCCATTTGGTTTAATTCCTAAGGTAGCCTCTTATCACGCGAATACATTTATATCACACGAATGTGATCTCACTACGGTCTGGTAATGATTTGCATGTACAAGTTCTAGAATAAATAAGATCACTGGCACACTCATAGCAAGAAGATTAGAGCATAAAAGATATATGCTATATAAGAATAGGCTTCAAATCCTCACATATTTAGTTGAATGGGTTATGGTTGTGCCGTCAATGTTATCAATCCAAAAATGGATTGCAATGCCAATCAGGACACATCTCAAATTTTCAAAAATTACATGTTTTATTAGTGGATAAATCTAGTTATTCTTTATCAATATTCTCAACGTGCGAAAACAACTAGATAAAAGGGGCAAACAGTTTAAAAGTCGGCTCAAATTTATAGAAAAATTTAAAAATCTAGATCATTTCCTATTTCCTCCCCCCACACTTAAGTTTGACATTGTCCTCAATGTTAAGAACGATAAATCATGAAAATAGGGAAATGAAACATAAGAGAAATGATATTGCCTGAGCATAAGAAATAGGAGGATTTCATTTGATTTCAAGATCAAGCATCCTAACCTGCATAATCATCAAAACAAAAACACACAAAAATGCAAAATATATATTTTTTTTATTGCATTATTCATAATATTAAGGCCCCCACACTTATGGTAAAACCATCGGGGCATAAAAACAAACACACGGGTTGCCTCCCGAGAAGCGCTAAATTTATTAATGAGTCATCAGCCCGACTCATTCTTTCTTACTTTGGTGGATTGTGTTTAGGATTCTTTCCTAATTTCTTTGGAATATACACCACATTTCCTTTTACTATTCCTTTTCCAGTTTTATCAATATCATGCAACTTTGCGGTGTTACACGTTCTAGGAAGAACATCCCAGATGTAACCAGTTTCTGCAGCCCATTGTATTACTTTTTTATAATCGGCTGGAAAAGGTGCCATGAAAGGAATAGCAGTATATTTCTTTTCATCAAGAATTTCAAGTGGAATTTCCTCACTTGACATTTCATTTAATTGCTCCTCATCATGGTATAGTTTAATTCGATGTCCATTAACAATGAATGTTCCACCCTTCTTATCATATAGTTCAACATATCCGGATGGAAAACCATGTTTTACCAAGAATGGACCAAACCATTTGGTTCTGAGTTTAGGAGCTTTGAATTTATACTTTGAATTGAACAAAAGAACTTTGTCTCCAGCCTTGAATTTTTTATGGATTCTTAGCTTCCTATCATGATAAGCTTTTGTTCGAGCTTTGTATAATTTTGAGTTTTCATATGCTTGGAGTCTCAATTCATCGAGTTCATGTAATTGTAAAAATCGTTTTTCTCCAGCGATTTTTAAATCAGGATTACATTGCCTCAATGCCCAGTAAGCACGATGTTCAATTTCAAATGGTAAATGACAATTCTTTCCATATATAAGTCTGTACGGAGTTGTACCAATTGGAGTTTTATATGCGGTTCTAAACGCCCATAGAGTATCATCGAGTTTCCTTGAACAAACAGAAGGATTATCCTTAACTGTTTTTTCAAGTATTCTTTTTAAAGCTCTATTGGTGTTTTCGACTTGACCACTAGTCTGAGGATGGTATGCTGTTGAGAAACGGTGGTGGACCTCATATCTTTTCATAGCTTTTTCCATTTGATGGTTACAAAAATGAGTTCCTCTATCGCTTATCAAAGCTTTTGGAATTCCGAATCGAGAGAAAAGCTTTTTCAGAAAATTTACAACTACTCGTGCATCGTTAGTTGGTAGGGCTTCTGCTTCCGCCCATTTGGAAACATAATCTATTGCAACGAGAATGTATTCGAATTTATGAGATAAAAGGAAAAGGTCCCATGAAGTCAATTCCCCAAATATCAAATATTTCAGAAACTTGGATGCTTTTCTGTGGCATTTCGTCTCTACGAGAAAGACTACCAGATTTTTGGCATGCATCACAATTCTGCACAAGTGTATGTGCTTCTTTAAAAATCGTTGGCCAATAAAATCCCGCATCAAAAACTTTTTTAGCGGTGGTGGATGGTCCATAATGTCCTCCTGTTGGGCCATGATGACATTCATCAAGAATTTTTCGAGTTTCGGAACCATACATGCATCTTCTTATTATACCATCGGGGTACATTTTGAATAGATACGGTTCATCCCAAAAATAATATTTTAAGTTTGCAAAGAATTTACTACGCTCAGTATGAGATAGACCTTTTTGTAATATTCCTCCAGCTAAATAATTTGCATAATCAGCAAACCATGGAATTACTTCATCTTCAATTCCCATAAGAGTTTCGTCGGGAAAGTAATCATCAATCTCGTTTGCACCGAATTCCTCTAAATTTGGATTTTCTAATCTAGATAAATGATCTGCCGCCACATTTTCTGCACCCTTCTTATTCTGGATTTCAATGTCAAACTCTTGAAGCAATAAAATCCATCGGATAAGACGTGGTTTTGCATCTTGTTTAGCAAACAGATATTTCAGAGCTGAATGATCGGTGAATACAATTGTTTTTGATAAAACAAGATAGGAACGAAACTTGTCGAATGCAAAAACTACAGCCAACAGTTCTTTTTCAGTCACTGTGTAGTTTTGTTGGGCATTATTCAAGGTTTTGCTAGCAAAATATATAGGACGAAAATGTTTACCATCTCGCTGTCCTAATACTGCTCCAACAGCATAATCACTTGCATCGCACATGAGTTCAAACGGTAACGACCAATCTGGTGAAACCATGATTGGTGCATTTGTTAGCTTGTTTTTTAACGTTTCGAATGCCTTGATGCACTCTTCATTGAAGTCAAAGACTGAATCTTTTTCAAGCAATTTCGTCATTGGACGAGATATTTTTGAAAAATCTTTAATGAATCGACGGTAAAATCTCGCGTGTCCTAAAAAACTTCTAACGCCTTTAACGTTATTTGGGGGTGGTAACTTAGCAATAGCATCAATTTTCGCTTTGTCAACTTCGATCCCTTTACTCGAAATCTTGTGACCAAGGACAATTCCTTCCGTCACCATAAAATGACATTTTTCCCAATTAAGTACGAGGTGAGAAGTTTTGCATCTTTCAAGCATTTTATCAAGATTGTTAAGGCACGACTCAAATGATTCTCCAAATACTGAAAAATCATCCATGAATACTTCCATAGAGGTTTCAAGCATATCTTGAAAAATAGCAATCATGCATCTTTGAAATGTTGCTGGTGCATTACAAAGACCAAAAGGCATACGCCTATAAGCATATGTGCCGAACGGACACGTGAATGTGGTTTTTTCTTGATCAGCTGGATCAATAGGAATTTGAAAGTAACCGGAAAATCCATCGAGAAAACAAAAGTATTTGTTCCCCGCAAGTCTTTCCAACATTTGATCCATGAACGGTAATGGAAAATGATCTTTTCTGGTGGCATCATTTAATTTTCTATAATCAATGCATATCCGCCAACCAGTGATAGTTCTTGTAGGAACAAGTTCATTACGTTCATTAGTTACGACAGTTGTTCCTCCTTTCTTAGGAACACAGTGAACAGGGCTCACCCATGAGCTATCCTCAATAGGATAAATAATTCCAGCGTCAAGAAGTTTGATTATTTCTTTCTTAACTACTTCCTTCATATTTGGATTGAGTCTTCGTTGTCTTTGAACAACTGGTTTAGAATCAGTTTCGAGATTTATTTTGTGTTTGCAAAAGTTTGGACTTATTCCAGGAATATCAGAAGTTTTCCAAGCAAAAGCTTCTTTATGCTTTTTGAGTATAGAAACTAGTCGTTCCTTTTCATCAGGTTTAAGTTTTGAAGATATGACAACTGGAAGAAGAGAATTTCCTTCCAAAAATGCATATTCCAAATGATCAGGGAGAGGTTTCAAAACTAGATCTACCGGCGGTTCTTCAATTGAGGTTGAAATTCTCATATCATTATTGAATTCTAACTCTTCAAAGTTAGTATTTTCTTCCTCCGAAATTTCTTCGGTGTCAATCTGCATAAATTCAGCAAATTCTCTATCGAGATCTTCATCACTGATTTGACCAGATGTTTGATGAGTCTGAATTATTTCATTAAGCAACTTATCGAATGTTTCTTCTGTTATATCATCGATAACATCAATGCTATAACAAGTGTCATCATTTGCATGAGAATATTTCATTGCCTGATTAATCGAAAAAGAGATTCTTTCATCCCCAACTCCAAGGTTGAGTTCTTTATTTTTTACTCGAATGATAGCATCTGCTGTATTTAGGAAAGGTCTTCCTAGAATTAATGGAACTTTGCTATCTTCCTCCATCTCAAGGATCACAAAATCAACAGGAAAAACAAATTTTCCAACTTGAACAAGCATATTTTCAGCTACTCCAACACGATACTGGATAGTATGGTTGGCTAATCGTATACTCATTCTTGTTGGTTTCAATGTTTTGATTGAAAGTTTCGCATACAACGAGTATGGCATAAGATTGATACTTGCACCGAGATCGGCTAAAGCATCACAAGTGATTGAATTTCCCAAGGTACATGGAATAAGAAAACTTCCTGGATCACCGAGTTTCTTTGGTAGTTTATTCTCAATTATTGCAGAGCAATATTCATTTAAGAAAGTAGTAGAAATGTTTTCCATTTTACTTTTATTATTAACAAGTTCTTTCAAAAACTTCCCGTAATTGGGCATTCCAGCTAGAACATCAACAAGAGGAATGTTGATTCTAACTTCTTTTAGTAAGTCAATGAACTTTCCATATTGTTCTTCCATTTTTTCCTTCCTCAAACGTTGAGGATATGGAATTCTTGGTTTATATGGTTTGAGTATTGGAGTAGGTTTATCAACTGGTGTAGATTTTGGTTCATTTTCTTCAGATTCTTTTTCTACCTCATCCTCACTTTTATTTTGGACAACAGGAGTTGTTTGGGTTGGGTTGGGTGGTGGATCATAAGATAGACCACTACGAGTATATATAGCATTCACATGCTCATTTCTTGTTTGAGGTGGACGATAATTTCCAGATGATGATGGTTTTGGATTGGTTTGAGTATTACTTGGCAAAGTACCAAATGGTCTTGCAGCGAATTGATCAGAAAGACGACCAAATTTGGTCTAAAGATCTTGGATAGAAGCTTGATGATTCTTTTGACCTTGTTCAACCTTGCTTTTGAGCATAAACAATTGATTTTTCATAAATTCGTTCGTTTGTTTCTGAGCATGCACAAATTCACGCATGGTTTTTTCGAATTCAGATTCTTCGTTTTTTGTTTCACGAGAACGATTTTCATCATGAAAAGATGTTTGACGGTTTTCATCACGAGTTTGGGAACGATTATCATCCCTTGATGGACGATCTTGCCAATCTCTGGAATTCCTACCGTAGTAGTTTCCACGATATCCTCCTCCTCGATATCCTCCAGAAACATAATTAGCTTCTGCTTCGGGACCTCCCATGGGTTTATCATCACACTCGGATGAGGAGTGATTTCCACCACAATGAGTACATCCCTCACGAATTTCTTTGATTTCTTTTTGGATACTTTCGAATTTGGAATCAATTTTAGAGGTAAAATCTTTCATCATATCCCAGATTTTAGAATTTTCATTTGTTGCTTTGGCAAATAAAACCGTTTTTCGTTGAGGTTTAGTTTTGGCATCTTTAGACCAATCAAGCTTAAGAAGTACACGGTCTTCTAGTAAATTGTAAGCTTCATTAGGAGTCTTACAAAGGAAAATTCCTCCGGCATCAAGTATGCCTTGAGTTGCGTCATCTAGACCATGGTAAAAGATTTGGATAATATTACCACGAGACAATCCATGCCCATGACAACTTCGGAGCATGTTTTTCATTCGAAGCCAAGCTTCAACAAGATTTTCTCCTTCTTTTTGAGTAAAACTACGAATTTCACCCAAGAGTCGATCAAACATGGCTGGTGGAAAGAAACGTCCAACAAACGCTCTTCTCATTTGGTCCCAAGTTGTAATCACTCCGGGGCTTAATTCATTATACCAAATTTTCGCTTCCCCGGTGAGAGACGATGAAAAAAGTTTAAGTCGGATTGAATTTGGATCGGTAGTTCCATAACGAAACATGTCACAAATTTCAAGGAAATCGGCAATATGTTTATGTGGATCAGATTTAACTCTACCATCAAATTGGTTGTCTTTAATCATAGAGAGATGATGACCTTTGATAGTAAAATTTTCCCCTAGATTCACGGGAATAATTGCGGCTTCGGGCGTAGGAGCTACTACCCTATTGGTACCCCACATGGGTTGATCATCATCCATAGGAAATGGTATTTCTTGAAAAAGATTAACGATTGGATGAACTTCGGAAAGGTTTTCAAATGGTGGATTTTTGGTTTTTGGAATTCTTTGATCGGGTGGAATGAATGGATTTTTCTTTTTACGAAATAAACGTTCGGGATTAGACAATGGTGAACTTAATTCTTCGTTAGAAGAACGAGTGGTCATACACGAGAAAAACGAGCCTATCGAAAAGAATTTAAAAAACTAAAAAAAAAAAAAAAAAAAAAAAAAATTTATGGACGGGCCGGCGGTATGGAATTACTGGCCGGCGGTATGGACAACTTCGAAAAGGAAATGTGAGACAGTAGGATTATACCGCCCGGTTTTGATTTATACCGGCGGTTTTGGACTTAGAAATTTTTATTTTTTTTTATTTTATCGAGATACCGGCGGTTTGATTTTTCTGGCCGGCGGTATGGACAAACAGTAGGATTATACCGCCCGGTTTTGATTTATACCGGCGGTATGGAAGAAAAATGTAGGAAATTTTTTTTTTTTTAGAGAGAACCTAAAGAATACGCTGAAGAGTAACAATACTAGCAAGATTAAAACTAATGAATTATCGTAAGCAAAACTCACTCAAACGAGATTCAAATCCCCGGCAGCGGCGCCAAAAACTTGATGTGTTTCAAGGGATATACCCGTTAGGAGTCCAAGTTTTAAAATTTATAACACGATTTACCAAAGATTCAAACGAAACACATACGAGCAAGTATACTCGTCCGTATGTAGTAAGAGATAATTGAGGTAAGCCGAGGTCGTTCACTAGGATTTGTTTTTGTTTGTGTGATGTGAATTTTTGCAAATAAATATCAATCCAACTAGCAATACTAATTAGCAAGCAAATAAAGATGATGTAAATTCAATAATTTAAAGACTACACTTGCCTAGACTAGTTTGCACAATTCCTTTGACATGATTATGACATTGGTTCCATTTGATTATGACCAACAAATTAGATGGTGTTCTAATTCGATTAGTGGTGTACTAATTATATTGTTTCCCATACTTTCAATCCTCGTCAAGATTTAGAGATTATAAAAAACAATATTTCAAAATTGATCAATCCAAGATTAACACAACTCAATTACCCGATTCACTTTCGTTTCACAAATAATTAACAACCACACTATTTAGCTTTCCAAGTTAAATTAAGTTTCTTATGAAATGGTCAATACATAAGGTAAAACCCTCATAGACAAAGGTTTACAACCAACTTACTAACAATGTCTTTTTCAACCCAATACATCATTAGAAATTACCCAAACTTAATAACTCTTTGGTGGAGAAAACTTAAGATAGCACAATTCGTTCTTAGTGTTAACTTTTCTTTTATATTAGAACCAATAAGTCATAACCAATCAAGTGAACCATAATTCAAACATCATCTAGGCAAGTGCATAAGGCACTTAGCCACTCATGGTAAACAAAGTAATAATCATAAGAAATTGATCACTAGTAAACATGATTGAATAGTCTTACAAAATGTTGTAATGATGATTACAAATAATGAAGAACACTTGTGAAATAATCAACAACGATCCGTAAGTAATTGAAGTAATGATTGATGAGATTTTAGTCTCCTTGTTCCTGCGTTTTCCTCCTCTTGTCGCCCACTTATAAGAGAAAATAGTGACAGAATTTTGTTGTAGTTTGTTGTATCTTGATTGTAGAGATATATTTTTGTTCTTCTTTCTTCACATATAAATGGAGACTTCCTCTTGGCCAACAAGCAAACATCTTGGGCTCCAAGTGTCATAATGATGCAGGAACTTTAGTAATTAGAAGTTAATGATTGGCCTTGGTGTTAATGGTGCTTAAAATGAAGAATAAATGCAACTCTTCATATCATTTTTCTGCATACCTCGGGTATGGAAATGTAAACCCTGGGTATGGATGGCTATACCTCAGGCAGGAATTCTAATACCTCAGGTATGAGCTCCCCTTCTTGAAACCTCGGGTATAGAAACTGAAACCTTGGGTATAGACCAAGTCTTGCACATAACTTTCAACTCAAAGCTAGCATATAATTCCCACTTGTGACACACTTCTTGGCACTAATTCTTGACTTTATTTCCACATCTTTCTCTTGAACTTGGACATAATCATAGCATGAATCTTTGTCTTGAACAGAAAACTTTACTTCGCGCATATTTACTTGATTTTGTCGACTTTTCTTCAACTTTTCCTATATTTCCTTCGACATAGTTGTACCTGAACCTAAACACATCTTTTGCACCTTTTAAGTGTAATATGTTCATAAATACAACCAAATAACATGCATAATCATAAGAATAATGCTATAAAAACATGTTCAAAATGAGCGTTATCACGCGGTTAGATCTTTCCATCTCTATCTTTCATTTCATTTCATTACTGTACTTGCATTGTTAATCTACTTATATTTGTTCATATTGTTCAAGAGTTGAGTTCACATAAATTCGAATCTAATTCTTTAAAAGTAAACAAAGTTTTTATAATAAATTAAAAAGACGTAAAACTATTCAACCCCCCCCCTTCTAGTTTTCCACACCTAACGGTAACCATCTTGACCACAGGAGAAAAAGTCTCCTCATAGTCATTGCCCTCTATTTGATTATACCCATTTGCTACAAGTCTAGCCTTATATCTCTCAACTTCACCATTAGCTTTATACTTAATCTTAAAAATCCATTTACACCCTATATGTTTCCTGTTTTCTGGAAGCTCGGTTAAAACCCAAGTATCATTTCTGTTTAAAGCTTCCATTTCTAAATTCATACCTTCAATCCATTTTGGATCTTGAGAGCTTCAAAAAAATCTTTTGGTTCTTTACTTTTTGTAAGATTAGATAGAAAACAAGTTTCAAAACTGAGATTAGAATAATTCACCACCCTTTCAATCCCATATTTTACATTCTTATTTAAAACAAAATCATCAAGTCTTTTTGGAATCTGAGTTTGTCTGTTAGACCTCCTCAAAGTTTCCGTAGTGATGACTTGATGACCAATTCCCTCAGATTCATGTGAATTTATACCATCACCAGATGTTTCTATTTGACTAACATCATGTAAGAAATGGTGTACACTTTTATTAATTAAATCAAATTACAATAAATAACGAAATGTAAATAACAGAAAATTAAATCAGACAGCAAGGAGTAGAATCAGAAGACAGATACTATTCAACGAAAATTAAACGAAAGCAGTAAAGGTCGGTCAAGGCACGAGGCTCGTGTTTAACAAGATTCTCTTAAAATAGATTCTTCGTCTGTTTCCCAGGGTGCAATTTCCAAAGCTGATGTACAGCCGGACGTGGCAAACTTGCTTGAAAGATTCTGGAAAATCTTGCATGTTTCTGATTGAAGGAATGCTGGAAATCGGTGGCTTGGAGCTGTGGTTTTCTTGTATCTTAAAACCGAATGAGATGTGTTTAATTTATAGAGAATACTTGTCTTGGTCACCAAGACATAATATCCTGTAAAATTAAACAGATTTACAAATTTGCTATATTGATAACACGATTTGAAAATCATATTCGAATCTGAATTAAACTTGTACACAAAGTTTAAATCAATTCCTAAAATAGGTTTGCACAAAATCTGGAAAGAAAGGAAACGAAATCTGCAGAAAAAAGATACGCACTTCGGAGCTGCATTCGTGTCCGCAGGAGTTCAGAAGCTTCGAACCCATTTTGGCCCAGAAATCCTGAAATCTGCACCCCCCTGCGCGCGCGCACGTAGGTGTGGGAGTAAAACCCAACTAAAAGAATTTGATAGCCAATACCAAAATTTCCTTATAAACACCTTCCCACTTCCTTTTCTAGGCGATGTGGGATGTGTTCTTTTCCCAAATTTTGTGTTTCACGTGCCTCACTTTGAGACACGATATCTCATTCATACCAACTCTATTTTTGACACATTTTAGCTCGTTGCGAAGCTCTCGTCAAGGAGAACGCAAAGCTACCAAGAAATATAAATATATATAACATATACATATATTAAATAGTGTCCAAAAATTACAAAAACTCATTTTGTAAAATCATTTTTCCAACAATCCCCCACATGAATGGAGATCGGTCGAAAACACACAAAAGTTTTGACAAAATTTCTGCAGTTAAGTCCTGCATAGGATAGGTAGGTGTAACCCTTTGAACCTTCCCTTGTGAGATGCACTTAGTCTCCTAGATCTGAGTAGACGCGATGTCCTTGAACTCAGCCTTTGTTTACGTAGACGGCATTATACTTCACACAAGACTCTCCCTGACATTGTCACGTCCTCATAGTCGTGTTCGTTATGGTCATGAATACTAGCCTGGTTCTGTAAGAGCTCTTAGGAATTGCGCCCCCACAATTCCCTTCGAAGCGACCCCACTTCTCTCTCACATAGGTGATTCCATATTGAATCATTAAAAACATATGTTTTGTAATTTCATCTTGAATCATTATGCTTTGTGATTTCATCCTGAATCATTAAATCCATATGTTTAGCCTCTCAACAAGTCACATTTGTTATAGGAATGGACTAGCAAGTTACAATATTTAGTAACTCCCCCACATTGACGTGACTTCCCCCACATTTCTATGATTAGGTTGTCCTATTGAACCCAGATCTTGGGATCTCCAGTCAACTGGGTTAGGTTTTACTTCATAGAAACTCATTTCTTCAAGGGCTTTAGTCCCATTCCTTTAGACAACTTACTAACTAACTCTCTACTTAAGCCTTTCGTAAGCGGATCCACAATGTTATCCTTTGACTTCACGTAGTCAATTGAGATAACTCCTGTTGAGAGTAGTTGTCGTATCGAATTATGTCAACGACAGGTATGTTTGGACTTTCCATTATACATTATGCTATGAGCTCTACCAATTGCCGATTGACTATCACAATGTATACTAATGGCCGTTACCGGTTTAGGCCACCTTGGTATGTCCTCTATGAATTGACGTAGCCATTCCGCCTCTTGTCCGCATTTATCTAACGCGATAAATTCTTATTTCATCTTGGACTTAGCTATAACAGTTTTCTTGGAAGACTTCCAAGATATAGCTGCCCCTCCTAGTGTAAACACGTATCCACTAGTCGATCTAGAATCCTTTATGTCAGATATCCAATTTGCATCACTGTATCCTTCTATAACAGCTGGATATCTTTCATAATGCAGTCCATAATTGCGACTGTATCTCAAATAATGAAGTACCCTAGTCATAGCTCCCCAATGTGCATAACTTGGATTACTAGTATACCTACTTAGCCTGCTAACAACATATGTTAAGTCAGGTCGGGTACTTGTCATTAAGTACATTAACATGCCAATAATTCTTGAATACTCTAATTGGGCAACACCTATGCCTCTATTTTTAGATAGATGCTTACTGGTGTCAATTGGAGTTCTAGCTAGGTCGGAATCCCCCGCATTGTGAGTATTAAGAATTTTGTCCACGTAATGTGCTTGACTTAACACAAGTCCATTTTGAGTTCGTATGATCTTTATTCCAAGGATCACATCAGCCAAACCCATATCCTTCATGTCAAACTTTGATTTCAACATGTCTTTAGTAGATTTGATCATCTTGTCGTTACTGCCAATGATAAGCATATCATCAACATATAAACACAAGATTACATATCCACTACTTGTGTCCTTTACATAAACACACTTGTCACATTCATTAATTTTGAATCCACTCTCTAGCATGGTGTGGTCAAATTTTTGATGCCATTGTTTGGGAGCTTGCTTTAAGCCATATAATGACTTAACAAGCCTACAAACTTTGTTCTCTTGTCCAGGAGCTATGAAACCCTCAGGTTGGTTCATGTAGATTTTTTCTTCTTCTAAATCCCATTTTAGAAAAGCCGTTTTCACATCCATTTGGTGAACTTCCAAATTTCTTAAAGCGGCAATAGCAAGTATCATCCTGATCGAGGTTATTGATGCGCGTGATGTGTCGTTGCGGTTTAGCAGTTTTAATGCCTACTCAAGTTTTAAATTTATATTTAGCCGACTTATCAATAACACACACACTTAACGAGCAGTGTACCCGGTCAGTATGAAGATAATGGTAAGTAGAGTGTCGATCACTAAGAGTGGAACGTATAATCTAGTTAATCTAATCAGTATTTTAATATCCTAACGCAAGGGGGTTTCAGCCTGAGAGACTGGCACAGTTTTGTTTGCAATTAAATAATAAAATAAACAATAGGCACGAATCAGCAAGTAGCACACACGTACACAGATAGATACTAGAGACAATAAGAGGGCTGTCCTTATGATTAAGTAGATTGTCACTTGTTTTATTGATAGCTTTATATGAAGTGTATGTAATTAACCCTTTCTCGTTGGTCCTATTCTCATCGGCGAGTAAACCCTTAATGATTACTTATGTCTAAAAGTTATTCCTAAGTGATCAATTTAGAAACAACCGTGGGAGCCACACCTTGTCCCGCAGTCGGGTGCCCGCAAGCCACTAATAAACACAGAGGTTATCAATGCACTAATAAGTAGTAACCAAAGACATCAACATATAAACTTTAATTGATGGGAAAGCAAGTATTAAAGGGAGTGCAATCTTTCCGTTGTCACATTACACAAGCCACCAATCCTGATGAATTAAAGTTTGCTAAAACAATAAAACAAAACTACTTAATGAATTAAATACATGCAGCACCTTCTTACAGCTCTTGTATCTTCGATTTGGGTGTGTCTTGTGCTGCCTCTTGACTGAATTCGTCCTTCTCTTCTGTTCGGTCTTTAGGTTTTAGGGTTTCCGAATCTCCTTTTTTTTTTTCGTCTGGTCTACGGGGTATTTATAGTTTGTGTCTGAGGGAAGATGCGGCGCATCTACTTAAGTAGATGCGGCGCATGTACTTAACTTCGCGTGGGGTCCAAGATTATAATATTCAGGAATATTCGTACACCGCCAGAAGATGCGGCGTAACTGCCTTTATAGATGCGGCGCATGTCCTCTTGTATCTTGGATCGTATCTGGTGATATCTTGATAGAGATGCGGCGCATGTTGATAGTGAGATGCGGCGCATCTGGAGCAGAATAGACTTGATCTTGTCCATGTCAGTAGACTTCCACTTTATGTACGTTTTGCTCCATTATTAGTCCAAAATCGCTAAGTTTCACCAAATGCTTGTTTTTACCTGAGAATTACAAAAGTAAACGATTAAGTATCAATCCTCATACATAATATAGTAAAACAAGTCAAATTAATAGGATAAATGATAGTAATAAAATGTACTTATTTGAGTTCATCAAATATCCCCCCACTTGAACTTTACTTGTCCCCAAGTAAACCTTAGATTAAAACTTATGAAAATGTATCCTAAAAGATGTTAGGATTTATTTTTATATTTAAGCATGTATTCGTTTATTTCGTAATCACACAACTAAACACTTAACGAATTAGAAGTAAAATAAAATAAGTCGATAAAAGCAAATCTAATCGTTTAACTGTCCAGTCGTGACGAATATTCTATCATAAGCTTGGCAAGTATACACATCTCCACCACTAAAGCTAAGGAATAACAAGTCTAAAGCGGTAAAAAGGGTTTTTAGGCTTAAGGGTTAATTATTCTTATTTACACTATCGATCTCAAATTCCAGAAAAGGCGACAAAATCACAAATACATGATCGAATCCACGAACACGATACTTGCAATTGCTCAAATCCTTAACTCGAATAGGCTAAAGATAGGTCCAAACTTCACCAATAATAATATATCAAAAAGGGCGACAAAATCATAAATACATAGCCGAATCCACGACTACGATACTTAAGATTGCTCAAATCCCTAATCTCAATAAATCAAAGGTTCGGTTGGATAAAGAACAATACAGGGTATGGATAACATTTGGGATATAAATTGGTGTAAAAATAAAAATAAACAAAACAAATAAATTAAAATCCTAAGTGTGGTTAATCACTATCCCAACCATCCCATGAATAAGACTCATATCATTGAATAACTCACGCTTTAACACTTGAAACGCACGCTTTAGGTAGACACGAATTATACTCAACAAAATCTTAATCAAAGAATAAACCTTAATTGGCGATCCCATAACTGCCAATTCCCATTCAATCCATAGATATAGTACAACAAATAGTGGTGATATCGACCACTTACATAACTTTACATCGTTGGCTTAAAATAAACATCCAACTCTTTTTTCTTTCTTTTTTTTTTTTTCTTTTCTCATTTTTTCGATTTTTTTTTTTTTTTTTTTTTTTTTTTTTTTTTTTTTTTTTTTTTTTTTTTTTTTTTTTTTTATTTGAAACATAAACATAGATGTGTAAAATTTCACCACATCACTATAACTTTCTTTCCGGATAATTTTTCCATACTTTTCATAACTTCAGAAATAATGGTAATAGTGAAAGTAGTAAACACACGAAAAATAAACTCCAAAATATACAATATTTACTTTCACTCCAATTGCATTGTGCAATTTCCCGACCTAACCATAGATAATGAATTACGCACGCGAACACAGGTAATGTAAGGAAACACACTCTGCCTATAGCAATTAACCAACCACGGATTCTAATCTACAGGGTAGGCTAAGGTGTAAGGGTGTAACGAAACATTTTAAACATAGGTGTAAGAAACGAAAGGAATGGCTCTGAGGGTTTTTCTAGGGGTATCTTACTCTAAAAGTGAGAGTAACAAAAGGGTTTGTACGGGGGTTAACTAACCAGTGTAGTTAGTTAATAACACATAACATATAAAGGCTATTTGGGTGTAATCCTAGAATTTTACCAAGTTAGACAAGTCATTCCAATTAAATAAATAATACTCATTATGGTGGTCTCGAATAGTATACAAGCCAAGTTCTAAAGTTTACAAGTCACCGGCACACTCATAGATTTGTGAATTTTGAGAAATCACAATTTTTGAAAATAATGTCATGTGTGCTGTTATGCAACTTAGATCTTAAACAAAAACATGCTAAAAATTTTAAATTTAATATATTAAGCACAGTTTAAGCATAATTTTTGAAAAAGTTTAGGACAAGTAATTGTTAAGTGTTCTAATTCTCCTATCCCCCCACTTAAGTTAAACAACGTCCTCGTTGTTTGTATAAAAGGTTAAAAACTGGAAATAAAAGAATTAGAACGGAAAAACTCCCCTGAGATTTGCTCGGTATGATCCTCCCTTTGTATATGAGCAAAAATCACCTTTCTTGTGGATTAGAACGTTAAAGCTTCATACTTGATTTATCCACATGAAATTCAGGAAACTATAATACCACCAACACTTTAAAACACACCTAAGATAAGAAAGGTTCAACTTGCATAATACATTAGTAGTTAGATAAAAATAAAACTTAAAAATGAAAACTGAAAATCATCAGGTCAGTCGATGCGCCGTATCCTATTGAAGAAGATACGCCGTATCGAGCCTGGAATAAATACGGATCAGAATAAAGATGCGCCGCATCCTTAACCAGGGATGCGCCGCATTAAAATAAACTGATAAATAGTTTTAAAGTCGAAAATAAAAATGCAGAAAAATAAAATAAGATATGACCATTGCAGGAGATGCGTCGCATCTCAGGACTCAGATGCGCCGTATCTTCGTGCGGCCTGGACTGACTCGACACAGAAAACAGTAAAATAAATGATAAATCCGGGTTGTCTCCCGGCAAGCACTTGTCTTTATTCCAGAGTCTTCAAGTTAGACTCACGTTCAGCTCTTTAATATCGATCATTGAAGGAGTCGGAAACATCACGCTCCTTCATCGCCAATTTAGTAATATTGAACACTCCTTGCTCGTCCTTAATTTCCACGCCGTTTTTCCTTAATATCTGTATAAACAAAGTCCTGTCCCTTTCGGGCAGAGATGACAAAATGATAGACGGGAAATTCTTATTATCATACAGGCACAAATAAGCAAGGTGGGGTGGTAGTTCAATAAACACATCATTATTCAAATTTGTTATCTCAACTATTCTCCTACGTTTATTAATTACTACACAATCATACCACTCATCATCAGAATCACTAACAATATCGCGTCTAAGTTCGGTAGGTACATTAAGGTCAATGAATTCCTCAAAGTATTCATGATTAGGATTAGTTGAGTTGTTTTGAATCAATGTTTCTCCCATAAGTCTAGCTTCAAGATCGAGGTCCATACGCTCTCTTAATCCTAGCACATAAACACCTCTAATTATGCTTTTAACCGGATCTTGGCACTTATAGACTAGTTTATTATTCCCTACCCTTAATGAAATTTTTCTCTTAAACACATCAATCTTAGCATGGGCAGTAGACAAGAAAGGTCTTCCGAGGATTAAAGGAATCTTAACATCCTCGGGCATGTCTAGTATAATAAAGTCTACGGGAAAAATAAACTGCTCAATCTTAACTAACACGTTATTAGCAATCCCTTCAGGTCGTTTTACTGTTTTATCAGCCAATTCAATAAGTAATTTAGTTGGTGCTAATTTTCCTAGTCCTAGGGTAGCGAATGTCTTAAGAGGCATAACACTAACACTAGCTCCTAAGTCAGCCAACACATTATTGAAAGATATATTATTAATAGAACAAGGTAGAGTAAAACTTCCTGGGTCTCTTTCTTTATGAGGCAAGGCATTTGAATCGGTTGCAGGGCTCTCTTCTTTCATTGTTGCCTTGATCTCCTCTTCAATTTTTGTCTTCTCTTTTAGTAGTCTCCTTAAGCTGATTGAAGAGTTAAAGAAAAATTCGGGTCTTGCACCATCATTACCATTCATCGATCTTCTAGGTATATTAGGAGTGACTTCTTCAGTAGTGCTTATGGCCTTGACATGATCCCTTGGGTTGGTTTCAGTTGAGCTCGGTAAACTTCCATATCCCCTTTCTTGAAGAACTTTGCTCATTTGACCAATTTGTTGTTCCAATGCTTTGATCGAAGCTCCTTGATTTCTTGTAGTAGTGTCCGTTGAAGCTCTAATTTCCTTGATCATAGCAGTATTCTCTTCATGTCTTTTAGCAGCATCGGCCATAATTTGCTTTAAAGTATCATCTAAAGTCTGCCTCCTCTCTTGATAAGCGGGATTGAAGTTGTTCTTTTGATAGAATCCCGGACTAGCTTCCCTAAATCTTGCTGAAGGTCGGAATGGTTGTCCAAATTGGGTGTAATAAGCTTCTTCAAACGTCTCACTTTCATTCTTGTTCGGGCAATCTTTAGTGTAGTGAGGTCCTTCGCATTTTTCACATCCAACTTGGGCAGCATATGCTCTTTCATCTCGCTTCTTCATCTCTCTACTAATTTTATCCAATTGAGCTTGAATAGCAGCAATCCCGTCAAAATTAGTGCTGCTCTTAGATCTAGTAGAGGTCCCATCGTGCCATTTCTGAGAATGATCGGCAGCACCTTGGATCGCTTTCCTAGCATTAGTTGCACTCATTTGAGGTACAGCTCCCTTAGCATCCAAAATCTGTCTAGTTGGCACGTCCAGTCCCTGGTAAAACAATATTATCTCCTGCATAGGGGTTAGATAGTGTTGAGGACATTTTACCAATAAATCTTTAAATCGTTCCCAAGCTTGATAAAGGGTTTCATCAGGCTCTTGCTTGAAACTATTGATAGCCTCCATCTTTTTAGCAGTCTTAGCAGGTGGACAATATCTCTTCAGGAATTTGCTCTTCAAATCTTCCCATGTAGTGATTGAACTAGCAGGTTCATTCCTTAGCCACTTGTTAGCAGCTCCTTTTAGTGAGATTGGGAAGATTCTTAGCATGAGTTGATCGGTATTGACACTTTCTGTAGTAAACAAATCTGCAATCTCCAGGACTTTTTCAACATGCTCGTTAGCATCCTCTTGTTCCGTCCCACTGAAAGCATTCTCTCTGAGCTCTTTGAGAAACTGTCCCTTCAACTCAAATTTTGACTTGTCATCAAACTTAGGTCTAGCAACTCCTGAAGTGTAATCAGCACGGGTATTGTTCATGTATTCCTCCATAGTAGTGTTTTCGCCCATTGTTTCTGTTTCAACTTCCTCTTTCTCTTCAGAAAAATAATCAAGCTCGAGTGAACTTGAAAGATCAAAGCTTCTTGTGTTGAAAAGCCTTTTAAGCGAATGTAGGGCTCGTTCAGGATCTTCGAAAGGTTGAATTAAGTTCTTAGTCGAACTCCTGGTCATGCACTTCCTGAAATCAAACACAAAAGCATCAGTAGGGTATGCCCAAGAAAGTAGTATATCAGAAAATCAACAGCGAAAACGGAATACGAAAAAGTTAAAGTTACTGATATCTGCATACGATGCGCCGTATCCAAAAAGTTGGATACGCCGTATCTTATAATCGTTAAAAATTTAATCAGACTTTATTCAGAAAATAGATACGCCGCTTTGAATTTATGAATGCGCCGTATCGAATTAATTAATCAAAAATCAGTTTATCTAATTAAAATTAAATGCGTCGTATTAACGAAAGTTAATGCGCCGTATTTTCGTTACGTTTAAAAATAAAAGATTTTTGATTCAGTAAGATGCGCCGTATCGACCGAAATCGATACGCCGTATTTGTTTAATAATTCGCAAACTGTTTTTAATTAAAATAATAGATACGCCGTATCTGCGGAAGCAGATGCGTCGTATGGCGTTAACGTTTAGAAAAATTTTTATCAAAACAGATACGCCGTATCTACAAAAGCAGATGCGTCGTATTACTTTATCGCTTAGAAAAATTTTCTTGTTAAAAACAGATACGCCGTATCTTGGGGAAAAGATGCGTCGTATCGAATTAATTAAACGCGTTGTATTAAAAAAAAAATTAAACGCAATACGCCGTATCTGAGAGATCAGATGCGCCGTATCGTTTGATTTAGCACAGTACAACGATAGCAGAACAGAAAAATACGAAAAATAAAAACAAAAAATTAAACACACAAACAAAAATACACACAAAAAGAAAAATTAAAGCAAACAAATAATACACAATACAACAAATATGCAAAATAATACAATGATGCAATTAATCTAATAAAAAGAAAAATAACCTAATTAAAATACTAATCAAATTAACAGAAAATAACAATTCACTCCCCGGCAGCGGCGCCAAAAACTTGATGCGCGTGATGTGTCGTTGCGGTTTAGCAGTTTTAATGCCTACTCAAGTTTTAAATTTATATTTAGCCGACTTATCAATAACACACACACTTAACGAGCAGTGTACCCGGTCAGTATGAAGATAATGGTAAGTAGAGTGTCGATCACTAAGAGTGGAACGTATAATCTAGTTAATCTAATCAGTATTTTAATATCCTAACGCAAGGGGGTTTCAGCCTGAGAGACTGGCACAGTTTTGTTTGCAATTAAATAATAAAATAAACAATAGGCACGAATCAGCAAGTAGCACACACGTACACAGATAGATACTAGAGACAATAAGAGGGCTGTCCTTATGATTAAGTAGATTGTCACTTGTTTTATTGATAGCTTTATATGAAGTGTATGTAATTAACCCTTTCTCGTTGGTCCTATTCTCATCGGCGAGTAAACCCTTAATGATTACTTATGTCTAAAAGTTATTCCTAAGTGATCAATTTAGAAACAACCGTGGGAGCCACACCTTGTCCCGCAGTCGGGTGCCCGCAAGCCACTAATAAACACAGAGGTTATCAATGCACTAATAAGTAGTAACCAAAGACATCAACATATAAACTTTAATTGATGGGAAAGCAAGTATTAAAGGGAGTGCAATCTTTCCGTTGTCACATTACACAAGCCACCAATCCTGATGAATTAAAGTTTGCTAAAACAATAAAACAAAACTACTTAATGAATTAAATACATGCAGCACCTTCTTACAGCTCTTGTATCTTCGATTTGGGTGTGTCTTGTGCTGCCTCTTGACTGAATTCGTCCTTCTCTTCTGTTCGGTCTTTAGGTTTTAGGGTTTCCGAATCTCCTTTTTTTTTTTCGTCTGGTCTACGGGGTATTTATAGTTTGTGTCTGAGGGAAGATGCGGCGCATCTACTTAAGTAGATGCGGCGCATGTACTTAACTTCGCGTGGGGTCCAAGATTATAATATTCAGGAATATTCGTACACCGCCAGAAGATGCGGCGTAACTGCCTTTATAGATGCGGCGCATGTCCTCTTGTATCTTGGATCGTATCTGGTGATATCTTGATAGAGATGCGGCGCATGTTGATAATGAGATGCGGCGCATCTGGAGCAGAATAGACTTGATCTTGTCCATGTCAGTAGACTTCCACTTTATGTACGTTTTGCTCCATTATTAGTCCAAAATCGCTAAGTTTCACCAAATGCTTGTTTTTACCTGAGAATTACAAAAGTAAACGATTAAGTATCAATCCTCATACATAATATAGTAAAACAAGTCAAATTAATAGGATAAATGATAGTAATAAAATGTACTTATTTGAGTTCATCAGTTATTCGCGTAACAGGCGAATATGTATCAAAATAATCTAGACCTTCTCGTTGTCTAAATCCTTTAATTACCAATCTTGCTTTGTACTTGTCAATGGTGCCATCGGCTTTCATCTTCTTCTTGAAGATCCATTTATAGCCTAGTGGTTTACAACCAGGAAGTAAATCCACGAGCTCCCAAGTATGATTTTGTAAAATATAATCTATTTCACTTTTAATGGCTTCTTTCCATTGAGGCCCTTCCGAGGAAGTTACCGCTTCTCGATAAGAAGTAGGTTCATTTTCTACCATAAAAGAAACAAAATCGGGTCCAAATGATTTATCGGTTCTTGCCCTTTTGCTTCTTCTAGGTTCAACCTCTTCTTCCTCGATTTGATCTTGTCTCTTATCCGGAGATCATTATCATCTCTTTGTCTCTTATCTTGGACAACTTCGTTATCTATTCTAGATGAACTTCCAGTTTCCTTCGCTAAACAAGGAAATATATTTTCAAAGAAGGAAGCATTCCTTGATTCCATTAGTGTACCCTTTTGTATATCCGGATTCTTCGAATCATGTACAATGAAACGATAAGCACTACTATTCCTAGCACATCCAATGAATATACAATCCACAGATTTAGGTCCAATCTTTTGGGCCTTGGGTGTCGGTATAGCTACCTTTGCTAGACACCCCCACACTTGTAAGTACTGATATGATGGTTTCTTTCCCATCCATAGTTCATAAGGGGTCTCTTCTTTTTTCTTACGAGGTATCTTATTTAAAAGATAAGTAGCCGTTAGAATGGCTTCCCCCCACATGTCCTGGCTTAACCCAGAACTTATCAACATGGCATTAACCATTTCCTTCAAGGTACGGTTCTTCCTTTCGGCAATACCGTTTTGCTGAGGTGAATAAGGGGCAGTGAATTCGTGTCTAATTCCATGTTTAGCACATAAATCAACAAATGGAGACACATATTCATCTCCTCTATCACTTCGTACAACATTGATTTTCTTATTAAGTTGATTCTCAACTTCGTTTTTGTATAGAACAAACTTGTCTTAGCTTCATCTTTACTTTTTAACAAGTAAACGTAGCAATACTTTGTACAATCATCAATAAACGTGATAAAGTACTTATTGCCACCTTTTGTGGGTAGTGATTTCAAATCACATATTTTTGAACAAGTATAATGACTTTTTAAGGTATTATCCCGGAAAAGGCAGTTGTGAAGTATATCCTAGTATCCTACTCCAAATTATTCAAAAAAAAATTAAATGGTATTTAAAACATAATTAAAGGGAGGCGTGGAATCCTAAAGTATATCCTAGTATCCTACTCCAAATTATTCAAAAAAAAAATTAAATGGTATTTAAAACATAATTAAAGGGAGGCGTGGAAAAAGCCAAACGGGAGGGGCATTTGATACTGACATTTCCGTCCCATGCATGTTTCACCTGAAGTCTCATGTTTCTTTTCTTGCCACCAAATACTCATCACTTCTCTATTTATACACCAACAAAAACATAAACAAAAACATAAACATAAACACAAACACAAATATAAGGTATTAAGGTGGGTGTGTTTAGAAAATGGCTTATGCTAGGAATTTCAAAAAACTGGCTTCTATTGATGCACAGTTGAGGTTGTTGGTGCCTGGTAAAGTGTCTGAAGATGATAAGCTCATTGAGTATGATGCTTTGCTTTTAGATAAGTTTCTTGATATTCTTCAAGATTTACATGGTGAAGGTCTTAAGGATACTGTAAGTCTGTCTTTGTTGTTTTTTTAGTATTTTAGGGTGCGTTGAGTTAGAGAAAAAATTTCTTAATTTTCTATTTTCATATTTGTAAAAATAAAAAAAAAAAAAGGGAAAGGGATCAATTTTTTCACAAAACATAGAAAACGCGTTCATGTGATATTTTTTTCTATTCTCAGGAAAACAAGGGGGAATTACAATGGAAACAAGGAAAAGAAAAAAAAATATATATGTTTTAGGGCAAATGATTAAAAAAAGGTATCATACTTGCCACCAGTTTCTCTTCAGGGTAGCGAACAAAATTTTTTGCTTTTGTGGGTACTTTTCTTTCAAATTTATCATCTTTAGGGTATTTTGCGAAATTTTTGAACATTTTTGCCCCTCTTAGCTAATAGAATTTTTTTTTTTTTTTTCCGAAGGGCAAAAATGTCACATAGTACCCTAAAGAGGATGAATTTGAAAGAAAATTACCCACAAAAGCAAAAAAAATTTGTTCGCTACCCTGAAGAGAAAACCATGACAAGTATGATACTTTTTTAATCATTTGCCCTATGTTTTATAGTTTCCCTTGTTAAGTTGTGAAATGCATGTTTTGTGTTTTGTAGAGAATTTGATGGGTAACATTTGATTTGAACGTAATCTCTATTTTTCTTGTTTTGTACAAAACATTTTGTGTTTCCCTCTAACTAAAATTCGCAACCTTAGCTTGCGTTTAGTTGGAGAAAAAATTCTCTTGTTTTCTATCTTTAATTTTGTAAAAATTTGGAAGGGAAATTTATCTTCACAAAACACTTGAAAATATATAAAACGCGTTTAGTTGATGTTTGTATTTTCTATTTTGAAGATAGGGAAGGAGAGTTGTGGGTTACAAAGGAAAACAAGGAAAACAACTAAAATTTGTTTTCTAGTTTTCCTTGTTAAGTTAGAAAATAGAGGATTTTGTGTTTTGCAAAATATTTTGTTGGAAAACGTTGATTTGAACGCGATCTCTATTTTCCTTGTTTTTCACAAAACATTTTGTAGAAAACAAGGGTGTTTTCCCCCAACTAAACGCACCCTTAGTATTTTAGTATTTTGTTTTGTAACCTAATTAAGATATGTTTTTTTCTTTTTCTTTTGATCCTTGAATTTGGGAGGTTAAAAATGTGTAACTTAATGATGGATCTAGAAAATTGTCACAACGTATGCACTTAGCGTTAAACTCTTAAGATGTAAAAGAAATAAGAAATTTTATAAGTGACTGGAATGTTTATTATTGTAGGTTCAAGAGTGCTATGAGCTTTCCGCTGAGTATGAAGGAAAACATGATCCTAAGAAGCTTGAGGAGCTTGGAAGTGTGTTGACAAGTTTAGATCCTGGGGATTCTATTGTCATTGCGAAAGCGTTCTCTCATATGCTGAACTTGGCTAATTTGGCCGAAGAGGTTCAGATTGCTTATCGTCGGAGGATTAAACTGAAGAAGGGTGATTTTGTTGACGAGGCTAATGAAACGACCGAATCTGATATTGAGGAAACTCTAAAGAGACTTGTGCATAAGCTTAAAAAGTCGCCTGAAGAAGTGTTTGATGCGCTCAAGAATCAAACTGTTGACTTAGTGTTCACGGCTCATCCAACTCAATCTGTTCGTAGATCTTTGCTTCAGAAGAATGGAAAGTATGCTGTTTAGTTTAAAGCAAATAGTTGAAGTTTGACATTTGTTTCTAAGTTTCTTGTTTTACTATTTGATCAAATAAACTAAGGAACGGCTTCGGATGTGTTCTTTTCAGGATTCGGAACTGCCTTGCTCGGTTATATGCCAAAGATATCAGCCCTGATGATAAGCAGGAACTGGATGAGGCGTTACATAGAGAAGTACGTATCAAGACTTTATTTCTCAGAACTTGAGATTCGTAGCATATCAAATAAAGTAGCAGTGGTGACCCACTTATGACTTATTGGTAAATAGGGCGATTTGGGTTCTGCTTTACCACTAATTGGTCAGATAACTTAATTAAAACTTAAAAGTTCAGAACACTTAAAAGTTTATCGAAGACAATTTATTTGAAGAAATAGATTATCATTATAATAATATAATCCGTAATTGTTAATTATCTTATTTAAAATATTATTTGTATGTAAAGGTCAAGAAAATAGAAGAAAAAACAGGTCCTACCTGACCCGATCATAACATTCTTTGCATGCTTTGTTAAATAAGCCATTTTGACATTTACGCGAGTTAGTTCATTGGGTTTATGACTTTACATGGAACAGCAAAATCATTGCTTTTGTTTTTTCTTATTATGAAATTATGTAGATTCAAGCTGCTTTCCGCACTGACGAGATTAGGAGGACACCTCCAACCCCACAAGATGAAATGAGAGCTGGAATGAGTTACTTCCATGAAACCATCTGGAAAGGTGTTCCTAAATTCTTACGCCGTGTTGACACTGCTCTTAAGAACATTGGAATCAATGAACGTGTCCCATACAATGCCCCTCTTATCCAATTTTCTTCATGGATGGGTGGTGATCGTGATGGTATATGTCCTGTCACATATCTTTTAATCTCATCTATAAGATGTGTTAACTAAAAGCTAAAAATATGCAGGTAATCCACGGGTAACTCCTGAGGTTACAAGAGATGTTTGCTTACTTGCTAGAATGATGGCTGCAAATATGTACTTTTCCCAAATAGAGGATCTCATGTTTGAGGTATGCGAATTCAGTAGTGTCTTACTCATGCTTTATGTAATTGGTTGTTATTTTTTTAATCATGGTATCGTTCTTGTAGATGTCCATGTGGCGTTGTAGTGATGAACTTCGTGTTAGAGCTGAGGAACTCCATAGGTCATCAGCAAAGAGTGATGTCAAACACTACATCGGTAATAAATGTCAACCTTTCTTTTGATTATTAAATATGATGACCCGTTATAGTCGATCAAATGGGCCAAAATTCAAGCCTTATATGTTTATATCTAATGGGTTAAATGGGTTGAAAATAGTCTAACTAGTTTTAGATTTTTTAATACATAAAACCTCTTAATCCATTTTATTCAAGATGGTAGATTACTATTGAAATGACATAATACGAGTAACCCTATTTGACAGACTAATCAAAGGTGACAGACTAATCAAAGGTGTTAAAATTTTGGACAATTTTCTTGTCAGGTCAACCAACCTAACCCGTCCATACCGAAAAGCAACCCGTTTTGACCCGTCACCAAACACACCCAAATTTCTCCTTTTGCGACCTCTGATATGCTTATGTATGATATGATCCTGTCCTTATTAAAGTTGCTTAATGTTCATTCTTCCTCCAGAGTTCTGGAAACCGGTTCCTCCTACTGAACCATACCGGGTTATTCTTGGTGATGTGAGGGACAAATTGTACAATACACGTGAAAGAGCTCGTCATCTGTTATCCCATGATGTGTCCGAAATTCCAGAGGAATTGGTTTATACCAATATTGAACAGGTATACCTCGCCCTTTTTTCCAAAAGTTTACTCAAATTGTCATAAACTCTTCTTACAAAATTTCATTTTTTTGCTTTAAAACTTTCCAGTTCTTGGAACCTCTTGAGTTGTGCTACAGATCGCTATGTGCTTGTGGCGATCATGTAATTGCTGATGGCAGTCTTTTGGATTTCTTAAGACAAGTCTCCACTTTTGGACTTTCACTTGTAAGACTCGATATCCGTCAAGAATCTGATCGCCACACGGATGTCCTCGATGCTATCACTCAACATTTGCAAATCGGGTCTTACCGTGAATGGTCTGAAGAGAAACGACAAGAATGGCTTTTATCTGAACTAAGGGGAAAACGGCCTTTATTTGGTTCCGATCTCCCAAGAACCGAAGAAGTTGCAGATGTTTTGGATACATTTCAAGTTCTAGCAGAACTTCCATCGGATTGTTTCGGTGCTTACATCATCTCCATGGCTACGTCACCTTCTGATGTGTTAGCGGTTGAGTTGCTTCAACGGGAATGCCATGTGAAAAAACCGTTACGGGTGGTCCCACTTTTTGAAAAACTTGCGGATCTCGAATCTGCTCCTGCAGCCATGGCCCGTCTTTTCTCCATCGAATGGTACCGAAACCGAATTGATGGTAAACAGGAAGTTATGATAGGGTACTCAGATTCAGGAAAAGACGCGGGAAGGCTTACTGCGGCATGGCAGCTTTACAAAGCTCAAGAAGAGCTTATTAAGGTTGCTAAGAAATTTGGCGTTAAGCTTACAATGTTTCATGGACGTGGTGGGACCGTTGGTCGAGGAGGTGGGCCCACTCATCTTGCAATACTGTCTCAACCACCCGAGACCATTCACGGGTCTCTTAGAGTTACGGTTCAAGGTGAGGTTATTGAGCAATCTTTTGGTGAAGAACATTTGTGTTTTAAAACACTTCAGAGGTTTTGTGCAGCTACACTTGAGCATGGGATGAACCCTCCCATCTCACCACAACCCAAGTGGCGGGCACTTATGGATGAGATAGCAGTTCATGCAACTGAACAGTACCGTGAGATTGTCTTCAAGGAACCACGTTTTGTCGAGTATTTCCGACTGGTTAGTATCGTTATCATCAGTTCTGTGATGCACTGTATTTTCTTTTCACTTTGTCATATCACACAAATGTCTTCTTTATTCTGATTTTTATCTCTCGATATGCTTACAGGCCACACCAGAACTTGAATATGGACGGATGAACATAGGTAGTCGTCCATCAAAACGAAAACCAAGTGGCGGAATAGAATCACTCAGAGCCATTCCATGGATCTTCGCATGGACTCAAACCAGGTTCCATCTTCCGGTTTGGCTTGGGTTTGGTGCAGCATTTAAGTACGCCATAGAAAAGGACATCAAGAATCTTCACATGCTACAAGAAATGTACAAAACATGGCCTTTCTTTAGAGTCACCATTGATTTAATCGAAATGGTGTTTGCTAAGGGTGACCCTGGTATTGCTGCTTTGAACGATAAGCTTCTTGTCTCTGAAGACTTATGGTCGTTTGGTGAATCTTTGAGAGCAAACTATGAGGAAACCAAGAATCTTGTTCTTAAGGTACGAATTACTAACAGAAATGTATCAAAATATCCCCGTTTAAATGGTTTTCTTAACTAACTGTCAAATTCCAATTTTTTTTTAAAGCAAGTTTGCAGAAAATATAAGAGTCAAAGTTCAACATATTGTAACATAATTTTTTTCTTGTCATAGATTGCTGGTCATAAGAATCTTCTCGAGGGTGATCCCTACTTGAGACAAAGGCTCCGTCTACGTGACTCATACATCACAACTCTTAATGTGTGCCAAGCTTACACTTTGAAACGGATTCGTGATCCAAGCTTTCATGTCACATTGAGGCCTCATATCTCCAAAGAGTATGCTGAACCAAGCAGCAAACCGGGTGATGACCTCACAAAGCTAAACCCAAAGAGCGAGTATGCACCGGGTTTGGAAGATACACTCATTTCGACCATGAAGGGTATTGCTGCTGGAATGCAAAATACCGGTTAACCTCTCTATGTTATGCTTATACTTTTAATGTTCATCTAACGTTTATTATTCGAGTTATTGTGTTTGACGAGGGAAATTTGGATTGAACCCCCGGTTGTCGAGGACGATGGTTGTTGATGTATGTAAGTGTAGTACATGCATCGCTGATGGTACCTTGTCCATGAAACGGATAAATAATTGCATGTTTCGAATAAATGGTTCAATTGAGATGGTCCTTTCTTTTTTACAAGGCATGTGTTTATTCAATAAACTTTCTGTACTGTGTGATGGTTGTGAGTATGGAGTTTATCCATGAGTTTTGTCCCTTTTTTGTATTCCTAATCCATCAATAAATAAACTATCTATTTGTCAATTTTTCTTTTCTTTAATCCAAAGCCAATGTTATCTATAATCTCATACCTTTTTGCATTTGGGCACTAACAAATGCAGCAATATATTATTTTTGCAAATGTAGTTTGTAATGTAAAAACTTTTTTGAAACACTATAAATAAAAATGAGACTAAACAACTCAAGCAAACCAATGATCAACATCAAATGTTGTTTATTGTTTTTGAAGTGTGACATGTGAGCCGCGACAAAGGTTTAATTTAGACAAAACAACTCACAATCTATTCGACATCAAATTGCAAACTATCAAAATTGACTTGATTTAAACAATGAGAGCTTAAGGTACTTGAATAGACTGGTCCGAGCTTCAAAAAGTATACCTTCAACCTCTTATATACATAAAACTAAATTATCTTTACTATGGAAAATAATATGAACACGAAGCAATTCAAGCTGAGTTAGATATGATGGCTATTCAAATTAGCTCGAGCTTATCTTACTCCTGTATAAAAAGTAGATCAATTTGTCTTACATTTTTAAGATGTTTGGTATTTTTTTTTTAATGAACTATAATTTGCAACCCTTATACAGAAATATGTGATTTTGTTAACCAAATAAATCACCAAATTTGCTTCAAACCGCCTTTATCACAGCTGGCCATCTTTCGATAACTAGGAAAGTGGATGCAAGATTGGTAGTCCACTAGTCACAGGTGAGTCTAGTTTCCACGAAAACTTCATTTAATATAAAAATGGATTTTACAGTCCTTCACATTCAGCAAATCAAACGAAACAGTTGCTGTTAGTCAATGTTTGGCTTGGCATTAATGTTGTGCCTTTGCAATATCAAATGGATAGAGAAGATAAATATAAGAGTAAGAAATAAGAAAGAATAGAGAGAACTTTACACAAGACAACTGAAATTACGCAAGTTATACTTCTATACATTTTTTAGTAACAAAACTATGGCTGTGAAGAAGCTATTGATTCATTGGATACTACTTAATATAAGAAATATAACAGATACACAAATTATGGTACCAAAGAAACCTCAGACATTATGATCATCAGCACAGTACCACGTAGAAGTTTCATTATCATCCTTTCCGGTATTAACATAAGCTACTTAGTGACCACCATCTTCTGTTCCTATATGCTCCACCACCCCTACCAATCAATATTTGGATGTTTCTGTACCTTCACAGCAACTGCATTATCAAAAACATCTTATAAGTTATAAATACCAGGTGACGTTATATCGTCAAGAATATTCATTTGAAAGTCTAGTAAAGATGCAACATTTCATAAATCTGTTAATATACGTAATGTTCATGACCAAGGGTTGCAAAATGGGCGAGTCGGGTAACGGGTCAAGACATATTTTTTTTTTCTGTATGGGTCAAAATGAGATGCCCCAACCCACAGACTCTTCGTTATTCCCTTCTTTTTTCTTTTTTTTTAAATTTATTGATAACTCAAAAAAATCTCAATAAACCAACTAGAAAGTTTTATGCTTTTGAATACATTTTCTTAATCTTCCAACCCATTTGACTTGCTTCCATTCAGCAACCCATTTCATAAAATTGACCCATTTAGAATCCCATTTCTCAGCTGCTCAAAAGGCTCTAGGTACAGCTGTGAAACCATGCATGTTATATGCAAACGTGCTCAAAATATAGCAAAAAATTGTTTCGGATCAACCCAACCAAACAAGACCCAAACTTCATATATATTGGCTAATAGCAAATGCAAGAGACAAATTTTATAACATAAAAATGCAAATTTATAGATATCATCAAAACATAATAGAAGAATAATGGGGATCTATCTTGCACGGAAACTTCGTCAGGGTGACGTCTCCCGCACCTGAAACGTTTCAGAAACGAGAAATGCGAAATGCCTGGAAACTCCTCAGAAACATTTCTGGAAAATAGGAAACGTTTCACGTCATTTGGAAACGTCTAGTGTAACACCCCAACCCGACAAGGGTAAAGATATCACAACAATGGTTTCATATCAGATCAAAACAAAGCATACATCTATAGCAATACAAGAATTCTCAAAGGTTACAATTGGAGTACAGAAACTACAAGGTTACAAATGAACTTCCAATAAATACTAATTCCAAAACAATAATAACTTCTAGTCATTCCTAAATCCAGAATAGCTATCAAGTCTTCTAAGTCCAAGGTACTCTCCACTCATTCCCAGCTTCCTACTAAAAACCTGCCGCAGGAAAAGAAATGCGGCTGAGCTACGAGAGCTCAGTGAACAGATATAACGATAACAAACAGTAATAGAGAATAGTACAGAGTAACAGAAATAAAAGTCATGCAGATATAATATGGTTTAAGGGATAAATAAATGAATAAGTATAAAGGAAAGAGAGAAAGGGATAGTAATCCACCACGAGCCCAGAAACAGATCATATCATATCGTAACCATAAATTTTCAAATCATATAGAGGGGAGACCTCTCAGATAATCAGATAATATGAGGGGTGTCCTCATTCTTCAAATGGAGTAGCTAGCTCCTAGATATATGTGAAAGGCGTGTATTGCACACAAGCACCAGTCACCAGACAATAATAAATCATATATAGATAATCCACTAAACAGAACAGATCTAGGATGCATCCATACGCCCCCGCAGATAAATAGTGGCCAAAATAATATAATGCGCATATCAGATAACAAATAAGGGAACGTGGCGGAACATCACTCTACCGCCCTAGAGTCATGCCATTGGTGCATCAATGACACGGACATGGAACCCCCATGCCTAGTGAAATGGATCGGGTATCAAACTGAGAGTCAGATATCATATCATAATCAGAGTGTCATATAAAAAAAGGTCATATCAGATGGTCCATAACAGATGGTTCATAACAGATAGTTCATAACAGATGGTTTATATCAAATATCATCAGAAGTAGTACCAAAAGGCCAAATCAGAGTTTATCAGATCAAGGTTCATATTCAATAATCAAGTCATGGTTCAGATCAAAAGTCCATTTCAGAAGTTTCTATCAAAAGTCCATTTTAAACAATCCTTTATTCATGATTTTCATAAAACAATCCTTTAAAGTAGTTTTCATAAAAATAGTCTTTCAAAACGGTTTTTATAAAGATAGTCTTCAAAATATGGTGTTCGTAAAAGTTAGTAACCTTTCATATAAAAGTGGTTTCGCATCATTTATAAACATCTTTTTAAAGTGGTTTTCTCAAAAACATTTCCATGGTATAATTAAAAAGGTTTTCATAACATAGGTTCATAACAGAGGTCATATCAAATGGGATCAACAGAGAAGGTTCAAGCAAAGGGAATCATAGCAATGGCATCAAATCAGAATCTAACGGATCAGAATATGAAAGAGATCATGAGAAACCTTATAAGAAAGGTCAGAATATCTGTACCTTAATGTAAGTGAATGAATACTTGAATAACACAAGTCACTCTTTCTTCAACAAATATACCTGATTAAAGGATCATTTGTTAATTTAAGAATGTAAATACCCTTTTAATGTCATGACTGATTTTAGTACTTATCGTTATTCTCATCAACATGTTTAGAGCTTATTTAAATAATCACAACTTGTAGGTTTAATGTATCTCGAGATTTAATGTTTAACCTAATTCAAATTTATTATTAACCCGGCTAGTAATTAAAGGTCATACCGAAATAAGACAAAAGGAAACCAAATAAGAAAATGACACTACTCGAAATCACACAATACAACTCTGTAAATAAAAAATAAAAAAAACCCAATGATACACTCAAAAAGACATAACCCTTCTATATCCAACCCATGATCCTTTATATATACTTAGCGTTAAGATTAGTACGTGATTCTAAATATTTCGATAACTAATATGATGAAAAGAGATCATACACGACCCAAAACTCTACTCCGATTAAGCATAGCATACGTATATTTATAGTCCAATATGCATTTCTTAACTTGCATGCTATCAAGTTTACTGTTAACTAGTCTCTCATCCAAAGTGATTTCGATTCATGTTCTATTGTTAACGTATCACATAAAATTGTATCGCTTGCTAATGTCTCTTGTACATGAAAATGAAAGTTAACGAATTAGACTTAGGGCTGAAAAAAAAAAAAAAAACAACAAGGGTCGACGACATGAATAGCACAACCTGTTTCAACACACATGTTTACAAAACCTTTGTAATATACCCTTGTATGCATATACGTTCGAATGGCAGTCTAACATGACCAGCTTTGGATTCTCAAAACAACATATCGTATTGGGTGTAACCAGTTTATATGATGACTGATATAAGTATATTAAGCATGCCAAAATGGTTTAAGACTTTACCTTCTGACAAAATCACAAGGGATCTAAAAGAAAAGGAAAAGATACGTGAACCCATCAACACATGAACACCCGATAGATCCGAACACGAACAGCTAAAGTAGCAATTATGAACCAAACCCTTAACTTGTGCTCACACCAAAACCCTCCAGCGAATCAAAGCCAGCAACACGACCCACATACGAACAGGAAAGCGAATCCAAGTAAAACAACAACTCTTGTACTTTATGAATAAACACCAACAACAACAACCTTCAAACTACCTGATCTTAGACAGAAACAAATAGCTGCTTTGTGTTTTTTTTTTTTTTTTTTTTTTTTTTTTTTTTTTTTTTTTTTTTGTGTTTTGTCATATGAATTGAATGGAAGAATGAAACGTAGCAAACAAATAAATAGAGGAGCGTGCCTATTTTAACGAGGTAGTGACTTTTCCATTTAATGGGTTGACTTAAAAGTTCGGTTACGCATGGTGATTGGGCGAAAATTGTGGCTTTTATTGTGTAAAAAGAAAACAAATATTTTGGGTAAATAAGGTTAATGGACGTGTGATCATTTAGTGATATTAGGAAAGTTTAATTTGTAAAGAATTTTCATATTATTAATGTGTAGTTGGATTAGATTATTTTAGTTGTCATTATGTTTATAGCATATAGTTTTTAGGTGTCAAATAATTGTTACAACTTAGGTAAAAGTTAAATTTAGACGTAAAATTAGGAATCCGAATTTCAGGGTTTTACAACTCTTCCCTTCTAAAAGAAAAATTTTGTCCTCGAAAATTGAAGTCGCGAAGGTTCGACGGAGATGTAGTGAATCACAAAAGAACGACGCGATTAACCTCACGCTCGGGGAGGGTCTTCAAACAAAATGGTTTCTCATGACTCGATCTTGTCGATCTAAAATAGCTTCAGGTTCCTCAGAAAGAGACATGTCAGGTTGGATCTGATCAAACGAATAAGATGTCACATGTAACGGATGATAATTGTATACCCTCAGAAGGGATACATGGAAGACGTAGGATTTGACGGTTATATCTTCTGTGAAATTTGATTAGACAAATCAGATGAGAACATACCGAATCACAGAAATATAAGGGTGATAATATGCTTAATTCTTTAGATTTTCAAATAATCACGTCTTTAATATAACCTTTCAAAGGTATTCTCATGACAGACAGGTCTTGTTTTCTCAGAATCCAAAATCTCATATCTTAATTCATAACAGATCATCATGAACCGATTCATCGAATGTGAGACGTATATATAGCAAAACATAGGTGTACTCCTTCATAGTAACAGATCGAATCCATACAGACGGAAAACAGATTGTTTGATAACTTCAAATGGCAGAAAGCTCTACAACAAGACCTAAGATTCTTATCGGAAGTACAGAGGTCAGCAAACGTGTGTCGAGTATCCAAACGTATCAAATCGTATAATGGTGAAGGCAGATTAAGCGTATAGGTAGAATGAACCTAAAGTCTTACTAAACGCAGATAATCTTAATCAGATATCAGAATTTCTAAGGTTTCTAAGGCACTCCTCGAAATATCCTATGATCACAATAAGTGCACGTTATATGATGTAAGTATTATCACGTTGGCCAGACGTCATAATACTAGCATCATATAAATATGCCCTCATGATAACCATACTTTATCTCAAGTCATGAAATAAACAACCTATCTTAACCACCTAACCATCATTCTATCCCCTAGGTTTGGTCCAAATCGATCATTATTACGAATTCAAAATCAGAGAAACAGAACGTACAAATAACGTAACAGAATTTGTAAGCATCAAATGAAGCACGTCGTCGAAAACGTCAGGTCTTCCACAATTCATCAAAATTCTCATATCAAAACCGTCATCGAACATACGCAGAAAGAACACAAAATAGAAATACTAATAGAGAACCCAGAGCGTGAGGCTACCTGGGAAACCAAAGAATCGATACGAGCTAGTTATCCGCATTTCGTATTCTGATCTGGTATGTCCTTGTTTGTTTTCCGTTCCTTTTCATTTCTGATTCCTTGCAAATTTCGAGGACGAAATTTTTCTGTTAGAGGGGAAGAGTTGTAAAACCCAAAAATCCAGAACATGTAAAAAGACCAAAATGCCCCTACAATCTTGAATTTGATTAATAAACTTATAAAGTACCAAATGAATCCCAAACTTCTGGAAATGATCAAGATACGAAGTAAATTAATTTTGCTACTACATTTAACACTTTGTAATGTACCAAAAATTACCATGAGCACATAAAACACATGTTGGGCCGAAATATTTATTTAATTATTATGTTATATTGTTTTATGTTTAAAATCAAATAATTATAAGCTAATTAAGGAATTTAAATTCAAGATCAATGCTTTTGATTGAGTAATTATGTTGGGCCATTTTTTAGTCTCTCCCCCCCCCCCCTAATAGCTCGGCTATTCCATTTAAAAGATAACAAACCCATTTTAATCCCATTAAAGAATACCGATTATTCTAAAACACACACAAAATTCACACACAATTCTCACGAATTTCTGGAGGAGTTCTAGCATTTTTTTGGGGTTCATCAAGGTTGATAGTAGCTGGGAAAAATAAGCTTTGGGTTATTGGAGGCTTGGTTAGATCCGTGGTATTTGTTTGTCGAATTTCTATTATCCGAGAGGTACAAATCCAAAGAACCCTTTTTACACGTTCGATTATTCATGTAGTATTTTTATCACGTTCTTACAATCATATATGACCCAAATAAAATATGTAATACGAATCATGCAAGCAAGATTGATCATACGAAATTTTAATAATGAAAACACTCATAAAATCCAAACCGATCGATACGAATTTTCTGGGTCGTGTGCATAATTTTTATGGCTTCCATAATCATCAAAAGGTCTGGAAAAATGTTGGTTTAATTTGTTATGGCTTGGATCGATCGTAATAATTTTTGAGGATTAAAACAAGTATAAAATCTAATATATTTCATACGAATTTTCTGGGTGCAAGATCTATTTTATTTGAGACCTATTCGACCCATATGACTCAGGAAAAATGTCCATTCGAATTGTTATAGTCTTAAAAGGCCATGTCAAATTATTGTTTCTAATCGAGTTTTATATAGAAACGTGTAAATGGATTTAAAACCTAACGAGCGACCTAGGGTTTATGTGTTGGGTTAGATCTGGACAAATTAATGTAATAATGATGAAATAATGATGGGAAAATGATTTGGGAAATTAGGGTTAAGGTTTGGTGATTTTTTTTATATTACCGATTGAGTTTTGAAAGAGAAAGGGGGCGTTTTGTAATTGTTTAAACTCGTGGACCATTTTTGTAATACACTATAGATTGGGACTGATTTGAATAAAATATAACATGGGGGTGCTATTCGTAAAATATGGAACTTGGGTTTAAATGGTAAATCGATAATTATAGGTATTTGATTTGTAATTTTATAAAATAGAAGGACTTGTTTGTAATTTCTGGAAACTTGGGGTACTTCGTATAATAATTGATATAAGGGGCTTAATGTGTAAAATTGGATATTTAAGGGGTTAACGTGTAAATATGATAATTAATGGATCGATTTGTGGTTTTATAAATGAAAAGGACTAAAATGGTAAATTGTGAAAAGAAGTGGATATGATTCGTAACATAATTAAATTACGTGGTATAAATTGTAAATTCATTAAATGGAGGGTTTGTAGTGTAAATAAGAATATTGTAAGGGTTAAAATGTAAATTATTGAATTATAATGTTTAATTGGTAATTTATTTAATTAGAGGGGATAAAGTGTAAATTGGTAAACTTGAAGGGTTGAATCGTTAACTTTGTTCAATTATAGACTTATATTAATAATTTGAAATACTTTCACTTTAGACCCTTAACTTTGGAATAATTACTTTTAAAACCCTAAATTATGAAAAGTTACCTTATTTAACCCTAAACTATTGAAACTTGTTAAAATATACCTTATGTCCATAATATGTTTATTTAATGACTTAATCTAATTTATGATGCCTTAATCTTTCTAAAAATGGAAACTTGCTAAATTTGGAAACCTGCCATAAATGGAAAGTTACTTAAAATGGAAAGAGAACTAGAAACGGTAATCTGAACTTGAACCCCTTAGTAATTTTGTCTTCTTCTCCTTTAGGTGTGAAGAAGGAGAGGCACTGATCTCTGTTCTATATTTGTTTTGTCTGTGTTGCATTCGTAATAAGGTACAGATACTCTGCCCTTTTTCAGTAAGGGTGCCTTATCCCATTGATATGATTTTGATTTCTGATTCGTTTAAGATTCCCAAAGCCATTGCTATGATCCCTTTTATTATGAACCTTTCTGAATAAACTCTTATTTGGACCTTTGATATTAGCTCTGAAATATTTTGACATGAACCTTATGCTATGAACCTTTGATTATGACACATCTGATTTGATATGATATCTGACTCTTAGTTTGATACCCGAGCCAAAATCTGTGACCCTAGGCATGGGGGTTCCATGTCCATGTCTGTGATGCACCACTGGCATGACTCTAGTGTGTTTGAGTGATGTTACACACCGTCCCCTTATCTGTTATCTGATATGCGCATTATATTATTTTGGCCACTATTTATCTGCGGGGGCGTATGGATGCATCCTAGATCTGTTCTGTTTAGTGGATTATCTATATATGTATGATTTGTTATTGTCTGGTGACTGGTGCTTGTGTGCAATACACGCCTTTCACATTTATCTGGGAGCTGATCACTCCATTTGATACATGAGGACACCCCTCATATTATCTGGTTACTTGAGAGGTATCCCCTCTAGATTATGATGGTTACTATATGATATGTTTCTGGGCTCGTGGTGGATTACTATCTTTTCTGTTCCTTACACTCTCACTTTGTTTATACCTTATGATATTTCCCAGTGCACCATACCTTATATCTGTTTCGTTATCATTATTTTGTTTATGTATCTGTTCACTGAGCTTTTTAAGCTCAGCCGCATTTCCTTTTCCTGCGGCAGGTATCTTAAGCTAGGAGCTGGGTTTTAGCTTTGGGATGAGTGCAACTTGTGTGAAGCTTAGACTTTAGAAATTCTAGTTTTACCATTTGGATTTTGATTCTGTTATGCCATTGTTTGGGCATTTTGGATTTATGTACTTCGGTTTATTTCTGTTTTCACTTCTGGCATAAGTCATGTTGACTTATTTTCCCTTTTATCATTAATGTTATAGACTTATGATGTTTTGGATTGAATGCTTGTGATCTGATGTGAAACCATTGTTGTGATATCTTTACCCTTGTCGGGTTGGGGTGTTACAATTTATGGTATCAGAGAACAGGTTATCCGAAACCCTTAGAGCTTAGGCTCGTGACCTGTGAGGATTGGGTAGAAATTAGGTTTCCTTTCGCGCACTCTTTTCCTGTTTTGCTCTGTCATATCTTCTTGATCTGCTCTGTCATATTCTGTTTGAGTTTGCTAATCATTTTCGTGATCGTTCAGATGGTGAATACGCGTTTTACCCAGTACACTGATGGACAGGATGGCCCTAATTTCGAGGCCATGATAGCCGATGCGATGGCTGCTGCTCTTCCTCAGTTGGTGACCCAAGTCACCAATAACATCAGAAATGGTGCAGGTTCATCAAGTGGTGGTGGTGGCGGTGCTCCCCCCACTGCTCCACCTGCTGGTATTCATGTTTGGATCGAAAGGTTCAATAAGCTCAAGCCTCTATCTTTCAGGTCTGCTGCCACTCCCACTGAGGCAGAGGACTGGATCACTCATGTTGAGAAGTTGTTTAGGGTCTTGGGTTGCGCGGATGAATTCAAGATGCGCTTGGCTACGTTTAAACTAGAGGGTGATGCGCTGAGTTGGTGGACAGCGTATGTTCAGTCACAGGAAGAGGATTTCGCGGATACTTGTTCTTGGGAGGATTTTTGTGGCATATTCTATAAGCAGTATATTCCGGTGTCTGAGCAGCAGAGGTATGAACGTGAGTATGGGTCTATTCGTCAGTTGGATCGAGAGTCGTCTGGGGAATTCATGCAGAGGTTCATGAGGCTGGCTAGTTTTGTTGGACCAGAGGTTACGGGTAATGCTTTTCGTCAGACTAAACACTTTAAATGGGCATTGAAGAAGTGGGTGTTGGATCGTATTGTGAACACCGAGTATGAGGATGTTGCTGCAGTTGCGAACGATGCCCGCAACATTGAGATGTTGCATGCTGATGAAGGTTCGAATAAGAGAGACAGGGATGGAAATCGGGTGAACTACAGGGGGCAGGGTCATCAGGGCCAGAGTCAGGATTATAGGGGTCGTTAGGACCAGGGATATGATCAGAGGGGTCGTCAGGACCGGGATTCTTATCAGAGGCGTCAGGATTTCAGGAGCCAGGATCGGCGGGATTCTGGTAGGTATGGGAATGACCGGCAGGGTCATGGTGGTAACAACCCGCGTCGGGGTTCTCAGCAGAGTCATCATTCGGGTTCTTCAGGTCAGAAGAGGCCTCTTGAGCTTCTACCTCCTCCACCCATATGTACTACTTGCGGAAAGGCTCATCCGGGTCCTTGCTTTAAGGCAACTGGTGGGTGTTTTTCTTGTGGCTCTACTCAGCATAGGGTCAAGGACTGTCCCCAGAAGAACTCTGGTGCACCAGTGAGCTCGACTAGGACAGCTCCTACTTCGGGTCGAGTCTATTCCATGACTCGGGATCAGGCGGCAAACTCTTCAGGTACCATTACCGGTTTCCTTTACATTGGAGATCGTATTGTTTTTACTTTATTTGATACCGGTGCCACGCATTCTATCATATCTACTTCGCTTGCCAATAAAATAAATATAACCCCAACTCCATTAATAAATCGTATATCCATAGCTACCCCAATGAAAACCCATGTGATCATTGATAGTAAATATGTGAACTGCCCTCTACGTTTCGATGATTCTGTTCGTCCGGCAAACCTGCTTCCCATTGATATGATCGATTTTGATGTGATTCTGGGCATGGACTGGTTGGCTGCTCATAAGGCTACCATCGATTGTTATGCCCGAAAGGTAATCTTTGGCAATATTCATCATCCTGACTTTGTTTATCATGGTTCCCAGCCTCTTAAGTCTGTTAAGATCATCTCGGCTATGAAGGCCAAGACTTTGATTTCTCATGGTTGCCTTGGTTTTCTGGCATCCATTAAGGATACCTCTGTGGAAGTTCTGAGCATTGATAATATTCCTATTGTACGTGATTTTGCTGACGTGTTTCCTGATGAACTTCCTGGCATCGCTCCTGCTAGGGAAGTTGAGTTTGGCATTGATCTTATTCCGGGTGCTGAACCTATATCCAAAGCTCCTTATCGTATGGCACCCATTGAATTAAAAGAGTTGAAGGAACAGCTGCAGGAACTCTTGGAGAATGGTTTCATTCGACCAAGTGTATCTCCTTGGGGTGCGCCTGTTTTGTTTGTAAAGAAGAAGGATGGAAGCATGCGTCTTTGTATTGATTACCGTGAGCTTAACCGTATCACGATCCGTAACCGCTACCCTCTTCCGCGCATCGATGACTTATTTGATCAGTTGCAAGGGGCGAAGCATTTTTCGAAAATTGATTTGAGGTCAGGTTATCACCAGCTTCGGGTGAGGGAGCAGGATGTTCCCAAGACTGCCTTTCGCACTCGTTATGGTCATTATGAATTTCTGGTTATGCCTTTCGGTTTGACCAACGCTCCTGCTGTTTTTATGGACCTTATGAACCGAGTATTCCACGAGTATCTCGATAAGTTCGTTATTGTTTTCATTGACGACATCCTTGTGTATTCGAAATCTGAAGAGGAGCATGGGCAGCATCTTCGGATTGTTTTGGAGATTCTTAGGCAGCAGAAGTTGTATGCCAAATTTTCTAAGTGCGAGTTCTGGTTGAGTCAGGTGGCTTTCCTTGGTCACATTGTATCTGCTGATGGTATCACCATGGATCCATCGAAGGTTGAGGCTATCACCAAGTGGCCGAGACCTACCACTGTGACGGAAGTGAGGAGTTTTCTGGGACTTGCCGGTTACTACAGACGTTTTGTTGAGGGTTTCTCGCGTTTAGCTTTGCCATTAACGCAATTGATGAGGAAAGGGGAGAAATTTGTTTGGACTGAGGAGCGGGAAAATAGTTTCGAGGAGTTGAAGAAGCGTTTGGTGTCTGCTCCTATATTGACTCTTCCATCTGGTTCGGGTGGTTTTCAGATCTATAGCGACGCGTCAATGAAGGGTCTGGGTTGTGTTCTTATGCAACACGGAAAGGTTATTGCTTATGCTTCGAGGCAATTGAAACCTTATGAGGAGAACTATCCGACGCATGATTTAGAGTTGGCTGCTGTAGTTTTTGCTCTAAAGATCTGGCGGCATTATTTGTATGGCGAGTCATGTGATATCTTCACTGACCACAAGAGTCTCAAGTATATCTTCACTCAGAAGGAGCTTAATATGAGACAGAGACGGTGGTTGGAACTTCTGAAGGACTATGACACGAACATCCAGTATCATCCGGGTAAGGCTAATGTAGTTGCCGATGCTCTTAGCCGGAAGTCGGGTATGATTGCTAGCTTGGAGATTGATCCCCGTGTTATTAGGGATTTGGAGCGGTTGGATGTCGAGTTGTGTATGCGACGTGATGTTGGATATTGGGCCAGCCTGAAGGTTGAGTCCAATCTTATCCTGCGGGTTAAGGAAGCCCAGAAGGATGATGGTGAGCTCTGGTCTATTGTGCAGAATATTGAGGAAGGTAAGCAGACAGAGTTTAGGGTGGATGATTTTGGCGTGGTATGGTTTGAGGATCGTCTTTGTGTTCCTAATGATTCCGAGCTTCGTGAGGCTATTCTATCTGAGGCTCATAGTTCCCCATTCACTATTCATCCTGGTTCCACCAAGATGTACAGGGATCTTAAGCAGCATTTCTGGTGGAATGGTATGAAGCATGACGTGGCTTCTTTTGTATCTAAGTGTATGACTTGTCAGCAAGTCAAGATCGAGCATCAGAGGGCTAGTGGTTTGTTGCAGCCGTTAGAAATTCCGACTTGGAAGTGGGATGAGATTTCTATGGACTTTGTTTCTGGTCTGCCTTTGACTCGTAAAAGACATGATGCGATTTGGGTGGTCGTTGATCGGCTAACTAAATCTGCTCATTTCTTACCTATCCGTATGACCTATAGTATCAATAAGTTGGCGGAGATCTTTCAGCAGGAGATTGTCAGATTGCATGGTATGCCTTCGTCTATTATTTCTGATAGAGATCCTCGTTTCACTTCACGTTCTGGAAAGGGCTTCATAAGACTTGGGGCGCTCGCCTTAAGTTCAGTACTGCATTTCATCCTCAGACAGATGGTCAGTCGGAGAGGACCATTCAGACATTGGAGGATATGTTACGGTCTTGTGCTTTGGAATGGACCGGTAGTTGGGACGAGTATTTATGTTTGGTGAAGTTTGCGTATAATAACAGTTGGCATGCTAGTATTCGGATGGCTCCATTTGAGATGTTGTATGGGCGTAAGTGCAGAGCGTCGGTTTGTTGGAATGAAGTAGGGGAGCGTATTATTGAGGGTCTAGAGTTGGTTCAGATCACCAACGAAAAGGTAGCTGTTGCTAGGGAAAAGTTAAAGGAGGCTCGTGCTCGTCAGAAGAGTTATGCTGATAAGCATCGTCGTGACTTAGAGTTTCGTGTTGGGGATCGTGTGTTCCTTAAAGTATCGTCGTTTCGTGGAGTTAAACGTTTTGGAATCAAGGGCAAGCTTAGTCCTCGATTTATCGGACCATTTGAGATCCTTGATCGTATTGGAGAGGTTTCTTACCGTTTGGCTCTACCTCCTCAGTTATCGCATGTTCATGACGTCTTCCATGTATCTCTTCTGAGGGGATACAATTATCATCCTCTACATGTGGTATCTTATCCGCTTGACCAGATTCAGCCTGATATGTCTTTGTCTGAAGAGCCGGAAGCGGTTCTGGATCGCCAGGAGCGAGTTATGAGAAATAAAGTTATTCCATTCATAAAGATTCTTTGGAAGAACCACCAGAGCGTGAGGCTACCAGGGAAACCGAAGAATCGATACGAGCTAGTTATCCGCATTTCGTATTCTGATCTGGTATGTCCTTGTTTGTTTTCCGTTCCGTTTCATTTCTGATTCTTTGCAAATTTCGAGGACGAAAATTTTCTGTTAGAGGGGAAGAGTTGTAATACCCAAAAATCTAAATCATGTAAAAAGACCAAAATGCCCCTACAATCTTGAATTTGATTAATAAACTTATAAAGTACCAAATGAATCCCAAACTTCTGGAAATGATCAAGATACGAAGTAAATTAATTTTGCTACTACATTTAACACTTTGTAATGTACCAAAAATTACCATGAGCACATAAAACACATGTTGGGCCGAAAATATTTATTTAATTATTATATTATATTGTTTTGTGTTTAAAATCAAATAATTATAAGCTAATTAAGGAATTTAAATTCAAGATCAATGCTTTTGATTGGGTATTTATGATGGTCCATTTTTTTAGTCTCTCCCCCCTAATAGCTCGGCTATTCCATTTAAAAGATAACAAACCCATTTTAATCCCATTAAAGAATACCGATTATTCTAAAACACACACAAAATTCACACACAATTCTCGCAAATTTTTGGAGGAGTTCTAGCATTTTTCTGGGGTTCATCAAGGTTGATAGTAGCTGTGAAAAATAAGCTTTGGGTTATTGGAGGCTTGGTTAGATCCGTGGTATTTGTTTGTCGAATTTCTATTATCCGAGAGGTACAAATCCAAAGAACCCTTTTTACAGGTTCGATTATTCATGTAGTATTTTTCTCACGTTCTTACAATCATATAAGACCCAAATAAAACATGTAATACGAATCATGCAAGCAAGATTGATCATACGAAATTTTAATAATGAAAACACTCATAAAATCCAAACCGATCGATACGAATTTTCTGGGTCATGTGCATAATTTTTATGGCTTCCATAATCATCAAAAGGTCTGGAAAAATGTTGTTTTAATTTGTTATGGCTCGGATCGATCGTAATAATTTTTGACGATTAAAACATGTATAAAATCTAATATATTTCATACGAATTTTCTGGGTGCAAGATCTATTTTATTTGAGACCTATTCGACCCATATGACTCTGGAAAAATGTCCATTCGAATTGTTATAGTCTTAAAAGGCCATGTCGAATTATTGTTTCTAATCGAGTTTTATATAGAAACGTGTAAATGGATTTAAAACCTAACGAGCGACCTAGGGTTTATGTGTTGGGTTAGATCTAGACAAATTAATTCAATAATGATGAAATAATGATGGGAAAATGATTTGGGAAATTAGGGTTAAGGTTTGGTGATTTTTTTTATATTACCGATTGAGTTTTGAAAGAGAAAGGGGGCGTTTTGTAATTGTTTAAACTCGTGGACCATTTTTGTAATACACTATTGTTTGGGACTGATTTGAATAAAATATAACATGGGGGTGCTATTCGTAAAATATGGAACTTGTGGGTTTAAATGGTAAATCGATAATTATAGGTATTTGATTTGTAATTTTATAAAATAGAAGGACTTGTTTGTAATTTTTGGAAACTTGGGGTACTTCGTATAATAATTGATATAAGGGGCTTAATGTGTAAAATTGGATATTTAAGGGGTTAACGTGTAATTATGATAATTAATGGATCGATTTGTAGTTTTATAAATGAAAAGGACTAAAATGGTAAATTGTGAAAAGAAGTGGATATGATTCGTAACATAATTAAATTACGTGGTATAAATTGTAAATTCATTAAATGGAGGGTTTGTAGTGTAAATAAGAATATTGTAAGGGTTAAAATGTAAATTATTGAATTATAATGTTTAATCGGTAATTTATTTAATTAGAGGGGATAAAGTGTAAATTGGTAAACTTGAAGGGTTGAATCATTAAATTTGTTCAATTATAGACTTATATTAATAATTTGAAATACTTTCACTTTAGACCCTTAACTTTGGAATAATTACTTTTAAAACCCTAAATTATGAAAAGTTACCTTATTTAACCCTAAACTATTGAAACTTGTTAAAATATACCTTATGTCCATAGTATGTTTATTTAATGAATTAATCTAATTTATGATACCTTAATCTTTCTAAAAATGGAAACTTGCTAAATTTGAAAACCTGCCATAAATGGAAAGTTACTTAAAATGGAAAGAGAACTAGAAACGGTAATCTGAACTTGAACCCCTTAGTAATTTTGTCGTCTTCTCCTTTAGGTGTGAAGAAGGAGAGGCACTGATCTCTGTTCTATATTTGTTTTGTCTGTGTTGCATTCGTAATAAGGTACAGATACTCTGCCCTTTTTCAGTAAGGGTGCCTTATCCCATTGATATGATTTTGATTTCTGATTCGTTTAAGATTCCCAAAGCCATTGCTATGATCCCTTTTATTATGAACCTTTCTGAATAAACTCTGATTTGGACCTTTGATATTAGCTCTGAAATATTTTGACATGAACCTTATGCTATGAACCTTTGATTATGACGCATCTGATTTGATATGATATCTGACTCTTAGTTTGATACCCGAGCCAAAATCTGTGACCCTAGGCATGGGGGTTCCATGTCCATGTCTGTGATGCACCACTGGCATGACTCTAGTGTGTTTGAGTGATGTTACACACCGTCCCCTTATCTGTTATCTGATATGCGCATTATATTATTTTGGCCACTATTTATCTGCGGGGGCGTATGGATGCATCCTAGATCTGTTCTGTTTAGTGGATTATCTATATATGTATGATTTGTTATTGTCTGGTGACTGGTGCTTGTGTGCAATACACGCCTTTCACATTTATCTGGGAGCTGATCACTCCATTTGATACATGAGGACACCCCTCATATTATCTGGTTACTTGAGAGGTATCCCCTCTAGATTATGATGGTTACTATATGATATGTTTCTGGGCTCGTGGTGGATTACTATCTTTTCTGTTCCTTATACTCTCACTTTGTTTATACCTTATGATATTTCACAGTGCACCATACCTTATATCTGTTTTGTTATCATTATTTTTTTCATGTATCTGTTCACTGAGCTTTTTAAGCTCAGCCGCATTTCCTTTTCCTGCGGCAGGTATCTTAAGCTAGGAGTTGGGTTTTAGCTTTGGGATGAGAGCAACTTGTGTGAAGCTTAGACTTTAGACATTCTAGTTTTACCATTTGGATTTTGATTCTGTTATGCCATTGTTTGGGCATTTTGGATTTATGTACTTCGGTTTATTTCTGTTTTCACTTCTGGCATAAGTCATGTTGACTTATTTTCCCATTTATCATTAATGTTATAGACTTATGATGTTTTGGATTGAATGCTTGTGATCTGATGTGAAACCATTGTTGTGATATCTTTACCCTTGTCGGGTTGGGGTGTTACAGATATAACCATGTAAAATACACAACCATTTCCGGCCATACATGTTTCTTGAATATTGGGATATTGGCATTTCTAAGTACTTGTTTCCGTCCCCATCCCCGTGCAACATAAATGGGGATGAAAAACAAAATTACCAATTTTCCAAAACTTTTATCCTTGTTTAACTCTTGTATTAATGGTTGCAATTGATAAAAGCTTAGTTTCTGCCTCATATTCTTGTAGGTCCACAAATAACAATATAGAAAAAAAAAATCTTTTATATAATAAAGCAAAACCACTAAAAGGGACTTTTCCATTTTAAAAAAATCAAATCATACCTTATTAAGTAATAATTTTTTTAATTAAATTTTTATTTTTGAATTTTGAAAAATAACTAAAGCTAATTATTTCCTAATTTGCCTAACAAATCTTAAAAAAATGTTTTTGTAATCACATGTACCAAAAGATTAAAAATACACATGGGTCTTAATGCTACTTTTCAATAATCGAAGCCAAAAAATGTAATTTCTAAAAAAAAAACGGGAGTCCATACATCTTAATTCAGTCATCACCAACACATCCCAAATTAGACTGTAACTCAATTCCATACATCTTATTCTTCTCATAACCATTCATATAAACCATAGATCTTATTCAAATCCACAGATTTTATTTTCACAAATTTAAACCTGAATAAATCTCAATCATCAGATTTGGTACCACACGCCTCATAACCATTTATAAAAACCACACGTCTGTTTTGGGGATCTTTGTTGAAAGAGCTGGAATTAATAGGGTTAGTAATATGTTGGTTTTAGATCTTTCTGTATTGGGTACCAATAATTGATTTATTCATTAATAATAACGTTACACTAGATTGTTGTTTTGGTTTGTGCACTTGCATAAGACGAAGAGAGAAGACAAAGATGAAAGGTAGCGCAAATACAATGTCAAGAGGTATGATCAGGTTACAAGCTGAAGATATGGAGCCGTATAGGTGAAGTCATAATTTCCTGTATTTTTTTGGTTTTTTCATACTTTTGGACTAGAATGTATTTTTTTTTTTTTTTCATTCCGTACAAAAACATCAAATCTCCAGTTTTCTTTTCTTTGTAGGTATGATGAAATTAAATAATAAGCAAGCACATGACTAGCATTAATCTAAATTTAAACAATGATGTTCAGTTAAGTTTAGCATAGAGTATTGGTTTTTTATTAATTGAGTGAGTTTGGTGTTATGTGTGTGTAAGATGGACGAGGATGGAAAACTTCGGATTCTGAAGAGTATTGACGAAGAATGACTCAAGGATATTCTTACGAAAAACCCCTAGCCGATTTGCTTCAATGAGTTTGAACCTTTTGGCAGAATGCATACATATCAGGTATGTTTATATAATTCAATGAAGGCTAAATATTTCTTATCTATGTTATGTTGCTTATATTTTGGTGCTATTGCTGAACAGGGAATCATGAAGACGATTAACATCAATAAGCTGACTTCTGATGGTTACAAAGTAAAAATCTGGATAGCAAATTTGTATGCTCAAATGGAGAAAAAAATGGGTGTAGATTTGAAAAAAATAAAATAAAAAAGTTGGAAGTTAGTTTAAAGAAATTGATGACAACAAGGATGGATATGGAGAAGGTAGAGGTCATATGGTCTTCGTACGAGATTAATTCAAGACCACGTGAGTACTGGGAAACAGTGATTTGATTTTTCTCGTGGAGATTAATTCAAGACTACGTGAGTACCGGAAACAGTGATTGATTTTTCTCGTGAAAACTGGCTGCCTGCGGTAAAGGTATGTGGATTATTTCTTTTTTAGGTTTAGCTTCAGTGTTATCAAGCAACTCTAATGTCATTGAATATCCCTTAATGATTCCAGGCATTTTTAGGAAATGTTGGGATAGGCCGTTATCTGTCAACTAGGCATGGATAAAAAACGTGGATGTTTTTGCAAGGAAATTATCTGATGACAACAAGCCTATCATATTGTTGCATCGTAAGTGCCTAAATATTATCTTCATTTGTTTCTGTTGTTACCTAATTAACTTGAGTTATTCATCCCATAATTTTGCTATGCAGACATGCTTCCGGGTTTGTTGGAGGGACAAATGAAGATGTCAAAATATGTGTCTTAATCACCATTTTACCGACTCTCGATTGGAGGTGGCATTGGCAAGTTTCCCGGTCAAGCAGGCTGTTTAGTAAACCAAAACGGGTTGGTCCAGTAGAGTTAAACCTATATCATTTATAGTTATACATTTTAACTTAACGCGTTTGACCCATTTATAGGTAAATGGGTTGAAATTGCTGCAATTATAGTCAGAATTCCTAAAGACCCCTCTAAATTTTGTATTAGTATTAATTTAATTACACCCTTTATTACGTAAGTAGATATCAGTTTGTGAATAAAGCTTTTAACTTGCATATCTTACTTTGGGTAACTTTCTGTCCATTTGACCCGTGCAACATGCTTATGTTTTTAGCTTATTTACAAGTTTTACGTTTTGACCTTAGATGCAATCTTCTGTATTTGTTATATCTTAGTGCATAATTGTGAGATAAATTCATTCAAGTATGATCCAAGAGACATAATAGGTAACATATAGGATGAGGTTTGGTACTACTATGGTGTGTATGGATTCTAAGAGTAGTGCTGCTCAGGTTACTTCCCATGAAAGAGTATATACTATAGGTTTGTTCTTTCATTTTTCTCACGGTTACAAAGTGAGAATTTTTAAATCACAATATCATATCATTTTTCTCACGGCTCATGACAACATATTAGATGGTTTATTAAAGTGCAAACAATAGGATATTGATCATAAAAATCACAAGTTTTACAATACCTTCATATGTTTCAAAACTTATCTTCGAGTTTTATTGCCAGCTACAACAGTTCATCGATATTTCTGTTCAGTTATTGAATGTAAGATTTTCCAATAGGTTAAAAAGCAACTATTGATATCTGTTTTTTTTACATGCTAATTGGTATCCTTGAAAAATCATGAATAGGTAAATTATATGTTGTATATTATAATTAGCAGATTTTGGTTCATGCCTCATATAAATCATTTTTGTTAAGAAATACTAAGATGAATTTTGTGTGTACCTAACTTACCTTAAAAGTTGAGCATGATGTTCCTTTTAGATGCGCAACAGAAGTTTGTGAAAATGACTTAGTATATAGAGCATTGTGCGTGCCCTTCTCTAACAATATGTAAATATGGATTTTATTGTAGGCAAGATCAACATAAAGCTCGCAAGTGAAGAGATCGAGGAAAAATGTAAAATACCAGGCTCGACTACTTCTACACAGCTCTTCACCATTGATATCACCTCCTGTATATACCCTAAAGGGGTGTTACACCTTTTGTTGTGAGTTGCTTTTGTTACCTTTTCTTTGTGAAGAAGATGGAAACTTTAATGGGTTATGATGAGTGAGAAAGATGGACAACAAAATAACGTGGTAGTGTTAACCAAATAAGGGTATATATAGGTTGCGAATTTTTATTTTATTCCTTTTTTGGGTGTAATATCATATACATTTTTTGGGTGTAATGTGATATATAGTTGTAGGCACACAAAAAAATAAAATTCGTCTAAGAGTGATTCCTCAGACACGTTCTATCGATGTAATATCATATATATTTTATTTCTTTTTTGGGTGTAATATCATATACATTTTTTTGGGTGCAATGTGATATATAGTTGTAGGCCCCAATAAAAGTCATCTAGTGTAATATGATATAGACGCTTTTTGGGTGTAATATCATCTTTGTTTCATTTTGTGGCATCTTTGTTTCATCTTATGATTTCAATTTCAAAGTCAAGTATGTTCTAAAAGGACATACTTTTGTATTTGCTTAAAATCTTTTTATGAAAAAAATAAATAAATAAAATAAAATAAAATAAAAATTGATTATTTTAGTTTTCTAGTATGATGTTAATTCGAACTAAAACTTGAATGGGTTTATTGACGTTGAAAAATTACAATGACTCAATTACTCAAATCGAGGTTGTGTTTATTTTGACTTATAAATAACATCAGTAGCAACTTGTTTATAAATATCGTAACGGGAAGAATTAGGGGCGATCGAAGTTAACCCACATATTTGAGTTCTTTAGTAGACCTGTTTTGATGATTCAATTGTTGTGAGTTGCTTTTGTTACCTTTTCTTTGTGAAGAAGATGGAAACTTTAATGGGTTATGATGAGTGAGAAAGATGGACAACAAAATAACGTGGTAGTGTTAACCAAATAAGGGTATATATAGGTTGCGAATTTTTATTTTATTTCTTTTTTGGGTGTAATATCATATACATTTTTTGGGTGTAATGTGATATATATGTTGTAGGCACACAAAAAAATAAAAGTCGTCTAAGAGTGATTCCTCAGACACGTTCTATCGATGTAATATCATATATATTTTATTTCTTTTTTGGGTGCAATGTGATATATAGTTGTAGGCCCCAATAAAAGTCATCTAGTGTAATATGATATAGACGCTTTTTGGGTGTAATATGATATAGACGCTTTTTGGGTGTAATATCATCTTTGTTTCATTTTGTGGCATCTTTGTTTCATCTTATGATTTCAATTTCAAAGTCCAGTATGTTCTAAAAGGATATACTTTTGTATTTGCTTAAAATCTTTTTATGAAAAAAAAAAAATAATAAAATAAAATAAAATAAAAATTGATTATTTTAGTTTTCTAGTATGATGTTAATTCGAACTAAAACTTGAATGGGTTTATTGACGTTGAAAAATTACAATGACTCAATTACTCAAATCGATGTTGTGTTTATTTTGACTTATAAATAACATCAGTAGCAACTTGTTTATAAATATCATAACGGGAAGAATTAGGGGCGATCGAAGTTAACCCACATATTTGAGATCTTTAGTAGACCTGTCTTGATGATTCAATTGTTGTGAGTTGCTTTTGTTACCTTTTCTTTGTGAAGAAGATGGAAACTTTAATGGGTTATGATGAGTGAGAAAGATGGACAACAAAATAACGTGGTAGTGTTAACCAAATATGGGTATATATAGGTTGCAAATTTTTTTTTTTTATTTCTTTTTTGGGTGTAATATCATATACATTTTTTGGGTGTAATGTGATATATAGTTGTAGGCACACAAAAAAATAAAAGTCGTCTAAGAGTGATTCCTCAGACACGCTCTATCGATGTAATATCATATATATTTTATTTCTTTTTTGGGTGTAATATGATATAGACGCTTTTTGGGTGTAATATGATATTGCTAGGGAGTTGGTAATATGATATACACGGATGCATTTGATGCATAAACCTTCTTTACTTTTATAAAGATTTCTTTGTCGTCTGTTTAAAATAATAAAGGATTACCTTCTTTTTGTTAGAGTTCGGATCTCCGTCGATCTCTTCCTTGAGTTGAAATGGCAAATAATAACAATTACAAATACATTAATCATTTAAATCAAGAAACGTTTATTCTATAATAAATGAAGTATATATCTAAATGTAGTAGCACTTACCAAAAGATTTTAGGTGAGGCCATTCTATAATAAATGAAGTATATATCTAGCACTTACCAAAAGATTTTAGGTGAGGCCATTTAAGGGGAAAAAATTGCAAATTGTCCATCTTTAGGTTTTTCTTCCACCAACGTACGAAGTAGCTTTAAAGTATTTTGTGAGCCACAAAAATTATTATCATGGACAAATGTCTCTAAATCATACGAATACACTTTCATCTCTCATCTTGACAATCTTTAGTTATAGGCTCTGTGAGCGGAATATTATGCAGTTTCAATATTGCTATAAGAACTTGGTGGAATTGTCGACTCACAGTTTCTCTACTACGAAAAAACATATGACAAATTGTCCTAGTTTTTTTGTGGTGAGCCAATGTGTATAAAACATTGCTACAACCTCTTATATGGATGTGTTTCTAGCATGTTTCAAACACCCAATGTCTTTTACCATATGACATTGAAGGTGGCTCTATACATGCAAGCTCGCTAATATATATAGCATCACATTCCGTTGTCAATCTAAACATCCATTTCATCCGCTCCATCCTTTTTTCTTCCTTCGTTTTGATTTCACGAATCTTAAATCAAAAGTGCAAGCAAGCAAGAAAATAATAAAAGTTTGCGGAAGCAATAAAAGTTTGCGCTGTCTTTGGTTAACAGGCGACGAGCCATTTGATCTAAAAATTCATATGTTAACTAAAATATAAAAACAAACCATGTAAATGCCATAAAAAGAAATACTTATGTATCCCTGATGAATCTACATATTAGATTGATAAGCATGGACACATTTTAGATTGAATAAGTTTGATGCCTCAAGCCTAACATCAAATTGAGACAGCTCTGCACAGCTTCTTATGGTATTTACATTTTTTTCTTGGTGAGCAATTCTTATTGGGCAATGGTCATGATATATAGATGATATTAGTTGGTTATTTGGTTATAGTTCATTTAGTAAAAACCTCTATATCATCAGTGTGTTTGTTTGTGTTTGTTCTGGAAGGGGGAAAAAACCTAAATGCGAAATGTATACATTTGAGATTCTACAGGATAGTTCATGAACTTAAGTGAAAAGAACACAAAAAAACAAGTTTAAAACACGAGACAATCAACTATTAAAATATGTGATAAACTCGATCATTACACTTTACTACATATAGCTATGAATTTGTGACAGATGAGGGCAAACTTAGGTGCTTAGAAAGTTAATAAGATGGTCCAAACAATGTTAATTGTATATTTGTTTTATTTGTTGTAGTCAATTTTTGAAAAAATTTATTATTAAATACAAGCGAAACCGTAATCATTCAGGAAGACAAGCCATAACCGAGTCGTGGATCTGCTAGTGTGTACGCGTACTTGATTCTAGGAGTTTAGTTTGCTCTGTATACATAAACCTTGAGATCACTTGAAAGAATTACATTTCACCGAATAAAAGCATACCTTGGTTGATCACGTGAATTTTGTTTCTACCGTGCAACGAACGTGTATTTGATTTTTAGCAGGAGAAGACGCAACTAATAAAATTTATGCCTTAACTTTATCGTTAGTTTTTAACGAAGCTAAGCCATGTGATAACGTGTGATCGAGTCAAGGCCCAATTTAAACCGAGTTTGCAAGTTCATGGTATCATACAACACTCTTAATAATTCAAGGTAGTAAAAAACCCGGTTAATCAAGTTTGAGGTAAAAAAAATACACTTTAGCCTTTGTAAAACAATTTTAACAAAAACGATATTCCGATCCTTGTACATCCTTTTATTAAGAATTAATTTTTGGATTTACATAGAGGTGGAAGGCAAACGGTCAACAAGCTGCGCCGGTAGCCCTTTTTTGGATTGCAAAACAAAACTATAAGTTCCGACTTTATACAATACATGGATACAATACAGATAAAGTAAAACAAAACACTTGCAATAATTAGAAACAAAAAAACTACAACAAGCAAAACAAACACTTGCAATAAGCAGGAACACAAAATTACAAGAAACAACTCCGAACAAGCAAAACAAACGCTTTCAACAAGTGAGAAAAATAAACCACAACAAACTGCTTCGAACAAGCATCACTAAACTTGCTCCAACTATTAAATTTTTCAAAACATCTATACCTTGCTCATGTTTCCGATCAAATGATATCAAGTCCTTCAACTTCATCCACAATCCCCTCATGCAACCAATATATCATTCCATAGGCACAAAACATAACATATATCGCAAAAACAAATGGCTGTAGGAAGCTAGGTAGAATAATCGACATCAAATATACCAGTAAGATAGAACCAGACGCAAGTCTTCCATGACGCGCAATATTGACATAAACTTCATTGATTTGAGAATACCTTTTTTCAACATCATATGACAATCCATACATGAGTAGAGTGATTGATGACATGAACATAGTTTTCGGGTGTGTTTTAAATGGTGAATCGGATATCAACTGTAGAATGCTGAGAAGAGATGTAACAACAAATGCGAGATTAGCGTAATCAAATACTAGTATTCGTGGTTCTTGGGAAACATAGTTCGTGATAGTGATCAAAAATTGATTGAATGTACATAGACGATGTAGATTAATTGCCATTAATTGATTGTATATCAACAAACGAAGTTTTGAGTGTGTGAGGTAGAGAAAGCTTAGTTATTACTTCGTATATGAATATATATGAAAATGATTGGCAAGACACTCTCGTATCGATGGGGGTATATATAGGTTGCGAATTTTTATTTTATTTCTTTTTTGGGTGTAATATCATATACAGTTTTTGGGTGCAATGTGATATATAGTTGTAGGCCCCAATAAAAGTCATCTAGTGTAATATGATATAGACGCTTTTTGGGTGTAATATGATATAGACGCTTTTTGGGTGTAATATCATCTTTGTTTCATTTTGTGGCATCTTTGTTTCATCTTATGATTTCAATTTCAAAGTCCAGTATGTTCTAAAAGGATATACTTTTGTATTTGCTTAAAATCTTTTTATGAAAAAAAAAAAATAATAAAATAAAATAAAATAAAAATTGATTATTTTAGTTTTCTAGTATGATGTTAATTCGAACTAAAACTTGAATGGGTTTATTGACGTTGAAAAATTACAATGACTCAATTACTCAAATCGATGTTGTGTTTATTTTGACTTATAAATAACATCAGTAGCAACTTGTTTATAAATATCGTAACGGGAAGAATTAGGGGCGATCGAAGTTAACCCACATGTTTGAGATCTTTAGTAGACCTGTCTTGATGATTCAATTGTTGTGAGTTGCTTTTGTTACCTTTTCTTTGTGAAGAAGATGGAAACTTTAATGGGTTATGATGAGTAAGAAAGATGGACAACAAAATAACCTGGTAGTGTTAACCAAATAAGGGTATATATAGGTTGCGAATTTTTATTTTATTTCTTTTTTGGGTGTAATATCATATACATTTTTTGGGTGTAATGTGATATATAGTTGTAGGCACACAAAAAAATAAAAGTCGTCTAAGAGTGATTCCTCAGACACGCTCTATCGATGTAATATCATATATATTTTATTTCTTTTTTGGGTGTAATATGATATAGACGCTTTTTGGGTGTAATATGATATAGCTAGGGAGTTGGTAATATGATATACACGGATGCATTTGATGCATAAACCTTCTTTACTTTTATAAAGATTTCTTTGTTGTCTGTTTACTCTCTCATCACATCTTCAGTTTCTTTTCAGTTTTCCCCTTCATTTTCATTTCCACCACAAAAAATCTCACCATCTAAAAATCATCAAAACTTCAACTAGATTCACTATTTCATCGGCTTATAAATTAGCGTCAATTGGAGATAAATTCAATAAGGCTACATGCAGTAAGGCGACCAAGTTCCCCCATTTTTCTCTGCCACGTCAGCTTTCTCTCTCCAGCGACCTACAGGCGATTATGTGCCCCAGTAAGGGCGACCAAGTTCAATTTTTTTTTTTTTTTTTTTTTTTTTTTTTTTTTTACATAATAATTCAAATAATGCAGATATAAGTGGGGAAAAAAATCTTTGAAAAATCATAAAACACAGCTTAAGTTTCTTTGTGACATTTTAACAAACACTTGTTGGGTGCTATTTCTTTTTCCCAATTATAACAATTACATAACAGAAACAACTAAGGGGATTAAAGTATTGAAGGCATACTAAACCATCACAAACATAAAGATATGATTCAAATAATACTTGTTTCCTTCCAATGAATTCGATCGCAGGTATGACCAAGTTCGGGGGGATCGAATGAGGCGACCAAGTTCTGCAGTAAGGGGATCGATCCCCTAACTCGATCGAGCTAGGGTCGATCGACCCTTCTGCAAGGAGCCTAAAAACAATGTTTGAATGGATCGGTAGCCAAATCCATCTTGAGCTTAAAATCACATATAATAGACTATGCTGATATCTGTTGCGTTTGTAGAAGAAGTCATCTTTGTTTCATTTTGTAGTCTCGTTCTTATGATTTCAATTTCAAAGTCAAGTATCTTAACTACATATAATGTAAAAATGGTCAAAGGTGAAAAGTGGAATAGTCAATGTTTGTGAAATGTTGAAAAAGTTAATAAAGGAAATATGTCGATGCTTGAAAGTGAAAACTTAAAATTGGTCAATGAAATTCATAATGTAGTGAAACGTGACTCAAGTGAGGAAAGTCTGTAAGTATGTTGCAATGAAAGGCAATGAAAGGAAAGTACTCCATATATTCCAATCAAAATGTGAACACCTCTTATATGGAAATATATTGAATATTGAAAATTCAAGAATGTATTATAGGTAACGTTGACAATATCTCTACTACATATAGGTAATAAACTAATAATGATGATTTTAAAACCTCTGATGGAATTTGAAAGTTATTTTGCATGGAATATATTCATTAAAAGGATTGTGAGTTTTACTTGTTATAAAAAGATACGTGTTTGGTCTATATAAACCACCGTTTACAAACTTCATTTACTAATTTAAAGATGGCTAAGTCCACCTACTCTTGCTTGTTTATTCTCATCATCGTTATTGCATGTTTTTAAAGAATTTTCTTGCAGGATAATCAATGTATAACATTGCCAGTTATTAACGTTTGGCAAAAAAAAAAGAACAATGTTCTTTTTAACGTTTATATCATACGTTTAATTATATAACCTCTTGGTTTTCTTGTTTATTTGTTTTACAGTTGGGGTTTTGATGGTCCATGCACAGCAAAGATGCAGCGAGGTGTTGAACCCAAATTCTTGTGACCTTCATGATTGTGGCAGGGATTGTTATCTAAAACATAATGGCAATGGACTTTGCCAAGAGTCTCCTGGTGCTGCAAGGACTTAATGATTTTTTTTTTTTGCATGATATTGTATGGAATTATATATTTACTTTTGGGTTTGTATTTTCAGTTGTTCTTCATGATATATCTAAGGATACATCGATCTGATTTGAATGCTTACACATTTTTGAGTTGAATATATTTCTGAAGCCAATGTGTATGATGTATTGATCCCCTTCTAATAACTTTAATGAATTTTTTGCATGATATTGTATGGAATTATATATTTACGAGTCTATATTATTATATAGTAATTAAGTGTTACAATTTTTTGTTATTTTATCGCTTGGTGATGGATTGGAATTCTACTATACATCACTCTTGATGACACTCGATATTACATGTTTAAATTTAACCTTTGATAACCACAGGTAGCTAGAGATAGTACTTATTGGAAATACTTCATAAGCACATAAGTAATACGGTCCGTCACATGAAACAAGATAACAAAAGAGTAATAACTCGATAAGCAATTAGTTGAACTTTATAAAAGCGGTGTTCATTCTTAATAAAAGACTTTCCAATGCGCATCCATTTCAATTTTGTTCGAAAGCCCATATTGATTTGAACAAACAATGGCTAGGATTAATCTTTGATATGCAACCTTTTTGTGGAACATAAATAAACACTTTTCTTCACGCCAATCTTAGCTACTTATAAAACATGGATAAAAAACACTTAATCTCTTAATCTTTAATTTTGTTCTATACCTATTCCACCTTTGAAAACTTAAATAAAATAAAAAATAAGCCGCTGATAAATACATAGTTGTTACAACTGGTTTAATACTTTCCAATATTGTTTACATGCGTACTTTAAAATAAAAATGTAAATGGAGCTTAGCACACACACGTTTGTTAACTCTATTCATTTGAAAACTAGAAAGCATAAAATGGAAACTTAAATGCAAACTTAACACATACACGTTTGAATATATGGTTTGTCAACTATATAAAAACATATTTGATACTTTGATTGTCAACTTAAATAATATATAAAAATGTTTGAATATTTGGATTTTCTAGCGGCAAACAACTATAGTTACACAAAATGTTATACAAAACACTTAACCAAAATATCACTATAATTATGTGCCGCTATAAATCCCGTTGCTATGCACGGGTACTCGTCTAGTATTCTAAAAGGATATACTTTTGTATTTGCTTAAAATCTTTTTATGAAAAAAATAAATAAAATAAAATAACATAAAATAAAATAAAAATTGATTATTTTAGTTTTCTAGTATGATGTTAATTCGAACTAAAACTTGAATGGGTTTATTGATGTTGAAGAATTACAATGACTCAATTACTCAAATCGAGGTTGTGTTTATTTTGACTTATAAATAACATCAGTAGCAACTTGTTTATAAATATCGTAACGGGAAGAATTAGGGGCAATCGAAGTTAACCCACATATTTGAGATCTTTAGTAGACCTGTCTTGATGATTCAATTGTTGTGAGTTTGTTAGGATTGGACACACGGTTAAGGTGGTTAAACCTTTTGTTCTTTGTGTGTATGATATATTGAGTGAATATGATTAAGTACGCGAAATTTACTTAACCACACTTAGAAGGTTATTTGTGTTATGGAAATAGAATGGTTATGTTTGTTCTATGACAATGAACAATGAAAGATTAACACCAAACGATTCAATATTATTAATGATAATAATACGAGTGATCTTGAAATATCACTAGGGTTACAACCTTGAATCTTATGTTCTTACAACTTGTGATATTCTTGTGTTTGTTCTATGTCTTAACAGTTATGAGTTCTAATAATAACACATGAACACACTTATGCACATCTACTTATTCGCATAATATCGAGACTAAGATCTTCTTTTATAGTCCAAGAAGATCTTTACAATATTGCTTAAAGTCTAGCCGACCTACTTGTTAACTTATCTTGAGAGTGTCAGTACATAAGATACAACATGTATCTGTGTACACAACTTGTTAACTAAGCACATGGGGTAAGATATTATCTACCGTATATTCTTGACTTTAGTACACAAATATCTTTTCAATACTTATCCATCTAGCAGTCTCAACTCAACAGTATCAACTAGCAGTCCCTTCTTTGTACTACCAGTTAGAACGGTTAGTTATAACTTGAGCAGTCCTAAGATATACATCAGCAGTTGGAACTGTTAGAGAATTCTTCTCAGCAGTTGGAACTGTTAATACTTGTAGTTCTTGATACTTAATCTTCAGAACATTTAATTCCCAACAGAGTTGCTTTTGTTACCTTTTCTTTGTGAAGAAGATAGAAACTTTAATGGGTTATGATGAGTGAGAAAGATAGAACAAAATAACCTGGTAGCCAAATAAGGGTATAATTGTCATTTCATCCTCTAATGGTTTGTTCTAAGCCCGCTCACGGGAAACATACTTATTTACAGTCTCACACATGGATGCTAAACTTATGATAACATGCTGATTCACAGCCTTACACATACTTGGTACAGTTATGATACATAATATTGATCCCAACCACTTTTTATTGCAATAGCATCATCAGCAACACTTATGTGGCAGTCCTCTATTGACATATCTTCGCATGAATATATTAAAACCATAACAACAAAGATACAGTAAGTGGACAATATATAATAACTCATGAAAAGGCTCTGAATTTGATTTGATTTTTTGCTTCTTTTTTTTTTTTTAAATGGATGGGGTTGATGCTACTGGACCAGAACGTAGGAAGTATTACTACTTTTCTTTGTAACAGAAGGTTGAAAGGGGTGTTTGAACATGCGTCTAAAAGTGATTATCTAATACTGAGAAATCAAATTCAGACAATCACGGGCAACGAAACTCGTTGTAAATGATAGTATTTCGATATGCTTTTGCTGTATGAATTTGTAACAATACGATAATTGGATGTTTGAGTATGTGGAATGTACTGATTATCAATTATATATGAATACATGAACTGATGAAGAGCATTTTTGTGGGAAAAGGGGAGACCGTTTTATGAAATAGAAGTATAAGACTTAAAATTTGGTTTATACTAATCATTTGACCCTTAAATAATCAGATAATCGATATTCTGATAGCAGATAAACAATTAAAAAAACTCAAATTCTAACACCCCCTAATAGACTGAAAATTGAAAGCAGCGTCGCACGCAGTTTGAAAGAGAGAAATTTTAAGGAATGAGATAACAAATACACTTACCAGGATCTATACCATCTGTATTTGGAGCCTCTTTAAGGGGAGCCAAGATTGTCATATTTCTTATGGTAACATTCTTACAATCATATGGATGGAGTGTCCAAAAAGGTGAATTACGTAAAGTAATATTAGATATCAAAATGTCACTTGCCTATACTTTTTCCACCAACTTAAACCTTGTCCATCGATGGTACCATTATGCCCTGTTGTCATGATGTAACAAAAATATTATTAGCTCCATTGAATATGAGTTTTCTAAACAGTGTCTAGAGTACACGAAAAATATCTTAACCTGTGATGACAACGTCTCTGAGATTTTGACCATGAATAAAACTCCCGTATCGGGGCCCGGGATGCTCTCTACCATAACCATAGGAAGGCAAGGGTGGCATCAAAGTCCAAACCTTTTCATCCTGTTGCAACAAAATAAATATACTTGAGCCACAATATAATAGACGACTGTCACAACTTTACAAAAGATCAGTGACACGACAATAACACCCTATTTCACCCAAGACAGTGACTTAAGCAAATAAAATTATATTGTTTTTGTAGAATCAACTGATATAAGCTGAAAATGCAAACTGCACAAGCTAAAGTAGTTAAGGAGAGACTACTGGAGTCTGGAGTTAAATGTAACATATTACATTAATCATTTTGTAACACAGATCACAGATCAAGGACTTTCTAGCTTAAAATAGACTTAAACATACAACAACAGAGAGTTACAATTATTTCAAAAAGAGCTTTATGCATCAAAATGGAGTGCAGCGTGTTGAAGTAATTTCTTGCAATCACTTCGGACAAATAAAAAGGACCTTTCGGTTGACCTAGCTAATGGTTCTTCCGAGAGGCTTGTGTGTCGATCCCTTCGGCTACTAAGGATCCTTCGGGTATCTGCACACAACAACACGCGTTAAGCTCATCCCGGGTGTTATCCCAAGACCCACCTCCGGCGTGAGAGTAAGTATTTGGTATTCCGAAAGGTTATGAACAGTAGTGTGAAGTAAATGCTAATGAATTAGTTAGTTGAGAGTAGTAAATGAGCTGGGTATTTATAGTGCCCAGCCTCGATACCTGAAATGGCGGCGCCGGGTTTTCAGGGAACATGTCGCTGACATAATCCCGTAAATCCCGGGGCGGCGGCGGCGGCGTCTGCAGCTGCCATCTGTCAAAAGGTAAACGCCACCTGTCCTATTACTTGCAGTGATACTGGCCGGATGAGCCGAGTGCCCTTCGGTATTTTCGGACGGCTCCATGTCGTTCGGACGGCCTGTCAAGACAAGCCGTCCGGACACATACGTCAACATGTCCCCCCAGTATTGCATTATCGGTTGAAGACCGATGATGTAACACTTTAAAGTTTAAAGAATGTCTGTCTCTTCCGTATACGTCGCTCGTATGCACATACCTGCAGTATTTAAATAATACCTTTGTGCCTTTCGGCAAACATTATTCGGACACATACACTAACATGTCCCCCCTCCAGTATCACAGTATCGGTTTTTACCGATGTTGTGATGCTTTGAAAATTCTGACATTACCCATGACATGATGACTTTGATGTACATAAATTATCATTGCAATACTTCTTGAATCCTTTGCGATTCACAACATACGCCTTGCTGCCTATATTGACTTAATGACCATCGCCCAGACACATACGCCCCATTCTTATCATTTCCGAGGGGTCCAGGTTGTCAACAATCATTTGCTTTTTCAAAGGATAACTGTCACGTTTACCTGGTGAGTCAATGTACTTTTTCGTTTTATCCGGAGGATTTCACCTTGCAATATCGGCTGTACCGATGGTGTGATATTTTAGACAATTTATGGATTCATCCTTGACGTTTTTCGGTCAACCCAGACCGCTAGGCTTGAGTATATCTTGCATCATTTTAAAATGGCCGAGAGTCATTTTATATATATTTTATTATTATTGAAAAAGAATCGCAATCATAGATTGCTGACACGTGCGCATGCGTCTAGCGCGTGGGTGGAGGTGTTGCCACGTCAGCGCCTGACTGGGCGCGATATTTCACGCGTTCTTTTTTACCTATAAATAGCCTTATTTGTGCCACTTGTTATTACCGTCATTTTATTTGTTATTTCGAGACGTCTTGCGGTATTGCTTTCCGAACAGTAATCGTGAGTCAATTCAAGTGGCTTTCATATTAGTCCTTCGTCTGCAAAGGTACGTTCCGAACTACCCATCTCTTGTATTTACTTTGTTGTTCGGCTATATCCCACTTTCCCTCGGTTAAACCATGTCGGATTCTCTTGTTTCGACTCCTGACGAGGATACTCAAAGGGTTGAGGTATTTCTTCCCAAGTTTGACATTCAAAAGTACACCTCTCGGTTGGACGAGGAGGTTGTGCACAAGATAACTATGGACTACGGTATACCGACAGACCTGCATCCGCGGCTACCCCCGAAAGGTATGACAATGGACGAACTACCAGACGATGCTATCGGCTTGTACTTGGAATATTTTATTGAGGGTGGCCTTAGTGTACCTTTCTCTACCTTCCTGTTGGGTGTTATTAAATATTATAAAGTTCATATTTCTCAATTGGTTCCGCTGGGGATGCATCGTGCGACCTTGTTCGAAGTGTACTGCCGAAGCTTACATATCAATCCTACTACTCCTCTGTTACGGGCCTTCTACAAACTGAGTAAGCAGGGCCATTGGTTTTCTTTTGAAAAAAGGGTTGGTCGTGAGAAGAGGGTATGTTTTCGAGAAATCTTGACTGGTTTGAAGGGTTGGAAACGCGACTTCTTCCTGATAGATAGACGAGCCATTCCGTTTGCCATGCCTTGGAGGCATCATTATTCGGATATATCGGATCCGTATCCGAGAGGAGAGTTCGATGTTGCGGATGCCGATCGACTGGCTCAGGGTGTGATAGATCTTATCCAAGTTCCTCGGGCTTTTCTCTATGCCATTGGGCTTACATCACATTAGGAACATCCCGGCTATCGGGTCGCCATAAGGGATGCCGAGGGGAAGGGTATAGCCTTGCAGCCTTTGTTTCGTATTTCCCTGATTGGTATATTTTATGTGCTTACTTATTAACTGTTTGACGTTCTTATGTATTTTTGCAGCTATTACAATGTCTCAGTATTTGAAGAAGCCAAAAGTCCGAAAGGATGCGTCTGTGGCGCGAGGGGATAAATATCCGGAAGGTCAGTCTCACGAGACACATGTGACCATTCTTGCCACTTCTAATGCCGACATCCCGAAAAAGACGTCCGAATTGACAGGGGTCGAGGTACCTGATGATAAGGTATTGGAGGCCAAGAGGAAGAAACAATAGCAAAACGCCGCTCGGCAAACGTCCCAGTCCCAGCAACATGGGGCTAGATTTTGCCTTAAACGCAATGTGGAAGGAGGTGGTGAGTTCCAGTCGGTCAAGCGAAGTAGGCCGAACGAAGATGCTGATGTGGTGGAGCTAGATGCTTCGGCCGCAAGAAAACAGCCGGAGGGCCAAGGTTCTTCGGCTGGAAGAAAACAGCCGGCGGGCCCAGGAAGTATTGGCGTGGGCTTCATGTCCGAGGCCGCTGGTGCTGGTAAGCCTTTCGGGAATGTCACTCCCTGCATTTTGCCTTTGCATTCATTTTTGATAATAACCGTTGCTCATTCTTACTTTTTCTTGTCTTTTTTTTTTTCCTTTTTACATAGGGGGTTCTTCCGGCGCTGGCTCTGGCCATGGGAAGGAGAAGGTAACTGATGAGGATGACCCTGCTGCTTTGCACGTTCCAGGGTGGAAAGTTCGCAAGGATGATCGTTTGGATGGTTGGGAAGTTTGTCGGGATTTGATGCTGAATCTGCCGACTCCGAAGGAAGAGTCGTTCCTGGAGAATCTGGGTGATGCTGAAGCAGGCCAAAGGGCCTGGAAGCTATTGGGTATGGGAGTCGTAGCTCAATCGGACCTGTTACTCCAGTTTGAAAATCTTCTTCATGAGCATCACGAGCTGTACCGCGCCCATCAACAGTGCAGAAACCTCGAAAAGAACGGGGGAGAGCTCAAACAGCTGAGGACCGAGCATTCCACCTGCATGGTGAAAGAATCGGAGTTGATGGGTCAGGTTAAGGAGTTGGAGAAGTTGGTGGAGGACGAGAGGCTGGCCGCGGCGGAACGGATCAGTGCCTTAGAGGCTGATTTGGAGAAAGCCAAGTCCAAACTGAGCGAAGAGGTAAAAGACAATCTGGCCCTCCACCAGATAAAGAAGGATCTTATCGCCCGACTGGACCGAACGGAGTCGGATCGGTTTAAGGTTGTGAAAGAGGTCATCTCGAAGGTGGTTTGTCGTCTCTTGAGTAGCCATGAATATAAGGAGCATTTGGCGGGCCCTTTCAGTTTGTCTTCTCAATCCGGTTTTATGGAGGGTGTGGTTGTAGGTCGTAAGCCGGAGGAGGTGGCTAAAATTGTGGCCGAAACGGACGACCTGGATGTGGAGGCTGGCAAGAAGTTCGACCCATTGTATGACGGGCTATTCACCGCCGAGTATCCTTACATTAAGAAGATTAGCAGCTCCTACCTTAAATCTCTTGATGAAATCCTGAAGATCTTTCCTGACCCGCCTCCATCTACTTTCGCCGAAGACCAACCTGCCGGTGCTACCGTTGGATCAACTTCCGGTGTTCCTGAGACCGAATTTGCTAACGTCCAGGGCTCTTCTGCTGGAGTTGATGAGTCGGCCTCCTGATCATTCCGGATTTCTTGTGAAGCTGTTTTAAACTGTTACCTTGAAAAAACATTTGTGGATGTAAGGCCTTAGAGCCAAAAACAATTTATTCGATTCGGATGACTGTAATAATTTGTAGCGTACAATTTGTATAATATCTGTTTATTTGTGTATCTAGCCAGGCGGTTGTTTTACATAATTCGGCCTGTACCATGTTTCTTATTTTGCACATCGCTTTTATTTATTTCTGGAGTAATTTACCCATTCGGTAAACCGGGAGGTTTAGTGTTGCCTTGATCTTACGGAGCTTTCACTTTGGTTCGTGTGATGGTGTATTCCTTTGAATACTCGGATTGGACTATCGGACTTTATAAACTTGCCATGTGAAGGATTATACAAACACTTGGGATGTTAATCTTAATAATGTGTTTGGGATATTTAGGAATGAATGTGCTTTAGTACGCGGAATTTACTATAACACACTTAAAAGAAACAAAAGGTGGTAAACATGCAAATCGTGAGTTATAATGAACAATGAACACAACTTGTATAACACAAAACGATTCAATATTATTTATGAAATAATACGGATGATCTAACTATCACCAGGATTACAAAAGTAACCTTGAATCTTTGATTTGTTAAGGATTTGTGAATCAGTAACTAAGTTACTAGAGAGGTTGTTATGTTTTTGGATATTGCTAAGTATTTTGGTTGGAAAAGACTTGATTTCAAAGGTGGTGACTAAGGGATCCTTTTATAGGATAAGGACCCCTTATTACAAGTTGTCAAGTTGTTTATTATAATAAGATACTTGGACTTTTCTAGCCTACTATTTACAACTTCCAATGTAAACTACTCAGTATAATCTTCTGCACAACATGGAAGACTGAACTACTTCTACATAACGTGTTACATTGTACAAAGACTAATAATACAACTAAATATCTACAAATAAATATCTATCAACTTGACCTTCAACTTGGCAGGACCTTCTTCAACTAGCAGTACCTTCTCACCCAGAAGGTACTGTTAGTGTATCTTCAACTTCTTCATAAAGGACTGGCAGGCTCAATACTTCATCTGGCAGGCTCTTTGTCTTAATAATTTTATTCCCAACAATCCTCCCCTAAACTTGTTATTTCCATTAAAATACACAAGTTTCTTATGAATAAAATCCATACCTTGAGGATCTGAGGGAACTCTTCCAAAACCTTTACTCTCTATTCTTCCTTTTTCTTTCACATTGCTCAAAAATGCTCATCAGCAAACTTTGAACAACTTCTGACTTTTCTTCATCTTTATCACATCTTAACCTCTTGGAAATCATGGTTGTAAGAACTTCATAGCTCAGAGGATACTCTTTTTCAGCCAACATAAAGAGCTCAATCCCACTTTGTGTAAAAAGATGATGAACACTGCTAAGACTTAGGAATTCCCATGTGGTTGTAGAATCATGATATGGAAACTTCCAATGAACATCCTTTGGATCAGGATCATACATCCTATTAAACTCTACCCAAAGTTCTTGTTCCTTAACATCAGTGTTAGAATTTGTGTCTAGCCTAATTTGAACTAGATTCCACAATTCTTCTAAGTCAGCTCTATCACATGCTCTTATTAGATTCTCAAAGTTTTTAAAGATAGCAGTTTGACCTCCAACCCTGGTTATTTTCCATGACTTTCCTGATCTATCATGGTGAATCTCCCAATCAATAATAGGGTGTCTAGACCTAATTGGATCAGCATGTATAATTGTTGGTAAAGCAATTAACATTTTACTTACTTGCTCTGGATCCAATTTTGCTTCTTTCTTCTTTTGAGCATCTTTCTTTTTCATTGAAGGCTTTGCATCAGATGGGATTTTGTAGTAACATGTCTTGTAGGCATTCAGATAAAGGAAATGAATTTCTTCAGGAGATTTCTTCTTCAGTTGAGATTCAGTCCAATTGGCTTGATTTCTTAGAAACTTCTTCATGAAATTCACTTGATCTTTTGGAGATGAGCCCACCTTGAAACCCCTTTTCTGACTTTCTTGAATCTTTTGAAAAATATCATCCAGAGCTGCTTCTCTATATTTGTTGTTGATAAAGGTTTCAAGCTCTGCTGTTTTCTCTTCAGTATTAAGATTCTTGTCATCCATAATTATGGAAGCTTGACCTCTCACAATTGGATCATTGGCAATAATCCATTGCATCTGTGCATCAAATGTTTCCTGAGCAGCTTGAGTGTCAAGAAGAGTTTGAGCAGCATCTTTTTGTTCTTGCATTTCTGCAAGCAGTCTTGAAGCTTCTAAAGCCTTTTTCATTTCTTCTTCATGAAGCCTTTTGGAGACTTCCTCATCTAAGACCATCTGCAATTTCTCTCTTTTCTTCAACCTTTTGGGCTTAGGTTCATCTTCAACAATAACTTTCTTGCCCTTATCTTTTGGTGTAGGTTCTTGAGATGGAGCAGCAGATTGTTCATCATCAACATATACCTTTCCTTGAACAAACAACCTCCCCTGAGGCTGTGATTCCCTCTTTCTTTTGTAGACATGTTCAGCAGTCCCTTTATAATCCATAGCCAACAGCCTCTCAATCCTAGCAGGCTCTTGCTCTGCTTCAGCAGGCTCTTTTGAACTATTAGGCTCTTGCTCTGCACCAGCAGGCTCTTCATCATATACCTGAGTTCCTTCATGAAAATGAAATTGAGCCTCCTCTTCAGCTTCTGAACTACCCATCCTCCCCTTTTTGGAAGAGTGACCCAAACTTTCAGCATCTGATCTTGAAGAACTAGATAACACCAACTTTGAAGATCTTTTACCCTTCAGCATCTTCACTTCATTCTCCAATTTCTTAACCCTCTTAACTAACTTGATGTTGATCTAAGAAAATTTTGTGTTCTGACTTTTAAGAGCATTTTCCAAGAGCTGCACCTTCTCTTTTAGTTCTTTCACTGTCTGAGGATCCAGACTTTGATGTGGAGGAGATTGGGATGGTGATACATGATGTGATGGTGTAGGTGGTGTTACAGATGGTAGTGGTGATGGGATTGGTGATGAAATATGAGTTGGTGATATGTAACCAGGTGAAGAACTTGATGATGGTGATTCAGATGATGGTGTTGGTTCTTCAGCATGTTGTGGTAACATTTCATCAAAAAGTGGTATTTCTTCCCCATTGAAACCAATTTTCATGTTTGAAAACACCTTGTGTGAAAGTTTTGGTGTTTCATAAAGAGAGTGTGGGGGAAGTAACAAATGTTTTGATTTTGTAATGATGCATTGAATAAATCTGGGATACATCAAAAAATTTGTTTGGCTATCCACATTTTTAACCAATCCTTCAAAAATATGTTTGGAAAAATTGAATTTTCTGTTTGTTGCCAAGCAAATGAGAGCAGTAGCCATGTTACCACTAAATTGCTCCCATGAGGTTTTCTTTTGGCTTAAACAATGAAGGATTGTATGGATCAAAAATCTCCATTGTGGGGTAAAATGCTTTTTAAGAAAAGTGAGTTTAGTAGAATCAACATTATACCCCATTCTTTCTAAATTTTCAAAAATTTCAGTATCAGGCAATTGACTAATACCATCTGAATCATCCAAATGAAGATGTCTTCGAATGGATGACTCAGTAAGAGTCAAGGTTTTGCCATCCACTTTGGCTTTTATCCTTTGGTCCCCATTTTCAGAAGTTTTAACTTTAGCTGTTTGCCAAAATTGTAAAATTTGAGATTCATAAATAGTGGGATTTACAAGTAAAGCAAACCTGATGTAAGAATCATTTAAAAAGTCCACTATTTGATGAAAAGAAGCATTATCCTCAGACTTTTCCAAAAATGCTAACTGGTTGTGACGTTTAACAAAAGATAGATTAGCCATGGTGAAAGTTAATGAAAAACTTGATTAGGATGGTGGGATTTGATGGTGGTACTGGTAGAAGATGAAAGGTGAGTGTTAATTATGATAAGGACTGATGAAAGATATTATGAGAGTTTTACTTTTAACCGACAATAAGAAAATTTATAATAAGTAAATGAAAAGGCGGTTAAAAAGATCTTTTATATGTGAAATATAATATAATATAACATCAGTAATTTACAGAATTACCCCAACGGCTAATTGTAACTACCAGGCCTAACGGCTAGAATTTTATCTGACAGACTCAACGGTTATCTAGCAGTACCATTTTACTCTACCAGTACCAAAATTTGAACTACCAGTACCTTTGAAAGAAAATTTTACTTGGCAGTCTCTTTGAAATTTTAGTAAAAATCCCTTATAGTTTTTAGCAAACTATCAGCTATCAACGGATTTGATTTGTCTTTACCAAAAGCCGTTTGCTTATGGACTAGTCAACTATTTACTGTAAAGTATGGTTAGTTAAATACCATATAGTTTTTGGTAAACTATCAACCATCAACGGATTTGATTTGTCTTTACCAAAAGTCGTTTGCTTATGGACTAGCCAGCTCTTAAGTTTGTAAAACTTGGTGAACTGAATACCAATTCCATATTGACCTAAAGATGGTGCAATTTCCTTGGATGGAGGAATTATAAGAGGCAATGATGCTGTGTATCTTGGATGCTTGGTTCAACAAGTGAAATCATCTATTAGCATGCCTTTGCATTGAAACTTTCCTTAGTTTGATCTAGATAGAACTTTCTCCTTTAAGAATGCTTCATCCCTTCTGAATATATGATCTAATCGTATCATTTTCAACCTCTACATCATCTTGTATGCTCTTGTCTTCTCCTTCCTTTTATTGGATTATCTTCCTTTTCTGGGCTATTATTTCCTCCCCTGAGATTATTACCTCCCCTGAGATATAAATAACTTATATTTCCCCCTTTTGTTTGGAAGATTTCTTGTTTTGTTATCAACCTGAAATTTGTTAGTTGCAGACCAAAAGAACAAAGTGCAAAGCACCTGTTTTTATAGCATTGAAAACATTTAATCATCAAGATGAACAAAACAGAGCAAACTTTATACTAGCAGGACCAATTATGAACTGACAATACCTTTTGACTAACTAGCAGTACCATGTTTAAAAGCCAATACCAGTTATTTTATGTACAAAAACACATGTTTTTCAAAGATTAATCATTCCAATACCTCCTACTAGGTATTTGAATCTACCTAAATCAAAAGCTTTGGTGAGAAGGTTTGCAAAATTCTTTTCAGAATCTATTTTGACAACTTGTATTAACCTTTTCTCATTGCAATCTCTTATAAAATGGTGTCTGATTTCAATGTGTTTTGTTTTTGAGTGTTGAACTGGATTTTTAATGATACAAATAGTACTGCTATTGTCAATGTAAATAATGGTGTTAAGAAAATTGTACCCATAGTCAAGCATTTGATTTTGGATCCAAAGGACTTGTCCACAACAACTTGCACCAGCAACATATTCTGCTTCAGTTGTAGAGTTGGCCACCATTGTTTGCTTCTTGCATTGCCAAGATATGAGTCTGCAACCAAGAAATTGACATCCACCAGTTGTGGATTTTCTGTCTAGGGTTGCACCAGCATAGTCACTATCAGAATAAGCCACCAAGTCAAAAGATGATTCCCTTGGATACCATAGACCCAACCTAGGTTGACCCTTGAGATATCTAAAGATCCTTTTGACTGCTGTGAGATGAGAAACTTTGGGATGTACTTGAAACCTTGCACATACACATACTGAGAACATGATATCTGGTCTTGATGATGTAAGGTACATTAAGGACCCAATCATTGATCTATAATTGTGCAAATCCACATCTTCACCTTCACCATCCTTGAGTAACCCCTTTTCTGAATCCATTGGTGTACTTGCAACCTTAGAATCTGCAAACTGAAATTTCCTCAGGATCTCTGCTACATATTTATCTTGGCTGATAAAAATGCCTTCATTAGATTGTTTCACTTGGAGACCCAGAAAGAAAGTAAGTTCCCCCATAGAACTCATTTCAAACTTACTGTGCATAAGTTTTTCAAACTTGACACACAACTCTTGGTTTGTGGATCCAAAGATAATGTCATCAACATAAATTTGCACCAGCAAGATGTCTTTCTTGGTTCTTTTGATGAATAAAGTTAGATCAATCTTGCCTCTTTGAAATCCATTTTCCAATAGATAGAAAGCCAATGTTTCATACCATGCCCTAGGAGCTTGGTGTAGACCATAAAGAGCCTTGGTAACCCTATATACCTTGTCGGGATACTCTGCATCAATGAAGCCTGGAGGTTGAGAAACATACACTTCTTCTCCAATAGTACCATATAAGAAGGCACTCTTGACATCCATTTGGTGAACAGTGAAGCCTATGAAAGAAGCATAGGCCAAAAATAGCCTGATTGCTTCAAGTCTTGCAACTGGAGCAAAAACCTCTTCATAATCTACCCCTTCTTCTTGAGTATACCCTTGGGCCACCAATCTTGCTTTGTTTCTGATCACAATCCCCCTTTCATCTTTCTTGTTTCTGAACACCCATTTGGTTCCAATTGCCCAGTGACCTTTGGGCAAATCAACCAGTTTCCAAACCTTCTGAAGCTTGAATTGAAGAAGTTCTTCTTGCATTGCTTCAACCCAACTTGGATCATCTAAGGCTTTGTTAATGTTTTTGGGTTTAGCCTGAGAGAGAAAACATGAAAACAGACATATGTTGGCAACTTCATGATTCTTTTCTTCATAAACACATGAGATAAACCCTTCTTGGTCTGAAGATAAGACTTGAGTTCTTGTTCTAACACCAGAATCAATGCTGCCAATCACATCATCAATGGAGTGATCTTTGAGAATTCTTGTGTTGTGTGTTGTAGGAACTTCATAGGTAAGTGGAAGATTGCCAATCCCCACATTTTCTGGTAAAGAATCATCTGATTGAACATTTAATGGTTCAGCAGTACCAACTTGTGAACTGGCAGTACCATCTGGTGAACTAGCAGTACCATTTTCATTTGCACTACTTTCTTGATTCTCTTGACCCTGAGTTCCATGATCATCTTCAACACCTTCATTTGTTGTATTTGAAGGTTCTTCATGACTTGAAGATAAATCCAATCCTTTCCAAATTGGCATCCAGATGTAATCTTGATCTTTAGGTGTTTCAACATTGTCTTCAAAACCTGCATTATCATTAGTATTTGTACCTGCAACAGGCACATAATTCATAGATTCTGAAAGCCTATCAATGTCAAACATCCAATCTGGTCTAATGCCTTTAACATTTGGTAGTTTCTCTTGAAACTCTATGTGCAGATTTTCTTCCACTAGCCTAGTGCAACTATTATACACCCTATAGGCCTTACTTTGCAAAGAATACCCTATCATGTAGCCTTCATCAGCTTTGCCTTCAAACTTTCCTAGATGATCTTTGGTATTGAGAATGGTGACATGACATCCAAAAGGTCTCATAAAACTTAAAGATGGTGTTCCACCAAAGAAAAGTTCATAAGGAGTCTTTTTATGTGGTTTAATCACAAGAACCCTGTTCTGCACATAACAAGCAGTACCTACTGCTTCAGCCCAAAATGAAATAGGCAACTTAGAGTCTACTAACATTGTTCTAGCAGCCTCTATTAGTGTTCTATTTTTCCTTTCTGCTACTCCATTTTGCTGTGGGGTTCTAGCTACACTAAATTCTCTTTTTATTCCTTTTTCTTTGCAAAATTCATCCATAACCCTATTCTTAAATTCTGTCCCATTGTCACATCTGATGACTTTTACTTTCTTATCAGCTTGATTTTCTACCTCAGTTATATAAGACTTAAGAATTTCACTAGTTTCATGCTTAGATCTTAAAAAGAAAACCCAAGAAAATCTGCTGTAATCATCAGTAACTACAAGACAATATTTTTTACCATTCAAGCTACTCACATTAGTAGGACCAAAAAGGTCCATATGAAGCATGTATAAAGCTTGAGAAATTGAGTTATGGGTCTTGGGCTTACAAGAAGCTCTATGTTGTTTGCCCTTTTGACAATCAACACAGGTTTGGTCATTTTGAAAAATCTTTTTAGGTAAACCTCTAACCAAATCATATTTTGCAATTGTATTGATTGTTTTAAAGTTTACATGACCAAGCCTTCTATGCCAAATCATAGATTCATCCAATGAGGCTTTTGCTACTAGACAAGTTAAACTCTCCTTAGGATCAATGTTCTTTAAATCAACACTGTACATATTGTTCCTTTTTGGGATTTTAAGAAGGATCTGACTTTCATCAGGAATTTTAAAATCAGAAGAAAGAACCATACATTCATTGTCAGTAAAGAGAACATTGTTCTTTTTGTCACACATTTGTGAGACACTAAGGAGATTAAATTGAAGCTCTTTCACAAAGTACACATTTTCAAAATCTAATTTACTGGTTTTAATTGTACCTTTACCAGTAATCTTTCCTTTGATTCCTCCCCCAAAGGTAACATATCCTCCATCAAATGATTTGAAGTCTGTGAGGTAAGACATGTTGCCTGTCATGTGCCTTGAACATCCACTATCTACATATCCTTTATCAGCCATATCATTGGAATGTTCCTGCACACATATAAACATATTAGTTTCCTTGGGGTACCCAAGCCATGACTGACTTGGGTTTGCCTCTTGCATCAATGTAATCAAACCTCTTTAGGACTGTTGATGCAACTTTTGATTGGAGTGGTCTCCATATCCAACATGTTGAGGACTTAACAGCATTTTCCTTTTTAATCCATTTTGTGGTCCTTGGTCTATCAGTATTAAATTTGGCAGTACCATTTGGTCTAGCAGGACCTTTTGGTCTAGCAGGACCTTTTGGTTTTGGTCTCCAATCTTGTGTTTTGACCACAGATTTCTTTTCAATGGGATTTTTCACAACTCTTGGTGCATGTTTGAAAGTGTTTCTTGCACCCTTAGTAGTTGGTTTTGAGTTAACAGGCTTATTTGGTCTAACAGTATGATTAACTTTTGGTGTGTTAGACTTCACAAAACTTTTTTTGGGGTTTGTTCCATTTGTTTTAGACCTTGATGTACTCCCAGAAACCCAGTTGTTACAATAAGCATGAGTATGATTAAAACTACCACAGTAATAGCAAGCCTTATTGTACATAACAAAATCATCACCAAGTTGGTGTGACTTAAGATTGTTCCAATTTCTTTGGCTACCTCTAGGTTTGCTATTACACTTAGCACAACATTCAACTGTTTTCAGAACAGTTTTAGCCTTAGTCTTAATCTCTACACTTTTAGGACTGGGTGGTCCTACTTTGTTTCCTTTGTTTGAAACAATCTCAGTTTCCTCATCATCAGATGTCCAATTTTCAATAATTAGAACATCTAATCTCTTATCAGTGAGCACCTTTTTGTTAGAGAGTGAAGCAACACTAGCACTCTCAAAAGGTTCACTTTTCTCTATAGGTTTCTCTAGTGATTTATTGGTGAATTCATGTAAACCTGATTTTGCAAGATCTAATCTTGGGGGACAAGGGATTCCTCTGTAAGGAGGTGGACAAGTCTTGTATCCAATTCCATATTTGATTCTCTTATTCATTTGATTTTCAACTATGCTTCTAGTACAGTCAGAAGCAGTTTCTAATGTGGTAACAGTTAGTTGAATATTTTCCTTTGCCAATTTCACTTTAGCACACTCAGTTCTTAACATATTTATTTCAGCATCTTTCAAAAATATTTCCCTATTAAGAATGGCTTTTGTGTCAGAAAAAGTGAGTTCGTTTTCCCTAAAATGGATTATTTGCTTCTCAAGTTTAGCCATACCACACTTATGATTAACTAGGTCTTGATGAGTGTTTCTTTGTTCTACTTTCAGTTCATCATAAAGTTTTATTAAAGTTTGTAATTCTTCAAAAACTTTACAAGTATTAGAACATTTAGTAATTTGTACCTCAGGATTGGAGAAAGCCATTAAAGCCATTTCATCTGAAGTTGACTCCTCTTCACCCATAAAGCTCCAATCAAAACCCAGCCCATCAATAGCTACCATAGCTTTAGGCTCAGTGATTTCCACAGCCTTGCTCTTGCTCTCAAAGCTTCCTTTCTTCTCAAAGCTTCCCTTGTTCTTGTTCTCAAACCCTCTTCCCTTATCATCCTGCTTCTTTGGTCTTCTACACTCTCTTGAGTAGTGACCCTTCATGTGGCAGTTGTAGCACTCCACTTTAGACTTGTCATACCCAGCAGGCTCATTACCATTTATGATAATCTTCTTTCCAGTCCTCATCAGTAATTTCTTAGCCCTTATGCTCAGAAGTGAAAGTTGCCACTTTATGTCCATTTCCTCAAGATCATCATCATTGATCTCTTGAATATCTTCAAAAGTCAATATGGAACCATTGTGTTGTGATGTCAGGAAAGCACAACCAATTTTTTCATCTAGAATTGTTTTGGTACTGCTAAAAGTATTGCCAGTACCAAAATTTGTGTTGGCAGTACCTTCTTCTCTATCATCTTTTTCTTCATCTACTATTCTTGAGGTGCTTGGTGATGATACAAAAGCCATATTCCCTGAGCTTGAACTAGTAGACTTCTTCACTTCATGCTCTACTATCTTGAAGTTGTTATAGAGATCATTAAGACTCATTTGATCAATATCTGGTTTGTTTTTCCAGACAATGACATGCATGGCCCATTCAGAGGGTAAACTCCTAAGAAATTTGGAGTTTAAGTCTTCTTGAGATATCAGCACTTCATGAATGGCTAACTTACTTGAAAGCTTTTGTAGTCTATTGAACATGCTGTCCAAAGACTCATTTGTTGTGGCTGTAAAGTTTTCAAACTGATGTTTAAGGAGAGTTTTATGAGTTTTTTTGGTGGCATCATTTCCACCAAATCTAGCCACAATAGCTTGAAAAAGGGTTTTGGCACATTTGTACTTGTTGAAGATCAAAAGCTGGTCATTTGGAATAGTCATGAGAAGCATACTCCTGGCTTTAAGATCATTTCTCTTTTGGATTCTTTCTTCTGCAGTTGTTGGGTTCACTTGCATATTTGTTACAATTGCATCGTTCACTGTGGAGGTGGTGATTGTAGGTTTGAATGAGTTTCCTTGCTCAATAATCTCCCAAAGTGCATAGTCTTGCACTTGGAAGTATTGTTCTACCCTCAGTCTCCACATATCAAACTCATTTTGTTTGAGTAATGGAAGTTTTGCAGCCACATTGGTTTGAATGTGTTCAACGTCGATTGTTCTTTTAAATCATAAATATCAGCCTGGCTCTGATACCACTTGTGAAGGATTATACAAACACTTGGGATGTTAATCTTAATAATGTGTTTGGGATATTTTGGAATGAATGTGCTTTAGTACACGGAATTTACTATAACACACTTAAAAGACACAAAAGGTGGTAAACATGCAAATCGTGAGTTATAATGAACAATGAACACAACTTGTATAACACAAAACGATTCAATATTATTTATGAAATAATACGGATGATCTAACTATCACCAGGATTACAAAAGTAACCTTGAATCTTTGATTTGTTAAGGATTTATGAATCAGTAACTAAGTTACTAGAGAGGTTGTTATGTTTTTGGATATTGCTAAGTATTTTGGTTGGAAAAGACTTGATTTCAAAGGTGGTGACTAAGGGATCCTTTTATAGGATAAGGACCCCTTATTACAAGTTGTCAAGTTGTTTATTATAATAAGATACTTGGACTTTTCTAGCCTACTATTATCACATGGGTGGAGCAAAAAATGTAACAACTTAGTTTCCCAAAGATGATAGTTTCGGATTGCTTGGTCCACTTTAGCTTATGTGGATCCCTTATTATCCTTTCGTTTCGCCGGTGTTTTCGACCCCCGAACGTGTGCTGAACACTTGTTGGTTATTACCGTTACTACTTGCGCAGTTCCGGAGGTACAAGCTGACGTTCGGCCTACATTCGGGTTATGAACGTACCACTTGTTTTTTATTACCTTCACTATTTGCATAGCTCCGGAGGTACAAGCTTACGTTGGAGCTAGATTTTTGTTACGAACGTATAATACTTGTTTTTTATTACCTTCACTATTTGCATAGTTCCGGAGGTACAAGCTTATACGTTTTTGGGCGACACACGCCGTTCTTTGAACACTGACCACGAAAATATCCGGAGGGCGCGAACCTCTCGGAGGGGTCACATTCGGCTTATGTTCAAAGTAAAATAAATGATTACTCGGTAACCCCTTTCTGGGTGCCGTTATGGTAACCCCTTTTTGGGTATCCCATCTTTGAACATTGACCACAAAACTCTCCGGAGGGGGCCAGCCTCGCGGAGGGATCACTTTTAACTTATGTTCAGAAACTATATGGCGGGCCCCTTTTTGGGCATACCATCTTTGAACATTGACCACAAAACTCTCCGGAGGGCGCGAACCTTTCGGAGGGGTCACTTTCAACTTATGTTCAGAATGTAACAAGTATTGCAAGAACGTATTGTAGGAAAATTGCCTCCCTTCAATGGTGGGATAGCTGCATTTGTCATTTAAATAGTTAATATCAAGCCCTTTCGGGTGTTACATAAGATACATAAACCAAGTATTCATGGAAACATTTTCAACGATCGGTTGTCCGTCATATCAACGGTGCCTTTCTTTCCATCCTTGCGTGGCTCGTGTGGTCCCGTTTGGCAAGTTTCCCTTCCTTCGGTGGGTTCATGCTTTTCTTGACTTGTTCTCCTATTAGTTTCGTTCCATCGGCATGTGAGACTACCTGTCTTTAGTTACGAAGGTATTTTTGTTCCTTCCGTTAATTTATGATGAAAACAAACATTGGCGAGAATGAAATAGCAATAGTGAAATGGTTATTTTGTGTTAATAGTTACCTGAACCGTTATTCCTACCTTGGTCAACTCGTAAGGATTCCTTCGGTTGTAGCATCGGATCGTCTCTCCAACAACGGATTCCTTCCCATGTTCCCGCGGTAAATTTTCCTGATGACAGGCATTCCTTCCGGCATACCCTTTTGCTATTCCAGCGCTCCATACTTCTCCCCTTACCTCCTTTTCCTTCATCCGTACCTCCCTTGACCCGTGGTGCTCTTGAATTATTGGACGCGCGATCAGTGTTGCTATACCGTTTGGAGTAGGGAACTTGACCATTGAGTGAATAGTCGAGGGGATGGCCCATAATTTCCTTAACCCGGTGCACCCCAATATGATGTTGTAGGAGGAGGGCAAATCAATCACAGCGAATTCCATCCAGACTTCTCAGGATCGGCCTTGACTTCCGAAGCAGATTTCTAAGTCTATCGATCCCCGCGGCTTAACGGGCTTCCCTGCGAATCCTACCAGAGTAGTGCTGGATTCTTTCAATCGGGCCTTAGTCGAGGGGTTTAGCCGTTCAAATTGGTGTTCATACATTATCTCCATAGAAGCGCCCGGGTCTACGTAGACTCCCTGTATTGTCATCCCTTCCACCTCGGCTTCAATCACAAGTGGCTCGTCCGATACCTTATTCGTAAAGATGGATGGAAAACTTATCGGAAGGTTCATCCACTCTTCTGAGTCTGTCTTTTCTCCTCCTTGAGAGGCTGCTGAGCTTTGGATCTTGTTAATAATTTTCCCTTGTTCCCCTGGTGATTATCCCCTTGGGTGGCTTTTCCTTTTCCTCTGAAACCTTTCAATAAATGGTCTAACTTCCCTGTATTCAGTGCGGCTTTTATTTCCTCTTTGAGCTGCCAACAATCATCGGTATAATGCCCTTTCTCACCATGATAGTCGCAATACCGGTCCGCAAAATGATTTTGTATTTTCCCCTTCGTGGGAGGAGGCTGTGGTAACTTCAGTTGGTGCTCGGTTGCCAATATCTCTTTGGGTGTCTTTGTCAGGGCGCTCAGATCTATCGGCCTTGTCTCATTTCGGCGATTGTCAGCGCGGCGAGGATCAATCCGGCTAGAGCTGTCATGCTTCGGGAGAACATAAGGAGCATAGTATTCACCCCTGCGTCCTTTGAAATCAATCTTGAGGTTATTCCGGCGGCGGTCTCCTCCGAAGAGGAGCCTTGGTTGTTGGTCACTTCTGTTGTGGTATGAGTTAAACCGAGATTCCACTTTCTCTCCCTTCGGCAGTTTCGTTGTCCAGAAAGCCTCTTTGGCACAGATGAATTCATCAATTCTTTCCAACATCTCATCGACAGTCTTAGGGATCTTGTCAGAGAACTTTTTTGGCAATTCCGGGCAGTGGTGACCGTTCAGAAATGAACCGATTTGCATAATTTTGGGAGCGTCTGGGAAATAATTGACCTCGCACACCCACCTCTCCTTGAAGTCCGGAAGGCTCTCATTAGCCTTCCGGTGAATCTTGTTGATCTCCGTGAGGTCCTTGGTGCTTACCCTTAACATACTAAACCTATTTAAAAACCTCCTCTGAAGCTCATCCCAACTATCAATGCTTCCTGTCGGAAGCTTATCAAACCATCCCCTGGCCTTCCCGTCCAAGGTTTGTTGGAACATTCGACACCATACGGGCATGGGCCATTCTTCGTGATTTCTCGCTTCGGTGAAACGATTGATGTGGTCGTCTGGATCAGTTGTTCCTTGGTATAGTTTTAGGTTCGTCGGTATCTTGTGCTTGGGAGATGAGAACTCTATGATCCTTTTCGTGAACGGGCACTTAATTACTTCCTTAAACGGTTTGCTCAAGTCATCGTCCACCTTTTTCCCTTTGCCGTATGGTGACCCTTCGACGTCCTCTTCCTCTGAGTTTTCGTACTCGTCACCGAGCCTCAGCATTCTGGGGCTTATCAGGTTGCGATTACTCGGTCGCTTGAACAACTCTTTCAAGGCTGAAAGATGACCTTCGATTAGGGCTCGGACATCCGGAGAGTCTTGGTTTCCTCCGGATCCCCCGGCTTCCCCCTCATTCCGGAGAGGGGTAAAAATAGGCGGAGGATCCGTCATTCCGAACGTTGGTGTAGGACCTGTCATTCCGAACCTCAGGTAGATCGAGCAGAAGGTCCCACGGATGGCGCCAATTTGTTGAAGTAATTTCTTGCAATAACTTCGGACAAATAAAAGAGACCTTTCGGTTGAACTAGCTAATGGTTCTTCCGAGAGGCTTGTGTGTCGATCCCTTCGGCTACTAAGGATCCTTCGGGTATCTGCACACAACAACACGCGTTAGGCTCACCCCGGGTGTTATCCCAGGACCCACCTCCGGCGTGAGAGTAAGTATTTGGTATTCCGAAAGGTTATGAACAGTAGTGTGAAGTAAATGCTAATGAATTAGTTAGTTGAGAGTAGTAAATGAGCTGGGTATTTATAGTGCCCAGCCTCGATACCTGAAATGGCGGCGCCGGGTTTTCAGGGAACATGTCGCTGACATAATCCCGTAAATCCCGGGGCGGCGGCGTCTGCAGCTGCCATATGTCAAAAGGTAAACGACACCTGTCCTATTACTTGCAGTGATACTGGCCGAATGAGCCGAGTGCCCTTCGGTATTTTCGGACGGCTCCATGTCGTTCGGACGGCCGGTTAAGACAAGTCGTCCGGACACATACGTCAACACAGCGCAACAACCATCACCAGTAAACGTTTAATCAAAACCCAACTGAGATTCTAAAATTTCAATGATCAGATTCATTAGCAATCATCTGACAGTGGTTGTGATGGGCCTATTAATTCTTCATACTTGTTTAGGATTTAGTTAGGTTACTTACAGTTCCTTTATGTGTTCGGCCTCTGGGACTTCAGTATTAATATAGTAAGTTGTTGCAGGCGTTGCAGACAGTTGAAGCCCGCCTGTATCAGCAACATAGTCCTTATAAGTTCCTATTATATGTATCGTTAACAAAGTTTTTCGTCGTTTAATAATTTACCTCTAAAACGTTTGGCCCAACATGAACTAATAGAAATGATCAAGAGTTGTTGTAGACCTGCAGATGTACTGATTCGAAAGCCCGCCGCCATCTCATTCCACAGAGTCAATGTTAGGGTATTACCACTGTCGATGACAATTGTTTGTTACTTTTTGTATGAGATTGTCAAAAATGCAATGCACAGGTAATGCAATATACCTTAGGTTCTGTATCTTTATATTCCTCCTTGTCACACGGTTTGTGGTGGAGTCTACGAACTCTCTTAATTGTCCGATGTTGCGAACCACGCCTATGTAATCTGTTGGAACAATTCTTCGTATTAGTGTCGTGTTTATGTTTCAAAGTTATTGGAATGGTTGGCATACCTGTGAGGATACAGTCCCTTGAGTCTGCGCGGTGGCCAATTTCATTGTAAGCCGCAAGTTGAAGTAATGCACCGGGAATCGTTGGTTTTCAATTGGTGTCACTTGTATGTGTTTGACCAGTAGGAGTGTCATTCTATTGGGAATACCTCTCGAACAACCAGCGAACGCATACTGGTGGCGGCTACGGGCAACCGACAGCCATCAGCCTCATGGATATCCAAATACATCAAAATTCTTACGAAACATTTACGTATAAGAGTTTCACACCTGCGGGCGTGGCAGGCTGAGCCTGTGATCTGGTGTGAGATGACAGTCTACGACCACCCACAACACCACCTATGATCAATAATTTCAGAAAAGGAAGACATCAAACATATAAGCAACAAAAAAATCCGCTTACTTCAGTAGCCTAACATGATCCCTAACATAACTCTAAGGTCGAGCAAAATCATTTAGAATATTACATGAAATAAAAGTTATCATTTAGAATGACTCGTTGATAGATGCAATATTGTAAATCATTTAGAATATAGCCTAACATGATTTTGTCGAAATCAATTTTAATCTGTAAAAGAAATTTTCGAAATCAACTTACCTCAGTAGCCTAACATGATCCCTAACATAACTCCAACGTAACAAAACGGCTACCTTGCATCTGCTGACCCTATTGTCCACCCCGAATAAAACATATAACATTAACATGAGAAAGCAACCAACTTTTTAAAAAACTCATCTTAAAAATAGACAAAAACCAACAAATCATAAGTTAGCTCTTCCATGTTGATGTATTACTTTGTCTTCTGTTTTTCCCTTTAATGTTGAAGTAGAAGCCATGTTTTGAATAGGAGATGTCATGTTTTGAATAGCTAAAAATAATAAAATATAGCTTAATAGACAAAACCCATGAATCCCAATTCACTAAAACTAATAAAGCAACAAACTTTACATTAAAATCATGAAACCCTTGTGTAATTTAGCATAAAAAAACATAACCCATCAATTAAAACTAATAAATCATCAAAAGCTCATAACCTCCCTTTTTTTTCCTGCTTTTGAGCATAATCCAATCTGAAGACCACATTCAAGCCTCTAAATTAAAAACATCTTGAAATTTTAAACAACTTATTGTGTTACCTATTTCAATTTTCATCAAAATATAATTGATTAATTCTTGGCCTGATGTATTTTTTTTTATAAAAAAAAATAATAATAATAAAAAATAATAAAAAAATAATAATTGGGGGTTTTATTATTATTCTACAAATAATTGGGGGTTTTATCCCAAGACCAAGCTCCGGTGTGAGGATAAGTATTTTATCCGGAAGGAGTAATAAATATAGTGTGTAAGTGAGTAATAAATGAGAGTGAAGAAGTTACCCCTGCATTGAATGTACTGGAGAATTTATAGTGCCCCTAGTTACTGTGTATTCACTGCACCTGGAGACAAGGAGCTGGCCTACGCACAGTAACCTACAGGCTACTGTATATGTACTTGGTGAACTGTTCCTTAAATCCGGGACGGCGTACTTTGAAGGACATATCCCTTAAAACCCGGGGACGGCGCTACTGTACATTTCGTTCCTTCCCAATGTCTATTTTATCTTTATTATTTATTTATATTTGGAGGATCCGGGCCGGACGACCCGAACAAGGTTCGTCCGGTGCGTTCCGTCCGGTATGTGCCATCCGATACCCACACGAACATAGATGATAATCTTTTGTCGCTGATAGAAACTCTGTTGTTGTTCATAAAGGGTTCTGCCACGCAAAATCATTAAAAGCAATCAGCAAAAAAATAAATAAATAAATAAAACAATCAATGAGACATAAAAGTAGATACAAACCAATTTTAGAGGTTAAGAATAACTCTTAGTACCCGCTGGACTCGACCGAATCCATAAATCACCTGCGAAATTTTAGCATAAAAAACAATAACAATTTTGCATCGTGCTAAATAAAAACATTAGATTCTGAAATCATTTTTTTGCAATACCTGAAATTAACGACCCTGGAAACATAGTTTGAGGAGATAATTTAAGGAGATTCAGGAAACATCAAAGGCGGTGGTTGATCAACGCTATCCTTATCTCACAACCGACTGCTTATGCTTATCTATTTTACTAATATATGGCGGTCAGATTTTATTTATTTATTTAGTGTACACTATTGGGTTGGACGAACAAAATGGTGGGCTAAGGTAAAGGCCCAGACGGAAAGTTATAAACAAATGCCACTCGAATATTTTAGTATAAAAAAAATTCTAAAAAATTCAACCGACCACCGGTTTTAATATATAGAGTAATTAGACCGAGCTGAAACCAAAAAGAAACTCGAAAATCATAGATAATTAAATCCGATGACCAAAGTCTTTGGTCGGTTCGGTTCAGTTTTCGAACCTCCATGCTCAGTCCTACATAAACACAAGACTTTTTAGTTGAGTCGGTATATCAACTTATTTATGATAATCTGTGTAAAGGTGGTATAAACATGAGTGCTAGACAAGATAAATAACAGATCAACATATATTCTTGTAGAAATTACAAGCAGCACTGCAGAGCCAGAGTGCCCGGACGTGTAATTCCACAAGGCCTCAAAATTTTTGGGGCATCAAAATGTATGTCTCCTTGTATATTCGGGGCCTCAAAGTTTACTTCCGACAAAATATGTTAATGATATATGATTTTCAGTTATGTCTATTTGTATAAGTAAAGCTAGATTATTAAAATACTGCATTTTTTTTTCAATAGTTGTCACGGTATATCTCTGATCTGTCATATTCCATTATGATATAAGTTTTTTTGCACATGGCAATCTAGTAACATTAGTATTGGATGACGCAAAAGGAAATACATTCTAATTTGGCCTGGCATTAATGTTGTGCCTTCGCAATATCAAATCGATAGAGAAGATAAATATAAGAGGTAAGAAATAAAAATAATAATAGAGATAACTGTTAGAATTATATAACATGACTATCATAAATATATATGTATAAATACATCAAGGAGCATGCAGAAGCGTAGGAACATATAACATGTAAAAAATTAACCGAATATAAAAGTATGCGTACCTTTTAGCAATTCTTCAATCAATCAACAAGATGAACCCTAAATAGGGTTTTTGTGGATTATAAGAATTACCCATTATCGTTTTGTAATTCAATCCAAGATTCAAACAATAGTGTGTTTGAATCACGTTCTTGTACACACGTACTATTAACGAATTAAAGTAAATGCTAGTTTTATTAACACAAATCGTTTGTTTATAAAAAAACAAACCAATCGACCCTTTAGGTTTGTAGTCGATCGGCCAACACAAGAAAAGAGGAAGAAAAACAAGATTAGGGTTTCGTGTGTGTAACAAGATTAGCAAACAATGAAACCTAAGCCTTGTTTATATAGTGTGAAAGACTTGGAGAACAAGTTGGATAAGGATTGGGACTCCAATCCTTTTCCACGACCGGCCAAGCCCAAGGAGGGGTTTCCGTATCCTTCTTGATGTTAGACCCGTTTCACGGGTGTTAGGACCCCACCCTAGATGAAAATGATAAAAGCCTTATGTGATTGGCCAGTCAACGAAAGTTGTGTAATGGTCAAACCCGATAGCCAATTAATAGTCAAAATATGACTAATATAGTTATATAATATGATGCATAACTAAAGGGGCCTAGGTTGCCAAGTATTAAACATGTGGTTAAGTTAGTTGTGGCTAAAGTAGGAAGGAAGGAACTTGAGGGGCCATTCTTGCCAATGGCCCAAACTTGTGTTTTAGCTAAATAAATCCAGGAGATTCTAGAGATCTCCACATTATTAGTGAAGGGTGTTGAAGGCCGGTTCTAGGGAAGAAAAAGAGAGGGAAAGGGTGAAAGTGGATGTACTATGATGATGATTATTCAATGGTATGATCCCTAGCTATGATTCCCTTTCAAGTAAGTAATCTTTTGCCTTTATTTAGTAAAGTTATAGATGAGAAGGAAAGTGGGAAATCATCATATGATATGGGTGTGATCATATGATGATTTGGTTAGCAAGATAAGTATGTTTAATGGGTTTTGATAACCCTTGTTATGTTGTTGATTGTTATGTTATTAGGTTTTGATAATTTTTCAAGAGTGATGATGATGATGGAAGATTGTAATGAGGACGATGTTCTTGATGTTATGTAGCTTGGATTAAGGTAAGTAAAATGATGATAGCATATGTTATATGGATTTCTATCATTATGTGTTATGTATATTATGTTAAGGAAATGAGCTTGGATTATGCTTATGTGATGCCATGATTATGGTTTATGTGATGAGATGATGCTATGGAATATGTTGATGTTATGTGCTAGTTGAGATTTGAGTAGAAAGCCATGAAGTAAGTGTTCATGTATATGATGCTTATGTGGATTGAAGTATAATTGTATGTTATGATCGTTTTACTTACTAAGCCGTTGTGCTTACGGTTTAGTTGTCTAACCGTTTTGTAGGTTGGCGTGCTTAAATGGATGATTTGGATATATGGGTTAAGGCTTGGTTATGCGATATGGGTAGATTGGTAAGAATGTAGAGCTTAGGTAGATACCGGGCTCATGTGTAAGCTTGTACCCCCGTTAGTCTTTTATGGGTTGTTAAAGTGTAGCCGTATGGAAAATTGTATGTCAAAAGTTGTGTAGCGAATTGGAAGTCTTTTGGTAAGTCAAAGCATGTTTTATGTGTTTATGGTTCAAGTTAAAGGGGCGTTTGGTTTAAGCATAAACGTACCCATTTTGAGTTGTAACGGGTCAAGTACCCTTGGAACATGTTTGTTATGATAAGTTATCGATGTTGGTCAAGTTTGGTGTAAAACGGAAGTCGTATGGGTTGTTTGTAGTGAAAATGGGTCAAAACGGGTTATTTGCATAACCCGTCTCATTTGTAAAAGTACCCTTTCGGGGAGTCATTCGGTAAATGTTTTTGTATGAAAATGAGCCCAATGATATACCAATCATGTCTGGAAAGTTTGGTTAAGTTTCGAGTTCGGGAGGTCGGGTTTCCAAGCGGAGATAGCGAAAACTGATTTTCGGGACAGCAGGTTCAAACCTTCGCGGTTTGGACTGTTTTTCAGATTTTTGGCAATTTTCAAAAATTCATATCTTTTAATCCGTAAGTCGTCACGGGTCGTACCACCTATCGTTTCGAAGGTAATTGAGTGTACTTTCATTTAAAAATAGCCTCAAGTCCTGAATGTGTACCCATTTTTGTCAGTTGTCAAAAGAGTGACCAGATGTCCATAAAAGTCAAGTGTTTTCGCGTAAAAAGTATAAATTTTTGGTCTAAGCGGGCACGGGGTGTAACACTTGACTTCCTAATTTCACTCTAGTCCTTTTCCTTTAACCGTTAGTCAATTATCATTAATTACTTAACGGCCGTCAATCATTTTGTGCATTTAATAATTAAATATAACATTTTATAAATAATTATTAAACTTTAACTCTCATACGTAAAGTGTGCAATCTCGTGATCTCGAGTTCAATCCTAACATACATCTATTAATTTATGTCTATAAACTAACAGGAACTTTACACAAGACAACTGAAATTACACAAGCTAAGTTATACTTATTTTTTAGGATAAAAATGTATAAAACATTTAGTGTGAATATATATAGATTAAAGTTACTGAATGATCCTTCAAGTTATATGAAATTTACACTTTTAACCCTAACGGTGAAACTTTTACATTTTTAGTCCAAGGTTATATTATATTTACATTTTAGGTCTATATTATTCAAATATGACATTTTAACACACCTGGTTACTGAATATTGATTTCCTATCCTTAAATTACTAAAATGACAGTTTTGACACTAACGTATAGGAAAATTACACTTTTAACCCGTTTTGCATAATATTTGCATTTATAGTCCAAAAATCACAAATCTTAGAATTTAGCATTTCCGATTATTACATAAGTTTCAAACAGCTTATTCAAGTCAACAAAACAGCTTATTTCTTGAAAAGAGCTTATTTTTGCGTTATTGGGCCTTAAGGTTCGTTAACAGGCCCGCTAACATTTTTAATGGTCCAATGGGTCTAAATTCGATTGGGCTTGATTATAGGCTTAAAATAAATCACTTTTAACTTATCAAATCTGCTTATGGTCTGCTTATTCGCAAAGTGCTTATTTTGAGCTTAGTGGGCTTTAAGGCCCACTCGATAATATGTAAGGATTTAAAAAGTGTTTCGAGGGTCTTAGCTTATAGGCTCGATAAGGTGGTTCATGAGCTTATATAGGGAGCTTATTTACACAGCTTGTTAGTTTAGCTTATGGAGAAGTGGGTTGAGTTGTTAGCTCGATGGGTTACACGTCTAGAAAATGTTTTATGGCTTGTGTTCTAGTAGATATGACCAAGTGGTCCAATATGATTATATGACATTTTTATGTTCGATGTTCAACATGGTTTCAAAATAGGTCTCGATATCTCCTTAAATGTTTATATATGTTATAAATGATTATAGTACTTCATGTATAGCCATCCAAAGTTTTAGGAGGCAAATTTGTGAATAAAATAGATAACGAGAGTTCAAAAATATATATAGAAAGCTAGTATAGTTCTCGAATGGAATATAAAGATGCATGAACTATGAAAAATTATGTGTATGTATAGAAAAGATGTCGAAGGACTTACTACACTAATAAAAGGTGGTGAGGACGTTGAAATAGAACTAAGGACGAAGAGTTTTGCACGTAGCTCGACTAAACTGTAATACACTGCAAAATTTCCTATAATTAACAACGGTTAATTATATATTAATCTCCGTCATTATTTTTAATCACAATTTTTACGGGAAAATTTAAAATTTTCTTTATTATATTATTTTAACGCGGGAACAATATCACATAAATTATCAAATGACGGGACGAGCTCATACGCGAAATTACTAAATCACTTACAACTAATTAACACCACATGGGCCAAGCTAAAATTTCAACCCAACTTATTTCCGGCTACTGTTCCTCCAACCCAACTAGCCCAACGTTATTTTTTTCTTTCCTTTGTATTTCAAGTGTAATATCCGATCCAACCACCCTCCAAATCGCCTCGTTTTCTCCCAAAATTTAAACATGACATATACATATTTTTGTACCTCTTGATTCTCCTCCCACCATATTATTAGAGGGTCGAGTTTCAGATTGTAATGTCGAGGTTTAATATATTTTTAAAGGTCAAAGTGATTGTCCATTTAGCACCAAATCGAAATATATATTTTTCACAAAAACCAACCGTTTTGACCCGGGTTTGTTTTGATCCCATTCTAATGATTATGTTTGATCATTGGTGAGTTATTAAGAGTGTTTATTGTCAAACATATCAAGATCTCTCGCTAGTTCCAAATCGTGTACACAAAACTTTTTCTAGTCGACATATATAAAAATATGTCGACACATATTGTTTTCCCCCACTTGCAAACTCCCTCAAAGTCTTGTAATGTCAGTAAATACATTCTAAAATTCCAACAATCACTGACATTCGAATAGTAAGAGCATGTTGGGTTGATCTAAAATTCAATATAACTCAATACGTTTTATATATAAACGTATAACTCCTCTTCACCACTACCACATCATACCACTCACTCTATATCTTCATTTTAACTCTCTACCACTCCCAAAAACATCTCTGGAAGACCAGAAGCTTTTACAAGTTCGTTTGGAAGCCTGTCGAAGGATTTGGGTGTAGTTAAAAATCGTATACTTGGGTTATACGATCGTGGTTTATTTCCCGTGTGTTCTAGTCACTCCTACTCGATCACTACCCACCTAAAAGGGTGTTGTAAGTCCTTCTATGGCATTTTGAATTCATTTCACACGTTATATAATAACCATGCATCATATACGCATCATACTCGAACGTATATATTTCATATTCATTTTTACGTACCATGATTATTATTAGAACATGAATCATGATTAACCTCCCTAGTGGAAGGCCTAGGTATCACACTAGTACAAACAGGAGCTCCGCCGAGGACTTTTTTTGCATGCTGCCGACGTCATGACGTCGGCACGGTTAAGTTTCGACGTCATGTCGTCGGCACGATCTTGTCGAGAGAGACGCGTCGGCAGTGACTATACCGACAAACGACGCCGACGACATTGTGGGACCCACATGATTTTCCGGTCAAACGTTTTGTTGTTTCGACAATATTATACCGACATATTGTCGTCGGTATAATACTAAATAATTAACGTTTTAATTAGCTAAACTAATTATAGTCAACGAAAGTCAAATAAGTGTGTAAATGGTACCGACGACAATATGTCGGTACCATTTTCAATAGTCAACAAAAGTCAAATATATGTGTAAATGGTACCGACGACAATATGTCGGTACCATTTTCAATAGTCAACGAAAGTCAAATATATGTGTAAATGGTACCGACGACAATATGTCGGTACCATTTATAATAGTCAACGAAAGTCAAATAAGTGTGTAAATGGTACCGACGACAATATGTCGGTACCATTTATAATAGACAATAAGTTCAGTATGGTACCGACGACATGATGTCGGTATCATATGTACATAAATACGTTACCGACGACATGTCCACGGTGTGGAAATTCTATTGCAGCTGCACAGCAGCCTGCGCAGCTGCAATGCCCAGATTTTTGCCGCAATAATTTGCAGCAAAAATCTACACAAACCTTGTTTCTAACCTGCTTTCTATAACCACTATATACAAGACATTCCAATACAAACAACGGCTAAAACAGATAAAACGGCTAAACGGCTAAAACGGTTATATATAATCACGAAACACTTAATAAACTTTACAAAACGGCCATAAATCTTTATAACACCCTCAAAATACATCAAAAAGGGGTGTTATAATCGCTAAACCTAGCTACTATATCTACAAATGTTGCAATTGGGTCGTCAAAATATAGTTCCAAAGACAAAACAACACAAAATAATACCACCTCAAAATACATCAAAAAGGGGTGTTATAATCGCTAAACCTAGCTACTATATCTACAAATGTTGCAATTGGGTCGTCAAAATATAGTTCCAAAGACAAAACAACACAAAATAATACCTCTAGAGCCCCTCGTCGGCATCCTGATCATCATCATCACTCCCGCTGCGAGAGCCACTCTCGCTGCTAGAGCCACTCTCGCCGATGAGGCCACTCGCGGGAGCGCTTGCGCCGCTCCCTCCCGCGCCACTCCTACTGCTCTCTCCAGCGGCACCTCGAGAACCAGCCTGGCTAATAAACGCCTCCCAGTCTGGGTTGGTCGACATAAAACGCGTCAACAACTCGAGCTTCTTCTCAGTCTTCTCCGCTTTCTTCTTAGCTTTTTTTCTCTCCTTCTGAGCTTCAGCCACTATCTTTTTAGCTTCATCAAGCTTCTCCTGGGCTTCAGCAAGCTTCCTGTCCACATCGGCCATACCTATAAACGAAATAATCAAAATTTAAAAACGGTCATTTCAATACATAAGATGAGTCATTTAATATTATCCAACTGTACATACCTGGTGGAGCTGGAGGCGGCATGTCTACCCGTGGCCTCTTCAAGAAGGGTACCACCTTGCTGACGCCGGGTATATGACCACGCTGCTTGCCCCCGGTTACCCGGGCAAGTATCTCCTGCTCCGTGAGGCACGGCTCGTCTGCCGGCATATCGGATCTAGGCTGCCTTAGCCTGACCATCTCATCCTATGTAGTTGAAAAAAAATGAGAAAATTAATATGTTATTCGGGTTAATTACTAGATTATGTTTCAATAAATCACTAAGTGCGTGTTTGGAAAATAAATAAATAAATAAATAAATGAGTAAACTACAAAATACATCCCTGTGGTTTACACCTTTTGGCACATTACATCCCTGTCAGAAACTATTGGCAATATACATCCCCCGTTAGGCAAACGTTTGCCACATTACATCCCTAAGTTGGATGGGCGTTATCTTTCTCCGTTAAGTGTTTGCATCGTTAGTCCCTCTGTTAAAATGTTTGCACCGTTAGTCCTATGGATTAAGTCTATTTGCACCGTTAGTCCTTCGATACGTTTTCGTCCGATTTTTTACGTTTTCGTCTGTTTTTTTACGTTTTTGTCCGACTTTTTTCGTTTTCGTCTGATTTATTACGTTTTCGTCCCTCTTTTTACGTTTTCGTCTAGTTTTTTACGTTTTCGTCCGATTTTTTACGTTTTCTTCTGATTTTTTACGTTTTCGTCTGTTTTTTTACGTTTTCGTCCGAATTTTTACGTTTTCGTCTGATTTTTTTCGTTTTCGTCTGATTTTTTCCGTTTTCTTCTGTTTTTTTACGTTTTCGTCTGTTTTTTTACGTTTTCGTATGACTTTTTACGTTTTTTTCTGTTTTTTTACGTTTTCGTCTGATTTTTTACGTTTTTGTCTGTTTTTTTTACGTTTTCGTCCGATTTTTTACGTTTTCGTCCTATTTTTTTAGTTTTCGTCCCTTTTTTTTACGTTTTCGTCTGATTTTTTACGTTTTCGTCCATTTTTCTACATTTTCGTCTGGTTTTTTACGTTTTCGTCCGATTTTTTACGTTTTCGTCTGTTATTTTACGTTTTTTACGATTTTGTCTGCTTTTTTACGTTTTCGTCTGTTTTTTTACGTTTTCATCCGATTTTTTACGTTTTCGTCTATTTTTTTAAGTTTTCGTCTGTTTTTTTACCTTTTTGTCCGATTTTTTTCGTTTTCGTCCGATTTTTTTTGTTTTCGTCCATTTTTTTATGTTTTCGTCTATATTTTACGAAAACGTAAAAAAATAGACGAAAATGTTAAAAATGGACGAAAACGTAAAAAATCAGACGAAAATGTAAAAAAACAGACAAAAACGTAAAAAAAGGGACGAAAACGTAAAAAAAACAGACGAAAACGTTAAAAAATGGACGAAAATGAAAAAAATCGGACGAAAATGAAAAAAATCAGACAAAAACGTAAAAAAACGCACGAAAACGTAAAAAATGGGACAAAAACGTAAAAAAACAGACGAAAACGTAAAAAAACCGGACGAAAACGTAAAAAAGCAGACGAAAACGTAAAAAAAAGGGACAAAAACGAAAAAAAATGGACGAAAACGTAAAAAAGCGGACAAAAACGTAAAAAAACGTAAAAAAAGAAGACGAAAACGTAAAAAAACAGACGAAAACGTAAAAAATTGGACGAAAACGTAAAAAACAGACGAAAACGTAAAAAAATGGACGAAAACGTAAAAAATCGGACGAAAACGTAAAAAAACAGACGAAAACGTAAAAAAAAGGGACGAAAACGAAAAAAATCGGACGAAAACGTAAAAAATCAGACGAAAACGTAAAAAAACCGGACGAAAACGTAAAAAACTAGACGAAAACGTAAAAAAAGGGACGAAAACCTAATAAATCGGACGAAAACAAAAAAAATCGGACGAAAACGTAAAAAATCGGACGAAAACGTAAAAAAACAGACGAAAACGTAAAAAACCAGACGAAAACGTAACGAAGGACTAACGGTGCAAATAGACTTAACCCATAGGACTAACGGTGCAAACATTTTAACAGAGGGACTAACGATGCAAACACTTAACGGAGAAAGATAACGCCCATCCAACTTAGGGATGTAATGTGGCAAACGTTTGCCTAACGAGTGATGTATATTGCCAATAGTTTCTGACATGGATGTAATGTGCCAAAAGGTGTAAACCACAGGGATGTATTTTGCAGTTTACTCTAAATAAATAAATAAACGATACTTACAAACCGAGCACGAGCCTCATCCTGCAACCAAACACCATTCTTGAAGTGGGTGTCAAGATAGGTATCGAACAGGGACGGATACTGGTGGTCCTCGCTGTTCTCAAACTGTATAAATATATACACATGCATATATGATGAAACAAATTAAAATGACAAATCAAACACCATATATATTTTATTTAGTATAAATACTTTTAATTAATATATTATTAAAATTAAATAATCTTATAAAAATAAAATGTGTCTTACATATTCGTGTCGAGATGCGGCAAATGATTTCGAACCGTGGCGGCTGAGAATCTTGTTCTTCTTTCTATTCTCTTTGTTCACAGCCGATCGTTTCTGGGCCTTCTCCGACATGTACAAATCGACATACTTCTCCCACTCACCCTGCTCCAAGTTCGGAGGAGGATTTCTTCTGATCTCTTCCTCTTTCTCAGCCCCACCCTTTTTGGTAAAGTAAGGGCGTTTCATATCGTATTTGTTGTCAGAATATCGTGTAGCGAAATACGCGGTTAGCGCCGACCGAATGGCCTCCCAGTCCGGTCTGCGCCTGTGGCGTTCCAAATCGAACATACGCTGCAAACAAATATAGTTAAAATTAATATAAAGATATAAATAAATAAACAAATTTTAATAAATGTACACATTCAAATAATTAAATATAGAGATATAAATAAATAAACAAATTTAAATAAATATGCAAATTTAAATAAATAAACACGATAACATAACAATATAAAAGGAAAATGAAATAACTGACCCCGAGCTGTGGAAGGAAGTTAGCCGTCTTCTCCGGTTCTATATCGTACCAGGAGTCATAGTGTAGCGGCAGCTGTCGAATGAGCTCGCCGACGTAATTGCTAAACCATGCTCGGTGCGAGCCCACATGACAGTAAGTCCCCTGATCACCTATCTCAAACCCAATCGACTGTGGGCCGCTATTTTTCACGGCGTTCTTGAGCTTCACATTCTTATTTTCTTCGCGTACTCGCTGCCTACCGCCATTCTGACCTCCCCTACCCCTGCCTCCCCCCTGGCCCTACCTCCTCGGCGGGGTCGCCCTAATCCTGCAATTGGAGTGAGTGAAAACGTCATAAAGTAACTTATATATATATATATATATATATATATATATATATATATATATATATACACACACAAAAATATAGATATATGTATATATATACATATATAGATATATGTATATATATACACATATATGTATATATATACACATATATCTATATATATATACATAATATGTGTATATATATACATATATATGTAATCTAGAAATTCTTACCACCACCACGGCACCCGCTCTCAATCTGACGTGTAGGGGAAGGTGGTGGGTCACCGGCACCGTCACCACCATGACTGCGCGCAACTGCTGCTGCCATCTGTAAAAGTACAAGTTGAATAACATATAAAAATTCGGGAACAAATTAACATAAGCATGCACACATTCAAATACATACACATTCAAAAGAAATATACACTTTTAAACAATCCATAACAATTTCATTAAAATAAGTGTCGTTTTACAAGTTACATTTTAAGATCAATCTGCACAATCACAATCACTATCATAAACAACATTAGTCGCAACTTCAACTTCATCATCAGAATTGTTTGCGACTTCATTATCAGAATCTGCTAAATCATAAGGATCATCGTCTTCATCATCAATAAAATCATCGTCGTCATCAACAGGAATGATTGGTGGTGGTGCCTCAACTAACGTTGATTCACCATCGATATTTAAGGTTTCAAGTTCCAAATCATTCAAATTAGCAGACAGTTGGAGATCAGATGAGTTGTTGCCATGTATCACATCATCATCATCTTCTACCACAATGACATCCCAGATTGTGTTGTGATTTACTTCTTGGACGACCTTCCAATGGAGTGGTCGTCTGGCAGGATCTTCAAGGTAGAAGACTTGTTTTGCTTGTGTTGCGAGAATGTAAGGTTGATCTTCGAACGCATAGCTACATGCCAAAATTTGTGTCATGTTGTTTCTAGTGGTAAAACGTTGGACTCTACGATTTTTGTTGCTTAAGTCGAACCACTTAACTCGAAACAACACAACTTTGAACTGGGAATATGCGAACTCCAGAATTTCTTCTAGCTGACCATAATACATTTCTCCCTCCTTCTCACCAGGTGAACAAATTCCGTTGTTCTGAGTTGTACGTTTTATATCGCGGCTGTGTACGACAAACCTCACACCGTTGACTACGCAAGAGTTGACTGAGATTGGGGTCGGTGATGGTCCACAAGCCAAAGCGAATAAGTCGGGAGTACAGCTTGGGTCATCGGCTATGTAAAGTTTACGGATCTATGAAAAAAGATAAGAATAGATGGAGATGAGTAATAGTCGTTATTTATACATGGAAATACATACAATAAGTTTACCTTCGTCTCAAACCAGCTCGGAAATGCTTGTTGCATGTCGATATCAGGAAATTCCCTGAAAATGTTCATGATATTAGAATAAATCGAAAAGATAACTTGGGAAACAGAAATTTCAAAATATAAACGCATACCTCTCGAACTCGTCCATGTACTTGTCGATCTCAGGACTGTTGTGAAGTACATACCATATCACTCTCTTCATTTCTTGGAGACCTAACTTAATCAATGTCTCTTTACCAGAATTGGTACATAGTGATCGGAACACCTGGAAATCACTTGTTGGGCGAGGACGGTCCTGAGATGCAGCGGGATGATTAAATTTTGTCCCAACACCACGAAAATAACGAGAACAGAAAGTTAATGCTTCATCTGCAACATAACCCTCCGCTATTGAACCCTCCGGCTTAGCTTTATTTCGGACATAGTTTTTAAGCTTCTTCATGTATCTTTCAAATGGATACATCTACCGGAATGAAACAGGCCCGCCTTCAATAGCCTCTTCAGGTAAATGCATAACTAAGTGAATCATAATGTCAAAAAAAGCAGGAGGATATATTTGCTCGAGACTGCACAAAATATTGATCAACTGGTCTTTAGCTTTCACCATGTCTTTCACCATCAAAGTTCGGGCGCAAATTTGCTTAAAGAAGAAACAAAGCTCAATCAATGGTGTATAAGTCTGTGCGTCCAAGTATTGCTGAAGTCCATAAGAAAGTAACCGTTGCATCATTATACGACAGTCATGAGACTTCATGCCCGTTATACTGTTATCATCTTTGGTCACTTTTGACTTGAACTTGGATCCGAACCCATCTGGTAGTTTAACTGTTTTGATGTATTGACAGAAGAGTTTTCTTTTATCGGGTGTGAAGGAGTACTTTGCATGAGGCTTCGAGCACTTCCCGTTTTGTTTGTTTCCGAGCCACAACTCCTGTCGAATGCCCAGAGCTTGCAAATCTTGTCTTGCCTTCGCGGTGTCTTTAGATTTGTCATTCATTAACAAGGTGTTCAAGATACTCTCCAACACATTTTTTTCGATATGCATGACATCTAAATTGTGTCGAAGAGAAAGAAAAGACCAATATTCAAGATCGTAGAAGATAGACCGTTTAGTCCAGTTCAGCTCGACTGTATGATTACGTTTTATCTTCCCACCCCCATAATCCGGATGTTTCCCCGGCACACGTGTGGGCAATGTCGCAAGTTGAGTCAAGATATCAGCCCTATTATCTTTTCTAGGAGGATCTCTATAATCGGTTTCACCATTGAATGTCGTACGGTCCCCCCTCCATTTATGGTTTTTTTTAAGAATCTTCTATGACCAACATAAGCTGTTTTGCTTATCACACGCGTAGCCGGAGTGTCTACTTTGCATGTAGGGCAAGCGTAGTAACCTTGCCCTTGCCAACCAGACAAACTACTTCGAGCAGGAAAATCATTGATGGTCCATAAAAGCATCGCTCTCATGTGGAATTGAGTGCCTGTAGCAGCATCCATAGTCAAGATACCTGGTTTTTTCCATAATTCCACAAGGTCATCAATCAAGGGCTTCAAGTAAACATCGATGTCCTTCGCCGGTGATTTAGGGCCAGGAATCAACAACGTCAGCATCAAAGAAGTCTCTTTCATGCATAACCACGGAGGCAAGTTGTATGTTGTTAATATAACCGGCCACATGCTGTAAGTCTGACTAAGGTTGCCGAACGGATTGAAACCATCAGCAGCCAACCCTAATCGAACGTTTCTTGGTTCTATAGCAAAATCCGAATATTTATTGTCAAACTTCTTCCATGCTTTACCATCAACCGGGTGTTGCATCTTACCGTCCGTAGACTTTCCAGTAGCATGCCAAGTCATATGTTTTGCAGTGTGAATAGACTTGTACAAACGTTGTAGTCTAGGAATGATAGGAAAGTAACGCAACACCTTGTTAGGAACTTTCTTCCCCGTTGTTTTATTGTCTTTCCATCTACTCGTTTTGCAGACCGGACAATACTCCAAATCTTCGCCATCATCCCCCCGATATAGAAAGCAATCATTTTCACAAGCATGTATCGACTCGTACCCTAACCCGACCTTTTTAAATGTCTTCTTTATATGATAGTATGACGGTGGGAGATTGTAACCTAACCTGGGCGGAAATACCTCCTGGAGAAATTTTAGCGTTTTGTTAAATGAAGTATCACTCCATTTACCGCTGACCTTGAGATGTGTAAACTTTGCCATAAAATCCAATGTTGTCATAAAGTCACAACCCGGGTACAGAGGCTGGTTGGAACTTGCAAGTAACTCTTCATACTCGTTACGCAGAGGAGGTGTCGCTGCTTGAGTAGGCTCGTTACTTGTCTCGCCAATATTTCCATGAGTCGGCTCATTATTCGAAGGAATATCAAGAATATCATTTTGATCATTATTCGGAGGAATATCAAGAATATCATTAAGGCACGCACCCATGTCACTCATCTCACGTTGTGTTGTGTTATCAAGAATATCATATTGATCATTATTCGGAGGATCCGGTTCACCGTGATCCTTCCATTGTGTATAAGTTGGGTCCCACCCATTTTGGCCTATGTGGTATTTAAGACCTTCGAGAGATACCCATGGAACATTACGACAACGACGACATGGACATTTTATGTTTCCGGAACTATTCAATAACGGTTTGCAATGATCGAGGAAGGCGGCAAGACCATCAAGAAATTCTTTTGAACCACGATGCTCTATATGGGTCCAACTCTTATCAATTATCATAACTGCATTTTTATGATGCAATCGGTTATTATATGCACTTAATTAATGATTACGAGTTGTTTTGTTCACCTAGCGCAACTATGGAAGGCAATCCTAACCCACTCTTTGAATGATTCGTCTCATATATGAATGCGTATAACTGATTTACTATTTGAGAAAATTTCGGCAGCATTTCCCCTCAACTCCCCAAATAAGTGCATTAAGGACATATTCGTAGGAGTAAAGGAGAAACACTGTCGAAATAATCTCAAATAGTAAATCAGTTATACGCATCCATATCCTAAATGAGACAAAACATTCAAAAAGCAGTCCCAAACAGGGGACTTTCCGAAATTAATTTCTAATAAATTAATTCCGGACGGGTTTTCTATAGGATGATTAACTTCGGACGGGGACTTTCCGAAATTAATCACTAAAATCCTAAAACATTCACAAAAGTCTAACAATAATACACAAATCGACTATGTTTTCGGCTTATGTTTCATAAGCTTATGTTTCACAAATCGACTACATTACAAAAATCCTACACATGTAACGCTTTCTCACGTAAACACATATAATCGAGTACATTACAAAAATCCTAAACCGCACTGGAATCTACAAAAATACCCCTATATCCGTCACGCAACATTTCACAAACATACTGATATGTAAAAAATAATACGGATATGAAAAAAATAACAACATACTGTCTCGGCTGTGGTCTCGGGCTCTCGGCTGTGGTCTCGGGCTGCAGTCTTGGGCTGCGGTCGCGGGCTGCGGTCTCGGTCTCGGGCTCGGGCTCGGGCTATATTAAAAGAGAGCACATTAATATATAAAAAGTTTTAAAAAAACTGTTGTCGGCGACATGTCGTCGGGATACAAAAAGTTTTAAAAAAAAATAAAAAAGGGACCACATTACCTCTGTCTCGGCTGTCTCAGCTCTCGACTGTCTTGGTGGAGCTGTGGTGGTGTCGGAGGTGGAGCTGTGGTGGTCTCGGCTATATAAAAAAAATAAAGAAAAGAAAACAAAATTAATACAAAATTAACACTTAAATTAACACTAACATTAAACAAAATTAACAAAAAACAAAATCAACAAAAATCAAAATTACCGTGGAGCTGTGATTTTTGTAGAAGAAGAAGAAGTGGGGAAGAAGAAGAATTAAACAAATGAGGAGGAGGTGGAGGAGGTGGAGGAGGTGCACAGTGGAGCTGTGGTGGTGTCGGAGGTGGAGCTGTGGTGTCGGAGGTGGAGCTGTGGTGTCGATCGCCGGTTATCGTCAATAATTGAGGAGGATAATACTTTTAGCGTTTTTTTTTCTAAGTGTTGACCAGATGGGGTTTTGTACATCTTTTACTGGTCCCGACGTCATGTCGTCGGGATGGTAACCAAATCTTTTAATGGTACCGACGTCATGTCGTCGGTATGGTAAAGGTAATTTGTCGTTTTCCATTTGGCGGGACGAATTAAATTTTCGTGAAAATTTCGGCGGTAACAATACCGACGACATGTCCACGATACCATTACTTTTATATAATTAAAAAAATTTATTTATTATAAATACTTTTATAAAATTAAAAAAACATTTAAAAAATAGTTTTATAAAATTAAAAAATAAGTAGTTAAAATTTTTATTTATTATAAATACTTTTATAAAATTGAAAAAAATATTTAAAAAATAGTTTTATAAAATTAAAAAATAAGTAGTTTTATAAAATTAAAAAATAAGTAGTTAAAGTTGTACACGAGATGTTAAACGAATTATCCGAGATGATATTGTTGTACACGAGATGTTAAACGAATGAGTCGAGATGGTAAGGTTGTACACGAGATGTTAAACGAATGATCCGAGATGATATTGTTGTACACGAGATGTTAAACGAATGATACGAGATGATATTGTTGTACACGAGATGTTAAACGAATGAGCCGAGATGGTAAGAGATGATATTGTTGTACACGAGATGTTAAACGAATGAGCCGAGATGGTAAGGTTGTACACGAGATGTTAAACGAATGAGCCGAGATGGTAAGGTTCTACACGAGATGTTAAACGAATGATCCGAGATGATATTGTTGTACACGAGATGTTAAACGAATGAGCCGAGATGGTAAGGTTGTACACGAGATGTTAAACGAATGATCCGAGATGATATTGTTGTACACGAGATGTTAAACGAATGAGCGGAGATGGTAAGGTTCTACACGAGACGTTAAACGAATGAACCGAGATGGTAAGGTTCTACACGAGATGTGAAACGAATGATCCGAGATGGTATTGTTGTACACGAGATGTTAAACGAATGATCCGAGATGGTAAGGTTGTACACGAGATGTTAAACGAATGAGCCGAGATGGTAAGGTTCTACACGAGATATGAAACGAATGATCCGAGATGGTATTGTTGTACACGAGATGTTAAACGAATGATCCGAGATGATATTGTTGTACACAAGATGTTAAACGAATGAGCCGAGATGGTAAGGTTGTACACGAGATGTTAAACGAATGATCCGAGATGATATTGTTGTACACGAGATGTTAAACGAATGAGCCGAGATGGTAAGGTTGTACACGAGATGTTAAACGAATGATCCGAGATGATATTGTTGTACACGAGATGTTAAACGAATGAGCCGAGATGGTAAGGTTGTACACGAGATGTTAAACGAATGATCCGAGATGATATTGTTGTACACGAGATGTTAAACGAATGAGCCAAGATGATAAGGTTGTACACGAGATGTTAAACGAATGATCCGAGATGATATTGTTGTACACGAGATGTTAAACGAATGAGCCGAGATGGTAAGGTTGTACACGAGATGTTAAACGAATGATCCGAGATGATATTGTTGTACACGAGATGTTAAACGAATGATCCGAGATGATATTGTTGTACACGAGATGTTAAACGAATGAGCCGAGATGGTAAGGTTCTACACGAGACGTTAAACGAATGAGCCGAGATGGTAAGGTTCTACACGAGATGTGAAACGAATGATCCGAGATGGTATTGTTGTACACGAGATGTTAAACGAATGATCCGAGATGGTAAGGTTGTGATAACGCTCATTTTGTACATGTTTTTATAGCGTTATTTGTGTGTTTTTATGCGAAATATAGTCATGATTATGATGGTTTTATGCTTAAAAGTTGTTGAAGATGTGTTTAAGTCTAGGTACAAGGAAATATCAAGAAAGACGAAGAAAAGCTATGAAATTCAAGAAAATATCGAAGAAAAGTTCGTCAACAAATACATGGATGCATGATATGATCATTTCCGGTTGTACGTTAGAGGATGAAAGGATTAAGTCAAGATTAGGAGCCAAAAAGTGTGTTAAAAGTTTGAGCTCTATGCTAGCTTGAAGCCAAAATATGTGAAGAAAATTGGTTCCAGACCCAAGGTTTAAGTTTCAAGACCCTAGGTTTGAGAAGGGGGAGCTCATACCTGAGGTATGGGAATTCATACCTGAGGTTTAGCCCATACCCAGGGTTTACATTTTCATACCCGAGGTATGCAGAAAAACTGACATGAAGAGTTGCATTAACTCTCCACTTTAAGCACCATTAAGTATTGAGTCCGATCATTTGCTTCTTAATTATGATTATTGATGAAGAATATCAGTTTTAGGGGTGTCTTACAAGCTTAAATAAGACCCCTAATCACTTGTTTTAGAGACAACACTCACAATCAAACCTTACACCATAAGGATTTGATTATACTACTTTCTAACCCAAAAGAGCTTAAAAATCTCTGCCATTCTCAAGGAAGATAACTAGTAGAAGAGGTGGAAGATTCCCTTGTTCGATTGGAGGCCTCAAAGAGTGCTACAACTCTTTCATTACTCATTGTAATTTTACTATTGGGTAATTTTCTTTATTATTAATCATGTTGAATTGGTTTAAGTTGAATGCAATTTTATGTTTTATTATGATACTTGTTATGGAATGATTCGTGATACTTGTTTGGGAATGATGTGACTAATTGTATGAATGTTGGACGTTTAGTAGGTTGTAAAAAGTGATTAATTCTATGGGTTTGTTTAAATAAATTTGTGTCCTAAAACTTGTTGGTTGAGTAATGTTGGATTTAAAGGATGAAAAGACTTCTAATAATTATTTGATTCCAAGAGTTAGTGACAAACAAATTGGTATTCGATAAGTGACGAATATCGAATATACAAGTTTTAAACGGATTCGAAAATATTTAATCACGAGAATGGGTTGAAAAGACTCGTAAGAACCAATTTAACTAATCAACTTTTTCATACATTTTATTACGAAAGAGCTAGCGTAGTGGGATGAGATTTGGCCGAAAGGACTCACCCGTGAAACTAGTAGAAACATGGATTTCCTTGATATTACCATTTGATTAGAAGTCCTTGTGAATATTGATATGTGCCTTCTAAATTTCACCCAAACATGTTCTACATCATATCACGATTAGTCATGATTCCTAAATAAGTATGCTTTATTTTAATTGTTTGTTTGCTCGAGTTACATTGAAACCATTGTTCGTTTAAATCATTTCTAATACTTTTGATCGTGACAATCTTAAGTGCTATACCATTAATGTTACTAAAATCACAATTAACTAGTTCCTTGGGACGAACCTTATTTACCATCAACAATACTACAATTGAACGAGTATACTTGCTCGTGTGTGTTTCTTTGAAATGATAATGGTAATAAGAATTAAAAAAATTTTAAAATTTGAAGTGAAATTTGGAGATAATAAACTAAATAAGATCCTCTATTATGAAACGCATCAGGTTGTACACGAGATGTTAAACGAATGAGTCGAGATGGTAAGGTTCTACACGAGATGTTATATCACACCATCTGTCAACAAAACATTTCCCACCAAAAATCTCCCACCAAAAATTTCCCCCCAAAAATTTCCCTCCAAAAATTTCCCACCAAGATCTGCTCTTATATACTAACATCTTATCCACACAACTTCACAGCCTCTTATACTCAAAACCACTTAACCTCACAACCACAAACACACACTGTTATCATGGTGAAGATGGCGGAATTTGAAGCTTTTGCTTGTCCTTGTAAACGAGGAGACGTAATTCTGCGAGAATCGCATAAACCTTACTCCCGTGGTAAACAATACTATGCGTGTCCTTTATCAAAGGTGAACACCTACATTCTTTTTTGTGTGTTATATAAATAATTTGGTTAGTTGTTAAAAATAATAGTTTTTACTCTTTAACAGGGTGGGACAAAGGAGTATGGTTGCGATTTTTTTTTATGGAAGGAGGAACGACTAGCCAAAATGACCGGTTCTCTTGGAGCTTCAACGCCTCCAACTCATTCTGCAGGACCATCCATAACTCCAACTCGTTACACCGCAGGACCTTCAACATCGAGTCCTGGAAATACAGAGTGCTCAAACTGCATCAAACTGAATCACCAGATAATGGTACTCAATAAAATGCTAGAAGTGTACATGCATCCAAACAAACACACAATTGATTCAGCTGCCTTATTTCACGACCTTTATAATGACATGGTAGGTGATATGGGAAATCTTCGTATGTAGGTTGTTGTTGTTGCTGTTATTGTTGTTGTTGTTGCTGTTATTGTCGTTGTTGTTGTTTGTTGTGTTATTGTTGTTGTTTAATAAAATGTTGTTGTTGTGAAAACTGATGTCGAACGTGCTTTATATTTTTAATTCGTACACTTTAAAATGTTCCAATGATGTTGTTGTTGTGTTATTGTTGTTGTTTAATAAGGGACCGTTTGTTGTTTAATAACGAAAAACTCGACAACCAAATGAAACAGATCAAATAAAACAGCCCGTTTATTTTTTTTTTGCGGCTACTTCCCGCTTTGCTGGAACTCGCACCATCTTTTCCCTTCCTTGCTCTCATTTCCTTGATACGTGCAAACGTAGCTTCGAGATTTGTTACTCTATTTTCCAGATTACCTAATTCGGTGTCGAGGTCCAACGCGCTTTCAGCTTCATCGTCACCTCCAACAGCAGCAGCTTGAGCTTCAGCAGCACGTTGAGCTTCAGCAGCATCTAGCTCTTCCAAATACTCTCTATAGTACGGCTTTCTCCTCAACCATTCCAGAATCTTGTCTCTCTGCCACGGTGCACAGTTCGCATAAGAACCATATTCATCAAAAATTTCCCAGCCCCAATGAAGTATAATTTCATTATACAGGAGCTCGTGTGATAAAGCCTTCGACCATTCCTGTTCCGGCGTTAAACCATCCATTGTTATGTGTGTTTTTTGTGAAAATTTACGTGTTTTGTGATAATTTCATTATATGATATATATAAGTAAAAAATTGGCGGGAAAATTTGGCGGGGCATATTGCCGTCGACATGTCGTCGGCGGAATAAAGGCGGGAAAAAACCCCGCCCAATTATTCGCTATAATTCACGCGCGGGAAAAGTCAAAATTTTGACTTAAATCCGTACCGCCGCCATGTCGTCGGTAGAATAAAACTACGGCAAAATATTTCTTAATTAATCGCTTAACCCAACGCTAATCACAATTATTTTTTTGATTATATACTGCCGACGACGTGTCGTCGACATAATTTTGGCGGGTCAAATTCCCGCCCAGGTTTTCACCAGGTTTAGAAAAGTCAAACAATTCTATTATAATACCGACGACTACGAACTCAAAAATTCAACGCGACCTTGGCTAGGTCAAGTGATTTTCTTGTCGTTTAGTGTATTGTGCCGACGACATTGAGTCGTCGGCACAGTGTTCGTCGCCTGTTGTGTGTTTTCTTGTAGTGTCATGAGAAACACCCACGTCACGTTAGCATTGTTGTTTCATGCATCATTCGAACCTTACTTAATGATACCTTACACGTACAAAAATGAGAAAGTCATTAAAAATCTACTAAGTCTTTTAATAACAGAAATAGGTCCCAAGTCGCGACCTTCATGGCCTCGTAAAACGAAATCTAGATTAACGACCACCCTATATTTTTACACCAACTAATAAACAATATTGCAAAATAAATATTTCGTGTTTTTACTTAGTAATAATAAGCTAGTATAACCCTTTTAAATCGACCCAAGTTAACTCGATCACATACATGGAAACACAAAATCTGGAAAATATACTATGTCTTTTTATACTCAGAAACTGGTCCCAATCGACCTACAAAACGCCTTTGTATCTTGATGTATGTAAGTGTAGTACGTGCATCGCTGATGGTACCTTGTCCATGAAACGGATAAATAATTGCATGTTTCAAATAAATGGTTCAATTGAGATGGTCCTTTCTTTTTAACAAGGCATGTGTTTATTCAATAAACTTTCTGTACTGTGTGATGGTTGTGAGCATGGAGTTTATCCATGAGTTTTGTTCCTTTTTTGTATTCCTAATCCATCAATAAATAAACTATCTATTTGTCAATTTTTCTTTTCTTTAATCCAAAGCCAATGTTATCTATAATCTCATACCTTTTTGCATTTGGGCACTAACAAATGCAGCAATATATTATTATCTTTGCAAATGTAGTTTGTAATGTAAAAACTTTTTTGAAACACTATAAATAAAAATGAGACTAAACAACTCAAGCAAACCAATGATCAACATCAAATGTTGCTTATTGTTTTTGAAGTGTGACATGTGAGCCGCGACAAAGGTTTAATTTAGACAAAACAACTCACAATCTATTCGACATCAAATTGCAAACTATCAAAATTGACTTGATTTAAACAATGAGAGCTTAAGGTACTTGAATAGACAGGTCCGAGCTTCAAAAAGTATACCTTCAACCTCTTATACACATAAAACTAAATTATCTTTACTATGGAAAATAATATGAACACGAAGCAATTCAAGCTGAGTTAGATATGATGGCTATTCAAATTAGCTCGAGCTTATCTTACTCCTGTATAAAAAGTAGATCAATTTGTCTTACATTTTTAAGATGTTTGGTATTTTTTTTTTTTTTTTTTGATGAACTATAATTTGCAACCCTTATACAGAAATATGTGATTTTGTTAACCAAATAAATCACCAAATTTGCTTCAAACCGCCTTTATCACAGCTGGCCATCTTTCGATAACTAGGAAAGTGGATGCAAGATTGGTAGTCCACTAGTCACAGGTGAGTCTAGTTTCCACGAAAACTTCATTTAATATAAAAATGGATTTTACAGTCCTTCACATTCAGCAAATCAAACGAAACAGTTGCTGTTAGTCAATGTTTGGCTTGGCATTAATGTTGTGCCTTTGCAATATCAAATGGATAGAGAAGATAAATATAAGAGTAAGAAATAAGAAAGAATAGAGAGAACTTTACACAAGACAACTGAAATTACACAAGTTATACTTCTATACATTTTTTAGTAACAAAACTATGGCTGTGAAGAAGCTATTGATTCATTGGATACTACTTAATATAAGAAATATAACAGATACACAAATTATGGTACCAAAGAAACCTCACAGACATTATGATCATCAGCACAGTACCACGTAGAAGTTTCATTATCATCCTTTCCGGTATTAACATAAGCTACTTAGTGACCACCATCTTCTGTTCCTATATGCTCCACCACCCCTACCAATCAATATTTGGATGTTTCTGTACCTTCACAGCAACTGCATTATCAAAAACATCTTATAAGTTATAAATACCAGGTGACGTTATATCGTCAAGAATATTCATTTGAAAGTCTAGTAAAGATGCAACATTTCATAAATCTGTTAATATACGTAATGTTCATGACCAAGGGTTGCAAAATGGGCGAGTCGGGTAACGGGTCAAGACATATTTTTTTTTTCTGTATGGGTCAAAATGAGATGCCCCAACCCACAGACTCTTCGTTATTCCCTTCTTTTTTCTTTTTTTTTGATTTATTGATAACTAAAAAAATTCTCAATAAACCAACTAGAAAGTTTTATGCTTTTGAATACATTTTCTTAATCTTCCAACCCATTTGACCTGTTTCCATTCAGCAACCCATTTCATAAAATTGACCCATTTAGAATCCCATTTCTCAGCTGCTCTAAAGGCTCTAGGTACAACTGTGAAACCATGCATGTTACATAAGTGAAAATTAGAAACCAGATCATGATATGCACCATAAAGCCTGAGTTTATGGATGTTATATGCAAACGTGTTCAAAATATAGCAAAAAATTGTTTCGGATCAACCCAACCAAACAAGACCCAAACTTCATATATATTGGCTAATAGCAAATGCAAGAGACAAATTTTATAACATAAAAAATGCAAATTTATAGATATCATCAAAACATAATAGAAGAATAATGGGGATCTATCTTGCACGGAAACTTCGTCGGGGTGACGTCTCCCGCACCTGAAACGTTTCAGTGGTGACGAGAAATGCGAAACGCCTGGAAACTCCTCAGAAACATTTAGGAAACGTTTCACGTCATTTGGAAACATCTGGTGTTGAGCAGGAAACGTATTTGAAACGTTTATAGGTCATTTAAAAGCGTTTCTACTATTAAAAACATATATTTAAGCCCAATTGAAGGCCCAATCGTTTAAGAGTCCATTTTAAACATTAACCCCTTTTCCTCAATATTAAAACGACGACAATTTTCTATACTTCTATGATCAATCTCACGCTCTGTCCTCCCTCTGTCGCATGATCTTCTCGGCTTCACACCCAAGTCGTTTCTTAAAAAATCAGTTTCTCAATAGGACTACATACGAAATCACGAAAAGGTATGATTACTTGTTTAATTGTCTTTAGAGTTCTTGATCAACCCACTTCTTCATTTTGTTTCGAGCGTAATTGGAGCACCTACTATTTTGTTAACTCACTTAGAAGGAATAAGTTAACTTCTTCATCTTGGTTTTTGTTCATTACAAGTTGAAATGTTTGTAATCTGTTTCATGACTATCAGTCTTGGCCAAGGTTTTTTGGTTGTACCTACAAAATCGTCAACTGTCACTTAAGTATGTATTGGTTTGTGAATGACTTTCATTCTCATTGTGGTTGTTTGGTTAGTAGGTTTGGCATTTGAAATCGGGTATCACATTTTCAAAACAAGACATTTTCTAAACCCACCAAAGGTGGTGGGTTTGCCGCTAAAGCTTTACTGACTATCGATATTAAAAATAAGTATCTTGTAATCACCGGTCAGAAACCAAACCCAGAGAGTAATGGATTCATGAGAGATGTAGGTGGTTATGAAGGTGCTTACTGGCACGAGGGTGGTGAGCCAGTTAAGATTGATGAATTGGGATACTTTGGGGATATGTCATTAATTCTAGGAGGTGAAGAGGGTGGGAATAATGTTTGGTTTATGAGAGAATACTTTACTTCGAGTGTGATCGAGAGTGGTCAAGTCATTTGCACCATATACCTGGCTGACAGCTGACACTCTGGATCACACTTGAAGTAAAGTATTCTCTCATAAATCAAACATCATTCCCACCCCCTTCATCTCCTTCACCTCCTAGAATTAATGGCATATCCCTAAAGTATCCCAATTCATCAATCTTAACTGGCTCACCACCCTCGTGCCAGTAAGCACCTTCATAACCACCTACATCTCTCATGAATCCATTACTCTCTGGGTTTGGCTTCCGACCGGTGATTACAAGATATGTATTTTTAATATCAATAGCCGGCAAAACTTTAGCTGCAAATTCATATGTAAAAAACATGTTAGAAGAAATGTGAGATGGTTGAATCCGGAAACCTCAATCATTTTATTTACATAAGCACCAAAATAGATAGCGGTTAAGTACACAACTTTATTCATTCCCTTTGAAAGATGCATATACAAGTAATTATCGTATGCTATATTAATATTACATACCTACTTATTGCAGTAAATAAAACAGAAGTGTAAAAAAGCAAATGTTACTACAAAAACCATACGCGCCATGTATATTCTAAATAAAAAGTTACTTCATAAAAGCAATAATTGTAATGAAGAATGCTGCAGACAAGTACACTTTTATTTACTATATGGAAATTGGTAGAAAGTGACCTTTTATTTGATCCTACTTGTTGATCTTTTGGACCCATTTTCAGTTTAGGCAAAAATCATTGGCTGTCCCGTTTCGCAAAAGTAGATACTTGAATTAATCAATCTCTAATAATTAGTTCCAAATTCTTGCATCTCCGGACTCCGGTACAAACGGTTTTAGTTTCCCCTACATTCTGCATTTACACATATGCATGTTTTTACACCTAAAAGAAAGGGAATGGTACAAGTTGTAAACAGAACAACATTGTCCATAATTTAAAAACCGGGCTTTGTTCTTAAACAGAACAATATTTAGATGAAAAGACCAAGATGTTGGAGGAGATGAGTTCGGTACAATGGAAGATACGGGATTTTTAGAGTTCGCTAAACTATCACTTGATGAGCCAAAGCTCGAGACCGTCTTTTTCTCTGAGAATACCAACTAGTTGATATGTTATTACAATGTGGTTTTTTTAATGTCAGTTTCATGGTTGACAAATCTTTTGCAGCTAATATTAAATTTTGATTAATAACATAATAAAGGATTACCTTCTTTTTGTTAGAGTTCGGATCTCCATCAATCTCTTCCTTGAGTTGAAATGGCAAATAATAACAATTACAAATACAATAATCATTTAAATCAAGAAACGTTTATACTATAACTAGCCTATAAACCCGTGATAAATCACGGGTGGCTTATAGAAAGTTTGAAAATAAAGGTTCAAATACTTAAAGTAACAAATATTAATTCTCAAACAATAATCGAAAATTTTCACAACTCAAGGCGAAAAGAAACTTGCATAGATAAAATCATAACATGAAACAAAAATTTTCATTAGATGATAGAAAGCAACAGATATGGGAAACTATCTTCGTTAATCTTCAATAGAAACCACTTGTTGGAAGGACTAAGTTTCAACCGCGAGATGATAGTGGTGTTACACACATCGATTCTTGTTATTTTTCGTGCCTCTTGTATGGGAATTATTTGAAACTCTTGTATCCTTGCTTCATAAACATGGGACGGTTTAATTGTGTTAGTAGCATTCAAATATGATGACTTTCTTTCCAGGGGAAACTGGTCAAATATGATGACTTTCTTTCCAGGGGAAACTGGTGGCAAGATAATTTATATGCAATAAAGTTTCTAAAATTGTGCATATCTTGTGAGCAAAATGATGATCTTGTTTTTTTGCTTCTAAAAGCCTACCAGTGTCACCTAAATGACTGCAAAATCATGATTACAAATGCAATATTAGCCAAAAATTTGATTTTTGGAAGATTTAAAATTTTGGGGATAAAGTGCAGGATAATGTAATATACCCCAATTTAAGCTTTAAATGGAATGATCGGATAATTCAAATAATGGAACAAATTAGTTTAGCGAAAGGACGTACACAATTAGTTATCCCCATCATCCATTTCCGCCTCCTTGTCTCATGGAATAGCAGCAATCCTTGTCTCGCGGAATAGCCTGTTAATAGCCTGTTTTTTGTCAGTAGCTTAGTATAAGCAAAATATTATCTCAATCAACGTCTAAAACTCAATGTTAAACACCCCTTAAATGTAATGTCTCATGATCCCAAGCACCCTCTAAACACAATGCCAAACACACCATAAATATTGCTTGATACAACCAACTGATGTTTTTAAAAAAACCACAAGAAAACTACTTGATTGCGGAGAAGAGAATAACAAACAAAAACACTTATAATCTATCAAGGACTTCTTTATAAACAATGTTTGTTGTGGAGTGTAGATGCCATCTTTGTCATATCATATCCCTTTTAGACCCTTCTAGCTTTTTACCCATGAAAAACTACATCTTACATGTAGTTGTCCATGTGAAAAATCTGACAGTTCCAGTACCCACTTCATGACCTGCCCGATGGGCGGGCAAAGCTTCATGATTTTATTACATATAAGAAAATTAAGACTAACATGTTATGGTATACATAAAGTTTGAATTGGAAAATTAGTGAATGAATTGAAGTATAAATCATGTGAAAGAAATATCATTGTACAAACAACATATAACCAATCATAGGATTCTAGCATATAAAGAACTTCCGCATATCTTGTAGTCCTTTGTAGTCTTTGGTCCTGTGAGATCATATTCTGCCCCTCTTCCCTTTTCTCCATTATGCTAGCTCTTGCAATTCTCTGGCTCATATGTTTCCTGATAGAACAACCAACACAAAAGTTAATATTAATAAAATCATTGTTTTTTCATGATACATGAAACAACAAAACCTAAGCACGAAAGTATTCAAAATGTTTATACCTTTAGCATAAATTCTTCAAATTTACACTTAAGTTCGCCAAAGTGCAACAAAGCCTTGCTTCATAATTCACAATCAGCTCAATTTCACCTCTTCACAGTCAATTCTTGAAACATCCTTTACATTATTGGATGTAAACTTATATCATGAACTTATAATAAGGCCAAGTTGCTTTGTTTTGGGCAGACATAAAACGATGACCACCATAACCTTCTCCAAACTTCAAACAATAATCTAATTCATACCCACTAAAAAGCCCCAATTTTTATTAAACATGCACTAAAAATAGAGCCGAACTAACAAATCAAACTCACAACTTATTCACATGGGTTATCTTATAAAAAGTAATAATCTATCAAGATCACAGTGGGTTCACAGGTGACTGAATAGGAAAATCTTTGTCACAAAAAATGGTTCAACTTTGCGGGTTTTTTTTTTTTTTTTTTTTTTTTTTTTTTTTTTTTTTTTTTTTTTTTTTAAAGTTATATCTTTCACATTAGTACCAGAAATAACTCTTGAACAATATCTTTGGCATTCAAGATATCACACACGCCATAAAGCAGATCAAGAGAACGCCTCCGAATACTACCTTTGAAAGATAATCAAACTATTATCTCAAATGTTAAATTAACAATAACTCGAAAACAATTAATTTGCATACCTTGACGTACCTCGATAGCCTTTGTAATATTTCATTCCATTACATGTTGGATGGGGATAGAAGTAGTCAGGTACATTCCATTCATTTGATAGAACAAAAAGATTTTAATTCCAATGGAAGACCACTATGTTTATTTCCTTTTTGCAAATTCGTCAAAATATACATTAAATAGCCACCAGAAGAAAGAAGAAAAATACCCAATGCCTATGTGGTCTCTCCTAAGCAGTCAGGAAGGAGAAGCGACATATCAAGGTTAGTAAAGCTGCACAATACAACAAATCAACATAAACCACCAATTAATGTGAATAGATGCATAAAGTGGAATGCTTACTTGAGCATGATAATAATGAGGATTTGTTACATTGGTTAACACTTAACGGTAATTCACGAGTGCATCACAGCAACTGCGATTAGAAAAATGTGATCAACCCAATGATTCCAAGTCTCGTTGGAGACATTTGTAAGATAGTGTGATATAGGTTGTATAGGGCGTGAATATTTGATTAATGATAACATACCTTATAGCATTTGCGTAGGTTATGTCACCCTTTTCATTGCACAAGTGTTGAACATCGTGAGCGTACTGCATAAGCAATATACTTACTCAATATACTTAAACTTCATAATCAGTAATTAATAACCACCACAAAATCATGATCACAAGAACGATTGGGACACCAGGGGCATAATGCTTCTTGTTTCATCAATGGCTTGGGCTGCTCCAAAAGTTTGCAATTTTTCTGATCCACACACCCCTTCATTGTGCAGTGACCAGATAAATTATTATTTTCATTTTTAAGTTTCTGTTCCAAACACTCCTCATTCCTATACCAATCTACCTGATATAATAGTCCTCAGAAAGATTTTAGTGAAAGATCTAGTGTTGTATATAGATATATTTTGATAAGTCACATGTAATATTTAAAGAACATAGCATAAGCCATACCTGCAATGCTCCAGCGAAAGAAGCAGAGGAGCAACATAGCCAGTGGTGTACGTCAACAGTAAGCTGCCACCAATTATCGGAACCTATTGCAACAGATATTCAGAACTTTGCACTTCCCGTAATTGATAATGATATAATTTGTAATCCCATAAAAGATTCATTGTTGTTGTTATATTACAATTACTGTTGCCCTATAAAAGATTTACCAAGTCTTTTATACATTATACTGATCAATGGAGGAAATATTGACTATTGATGATAGAGCCTCCATATTAAATATTTAAAGATACATGTATTATGTATAATACCTTGGACGCTGCAACATATCCAAGTAGCGTGGCCAACACAGGGGTACTGCAAGGGGATGCAGCTAATGCGAATGTAAGACCAGCCAAATATGCTTGGACACCTGATAAGTAGTGGTAAGTGAGGGTGTCAATGTACTTCTCGCAAATGAGAATCGAAAACAAATACAATTGATAAAACTTAATATTAGTTACTTGAAGGAAAATTAGCAGCAGCAGCGCGTGGATCAAAGTTGTCCATGAATGAAGGCAGTTGTAGTTCTATTACCTGCAACATTACTACTTCAGCGAAATATTTAACAGCTAAATTCAACAGAGGAATGTTAAAATCCACATTGGCGATCATAATTAAAAAAAAAAAAAAAAAAAAAAAAAAAATGATAGCTACGATGTGGCAAAATCTGGATCCTGGTCATCTTCTACGAGAAATAAAGCAAATTAGCTGAGCCAGCCATATTAATTCACTTGCAGATTAAATTTGTTCAAAATGAACCACCAGCTGAATATGCGAAGCTATATACTTACCTCAAGCAAATTTAGTCCCATAATGACAGCCAAACCAGAAGCAGCCAATGGTAAACCCTGCCCTACTTGTCCATATGCTTTTCCAGCAAATGAGGCTGCTACACCAAGTAATGCTAGCGTAGTAGCCAAACCCAATGTAAATGCAATAGAGTCGCCTACGATCTACATAAAGCCATTATATAAGTGAGCTACAAACAAAAGATAAAATATGAAATTAAATCAGTCAACATTTGGCATATTGTTTAGAATATTAGCACCATCTCGAACTAATAGCTTGAAGTTACAATTTCAACCCATTTATGAATGGGTCAATTCGAGTTGTATGCCAAACACATAAAATCCAATAGTTAGGTTAAGAGAAATGGATCAAAAGTGGCCTGCAATTGTATCTATTAATTATAAAACCTCCTAAATCAGTTATATTTAGGGAAAAAAAAACAGGCATTTCTCAAAATAAACCATCTCGACCACTACATGATTAAACATGTTACCCACTCTGCACAACCCGCCCATCTGTCGCCTCTAATAAAGTCAAAGCAAAAGAAGGGAAAACGCATAAAAAATGGTTCAATTACCTCTGCTCTACATATAGTTGATAAGAGCTTATTGATGAGAGTTGAGGATAGTATAGCACACTGCCACCAATAAGATACCTGCTTTGAAGAGAGAGAACATAGCCAGATTCAGATACAAATTTGAAAATTAAACTTCTTTATCTAAAAACTTTACCTGATTAATCCTTCAATGGGTTTAGGCACCGCTTCAAAATTATTTGCAGATAGGTAAGATTGCGTCCTCCTTCCCAAATGAATGAAGAATCCAAAAATAGCCAAATCCTTATCCAAAACCTGCATCCATAACAACCAAGTTAAATATTGATGTCAAAAAATTGATCGAAGAGAATACTCACAATAAATTAAATTTGAAATGTAGGCTTACTAAATACAAAGAAATACCAGCTTTACAAACCACCACAGTTATGAGATGAACAATGGAAAGAGTGACTGGAACAGACAAAGTAAAGAAAATTTCATGCCCATTCAAAATCATCCATGACAATGAATTCATAAAAAAAGTGAAGACATCTACTTGTATAAGTAAAATGTCTTATGTTACCCCAAGATTTGATCTTTGTGGACAAAAAATCAGATTTGATGCTACTACAGTAAATGTATGGCTTAAAGCTAGGAGGAAAAAATTGTTACGCAAAATCAATTAGAAAAATAACAGATTTTAAACTTGAGGTGTAACTAAAACCATAACAAATTGAGGTGTAAAAAACCCTCAATCAATCAATTCGATTGTTACCCCCCAAAAACCCTAAATCAAATCAATTCGATTGTTAGTGTTAAAATATAAAGGAGGTGTGAATTAGCTTGATTTTCGGTATTAATTGATGTGTAACAACTAAAGAAAAATATAGATTTTGAATTACCTTGTAGAGTTACTGCAAAGATTTTCGGTAGTCATTGATTTGTGAGTTAGCTTTGATTTTCGGTATTAAAGGAGATGTGAATTAGCTTGATTTTAGGTTTATAAAAGTTGAAGTGAAAGGCCGGTTGAAGATAGTAGATGAGGTGATGAGCTGGCATTAATGAGCTGGCTTTTTTTTTCCATGCTGGCTTTAATGATGTGGCATAATTTTCAAAAAAAGTTTGGTTTATTATATATATAGATATAGTATAATAAATGAAGTATATATCTAAATGTGGTGGCACTTAACAAAAGATTTTAGGTGAGGCCATTTAAGGGGAAAAAATTGCAAATTGTCCATCTTTAGGTTTTTCTTCCACCAACGTACGAAGTAGCTTTAAAGTATTTTGTGAGCCACAAAAATTATTATCATGGACAGATGTCTCTAAATCACATTCACATCTTTTAATTGCAAGATAATAATACTCTCATACTTCTTGCGAACCATAAAAACAAATTATCCTATCATTATCATCTTCAAGAAGCCTAAATTTTCTTATTTTGTTAAGGGTATTGTTTGTCCTCCTAACTTTTAAAACATCTAATTTCACTAAAGAAAGGATTTTTATTGAATGGATGATCCTCTATGTGAGGATGCATATGATATAAATAGATAAATAATTTACACTTGAGTACAAAAGAGAGATATAAAATACAATCCTAACCCATTAAGTATTTCTATGTTTATTCTGACTAATATCCCCCCGCAAGCGAGATGGTGGTGACCCAAGGCAAAGCATGTCTCTGAAGAGCTCGAACTGAGGTCTTGGGAGACTTTTAGTAAAAATATCAGCCACTTGGAGCTTGGTAGGAACAAACTTTGTGTATAACTTACCTGAGAAGACAAGTTCCCGAATGAAGTGGTAATCGATGTCTATATGTTTAGCACGTTTATGAGCAATGGGATTTTGACTTAAAATATATGGCACTTTGATTGTCACAAAGTAAAGTGGGACGATCAGGTGGAAGCGCATGCAGCTCCCTGAGTAGGTGAGTGACCCAAACAATTTCAGCAGCGGTATTGGCCATAGCACGATACTCAGATTCACAGCTGGAGCGTGCTACACTCGGCTGTTTCTTGGCACTCCATGATACAAGGTTGCCCCCAAGAAAGATAGAGTATCCATAAGTTGATCGACGGGTTTCAATACAACGGGCCCAGTCGGCATCTGAGTAGCCAAGAATGTTGGACGGAGTTGCGCGGCGAAAGGTGATCCCAAAATCGATGGTACCTTTAACATATCTGAGTATTCGTTTGACATGCTGATAGTGATCAGTGGTAGGATTCTGCAGAAACTGGCTTACTTGATTGACGGCATAGGAGATATCGGGACGAGTGATAGTTAGGTATTGAAGAGCGCCAACTAAAGATCGGTATAAGGTGGGGTCTTCGAATGACTCTCCAGTGGAGGAAAAAACAACATTAGCTGCAAGGGGAGTGGCCATCGGTTTGGCGTGTAACATATTAGCCCGTTCTAGGATGTCTCTAGCATATTTCGATTGGCTGAGAAATAGTTGACCTTGTGAGTGAGTTACTTCTAGACCCAGAAAATAACTTAATTCGCCCAAGTCTTTCGTAGCAAACTCAGAATTGAGTTTATGAATGAAGGAGGATATAAGACTTTCCCGATTTCCAGTGATAATTAAGTCGTCCACATATGCCAATAAATAGATGATGCATGAATCTCGTTTGAAAACAAATAGAGATGGGTCAGCACGACTGCAAGAAAATCCATTCTGAATGAGAAATGTACTGAGACGTTGAAACCAAGCCCGAGGCGCCTGTTTTAGGCCATATAAAGCTTTGTTGAGTCGACAAACATAGTTTGGGTACTGCGGGTCAATGAACCCAGGTGGTTGTTCCATGTATACTTGTTCTTGAAGAGCACCATGTAAAAAGGCATTATTGACATCGAGTTGATGGAGTTTCCATCCATTTATGACAGCCAATGATAAAACAATGCGGATAGTAGCAGCTTTGACTACTGGACTGAACGTTTGTGAGTAGTCAAGACCAGGAACTTGAGTGAACCCTTGAGCAACTAAACGAGCCTTGTGCCTTTCAATCGTGCCATCTGAAAGATACTTAGTACGAAAAATCCATTTTGAGCCAACAATATTGGTGTGTGGGGGTCTAGGGACAAGAGTCCATGTTTTGTTTTGATGTAAAGCACCAATTTCTTTCCGCATGGCCATAACCCATTCCTGTTTTTTAGCAGCAACTTTGTAACTCGTCGGATCTGATGCCGCAAAGAGAGCAGCATAAAGACCGTGACGTTGTGAGTGAACAAAATCTGGTTTGTGAACAGGTTTAAAAATACCTGCTTTGGAACGAGTCGTCATGTGGTGACCCGTTGTTGGTAGAGGCGGTGGCGGAGGCGGAGTTGGCGGCGCAGGAGCTGATGGCTCGGTCTGATGGTCTGAAGAAGCAGTTTGTGGTGCACTGTTGGATGGAAGCGAACTGTTCAGACTAGAATTAGTAGGCTGCTCTTGAGAATTGTTGAATGATGGAGTCCCATTTTCTTCATCAGTACAGAGGCCACATGGAGGAGAATCGTGGGCTTTGTCAACATGCTTTAATTTTGGAGGCCCATTTTCTTTATTTATGATCATGCCTGTAGAAGAATTGTCAACAAAGGCTGTTATTTCAAGATTAACATTATTTTGTGGACAAGAGTCTCCTGAGTATGGAAAAAATGATTCATCAAAGGTGGCATGTCGTGTGATATACACATGGTGCGAGGTGGGTTCTAAACATCGAAAACCTTTATATTGGGTTGCATACCCAATGAAGATGCACGGTAACGAACGCGGTGCCAGCTTATGTTCTGAATAGTTTCTAAGATATGGAAAAACACGACACCCAAAAACGCGAAAATTGTTGTAGTTGGGAACATGGCCAAACATAAGCTCAAATGGCGATTTGCCTTCAAGAATTTTGGATGGAAGACGATTAATAGTGTAGACCGCTGAGCTAAAGGCTTCAACCCAATATGATGAAGGTATTTTAGCATTGAACATCATAGCAAGCCCGGTTTCGACAATGTGACGATGTTTACATTCCACACGCCCGTTTTGTTGAGGAGTGTACGGACACGAGAGTCTATGAAACGTTCCATTGTTTTCAAAATCTTTTTGACTTGATTGTTAACAAATTCCGTTCCACCATCACTTTGAAAAATCTTGATTTTTCTTGAGAACTGAGTTTGAACAAAGGCAATAAAAATAGTTAAAATGGTCGAGAACATTGCTTTGGTGTGTAACGGATATAGCCACGTGAACCTGGAAAAGTCATCAACAAAAGCAACATAATACCGATAACCTTCATGAGAGGTGATAGGTGATGGTCCCCATAAATCACAATGTACTATGTCGAGAGGAAAGAGAGCTCGTTTTGGATTAAGGTCAAATGGCAATTTATGTGCTTTAGACATTTGACACGAGGAACAAACAACAGGTTTTGGCAAAATGGATGTGACTTGCACTAATCCCGTTTTATTTAATAGTTTAATAACATCATTGGACACATGACCTAAACGGCTATGCCACAATTCATATGATGCTTTATTGGTAGAGACGGCACTTAGAGCTTGATGATCTTGATTCAACACATAAAGCCCGTTTTCACGTCGTCCTTGAGCCAAGACCTGCCTCGTTCCCCGATCCTGAACATAGAAATTTGGTTGAGAAAAAAGCACATCAACATTGTTGTCCATAGTTAGCTTATGGACAGAAAGAAGATTTTTGGTGATTTGAGGAACCACAAGAACATTTTTAAGATGAATATTGTTGCCAATATTTGTATGTCCTGTGTGAGAAATAGGCAGAGAATTGCCATTCCCAAAAGTTACCTTATCTTTCCCATTACATAAAATAATGTCATGAAGATTACCAGAAGAGTTGGTCATGTGGTCGGTAGCGCCAGAGTCCACATACCAACTTGCACTGTTTGGATTAACTTCACATTGAGCCTGGAAAGATTTTGCAAGATGGGCTTCACTGGCGGGGTACGACACATGGGAAGGGCAGGAACTAGCCATATGACCATGGAGACCACATAATTGGCAAACATGAGGAGCAGCAGAGGAGTTCCTATTGTTGTTACGAGGACCATTATAACCACGACCACCACGATTGTTTCTGCCTCCTCTATAATTTCGGGAACCACGATTGTATCCACGTCCACCACCACCACCACGAGGAGGAGGACGGGAAGACTGAGTCACAAATGCTGCAGCAGAAGTGTTTTGCCCCTGAAGATCACGAAGGAGAACCTCATGGCTCTCGGCCTGAGCAAGCAAAACTTGGAATGAGGGGGCTGGACGAGCCGCCCTGACAATTGAAGTGAAGCTGATGTAATCCATACCGAGTCCCGCGGTGAACCAATATAACATATCGGTGTCTGAAACGGCATGACCAATAGCCGATAGTTGATCACATAACGCCTTAAACTTGCGTCCAAAAACTGCCACAGAGTCAGCCCCTTTGACAAGTGAGCGCAACTTATCACGAATATTGTGAACTCGCTCAACTGAGGCGTTGCAATACTCGGTTTCAAGAGCCTGCCAGATTTCCCGGGCGGTGGTGAGGCCAACAGTCACCGACACCGCGTCTTCAGACAGAGACGAATTGATGAGAATGACTGCATGACGATCGGCAGCCTTCCATGTGGTGTATAGCGGATTGGCAGTGGTTTTGTCTCCATCCTTCAATTGTTCCGGCGGGGCTTCCTCAGAGCCATCGATGTGACTGATGAGGCCTTGATCCATCAACAACGGCCATATTTGGTTTTTCCACAGCAGGTAATTGGTTGATGATAATTGGATTTTGAGGGAGTGTAGGAGAGCTGTCATGGACAGGGAATCATCGGAAGTTTTGGAGGTTGACATGGCGGGGAAGAAGGTGAATAGAGGAGGGAAGGAGAAACGGTAGGTTGGAAAAATTAAAGGGGGAGAGGAACCTGAGCGGTTGATACCATAAGAGAATTAAAGAAAGGATTTTTATTGAATGGATGATCCTCTATGTGAGGATGCATATGATATAAATAGATAAATAATTTACACTTGAGTACAAAAGAGAGAGATAAAATACAATCCTAACCCATTAAGTATTTCTATGTTTATTCTGACTAATAAAACATCTAATTTCACACCCTCATACCAAACATTCACTATTTCAATTTGTCAACATGGAAAAATGACAAAATGAATGGGTGGTACAAAGGCGTAAAGGTAGACATTGTGAGAGTTAAGAGAAGCAATACCCTTCACAAAATAAGATACTTGAGGCTTATCTAAAATGATAATGACAGAATAATTCGTATTTATGGTTGGCAAGAAGTATGTGAGTATTATTATCTTGCATTCGAAAGATGCCAAGGTGATTTAGTAACATTTTACCATGGTAATAATTTTGGTGACCCACAAAATACTTCAAAGCCACTTCATACGTTGGTGGAGGAAAACATAAAGATGGACAATTTGAAATTTTTTGTGTTTAATGGCCACAACAAAAATCTTTTGGTCAACACCACCACATTTAGATGTATATATGCTTCTTTTATTATACAATAAACATTTTAAACTTAAATGACGATTAATGCATTTGTAATTGCTATTTTTTGCCAATTCAATTTCTTTCATAAATTCCAATTTTCGTTTTTGTGGTGTGGTGCTGCAAACGGTTTATTTCTATCCTGCTAATTCACCTTACATAGTGACAAGTATACAAATTAGTAACTAAAAATAGTACAACTAGATGTCATTACGGCTATATTTGGCGCACGAGCTTATTAGAGCTTATCGTAGCATGAACTTATTTTTTTTAGAAAAATAAGCTACCATTGAAAATAAGTCTCGTTTGGCTGACACGGCTTGAAGGAGCTTGTTAAAAAAATAAGCTACTAAATGAAATGCTAGTTGTACTAGCATGTAAAAAAAAGCTCCAGCCACATGCTCCAGCAACCAGCTCCAGCAACCCGCTCCAGCTCCTACTTGTGCCAAACATACCCTACATAAATCAAGAAATAAAAGTTTCATTTCTTGCTATGTCACAATATAATAACTATAAACAACAGATGTAAACACAACGACATACTATAGCTATAAGCATAAAAAGTAAGTATAAATCTCATCCCATATATGAATAAAAACCTACCATATATCTAATAATATAACAAAATATATCAAATAAGCATCAAAATTAACAAGAATTATCTTCACTCAATTTAATCTCATAATAACATCAATTCTTCAACTAAAATCTAACAGATCTAAAAACTATAAATCTACAACAAAATGAAACTAGTTTAACAGCCACATCAACAATATAAAACTCAATTTCATCAAAATTCATGAATTATAACATATAACCTGATCTCATTAACTGATTAGAAACTAATTTCATCAATTAAAACCTAACAAATCTATATCTACCACAAATAATAACTAATTTCACAATTAAAATTAGGTTTTGGTGTGTGTTTTAATGTGTGTGTAAAGTGAAGTGAAGTGGAAAATGAGAGGAGTGGGTTTATATAAAGGGTGAGATTTGGGCGGGATTTTAAAATGTGTTTGAAAGAGGGCTTTTTGTGAAAATGAAATTTTGGGTGTTTGGGTTCCCCGCGCTTTTTTTTTTTTTTTTTATTTGGGCCCATTTGAAATCTGAAATCATTTTCTTTTTTCCCTCTCAATGTTTTGGTTTTGAATTTTGGGGTTAGAGCACCCAGTGCAATCAAACTCATGGCTCGCCAGTCCAGCATGGCAGTTCGCCATGCCTCTTCACCACAGTTTGTGACTGCTAGTGGGTTTGGGATAAGGAGTTTGTGACTGCTAGTGGTGTAGTAAATTTAGGGTTAGTCTATTTAAATAGTCAAAGTTTTAGGGTTATTAGTTGGGTTAAACTTGGACTTCAAAGTGGTATATATTCTAATTGGGCCTTGCATCCGGAAAAAAGATGATGTATTGTATTTTTATTAGTTGGGTTAAATTTGTGTTTTAATATGATGTATTGTATTTTTATTTTTAATATGATGTATTGTATTTTTATTTTTAATGAAATGAATTTTGTTTATTTGGAAATTTGAAAAAAAAATAAAGTTGTAAATGGTGGGCCCCAAATGAGTAAGTTGTTAGTGAAGGGGTTAGTTGTGGAGGTTTGTTAAAGTGATGTGGCACCCGAATGGGCCCCAAATGAGGAGGTATGGGTGCTCATTGCACCTTGTGCTCTTAGTTTTGTGAAGATATGTACTTTGTACTCGTGGGAATTATTTTGACTTGATAAATTTTGTATGTTTAATTAAAGACTAATCTCTTCGTCTCATAAGAGAGATTATTTTTTAACTTTTTATTTAACTTATTTGATTTTTAGCAGGAGAAGACGCAACTAATAAAATTTATGCCTTAACTTTATCGTTAGTTTTTAACGAAGCTAAGTCATGTGATAACGTGTGACTGAGTCAAGGCCCAATTTAAACCGAGTTTGCAAGTTCATGGTATCATACAACACTCTGAATAATTCAAGGTAGTGAAAAACCCGGTTAATCAAGTTTAAGGTGAAAAAAATACACTTTGGCCTTTGTAAAAACAATTTTAACAAAAACGATATTCCCCGCATTTTTTTTTTTTTTTTTTTTTTTTTTTTTTTTTGGGCCCATTTGAAATCTGAAATCATTTTCTTTTTTCCCTCTCAATGTTTTGGTTTTGAATTTTGGGGTTAGAGCACCCAGTGCAATCAAACTCATGGCTCGCCAGTCCAGCATGGCAGTTCGCCATGCCTCTTCACCACACTATCTGTGCTTGTTTTTTTGCGCCATAGGGTACCTCGCCGTCTGCATGACGAGGCAATGCTTGTACTTCTTGTCAGTGCCTTCTTTTTTTTTTTTCCTTCTTTTCTAAATTTGTAATGTTTGTGATTCACATTTGATATAACATGAAATGGATAAGTAAGAAAGTAGATCTATAGTTTGTGACTGCTAGTGGGTTTGGGATAAGGAGTTTGTGACTGCTAGTGGTGTAGTAAATTTAGGGTTAGTCTATTTAAATAGTCAAAGTTTTAGGGTTATTAGTTGGGTTTAAACTTGTGTTTTAATATGATGTATTGTATTTTTATTTTTAATGCAATGAATTTTGTTTATTTGGAAATTTAAATAAAAAAAAATAAAGTTGTAAGTGGTGGGCCCCAAATGAGTAAGTTGTTAGTGAGGGGAGTTGGTTGTGGAGGTTTGTTAAGGTGATATGGCACCCGGTGGGCCTCAAATGAGGAGGTAAGGGTGCTCACTGCACGTTGTGCTCTTAGTTTTGTGAAGATGTGTACTTTGTACTCGTGGGAATTATTTTGACTTGATAAATTTTGTATGTTTAATTAAAGACTAATCTCTTCGTCTCATAAGAGAGATTATTTTTTAACTTTTTATTTAACTTATTACATGCGCATTAAATAATCATACGATACGAATACACTTTCATCTCTCATCTTGACAATCTTCAGTTATAGGCTCTGTGAGCGGAATATTATGCAATTTCAATATTGCTATAAGAACTTGGTGGAATTGTCGACTCACAGTTTCTTTACTACGAAAAAACATATGACAAATTGTCCTACTTTTTTTGTGGTGAGCCAATGTGTATAAAAACATTGCTACAACCTCTTATATGGATGTGTTTCTAGTATGTTTCAAACACCCAATGTCTTTTACCATATGACATAGTACATTGAAGGTGGCTCTATACATGCAAGCTCGCTAATATATATAGCATCACATTCCATTGTCAATCTAAACATCCATTTCATCCGCTCCATCCTTTTTTCTTCTGTCGTTTTGATTTCACGAATCTTAAATCAAAAGTGCAAGCAAGCAAGCAAGAAAATAATACAAACCAAATAACAAGACCATCATAGCAGTTTTTACTTGTGGAAGCAATAAAAGTTTGCGCTGTCTTTGGTTAACAGGCGACGAGCCATTTGATCTAAAAATTCATATGTTAACTAAAATATAAAAACAACCCATGTAAATGCCATAAAAAGAAATACTTATGTATCCCTGATGAATCTACATATTAGATTGATAAGCATGGACACATTTTAGATTGAATAAGTTTGATGCCTCAAGCCTAACATCAAATTGAGACAGCTCTGCACAGCTTCTTATGGTATTTACATTTTTTTCTTGGTGAGCAATTCTTATTGGGCAATGGTCATGATATATAGATGATATTAATTGGTTATTTGGTTATAGTTCATTTAGTAAAAACCTCTATATCATCAGTGTGTTTGTTTGTGTTTGTTCTGGAAGGGGGAAAAAACCTAAATGCGAAATGTATACATTTGAGATTTTACAGGATAGTTCATGAACTTAAGTGAAAAGCAAACACAAAAAAACAAGTTTAAAACACGAGACAATCAACTATTTGTAGGGGATAAACAGAATAAACGAATAAAACCTGTCTGAAAGGCGTGTGAACACTTTCAGATCGAGTCAATTCGGTGGTTCTCCCGAATTATTCAATCGGATACAATTCAGATATTGGGAACGTTTTGAATGCTTGTTTTTGAAATTGATGAACCAGAGAAAATTAATAACCAAGAAAACATCCGTATGAATATATGAATCAGGGATTAAGGCAATAACCGCCTTTTAGGCAGTTATTCCAAGGTTTCAAAGTTGTCAAAATTAGTCCCTTAATTTCCAAAAATTTAATTTTCTGAGGAACTTTTACCATAACAACTTAGTGGAAATTTGAAATAAAAAATTTCCAAGCTGACCTGGCAGCTCGACCCCAGCCAGGGGCTCTGCCCCTTGGACCCTGCCAGGGGCTGCCGCCTCTGAACCCCGCTCCTAGGGGTGCTGCCCCCGGACCCCCGTCGCTTAGGGGTTTCGCCCTTAAGATCATAATAAATTCAAATAGGCGTGCACTCCGCACTTCCAAGCCTAAATGATGTCTTATTATGATTAAATTGGTCAAACAAGTTAATCCAATTACACTAAAATATCCAACACTATTAAAATATGTGATAAACTCGATCATTACACTTTACTACATATGGCTATGAATTTGTGACAGATGAGGGCAAACTTAGGTGCTTAGAAAGTTAATAAGATGGTCCAAACAATGTTAATTGTATATTTGTTTTATTTGTCGTAGTCAATTTTTGAAAAATTTTATTATTAAATACAAGCGAAACCGTAATCATTCAGGAAGACAAGCCATAACCGAGTCGTGGATCTGCTAGTGTGTACGCGTACTTGATTCTAGGAGTTTAGTTTGCTCTGTATACATAAACCTCGAGATCACTTGAAAGAATTACATTTCACCGAATAAAAGCATACCTTGGTTGATCACTTGAATTTTGTTTCTACCATGCGACGAACGTGTATTTGATTTTTAGCAGGAGAAGACGCAAGTAATAAAATTTATGCCTTAACTTTATCGTTAGTTTTTAACGAAGCTAAGTCATGTGATAACGTGTGACCGAGCCAAGGCCCAATTTAAGCCGAGTTTGCAAGTTCATGGTATCATACAACACTTTGAATAATTCAAGGTAGTAAAAAACTCGGTTAATCAAGTTTGAGGTAAAAAAATACACTTTGGCCTTTGTAAAAACAATTTTAACAAAAACGATATTCCGATCCTTGTACATCCTTTTATTAAGAATTAACTTTTGGATTTACATAGAGGTGGAAGGCAAACGGTCAACAAGCTGCGCCGCTAGCCCTTTTTGGATTGCAAAACAAAACTATAAGATCCGACTTTATACAATACATGGATACGATACAGATAAAGTAAAACAAAACACTTTCAATAATTAGAAACAAAAAACTACAACAAGCAAAACAAACACTTGCAATAAGCAGGAACACAAAATTACAACAACCAACTCCGAACAAGCAAAACAAATGCTTTCAACAAGTAAGAAAAATAAACCACAACAAACTACTTCGATCAAGCATCACTAAACTTGCTCCAACTATTAAATTTTTCAAAACATCTATACCTTGCTCATGTTCCCGATCAAACGATATCAAGTCCTTCAACTTCATCCACAATCCCCTCATGCAACCAATATATCATTCCATAGGCACAAAACATAACATATATCGCAAAAACAAATGGCTGTAGGAAGCTAGGTACAATAATCGACATCAAACATACTAGTAAGATAGAACCAAACAAAAGTCTTCCATGACGCGCAATATTGACATAAACTTCATTGATTTGAGAATACCTTTTTTCAACATCATATGACAATCCATACATGAGTAGAGTGATTGATGACATGAACATAGTTTTCGGGTGTGTTTTAAATGGTGAATCGGATATCAACTGTTGTTAGGAACTTGTTTTTAATCATATTTCAAGTCTCGATCACTTGTATTAAATGTTGCTAAGCATTAAGGGCTATATTTGTTTGTTATTAAAGATCCGGCCTATTAGTAGCCCATGGGCCGGTTTATAAGTGATTTAAATGTAATTAGTTTCTAGAAGAATCACCCCATGTGCTTACCCTAGATTGTTGCCTATAAATAGAAGGCATGGGGTGCCTCATTTCATGTTGGTTTTTCATGTATGTGCGAAAGCTCTGCTCGTGTGTAAAGTGAATTAAGTGAAAGCCTTCCATTCTCTATTCTTCTCTTCGTATTCTCTTCTCTTATTTAGTTATCGAATTAGCTTATTTATCTTCATACGTAGCTTAATCTAGATTAGTAGTTCGTGCGTTATTAGTCATTAACGAGTGTGTGTTTGAGATATTTACGTGACCTACAAGTGGTATCATACGCCAAAGGTAGTTAAGTTTAGTGTTTTAAGAGTAGATCTAATCGTTATTTCATTTGGTTTTAATAGTTTACGTCAGTTTTTTTTTAGTTCGTTTGCGTTAAAAGTGTGAAAAACGTGAGTTTTGCAAATCGTTGCTATTCTTTTTTCATCCAATCTTCGTATTTTAAGGATAACGTTGTAAAATTTGGTGCAAATTCGTTGTGTTAATCGTTATTATTCGTTAGTTTTACGATTTTCATCATCCTACAACGCTTTGGGTTGAAATTCGAAGGAAAAGGGTTTCTCGCAATTGGTCTGCAAAAATTCAAGGGTTTCTTGCATTTGAAAAAAAAAAGGGTTTCTCGGAATTGCTAGTTTAAGGGTTTCTCGCAATTGGACTGAACAAGGGTTTCTCGCAATTCATCAACTTCTTCGGATTTGGTACTCGGTGTTTCCACCTTGTATAAGGTTGTGAGACTACCTCGACTTGGAATTATTCTCATCTTTTGTATAAAAGTTTGAGAACGTGATCGAAATTGTAATTTTGACAAATCTTTCGAAATTGCTTGATCTTTCGCAATTCAGAGTTATCTCTCGCAATTGCTAAGTTCTCTCGCAATTGAGATTATTTCTCGCAATTACAATTTGCTTTCGCATTTGGTGAATCTCTCGGAATTACTCAGATCTTTCGCAATTGGACAATCTCTTTCGCAATTCAGAATCTCTCGCAATTCAAACAGTGTTTATCGCAATTGGACTAAGGACATTAAGTAAACTTAAATAATCAAATATCATAACTCTTAAAACACATCTTAATTATCTAAAGATCCAACAACATGTCTCAACCACCTCACTTCAATTACTACTATCAGCTACAGCAACATCCACAACAACAGCAATTTCATCCTCAGTATCAACAACAACAAGCATTCGTGCAACAGCATCAATTTCTCTCTCCACCACAAGTATCCCCACAACAAATCATGCAACAGAATCAACAACTGCAGAATTATTCATCCTACTCCAGAGAACCTCATTGGTTTAACAAGATGTGTGAGGCAATTAGTAGTCAGCAATCACGTCATGAAGCTGGCAGTCAAGAAACTCCACCAATGCTAACTCCGGGTAACTACGTGCAATGGGCTAGTAGATTCCTCAGATTCGTTGAACTCAAAAAACCTCATGGTCAATACCTCAAGAAAGTCATTGAAGAAGGACCCTATCCTATTCCAGCTACTGTTGTTCCAGCAACTTCAGAGAGAGAAGAAACAACCACTCCCACTCCGGTTGCCAACTACACAACTGAGCAAACATTACAATAAGAAGCAAACCAATTGGCAATGTCTTTCATACTTCAAGGGATTCCCAATCCTATCTATCGAAGTATTGATGCTCAAAAGACAGCCAAAGATATGTGGGAACATGTTCATCTTCTCATGGAAGGAACAGAGTTAAACCAAGAAGATCTTGAGTCAAAGTTATATATGGAGTACACTCACTTCATCATGGAACCAGGGGAAACTATTGAATCTTACTACCATCGTTTCACCAACATTATCAATGACCTTGATCGTCATGATGTAAAGTTACCAAAGATTGCTGTCAATTCCAAATTCCTTGGATGTCTTGGTCCTGAATGGCAGAAATATGCGACTTTTGTAAGGCAGATAAAGAAAATTGGTGATGTCAAATATGGACTCATGTATGATTACCTCAGACAACATCAATCAGAAGTGGATAAAGAAATTGCAGCACGAGGAGGTTTCACACTAGCACCATCACCAAACTCACTTGCACTCGTTGCTCAATCTAACTTCTCTTTACCACAACAGGAATTTGGACATTCATCTTTTCAACCAAGTATTCCACCTCCACCTCATAACCAAATCATTTCCTATGAAGCACCACAACAATACTCTGATAACCAGATGGTTCCTTACAACAACACCGATTCAATAATGTACTCAAATGCAGATTATGATGACGAAGAGGATGCTTTCAACTCTCTTAATGAAGCATTTGGATTGATTGCTAAAGCATTTGGCAGATTTACCAAATCCAACAACCGTCTTCGTTCATCATCAAATACCAGAAATCAGGCTGTTGTTAATGATGGCAGAGTCGAAATTCAGAACAGGTCTTCAGGCAGATATGGTTCGGGAAATCGTGGATATGGTACTCAAAGGGTTCAGTCAGGAGGAAATAGGTTCAATACTGCAGGGGCAAACAGAAACAACATGGGGAATGATCAGAGAGGAAATTCGACTGTTGGGAATGTTCAAAGAGGCATTGCAAATACGTCTATCACATGTTACAATTGTGGGGGGAACGGTCACATGGCAAATGCTTGTTCGAAGCCACGAACAATGGGCAGTGCTTATCACAAAGAGGCTCTTCTGATGGCACTCAAAGATGAAAAAGCTGCTGGAAGGTTGACTCAAAATGATCAAAGTTTTATGGCTAATGTGGAATCAGATGATGAAATGGAAGATCTAGAGGCAAATGCTGCAGTCATGCTTATGGCTAATATGCAAGAAATGAATATGTCCGAGTCAGGCCCGGTCTATGATACCGATGGTCTTTCTCAGGTACCTGATTCTACATGTCTCATCCATGAAATTGCATCACCATCTGTATCTTCATCTACAAATGAAACTTTTGATCAACATGATTCATTCTCATCACCATCTGATGATCAAATTAACACGGTTGTATCATTTGATGATGATAAAACCGTTGTTTCTTTTGATGATCTCATTGATGATGACCATTGTGATCATATTGAACAAAAAGATCCTTTGAATGATCAAGATTCGGAATTACAAGCCTTGTTATTGACCACCCAGTCACAAATAGAAAAATGCAATGACATCAATCAGAAACTCAAAGAAAAGATTGCATTGTTAACAAAGGATAATGAGTGCTACCAACAACAACTTTCAGGATATCTTAAACAAGATAAACGTGAAAAAGGTTTTGAAATAGCTTTCCAACAAGAATACATAAAGGTTCAAAATTTAGAAAGTCAAGTTCGTGAGCTAACCGTTGCCAAAGCTGAGCTTTTCTCTCAAAAAGAAAAGGATCAATTTGAATTCAAAAAACAAATTGATGCTTTAAATTCCGAGTTGTTCAAAACTCAATCTGAGCTTTCTACATCTCAGAAGGATCTTCTTGAAGAAAAGCAAGCCACTAGGAAACGTGTTGACTCATATCTTGATCAAATTCTGGATTTGGAAACCAAACTCAAAGAATTTCAAAACATTGTGTATAAAATGGGTAATTCTGTAACATAAATTCAAAAAAATGTAGTGAAACCGAGTCCTAAAGGCGTAAGTTTTGCACTTGGAAGTGACACACCCCGTAATTTACACAAAGCACTCAAAGACAAACCCAAGTTATACAATGCAACATTTCTGTTAGATGATACCTTTCAACGTGTTGTTATGTATTCTGTTGATGAAGAAACTGATTTTCTTGCAAACAAGATTGAGGGTTGATCAGATTCACAAACAAAATTTTCAAAGATACATTATGATTATAATGCACGACCTCATTTGAGCAAATCATTTGTCCCTCCTAAGGACCATCCAGAACAAACGTTAACATACACAAACATAAGTGCTCCTTCGTCTATAAATTCTGTCCCCACGACTGCTGTACATTTCAAAGATAGTCTGACAGAGGATCTTGTTGATCCACAAATGCCTCCAAAATGTCGGGTTCTTCGATATTTTAAGACATTTATGGACGACATTTCTCGTTTGGAGAATGAAATTGAGTTTAGTTCTCAAATTCCTGTCTCTTCTTTTCTTTCTCCTGTTCAAAAAGAAAAGAAAGAGATTCTTCAAAAGAAAATTCTTCCTCATGTCAGAAATCTGAAGAAATGCGCAACAAAATGGGAAGAGGAGTTATACACGGAAGTCGCATCTATGCAAACCATTTTCAAAGCTAAAGATGACAAGGTTCAACGTCAAAAACTTCAAAGGAAATTTTTAGCAAAAGAAAATGATCGACTCTTGGAAAAAGTCTTGTGTTATGACGTGGTCTCTGTGATTATGAATTCGCTCTATGAATCTGGTAATGCTTTAATTGTGAATGATCATGCTGTGGATATTAAGATGTTGCGTCTGGAGATTGATAATCTGGTACATGAGAATGAGAATCTTCGACAGATCAATAGTGATGTGGACAACAAAGTTTTTAATCTTCAAAAAAGGCTTGACTGGTGTCAAAAACAAAGCGTTGAATTTGAACTAAAATTTCAACATCTCATGGGATCTTTATCATTTCAAAACAGTCATGTTCCTGAACGTTTTAAGGAAACAAAGGCTTTCTTAAGACTTAAACTGTTTCAAAATGAAAAGGAACTGGATGAAATTCTTCAAAACCGAAATGACACAGTCCGCCTCAATCGAAAATTAGATTCACAAAATCAAGAGTTCCAACACATCATTATTGATTTGAAGAAGAAAATCAGAGTTTTAGACACAGGCAAAACAAACATTCATAAGATTGCCCCAGGGATGTATGTAGTGGACAAAGAACATACCCAAGCATCTGATGTAACCACTAATTCAGCTACTTGTACTTCCACAGGACTAGAAACCACACCTAAGGTCAGCCATTCCAAGACTCACAAGAAACAAAGGAAGAATAGAGTCAAGAAACCTAGACAGGATTTATCTAAGTCTGAAGAAGTTCCAGCTAGTAGTTTGAATAAGACAAATGTAACATCAGGAATAGAATTGCACTTATCTGAGTCTAGTTCTAAAATTGATGTAATAGATGCTAAATCTTTAAATATTAATGAAGATGTTTTGGTTGATGCTACTTGTGTTTTTTGTCGTCATAGCATACTATCTGGTGATCATACAAAGTGTGTTGCTAAAACTTTGTTGACTAAGAGAAAGAAACGAACTAGTGGCGCTTCCTCTAGGCTTAAAACCATTGCAAAGTCCATTTTAGGAATGCCCCCACTAGATGTTTCTGAGAAGAAAATGGAAAAGCCCAAATCCAAGACTACAAAGTCACCTAGTGCATATATTAGGAAAAAGGCAGAGACTAGTTGGACCTGGCAACGTTGGTTACAGAACACTTTTGATTTTAAATGCTTACCTAAAGTACTAACCTCTTGTGTAACTAACCCAGCGGATCCAACCGTTATCAATTCTCCACCTGTTTCCAATATTTGTGATGCAGGTGATTCAAATCGTCCTTTGGATTGTTGATAGCGGGTGCTCCCGAAACATGACCGGCAATCTCAAACTTCTTCAAAACTTTATTGCAAAGTTTATCGGAACGGTCAGATTCGAGAATGATCACTTCGCTGCAATTATGGGCTATGGGGATTACATTAATGGGAACATCGAAATCAGCCGTGTGTATTATGTTGAAGGTCTTGGTCATAATTTATTCTCCGTGGGACAATTCTGCGATGGAGACTTGGAAGTAGCATTCAGGGAGAAAACTTGCTTTATTCGTGATCTTCAAGGCAACGACCTCATGAAAGGGAAGCGCGGAACCAGTCTGTATACTATCTCCCTTGAAGGCATGACAGCTTCTACTCTTATTTGTTTACTCTCCAAGGCTCATCCCACAAAGGCTTGGTTATGGCACAAAAGATTGTCTCATCTCAATTTTAAAACCATCACTGACCTTGCCAAGAAGAAATTAGTTGACGGTTTACCAAAATTCAGATATGCCAAGGATCACTTGTGTTCTGCGTGTGAACAAGGGAAAAGTCACCGTGCTCATTTTCCTCCCAAAACAGAACACAGCACATACCATGTCCTACAACTGCTTCATATGGATTTGTGTGGTCCGATGCGCGTTCAGAGTATTAACGGGAAGAAGTACATTCTGGTAATAGTGGATGACTACTCAAGATGGACTTGGGTCTATTTTCTTCGGACTAAAGATCAAGTTCCTTCTATACTCATCACGTTTCTTACAAAGATTCAAGTTCAAGTCCGCAACCCCGTCCGAATCATCAGAACAGACAACGGGACTGAATTTAAGAATCAAATCATTCGAGAATTCACTGAGAAACATGGGATTGTTCATCAGACTTCAATAGCTCGCACTCCTGAACAAAATGGTGTAGTTGAAAGACGAAACCGTACGCTCGTGGAAGCAGCTCGAACAATGCTGATCAATGCTCAATTACCGGATTATCTTTGGGCTGAAGCTGTCAATACTGCTTGTTATACTCAGAACCGTGCCATGATCACCAAACGACACAGCAAAACACCATATGAGCTTATACAAGGAAGAAAACCAAACATCAACTATTTTCACGTCTTTGGAGCATTGTGTTATCCGAAGAATGATAAAGATGATCTTGGTAAACTTAAGGCTAAAGCAGATATTGGAATATTTGTTGGATACTGTGAAAACTCCAAGGGATATCGAATTTGGAATCGTCGGACTGGGGATATTCAAGAAACCATACACGCTAATTTTGATGAACTCACAGAAATGGCTTCTGAGCAAGACCGCTTAGAACCCGCACACAACCGTCTAAACTTCCCTGAATCTTCAGCTGCACCCCTACCTTTCAACAGGAAGGATCTGGAAGATTTGTTTGCACCAATGTTCGATGACGTTCGTGTTACTAGTGCATCAGATGCTTCCACCAGTTCCGCTGCTCAACAACTCCCACATCAAGCACCTGATCCATCAGCATCTATCTCTACAGTAGTTGCTGACGATGCACCACAACCTGAACCATCATCATCAATGGATAAAACACCTCTACCAGCAGTTGAAGATTCATCCCCCATTTCTAACAATGTTCCAACACCATCAGGATATGACGGGAACGCCTTCTTTAATCCATTTGCTCCACCACCAACCATTCCAGATACCGGAGAATCATCCTCGAGCAATATGGACCCGTCATATCATCACAACAACATTCAACACTACCCATCTACTCATAAATGGACAAGGGATCATCCGTTAGTTAATGTGATTGGCAATCCAGATAAACCAGTTATGACACGACAGAAACTCCACACAGATGGTGAAACCTGCATATACGCTCTCACCGTTTGTCAAGCTGAACCGAAAAATATCAAAGAGGCCATGACTTACGACAATTGGATTGAATCAATGCAAGAGGAGTTGGATCAGTTCAAAAGATTGGAAGTCTGGGAACTCGTTGAAAAACCAGATGGAGTTTATGTTGTAGGTTTAAAATGGATTTGGAAAAATAAGCTGGATGCAGAAGGAACGGTTATTCGTAACAAGTCACGATTGGTTGCTAAAGGGTATAGCCAAGAAGAAGGAATTGACTTCGAGGAATCTTTTGCTCCAGTGGCTAGGCTTGAGGCAGTGAGAATGTTCCTGGCGTACGCAGCTCATAAGAACATCACAGTTTACCAAATGGACGTGAAGACAGCATTCCTGAACGGACAACTTCGTGAAGAGGTGTATGTTTCACAACCAGAGGGCTTCGTCGATCCAGAACATCCACAACACGTTTACAAGCTTAAGAAAGCTCTCTACGGCCTTCAACAAGCCCCGAGGGCATGGTACGATAAACTCGCTGCATTCTTGCTTGCTAATCATTTTACTAAAGGATCTGTGGACCCGACTCTGTTTATACAAAAACACGGGGAGGACATTCTCATCGTACAAATTTATGTGGATGACATCATTTTTGGGTCTACCCATAAAAAGTATTCAAACGCTTTTGCAAAACTTATGAAACAAAACTTTGAGATGTCCATGATCGGTGAACTAAATTTTTTCCTAGGATTACAAATTCACCAATCACCTCGTGGTATATTCTTGAGTCAGTCTAAATATGCACAAGAGATATTAAAAAAGCATGGCATGACAACTAGTGACACCTATAACACCCCTATGTCCTCCTCATCCCCGAAGCTAGATGCTGACATACATGGGAAACCCACTGATCCTACAAATTATCGTAGTATAATTGGGTCTCTCATGTATCTCACCGCTAGCAGACCGGATGTTGTATTTGCCACATACCTATGTTCACGCTATCAGTCTAACCCAACAGAAAGACATTTATCTGCTGTTAAAAGAATCCTTCGATACATCAAGGGAACCATTCATTTGGGGATCTGGTATCCAAAGGATTCTGGTTTTGCACTAACTGCTTTTTCAGATGCGGATCATGCGGGATTTATTGATACAAGAAAGAGCACATCTGGTGGTGTTCAATTCCTAGGTGATAAGCTGGTGTCCTGGCAGTCAAAGAAGCAAGATTGTACGTCTCTTTCATCCACAGAATCAGAATATGTAGCTATGTCTGCCTGTTGTGCTCAAATCATTTGGATGCGATCACAACTGATGGATTATGGTTACACATTCAACAAAATACCGATGTATTGTGACTCCAAAAGTGCTATTGCTATCTCATGCAACACAGTGCAACATTCCAAGTCCAAACACATCGCTCTCAGATATCACTTCATCAAGGAGCATGTGGAGCAGGGTACCGTTGAGTTGTATTTCGTGGGAACGGAACACCAATTGGCGGATCTTTTCACGAAAGCCTTACCTCATGATCGTTTTGTGAAACTGGTTCACCAAATTGGCATGAGATGTTTGACTCCCCAAGAATTAACAAACTTTCTCAAAAACAAATAAATGAGTCAAACATCCAAATTATCTTGTACATAATCATTCAAAAAAAAAAAAAAAAAAAAAATGTGTGTGTGCAAGTACAAATCCTTATTCAACATTTTGTTCTTCTTAAAACTGTCTTTATTTATTTCTGAACAAATGTTGAGGGGGAGACACAAAATTTCACAAATTTTTTAAAATTTGTACTTGCATATTTTCTGTAACACTGTTGCTTTGTATTGGTTATGATGTTATTTCCTAAGGATTAATTAGGACTTTGATGGTAACAACAAAAGATTAGAGGACCATAAATGCTAAATATTGAAAATTGATTGGTTAGGATTAAATATGCTAAATATTGAGGTTAAGGGACTAATTGTGGAAAAAAAGAATAAAAGTTAAAAGTAAAGAATTTAATGTACTCTGCAAATTCATTTACTTTCACTGCTATTCTTGTCTCGCATTTACTTCCACTCAACAACTCAATCGACGGCTATTATTAATTCTGATCATCCATTCAAGTTTCAACTAATCTGTGAGTGTTTTCATGATTATTAAGTGATTATAACATATGGTTTTCAAGGAATTAGTGATCCAACGGTGGATTTTGTGTATAATGATTAGTCGAAATTCTAGGTTTTGCGTAGATTTGGGGATTTTCAATCCTATGTGTTATGAGTGATTTTGATTGTACTTCTGTGCTTAGAACATGATTGTGTAACATAAATGCATGCTTAATCGTACCAGAAATTCTTATGAATGATTATTCGTGATTTTAGGGTTTATGTTCATAATTTGGGGAAAATCATATGCGAATGATTTGGTGTGATTAAAGAGTTGTTATGTTGTTGTCATGATGTGAATTGAACATGTGTTGCCTCAGATTAAGCCCAGAAACATCAGTTAGTCATTAATTGAAATTTAGGGTTTATGAAGAACACGATGCACAAGCAGTTTGATTCTAGAGATTTTGTGGTTAAAACTTGTTATAACTTGAACAAAATGCGAAAAATAGCTATGTGAACCTATTGCAATTAGCATGATATCTTTAATCTATGTTAAAATGAAATGCAAAATATTGGTGAAAAATCGTCGTCAAAAGGGTTTCGGAATTTCTTGTATAAGATATTCTCGAATTTGCAATTGCTTTCGCAATTGTCATTTGCTTTCGCAATTGCCATTGCTCTCGCAATTGGTGGTTGCTATCGCAAATGGTAAATGCTCTCGCAATTGAAAAACTTTTCTCGCAATTGGAATTTCTCTCGCATTTGAAAATTTTTCTCGCAATTGGAATTTCTCTCGCATTTGACAATTTTTCTTGCAATTGGACTTTCTCTCGCATTTGACAAGTTTTCTCGCAATTGGTATTTTCTCTTGCAATTGGTAATTTCTCTCGCATTTGTCAAAGTCTCTTGCAGTTGACTATCTGCCTTCGAAATTACTAATTTCCATAGAAATTTCAATTTCCTTAAGTCTTGTCAAATTTGTGAGAAAATTTCTTATGCAAATTAAAATGATCAATTCATAGATTAACGATTGTTCAGTCATGTTAATAAAGGATGTTATGTGCAAACACTTAGTCTCAACTAATGCTAACACACATATATCCTGCAAATTGGTGTCATAATGCTGTTTCAGATTATCCACAATGTCTTCACAACAACAACAACCACTTCCATTGATCACCAAAGCTGAGTTATTCCCACAAGGATTCACGGCTAAGTATGGCAAGAACAATTCAAGAGTGGTCTTTGACAACATCAAATGTGCTGAACCAAGTTGTCGCATTGTTATTGAAATCCTCAAAAGACATGAATGCCGTAGTATTTTGGTAGATTCAGATAGTATTCCTGAGTTATACATCCATCAGATGTGGAGTACTATCAAACCGGATGACAGTAACAAATTCTTCACATGCACTCTTGACAGAAAACAAGTCAAAGTCACACCTGCACATCTACGTGAAGCTTTATCTCTACCCAATCCACCGGATATCTCACGACAATACTGGCCTTCACCCACTGAACAAGACATTCTCAACTTTCTCATTGGCATTGGATATGATGTAGATCCCAATCTTCCACTCAATATCCTCTCAAATATCAATGCCAAGTCCATTCCTCAACCATGGAGAGCAATGTACTACATTCTGATTCGATCAGTGTCTGGAAGAGACAGTGGACACGAACATCCAAGACTTTCTCATGCTCAACTCTTCTGGGGATTTGTTACCAAACACAACCTTGACTTTGCTGCTATTATATGGGAAGATCTTATGTTTCAAATGCATGCTCAGCACAGAAAACCATTGACTAAAATTCCATTTGTCCGTTACACTAAGTTGCTGATCAGTCTTCTCCTTGATAAGCATCATGATATTTCTAATCGACCCGAAGACAGAGAAAGACATGTGATAAAGATGGACACGGATTTCAAATCAATATACTTCCCAAAGGATAGCACTCACAAACAAGGTCTTAAGCTGTTTGATGTTCTACTTACTGATGAGGTCAAGGAAACTCCTGCTTACGAAGATTACATTCAGGCTTATGAAAAGAAGCTTGTCGGCATCACTAAAATGACTGAGGGAACAGGTTCCACCAAGACTCGTTCCAAAAGTAGTAGAGCTAGTAAAACTGGAAGTGCATCTAGTGCTTCAAAGAGACAACCCCCAAGCAAGAGGAGAATTATTAAGACTACTCCAAAACCAAAAGTTGAAGACATTGGTATTCGTGATGAATCCTCTGAATCCTCTGAAGACACTGAACCAGAATTGGAAATACTTAATGAGCAAGAAGCTGAGTTTCAAACAAAGCTTGACTTAGAGAATGCTGCTAAGGCAAGTATTAAGCAAAAGAAGATTGATGAAGAAAGAAGAGCAGATCTACATAAGAAAGTAATGAAGGAATTGGAAGAAAAGAAGAAGGAAGAGATTGCTAAGGGAGCAGGAGGATCAGGAATCACTCCAGCACCAGTTTCATCCCCTAATCCGGTTAATCAACCCGGTAACTCAAAAACTCCCACAGTTCAGCCAGATACGGTTAATCAACCCGATATGGCTACATCTACGGTTCCACCTCCTCAATCAAGCTCGGTTAATCAACCCGACTTGGAAAATCAAACACAATCTGAATCAGAAAAGATAGTCTTCACAGAAAATGAAATTTCAGATTCAATGTTCGATGACATCCCTCATCAAGAGGAGGTACATCATCAAGATAACACTGGGGAATGGGGAGATTCTGAGGAAGAAAAGGAAATTACTGGATCAAAGGCTATAGAAGCTGCAAATGAGCTGGAGGCACTTGCTGAAATAGAAAGGAAAAGGAAGGAAGAAATGGAAAGGAAACAAAAGGAGGATGAGGAAGCAGATAACTACATTATCTCTCCATTGAATGATCCATTTAATAAGTCTCCTCAACAACCACGAGATCAGACTCCTCCCATTCCTTCTCCCAAACCTATCACACCTCCTAATTCACCTCCCAAGCATCTAACTCCTCCAGAATCACCGAGAAACACTCCAAAACCTTCACCTTCATCTCACAAGGATCCTACACCTCCTAATTCTTCATCATCTATACCCTCACTCACTCCATCACCATCAAAGTCACCATCACACAAAGGCAAAGCAACAATAGCAGAAAGAATCAGAACAGTCATGAAAGGCAAACATGTCAATAAAATCGCCAAAGTCACAAGAGTGGAAGTTCTGTCACCCATATCCAGGCAAATTAAGAAAGCAGCCAAACTTGCTCAAGCAAGAAAAGAGAGCAGGTTGCAAGAACAAATGTCAGAAATGAAAAATCTTATCAAAGATCTGTCTGATCAAGTCAAGGAGATGCAGGAAACAAAGCAGAATATGGATGAGTTTCTTACTTTTGATATTGAAGATCATATCAAAAGTAATACAAGACATTATGTCAAACGCTTCACTGCTGATCTTCAGAAAAATATTAACGAGAATGTCAATACTCAACTTGATGTCAAGGTCAAAGAAGCAATCATCTCAAATTCTGGCTTCAAGCAACTCAAAGACTTCACCACTGAAGAACTCAAACTTGAACTTCTCAACAGACTCCATGCTATGACATCTCCTTCTCCTGAACACATTGAGAAGGTTTCTTGCAAGGTTGCTGCTGATAAAGGTAAAAGGATTCGTGATGACGACAATGAGGACCAAGATCCAAATCCCACACAGAAGAAACAAAAGAATGGGAGTGGATCTGGGATTCACATTCAGGAACCAACAGAGCAGAAAACCTCTTCACCATCTCCAACTCATCAAGAATCTGGTCCTAAGGAAACTGAGCATCACTTTGAACATTTCATAAATGAAGACATTGAGTTTCAACCTCAAGATGATCCACCTCAACCACCTCCAAAACCAGCAAAATCTAAACCTTCCAGCAGTAAGAAATCTTCTGAAGAACCAGCTGTGATTACATGGTTAGATACTGACGAAGACTTACAAGGAAACGACTGGTTCGACAATCTTGCAAAGGCTCAAATCAACGACGACGAAGCTTCAAAAATAGAAGATAGCACGTTTGAATACACTCAGAAAGTCAAACATGCATTCAACATTAAGAAGATGACAAAAAGAGAGCTTCGTAGAGTAAAAAATGATGCCTTCACTCTTTTAAAGGATAAATCTGCAAGTGCTGCTGAGTTGGAATATCATCTGGAGAACGTTGCTAGGGCATTATCCAAAGACTTCGATTGGACAAATCCATATGTATTCAGGGAAGGTGGTCTTGACAGTAAGAAACGTCCATACATCACTGACTGGACAAAACCACTTCCTGTGATACGACCATACCATGGAATGTCAGAAATTCCATTCGCATTCTTCTTCAATCAAGATCTGGAACTACTCGTACATGGGGCTTCCAGTAAAGTCAAATATGCTACCTCAATCACATTCACTCCTGCTGCGAACTACACCAATCCTGCCATTGAGGAAGAAGCTAGACACCGTAAACTCTTCATCAAAAAAATTGCTAAATATGATCGTGACGCTGAACTTGGAATTCACCACTGGTTTGACAAACGTAAGTCGTGGTACAAGTACAAGCTTGGTCTCATGGCATCTCGTGAAAAGGTGTTCAGTGACCTTCGTATCAAGGCGGTGATTGATGCCAAGGGATCACAAAAGCTTGGCTACACTTTCATTTCTGAGATCACTGTTCGCAGACAAGATGATCTACTTTACACGTTCAATGAAGCAGATTTTCCCGCACTCAATCTCAATGACATTGAAGATTTGTATTTGATGAAAGTACAAGGGAAGCTGAATCATCTTAATCCTACTCTTCTGTATGCATTTAGCACGGCTATCTGTCATTTCATCAGAAGAACGGTTATCAAAGAACGTGTTGAGGACCTTCAGCTTGGAGTTGAAAGCTATCAGAAGAAGTTGAATCTTGAGGAACCCATGTTTACTCTTACTGACAACAGAGAGCCTCAGTACTTGCTCAAGAACGACCCTGTCTTCGGATTCGTCTACAGAAGTGCTACAAACACTAACCGTTTCATGCCACATAAAGAGATTCACAAGTTTTGTGATGACACTCTGAAGAATGTTCGAGATGGGTTAGTCACACGGGTTCAGGATCAAATATTGAAGAAGCACAAGAAATGGAATCATCATCAGCTTCGGCAAGTCAAGAATTTTATCTGGTCGATCGAAGAAAGGCTCTACCGAAGGGATCAGATGAGGAGATTGGAAACATATGTTGGTGGTCGTCCTCCATTTGCCATCCGATTGTTTCAGAGGACAGATCCAAAATTCACCACTTTTGGCAAAGGCGGTTAATTGTAAGAATTTGATTTCAATATTCATTATTCATTCAAAATTCTTACTTATATATGACTGTTAGATGACAACGGCTTGTGCACACATAACAGTGTACAACCCGGACCTTCAAGAAAGGACCCTGAGGTACGCTTCAGTGCCTCAATCCTGAAAAAGGAGCGAAAGCTTCTTACTTATGAGCAGAATTAAAACCAGAATGTTTTCCAAAGTTTTTCAAACATTCTGCTCATAAGGACAAGTATTCCCTTGTTAAGGGGGAGTATTTGAAAAACATGATCTTTGTTCTAAGAAATATAAATGTTCTTGAAATTCTTCCCTAAAACTCAAAAACAGCATATTTTAATCATAAACGTTTTCCAAAAACATCATGAGTATGCTATTTTTGAGGGGAGAAGTAAAAGATGATTAAAATATGATGTCTCATTTGCTGGAATCTCGTGTGCTCAAACTCAGAATTGACCCTCGAATTGACGATTAGGAAAGTCAGTAGTCGAAAGGACATGTCCCGGACGGGTAATAATTTCAAGCCAGTTTATCTGGTGATGTAAGCGTGTCTCGCAAAGGACGTGTCTGAGTAGAATGTACCGATTTTGAGCGATAATCTTTGAATATGATCTGGACGGGTAATAATTTCAAGCCAGTTTAACTGGTGATGTAAGCGTGTCTCGCAACGATCAGGTTCATTGAAAATCAATCAATTCAAAAGTGCCAACTCTTTCCGGCATGTGCAAATTTCAAAATTTATTACTTATGCGCACATGTTAAGGGGGAGTATTTATGTAAATCATCAAACTCTCAAGGTGTCAACCAAATATTTTTACAATTATCGACACTTTGAGAGATTTTCAATGGTTTTGGTCTTATGGCATCATTAGGATAGTCATGGAGTTATAAGGTGACTAAGGTTAGGGAAAACCGTCCTATGATCCGCCAGAGCCGGAGGGATCTACCCAAGGACAATACCAATAGTTTAGAACTAGAAAGTCCTAGGTATGATATAAAAAGGAGAAAATGAATGAACGGAGAAAGAAGGGGTTGAAGAATTAAAAAGAAAAGCAAAGAAAAGGGTGAAAAGAAATAGCCCTCCAATTTGTTCAACCTTAGGGCAGACACCGGGTTCAATTCATAATCTACTGGTTGATGAGCATCACCGGTATTGAAGACCAAAGACGTCATGGACCCAGTGACGCACTAATAAACCTTCTAAACCACTCAAGTGTCTCTCAAAAGACATTTGTTTCATTCACACGGAGAACCCTTCATAATCTATCGACCTCTCATTACGAGAGTGTTGATATTGAAAAGGAGGTAATCTGCTCCATGCCTCCGATGACCAAACAAATGTGCACTAATTGAGTCTAGAGCCATGAGATTCATAAAAGATCTCTTAGGTACACTTAGTATTACTCTGTTGTTCTACATCATGGGCAGCAGATGTAAAATTAAGAAAGTGTCCTTCGCAGATCTTAGCAATCTGCCGAGAACATTCATGAGAGAAGTCACAATTGTGATTATCAATGATTGAATGGAAATCCTGCCAGAGCAACATCAAACAACTCTGTCAGCAGGTCACTTCGGTAACTCCTTGTGGGTTACGCTTAGTGTTTGCTCCAAACGGTCTACAGTCGTGGGGTGATCTCCAGCGACTCACTGAATCGTGGGTGCACTTCGGTGTGTCCGTGTAATCCCTTTCGGGGGAATCCGGTTCAGAGCGGTCTGGGTTAGGATTTGAGAAAGTCTTCACACTATGTTGTTGATGATCTCAAGTCTGAGCCTGTAAGTACCGGTTGGTTCGTGCTGTTGCTGCTGTTGATGCTGCTGCTGCTGCTGAGGAGCTGGAGTTCGACCATCAAGACTCCATCATGTTCATATCTTGAAGAAATGTTCTCTCAAAGACTCAGTAACATCAAAAGTTCAACATATGATATAGTAAAGTCAAAAGTTCAAACATCTCAACCTTTCTCAAGTTTAAGATTGAAAAGTGAGAACATGTTGCTGAAAACAAGTCAAACATATGAGCATGGTGGAGAAGACATGAAGACGTTGGAGATTGGCAGATCGAGACAACATCATATCATCTTAAGAACAAGAACAAAGAAACAAAGATTATAAAGACGTCAGAAGCAAAGAAGACGTCATGCAACATTGATGACCGAGACTTAGGGGGAGATTGTTAGGAACTTGTTTTTAATCATATTTCAAGTCTCGATCACTTGTATTAAATGTTGCTAAGCATTAAGGGCTATATTTGTTTGTTATTAAAGATCCGGCCTATTAGTAGCCCATGGGCCGGTTTATAAGTGATTTAAATGTAATTAGTTTCTAGAAGAATCACCCCATGTGCTTACCCTAGATTGTTGCCTATAAATAGAAGGCATGGGGTGCCTCATTTCATGTTGGTTTTTCATGTATGTGCGAAAGCTCTGCTCGTGTGTAAAGTGAATTAAGTGAAAGCCTTCCATTCTCTATTCTTCTCTTCGTATTCTCTTCTCTTATTTAGTTATCGAATTAGCTTATTTATCTTCATACGTAGCTTAATCTAGATTAGTAGTTCGTGCGTTATTAGTCATTAACGAGTGTGTGTTTGAGATATTTACGTGACCTACAACTGTAGAATGCTGAGAAGAGATGTAACAACAAATGCGAGATTAGCGTAATCAAATACTAGTATTCGTGGTTCTTGGGAAACATAGTTCATGATAGTGATAAAAAATTGATTGAATGTATATAGACGATGTAGATTAATTGCCATTAATTGATTGTATATCAACAAACGAAGTTTTATGTGTGTGAGGTAGAGAAAGCTTAGTTATTCCGTATGAATATATATGAAAATGATTGGTAAGACACTCTCTATCGATGGGTGTATATAATAGGTTGAGAATTTTTATTTTATTTCTTTTTTGGGTGTAATATCATATACATTTCATGCGAGCATGCATGCACCACGAAACATAAGTTATCAATTGCTTAATCAAGAAATAGTCGCCTGCTCTTAATTATCAATTGAATGTTTGGTGGAAACGTTATCAACCTTGACTTAAAACATATGTGTTGCCCCATTAATTATTTGTTTTTTCATATTTTTCTTCAAAATTATTTAAAAAATTGTTTATGTCTGATCGGGACAAGATTTAGTAGGGTTTGGTGCAAGGGCCGAATTTTTAGTTTTCGCTACGGCGTAATGGAATGACTTTTGTTATGTTGTAGAACTCTCGAATAGGGATTAGAGTCGGGTTAATTACTTGAAAATGTATCATACTTGACACTTTTTGTTATTGTGTGTACTGAACTTTCTTTTTTCATATTGTGTGTATTAAACTTTCAAATATCGATTATTGTGTGTATTAAACAGTAATGTTTTCAAAAAAACGCTTACCTTTTGTACAATGATCAACTCTTTTATGTTTATATGAGTTGAAATTCTGTTATCAATAAGTTCTAGCCATTCCCTTTGGCGTTTTCGTTTGCTTGATTCCTTTTATGGAAGATTACTCGATAACTGAAGACTATTTCTCACAAGTTTGTCAAGAATATATCATTGCTTTCTATTAAAAAGAACTAGAACGTTATTGAACATCTGTAGATACTGTATTTAAAACAAATCAAACAACGTTTGCTATCAAAACAAGGAGTTAATAATTTCCAACGCAAGCTTCCATCATTGTAGTGGTTGTTATATAAGAAGTTACCTGAAGCCGGTGAGATATCAAAAAGTTTATATAGATTATTAAGAATACATACATCTGATAAGAAAAGTATCAACTTACAGAAGAAAGTATGTTTACCTCATAAAGATGAGCTAGCTATACCATTGCTTAAGGCCAAACACGAGTGACTTGGAGGCAACTTATGCAGTAGTATTATGCTATAGGAACTTGGAAGTATACAATGTTGGTATTTTGGTCCGGACGTCAAGAATCGTCCGGACGTCTCATACCGTCCGGACTAATCCTGGCTTCCGGCCATGCATCTGACAGCACCGCCACCATACGCATAGAGCAGTCCCATCAACTATCACATTCCCAGATTTCACGGGATCGTGCTCCCCACGTGGTCTGACGCCTACCTACTAGGTCAGACATAGGTCAACTCGCGAGTCCCGAGGTGAACAGGTACAGTAGGTGTGGGTAGTATAAATACCCACACCTCATTTGTAAGATTCATTCAATTTGACACCTACTACTGTTACTCTCACATTACTGTTCAATCCATAATCATCCAATAATTACTCTCACGCCGGAGGTTGGTCTTGGAACAAAACTCAAGGCGAGCCTAACGCGTGTGTCTCTTGTGTGTAGGAGCAAACAAGGTCCGAAGAAATCACTCCGAAGGACGATACATAGAGGTGGGGTCTTCCTATAAGGTTTTACTTCAACAGTATACAATGCCATTTTGGTCCTAAATGGAACCCAGCTTGTGGACTATGTGCATTGTGATCGATATTATCACATTTCTTGATGCAGATTGGTTAGTGCGTATTATTTATTCCTAACAATTATTAGGGTGGTGAAAAACCATCATACGTAGCTAGGGGAAAGAAGATCCTCTTTGTAAGTGATCCATGTAGGCTAATTTAATATGCACACTTTTTAGATGTCAATTAGTAGAGTATGAGAGAGGTTTATGATGAAATAGTGAAAACATTTACCTAAGAATTTGCAATAATCACTAATGGATTTAAGTGGCTATTCTTTCAAATGCTATTGCAATTAAAAAAAAAAAAAAAAAAAAAAAAAAAAGAGGGGGGGGGGGGGGGGGGGGGGGGGGGGGGGGGGAGGGATGTCTATATAAGTACAAGTATTTTAACAAATAGGTATATGATATGATATCATAATGGTTTGGACCCTGTGAACCATCTCTGGCGTGCGAATAAGTATATGATATGATTGTTTAAGTGTATTTAGTAAGTATGGCGTGCGAATAAGTATATGATATGATAGTTTAAGTGCGAATTTCATTGTAAATAATCTTAATTAATTACACTCTGTTCCCGAGATATAAAATGGAAAGAAGAGAAATGGAGAGGTTAAAAATGAGAGAAAAGAATAGGAGAGTAAAAAATATTGATTTTTTGTTTGTGTTTCCAAGTTGGAGAGAAGAGAAGAGAGATCTAATAAAATTATGCACAAAAATCATCTTCTCTCCAAATCATCCCAATTTGGGAAGAAGATTAGGAGAGGAAATTTAGCATAATTTACTTCCCTCTTCTCCTCTTTTCTCTCCAAAAAAAATCAGGAACATAAATATTTTGTCATTTCCTCTCCCCTTCTCTTCTTTTCTCTCTAAATAAAAACTCGGGAACAGAGTGTTAAGGAGTACTTTATATCGCTGGAAGGTTAAAAAATAAACATGCATAATCATAGATATTTAAATTCTATTACCAAAGTCTTGTCGAACTAAATTTAAATTCATATAGGATCTTTGTCAACATTGCCAATTTCATTGTTAATAATCTTAATTAATTAAGGAGTACTTTAAGGATTTTAAACATGCACACTTGGTGACCAGCTAAAGTGCTAAACTGAACTTGATTTTAAACATGCACACTTGAGATCTATAAGAATAAAGTACCCCAAACATGCACATTTTGACTTTTCTCCCCACCTTGGGGACCCCTCTGTACCATTTTGGTGTTTTATTAAATATTGCATTGCTTTTAAAAAATAAAATATATATTTATAAATTAAGTTGTTTACTTATTTTATTATTTATGTCTTTATATGGAAGAAAAAAGTAAGGTTAAAAGTAAGGTTGCATTTGTTTAAGGTTTGATAGTTGGTTTGATAGTGACCATTATATATGACCTGGTCGGGCACTTTTAGAGAGATTATTTTTTAACTTTTTATTTAACTTATTACATGCGCATTAAATAATCATACGATAAGAATACACACTTTCATCTCTCATCTTGACAATCTTCAGTTATAGGCTCTGTGAGCGGAAGAAAAAAGTAAGGTTGCATTTGTTTAAGGTTTGATTGTGACCATTATATATGACCTGGTCGGGCACTTTTAGAGAGATTATTTTTTAACTTTTTATTTAACTTATTACATGCGCATTAAATAATCATACGATACGAATACACACTTTCATCTCTCATCTTGACAATCTTCAGTTATAGGCTCTGTGAGCGGAATATTATGCAATTTCAATATTGCTATAAGAACTTGGTGGAATTGTCGACTCACAGTTTCTCTACTACGAAAAAACATATGACAAATTGTCCTACTTTTTTTGTGGTGAGCCAATGTGTATAAAAACATTGCTACAACCTCTGTCCTCTTATATGGATGTGTTTCTAGTATGTTTCAAACACCCAATGTCTTTTACCATATGACATAGTACATATATTGAAGGTGGCTCTATACATGCAAGCTCGCTAATATATATAGCATCACATTCCATTGTCAATCTAAACATCCATTTCATCGATCCGCTCCATCCTTTTTTCTTCCTTCGTTTTGATTTCACGAATCTTAAATCAAAAGTGCAAGCAAGCAAGAAAATAATAAAAGTTTGCGGTAGCAATAAAAGTTTGCGCTGTTTTTGGTTAACAGGCGACGAGCCATTTGATCTAAAAATTCATATGTTAACTAAAATATAAAAACAACCCATGTAAATGCCATAAAAAGAAATACTTATGTATCCCTGATGAATCTACATATTAGATTGATAAGCATGGACACATTTTAGATTGAATAAGTTTGATGCCTCAAGCCTAACATCAAATTGATGAGACAGCTCTGCACAGCTTCTTATGGTATTTACAATTTTTTTCTTGGTGAGCAATTCTTATTGGGCAATGGTCATGATATATATATAGATGATATTAGTTGGTTATTTGGTTATAGTTCATTTAGTAAAAACCTCTATATCATCAGTGTGTTTGTTTGTGTTTGTTCTGGAAGGGGGAAAAAAACCTAAATGCGAAATGTATACATTTGAGATTTTACAGGATAGTTCATGAACTTAAGTGAAGAGCAAACACAAAAAAAACAAGTTTAAAACACGAGACAATCAACTATTAAAATATGTGATAAACTCGATCATTACACTTTACTACATATAGCTATGAATTTGTGACAGATGAGGGCAAACTTAGGTGCTTAGACTAAGAGAGATTATTTTTTAACTTTTTATTTAACTTATTACATGCGCATTAAATAATCATACGATACGAATACACTTTCATCTCTCATCTTGACAATCTTCAGTTATAGGCTCTGTGAGCGGAATATTATGCAATTTCAATATTGCTATAAGAACTTGGTGGAATTGTCGACTCACAGTTTCTCTGCTACGAAAAAACATATGACAAATTGTCCTACTTTTTTTGTGGTGAGCCAATGTGTATAAAAACATTGCTACAACCTCTGTCCTCTTATATGGATGTGTTTCTAGTATGTTTCAAACACCCAATGTCTTTAACCATATGACATAGTACATTGAAGGTGGCTCTATACATGCAAGCTCGCTAATATATATAGCATCACATTCCATTGTTAATCTAAACATCCATTTCACCCGCTCCATCCTTTTTTCTTCCTTCGTTTTGATTTCACGAATCTTAAATCAAAAGTGCAAGCAAGCAAGAAAATAATAGAAACCAAATAACAAGACCATCATAGCAGTTGTTACTTGTGGAAGCAATAAAAGCAAGCAAGAAAATAATAGAAACAAAAAACTACAACAAGCAAAACAAACACTTGCAATAAGCAGGAAAAAATTACAACAAACAACTCCGAACAAGCAAAACAAACGCTTTCAACAAGTAAGAAAAATAAATCACTAAACATGCTCCAACTATTAAATTTTTCAAAACATCTATACCTTGCTCATGTTCCCGATCAAACGATATCAAGTCCTTCAACTTCATCCACAATCCCCTCATGCAACCAATATATCATTCCATAGGCACAAAACATAACATATATCGCAAAAACAAATGGCTGTAGGAAGCTAGGTACAATAATCGACATCAAACATACCAGTAAGATAGAACCAAACGCAAGTCTTCCATGACGCGCAATATTGACGTAAACTTCATTGATTTGAGAATACCTTTTTTCAACATCATATGACAATCCATACATGAGTAGAGTGATTGATGACATGTACATAGTTTTCGGGTGTGTTTTAAATGGTGAATCGGATATCAACTGTAGAATGCTGAGAAGAGATGTAACAACAAATGCGAGATTAGCGTAATCAAATACTAGTATTCGTGGTTCTTGGGAAACATAGTTCATGATAGTGATAAAAAATTGATTGAATGTATATAGACGATGTAGATTAATTGCCATTAATTGATTGTATATCAACAAACGAAGTTTTGAGTGTGTGAGGTAGAGAAAGCTTAGTTATTACTTCGTATGAAAAAATTATTGGCAAGACACTCTCGCTATCGATTAACTAGTATTTATAGACTATTTTGTTGAGCTCACTTTTGCATGGTGCAGTGTGAACAATTTAAAACGCGTTATCCGGGTGTATATCTAATTTGCAACACTTTCTATTATATTCCAAAAGATAATTATAATATATTATATTATTATGCATGCATGAAGCTAGATCGAGGAATACTAATAGACATTATGTTAGATTTCGTGACTTAAATATTGACATTTGTGCTCACCTTTTTCAGTATTTCTTTGATTCAACATATGAGATTTGAATGTCACGAGTGGGGTAACCCGCGCGTTGCGGCGGGCACTACAACAAAACATAGAACGGGCGACCAATGTTTTGGCGGGGACGCTTCTATCCCCGCCGAAAGTCACTAAACGACAAAATATATGCTGAGCTGGCACAAAGTCTCGCTGACCATTTACAAAATTTTCAACGCAGGCTTTTGGCGGGGACAAGTCCCCGCCGAAAATGTTTCACATATTTACCAAACTTTGGAGTGCTTAATCGTTCGCGCCTTTTTTTCCCGCTCTACCTTTCGGCGGGGACTTGTCCCCGTGGAAAAGGTTAAATATTTTGGCTCCAAAAAGGTAAAATTACCGCGCCAAAATTTAGTGGCTTTTTGCGGGGACACGTCCCCGCCGAAAGTATTTCCCGCCAAAATTTTCTTTTACCCCGCCAATTTTTTACTTATATATATCGTATAATGAAATTATCACAAAACACGTAAATTCTCACAAAAAACACACATAACAATGGATGGTTTAACGCCGGAACAGGAATGGTCAAAGGCTTTATCACACGAGCTCCTGTATAATGAAATTATACTTCATTGGGGCTGGGAAATTTTTGATGAATATGGTTCTTATGAGAACTGTGCACCGTGGCAGAGAGACAAGATTCTGGAATGGTTGAGGAGAAAGCCGTACTATAGAGAGTATTTGGAAGAGCTAGATGCTGCTGAAGCTCAACGTGCTGCTGTTGGAGGTGACGATGAAGCTGAAAGCACGTTGGACCTCAACACCGAATTTGGTAATCTGGAAAATAGAGTAACAAATCTCGAAGCTACGTTTGCACGTATCAAGGAAATGAGAGCAAGGAAGGGAAAAGATGGTGCGAGTTCCAGCAAAGCGGGAAGTAGCCGCAAAAAAAATAAACGGGTTGTTTCGTTTGATCTGTTTCATTTGGTTGTCGAGTTGTTTAGTTTGAGTTGTTTCGTTTGGTTGTCTAGTTGTTTAGTTTGAGTTGTTTCGTTTGTTTGTCGAGTTTTTCTTTTGAGAACTCTTGCGTGTTTTAAATAAAATGTTTGCCTTCGTGTTTGTTAATTGTGATATTATTGTTTCTTCAAATAAGGTCATAAACCCAAACACCCTTTTGGTGCAGGAAATAAGCAATCCCAAACACCCCTGTTTGGACAGCATAAACCAAACGGCCTTTGTGGGCTGCTGTTAACAAAACAGCATAAACCAAATGGCCCTGTTTGGACAGCATAAACCAAACGGCCCCTTATGGTTGAATCTTGATGGATACTTAAGTTTTCACAGCAACAACAACATCATTGGAACATTTTAAAGCGTACGAATTAAAAATATTAAGCACGTTCGACATCAGTTTTCACAACAACAACATTTTATTAAACAACAACAATAACACAACAAACAACAACAATGACAATAACAACAACAACAACAACAACAACAACAATAACAGCAACAACAACAACAACCTACATACGAAGATTTCCCATATCACCTAGCATGTCATTATAAAGGTCGTGAAATAAGGCAGCTGAATCAACTGTGTGTTTGTTTGGATGCATATACACTTCTAGCATTTTATTGAGTACCATTATCTGGTGATTCAGTTTGATGCAGTTTGAGCACTCTGTATTTCCAGGACTCGATGTTGAAGGTCCTGCAGTGTAACGAGTTGGAGTTATAGATGGTCTTGCGGAATGAGTTGGAGGCGTTGAAGCTCCAAGAGAACCGGTCATTTTGGCTAGTCGTTCCTCCTTCCATAAAAAAAATCGCATCCATACTCCTTTGTCCCACCCTGTTAAAGAGTAAAAACTATTATTTTTAACAACTAACCAAATTATTTATATAACACACAAAAAAGTATGTAATTGTTCACCTTTGATAAAGGACACGCATATTATTGTTTACCAAGGGAGTAAGGTTTATGCGATTCTCGCAGAATTACGTCTCCTCGTTTACAAGGACAAGCAAAAGCTTCAAATTCCGCCATCTTTACCATGATAACAGTGTGTGTTTGTGGTTGTGAGGTTAAGTGGTTTTGAGTATAAGAGGTTGTGAAGTTGTGTGGATAAGATGTTAGTATATAAGAGCAGGTCTTGGTGGGAAATTTTTGGCGCCAGTATTTTGGTGGGAAAGTTTTGGCGCCAGTAAGTGGTTTTGAGTATAAGAGGTTGTGAAGTTGTGTGCATAACCATAACATCTCGGCTCGTTCGTTAAACATCTCGTGTATAACCATAACATCTCGGCTCGTTCGTTAAACATCTCGTGTATAACCATAACATCTCGGCTCGTTCGTTAAACATCTCGAAGCTTACCTGAAAAAGATATACAATGACCAAAAGTACAAGCACAAGAAGAAATTTTTTACAAAGGCAGGTGGGGTCGAGAAACTGGACGAAATCAAGGCAAAGCGTCTCGAGAACATGGCGGAAGATGAATGGGAACAACAGGTAAATTTATGGATCGACACATACTTTGTTATTATTATTATTATTATTATTATTATTATTATTATTATTATTATTATTATTATTATTATTATTATTATTATTATTATTATTATTATTATTATTAATAATAATAATAATAATAATAATAATAATAATAATAATAATAATAATAATAATAATAATAATAATAATAATAATAATAATAATAATATTTCATTTATATAATAGTTTTTATTATTTATAATAAGCAGATTGAGCACTGGAGCGACCCCAAGAAGTTGAAGATCGGGGAGATCAATAGCCAAAATAGGAGCAAAATGAAGACTGCCACCCTTCATGGATCACATTCCTTGGCTGTCATAGCTGATAACTTCGGAAGACACTTTTTGATCCTGAGCCAGGTGATCGGTGGCAAGCAGAGGGGACATATTCCTGGCATAGGTCCAGTTTTACCCGGAGGTGGTCGCAGGCCGACTCTGAGCTCCTCACGAGCTCGTGAGGAAGCCTCCTCGTCCTCACTGCGCGAGACCGTGACGCGGCAAGAGAACACGCTGCAGCGGCAAGAGAACACGCTGCAGATGATTCTGGATTGGGCGAGGAGACAGCCGGGCTTTCCTGTGGAGCTAGCAGCGGGATTGCCGGGGACATCAGGATCCCAGACTGCGTCGCCGGGTGAGTCTAGACCTGCAGGGGAGGGTAGTCGGGGAGCTGGGGGTAGTGGGGGTAATGGGGATGGTGGGGAGAATGGGGATTAGTGTATGGGTCGGATGGGTCACTTTATGTTTGTTTTGGGTTATTGGACATAGTTGTGTAGATTTAGATGGATTATCATGTGTTAGGATTCCCACTAAACTGTTCCTCGCTAGCTTATGTATAGTTTTGTAGAATATCATGTGGATCACGGTTTTTGAACCGTTTTTGGCGAATTAGGATTCATATGATTATGTTTAGCGAAGTTGGATTAATATTATTTTTAGCGAATTTTGTTTGAATTTGGTGTTGTTGTATATGTTTAGCGAATTTGGTTTTAATTTGGTGTTGTTGGCGAATTTGTTGTGTTGTCGAATTTGTTATTTTGGCGAAGTTGGATATAGTTGGGGTAAACTGCAGGTTTTATGTGCTGCATTTGGTAGGTTTTTGCAGCAATTTGCGGCAAAAAACCTGGAATTACCCATTTTGCAGCAATTTGCTGCAAAATGGGTCAGAGTCTTTTGGCGGGGACATGTCCCCGCCAAAAGACAGAAGCAGATTTATATTTGCACCTTATTGGTGGGGACAAGTCCCCGTAGAAAGTATTTCGAACAACAGTAAATGTACTTTCTGCGGGGACATGTCCCCGCCAAAATGAATAATTAAATTAAATAATCAGTTGATTAATTAATTTTTTAATTAATCGTATAGTTTTTGGCGGGGACAAAACCCTTGCCACGCTGGACAATCTTTGACCGGCTAGAAGGCGGTGGGACCCACAAGTCGCCGCCCAAAGTTGGTAAAAGGCACCGCCGAATGTATCAGCGACGAGGTTTCCGCGGTGACGTTTCGGCGGTGACATGTCCCCGCGGAAAAGGGGAAAAATGTCACCGCCCAAAGGGGAAAAATGTCACCGCCCAAAGGGGTGAATGTTGTAGTGAGGGATGTTTAGACACTTTTGTGTTTGTTGAATGTTTTTTGTTCTACGTGCGATGTTGTAATTTGGTCGGTTTGTTGGTATATAGTGTGTATAAAATGTTTTGTTTAGTAATTGTGATAAGCACAACTAATAAGTGTGTTCTTGTTTTAGAAACTTTTTTGTTTGTGTAACGTTTTGCGTTTTACGTGTTTTAGGGTGTATGTTGTAATTTGTTCGTTTTGTCAGTATATAAGGTCTATAAAACGTATTGTTTGCTAATTGTGATGAGTGCAAGCCATTTTTTTTTTTTTTTTTTTTTTGTGAGATTATGTTGTCGGAGGTTTTTTTTCTATTGTGTGTGTTTTATTTTATATTATAAAAAAACTTTAATTTCATAAGAAAATGTATAGGTATACTAGTTATAATGCCCGCGCACGCGCGGGTTTTTTTATAAAATTGTTAATAATGTACTCTTATTTATTAAAAGACAAATACTTATTTAGTTTATTTTTTTGTTTTTATTATGGTTCTTAATTTTGTTTTATAATTATGTTTGATTTACGTGGTAAAAGTTCATATATGATATTTTCATAGACAAAAATCAAATTTAGTTATTTATATTAGATAATAACATTTATTTTTATTTTGTATATTTATATTTTATAGTATAGCACTATTCTATTAGAAAAATGATTCTTGTGCCTACTAATCATGCCTACAAATGTACCTAATGATTTGATTGGTTGATTTCAAAAAATGATTGGTGGAAATTTGGAGAGAGAAAGTACATAATACAATTGTACAAGTGATTTATGCATTAGGCATGTTTTTAGGCTTGTGTTGTAGGTCTAAATATCATTACTCATTCTATTAACTCGGTACATTTCTTTTCATCCCTAGTGCAGCAGCCTTGAATTACCCAAACAATATAAATCAAAGTCCTGCTTCTATCCGAGCCCATGATTTATACTACAAAGATCCCGATGCTATAGTCATTTGGACAATAAGGTACTACTGTTACATGATTTGATGATGTTGATCATACGAACACTTGAAGAAGATTCATATTATGCCCATATGTAGATGTGTACAGACGTATGGATATGTACACGAAAAATATGAGGGTTACTATGTAAAAGAATAATGAGATCAAACAAATCAGAGACGCATCCAGCAACACACATTATACTTCCACCATCAAGAAATTAGTTAGCAAATTGCTTGCGTTATCCAATAACATTCTTACTCTATATATTTTTTAAATGCTTACTCTTCGATTGACGTTGGCACTCATCACATAACACAACAAACGACTTATTCCTTACAATCAATTTCACAAGATCCCATATCTAATTCGATAAGCAGATAGCTAGTTGTAACAAAACACAATGCAAGAGATAGTGTTAGTGTTTTATTTCTAAAACTTCAACATTTCATGAAAATCCTTAGTATTTCCGAAATGTTATTTGTCCTTTTAAAACACTCAAATGGCAATTTAGCCATTCTGTAATTTAATTCATTAAAACCAATCCAGTACAAACACATTCATCTGTACACTCGTATTATCTACTTAAATCAAAATAAAAGGATTATCTCATCAATGTTTTCCATCAGCCCACCTTTGTTTACCTTCTGAAACTTTTACCTTCACCTTTAGAAGCTTGCTAATTTTTCCACGCCGGTCCACACGATACAATATATGCTCTTGGTTATGGTAATAGTAAGCTAAATCGTAAATATGTAACTGATCTAAAATATTTTATGAGAGTATCATGATCAAAATGAAGAGCCACCTTACCCAAATTTTTTGTTCAGACTAATTATAATAGCTGTATTGGTTTTCTGGTAATTGTACTTCTTGCTAAAGTCATCATTGGTTTCCTCAATGAATGCGGCTGGAACTTGTTGGCCAGTGGATTCCGCAGCCACAATACATTTCTTCATGAAGGTGCTTATGCCCTAAAACGTTAAGGTTTTTACTTTTTATGCCTATTACATATAAACAAACAATACATCATTACATGTGTCAGTCAAAAGTTACCATTTTGACTTGAAGTCATAGGTTTGAATCACAAAGTCATGCTCTTTGCAGAATCATTATTAAAGGGAGTAGTGAAGTATAAATGATGAAGTCAACAACAATTTGCAAGTCTATTTATGAAATTCAGGAACGTAATGATCAGCAAATTTAGTACTTGGCATAATTATTTTTAGGAGTAGCCCCTTGTTATATACAGCCGACAATGATGTATCCTCACTTTGAGTTACATATCCTCTAACTTAATAAGTTTAGCAAAATAAAAGTTATATCATAGCAGAAAGAAGGTTATTGGATTTGTTTAGTCTCTCATTATAAACTAATAATAACATTTTCATTGTCACCCGAAAACGTTAAGCTACAACTACTGATAATAACTTATTTTATTTGTTTAATTGTATTAGGCATCCTTGCTAACAACTGACTTTTCGTGATTCTTTTGTTCTATGTTAAAAAAAAAAAAAAAAAAAAAAAAAAAAAAAAAAAAAAAAAAAACAACTTACATCAATTGAGATGTGTGACTCGTTAAACCCAGCTAACCCTCTTCAGTTAGGCTAATCTATTTTATTCACCCATTTGGTCTATCATAACTCATAAATCCTACATCAAGAAACATTCAAATTATGCACACAAAAAATAAATCAAAAGTCAAAAAAATTATCACAACCTTAAAACAAAAGTTCACAGAGGCATAACATCAAACACCTTTAGTGCAATCTTAAAACTAAGCTTTTATTCCCATACACGTCAATAACTATGAATCGCGTTAATTCATAATTGTGTTTTACGTCTGGTTACCAAAATTGTACACTTTACCAAAATGGATGTGAATGTGGTTTGGCTGTGATTTGGTAGGTGGAATAAGATGTGTGTGTGTGTGTGTGTTTTGCTTATTGTGTGGATGTGGATGTGGATGGTGCGTTTTTTTTTTAAAATTTAACAAATTAGCCCAAATCTATTAAAATATACCCCGTAAGGACATGTGTATCTTTCACTTTTTTTGACTTCTTATGAGAAAAACGAATTTTCATAAAGATTAGACCAATTAGGAAATATTTTGGTTTTTTTAATTAAATATTCTTGAGAAAAATAACAATAATAATTTAATTATTACCAAATAAGGGATGATTTGATTTTTTTAAAATGAAAAAGTCCCAACTAGATGTTTTGTTTTATTATATAAAAGATTTACATTTTTTTTTGGTAAGTGTTTAGTGGGCTCTTTTTTTTTTTTTGGCTAAAGGGCTGGTAAATGTTTTTTGGGCTGCATGATTGGGTTTGGTTTGTATCTGTTGGGTTTTTTTATTGTACCGGGTCTCTTTGGCAAAACTAATTGGGGAAAAACACATAGGCCAATTAGGGTTTCGTAAATCTGAATGACATACACTCGTTTAACAATCTATTTTGTTCAAAATTTATTTTCATTTAAAGGCTATGTCTCATAAATTTCCTAAGTGCTTGAAGATTGCGAATCAAATTGGTGACCGAAGAAGGCATACATGTGTGATGAAAAGGACTACGATGAAAGGATTGAAGAGGTAAAGGCTAGGATCGAGCATAGGCATGGAATCATTATGGAGTTGAAGAAGCTTGGGATTGACCCTGTTTTGGAGGATTATTTGTCAGATTTGAAGGCGTCGGAGCGAGAGGACTTCGATGAAATAGGGTGGTTGATTCAGAGAAGGTATGTGGCTTCTTTGCGTGTTGCTGACAAATCAAGGACCATCAAGAAACTTAGGAGATTCAAGTAAGGTTGTTGCTTGTCTATGTATCGTTTATGTGGTTGAATGTGCTGAACTGTAGTAGTCTTTTGTATGCCTTAGTTAGGTAAAAGTGGTAGCTTTTGTTGTACTTGTGTTAGGACTATGTAGGTGGTGTATGGTGTGTATGTTTAATGCAACAAAGTTCCAGCCTAGCTGGAATTTGTTGGATGTTTATGTTAATATTAATGAAATCATAAGTTTTTATGTAATTGGATTGTTGTTCTTGTTTTTTATTGTTTAAACTTGTTTGTTTATATGGTGAAATGTGCTATTGTGTGCAGCTACTAATTTTGGCTAATGCCTTGTGATGTATAACATGTTGTTGTTAAACGTAAAGTCTTGATGAGAGTGCAAGTGAGGCTCGTTTGTGAGTTTCAACATTTGTGGTTCACTTCGTGACTGATTACTCCAAACTTGTACCATCAAAGGATTCTTTAAAAATATATATCTGTTAATTGTTAATGTTGGTAAAGGTAGTAAGTTAAAAATCATTTGTTTAGCTACATTAGCTTATGAAGTTCCTTTTACTGTATGTGTTATTTGATGGTATATGATATGAAGTTGCAGTTTTAAAGTTTGTGGTTGGGAGGGTTTGAGTCTTTTAAAGAGTTGTCTTTTTTTTGAATATTTATTTTAAGGCATCTCTGTTTTGTTAAAGTAAGGTTTTCTTTAATAGTATTGTACCATTTTTTTGTTTTTTTTACCATGTCACATGGGAAATAGATATGTAGCAAGCGAAGTTATATATTCCGAACTTTGTTCTACTAAAGAGAAAACTGTACATCTTCTGTAGCAGAATTCTTGGATACACTTCTGGCCGTGTGTCTATCACACTATCAAAGTATGAATACCGTCATTATCAAAAAGTGTATGTTGAATACACTTTAACATTTTCTAATATAACCAATCATTTTCAGATTTTCACTTTCTACACTATAGGATTGTTGTACATATATGTGAAGAGCTTAGATGTTTATGTATGTTTGCAAATGTGTTGTAATCTTACTTGTACTTCATTAGCACATGTTATCATTAACCTAATTGATAAAACTTTTATAAAAACTTTGTGAAAAAAATGGTGTCCACCGGCCACCCCTAACTTTGAACAATTGAAAGAGGCATGTGGTTCCAATGAGTTACATTATTGTTTCCATTTTCTGTTTTTGCAAGAGGAGGCTGACAATGAAGGCTTCATCGAGTGAGGTAATCAATCTATATGAATGTTTAAGAGGCCGTCTATAAACGATAATAAAACCTCAAGAGTTAAAACTACAACGTACAATACAAAGACCGAATATCCAATGAACAAAATTTTTAAAAAGTAACCTGGTCATAGTTGTTGACTGAGGTTATTTGTTGTGTTCTTTCACATCCCAACAGCCCACTAACAACATTGGTCAACCAACCACCATATTCTATATGCTTGTAACAGATTCAGTGACTAACAAACCTACGGGTCGTGCTAAATCATTATGGGTCGATAAATGTTGTTGACTTGTTGTGCATTTTGTTTTTTGTTGTTATATGTTTTTAGAGGTTGTTTTTTGTTTTATGTAAACATTAACAAAAATATATTGATATTAGCATCAATAACTTGTTTACATATAGTGCTAAGGAGTCCAGATTGCGTTACTAATATTTTACAAACATTAGGTTCATGGGTCAGTATATGATGCCCATGTTACAAAAGGCGTGTACAAAACATTAGCCTCATGGTTCAGTAGATGATGGCCATGTTAGAAAAGGCGCGTACATGCATTTTTTTTTTGCACATAAGTTGTTACCCCTTTTCTTCTACAAAGAGTAACGTATCCCTGAGATAGCTCAGTGGGTCAAATTGTTACCACTTAAGCATAGCTTGAGTTTAGATAGGAGACACCATACCTTGTCTATTCAATCCCAAGTGTTTGTTCCGCAAAACACTTGGTTAATAGATTCTTTGATTCATTTCTTATAAGAATTTAAACGTTGAAAATACTGTGTGTTTTTATATTAACCTTTCATTAACTGTTAGAATTAATCAATACATTCGTAGACGTCTCCATTTTTGTCAACTTTAAGGGAACAGGTGGTGCACGATTTATAGAACCATTCTCGTGATGTGTTCAGACTTGTTATGGTTCCTTCACAGGTAAAGCGAACTCCCTGTGTTTGATAGTAGCTTTTAGTTTTAAGTTTTTTAAAAAGGAATAAAAACGTGATGTTTTTGATTAAAACTTACTGCATAAGGCTGCACAGGTTGTGTCATGAGAACTGCAAGTGGGATTCTGTTTCGAAATTTTTCCTGTTCTTTGTCTTTGAATGGCTGTCTAATAACTTGTAATGGTGGATTAAGGTTAAATGCGGCTCTGTACCTGTTAAACATATAAATTATTACTACTTCAGAATTTACGACATAAGTATATTGATTTTACAAATAAGTGTAATGCACATCTTACTCTGATTTGTATTCTTCAAGTTCTGGTATTTTTGGGTCTATGTAATAGTATGTAGCTGGTGTTGCCGACAGCTGTAACTTGTTTCGGTAACGTGAAACTCCACAGGAACTGACAGCTATTATTACAGGTTTTTCCAGCGCATCAATGGCATCCTTGTTGAATGTCTCGGCCAGGTTGCCCCATAATGTTAACTCAATAGAGTTTCGACTATTTTGAGGAACAAAAAAAAAAAAAAAAAAAAAAAAAAAAATTTGATTATGATGCTGCTTCAGTATATAATGCATAAAAGGTATGAGTGTTCAGTTTAGGATACTTACTTCAAGTTTTGTATCTCAATTTTGCGGTGCATAACCTGGTTCCTGTTTGTGTTGCCAATTTTGTCTTTGTCGGTGGATCCCATGTAGCAACCTATATAGTCTGAAATTAACCTTTTTTTTTTTTTTTTTTTTTTTTGTTATAAACATTTTGCATATATAAGTGTATATTTGACTGTTATTACCATTACCTGTCAAGACTGGATGAGGTTTTTTCGTTGTGTCTTTTGGATCAATGACTCTGGAAGGTAGCTGATTATAAGAGATGAAATCAAAGTAATGATTCGGAAACCCATCATCTTCTATATCATCGAACTTGGTAAATCTTGTGAATGACAGTGATGTTTTGTTTTCTAGTGTCTGCTGCTAGTTGTCGGTTGGAATACATGTAAAGTCAGATATGCGGTATGTCTTTCCAGGTATGAGAATAGGCCTGAAGTGGTTAATTTCACTTGCATTCATATTTGCCTGAATTGCATCTCCCTGTTCATATGAAACCATTATTTTATATGTATTTGTATATATATATTCTATGGTGGTTGTGTTATGGTATATATAAGATACCTGTTTGTCTAATAAAATTGCTCGGAAACCTTTTAATGTGTATTAATGTTATTGAATCTTGTATTTGGATTTTGGAACTTGTATTTGAAACTGTAGTTGTATTCTTGTATTTGGAACTTGTAGTTGTATTTGAAAATTGAAACTGCAGTTGTATTTGGATTTGTGAAACTGGCCTGGGATACATATGGCCTCAAAATTGGCCTGGGAAAACTGGGCTGGGCTTGCAATATTATCACTTTCGGTTCTTAGCCCAATGTCCCGAATACCGACCCGATTAACCCGGTATTTACCGAACCGACCCGAGTCTTGTCGGTTTCGGTTTCGGGATGTAGTTTTATTGCTTCTCGGTTTCGGGCCTTGCCGGGATGGGTCGGGTCGGGTCGGGATCCGGCCCGATGCTCAGCCCTACAATCTATATCATTCTTGCCATAAAGGCAAACCATATCATTCATCCCGAAGGATGCCATATCATTCATCCCGAAGGATACCATATCATTCATCCGTCAACCCCAAGTTGACTCATACATTCACTATATACCATCTTTATTTTAGACAAGTTCTATATAATGCTTGTTCATTACAATTCACACATTTCCTACGCGTTCTTACAACACACTTTTACTATTACCTGTCAACCCTTTGTTGACCATATACTCAACTTTTACACATATGAACCTTACATAGGTTTATTCTATAACACCCTCATTAATCTCATCATACACATTCCAATATATTCCATAATATCACATTGGCTATTCAATTCTTTCATGCACATAAATCGTACATCTTATCATTATACATCTTTCAGTATTTTAACATGATTCGATTCATGTTTTATAATTCTTTCTAGCGCACTTCATATCACTTATGACTTCTAGCGCAATCTATATTTCAATCATCACTTCCACTCATCACGCTTAACCATATATTACTAACACATTTTACTTATCATGTTTTATATGAAACATGATCTCATCACGTTTTAACTATATACTTTAACTTTCTCATTTAGTTATCTCAACTCATACACTTCTATGCAATCGTGCTCTCGAGCACACCACATAAAACTTAGACATATAATAAACTACCATAGACTTAACATCACATAAGCAATCATATCATAACACTTAACACTTATCCGACAAGTGTTAAAACATTCATAATCAAAATCAACTCACATAGTCTATGGTTCATACATCGCATTGCACAAGCAATCTATGTCTAAGCATTCACTTTCTAATAAATCGCAAGCACTAGTCTACCTTATAACTAAGGCATCATAAAACTTTAATTCACTTACTAACCCATCTCTAATACCGCTTAGCATTGTTACTCGCATTCCATTACTATAACTCTATCATACATTCACATAATTGCAATACATTCACCGGCACCAACCGAGGTGCAAGGCTAACTAATTATTTAAGCATTTCAAGTCCTCTACGGACTTATATCACATACACAATAACACATAAAACACGTTCATCACTTATCAACTTTAAGCTCATCTATCACGTAACATAATCCATCTCATGCTTAACAACTACTTCCTGCATCATTAGTACTTACGTTAAACGCTTTTACAAGTGGTTTAAGACTAGGCAACCTATAGTGGAAACCTAATTCACTTAAACCGAAGCTCTGATACCAAGTTGGAACACCCCGTGCCCGCTTAGACCAAAAACTAAAACTTTTTACGCGAAAACGCTTGACTTTTACGGACATCTGGTTACTCTTTTGCAATTTCACAGAAATCTATAAACTTACAGACCATGAGACTAATTTTAAATGAAACTAGACTCAATTACCTTCAAAACGACGGGTGGCGCGACCCGTGACGACTTACGGATTAAAAGATATGATTTTTACAATTTGACGGGTTATGCATTAAACCCATTTTGACCCATTTACACTACAAACCATCTATACCAATTCATTTGCCCACCAAACTTGGCCAACATCATTACTTTAACATATAAAACATGTTCCATAAACACTTGACCCGTTTACAACCCAAAATGGGTACTTTTACACTTTTACCAAACACCCCCTTAACTTTGACCCTAAACACATAAAACATACTTTGACCCATCGGTTGACCACCAAATCAATAGGACAACCTTAACATAACATTTGCCACACGGCTACACTATACCAACCAATAAAAGACCAATGGGGGTACAAACTTTACACATGAGCTCGGTATTCTACCTAAGCTCCTAAACACATATTACCTTTAATCTTGTATATCCAATTCCATAATCCATATATCCAAGCCATCCATAAAACATGCCAACCTACAAAACGGTTAGACAACTAAACCATAAGCACAAAGGCTTAGTAAATAAAATGATCATAACATATAATTATACTTCAATCAACACATAAGTATCATATACATTAAACACTTACTTCATGGCTTACTATTCCACATCTCATCTAACACATAACATCAACTTATCACATAGGCCATATTCATCACATCACTTAGGCATATCTCAAATCCATATTACTTGACATAAACATTCATAACACATATATGTTAGAAATCCATATAACACATGTTATCATCATTTTACTTACCTTAGCTCCAAGCTAAGCACATCAAGCCAATATCATCATCATCATCAACATCATCATCCTCATAAACACCCTAAATCATAACATCATACAAACACTTAACACATAACACAATACATAATAACTATAACAATGGTTACCACAACTTAGCTCACTTCTTAACACTTATAATTATCATATCATCATATATTGATCATATGATAATTATTCCTTAAGATTATTATCTTATTTTCAATACAACTTATCCCATAATCATGTAACATCTTTACTTAGCTTATAAACATCTTTACCCAATTTCCCTTAATTAGAGTACATGAACCCTAATTCATAAATCATTACTTCAACATGATTAAAGTTACTTACTTGTATAAGGATTACAAATTTATGGTTCTAATTGACTTTGAACACTTGAAGACTACTTGAAATAGCTTGATTGATGATAAACAATATTTCCCTTTCTTTTCTCCTGTATAAAGTCGACCCAGAAGATAAACTCCAAACTATTCCAGGCTTTTCTAAGATTACTTCAAGTATAGGGAATTTATGATATGTGTCTAAATACACATATATTTACCTTGTTCAAACCCACATAAACAGCCAAAAACACTTTGAAAAGTCAAATAATACAGAAAATATCATTAAAATGTGTTTTTATATGACTCAGGAACAAAAAGATTGAAAACAAGTGAAAAACGAATAAAGTTTGCATAATTGTCATTTTCAGTCCCTGAAGTTTTACAAATTGGCAAAACTAGTCCCTGGTTATTCAAAACATGTTAAATATCATCAAAGGTCCTTGGGGATTTAAAAGTTGTCAAGATTAGTCCTTTAAGGTTCAAGATTGCAAAATTACAACTTTGGTCCCTCAAGTTTGGAAAATGTCAAAAATAGTCCCTGGATGTTTAATTTTGGGAAATATCAACAAAGGTCCTTATATAAATGAAATATGGCAAGTTTGGTCCTTGTGATAATTTTGGAAGATTGGCAGAACACACCCCTTGGTATGTGCGTATTCACATACCTTTATTTGACCAAAACCGGACCAAAACGACCAAAAACCCGACCATAAAGCCAATAGATAGTGTGTTTTTGTGTTTTGTTTGTGCAGGGATGGATATCGCGGAAAAACCGGCAAAAAAGACGAGAAAATCAAGAAAACGAGCACGGGATACGGAAAAGGCTCAGAACCGGAACCGGGAAAGAAAATATGGTCAAAAAGTCAACCGAGGTCCTCATACTATCAGAAGTTGTAAACTTCGGCCCCTAGATCATCCTTTGAATAATGGCAGCTAAGGTCCCTCCAAAATTCAGAACTTACACATTTAGTCCCTACAATTAAATCCCTTAAACCTTTTCTTTATCTTAAACCCAAATCCAAACAAACTTCACATAAATCCAGTCCATATCTTAAACCCAACCCACGTTCACTAACCCAATAAGCCCATACCCGGTCCACTTGGTCAAACCTTATAACAGTCAAACAAAAAAAATAAAAATTCATTCCCTCTCACACGCGCGCCAAATAAAAAGCCCCAATTACCCACCCACGAACCCTAGATTTTACCACCCCAAAAATTAACCTCGTACCAATGATTATATCATGATTGGTAAATTCTGGAAGGATCTGACAGCTGCCAGGACACGTGGGAGCCTTTGATTGGAGAGGCCGTGTCATCAAATTGAATCGTACGGATGAGATTAAAGCTTGGGAAGAAAGAAGTGATCTAAGGGTGGATTGGAGCTCAAGCTCACGCGGATTGCCAACGTGGACATCCCAGAAGGTTCCTTGGATTGCTATAAATAGCCCTCTCCTCTTCCAGTCAATTTTTGTCCAATTTTCGAGTCTTTAGAAAGTTGTTACCAATTTTATTTTCCTGTCATTTAAATGTTTTCGTAGTGTAAGATTTAATTTCAAGTTGTAATTTAGATTTCAAACAACATTTGTATTCAGTTCTTTAAATTTTAATCTAAGTCAAATTTGGTCAAATACCACTGTTCTTCAGTTTATTCTTTCTATGTAAGTGCTTATTTTCATATTTCTTCTTATTATGATATTGTTAATGTTATGAGTTGATTCCATTTTAGTTTTTGCTTAATTTTCTGCATAATTGCTTATTGTCAAAGTTATAGTCAAAACTACTTAATTCTGCTTTTCAGCTTATTTTGTTTTTGAAAAATCCTTTTCTAGATTAAAAGAAGTATTGTGGATCCTTAAATTCTGTTTTTCAGTTCAAAAGAGTCATTTTATTTGAAAATGTGCAAATTCAGATTGTATAAGAAGAGTTTGGTTGAAGTAGTTCATGGGTCAAAATAGTTTGAATTTGGATTTTTACCATTCATTTGCAGGTTCATGAGTTTCGTTCTAGTATAATTCAGGTTGATTAAGTAGTTTTTAGTAGAGCTTAAGAGGTTGATTGCAATTTGAGATTTCTAATAGGATAGGAGTAGAATTAGGATTAAATCTTCCTTAATGAGCTTTTCAACAAGCTGAGCTGATTTTTGCATTTCTAAATGACCTATTTAGTTGTTAACATTAGTTTTCATAGGCTGGTTCAAAGTTGTCACAATTTGCAAAAGTTTGCGCCAATTTTCTTACCTTGCTGTCACAGAATCTTAATGGTAGACCCATTGATTTTGAGCTTCTGATCTAGGTATATTTCTGGCTTATCTAAATTAGTTTAGACCTCAATTTTTGGCTTTCTAGGGAGTTCACATAGTAGGCTAAAATTATAATATCTGGTATCAACCTTTTTAGCTTATTTTATAGCTTATTCATACCTGCAAAGTTTCTCAAAAAAACTGTGCAGGTTTGCATTTTCATATGAATTAGTGCAATAGCAGCTTTTCTTGAGTTCAATTGGAGTTCAATTAGGGTGTTTGGCATAGGGCTTTTTGTGTTTTTAGAATCTCAGTAGTGCTATAAAGCTTTTGCCCCCTTTAGGTTTTAGTTTTGAGCTTATTTAGACTGCTTAATTAGTGCTACAAGTGGGCTGTTTAGCCATTTTTGAACCTGCCATGTCTTTTGAAATTTTCAGCTTATTTGTTGCTTATATCCTGTGCTTATTTGGCCTATTTCAGTTTATTTAAGTTTGATAAAGTAGGTTTGCTAAGTTTTGAGCTTTTCAGAATTTTTGGCTTATTTTTGCTTATTTTTAGCTTATTTCCAAGTGCTTATTTCTCTGTTTTAGCTTATTTAGACATAGTCAGTTTCTAAAATTATTTTTATTAAATTTCTCATTAAAAATTAAAATTACTCAGAAATTTTCAGATTTTTCCTAGTTGTTTTAATATTTTTAAATCATTTAAATTGTTTCATATAGTTTTTAATTCATAGAAAATAAAATAAAAGTCAAAAAAATATTTTTCTTTTTCCAAAAATTTTCTTTTATCAGTTTTAATATAGGAAAATTATTTTTATATTTTTAGGTTTTAAATTTCACAAAATCATTTTTATTTACGTTTTAAATTTCGTCGCGTAACATTTTTAAATTCAATTTTTTGTTTTTTAGGTTAAATGCTTAGTTTAATTGTTCCATTAGCTTAGTTTAATTAGTTTATCTTGTTTGTTATTTTAATATTAGTAGTGTAATCCAAAATCATTCACTCTTTTTCTCATTCACTACACGAATCACGTTCCGGGAACACAAATTCCATTCGATCTTCGTCGGGACAAACGACTCGAGTTAACACATATTTCTTTGTGTGTTTTCCTTGAACTATAATTGAGACGTATCACCCCTCAAGAATTCAAGAATTCAAGAATTACAAGATTGGTCCTTATGTTTAATAAACCAAAATCCGGATCCTATCTTAAATTAAACCCAGCCTATTAACTAAAACCCAAACCCCAAGCCCAATTAATAACCCGGCCCAACCTTTGACTGAGTTAACCACTCAGTCAAACAAGTCAAACCCGTCTTCTTTATACCACCATACCGCCAAAACCAGACACTCATCCCCCCACCTCACCAAAACCACTCACCACCTCATCCCCCCTCCTATACACGTTACCTAACATTGCCAAATGCAATTAATGCATCTCTCCCACTCCCACTAGCTAAATCAGAGGAAATTGCCACTTGCCACGTTTCCCGCCAAAAGTGAGTTTGGACGTTTGAGATCAAATTGAAGCAATTCAATGGTGGGGATATGATTAGTGATGTCGACAATGTATTTCCCATTTCAAATTAGTATAAATAGATAGCTTTGTAGCCTTAATTGGCAAGTAGGTAAAAGTAGATAAAATCGTATTTCAATTTCCAGTAGTGTAATTTGTAATATCAAGTTTCAATCAATCAATACAAAGTAAAATTAGTGTATTTGTTGTTGTTCTTTGATTATTTCTCAGTAGTTAATGATAATTGCAATTTCCATGATGTACTGATAATTCAAAACATAAATAAGTAGTATTGAAATAGCTTCTCAGTTATTTCTTTAAGCTTACATAAGCTTTCCATAGCTTTTTGATAAGTTTACATTAGATTAAATCAGTTCTATCCAAGTTTGAAGCAAAGTCAACAAAAGTCAAAGATGGAGCTCAATAAGCTGTTCTGGAGTGTATAAGCTATTCAGGAAGCTTATTTGGGTTTTCTAGCTTGTGTTAACAAGCTAGAATAGGTTCTGGTCCTTGGTTCCTTGTTTCACAAGTTCATTCGATTGTAAGCTTAAATTCTCATTTTAGCTTAATTTTCCATATCACTGTTCTATAGCTTAAATTTAGCTTGTTATTGTTATTATTAGCTTATCAGTAGTTCACAAACTTATTTCATTCTGTTTCTATCAGTTTTAATAGCCTTTGTTTGATTTCACCTTAAAAAACTTAGAAAAAACCAAAAATAGCATTTATAAGCCAGCTTATTATTCTGCTTTATTTTCAGTCACAAGTCAGTTTTCATAGCTTAACATACTTACCAGTACCATTAGAGATCATCTCAGTGCTTAAAAGAATCAGTTCAGTTAGAAAAACACAAAACAGTCCCCTAAAGGACTGTTTGGTTTAACTCTGTCACATAGGCAACACCAGTGGTACTGTAGATTTGCAACAAGCTCAACTTGAGCTAGCTTTTAGCAGTCCTAAATAAGCCATTTCTGAGTTTCAATTAGCTTCATAGATAGAAAGCCAAGTTTTGAACCCACTGTGACCATTTCAGTCCCTCAGAAGCTCAAACAAGCCAAAATTAGCAACAAGCTTGTTTTGACCCTTAACTTGGCATTTTTGAAGTTCATTTAGTCCATTTAGTAAAGTCCATAACCCTGCACACTTGTGCACAAGTTGCAAATACCTCAGTTAAGCAGACTGCTTCAGTCAGTTTTGGTGGTTTTTGCAGGTTTTGTAGGATTTTTAATTTCATCATATTAAGCCCTATTAAGTTGTTCTTCTGAATTAAGATAAGATAGTCACCCAGCTCACCTATCTTAGGAATTTTTTGCAAGATTTTTAGAAGCCTTTTAAGCCCTCAAATCAGGCCTGCAAAACAGGCAAATTTGCCCTGCTCCACAAGTACAACAGCAGACTCAGTAAGTTTAATAGCTTATTGGAGCTTTTCTGGCTTATTCCCTTGGCTTTTCTTGAAACCCTTAGCTTATTCATAATCATCTTAGTACCTTTTAGCTTTTTCCATTAGCTTATAGCCTAAATATAAGCTTATAGCTTATTCAAGTAATCTTAGTTCTTAAAATCCAAAAATAGCCAAAGTGCTTATTCTGCTAATCCTTAGTGCTTATTTGTATTTTTTTTTAGTTGTTTTGTGCTTATTTTAGTATATTAATCCTGTTCTGAGCATTTGGTTGAGTTTTGAGCTTTTTAGCTTATTTTTGGGCTTATTCACAACTGCTTATCTGCCCAAATCAGCTCTCCAGGCTTATTAAACTTTTCATTTTATTTTTCCTATCTTTTAATTTATATTTTAGATTTATCTGTAAAGTTTCATAATTTTCTGAATAGTTTTAATATTTTTAACCTTTTTAATTAGTTTCTATTAGTAATTAAATCATAATAAATAGAATATTAATCAGAAAAATATAATTCCAATTTTCATAATTTTCTTTTGTCATTTATAATCTAGGAAAAATATAATATCATTTTTAGACCTTAAGAAAAACCAAAAATAGAAAAATAGTGATAGCTTCTATTTAATAGAATTTATCTTTTTAAATTTTAATTAAGTAATTTTCATTTTTATAATTTTCTTAGCTTCTTTTCATCTTATAATATTTTTAGAAAAAGTTTTAGAATTTTCTTTGTTCATTTAGTATTTTTTATAAATTTAAATAGTTTAATAAGTAATTAAATAATAAATAATTAATAATAATTAAATAAAAAGTGTAAAAAAATATAATTTAAGTTTTTAAATAAGTTTTAAGTAATTTTACATTTTTAGGTTCAGTTTTTGTCCCATTTTATATTTCCTGTTGCGCGTTTTAGTTTATTTATTCGCGTTTAATTTTATTGTGCATATCTGTTTTAATTTGTTATTTAGAATTGTTAAAAACAAAATCAAAAGCAATCTAAATCATCAATCACTCTAATCCAAAGCTTTTCACAGTTGCCCATTCACATCTCGTTGGGAAACGACCCAGGTGATCACTTGCCTGGTTTCACACTACACACGAGTATTCGTTCTGAGACTGCATATATTTATATATACGTTTTCAGACGGATCAAATTACTTTGGCTCTTAGGCAATAGCAGTCCCTCAAGTTTCATTCTTTCTATATTAGCCACATTAACTTTATAACTTACTTAACATTTAACAACTTTAGTCCCTTAAGTTTAAGCATCATTTTTTTACATAACCACTTTAGTCATATTTTGACTATTAAGTTTGACCACAACGCAACATTCGTTGACTGGCCAATCACGTAAGGTCTTTATCCATTTTCATCTAGGGTGGGGTCCAAGCATCCGGGAAACGGGTCTTACAATTATTCCTTTTTTTTTTATTTTATTTTTTTAATTACGTTTTTGCGGTGTGGGTGCTGCGAATTCACCTTACATAGTGACATCACACGTATACAAATTAGTACTAACTAAAAAGTAAAAACGGTACAACGCGATGTCATTACATAAATCAATCAACAGTAGCTAAATGAATAATAGGTCCACAAATAACGATACACATAGAAAGGAAAAAAAAAACATAATAACGGATTGGAAAATGATATTTCTTCTTACTTTTTGTTCTTACATATCATCATACTCATATGATCGATCAACAAGTGTGATGATCAATGAATCAAATTAATAGAGAAGATTAATGCATTACACATGTTACATGATTGTATAGGTAGGAGGAGGGACGTCCCACGGATTTTGGGGGCCCTATGCCATAATTACAAATTGGCCTTTCCTGAAATCGAAATATTCAAATACATGTAAACAACCTCACTAAAAGTGCAATCAATGTAGGTATCCAGGAATATACATTTTAGTTTAATGCTGCTAATTGAAACCAAAACTGAACATGGCCCTATGCCATAATTACAAATTGGCCTTTCCTAAAATCGAAATATTCAAATACATGTAAACAACCTCACTAAAAGTGAAATCAATGTAGGTGACAACATATGTAACAAAACATAATGTTTAATTAATAAAAATTGAAGTTAGTGTGAATAAGAAACGTGGGAAGAGAGCACCGGTCATGGGGAAACAGGAGACAATGTTTTTCGTGGAAAACATACCTAACAGAGTATCGGCATCTATTCTGTGGAAAGCTTTTCAGCCTCATGGGATAGCATCGGATGCTTTTATCCCTAAGAAGAAGGATGTTTGGGGGAATATTTTTGGTTTCGTGCGATGTGTAGATGTGGTGAATGTTAATGAGACGCTGGTTAGGTTAAATACTATTAAGATTTGGGATAGGACGTTGAGAGTGGTCCTAGCCAAATATGATCGGTGCAACCAAAAGATTGACTGGGGGGCTAGCTTTGGTGCCGGCACATCCGGGGAGGGCCAGCCGTCAAGACCAGCTACTCACGCGGCTAATAAGTCTTATGTTCACAGGGACGGTTTGAGAGAAGGATTGGCCTTCAAATCCGTCTTGCTTAATGAAGTGCCGGGGAACTTGGATGCTAGTGCCTTTGTGCCTAAGTCTGTTGTGGTGGATGATGAAGGGGCATGGTTCCCTAAACATGCTATCAGGAAGTCGGTTGTGGCAACTGCAAAAGATATCCAGGGGTTACACAAGGCGAAGGTTATGATGGCTAAGGCTGGTTTTCAAGAAGCTGTTGTGTCATACATCGGAGGCCTCAGGGTTTTATTCACATTTTGAGATGAGGGCGAAGGATTGTTTTTCCTGCATGACAAGAGTGGGGTTTGGGGATAGTTTTTTGAGTCTGCAGTGCTGTGCTCCGGGTAACAACTCCCATTGGATCGCATCTGTGGTTTGAGGATTGTTGGTCTGCCTTTGCTTATTCGGGAGAGTCGGATTTATGACATGATTCGTGAAAGCTTTGGGCGGGTAGTCTGGGCATCTGAGTTCTCTTGGGAGAATGTCGACAATTCTGACGACATTACTTACGTGTTGGTGCCTCCTGGAAAACGGATAGATGAGAAGGTGGTTGTTGAGTGGAAGGGTTCTCGTTATGAGGTTTGGGTGAATGAAAGTTGTCTTCCTGGGTCCCAGAATTTGAGTTACCAGACCTGGTTGGGATTGACAGTGACCTTGAGGATGGAGAAATCCGCCATGAAGATGTTGTTGCACAGGAAGCCGAGATGGAGATTGAGAATCCGAACGGTCATGATCTTGGGGATAGTGGTACGTTGCATGGGGAAAATGGTCATGATTTTGGGGATAGTGATATATTGCATGGGGAAAAAGGTCATGGGGAATCGTTCCAGCCGTTTTTTTCGAATCCAGATTTTAGGTGGCAGGAGCATTTTGGGGAAGCTCAACCATTAGTGGGTCCTACGGGTTCAAAGTCAACAGGTAATAGAATTTTGGTCAGGGGTGTGTCTGGTCGCCTTGGGCTTAGAAAGTGATGAACTCAAATAAGTACATTTTATTACCATCATTTATCCTATTTATTTGACTTGTTTTATTATATTATCTGTGAGAATTGATACGTTAATGTTTACTTTTGTAATTCTCAGGTAAAAACAAGTACTATGTGAAACTTGGCGATTTTGGACTAATTATGGAGCAAAACAAGCAAGATGTTAAGAGTCTACTGAAATGTACAAGATCAAGATCATTCTGCTCCAGATGCGCCGCAACACACTTCTTACATACGGCGCATCACTATCAAGATTTCACAAGTGACAATCCAAGACGGCAAAGGACATGCGCCGCATAGATAAATGGAGTTACGCCGCATCTTAAGGCGGTATACGAATATTCCTGAATATGTTAATCTTGGACCCCACGCGAAGTTAAGTCAATGCGCCGCATCTACTTATTCAATGCGCCGTATCTAACCCTCAGACAGAAACTATAAATACCCCAAAGTCAGACGAATTTTGTGTGCAATATACCTAGTACGAGACTTAGCAGAAGACAGAAGAAACCCTAGGACGAAGTCAGACGCATTAGCAGCACAAGACACACCTTGAACGAAGATACAAGAGCTGTAAGAAGGTCCTGCATGTATTCAATTCATTAAGTAGTTTTGTTTTATTGTATTAGTACACTTTAATTCATCAGGATTGATGGGCCGATTCCATGTGACTACGGAAAACCATGGGCACCCCTTAAAATTGCTTTCCCATTAATTAAAGTTTATATGTTGATGTCTTTGGTGACTTTTATTAGTGCATTGATAACCTCTGTGTCTAGCTGAGCATTACTTGGGTCGCCATGCCCCTTCCTCGCCTATTTGTTTTAGCGTGTCTTTAATAAAAATGATAGACATAAGTAATCATTAAGGGTTTACTCGCCGATAAGATTAGAGCCAACGAGAAAGGATTAAATCTCGGTGCGTCGCATCGAACTATACACTTCATATAAAACTAGCAATAAAACAAGTGACAAGCTACTTAATTATCAGGACAGGTCTTCTTATTGTCTCAAGTATTTATCTGTGTATGTGTGTGTTAATCGCTGATTCGTGCTCATTAGTTTAGTTTGTTATTTAATCATAACCAAACCGTGCCAGTCTCTCAGGCTGAACCCCCTTGCGTTAGATTAGGTTGTATAGCTAACTTAAAATATTAAAATACTGATTAGAATAACTAGATAATACGTTCCACTCTTAGTGATCGACACTCTACTTACCATTATATTCATACTGACCGGGTACACTGCTCGTTAAAGTGTGTGTTATTGATAAGTCGGCTAAATATAAATTTAAAACTTGAATACTGCTAAAACCACAACGACATTCCGTGGATATAAATTAGAGCAACAAACACGCACACATCAAGTTTTTGGCGCCGCTGCCGGAGAGTGAATTGTTATTATCTGTTAATTTGATTAGTATTTTAATTAGGTTTTAATTTTTAGATTCTAACCGCTAACCCCGTTGTATATTAGTTAAATTGCATTCATTGTATTATTTGCATATTTTCTGTTTTTTTTGTGTTTTTATTTTCTTTGATTTGTGTTTCTTTGTGTTTGTTTTTATTTTTTTATTTTTATTTTTATTTTTTTTCTGTATTCTGCTATCGTTGTACTGAGCTAATTCAAACGATACGGCGCATTTGTTTTCATGGATACGGCGTATTGCGTTTAATTTTTATAAAATACAACGCGTTTAATTAATTCGATACGACGCATCTTTCCCCAAGATACGGCGTATCTGTTTTTAATAAGAAATTTTTCTAAACGATAACGCCATACGACGCATCTGTTTTAACAGATACGGCGTATTTATTATTTTAAATTAAAAACAGTTTTCGAATTATTAAACAGATACGACGCATCGATTTTTATCGATACGGCGCATCTTCTGAATCAAAAATCTTGTATTTTGAAACGTAACGAAAATACGGCGCATTAACTTTTGTTAATACGACGCATTTAATTTTAATAAATTGATTTTTGATAATTTAACTGATACGGCGCATTCTAAAATTCTAAGCGGCGTATCTGCTTTTTGAATAAAAGTCTGATTAAATTTTAACGATTATAAGATACGGCGTATCCAACTTTTTGGATACGGCGCATCGTCTGCAGATATCAGTAACTTTTATTTTTCGTATTCCGTTTTCGTTGTTAATTTTCTGATATATTACTTTCTTGAACATACCCTACTGATGCTTTTGTGATAGTTTCAGGAAGTGCATGACCAGGAGTTCAACTAAGAACTTGATTACACCTTTCAAAGATCCTGAACGAGCCTTTCATTCGCTTAAAAGGCTTTTCAACACAAAAAGCTTTGATATTTCAAGTTCGTTCGAGCTTGATTATTTTTCTGAAGAAAAGGAGGAAGAAGAAACAGAAACAATGACGGAAAACACTACCATGGAGGAATACATGAACAATACCCGTGCTGATTACAGTTCAGGAGTTGCTAGACCAAAGTTTGATGATAAGTCAAAGTTTGAGTTGAAGGGTCAGTTTCTCAAGGAGCTAAGAGAAAATGCTTTCAGTGGAACGGAACATGAAGATGCTAATGAACATGTCGAAAAGGTCCTCGAGATTGCAGATTTGTTTACTACAGAAGGAGTCTCTGATGATCAACTCATGCTAAGAATCTTTCCAATTTCGCTTAAAGGAGCTGCTAATAAGTGGCTAAGGAATGAACCTGCTAGTTCAATCACAACATGAGAAGATTTGAAGAGCAAATTCCTGAAAAGATATTGTCCACCTGCTAAAACTGCTAAAAAGATGGAGGCTATCAACAGTTTCAAGCAAGTGCCTGATGAAACTCTTTATCAAGCTTGGGAACGATTTAAGGACCTATTGATGAAATGCCCTCAACATTATCTAAGTCCAATGCAGGAGATAATATTGTTCTATCAAGGATTGGACGTGCCTACTAGACAAATCTTGGATGCTAAGGGAGCTGTGCCTCAAATGAGTGCAGCCAATGCTAGGAAAGTTATCCAAGAAGCTGCTGATCATTCTCAAAAATGGCACGATGGAACCTCTACTAGATCTAAGAGCAGCACTAATTTTGACGGGTTTGCTGCTATTCAAGCTCAATTGGATAAAATTAGTAGAAAGATGAAGAAGCGTGATGAAAAAGTTTATGCTGCCCAAGTTGGATGTGAAAAATGCGAAGGACCTCACTACACTAAAGATTGTCCTAATAAGAATGAAAGTGAGACTTTTGAAGAAGCATACTACACACAATTTGGACAACCATTCCGACCTTCAGGAAGATTTAGGGAAGCTACTCCGGGATACTATCAAAAGAACAACTTTAATCCCACTTATCAAGAAAGGAGGCAGACTTTGGATGACACTCTTAAGCAAATTATGGCCGATGCTGCTAAAAGACATGAAGAGAACACTGCTATGATCAAAGAAATCCGAGCCTCAACAGATACTATTACAAGAAATCAAGGAGCTTCGATCAAAGCATTGGAACAACAAATTGGACAAATGAGCAAGGTTCTTCAAGAAAGGGGATATGGAAGTTTACCAAGCCCAACTGAAACCAACCCAAGAGATCATGTCAAGGCCATAAGCACCACTGAAGAAGTCACTCCTAACATTCCTTTTCCTAGAAGACTGATGAATGGTAATGATGGTGCAAAGCCCGAATTTTTCTTTAATTCTTCAATCAGTTTAAGGAGACTACTCAAAGAGAAGGCAAAGATTGAAGAGGAGATCAAGGCTACAATGAAAGAAGAGAGCTCTGCAACTGACTTACATGCCTTGCCTCGTAAAGAAAAGGACCCAGGAAGTTTTACTTTACCTTGTTCAATTAATGATATATCTTTCAATAATGTGTTAGCTGACTTAGGAGCTAGCGTTAGTGTTATGCCCCTTAAGACATTCACTACCCTAGGACTAGGAAAATTAGCACCAACTAAGTTGCTTATTGAATTGGTTGATAAAACGGTAAAACGACCTGAAGGGATTGCTAATAATGTGCTAGTTAAGATTGAGAAGTTTGTTTTCCCTGTAGACTTTGTTATATTAGATATGCCCGAGGATATTAAGATTCCTTTAATCCTTGGAAGACCTTTCTTGTCTACCGCCCATGCTAAGATTGATGTGTTTAAAAGAAAAATCTCATTAAGGGTAGGGAATAATAAACTAGTCTATAAATGCCAAAATCCTGCTAAAAGCATAATTAGAGGCGTCTATGTGCTAGGATTAAGAGAACGTATGGACCTCGATCTAGAAGCTAGGCTTATGGGAGAAACCTTGGTAAATGATAAATCACTTGAGACCTATAGTGGAGACTACATTGAATTAAATGATCTTAATTTACCATTAGGAATCAATGATCAATTTATGGAGGATTTAGAACCCGAAATTGAAGAAGGAGAAATTATGGATATACCTAGAATTAATATGATCAACACTAAGAATTATGATGAATTTGAATGATATCCTAGTTTCTGTGATTATGGTAGAAAGATCCATGTGGATTGTGCTTATAATTTACAATTTCCTTGCATGATAGGATTTAAACAGGTTAGTGCCAACTTTTTCCCTATTTTACCAATTAATGTAATGTCAAAAGATTTCTTTAATTCTATAATGAAAAACAAAATTGAGTATAGAGGGAAAAACGTAGTTGGAATATTCATGAATGTGCCTATTTTTGTTAGGAATTTAACTATTGTTACAGATTTCACCGTGGTGAAAAACATGGATGCTTATCGTGATGTTGAGATGGGTGACGTGATCGTTGGGAAACCATTTTGTAAGGAGGTCGAAATTAACGCTAAAAGATTTGAAGGAAAGATCACCTTTAAAAGTGGAAGCAACGTTATCACTTACATGATGCCTCGTGCTCACCCAAGGTTTAAACATGCCCCTAACAAATTTTGTTACAAATTTACACCATTTCTTTTTGTAGATGAAAATGACACTGAGAATGGGATCGAATATCCGTACCAAAAGATGAAAGGATTCTACAAAGGAGTACTTGAATTGGGCCAAGAGTATGTTCGTGACGAAGTAATTCGCAACTACATCGTGCACGGACATGTGGGGATCAATAGATCAAAATAAGGAGCTGAACGTGAGTCTAACTTGAAGACTCTGGAATAAAGACAAGTGCTGACCGGGAGACAACCCGGAAAATTTTTACATTCTGTTCTGTGTCGAGTCAGTCAGACCCGCAGAAGATACGGCGTATCTCAATCCTAAGATGCGACGCATCTCCTGCCATGGTCATATCTTATTTAATTTTCTGCATTTTTATTTTTGACTTTAAAACTTTCTGTCAGTTTATTTAATGCGGCGCATCCCTGGTTAAGGATGCGACGCATCTTCTATTCTGATTCGTACTTATTCCAGGCTCGATACGGCGTATCTTCTTCCATAAGATACGGCGTATCGACTGACCTGATGATTTTCATTTTTAATTTGTTTAAGTTTTATTTTTTTTTCCTAACTACTAATGTATTATGCAAGTTTGAACTTTCTTAACTCAGGTGTGTTTAAGTCTTGATGGTATTATAGATTCCTGCATTTCCTGTGGATACATCAAATATGAAGCTTAAACGTTATCATCCACAAGAAAGATGATTTTTGCTCTTATACAAAAAATGGAGGATCATACCGAGCAAATCTCAGGGGAGTTTTTCTGTTCTAATTCTTTTATTTTCCAGTTTTTAATCTTTGACACAAACAACGAGGACGTTGTTTAACTTAAGTGGGGGATTGGAGAATTAGAACACTTACTTGTCCTAAACTTTTTCAAAATATGCTTAAAATGCGCTTAATATATCAAAATTTAAAATTTTTTTAGCATGTTTTTGTTTAAAGTCTAAATTACATAGCTGCACACATAACATTATTTTCAAAAATTGTGAACTTTTCAAAATTCACAAATCTATGAGTGTGCCGGTGACTTGTAAACTTTAGAACTTGGCTTGTATACTATTCGAGACCACCATAATAAGTATTATTTACATAATTGGAATGACTTGTCTAAATTGATAAATTTCTAGGATTACACCCAAATAGCCTTTATATGTTATGTGATATTAGCTAACTACACTGGTTAGTTAACCCCTGTATAAACCCTTTTGTTACTCTCACTTTTAGAGTAAGATACCACTAGAAAAACACTCAGAGCCATTCCTTTCGTTTCTTACACCTTTGTTATAATGTTTCGTTACACCCTTACACCTTAGCCTACCCTGTAGATTAAAATCCGTGGTTGGTTAATTGCTTTAGGCAAAGTGTGTTTCCTTACATTACCTGTGTTCGCGTGCGTAATTCATTATCTTTGGTTGAGTCAGGAAATTGCACAATGCAATTGGAGTGAAAGTAAATATTGTATATCTTTGAGTTTATTTTTCGTGTGTTTACTACTGATGCGTGGTTTTGTAACCTTACAACAGGTTTTACCTCTCGAGGGATCTCAAGAGGCTTACAACCCCACCAGGCAGTGTACCTGACCGATGTAGTATAGTGTAGTGGTAAGTACCGGGGGATTGATCGTTCTCTAGGGGAATAGTGTCGTTAGGATTAAAAAACTACTCTAATAGGTCTAAGGGTGAGGGAAGATTCTTTTTGTATTTTTATATTTTTATGAAAGCAAGTAAAATCTCGGGTTTGAAGGAGTAGGCGGAATTAGTTGCTAGTCAACTAACCCAAATAACTACAATTGCAAATAAAATAAAATAACTGAAAATGAAAAGGTCGTGGAACTTATATGGGGAGAAATGTGTTTACTTAGATTTCCTTACTCCCTAACTATCTTTTACCGGTTGATTAGTGTGTATTAATTGCGTGGATGACGGGTGTATTCCTTAATACCAATCGTGGGGTGGCGTACGTACTTCCCCAACTCTATAAGCTCCTACTTCACTCCTATGTCGAGCCGGCTAAGAAGCTCCTAACATGGGATCACTAGAATTCGCTCATGCATTAAATACAACCATAAAAACCTTAGTACGCATTGGTTCATGTTTCTTAAGACGTTCAAGCAAGTTACCGTATAGGAGGTTAGCCAGTTTTCTTAAGCCTAACATCGATAAACAATCATCCAATACAATTAATAACACACCAACAACCAATAATCAATAGTTAGGTTTCATTAGATCTAAGCAAACACAAGATAAATCTAGCCTAGCATGTTAATTAAAAGACAATAACAAGATATAATCAAACAACACATAGACATATTGAATGATTGATTGATTACTTATCTTCAATTAAACATGGGAGATCCAAGGGTATAAAACCCTTAAAAATGGCAGAAAATTCGTCTTAGGGTTTCTCCTCACAAAGTTGCACACTAATGACTAAAAATTGCAAAACTATATATAGAATTTAGGGGCTGACGGCGTCACGTTGTAGGAGGTGACGCTGTCACCTCGCCGCGGCTAGGGTTCCCGGATGGTCTTCCTGACGCCGTCCCTCTTTAATCCTCCAAAATCCACTCTGGCGCGTCAAGGGTTGACGCCGTCACAATTGTGCTTGACGCCGTCTCTCTTTAACTTAAACCGTGACGGCCTTGATCACCTTAAAGGGTGACGCCGTCAGACTTCCATTGTAAAACTTTCTGGCGTGTCATGTGTATTTGTCATATCCACCTCTTTTGCCAAGCCGTGACGCCGTCAGGAGCAATCCTTGACGCCGTCACGTGTACTTTTCCAGCAGCTTTGGAGACTTTGTCGTTTTCTTCACTTTTATGCTCCAAAAACGTCCAAAATGCTTCCTTTTCCAGATTTCTTCTCCAAAGTACCTAAAATGACAAAAGGAACGATTTAGGGCAATATTTGATCAAATAAATACGATTTAGGGCTTAAATGACCCCCTAAAAGCGGTACACTTTTCGCTTCATCAAATACCCTTACACTTGAGATTTGCTTGTCCTCAAGCAAATGCGCTTTTATTCTAATCAAAATACAAGTTAGAGGTCATTTAACGCTAATATAAAAGTAATTACAACAAATAGTCGTTCCACTTTAATCATAATAAGCACGGAGATTACAAACTAGCACCTCACAAGTAGTGTTTAGATACTCACATCTCTCAGGTGTCATAAAAGTATATCTCATAAAAGAAAATGAATAATATCTCTCACTACCTGTCATAGCAAATAGATTACCATAGGCTTGGGAAATGATCAAAAACCTCCTCCACTAGGCGTAAGCACCTAAGATAAACTATCAAAGAGGGCTTTTAAACGGGTTATAACGTTAGGTGTAGGGATATGATAAACACGGATTTGTTGGATAAGGGATATTTTACTGGTGGCGAGTTAAAGATCTTGATTAATTACATGTACAATATGGCGTTGCTAAGCCAAGACTAGACTCGACTTAAGCTAAAAACAAAATAACAAAAACATAAAATAAACATAAAATTAAACGGGATGGTAGTCCGTATGTTTTTTTTACTTTTCTTTTTCTCATTTTTTTTGTATTTTTCTTGATTTTTTCGATTTTTTTTTCATACACTCTTGCCCTACCATCCAAAATAATACATCGTAGGGGCGTCGCATTCCCCTTACACTTGAACTTTTACATAACTTTACAAATAACTATTCTAATGACTCGAATTAAGATAATCGAAACACTTGGAGTACTTTTAAAATATTTAACACATATCACTAGTAGAGAAAGTATTTATTAAAACGGTTAAATAAGGTTTTTTAAAACGGTTTTGAACCGTAGTATAATAGAGGGTACTAAATAATAAGCTTACTTTTTTACCACGGTTTTCAACCGTTCTAAATAACTATATTTTTTTAACAATTCTCAAGCACTATATTTTTTGTAACAATTCTTAAGCACCGTTCTAATTAATAAGATTCCCAAAAAGAATAATATTTAAAGATCTTTATTATATTTTTAGGCGTACAAGTATTTTTTATTGATGTTATTATTTTTTGTCATAAATCTAGTAATCCTTATGCATTTTAAGAATCTTGCCATCCGAGAGTAAATTATCGGTGGTTTCTCATTCTCTTTTTTATTCGTGGTTTCTCATTTTTTTTTTCTTTCTTTTTTTTAGCAAAAGTTTCTTATTCTCTTGTTGACCGACACATTTAATCAATATAGTTGTATATCAAATACACGTCCTGCAGTAGAGAAAAGTGAAAAGAAGATTTAATCAATATAACTAAATGAAAAAAAAAAAGTAAATCTACAACATATGAGATACAATAAAAAAAGGGAAAATTTCATATATATACCAAAATGAAACTTCATAATTCCATATTTACCCAAATGACAAAGGTAAAATTCCCGCTCATTTGAAGATGTGTTGTTTGAAGATCTGCAAAACATGAAACATATGGAAAACTCGAGTTAGTTGTTTTAGGTATAAACAAAGAGAAAGAAATACAATATAACAAAGAGAAAGAAAAAGTGACGAGTTTAATATATAGAGAGAATAAAGGTGAAAAGAGAAAGGGTGGGAAAATTCCCGCTCATTGAAGTGAAAAACTTTTGAAATTTTTTCATATATTTTGTTACGGAATGCGCGATACACCGTTCTAAATAATCCAAATTCCATATGTTTTTTATTACGGTTGCTATATACCGTTCTAAATAATGTACACACAACACCAACCGTTTTATTTAATTAATTATTTACAACGATTTGCTACATAACCGTTATAAATAATGCTTTCTTATTATTAAAAGCGGTGAAATATATCAACCGTTTCAAATAAGGCGTTGTAAAAAATAGTTTGTGTACTAGTGTATGGGGGTAATAATGTTGCTCTTCCCCATTACTCCATTACACTAGTACTTTACCCATGAGTCCCAATCGTCCCAAAACAATATGTACAAGGATATGACTCGACTTAGCAACCATGTAATCAATTAGATAATTAACTTGGGGTTTAAACAAATGTTGTAACAATAATGCACTAAAGATGAGTGCATACAAGGTAGGCTAAGGCGATTTGGGTGTACATTTAAGTGGGGTGTAACAAATTCTTCCTTTAAGTAAAATGCTTAAAGTTAGAAACGAAAAGATAGGCTCTGAGGGGTGTACTAGGGGTATCGTGTACTAAAAATGAGTACAACGCAAAGGGTGTGGGAGAATTACTTGACCAATATAGCCAATGTAATTATAACAAAAACACATGTGTAAAACAATGGGTTAATCCTAATGCCTCTTATCATGTAGTAAATCTAACTACACGAATGTAGTCTCACTTGTGGCCTCGGAATGGTCCTAACGCAAGTTCTAGAATCTAAGTGCTACCGGTACACACATCATAGCATAAATGTTTTTCCTACCAATTCTAGGGGCGAACCTCACATATTTGGGGGTGAAATTTTTTTTTTAGTGGTACGATTTTGTGCTAGTCATATAACTCCTATCCGTGAGACGCTCATTAAGATCAAAGTTTCACTCCTATATGTTGTAAAAAAATTTAAATTTGGCACTAAAATTGCCTTAACATGTATTTCTCTCAGTTTTATTACACATCTACCATTAAACAAACAAAAATCAAGCGTAATAGCATTCTCTAAGGTATCGTATTTTACCCCCCCCCCCTTACACTTAAGATGAACATTGTCCCCAATGTTCAAATAACAAGATGTAAAAGTAAATAAGGTAAAAGAATGAAATCAAATACTCCCCTGATTCGTTTGGTGGATAAAGAGGTAACATGGTTAGATCTTCTTCCAAGGTAATGTGGAAGCTTCAAGACTAAAGCAGCGCCAAAAGCTTGATTCCACATACATCTCCTTGTCCAAAATAACCCGTTAAACCTGAGAAAACAAACACGAAAACCTGCATAACATCGGCGGGATAAATCTATATAAGGATATAATGCTTGTGGAATGATTATTTTGTAGATTCCTGGAGTTTATAAGTTAGAGATTTAATAAAAACTTTTTATGATTCCAGTAGAAAAACAAAACTTTCAAAAATTTCAGAAAATTAAAACCTGACGCCGTCAGGTTGTAAGGCCTGACGCCGTCAGAAATGATCTGACAGAATTCTCATGTTAAGTTTCCGGCAAATTTCTTGAAAAACCTATACCTTACTTCCTGAAATTCCTGCAAAACATCATTATGACTCGATACAAGCATTTGACTCAAACAATTACTAATATGTATGTTAGTTTAATATTGTTATGATTCATGTTCATTTGTTCTAATAAACCGATTTGGATTTCCCTTACACTTATCTTTTGCAAAATACCTTTATATGTAGTTAAGACGAAGTTAAAAACAAGATAAAGCATTTTCACAATTTAGTTTTGAACATGAATCAATAATAATAAAAATTAAACATACATACGGAAGCAAATAAAATCAAACAAACAAATAAATAAACACACAAAGCAAATAAAGCTTGGGTTGCCTCCCAAGAAGCGCTTTTCTTTATTAACGAGTCTTGTAGCTAGACTCAAAGTCCTTCTACCCTATGTAAGTGAGTTCGTCATCGAGGACGTCTTTAGGGTTAAGCTTGGATTGAAGTTTTCTATTGGCCCGCTTAGTACAATATATATTTTCAAACTTCTCTCCATCCGGGTCATACAATGTCATCTTAATATGCCATGACCCATCTCCATCTTTGGGTGGTTTGTCCCAATCCCACTTATGATCATCGTCCTCACAAGTCCACTTATTCATCCCTAGGTTAATTGGCAAAACTCCTAGGAAATCAATCATCTTCCTAAAAACTAGAGGGTCTTCAAATGGATCCAATTCGGTGTCCCTAGCCAAGAGTTGCTCTACCGTATGTGTTCGGTTCACAAAGTCCTCTTCTAGGTAAAATGGGCGTTGGGGTCCTATGAAGTCTCTATCGATCCAAGGTCCATATCTAGATGGTCTCCTATTTAATTCTAACCAATGGGGTGTTGGTTTATCACTAGTATCATAAGCATGTTTCTTCACATCATAGACTGACCAAGTATCACCTTCTCCTACCGCTATCTTAGATTCCTTACAATCAATCATAGCACTAGCGGTCGCCAAAAATCCTCTACCTATCAACAAGGGGCATGTAGGGTCGCTAACCATATCAAGGACGTGGAAATCGGCTAAAATGGTTAGTTTTCCTATGTGTACTAACACGTCCTTGACTACTCCAACTGGGTAAGCAACACTCCCATCCGCTAAGCCTATTATCACCTCGGTTTCTTCAAGTTTTCCTAGTTTCAGAGAGGTGTAGAGAGGTAACGGAAGTAGGTTAAGGCTTGATCCAAGATCGGCTAATGTGTCATAAGCCTCCGAATTACCGATCTTGCAAGGTAGAACAAATAAGCCCGGATCATCTAACTTCTTAGGTAGCTTGTTTTGAACGAAGGCGGTCCCTTTTTCGCCTAACTTGAGCTTCTTCTCATCCAACACATCAATAACCGGACTTTCAAGGTGGAGCTCCTTGAATTCATTGTCAAGGTTTTGAGTGGGAGGTGTTTCAACTATGTTGTTGACCAATTTAGTGTTGGATATCATAACTTCTTGGTCATTTTGAACGACTTGGGTTTGTTTGAAACACGTGCTCATGGAATTGACCGAATAATATTGTGGACAAGAACTAGGAGACGAAACCGATGAAATGGCGTTGACGTTTAGTTTCGGGTTCTTGACTGTGTTGCTAGGGAGTGCTCCCATTTCTCGGTCATTGAGGGCTTTCAACAAAGTGTCAATCTTATTGGTCATCTTGCTTTATTTTTGTTTGAAATCGGCTTCAAACTTGGCCAAACGAGCTTCCTGAGATGCCATAAATTGGGACATCAATCCTTCAAAGTTATTGATACTACCATTGCTGGAAGGATTGTTGTTGAAAGTACGGTTCGAGTTGGAACCGCTTGATTGGAAACGATTAGGTGGGTTGGAAGAATTGGTTTGTTGTGCGTTTTGGTTTTGTTTCCACCTAAGGTTTGGGTGATTTTTCCATGAGGGGTTGTATGAATCACCGTAGGGGTTTGGCTCGGGTTTGAAAGTGTACCACTTGTCTCCCGCTCCGTCGGTACGCGAGGATGCTGATGCGTGAGTTTTGCAACCTTACAACAGGTTTTACCTCTCGAGGGATCTCAAGAGGCTTACAACCCCACCAGGCAGTGTACCTGACCGATGTAGTATAGTGTAGTGGTAAGTACGGGGGATTGATCGTTCTCCACAGGGAATAGTGTTCGTTAGGTGTGAAAGGCTACTCTAATTAGGTCTAAGGGTTGAGGAAGATTCTTTTTATGTTTTTATAATTTTATGAAAGCAAGTAAAATCTCGGGTTTTGAAGGAGTGGGCGGAATTAGTTGCTAGTCAACTAACCCAAATTACTACAAATGCAAATAAAATAAAATAACAAAAATGAAAAGTGGTGAGAAACTTATGTGTAGAGAAATGTGTTTACTTAGATTTCCTTACTCCCTAACTATCTTTTACCGGTTAATTAGTGTGTATTAGTCGCGTGGATGACGGGTGTATTCCTTAATACCATTCGTGGGGTGGCGTACTTACTTCCCCAAACTCTACAAGCTCCTACTTCACTCCTATGTCGAGCCGGCTAGGAAGCTCCTAACATGGGATCACTAGAATTCGCTTGTGCATTAAATACAACCATAAAAACCTTTAGTACGCGTTTGGTTCATGTTTCTTAAGACGTTCAAGCAAGTTACCGAATAGGAAGTTAGCCAGTTTTCTTAAGCCTAACATAGATAAACAATCATCCAATACAACTAATAACACACTAACAACCAATAATCAATAGCTAGGTTTCATTAGATCTAAGCAAACACAAGATAAAATTAGCCTAACATGTTAAACAAAAGACAAGCATAAGATAGAATCAAACAACACATAGACATATTGAATGATTAATTGATAACTTATCTTTCAATGAAACATGGAAGATCTCAAGGCAAAAAGCCCTGAAAAAGTAGCTAAAATCGTCTTAGGGTTTTATCCCAAAATTCCACACACTAAGCTCTCCTTTAATGACAAAAAATTAGAAAACTATATATAGACTTTGACATCTGACGGCGTCACCTTATGCATTGTGACGCCGTCACCTCGCCGCTTTTAGGGTTCCCGGATGACCATCTTGACGCCGTCCCTCTTTAGCTCTTCAAAAATCCATTCTGGCTTATCAAGGCTTGACGCCGTCGGACCTATAACGTGACGCCGTCCCCTTATGATTTAAGCCGTGACGCCCTTGATTTAGTTAAAGCGTGACGCCGTCAGAATTCTCATGCAAACTCACTGGCCCGTCATGAGTAAATTTCACATCCAACTTTTCTTGCCAAGGCATGACGCCGTCTGGAGTTAATGTTGACGCCGTCAAAGGTGACTTTCAGCACAATTTTGAGACTTTGCCGTTTTCTTCACTTTTATGCTCCAAAAACGTCCAAAATGCCTCCTTTTCCAGATTTCTCCTCAAAAGTACCTAAAATGACAAAAGGAACGATTTAGGGCAGTATTTGATCAAATAAATACAATTTCGGGCTTAAATGACCCCTTAAAAGCGGTACACTTTTCGCCTCATCAAATACCCTTACACTTGAGATTTGCTTGTCCTCAAGCAAATGCGCTTTTATTCTAATCAAAATACAAGTTAGGGGTCATTTAATGCAAACATAAAAGTAATTACAACAAATAATCGTTCCACTTCAATCATAATAAGCACGGAGATTACATACTAGCACCTCACAAGTAGTGTTTAGATACTCACATCTCTCAAGTGTCATCAAAATAAATCTCATAAATGAAAACGGATAATATCTCTCACTACCTGTCATAGCAAATAGATTACCATAGGCTTGGGAAAGGATCGAAAACCTCCTCCACTAGGCGTAAGCACCTAAGATAAACTATCAAAGAGGGCTTTTAAATGGGTTATAATGTTAGGTGTAGGGAAAAGGAAAACACGGTTTTGTTGGATACGGGATATTTTACTGGTGGCGAGTTAAAGATCTTGATCAATTACATGTACTATACAATGTTGCTAAGCCAAGACTAGACTCGATCTTAAGCTAATGAAAGAAAATAACAAAACAAAAACATAAAATAAACATAAAATGAAACGGGATGGTAGTCCGTATGTTTTTTCTATTTTTCATTTTCTCATTTTTTTGTATTTTTCTTGATTTTTTTCGATTTTTTTTTTTTTTTTTTTTTTTTTTTTTTTTTTTTGCATACACTTTTACCCTACCATCCAAAATAATACATCATAGGGGCGTTGCATCCCCTTACACTTGAACTTTTACATAACTTTACAAATAACTATTCTAATGACTCGAATTAAGATAATTGAAAAACTTGGAGTACTTTTAAAACATTTAGCACATATGGGGGTAATAAATGATGTTCTTCCCCATTACTCCATTACACTAGTACTTTACCCATGAGTCCCAATCGTCCCAAAACAATATGTACAAGGATATGACTCGACTTAGCAACCATGTAATCAACTAGATAATTAACTTGGGTTTAAACAAATGTTGTAACAATAATGCACTAAAAATGAGTGCATACAAGGTAGGCTAAGGCGATTTGGGTGTACATTTTAGTGGGGTGTAACAAATTCTTCCTTTAAGTAAAATGCTTAAAGGTCGAAACGAAAAGATAGGCTCTGAGGGGTGTACTAGGGGTATCGTGTACTAAAAATGAGTACAACGCAAAGGGTGTGGGAGAATTACTTGACCAATGTAGCCAAAGTAATTATAACAAAAACACAGGTGTAAAACAATGGGTTAATCCTAATGCCTCTTATCATGTAGTAAATCTAACTACACGAATGTAGTCTCACTTGTGGCCTTGGAATGGTCCTAACGCAAGTTCTAGAATCTAAGTGCTACCGGTACACACATCATAGCATAAATGCTTTTCCTACCAATTCTAGGGGTGAACCTCACATATTTGGGGGTGGAAAATTTTTTAGTGGTACGGTTTTTGTGCTAGTCATATAACTCCTATCCATGAGACGCTTATTAGGATCAAAGTTTCACTCCTATATGTTGTAAAAAATTTTAAATTTGGCACTAAAATTACCTTAACAAGTATTTCTCTCAGTTTTATTACACATCTACCATCAAACAAACAAAAATCAAGCGCAATTGTATTCTCTAAAATCGTACTTTTACCCTCCCCTTACACTTAAGATGAACATTGTCCCCAATGTTCAAATGACAAATGTAAAAGCATAAAGTAAAAGAATGAAATCAAATACTCCCCTGATTCGCTCGTTGGATAATGAAATTACACGGTTAAATCTTCCTCCAAAGAGAATGTTGAAGCTCCATGACTAATGCATCGCCATAAGCTTGATTCAAAACATTTCCTTGTCCAAAATAACCTGTTGAACCTGAGAAAACAAACACGAAAACCTGCATAACATCGGCGGGATAAAATCTATATATAAGGATATAATGCTTGTGGAATGATAATTTTGCAGATTCCTGGAGATTATAAGTTGGAGATTTTAATAAAAACTTTTTTAAAAACAAAAATTTCAAAAATTTCTGAAAATTAAATCTGACGCCGTCAGGTTATAACCCCTGACGCCGTCAGAAATGACCTGACAAAAATTCTCATTTTAAGTTTCCGGAAAATTTCTGGAAAAACCTTTACCTTACTTCCTGGAAATCCTGCAAAACATCATTATGACTCGATACAAGCATTTGACTCAAACAAATACGGATATGTATGTTAATTTATTATTATTACGATTCATGTTCATATGTGTTCTAATAAACCGATTTAGATTTCCCTTACACTTATCTTTTGCAAAATACCTTTATATGTAGTTAAGACGAAGTTAAAAACAAAATAAAGCATTTTCACAATTAGTTTTTAACATGAATCAATAAGAATAAAAATTAAACACACATACGGAAACAAATAAAACAAACAAACAAATAAATAAACACACAAAGCAAATAAAGCAAATAAAGCTTGGGTTGCCTCCCAAGAAGCGCCTTTCTTTATTAACGAGTCTTGTAGCTAGACTCAAAGTCACGTACATTACGTGATTCCATCATTCATAATGACGTATCCCTGATAGATATGATCCTTGTTATCAGGGTGGTGGTGTCTCAATCGCTCGACATTCGCGGTCACTTCACCTCCTCCTTTGCTGATCAAGCTTACTATCCCATCTTGGTGTAAACTTTTAATTATGAATGGTCCGTACCACCAGGGACTTGGTTCATTAGTAGGTGCTTCAGTTGCTGAATGCCTTAGGAGCACTAAGTCCCCTTTTGTAAATTCAACGGGGTTATTGGTTTGCTCATCAGCCTCAATGTAATTGTTATTTCCACCTTTACATTCTCTAATCTCATTTTCCATATAACTCTTAATCCTCGCCTCCCATGCAAGAATTTTCTCTCGAACATTACCACGGATTATATTGGGGTTAGCCTCCATCTTCTTCTGCAGAGCAACATCTCGTATATGTCGTGGGATCGTTGGGAAGTTTATTGTTTTCTTCCCCTTCTTCATTTGGATGGTGCTATTTTCGTAATTGATTTGTGCTCTAGTGGTAGCGAGAAAGGGTGCCCCAAGGATTATTGGCATATTCATATCATTTCTCTCAATGATCATGAAGTCGACCGGATACAGGAATCCGGCAACGTTGACCAATACATCTTCTGCAATTCCTAACGGGTACTCATAAGAATGTTTCGCAAAGGAGAGTTTAGTATGGGTGATGGATGGCAACTCATCGGTTAACTGGACATAAACGGATAAAGGCATCAAATTTACGTCGGAACCTTGGTCAGCTATCGCATCCAGATACTTATGTTTTCCAATGCTGCATGGTATTTCAAAGACCCCGTAGAATTTCTGCTTTTCCACTAACTTTTGTCCTATGAGGCATTCATACAATTGCCCACCGGGTAATGTGTCAGATTTGTCATCCGGTTCCACCTTCTTGGACTCCTTGTTGGGTAGATGAGTACGTCGATAGTTTCTCACCCAATCGTTTATGGTCTCCTTGTTTATTTCGTGCTTCAAGTAATGCTTCACTTGTTGTGATACTGGCGGTTCAACCAATTGGCGCTCCTCAGAGGGCGCCTCCTCTCCCTTGTCGGAATCGCATTTGTAAGCATTGGTGTTTCCCTTATTAAGTGGGATGAGGTCAATTTTGTTAACTTCCATAGTTATGGATTTTCCTCTTCCATCATTTCCGCCCTCTTGGACGACGGAGGTGGCCTTGACAAATTCAGTGTTAGGAACATCAGCGTCATTCCTCACCAACACTTTTTCAGGGACTTTAGTATTTGTGTATTCTTTCAAAAGATTCATCATCTCCGCCATTTTCTCTTCCATTTCCTCCTTTTGTTTGTAGACGGCTTCCTCAAATTTAGCCAACCGTTCGGAGTGTTTCGACATGTACTCTCTCATTCGAGCTTCGAATGTTGGACTGAGTTCCTGAGGTGGTGAGTTGGGTGGAGCGTGCTTATGGAAGGGTTTAGTATTTTCCCTACGGGGTGATTCGGACAATGGTATTTGCTTAACGCTTAAGACTGAGTTAATTGTTGCTTTTTGTGGACTTAAGGGTCTCTTTTGCTTTTCCATAAGATATGCAACCCTTTTCTCAAGTTCACTAACGCTTTCCTCAGTGATTTGATTGGCTGTATCGGGCGAAGAATATGTCATGACTGCCGAGCGCACGTCGTGGGAGACTTGCCACAGTTCATCATCGTCGGATGCAAGCTCATCAATGATCTCCCATGATTCCTCGGCGCTTTTGTCGCGCAATCTGCCCCCGGCGGCTCGATCGATGGCACGCTTGGTGTGGTAATCAACATGGTCATAGAAGATTTGGATTTGAAGCCATAGATTTATGCCATGATGAGGGACTTTTTGAAGTAAGTCCTTGAATCGAATCCATGCCCCGTAGAGGGTTTCGCCTCGACGTTGTTCAAACATCAAGATATCCTTCCTTAGCTTGGTAGTTCTCCCCGGTGGGAAAAACTGAGCAAGGAAACGAGTGGTGAGATCGTCCCAAGAGGTGATGGATCCTGCGGGTTGACGTTCTAGCCACTGACTAGCTTGGTCCCGCAGAGAGAATTGGAAGAGACGCAATCGGGTCGTCTCTCGAGTGGCAACATCAAGGTCTATAGAATCAACGATTTTAAGAAAGTCCTTGAGATGTTGATTAGGATCTTCAGAACGAAGTCCATGGAATGCGCATCCGCTTTGCACCAACCGGATGGTGTCGGATCGCAAGGGTGTGATATTGGCTCCTTGTGTGAGCTCAATGGTGTTTCGATAGCCGTGGTGGCTAGGACGGGAATACTCTCCTAAAGTACGGGCTCTAGGAGGTGGTTGTGGTTGTTGTGGTGGTGGGTTGTGGGGGTTAAGGATATTACCATCTTCCATGATGTCGGACGGTAATGGTTACGAACAAAGACACGAAGAAAATAGATAGACTAAAGAAAACCTAGAAAAATAAAATAAAAATCTCACTAGAAAGGAATCTAGTGAGTAGACCTAATAGAAATAAAAATTTAACCTAAACAATAACTATTCCCCGGCAGCGGCGCCAAAAACTTGATGCGTGAGTTTTGCAACCTTACAACAGGTTTTACCTCTCGAGGGATCTCAAGAGGCTTACAACCCCACCAGGCAGTGTACCTGACCGATGTAGTATAGTGTAGTGGTAAGTACGGGGGATTGATCGTTCTCCACAGGGAATAGTGTTCGTTAGGTGTGAAAGGCTACTCTAATTAGGTCTAAGGGTTGAGGAAGATTCTTTTTATGTTTTTATAATTTTATGAAAGCAAGTAAAATCTCGGGTTTTGAAGGAGTGGGCGGAATTAGTTGCTAGTCAACTAACCCAAATTACTACAAATGCAAATAAAATAAAATAACAAAAATGAAAAGTGGTGAGAAACTTATGTGTAGAGAAATGTGTTTACTTAGATTTCCTTACTCCCTAACTATCTTTTACCGGTTAATTAGTGTGTATTAGTCGCGTGGATGACGGGTGTATTCCTTAATACCATTCGTGGGGTGGCGTACTTACTTCCCCAAACTCTACAAGCTCCTACTTCACTCCTATGTCGAGCCGGCTAGGAAGCTCCTAACATGGGATCACTAGAATTCGCTTGTGCATTAAATACAACCATAAAAACCTTTAGTACGCGTTTGGTTCATGTTTCTTAAGACGTTCAAGCAAGTTACCGAATAGGAAGTTAGCCAGTTTTCTTAAGCCTAACATAGATAAACAATCATCCAATACAACTAATAACACACTAACAACCAATAATCAATAGCTAGGTTTCATTAGATCTAAGCAAACACAGATAAAATTAGCCTAACATGTTAAACAAAAGACAAGCATAAGATAGAATCAAACAACACATAGACATATTGAATGATTAATTGATAACTTATCTTTCAATGAAACATGGAAGATCTCAAGGCAAAAAGCCCTGAAAAAGTAGCTAAAATCGTCTTAGGGTTTTATCCCAAAATTCCACACACTAAGCTCTCCTTTAATGACAAAAAATTAGAAAACTATATATAGACTTTGACATCTGACGGCGTCACCTTATGCATTGTGACGCCGTCACCTCGCCGCTTTTAGGGTTCCCGGATGACCATCTTGACGCCGTCCCTCTTTAGCTCTTCAAAAATCCATTCTGGCTTATCAAGGCTTGACGCCGTCGGACCTATAACGTGACGCCGTCCCCTTATGATTTAAGCCGTGACGCCCTTGATTTAGTTAAAGCGTGACGCCGTCAGAATTCTCATGCAAACTCACTGGCCCGTCATGAGTAAATTTCACATCCAACTTTTCTTGCCAAGGCATGACGCCGTCTGGAGTTAATGTTGACGCCGTCAAAGGTGACTTTCAGCACAATTTTGAGACTTTGCCGTTTTCTTCACTTTTATGCTCCAAAAACGTCCAAAATGCCTCCTTTTCCAGATTTCTCCTCAAAAGTACCTAAAATGACAAAAGGAACGATTTAGGGCAATATTTGATCAAATAAATACGATTTCGGGCTTAAATGACCCCTTAAAAGCGGTACACTTTTCGCCTCATCAGATGCGTAGTCCGCAAAAGCTTGTTCGGGGAGTTCCACGCAATCACGAGTGTCGTGGGGACCACTACATAATTCACATGAAGAAGTGATTTTGTTCACTTGGCTTGAAGGTTTAGGAGCCTCGTAGGATTTCATAAGAAACTTGACTTGGTCTTCAAGTTCTATGATCCTACGGTCGGAAGTGCTTGAATTGTTCGAAGGCAAAGATATTGCCTTGACCGTTTTATTCAAATCACGGGGATCACTCCAACTTTCGTTGTCATAAAGAGCAAGATCTTCCAGGAGAGCCCATGATTGTTCCGCACTTAGATCACGTAGCTTACCACCGGCCGATTGGTCAATGGTTTGCCTCGTGGAGAGATTGATATGGTCATAGAAGATTTGGACTTGGAGCCAAAGTTCTATGCCATGGTGAGGGACTTTTTGGAGTAAGTCCTTGAATCGAGTCCATGCCTCGTAGAGGGTTTCGCCTTGACGTTGTTGGAACATCAAGATATCATTCCTTAGCTTGGTAGTTCTTCCTGGTGGGAAAAACTGAGCAAGGAAACGAGTGGTGAGATCATCCCAAGAGGTGATGGATCATGCGGGTAGACGCTCTAGCTATTGACTAGCTTGGTCCCGCAGAGAGAATTGAAAGAGACATAGTCGGGTCGTCTCTCGAGTGGCAACATCAAGGTCTATGGAATCAACGATTTTGAGAAAGTCCTTGAGATGTTGATTAGGATCTTCGGAACGAAGTCCATGGAATGCGCATCCGCTTTGCACCAACCGGATGGTGTCGGATCGCAAGGGAGTGACATTGGCTCCTTGAGTGAGCTCAATGGTGTTTCGATAGCCATGGTGGCTAGGACGGGAGTAGTCTCCTAAAGTACGGGTTCTAGGAGGTGGGTGTTGTTGTGGTGGTGGGTTGTTGGGATCGAGGATATTACCACCTTCCATGATGTCGGATGGTAATGGTTACGAACAAAGAAACGAAGAAAAAAGATAGACTAAAGAAAACCTAGAAAAATAAAATAAAAATCTCACTAGAAAGGAATCTAGTGAGTAGACCTAATAAAATAAAAATTCAACCTAAACAATAACTATTCCCCGGCAGCGGCGCCAAAAACTTGATGCGTGGTTTTGCGACCTTACAACAGGTTTTACCTCTCGAGGGATCTCAAGAGGCTTGCAATCCCCACCAGGCAGTGTACCTGACCGATGTAGTATAGTGTAGTGGCAAGTACCGGGGGATTGATCGTTCTCTAGGGGAATAGTGTCGTTAGGATTGAAAAACTACTCTAATAGGTCTAAGGGTGAGGGAAGATTCTTTTTGTATTTTTATATTTTTATGAAAGCAAGTAAAATCTCGGGTTTGAAGGAGTGGGCGGAATTAGTTGCTAGTCAACTAACCCAAATAACTACAATTGCAAATAAAATAAAATAACTGAAAATGAAAAGGTCGTGGAACTTATATGGGGAGAAATGTGTTTACTTAGATTTCCTTACTCCCTAACTATCTTTTACCGGTTGATTAGTGTGTATTAATTGCGTGGATGACGGGTGTATTCCTTAATACCAATCGTGGGGTGGCGTACGTACTTCCCCAACTCTATAAGCTCCTACTTCACTCCTATGTCGAGCCGGCTAAGAAGCTCCTAACATGGGATCACTAGAATTCGCTCATGCATTAAATACAACCATAAAAACCTTAGTACGCATTGGTTCATGTTTCTTAAGACGTTCAAGCAAGTTACCGTATAGGAGGTTAGCCAGTTTTCTTAAGCCTAACATCGATAAACAATCATCCAATACAATTAATAACACATCAACAACCAATAATCAATAGTTAGGTTTCATTAGATCTAAGCAAACACAAGATAAATCTAGCCTAGCATGTTAATTAAAAGACAAGAACAAGATATAATCAAACAACACATGGACATATTGAATGATTGATTGATTACTTATCTTCAATTAAACATGGGAGATCCAAGTGTATAAAACCCTTAAAAATGGCAGAAAATTCGTCTTAGGGTTTCTCCTCACAAAGTTGCACACTAATGACTAAAAATTGCAAAACTATATATAGAATTTAGGGGCTGACGACGTCACGTTGTAGGAGGTGACGCCGTCACCTCGCCGCGGCTAGGGTTCCCGGATGGTCTTCCTGACGCCGTCCCTCTTTAATCCTCCAAAATCCACTCTGGCGCGTCAAGGGTTGACGCCGTCACAATTGTGCTTGACGCCGTCTCTCTTTAACTTAAACCGTGACGGCCTTGATCACCTTAAAGGGTGACGCCGTCAGACTTCCATTGTAAAACTTTCTGGCGCGTCATGTGTATTTGTCATATCCACCTCTTTTGCCAAGCCGTGACGCCGTCAGGAGCAATCCTTGACGCCGTCACGTGTACTTTTCCAGCAGCTTTGGAGACTTTGTCGTTTTCTTCACTTTTATGCTCCAAAAACGTCCAAAATGCTTCCTTTTCCAGATTTCTTCTCCAAAGTACCTAAAATGACAAAAGGAACGATTTAGGGCAATATTTGATCAAATAAATACGATTTAGGGCTTAAATGACCCCCTAAAAGCGGTACACTTTTCGCTTCATCAACTACTTTCGCTATTACAGTTATTTCTGAAAGTATGAAAAGTATGGAAAAAATTATCCGGAAAGAAAGTGATAGAAAAGTTGTGAAATTACACATTGAATAAAAAAAAAAAAAAAAATCGAAAAAAAAATAGAAAAGAAAAAAGAAAAAGGAAAAGTTAGATGTTTGTTTTAACCAACTTATGTAAAGTTTTGTATTAAGTGGTCGATATCACCACTACTTGTTGTATATTATATTTATGGATTGAATGGGAGTTGGCCGTTATGGGAACGCCAACTAAGGTTATTCTTTGATTGAGATCTTGTTGAGTATAATTCGTGTCTACCTAAAGCGTGTGTTTCAAGTGTTAAAGCGTGAGTTATTCAATGATATGAGTCTTATTCATGGGATGGTTGGGATAGTGATTAACCACACTTAGGATTTTAATTTATCTGTTTTGTTTATTTTTCATTTTACACCAATTTGTATCCCAAATATTATCCATACCCTATATTATTCTTTATCCAAACCTTTGATTTATTGAGATTAGGGATTTGAGCAATCTTAAGTATCGTAGTCGTGGATTCGGCTATGTATTTATGATTTTGTCGCCCTTTTTGATATAATATTATTGGTAAAGATTACTTGGTCCTATCTTTAGCCTATTCGAGTTAAGGATTTGAGCAATTGCAAGTATCGTGGTCGTGGATTCGATCATGTATTTGTGATTTTGTCGCCTTTTCTGGAATTTGAGATCGATAGAGATTAAGAAGAATGATTAACCCTTAACCTACAAACCCTTTTTTACCGCTTTAGACTTGTTATTCCTTGGCTTTAGTGGGGGAGATGCGTATACTTGCCAAGCTTATGATAGAATATTCGTCACGACTGGACAGTTAAACGATTAGATTTGCTTTTATCAAAATATTTTATTTTATTTCTAATTCGTTAAGTGTTTAGTTGTGCAATTATGACAAAACGGATACATGCTTAAATATAAAAATAAATCCTAATATCTTTTAGGATACATTTTCATAAGACTTATTCTAAGGTTTACTTGGGGACAAGTAAAGTTCAAGTGGGGGGATATTTGATGAACTCAAATAAGTACATTTTATTACTATCATTTATCCTATTTATTTGACTTGTTTTATTATATTATCTGTGAGAATTGATACGTTAATGTTTACTTTTGTAATTCTCAGGTAAAAACAAGTACTATGTGAAACATGGCGATTTTGGACTAATTATGGAGCAAAACAAGCAAGATGTTAAGAGTCTACTGAAATGTACAAGATCAAGATCATTCTGCTCCAGATGCGCCGCAACACACTTCTTACATACGGCGCATCACTATCAAGATTTCACAAGTGACAATCCAAGACGGCAAAGGACATGCGCCGCATAGATAAATGGAGTTACGCCGCATCTTAAGGCGGTATACGAATATTCCTGAATATGTTAATCTTGGACCCCACGCGAAGTTAAGTCAATGCGCCGCATCTACTTATTCAATGCGCCGCATCTAACCCTCAGACAGAAACTATAAATACCCCAAAGTCAGACGAATTTTGTGTGCAATATACCTAGTACGAGACTTAGCAGAAGACAGAATAAACCCTAGGACGAAGTCAGACGCATTAGCAGCACAAGACACACCTTGAACGAAGATACAAGAGCTGTAAGAAGGTCCTGCATGTATTCAATTCATTAAGTAGTTTTGTTTTATTGTATTAGTACACCTTAATTCATCAGGATTGATGGGCCGATTCCATGTGACTACGGAAAACCATGGGCACCCCTTAAAATTGCTTTCCCATTAATTAAAGTTTATATGTTGATGTCTTTGGTGACTTTTATTAGTGCATTGATAACCTCTGTGTCTAGCTGAGCATTGCTTGGGTCGCCATGCCCCTTCCTCGCCTATTTTTTTTAGCGTGTCTTTAATAAAAAGGATAGACATAAGTAATCATTAAGGGTTTACTCGCCGATAAGATTAGAGCCAACGAGAAAGGATTAAATCTCGGTGCGTCGCATCGAACTATACACTTCATATAAAACTAGCAATAAAACAAGTGACAAGCTACTTAATTATCAGGACAGGTCTTCTTATTGTCTCAAGTATTTATCTGTGTACGTGTGTGCTAATCGCTGATTCGTGCTCATTAGTTTAGTTTGTTATTTAATCATAACCAAACCGTGCCAGTCTCTCAGGCTGAACCCCCTTGCGTTAGATTAGGTTGTATAGCTAACTTAAGATATTAAAATACTGATTAGAATAACTAGATAATACGTTCCACTCTTAGTGATCGACACTCTACTTACCATTATATTCATACTGACCGGGTACACTGCTCGTTAAAGTGTGTGTTATTGATAAGTCGGCTAAATATAAATTTAAAACTTGAATACTGCTAAAACCACAACGACATTCCGTGGATATAAATTATAGCAACAAACACGCACACATCAGAAAGGCAGCCTCTGGCCCATTTTCTTTTGTGCAAGCCAGGAAAAGGCCCAAGACTGATTATGGCCCAGAGGAGGATAGGCCCAATTCCTGCCCAAATTTTTGTGATGTTGACCAGTCCAACGTTTTGCCTGTTAACTTGGGACCTGATTTGGATCTTAATCAGTCATTCCCTAACTCTCCTGCGATGATTCCACCTGATTATGGTGTCGTTAATAATAATGAGGGCGTTGCATCTGGGAATGTATCAGAAGTGTCTGCTACGGCAACGGCGAACGCTTCAGCTCCGATGGATACTTTGGGGGAAGAAAATCCTCAGGGTGGGTCACAAATTCAAAAAGAGGTGGACGCAACTATGGAGGTTGGAGGAACTTTAGGAGTGGTTCTGACGAATTATGAAGATATGGTAAGGGAAGAAATCATTGTTGAAGGTGGCACAGTTGTGTTACCATGAACTGCCTATCAATTAATGTGCGTAGTCTTGGGGTGGATGGTAAGATTGGGTGGCTGAAGGGTTTAAAAACTGCGTATGGGGTTCAATTTCTTGCTATTCAGGAGGCGAGGATGGATGACCCGCCTATTTGGGTTCTGAGTAATACCTGGGGTAGATTGGCTTTTGGTTTCGAGGTGGTGAATCCTGTGGGGCGGTCAAGGGGTTTAATTTCGATGTGGGATCCTGGGGTCTTTTGCAAGACAAGTGTGGTTAAATCTAGACACTTCTTGGTCGTTTCGGGGGTCACGGTGGGGTCTGGGATTCGGATAAATGTTGTCAACATCCATGCTCCAAATGATGGCTTAGGTTGCCGGATGTTATGGGAGGAGCTGCTTGGGTTGAGGAATTCGGTGCCTGGTCTGTGGTTACTGATGGGAGATTTTAATGATGTCAGAATCTTGGAGGAAAGGGAAAATTCTGATTTTGTAGCCTCGCACGCAGCGGCTTTTAATCGTTTCATTGAGTCAGGGGGCTTCTGCGAGTATAACATGGGTGGGAGTCGGTTCACGTACATGTCTGATGTGGGGTGTCAGCTTAGTAAGTTGGATCGATTTTTGGTGTGTCGAGGGTTCTTTGATAAATGGCCGGAGGCATCCGTAACTGCCCTATCTAGGAAATTTTCTGATCATTGCCCCGATTTTGCTTTCTATTTGGAAGGATGATTTCGGTCACCATCCGTTTCGTTTTTTTAATTCTTGGCTGGAAATCCCGGGCTTCGAGGCCTATGTTAATGTGTTGTGCAATTCTTTCTTGTTTAATGGGAATGCAGATCTCGCCCTGGCAACCAAGCTGCGTTGGTTGAAAAATAGGATTAAGCTGTGGATTGATGCGGATAGAAAGCGAAAAGAAGAGCATGGAGTTCAACTACAACAGGTCATAAGCCACTATGAAAAGCTTGCGGAATCTAGAGCTCTGTCAAATGAGGAATGCATAGGCAGGTCGGACGCTAGAAAAGCTTTGATGGAAGTGGAGCGTTTAAAGGCAATGGATGCTAGACAAAAGTCTCGGGTTAAGTGGGCGATTGATGGTGACGAGAATACTTCTTATTTTCACTCAGTCATTAAAATGAATCTGGCATCTAACCGTATTGCAGGCTTAATGTTCGATGAGGTTTGGGTCACTGACCCGACTGTTATAAAAGAGAAGGTGGTAGAACATTTTGCGAGAAGATTTGCTGAACCGGTTCAATCAAGGCCCACGCTGAATTGTCAATTCCTGTCTCGTCTTTTGGCTGCTGAAAGTGATGGTATTATTGCGCCTTTCTCTCTCACTGAAATTGAACGAGCTTTTTGGGATTGCGCGGGGGATCGTGCACCGGGTCCAAATGGATTCAATTTCAAGTTTATTAAGCGATTTTGGGCAGGTTTGAAGTTGGATTTTCTTAGAGTTTTTAGTGAATTCTATGAGAGGTCTAGTATTTCCGAAGGGACGTTCTCGTCCTTTATTGCGCTTATTCCTAAGATTAAAGATCCATTACGGGTCGCGGAATTTAGGCCTATAAGTCTTGTGGGGTGCATTAATAAGGTGTTGTCAAAAGTTTTGGCGAACAGGCTTAAAGGGGTGATTGGGGATTTGGTCTCAGAAGAACAAATGGCTTTCTTGTCTAATCGGAATATCCTGGATGGGCCGTTATTGATTAATGAGACGATGGCGTGGATGCGGAGAGCTAAGCGAAAAGGTATGCTTTTTAAGGTAGATCTTGAGAAAGCCTTTGACTCTTTGAGCTGGGAGTTTTTGTTGTCAATCATTGCACAAATGAACTTTCCGAGCAAATGGAGAGCTTGGGTCTCGGCTATTTTATCTTCGGCTCGTACATTAGTCTTGATAAATGGCTCGCCTTCAAGTGAATTCCTGTGTACAAGGGGTTTAAGGCAAGGCAACCCGATGTCTCCGTACCTTTTTATTATTGCAATGGAAGGGCTGTCTTGCATGATGAAGAAGGCGTGCGACTGTGGTCTTTTTGATGGGATTAAGGTTGCGTCGAATGGACCGTTGTTGTCCCATTTCTTATACGCGGATGATGTTCTATTCTTGGGTGAATGGTCATCCAGGAATGCTCTTATGCTTAGGCGAATACTGAGATGTTTTTACTTTGTTTCGGGTCTCAAGATAAATCTCCAAAAATGTAGTGTCTACGGTATTGGGGTGAACGATAGTGAAGTCAGCTTCATGGCGGGATTCTTTGGGTGTCGGGTCAGAAAATTCCCATTTATCCATCTTGGCATACCGGTGGGTGGGAATATGAACTTGATCAGAAAATGGGACCCGGTTATAGAAAAGTTTCGTAGTAGATTAGCCATTTGGAAGGCTCGTCAGTTGTCGATCGGAGGTAGAATAACATTGTTAAAATCTGTTCTGAATGCACTTCCAACCTATTATTTCTCCTTCTTTCGGGCTCCGGTGCAAGTAATAAAATCTTTGGATCGTCTAAGGTGAACTTTCTTTTGGGGGGGCTGTGAGGACATCGATAAAATGAGCTGGGTAGCATGGAAGAAGGTCATAATGCCGATTGATCAGGGGGGGATTGGTTTTGGGTCTTTAGGGGATGCAAATGTCGTCATGTTATCTAAGTGGTGGTGGAGATTTAAGACGGAACAAGGTGCTTTATGGAGGAAAGTGGTGTGGTCTATTCATAGTGGATCTCGATCATGGTCTTTCATTCCGCGTATGATGACCATTCCTGGACCATGGAAACAAATAGTTAAAATAAATGAAGAGCTTGGTGAGTTGGACATTCATTTGGATAGCCTCATTATGGGGCTGTTGGGAAACGGGTCGGATATCCTTTTTTGGCATGATACTTGGGTCGGTTCAGTACCACTGAGCCGTGAGTTTCCAAATCTGTTTACCTTGGAAAAATCTAAATATTGTGTGGTTGCTAGTCGGGTTGTCCGAAGGAATAATAGTCTGATTTACACGTGGGATTGGTCACAGCGAAACTTAACTCAAACGGAGCTGTCAGAACTAAATGGGCTGTTAGCAAAAATTGGGGCGGTGTCGTGGAGCAATGGGCCGGATAAATGGAGGTGGCTGTTGGAAGGATCGGGGAATTTTTCAGCCTCAAGTATAAAAAAGCTAATGAGAGATAGTTATATGCAGCCTCTTTCGGATCAGTTCGAATGGAATAATTGGGTTCCAAAAAAAGTTTGTTTTGTAGCATGGCGTGCGTGGCTCCAAAGGTTGCCTACTATGGATGCTTTGGTTAAGAGAAATGTGTTGGTGCAGAACTCTAGTTGTCGACTTTGTGGCGATTTGGACGAATCGGTGGATCATATTTTCATATCTTGTCAGTTCTCTCAAACGGTGTGGCAGGTAGTTTCTCAATGGTGTCGTATTCCGCCCGTCTATGCTTTTCAAATCAGTGATTTGTTGGACCTGCACAAGTCGTCGGCTTTTTCTAAGGGTGGGAAGAAGGCGTTTAATGCGGTTATACTTACGGTTATATGGAGTTTATGGAAAACCAGAAATGAGGCTGTGTTCAGATCAAAGACGCTGCTAATATCGAAAGTGCTGGAGGAATAAAAAATGATGAGTTTCCTGTGGATCAGACATAGATCGGGTAAGAGCAGTTTAACGTGGGATGATTGGAAGCGTTTTAGCATAGTTAGTACCCTGTAGTTTTGTATCGTTCGGGATGTATAACGGGCTGGTTCCATGTACTTTGGTTTTCCAGCGCCTTGCTGGATTCTGATGAAATAAATCGTGGTTTTGTTGGTCATTCAAAAAAAAAAACATATGTAACATTTTAGTTAAATGCTGCTAATTGAAACCAAAACTGAACATGGCCCTACGCCATAATTACAAATTGGCCTTTCCTGAAATCAAAATATTCAAATACGGAGTACATGTAAAGTTGTAAACAACCTCACTAAAAGTGAAATCAATGTAGGTATCCAAAAAAAAAAAGGATTCTGATGATGTACCCTTTGAACGGGTCGAAGGACTCCCCTTCGAACCTGTATGAAGCCTTCTCTTCGAAGGCACAGGTCAATCTTCACCCAAAGCACTTATAGTGTCTAACCTCTGTCGAGGTTCAGAACCTGGCCTCCATCACGGTTCTGAGCAGGGTCTCCGTCAACGTTCGGAGTCTGGCCTCCGTCAACGTTCGGAGCCTGGCCTCCGTCACTGTTCGGAGTCTGGCCTCCGTCAACGTTCGGAGTCTTACCTCCGTCAACGTTCGGAGCCTGGCCTCCGTCAACGTTCGGAACCCGGCCTCCGTCAACGTTCGGAGCCTGGCCTCTGTCACCGTTCAGAGCCTGGCCTCCGTCACCGTTTGGAGCCTTGCCTCCGACAAGGTACGAAGCCCTCTCTTCGGAGGCCCAGGTTAACCTCCTAACACGTTTCATTGGCGTAAAACCATTCATCTATGAAGTGGTTACCATGTGGGAATCCGCCAATCGAAGCCCTAAGCCCTTCGGGGTATCCCTCTCGAAGGGACTACAACGAAGAGCTACCTTGACCTGGTCATACCCACGTCTCCTCTTCCTTTAGGCCTTCCCGCCAAAATAGAGATCGTGGGCTACAAATCCCTAGCGGTTACCACAAATCATGGGACGCCCCCATGATCTCCGAAACAAGTGCAACCGCCCACTAAGGCCTATTTCTCCCCTATAAATAGCTTAGACGGGCCATAACCATGGTATGTTGAACTAAAAGTTAACTTCACTCTCGCAAATTACAACCTACTTATCATATCACACATACTTACTCGCATGCCGGAGGTGGTTCGCAGGGCCCAACCCCTACGCAATCACTTAACGTAGTGTCTTGGTATTTCTTATTTCAGGTTAAGAACAAGCTTGGCGCAACCTCAACACCCCATAAATCCTTTGATCATCATCGAAGGCCTGGTTGTGCAATTATTTGTACAATCAGTGGCGCCATCCGTGGGACCGCTACAATTGGTCTCGTTATTTCCAAGCTTATAACTAACCAACTACTTTCACTATTATTCCGGCATGGATCAAGGGAGAGAAGATACTCCCCCGGGTTTCTCGACCTTGGCGCCAATACCAATCAATGACTCTAACAACCTTCCCCTAATAACCGCCTCCACGTTCACAACACGTTCTCACCCAGAAACAACACCCAACCATCATGCTTCGACATCAGCCAATCCGGAGCCTATAATTAGCCCAGCCTTTGTCGAAACCAATCACAAAGCGTTGGAATCCCTCTTAAGGGATCGCAAAAGGCAAGTTAGGAATGCGGAGATGCGAAGGGAGTTGGAATACTCAAGTGACGAATTTGTGACGAAAGGGATAGCGTGTAGCATGTTTTTTGAGTCGAATGAAATATAAACTCGTAAGTATATATCACTTTCGACTGGGGGGCTTGATGATGTACCCTCCGAACGGGTCGAAGGACTCCCCTTCGAACCTGTACGAAGCCTTCTCTTCGAAGGCACAGGTCAATCTTCACCCAAAGCACTTATAGTGTCTAACCTATGTCGAGGTTCAGAACCTGGCCTCCATCACGGTTCAGAGTAGGGTCTCCGTCAATGTTCGGAGTCTGGCCTCCGTCAACGTTCGGAGCCTGGCCACCGTCACTGTTCGGAGCCTGGCCTCCGTCAACGTTCGGAGCCTGGCCTCCGTCAACGTTCGGAGTCTTACCTCCGTCAACGTTCGGAGCCTGGCCTCCGTCAACGTTCGAAACCCGGCCCCCGTCAACGTTCGGAGCCTGGCCTCTGTCACCGTTCAGAGCCTGGCCTCCGTCACCGTTTGGAGCCTTGCCTCCGACAAGGTACGAAGCCCTCTCTTCGGAGGCCCAGGTTAACCTCCTAACACGTTTTATTAGCGTAAAACCATTCATCTATGAAGTGGTTACCATGTGGGAATCCGCCAATCGAAGCCCTAAGCCCTTCGGGGTATCCCTCTCGAAGGAACTACAACGAAGAGCTACCTTGACCTGGTCATACCCACGTCTCCTCTTCCTTTAGGCCTTCCTGCCAAAATAGAGATCGTGGGCTACAAAGCCCTAGCGGTTACTACAAATCATGGGACGCCCCCATGATCTCCGAAACAAGTGCAACCGCCCACTAAGGCCTATTTCTCCCCTATAAATAGCTTAGACGGGCCATAACCATGGTATGTTGAACTAAAAGTTAACTTCACTCTCGCAAATTGCAACCTACTTATCATATCACACATACTTACTCGCACGCTGGAGGTGGTTCGCAGGGCCCAACCCCTGCGCAATCACTTAACGTAGTGTCTTGGTATTTCTTATTTCAGGTTAAGAACAAGCTTGGCGCAACCTCAACACCCCATAAATCCTTTTATCATCATCGAAGGCCTGGTCGTGCAATTATTTGTACAATCAGATTCTTGACAAAATATCTTCATAACATTTTAGTTAAATGCTGCTAATTGAAAACAAAAGTGAACATGCATCGTTTTTAATTTGGTATCGATATTTATATGCTCCAACGCATTACAAAAAATGTGTAGTTGTTGTCTTAAAAGAATTGGAATCATGGACAGAGATTCTCGTTTTAAAAATACAAGTTGTTAAATAAATCTCTATACTCTCTTAATATGGACAAGATCACAAGTATATAGAAGTACAAACTTTTCTATTACCTTTTATGTTATACAAACATATATATGCGTGAAACTTAATATAAAAATGCATGGAAATATAAACATCGGCTGTTCAACAAGTTTTTTAAAAAACTTATCAATTTATTCAATGTTCAATGTAACGGGCCTTTATATTTACCGGGGTAAGAAGCCCTTTTACCCAAAAATAAATGTAACGGGCCTTTGAATATCTAATAGACTCAAATTTTGGGGCCCTTCAAAGTGTGAGTCCCTGTGCAATTGGGTTGACTGCACGGGTTGATATCCGGGCCTGGAGTAGGAGGATGAGTAGGCACATTAAGTAGGAGGACATAACATTGCTCTAAAGGATTACCTTCTTTTTGTTAGAGTTTGGATCTCCGTCGATCTCTTCCTTGAGCTGAAATGACAAAAAATAACAATTACAAATACATTAATCATTTAGGTCAAGAAACGTTTATTGTATAATAAAGGAGGTATATAGCTAAATGTGGTAGCGCTAACCAAAAGATTTTCGGTGGAAATTGCAAATTGTCCATCTTCAGGTTTTTTTTGGGTAAATGGTTTTTACCCTGGTAAATGGTTGTCCATCTTCAGGTTTTTCCTCCACCAATGTACAAAATCGCTCGGGTGTCATTTTACTCAAATTTGTGGGATTACTTGTTGTCTTTTTCAGTTTTTGACATCTTCGACCATTTTCCAGTCATATCGGGGTACCATTCTTGTAAAAGCCAAGGTCGATCTAACTCTTTTCCCAATTCTTAAAATCATTTGATATTATGTTTTGGACGGCTTGCTTGAACTTTTTAGGACCAAATTTTATTTTACGAAGACCCGAATAGTTTTACGAAAATTCCGTTTACATGCAAACTAAAAACTCCAAGAGTTATTTCCTTGCGATTAGTAATTGACAAAGTAAATTTAATAAGTTTCGAGAATATCCAATTTAACAAAATTTGCTACATTACAAGTTATAGAAAATACCTCAGAATATCCAATCGAAGTGGCTTTGAAGTATTTTGTTGGTCAAAAAAATTATTAGCATGGACAAATGTCTCTAAATCACATTCACATCTTTCAATTGCAAGATAATAATACTCACCCACTTCTTGGCAACCGTAAAAAGGAATTATCCTATCATTATCATCTTCGAGAAGCCTCAAATTTCTTATTTTACTAAGGGCATTGCTTCTTCTTCTGACCCTCATAACGTCTACCAATGGTTAGAAAGAGGAGCAATACCCTAGCAAAACAAGAAATTTGAGGCTTCTCGAAGATGATAATAATAGGATAACGAGATTGGCTGCGGTCCGCCGCGTTGCGGGCGGGCCTTTTGTTTCGCGGAGTTGATTTTCCATAGATAAAGCAAAGTATATAGATGCTGAAGAATTTTGTAAGAATCTGTGTCGAGTATATGTAAATTAGGGACGTGTTTTGACGTTTTTATGATTTTTTTAATATGTGTTATACTTTATTTATTAATTTTTTTTTTTTTTTTTTTTGGCGGAGTTGATTTTACATAAATAAAGTAGGATATTTGGATTATACTTTTAACATGTCTTTTAATTTATTTGTATAGTTAAGTTCTTTTTTTTTAAATGTTTTACATTTTTTTGGGGCTGGGTTTATTTGGGCCTATGGTTTTTAGGTGTTTGTTGGTAAAAAGGGGGTTTTATTCATTTCATTGCAATCGAAACTTTATTTCCATTCTCTTTTGGCCAACTCTGTGATTACTCATTTGATTGGAATCGAAACTTTAATTCCATTCTCTTCTGCGTAACTCTGCCTTGCAAATCTATTGTTTTTACGATGTCGACAGCGCCAAGAACATCAATGTATGCTTTGGGTCGTAGCCCTAATTTCCAGAAGTTAAAGTCTGCTGCTGATTCGAATGAAGTGGATGATTGTTTGCATTTGGCATTCAGCCAAGATTATACTGAAAATGATGGCTTGTTAATGGTGCTTGGTGAGAAGCGGGATGAATTAGAGGCGAAGGTTAAGTGGCTAGAGGATCTGGTGAAGGAAGGGGAGCTTTTCTTGCCATTGCATGAGAATGGTGATATTGGTTTGGACCGTTTGAAGGAGAGTTTGAAGAGAGAGAGGAAGGTGCTTGGTGGGTTGATCAAAGCTATGGATTTGGCTCGTAAAGGAAGAGAAGAAAAGAAGATAAATCTTTTCTGGTTCGAGTGATGGTTGAAGCTTCTTTTGGGTGGTAATTTTTTGGGTCGTTGGGGTATCTTTTGATCATGTCTGTTTTTAGTTTCAATGGCCAATGGATTTAGGTGATGTTTATTTTCTAAGCATGTATCATGTGTAATATGATGCTTGCGTTTAGGCAAATTGTGTATAGCCATTAGGCAATATATGTACTGGTGTCATGTGTACTTTGTATGAACTCACCTATTAAGGTGTTATTTATAAAAAGTATCGTTTATTATGCGCTGGTAGTTGTTTTGGTTTCTGTCTAATATAAAGTATTTTAGCTAGTTATATCTTTGTTTGTGAATACAGGGAAAAATTAGTTTGTTTTACTTTTGTTAGGTTTAGTGTTATTAGGAATTGATTGAAGAGGGGCAAAGTTTTAGTCCTTTTGGTGTTGTTTCCTGTAATGGATTGTAGTGCATGAGAGAGGTGCAGCGTAAGGATGGTGACATTTTTTCTGCTTTGAATGTTGTTTTGGTGTTGGCATGTGATGTAGGAGAAGAGAAGTGTAGGCATGTTGTGACAATGGAACAGTTTATATGATGTAGTTTGGTGTGTTATGTAGAAGAACTTGGTTGGTGTAGTTTGGTGCAGTGTTTTTCGTAGTAGAACTTCTTCAATAAAAAAAAGATTTTTGCTTTTACACAGAAGATATGTTTTTGATTTGTGATATAGTTATTGCATTAAACATATGTATTGAATAACATGTAGCAAATAGCAAAGGTAGAGGTTAATTAACGTTAAAAGCATGAGCATATAGGCAGTGCGCAAAATACACATAGGTTTAACAGTTCTAAGATAGACTGTTGCTTAGATGGTTGGTCCTAAGTAGCAAACATAAATATTTACATAAGTAGTTGTCTTTAAAAGTTAGGCTACTGCTGGATAGTTGGTAGATTATTATACATAGATGATTCGCAATTCCCTTGTGCGTTTGTCAGCTGGAACTTCAGATTGATTAGGCTGACTTTTTTGGGATTTTTGGAACTGCTGCGCTTGTGTTGTCTTTCTTGTCAGTGAAAAGTTGCCTCTTTCCAGTTTTTTTAGGTGCTTCCTTGTTTGGTTCTGATGTTTTGGATGAAGAAAGTTGTTCTGTTGGTGGTGTTGCTTGATTGTCTTTGCTTTCAAGTGTTGTAGTCGCTTCGCTATGCAACATGGTGGTGTTTGTTGGGAGTTGTATTTCTATTTCAGTTTTTTTTGCTTTGTTTGTTGGTGTTGTCACTTGAAATTGTTTCTTCTGAAGCATTTCACTTGTTTGATCTTGTGTTATTTGACTGGTTGCTGCGTAAGTAGTTGTTGCTGCTGTTAGCAATGGCATGCTGCTCCAACATGTATCAAGAATGAAGATGTGGCGTTCTTTTGTACTTTCTGGGTCAAAGCGCAATTGAAAGATCTTCTTTTTTCCTTGCAGAGAAAGTATCTCTGGTGGGTAATCATAAGAGTTCTGGTTAGGCATGCTCTGAAGTAATTCTTTACAATCTTTGACCAGTGAATTTGCTTCGTTACTGAAGCATGTCATTGCTGCTTCTGCAGTGCCATCGGACAATTGGACTCTGAAGCAGTAACTGCATAAAGGTTATAAATATTGGTTCTTAATTAAAGTTAATTTAGACGATTAAAAAAGGCGAACTTAGACTGGTTTAGGAATGCATATTTGCTGTAGTTTACCTGTATAGGAACTCATCTTCAGACGTTGGCTGTTTACAGTGAGTATGAGGCCAGTTTGGAGAGATTTTTAACTTACAGTCTGAGCATTTCTTGAAAAACCATGGTCTTGTTGTATCGATTTTGTCAATTGTAGCATCGACAGTAAAGCGGACATTCTGTTTTGTTACAATTTTAAGTTACTATTCTTTTTTTTTGATTAAAAGTATATTATAGTTGTTAAGTACCTGGTGGTTTTGAGGATTTTCTTTAGCTAGATCTGCTAGGGTCACACGGTTCCTGAATTTTTCTTGTTGCGGATCTGCACACCTTTGGTGTTGAACATTCAGTATCGTTGGTGGGTCGATAAATTCGTTATACCTGCATTGTTAAATGATGTGTTTTCAAGTTATTTAAAACTCTGTAATGTATTCTTAGGATAATATTCAGTAAACTTACAGACTACGAATGTCATGACATTCTGGTATATCAGGGTTGAAATAGTATGATGTTGCAGCTGTTGCTGATAGTTGCAGGCCTGTTGCACATCGTGTACATTTTAGATGATGAACTAAACAGTCTAAAGTATTGGTATAAGTAAATAAAGTTACCTCCATATTCTTTTACTAAGCATGAGCTTACTGCAATAATCGTTGGCTTTTCTGCTTTTTCATATTCTTGTTGTCTGAAATTGTGAGCATCTTGGTTCCATAGAGTAAATCGTACTGGTCGGCCACTATGACAATAGGAGAGTATTTTTGAATTTGATCATTGGCGGTAATTTTAATAGCTAAATATCGGGTACTTACTCTAGGCTTTGGATACCAATGTCTCTCCAAACGGCTGAATCTTTGGTTGCTTTTATTGATTTCTGTATTCCGCTTACATACTGAACAGAGCCGATATAATCTGCAAATAGTAATATGCAACTGTTAATTTGTTTTTTACGTATGTTTCATATATTCATGTGTTATATACCTGTTAATAAACCGTGTTTTTCGTCCACTTTTGAATACAGGTCTCGATACTGAGTGAAATTGAAATAATGCGTTGGGAAACCTGTATCAGCTATGTCGTTGATGTCTGTGGAGGTTCCAAAAACCAATGAAAGTGAGTGTGGAACAGCTTGCATCCACGGGTTTGCAGGCTGAAAACCGAAGCCTGTTATCTTGTAAGTTTTATCAATCTGAAGCAGAGCATTAAATTTGTTTTTGTCTCGTATGTTGACATTTGCTTGTATAGCATTTCCCTGCAAATAGAATAGTAATCAATTTGTTTAATATAGTAGGTTGTTTTAGTATATATAAGTGTGCAATCATATAGTTAAATCATAGAACAGTATTATGTACCTGGTGATCAATTAGTATACAACAGAACATCACTGGTTTTCCTTGTTTATTTGTTAGTGTCCATTTTCGGTAAACTCTAACATGTAGAGGTTTACCAGCATCTGATTCTTTTATAGCAGCGAGGGTAATGTCTTCTGATTGTGCAAGAATAGCTTTACCAGTGTCTTGTTCTTTTAACCTGGGAAGAGCAGTGCCTTGTGATTCTGTAACAATCTGTTTTCCTGTAGAGTTGGGTGATGTACCAATGCTAGAGTTCGGTTCCATTTGCCTATATGTTAAAAAAAAATGTTAGCAGTAATAAAGTAAGGTAAAAGTGTATTTATGGTTATGCAATATTAAAAATGTAAGCAAATGAAGAACAAATAGCATATGAATTCATGCAAGGAAAGAATAACAGTTCAATATTTTGCTTAGAGCTTTTAAGGATGTTTGTATATGTACAGGCAAGTTAGACAAACATATTTTTCAGAAAGCAAATGAAAATATAAAAGACCTGTGTAAATGTAACGATGTCTAAAAAATCTTTGTAGACAACATTTTTAGTCATATTTTGGTTCTTGCCCGGTTGTTGCTTGATTAGCATTTTTAAACCTTCAGGACATGTTGCTCTTGATAACGCAACATACAATTGCCCATGGCCAAAAACAGGTTCCGGTAGGTAGATGCCTATTTTATTCAATGATTGGCCTTGGCTTTTGTTGATCGTCATAGCGTAGCAAACTTTAACTGGAAATTGCTTCCTTTTAAACTCGAATGGGAGTTTCTCATCCTTATTAACCAGCACAATGCGTGGTAGGTAAACCTTTTCGGACATTCTGGTGTCGGTTATGATCTTTGCTTGAATAAGCCTTGTATATATTTCAGTGACAATCATGCGTGTACCGTTACATAAACCACCGCCTAGATTTAAGTTTCTTAGCAGCATTATAGGTGCACCTATCTTAAGTATAAGTTGATGGGGAGGCATTCCTGAAAAGGAAAGTGTGTTTAAGTATTCCTGAGGATAAAGGAGTTCTGTTGCTCCACCGTCATTTGATTTTGGTATAGCTTCGTCGACGCTTGTAAAAGTATAGCTATCTCCTTCGAGCATATCGAGAACAGTTGTATTTATCCGATCTGCAGTTTCGTTTTTTGGACACACTATAGCTTTTTCCTGTAGCGATGCAGCGGTTGGTGCTTGTAATGTTTCTTGATCATATATGAAATCAATGAGTTCTTGAATGGCTGTGCTGCTTTCAGGAATACAGTACCTATCTGGTATTTGTATCCAAGCAGAATCTGATGGATCATTTTCATCTGGCTCACCAATAGTGCCATTTCCAACTTTGAGTAACCATTGTGAAAATGTGCCAACTTCTTCATATTCTTGAAGTGAAATACCTGTGCGCTGCAGCCGCATATTCTGTGTTAGACGAATGATCTTGAAATATGGCCATAAGTATGATAGTGTTATAGAAGAAGCGACAATTTCTTGTTTAGGAGCTTTTTTCTTCACTGGAAGTGTCTGCCTGAAATCTCCGCCTAAAACAACTGGCTTTGCTCCAAATAAGCTGCCTGGTGTGTTCATTATGTCACGTAAAGTTCGGTCTAGTGCCTCAAAGCATCTCCGATCATTCATAGGGGCTTCGTCCCATATGATAAGATCAGTTTGTTTCAGCAATTCTGCCACTTGTGTTTTTTTTTTAATGCTACACATCGACTCTTCTGTTAAATCAAGAGGTATCTTGAACCTTGAATGAGCTGTCTGACCTGATGGGAGTAATAACGCTGCAATACCTGAAGAAGCGACAGCCAGGACAATTTTTCCTTCGGATCTTAGGGTAGAAATTATACTCTTCCAAACAAATGTTTTTCCCGTTCCTCCGTGGCCGTAGACAAAAATAAGCTTCTGTTGGTGGTTGGTAACTGCATAGGTAACTTGGTCAAAGATTATTCGCTGCTCGGCATTTAGCTGTGCAACTAATCTTTGACTTTCACTTTTCAACAATTCACGGTTATAGGACCTTTCTTGCATTATTGCCCTGTTATTTAAGATCTCTAATAAATGAGGTGGAGGTAGATCAAACCCAAAATCTTTGACTGACTTTCCATAGAAACTAAGAATCGCTTGCATTTCATACATAAGACCACCTTGTAAGTCATCGGGACTAACTTGAAGATTTGGTATGTGTAAGACTTCTGAAAGTATTAGCGGGATGTCCTCTGACATAGAATCTACATGAGATTGAAGTAATGAAACTGGGTTTGAAACGTCACAAAAAATGAGGACTTGGCAAAATAGATTTCTCATCTGAGCTGGAGTTGCTGAGAAGGAAGCTTCTTGTAAAGCGACGTTCCATTCCTGATCACCGCCTAATAAGCCCATAGCTTCACATGCTGCTCTGTATGTAGGGTAGACCAAGTCTTCAACTGTACGTACATGCTGGAATGACCATCTTCCTTTCTGATGACATAGTAGTAACCGTAAGTAGAAAGCATCTCCAGAGCTAGGATGTATATATGCAAGACGACCAACTGCAAAGGTGCTAGTGCGACGTCTACGTTGCCAATACTTTCCATCTTTGTGCCATGTAAATTCTTTAGGGAACTGTAGGTATGTTAAATGCCGCCCATCTGTATTGTGTGTGTTGTAGTGGAACCATTCAGTGAGTGTTGTCCTCTTGTTATGATCGCTATCAACGATTGCTTGCAATTGCTGATGCCTCCTAAAAGTGACCCGCTGCATATTTTCAAGGTGAACTGCAAGTATCTGAACCGGTGGGTCTCTACTGTGTATACTGAACCCAAGGATTCTCCAGCATGCTTCGTGTGGACCAATGTACCTTGCATCTTGAAAATTCTTGATCTCATCAATGTGTAATGGATGCTGGCTTGTAGCTGCATCTGCATCGCCGAGTGATCTTGTTATATGAGTGATTATGCGATCAGTGCCTTTAGAGATATACTTAAATAGATATTTGATAAGCATAGACCACTCACAATATTCAACATTGATATGTGCATAGAATCGCATGGATAGAGAAGGGTTGTATGGAACAACATAAGTGTTATCAAGGCTTACATTCTGTTTTAATGTTGTTATGCCTGATTCCCTCCTGCGATAATGCACATAGCCTTTTGCATCGATAAAGGTTGCGTTGCAAAAAGGCTTAGGGAAATTTTTTTTGCATTTATCACCTCCGCGCATACATGGTGCTGATGTATTTACCAGCCCACATGGACCATGCATCATAAACTCTGTAACGACTCTGTAGAGTTCAGGATCAACTGATGCGTTTGGCAGCTCTGCTGAGACATACATGTCGATGTCTTCATTTGATTGTATGCGGTGATTTTCTTTAATCCATAACAGTAAATGACAGTGTGGCAACCCTCTTTTTTGGAATTCAACTGTATATAAAACTGCAAAAAAAAAAAAAAAAAAAAAGGAAGTTGTTGTTTAGTTAGATAGGTAACAACCATAGGTATTTTGATAATGCATGTTGGTAGATGTAAGATAATACCTGCTTCTACATTGCCAAATGGCTTTGAATCGCGTAAAAACTTCACTAAATCATGTATCTTTCTTTCAAATACACGATCCACAACATCGGGCCTGTCAGCAACAGTAACATGTGGAAAGTCTTGCATATATTCATTGATTTCAGGCCAATTCACATTGCACGTAAATGTGATAAAGAATGACGGGTTCCCGTAAGACATGGCAAATAGCCAACGCATCTAAATAATGGCTATACATGTAGCGTGGTCCGCCTGTGAAAGATGAAGGGAGTATCATCCTTGAACCAACGTCTGAACCGTCTCGATCACCACGTGATATAGCATCATATAACCCAGCCATGTAGTCATTACGAATATCATCTTGGTGTTCTCTTACATAGTCAATGCGTGATTGTTCTATGCTACAATAAGTTGTGACAACATATTGTTGGAACAGCCTGCCACCTCTGTTAAGTAAAGTATATTCATTAGGCCGGTCGTGCAACTCGTATGAATAATACATTTTCATTGACATTTTTTTCGGTGGCTGGTCCATTGTACCTCTGCTCAAGAGCAATCGGCCTAGATGGTATCCATCCTCACCAAAGAAAAAAATCAATGGAAATTGTAATGACATGTACGAAGCGTTTAGCTTGTTCACTCGTTTCAAAGTGCGATCATGTTGTTCAATGACGACATCAAAATTAGTTTCGACATCTGGCCCACCTTCAAAAATAATTGCGCCAATAGAATCACCTGCAGGCAATTCATGCTCCCTTGAGCCAACAACACCAAATAAACGTACTTTGAATTGTGGAACATTAATTTCTGCCATTTTATTCCTTGCTGTTCTAAACAACTGAACCAACTCATTGTGATCGTCTAGAAGCCCAATTAAGTGTTCCACAATATCTGCTCGTAGTCCGTGGCCATTACTCTGAAAGTTCTGAAGCCGATTTGCGACTTCATTTTCTGTATCATAGATATATAGTTGCAGAAACTGTGGCCTTGCGTCTTCCTCTGGACAAAGGCTACCTATCTTATGGTAGAGCTGACCAGAAATCTTGAATACATAAGGCCCACGTCCCATGTTTATAGAGTTGTCGACATCTGCACCCAATGATGTCATTGCAAACATCTGATTGTATGCACGGATATTCTCCATAAAGTGGCGGTTAGCGAAAAGATCCTTGATATATTGTGGATATTCATGATGCTTATGTAGCCTAACTTTTCCACCATTGCAGCATTTATGATATTCCGGCTGTTGTCTACTTACACTAACCATCCTTTCATCGTACCAGAATCGCGCATTGCAATGGCGACAGATCTGATCACATGCACCCATCTGTTTGTATGTACTTGGAGGACCTGCTATTGAAAGACAAACAGGATTTTTTTTTTTTTTAAAAAAAAAGGAAAAAAATAAGGTGTCTAAAATATAAGAAATGAACAGAAGTAGATACCTTGGACAGATCTCGGGGCTCTATTCTGTAAATTACTTTGGCGTTGTCTTCTGGTCGAGGAAGAGTGCATTGTAACTGGAACAAATAAAGCAAGTTTAGCAAAAGAAAAAAAGCGAAAAAAAATAACTGCCACCTATTTTTTTCTTCCTGAAAAAAAGTTTTAAACCTGGCCGGGCATGGCGTCGATTAGGCAAACCACCACCATTTCTTAGTGCATGTAGGTTGTGAACACCATCATTAGATAAAGAAGTAGTAGCAGGCAAATCGATCATTGAAGGGAAAGAACTGGTATTTTGTGTAACCTGTTCAGGAACTGCTGGTGTCTCGTTCTCATGTATCATAGAAGAATTTTCTGCGCCTGCAAGAAAGCCGGAGAATGTTACCAAAAATGTAAGTTAAAATAACTGATGGGCATTTTTTTTCCCTCTTGAATAAAAGTTTTAAACCTTCGCGGGTATGGCGCTGATCAGGTAAACTCTGACCATTTCTTAGCACATGCAGGTTGTGACCACCATCATTAGATGAAGAAGCAATGGCAGACAAATGGATCCTTGAAGGTAAAGAATTGGTATCATGTGTAAGGTGTTCAGAGATTGTTGGCATGTCGCTCTCATGTAACATAGAAGAATCTTCTGTGCCTGCAACAAAGGAAAACAATCTTAGGAAAAATGTAAGTTAAAATATGTCTAATAGCAAATAAAGAAAAGTAACTACAAATTACATTGTAAATCTGCATTGTCATTAATTTCTGAGCATAATGGAAAAGCATAGGCTTTTGCAGATGTAACAGTAGGTGTAGGCTGCAGATGATACGAAGTTTCTGCGTGTGAAGCAGATGCATAACTGGTTTGGTTATCTTCCAAGGTACAATGATCTAACACACAGGAAGAGAAACACTTTTTTAAAATTTTGTAGATTAAAATAGGTTATTCTTAAAAATATGGCAATCACCATAAGAAATGCAGGACATACCTGGCATGCGCTGAATTGTATCAGAAGCAAGAGCACCGGCACCACATTGTAAACGCACGGTATTTGGCAGAAACCCTTGGCCATCGGCAACATCCAATGTACGTTGAAAAGGTTGATGGGACAACATAACGTGGGGCTCATCGAATCCGTAATTTATATTTAAGGTATTCTTTTGTTTTTGGTTTGTTAAATTTGCACTCTCTAAACATCTACTATCAGTGGCAATATTACTCGTAACATACTTAGAAGCACATATCTTCTTATTTACCACATTTAAAGATGGATCTGTATCACCTACATGATTCAGTAAGGCCTCTGCTTGTAAATGTACACCATAAGAACTACATGGTTCAGTAGAAGCAACAATAGTGGGAAATTCTAAAGGACCAACAAAAGGAACCCTAGGTTTGGCTTTTCTTTTAGTCTTCATATCCTAGCAAATCTATTCCTGAGCAACTGTAAACAGGTATAAGGCAAAAAAGCAAGCAGAAAACTTGAATCAAAAGTAAACAGCTACATTAAAAAGCATCATGTACAAAGCAAACGTACATGTAACTGCAAAAAGTGCAATAATAGGTAGACTTAGCAATATATACATGCAAACAAATGAAAAGATGAAACAACGTGCATGGATAGTAAGCAACATAAAACAGAACATATGAAAATAACACCAAGCTTTTTTGCCTGCACTAACAATGGCTATCTTTTTTTTTTTTTTTTTTTTTTTTTTTTTTATTTTTTGATTGTTGTTTGCAGATATTGTTGAGAAGAGAATAGCAAATCAGCGTATGTTTTTTGATGAAGAAAGTAGAGTATACAAAGTTGAGGTTTGGGTAATTCACATGTTAGCAGAGTAGAGAAAGTTCTTATGTACTATACATGTGGAGTTTGGTATGGCAGCTGTACTTGTGTCCAAAAAAAAATCAACAAATCACCTATGTTTAGGTAAAAAAGGTATGGGAATTTGAAGATAAGGCTTTGGATGATTGACACATCCCATTATTTATTGTACTATTTTTTTTTTTTTTACAATGTACGTATGCAATGTGTATACATGGACCGTATATATTTAAAAGGGCCAAGGCAAAGCAGGCCAGCAAAGTCAGGAATACACAATGGAGGCGGCCCTAGATTTTGGCGGGAAAAAAGCAAGGCAAAACGACGTCGCGGTCACGGGTTTTAATATATACTTATAATATGTGATTTAGAGACATTTGTCCATGGTAATAATTTTTTGACCAACAAAATACTTCAAAGCCACTTCGATTTTTGGACCAACAAAATACTTCAAAGCCACTTCGATTGGATATTCTGAGGTATTTTCTATAACTTGTAATGTAGTAAATTTTGTTAAATTGGATCTCAAAAGTTATTAAATTTACTTTGTCGAGTACTGACCGCAAGAAAATAGCTCTTGGGGTTTTTAGTTTGCATGTAAAAGGAATTTTCGAAAAACAATCCAGGTCTTCGTAAAATAAAAGTCGGTCTTAAAAAGTTCAAGCAAGATGTCCAAAACATAATTTCAAAGGACTTTAAGTATCACCTTCTTTTTTGTTAGAGTTCATGATCTTTGCGGCTAATAAGATGATAAGAGATTACTGGTATTGTTTCGTTTTTGAGATAAAAATACGAGAAAAGAATGAGATTTTCATAACAAAAATATGAGAAAAGAAGAGAAATTTTAAAGCTTAAAACATTAAAAAAAAAATAAGCTAATAGATTTTTATAAAACATAAAGAGTAAATTACACGGATCGTCCCTGTGGTTTGTTCAAAATCACTGGTTTAGTCCCTCGAGTTTCAAAGTTGCGTGTATGGTCCCTCTGACAGCAAAAGAATAACACCTATGGTCCCTATCGCTAACTGACGTTATATATTCCGTTAGCAAGTTTCAACGTTAGTCCATTAACCAAACAAGCGTTTGCAACGTTAGTCCTTTTCCTTAACGGCCGTTTGCAACGTTTGCAACGTTAGTCATTTTTTGAAAAATATTCGAAAAATTTATAAAAATTCGAAAAAACTTATAAAAATTCGAAAAATTTATAAAAATTCAAAAAATTATAAAAATTCAAAAAATTTATAAAAATTCGAAAAAATTTATAAAAATTCGAAAAATTTATAAAAATTCAAAAAATTTATAAAAATTCGAAAAAACTTATAAAAATTCGAAAAATTTCTAAAAATTCAAAAAATTTTAAAAATTTGAAAAAATTTATAAAAATCCGAAAATTTTTTAAAAATTCGAAAAAACTTGTAAAAATTCAAAAAGTTTATAAAAATTCAAAAAATTTTGAAAATTCCAAAAATTTATAAAAATTCAAAAAATTTATAAAAATTCGAAAAAATATATAAATTTTTTGAATTTTTATAAGTTTTTTCGAATTTTTAAAAAAATTTCGGATTTTTATAATTTTTTTCGAATTTTTAAAATTTTTTGAATTTTTATAAGTTTTTTCGAATTTTATAAGTTTTTTTCGAATTTTTAAATTTTTTTCGAATTTTTATAAATTTTTCGAATTTTTATAAATTTTTTGAATTTTTAAAATTTTTTGAATTTTTATAAATTTTTCGAATTTTTATAAGTTTTTTCGAATATTTTTCAAAAATGGACTAACGTTGCAAACGGTTGTTAAGGAAAAGGACTAACGTTGCAAACGCTTGTTTGGTTAATGGACTAACGTTGAAACTTGCTAACGGAATATATAACGTCAGTTTGCGATAGGGACCATAGGTGTTATTCTTTTGCTGTCAGAGGGACCATACACGCAACTTTGAAACTCGATGGACTAAACCAGTGATTTTGGACAAACCACATGGACGATCCGTGTAATTTACTCAAACATAAAAAATTTGCAATTAAAAATATGAGAAAAGGATGAGATTTTTATAACAAAAATACTTGGACTTGTATTAAATAGAGATTAAGAAGGTAAGAACATAAACATACAAATGAAAGCTAAATTAAATCTACTCCTACTCTTAAACTAATAAACATAAAGAAAACTAAAACTATAAAGAAAATTTTATAAAAATAAGAGAAAATACTCCCTCCGTCCCACTATAAGTGTCCACTTTCCATTTGCACAAAGTTTTAGGAAAGTGGGGCCAACTACACTCTCCACCAATCAAATATCACTATTACCCACTAAAGTCTCTTCTCATTGGTTGAAAATATTCTCTGGACACTTAATATGGGACAAGCAAAGATACCATTGTGGACACTTATAGTGGGACGGAGGGAGTATATGTTTATGAGGTGAGTGGTTGGGTTTTATAAACCCAAACTAGGGTTTCAATAATTTACACTTCAACACTTGATCTATAAAAACACTATAAAACACACCCTACTACCAATTTTCGGACCAAGCAAAGCAGAACTTGTATCCCCATGGCAGACAAGATGCCACGTGGCACGTTCTGATTCGTCCACGCGGGAGACAGCAAAGGGGCTGTGGGAATAGCGTGCCAGGCGTGTGTTATGTGTGTGTTATACTGATGTGGCGTGTTGACTGGATTCTGACTCTGCTGCTGATGTGGAACTTGGCGAATAATAACTAAACAGGTCAAATGGGTTGAACTGCTTAAATGGGCTGTAAGATTAACAAAATGTATTCAAAAGCATAAAACTTTCTAGCTGGTTTATCAAGATTTTTTTTAGTTATCAATAAATTTTATAAAAAAAGGAATAACAAAGCGTCTCTGTGTTGGCGCATCTCATTTTGACCCATACAGATTTTTTTTTGTCTTGACCCGTTACCCAACCCACCCATTTTGCAACCCTTGGTCATGAACATTGCGTATATTAACAGATCTATGAAATGCTGCATCTTTGCTAGACTTTCAAATGAATATTCTTGATGATATAGTGTCACATGGTATTTATGAGACGTTTTTGATAATGCAGTTGCTGTGAAGGTACAGAAACATCCAAATATTGATTGGTAGGGGTGGTGGAGCATATAGGAACAGAAGATGGTGGTCACTATGTAGCTTATGTTAATACTGGAAAGGATGATTATGAAACTTCTACGTGGTACTGTGGCGATGATCATAATGTCTGTGAGGTTTCTTTGGTACCATAACTTGTGTATCTGTTATATTTCTTATATTAAGTAATATCCAATGAATCAATAGTTTTGTTACTAAAAAATAAGTATAACTTAGCTTGTGTAATTTCAGTTGTCTTGTGTAAAGTTCTTGTTAGTTTATGGACATAAATTAATAGATGTATGTTAGGATCGAACTCGAGATCACGGGATTGCACACTTTACGTATGAGAGTTAACGTTTAATAATTATTTATAAAAAGGTTATATTTAATTATTAAATACACAAAACGATTAACGACCGTTAAGTAATTAATGATAATTGACTAACGGTTAAAGGAAAAGGACTAGAGTGAAATTAAAAAGTTGAGAAGGATCCGGAAACCCCTCCTTGGGCTTGGCCGGTCAAGGAAAAGGATTGGAGACCCAATCCTTATCCAACTTGTTCTCCAAGTCTTTCACACTATATAAACAAGGCTTAGGTTTCATTGTTTGCTAATCTTGTTACACACACGAAACCCTAATCTTGTTTTTCTTCCTCTTTTCTTGTGTTGGTCGATCGACTACAAACCCTAAAGGGTCGACTGGTTTGTTTTTTATAAACAAACGATTTGTGTTAATAAAACTAACATTTACTTTAATTCGTTAATAGTACGTGTGTACAAGAACGTGATTCAAACACACTATTGTTTGAATCTTGGATTGAATTACAAAACGGTAAGACGTAATTCTTATAATCCACATAAACCCTATTTAGGGTTCATCTTGTTGATTGATTGAAGAATTGCTAAAAGGTACGCATACTTTTATATTCGGTTAATTCTTTACATGTTATATGTTTCTACGCTTTCGCATGCTCTTTGATGTATTTATATGTTTATATTTATGATAGTCATGGGTTGTATAATTCTAACAGTTCTCTCTATTATTATTTTTATTTCTTACCTCTTATATTTATCTTCTCTATCGATTTGATATTGCGAAGGCACAACATTAATGCCAGGCCAAATTAGAATGTATTTCCTTTTGCGTCATCCAATACTAATGTTACTAGATTGCCATGTGCAAAAACTTATATCATAATGGAATATGACAGATCAGAGATATACTATGACAACTATTGAAAAACAAAGAAAAATGCAGTATTTTAATAATCTAGCTTCACTTATACAAATAGACATAACTGAAAATCATATATCATTAACATATTTTGTCGGAAGTAAACTTTGAGGCCCGGAATATACGAGACATACATTTTGATGCCCCAAAAATTTTGAGGCCTTGTGGAATTACACGTCCGCGCACTCTGATATTCGGCTCTGCAGTGCTGCTTGTAATTTCTGCAAGAATATATGTTGATCTGTTATTTATCTTGTCTAACACTCATGTTTATACCACCTTTACACAGATTATCATAAATAAGTTGATATACCGACTCAACTAAAAAGTCTTGTGTTTATGTAGGACTGAGCATGGAGGTTCGAAAACTGAACCGAACCGACCAAAGACTTTGGTCATCGGATTTAATTATCTACGAATTTCGAGTTTCTTTTTGGTTTCAGCTCGGTCCGGCCCAATGTTTATGCATGTTTATTTTTTAACCTTCCAGCGATATAAACTCCTTAATTAATTAAGTAAGATTATTAACAATGAAATTCGCAATGTTGACAAAGATCCTATATGAATTTAAATTTAGTTTGACAAAAGATTATACTAATCAATTATTTCCCATTGATATAATGACATCATGCATTATTTTGGTATGAAAAAGAGATTGCGTTTTGGATGGTTAAGTGTTGTAGTATAAATCAAGCATGAGTATGACTTCATCAATTACACCTCATTTTCATCCAATACACTTAGTTTTTGACTTAGTAGTTCTAGAAATATAAAATAATGAACATGGTTCGTAACTAATTAAACCCGATGATATGGAATTATGGATAGGTTTATAGTGTGTATGAGAAATGACATTGATCGACGTGTCCTCCGAGCAGTTTGAAGGCCTCCCATTCGAACTTTCTCGAATACTATGCTTCGAAAGACTAGGTCAACCTCCCAAAGTCTCTATTGGCGTCAAACCATTTGCAAATAATGGTTACCAGTAAGGGAATTCACCAATCAAAGCCTCACATCCTTCGGGATCTGTCCATCGAAGATATTAGAAGGCACACCTTAACTTGGTCTTACTCACGTCCACCACTCAACCTCAGTTTTTCCGTCAAGAAGAGAACATGAGTAACTAAGCCCATCGGTTACCATAAATCATGGGACACCCCCATGATCCCCGAAATTCGTGCATAAGCACCAAACCCTATTTTCCTCCTCGTATAAATAGTTTGGCTAGTAATATGGTTTTGGTACGTTCCTAAGCACTCTCATACTTTACCAAATACACTTAAACTATCATATCATATACTTATTCGCACGCCAGAGGTGGTTCGCAGGGTCCAACCCATGCGCATCACTTAACCTTGTTACAGCGTAAAAACTTGAAAGGAGACTCTAATCGGGTTAATTGCTTGAAAATGTATCATACTTGCCACTTTTTGTTATTGTGTGTACTGAACTTTCAAATTTAGATTGTTGTCTGTATTTTGTGACAATTTTACCCTTACTTTTTTCAAATATTTAAGGGTAAAATGGTCTTTTTACATGGCTGAATAGTCACAAAATACATACAATAATCGAAATTTGAAAGTTCAATACACACAATATGAAAAAAGAAAGTTCAGTACACACAATAACAAAAAGTGTCAAGTATGATACATTTTCAGGTAATTAACCCGACTCTAATCCCTATTCGAGAGCTCTACAACATAACAAAAGTCATTCCATTACGCCGTAGCGAAAACTAAAAATCTGGCCCTTGCACCAGACCCTACTAAATCTTGTCCCAATCAGACATAAACAACTTTTTAAATAATTTTGAAGAAAAATATGAAAAAACAAATAATTAATGGGGCAACACATATGTTTTAAGTCAAGGTTGATAACTGTTGGTGTATGTGCCCGGACGCCATGCTTCGTCCGGACCATACCTGTATCCGGACGTCATGTTTCGTCCGGACTGACATCTCACCTTCGGACACACCTATGGAGCGGACCGCCGCCATCTACAGTAAACAGTCTCATCAGCCACTGACATCCCAGATTTCCCGGGATTGTGTCTCCCACATGGCCTGACACCTACTTTATAGGTCAGACATAGGTCAACTCGCTTGGTCCCAAGGTAAACAGGTACAGTAGGTGTGGGTAGTATAAATACCCACACTTCATTTATGATATGCATTCAATTTGACACCTACCACTTTTACTCTGACATCAGTGTTTATATCATAACCGCTCGGTACTCATTCTCACGCCGGAGGTTGGTCCTGGGATAAAACCCGGGGCGAGCCTAACGCGTGTTCTTCTTGTGTGTAGGAGTGAACAAGGTCCGAAGGAGCCCATCCGAAGGACAAAGCATAGAAGTGGGACCTACCTGCAAGGTTTTACTTCAACAAATTGGCGCCATCCGTGGGACCCGCTATTCAATCTACTAGAGCATTGACATGGCTAGTCCTTCCTTTACCTCTCTCCGCTTCGGAGATGGAGGGAACGAAACAAACAATGACAACCGATATGAAATCGACAACATCTTAGACCCGAATGAAACCGACAACATCCTCCAACCCAACAACGGCAACCGATACGAGACCGATAACGTCCGGAACCTGAATGAAACCGGCAGCACCCTTCAACCCAATAATAACAACCGGGATGAAATAGGCAACATCCGAAACTCGAATGAAGGCCCGGGGGAAGAGTCCCCTGGTCTTCGAGAAATGATTGCGGCCCAAGTGGCATCACTGACGGAACTTATCAAAAAGCACAACAGGCTGAGTGAGAAAGCTCTCAAACCAATACAATTAAACTTTGAGGACGAAGAGAATGCAAGTCAGGTAAAGGACAAGGGGAAGGATGACGATTTACATAAGCCCTTTAAAGAGGCGTCGAGATCGCTGTTTACTTGCCGCATTGTGGAATTCTCTGGACCGAGTCACACCATGCCGCTGAACATGAGGTTTTATGATGGCTCGACGGACCCGAACGATCATCTCACCAGGTTCACAGGAGCCGCAAACCAGGGGGAGTGGCCGATGCCCGTATGGTGTCGCATGTTTCAACAAACATTGGATGGGGCCGCAGGTGGATGGTTCGAAAGGTTAGAACCCGGAAGTATTGACAGTTGGAACGAATTGAGGGAACAGTTCTCCACAAGATTTTCACTCAGGAAGAAGTGTATAAAGAACCCCACAGAGGTCACGAAAATCATCCGCCGGGCTCACGAGTCCCTCTCGGACTTTAAGGAGAGATGGACAGACGAGGCAAGCTACATAAGCGGTGTACCGGAGATTATGAGAATTTCAGCCTTCATGAGCGCACACAAATGCCCAGCTCTCGCCAAAAAGTTCTCCGATAGGGTTCCGCGTACGGTCACGGAAATGTTTACCAGGGTGGATGACTTCATAAGGTCTGAAGAAGCGTTCCGTAGTACGGAACTGCCGAAGGGTGAGGGTTTCGACTCAAACAAGAAAGGAACCCAGGGTTTTAGAAACGACAGACCGCGAGTGGATCGCCGAAATGATTACCGACAGAAAGACACATACCACCCCTATGCGGTTCCACTCAGAAGCTACCCTCGCAGTGATCTTCCCCGCAATGATCTTCCCCTCTTGGACTACCGTCGCAACGATCCACCCAAACGGCCCAGTGGACTATGGTCGTTAACTAAGCCCCCTAGGGAAATCCTCGCCACAGAACACCATTTGAACTTACCTCTCCCTCGCCCAACCGGAAGCAGGGCGAGAAAGGAAAATTTAGACAAATTCTGCGAATACCACAGGGAAAAAGGACATCTTACTGACGATTGCCACCAACTCAAGAAACAACTGTCGTTCGCCTTAGAATCCGGAAAGCTGGACCACCTCCTGAAAGATTTCAGACAACGGGAGACGGAGAGGGATAAAGACCAACAAAGGAAGAATGATAATGGGAAAGCCAAAGTGATCAATCTGATAGAAAACTCGCCTGACGATCGGGAACCGAAGTTTGGACATGGAAATAAAAAATGGATGAACGTGCCAATAACTTTCCCTCCCATTGCGTTCAGAAGATTATCATATGAACCCCTCGTTGTAAAAGGCAGTATCGAGGGAAGTCTGGTCCGGAAGATACTTGTGGACGGGGGGTCGTCGGTAAACGTTATATACGAGCATTGCGTTAACAAGCTAAACACCGAAACAAAGGCTAGGATCAAAGCGACCCACACCGCCCTGACAGGTTTCTCAGGAGAAAGGAGCAAGCCGAGGGGGAAGATTGTTTTAGAGGTGATTTTGGGCAGTTGTGGAAAGTACAGAAGATCAGTTATGAAATTTTATGTCGTACAGTCTCCGTCATCATACGACGTGATATTAGGGAGAACTGGTCTCGGAGAGCTACGAGCTATCACCTCGATAAGCCACTCCATGATGAAGTTCCCCACCCCGAGAGGGATCGCAACCTTAACTACTCGGCTGACCGCCAAGGCCGAATACCGAGGCTTCCAGAAAAATCGACCAGAAGCAGCCTCCAAGGAAGCTAAGACTCTCAGCCTGGAGACGAACGGGATGTCAAAAGGAACAAACGCAAGCTTCGAGAACTCCAAAGAAAAAGACATTGTCGGAACTGTGCTACCAACGGAGTACATGAACTTCTCGCGAAGGACCTTCAAAGAGAACAAACAAGGAAGCTTTGACTCCAAAACCTTCACATAAAGGCTTTGGCTTCAAAACCTCGTTCAAAAAAAAAGCAGCACCGGACGACTGGGACGATACCATAATGAATGTATGATGAAGTTTACTTTTGGAATTGTCTTTTGTGGAAAATGTAAACTAACACTCATTAGTATATGTAATAATCTGTGATCTCCCCAGTTTTCCGGGCAAATTATGTTACAATTATTAAATGTCATGTGCCATTTCACTCCGGCCAATATACTTATCGGATTGTGGCAAACACTCCCTCCCTCGTGAGTGGATCGTGAAATCACTCCGGCCAATATACTCATCGGATTGTGGAAAACACTCCCTCCCTCGTGAGTGGATCGTGAAATCACTCCGGCCAATATACTCATTGGATTGTGGAAAACACTCCCTCCCTCGTGAGTGGATCGTGAAATCACTCCGGCCAATATACTCATCGGATTGTGGAAAACACTCCCTCCCTCTTGAGTGGATCGTGAAATCACTCCGGCCAATATACTCATCGGATTGTGGAAAACACTCCCTCCCTCGTGAGTTGATCGTGAAATCAATCCGGCCAATATACTCATCGGATTGTGGAAAACACTCCCTCCCTCGTGAGTGGATCGTGAAATCACTCCGGCCAATATACTCATCGGATTGTGGAAAACACTCCCTCCCTCGTGAGTGGATCGTGAAATCACTCCGGCCAATATACTCAACGGATTGTGGAAAACACTCCCTCCCTCGTGAGTGGATCGTGAAATCACTCCGGCCAACATACTCAACGGATTGTGGAAAACACTCCCTCCCTCGTGAGTGGATCGTGAAATCACTCCGGCCAATATATTCAACGGACTGTGAAATCACTCCGGCCAATATATTCAACAGATTGTGGAAAACACTCCCTCCCTCGTGAGTGGATCGTGAAATCACTCCGTCCAATAAGCGCAACGGATTATGGCAAACGCACCGTAAAATCAAACGACGGTAAAAGCGATAGGTAAAGGAGATGTGTCACACTCCGGTTTATAGACCGAATCATCAAATCAATCTATACCGAATGATCAAGCAAGTCAAGCTGCGAATTCACAAAGTAAGGATGCAAAAAAGTGACATCAGTCACGAACAACCATATATAGCGACCTCCTTCACACCAGAAGAGGTTCCGGTATGCTGGATCGCAAGGATTCCAACGACACTCAAAAATAAAAAATAAAATATTCATGAGGCCACTTAACGAAAGACGAGCAAGACCACCAAACTTCTGAAGGTGGGGATATTGTGCGGCATCCTAAATACTCCAAACAAGATAGGCCGACCTAAAAAACACCTCGTCACCAATCACACATATAAACAAGATATTTATGCAGACAATGTAAGCAAGAATTATTTCAGTAAGTCTAAGAACAATGTCTTCAAATCGTCACAAACAAATTATTACACGGCATCTATCCACAACAATTATTATCATTACATTCATCCGAAAGAAGAAACAAATAAAACAATCAAGAGTCTTCACCCGCAACATTCTCAACAAGGGAGGAACCTTCTCCCGGATTGCGTTTCGCCCCGGAAGACTCTCCGACCTTCTGAGGCGGGGCTGCTGCTACAGACTTCGGCTTGGGAGCACTAACGACAGGCAAGAGATTCATGAGGTCACCCAATGGCATCCGGTACGAATCGGCAAGCTTCTGAATATACGGGTACTGGGCATCAAATAACTTCAGATACTCTGCCTGCCAGATACGGGGAGCCTCCATGTTAAGCTTGTCAAATTTACCCAGAAGTCGTTCATGGTCATCTTTCTTTCGTTCGTAGGCAAGACCATCCAGGAACCCTGCGGTGTACGCCAAACTGTAAACCCATCCCATCTTTTCTTTGTACTCAGAGCTACGAAACAACCGTTGACAAGCAGTCGGAAGAAGATCCTTCACAACATTTTGACGCTCCATCTCCAGTCGTCCAACCTCAGCAAGCAGATCCCTATTTGCCCCCTCTACCTTCCCCAAGACTTCATTCTTCTTCCCCATCTCTTGCTCCAGCCTCTTAACACCCTCAGCGTGAGACTCAGCTGTTCTTTTCCAGTTATCTCTCTCTCTCTCCATCTCAGCCAACCGAACAGCTAAACCCTCCTCTCGCTCTGACATGCCGGATCTCACATCAGCCAACTCTTGCTTGAGAGCATCAAACTCTTCAACCAACCGCACATATCTGCCATGCTCCGCGCCGTGTTCCACTATGTTGTCTTTATAGGTCCGGTCCAACTCCTTGTGCTCACCAAACAATTGATTGAAGCGGCGAAGTAGCTCAGCCTGCATAGCTATCCCACCTCCGGCCTGTTCATACGACCGATGAACCAGCTGGTTATCGGTCAATCCTTCTAATGCAATCTTCTCAGCCGGAGGTGTGAGATGTGCCAGCAACTCCAAGCAAGCCCTATAGGAGTCCAACCGGACATGGTTGGGAAGAGACCAGCCGGGAGCAAAAATTTCTCCCTCAAAAGAACCCTCATCTGCGACAACATTAAAGTTACTCAACAAAAACAAGACCATAACACGTGGTATCGTAAGGCGAGTTTACTTTACCTTCTCCGGCTGACGGATGTACCGTGGAAGGTGGCGGGGAATGCATGGAATGATCCGAATGATCTGCAAAACCAACGAGAAGACATAAACACAACACATATATACAAAAGAAGAAGGGGGAGAGGTAACATCCGAAGGACATTCCTTACCATCAGAAGAAGATGGTCGATTTCCCGTATGAGTTTCCTGAGAAGGTTGCCCTTCAAGATTGGTCTCAGCAGTGTGCTCATGCTCGGGTTCCTCACCTTCAACCTGCTCCTCCGGCCCTTCTCCTCCCCCCTGGTTCCCTGCAATGTTGGCAACCACTTGCGGTTCAATGTGACGAAGGGGGGAGACATCAAGAGTTCGGTCCGACGGCTCATCGTCATCCCTCCGTTTGGTCTTCTTCTTCTTACGAGACGTCGTGGTCACCGATGGCCCCTCAGCGTTCCTTTTCTTCCCCTCAACCTCAGCTTCCAGCTTTTTTCTCTCTTTCTCCTCTCTAGCAGTCAGCACATTCAAATCCGCCTTCTCAACTACCTTCTGTAAAGGAGTGGTCTCGGGAACGGCACTCCCTGGTGCCAAAGGCTCGGTTGTTCTCACCGGCCTCTCACTCCCCTCCTCAAAAGGATCTCCCCTGCCAACCTCCACATCAATCTCCACCGGAAGCTCCAGATACTCCGTCATGGAAAGAACTACAAAAAAAAAACAACAAAACAACTCAAGATCAAACCAAGAAACAAGCAGCTCCTACGAACGATGACTAAAGAAATCTGCATTACCATGCCCATCGGCATCCTTTAAAACGCCCTTGTATCCGGGATACTCGAAAACTCTACCAAGCCCCACCATCCATAAAATAGCATCCGAAGGCTTCCTCAAGAAAATAACCTTCTCCGCAACCCTCTCAGCATCCCTCTCAGAATAAACCCTAGGAAAATCATCGGTAACTTTAGAGTCCCTATGCCTCCACGGCATGCCATGCGGTATCGCCCTCCGATCTATTAAAAAGAAATGACCCTTCCAGTTCTTCAGCCCGGTCAACACCTCCTTGAAACATTTTAGGGCCTTCGCTCCCGCCCGGCTCTCAAAAGAAAACCAGTGCCCCTGCTTGCACAACCTATAAAAAAACCCTGAGGAGGGGAACAGTCGGCACCACATCCAGACTATAGCATCGGACCTCAAACATGGTTACCCTATTCAAGCCTATCAGAACCAGTTGAGAAATGTGTACCCGGAAGTATCCTATCACCGCAAGCAAAAATGTCGAGAAAGGAATCCTGACACCCCCCGTCCTCAGTTGGTGAACATAAACACCAATCTTATTCTCCGGCAACATATCCATGGTCATGCCCACCGGAGGAAGCATCGGATGTAAATCTAAAGGAACGCCGAACTCCTCAACCACGCGGTCCAGCTCACCTTGCGTCAACTTGGAAGTATGTACATGCATGTCAAACTTAGGCGCTATCCTACTGGGTTGAGGCCCAAGTCTACTTACCAATGGGAAATCCCCCTGTTCACTCATCTCAGCGGCCATATCTAAAAGGATGCCGATGGAACAAGTACTAAAGATAATTACAAAAAATAAGGTAACGCACCTCTCGGAACTTCTCAACGGTTGAGCAAATCGTGCAAAATGTATAAACACCGAAGATAAGGTAAGAAAATACACAGTTAAGAGAAAAACACTTGTAAGAGCCAAACCTATATATATAGGGCAAGACATAGAAACAAGCGAAAGCGTCACGTCAGCCTGCCACTCACTGACGTGGCAAAATATAGAACGTTAGATATTCATGATCAGCATACGCGTGGCACGCCGATATTGACACTCGAATGAATACTACTTTGCTCGGCCCATGGGCCTGCAATTAAATTAGCCCATCAAGGCTTGACGAGCCTTTCAACCACCGACCCAACATTTATGTAATCCGTACATAGGGTTTGTTCCCCCTGGAATTATGTATTGTCCCGGAGTAAATGTGCAAACAAAATATGGACGAGGACGTAGAAATAAAAGACATATCCGAAGAATACAAAAGGAGAAATCGCAAGATATTCGTCAAGTATTACATTACTAGTCTTCCACTAGTAATACAATACTGGAGGGGGACATGTTGGTGTATGTGTCCGGATGAACACATGCCGGACCGATACTGTTCCAAGAAGCCAAAAAGCATAGATATGTTATTTAAGTATTGCACCATCAGTCTTCAACCGATGCTACAATACTGGGGGGGACATGTTGGTGTATGTGCCCGGACGCCATGCTTCGTCCGGACCATACCTGTATCCGGACGTCATGTTTCGTCCGGACTGACATCTCACCTTCGGACACACCTACGGAGCGGACCGCCGCCATCTGCAGTAAACAGTCTCATCAGCCACTGACATCCCAGATTTCCCGGGATTGTGTCTCCCACATGGCCTGACACCTACTTTATAGGTCAGACATAGGTCAACTCGCTTGGTCCCAAAGTAAACAGGTACAGTAGGTGTGGGTAGTATAAATACCCACACTTCATTTATGATATGCATTCAATTTGACACCTACCACTTTTACTCTGACATCAGTGTTCATATCATAACCGCTCGGTACTCATTCTCACGCCGGAGGTTGGTCCTGGGATAAAACCCGGGGCGAGCCTAACGCGTGTTCTTCTTGTGTGTAGGAGTGAACAAGGTCCGAAGGAGCCCATCCGAACGACAAAGCATAGAAGTGGGACCTACCTGCAAGGTTTTACTTCAACAATAACATTTCCACCAAACATTCAATTGATAATTAAGAGCAGGCGACTATTTCTTGATTAAGCAATTTATAACTTATGTTTCGTGGTACATGCATGCTCGCATGAAATAATGTGTATGATATTACACCCAAAAAAAGAAATAAAATAAAAATTCTCAACCTATATATACACCCTCATTTTCATATATATTCATACGGAGTAATAACTAAGCTTTCTCTACCTCACACACTCAAAACTTCGTTTGTTGATATACAATCAATTAATGGCAATTAATCTACATCGTCTATATACATTCAATCAATTTTTGATCACTATCATGAACTATGTTTCCCAAGAACCACGAATACTAGTATTTGATTATGCTAATCTCGCATTTGTTGTTACATCTCTTCTCAGCATTCTACAGTTGATATCCGATTCACCATTTAAAACACACCCGAAAACTATGTTCATGTCATCAATCACTCTACTCATGTATGGATTGTCATATGATGTTGAAAAAAGGTATTCTCAAATCAATGAAGTTTATGTCAATATTGCGCGTCATGGAAGACTTGCGTTTGGTTCTATCTTATTAGTATGTTTGATGTCGATTATTGTACCTAGCTTCCTACAGCCATTTGTTTTTGCGATATACGTTATGTTTTGTGCCTATGGAATGATATATTGGTTGCATGAGGGGATTGTGGATGAAGTTGAAGGACTTGATATCATTTGATCGGGAACATGAGCAAGGTATAGATGTTTTGAAAAATTTAATAGTTGGAGCACGCAAGTTTAGTGATGCTTGTTCGAAGTAGTTTGTTGTGGTTTATTTTTCTTACTTGTTGAAAGCGTTTGTTTTGCTTGTTCGGAGTTGTTTGTTGTAATTTTGTGTTCCTGCTTATTGCAAGTGTTTGTTTTGCTTGTTGTAGTTTTTTGTTTCTAATTATTGAAAGTGTTTTGTTTTACTTTATCTGTATCGTATCCATGTATTGTATAAAGTCGGATCTTATAGTTTTGTTTTGCAATCCAAAAAGAGCTAGCGGCGCAGCTTGTTGACCGTTTGCCTTCCACCTCTATGTAAATCCAAAAGTTAATTCTTAATAAAAGGATGTACAAGGATCGGAATATCGTTTTTGTTAAAATTGTTTTTACAAAGGCCAAAGTGTATTTTTTTACCTCAAACTTGATTAACCGGGTTTTTTACTACCTTGAATTATTCAGAGTGTTGTATGATACCATGAACTTGCAAACTCGGTTTAAATTGGGCCTTGACTCGGTCACACGTTATCACATGACTTAGCTTCGTTAAAAACTAACGATAAAGTTAAGGCATAAATTTTATTAGTTGCGTCTTCTCCTGCTAAAAATCAAATACACGTTCGTTGCATGGTAGAAACAAAATTCACGTGATCAACCAAGGTATGCTTTTATTCGGTGAAATGTAATTCTTTCAAGTGATCTCGAGGTTTATGTATACAGAGCAAACTAAACTCCTAGAATCAAGTACGCGTACACACTAGCAGATCCACGACTCGGTTATGGCTTGTCTTCCTGAATGATTACGGTTTCGCTTGTATTTAATAATAAAATTTTTCAAAAATTGACTACAACAAATAAAACAAATATACAATTAACATTGTTTGGACCATCTTATTAACTTTCTAAGCACCTAAGTTTGCCCTCATCTGTCACAAATTCATAGCTATATGTAGTAAAGTGTAATGATCGAGTTTATCACATATTTTAATAGTTGATTGTCTCGTGTTTTAAACTTGTTTTTTTGTGTTTGCTTTTCACTTAAGTTCATGAACTATCCTGTAAAATCTCTCAAATGTATATATTTCGCATTTAGGGTTTTTCCCCCTTCCAGAACAAACACACTGATGATATAGAGGTTTTTACTAAATGAACTATAACCAAATAACCAACTAATATCATCTATATATCATGACCATTGCCCAATAAGAATTGCTCACCAAGAAAAAAAAATGTAAATACCATAAGAAGCTGTGCAGAGCTGTCTCAATTTGATGTTAGAGAACCCAATGCAATCCTTGTTATCTCTCGCCAGTCCACCTTGGCATTTCGCCGTGCCTCTTCACCACACCACGACCCCTCATTTTTTTTCGCCATAGTGCACCTCGTCGTTTGCACGACGAGGCAATGGTTGTACTTCTTGTCGGATGGAAACTTTTTTTTTTTTTTTTTTTTTTTTTTTTTTTTTAATGTTTGCAGGTGGCTGAAGGAGAAGGAAGAAGAAGAATAGTGTTTTTTTTTTTTTTTTTTTTGTGAACAAGTTTGAACATGGGTGATGGACCTTATTGCACAGTAGGGGTGTTCATCGGTTCGGTTCTCGGTTAATTGGTTTATTCGGTTCGGGTTGTTCGGTTAAAAAATTTTTTTGAGTCATAACCGAAAACCGAACCGAACCGAAAATATTTGTGACCGAACCGAAGTTCGGTTCGGTTATGGGTCAAAACCGAAAACCGAAATTTTGTACTTGAATATTGAACAACATTTATATTTGCTCTAATATTGAACCATAACAGTCTTGCATACACATATTGATATGTATGTCAAATGATTAAACCTAGAGAATAAAACATACATCATCCAGATACATAAACTTTCCTAAGAAATAACTAATCATAGCACATGACCCCATGACGGTATGCCAAAATATATGCAAAACGACATACCTAGACAAGTTTTAACATCTATTGAACACAAAATACCCTAACATCATAGGACCTAGGGTTAGTCAAGTTATATTTTTTTAATTAATATATAAAAAAAATTAAATATTAATTATAATTTGGTTTTCGGTTCGGTTCGGTTGTCAATATGCTAAACCCATAACCGAACCATAAACCGATTAAAATGTTCGGTTCGGTTTGGTTTTTACCAATTCGGTTCGGTTAAGAATTCGGTTCGGTTATTTTCGGTTCGGTTCGGTTTCGGTTTTCGGTTACTGCGGATATTACCCGATCCATGAACACCCCTATTGCACAGTCATACTTAAGTAAACAAAACGTGATGGACCTTTTTTTTTCTTTCTCTTTGGTGTTTGCAAGCCCATTAACAAAAAAAGTCTAGAGCTCATAAGATTTTTTTTTTTAATAATTATTTTGTAACTTTAAAAAAAATGTTATTTGTATTATTTGAATAAAATGAATTTAGTTTATTTGGAAATTTGAATAAAAAAAATAAAGTTGTAATTGGTGGGCCTCAAATGAGTAAGTTGTGGTTAGTTGTTAGTGAGGGGGTTAGTTGTGGAGGTTTGTTAAAGTGATGTGGCACCCGATGGGACCCAAATGAGGAGGTATGGGTGCTCACTGCACCTTCTGCTCTAAGGCTTGAGGCATAAACTTATTCAATCTAAAATGTGTCCATGCTTATCAATCTAATATGTAGATTCATCAGGGATACATAAGACTATGTGTAGTGGGGAGAAGTGAAGAGTGGAGAGTGGGGGGTTGTTTGCCACGTGGCATGTGGGGGTATTATGGGGCTTTGTTGAAAAAGTGGTGTAGTGGAGAGTGAGTGGTTGTTGGTGCTATTTTACAGAAAAAACAAAAAAAAAAAAAAAACACACAAACAAAGGGAAGGAGGGGCGCGGTCAGAACAACTTAGGATGCAAATTTTTGGGGCAACAGCGCCCCTGCGTTTTGGGGATGGGGCGCTGTTGGAGGCTTTTTTGGGGAGCAATGGCGCCCACTACGTATGGTCTAAGTATTTCTTTTTATGGCATTTATATGGGTTGTTTTTATATTTTAGTTAACATATGAATTTTTAGATCAAATGGCTCGTCGCCTGTTAACCAAAGACAGCGCAAACTTTTATTGCTTCCACAAGTAACAACTGCTATGATGGTCTTGTTATTTTGTTTCTATTATTTTCTTGTTTAGATTGACAATGGAATGTGATGCTATATATATTAGCGAGCTTGCATGTATAGAGCCACCTTCAATGTACTATGTCATATGGTAAAACACATTGGGTGTTTGAAACATACTAGAAACACATCCATGTTAGAGGTTGTAGCAATGTTTTTATACACATTGGCTCACCACAACTAAAGTAGGACAATTTGTCATATGTTTTTTCGTAGTAGAGAAACTGTGAGTCGACAATTCCACCAAGTTCTTATAGCTGTTAGAGTTTATGGAAAAATATTAAATCGTGTATGACTAGAATCGAACTCGAGACCTTGGGATTGCACACTTTACGTATGAATGATTAATGTAAATAATTAATATATATAACCGTTATGTATTTAATTATTTGGACACGAAATAATGACTAACAGACGTTAAGTAATTAACGGAATTGACTAACGACCGTTAGTGAATAAATGTAACACCCTAACCTGACAAGAGTAGAAGTGCCACATTATGGTGACATATCAAAGCAAACACAAGCATACATCTTAAGTAATACAAAGGAATCTCAAAGATTACAAAGGAAAACTGAAGTACAAAGTTACAAATGAGAACAACGATAAATACTAAGTCTGATACTGAACGTCACTTCTAGTCATCTCTAAATCCAGAATTGCTATCAAGGTATAGTCTTCTAAGTCCAAAAGTATTCTCCCCTCATAACCCAGCCTCCTACTAAAACCTGCCGCAGGAAAAGAAAATGCGGCTGAGCTTAAAAAGCCCAGTGAACAGATATATATAAACGAAACCAAAAAATAAGGAACGAACATATAAAGTATGGTGCATTGGAAAAAGCATAAGGTATAAACAAATGGATATCAAAAGTAAGAAAAGGTCAGTAATCTACCACGAGCCCAAACACAAATCAAATCAAATATCATAGTAACCATCAGTAACCATAGAGGAGCGACCTCTCAAATATGTGAAGGACGTGTATTGCACACAACATCAATCACCAAATCAAATCATATCATATCATATCATATACAAAGCAAATCTAGGATGCATCCATACGCCCCCGAACAAATCATATTGGCCATAACAATTATAAAGTGCGCATATTATAATCAAAATGGGACGGTGTGGAACATCACTCAACCACACTAGAGTCATGCCATTGGTGCATCAATGACACGGCCATGTTACCTTCATGGCTAGGAAACAAATTGGCTCGGGTATCAAACTGAAGGGTTCAAATGTCATATCATATCAAAGTCAAATGTCTAAGTCATCAAAGAGTCATAATCAAAGTCCAAATGTCAAAGGTTCATATCACAGGTTCAAAGCAAAGGTTCATATCAAAGGTTCAAATGCCAAAGGTTCACAACTCTAAAGGTGCATAACAAAGGTTCAACTAGAGCATAAGTCAAAGGAAGCCATACTAGGAAGGCTCAGATCAAAGATATCATAATCAAAACTAATATCAAAAGATGTGTACGAATCATGAGAAACCTTAAGAGATAAGGTCAGAATATCTGTACCTTATGCAAATAGACAAACAGATAAAAGGTGGATCACACAGAAACGGAAGGTCACTCCTTCTTCACCGAACCTATACAATTTAATAATCACATATTACTTATAAGCTCATTTTAATCAGATTTCATAATTTAGGTCTCTTTCTATTTTTAGAAACTTTCCACTTTTAGTAACTTGCCATATATAGTAACTTTTCATAATTAGTAACTTTCCGAATTAAGTGAGTTTCCGAATTAGAAACTTTCCCAATTACAAGGACAATTTATTAAACTTAAACTTAATATTACAAATATCATAGTTTAGAGTTGATTGTGACCATTTTCCAAAGATTAGGGTCTAATATGTTATTCTAACAAAGTCTAAGGTTTATTGTAATAATAATTAAAGTTAAGGATTAAAGGAGTAAATTCTCTTATTCAATATTCCTATTTCGAACGTGTATATGTCATCTATTTCTAAGTATCCATGCATGTTCTTCATCTCCTACGTATGGAATATAACCGAAATCGATTCGCATTCTATATTACTAGTTCTCAGTTTCTTGTTTCCAAAATTTCTTTACCCATTGATTAATAACGGTTACAGGTGCGTTTTATGTTCATACTTAGGGTCGACAACACATGGCTGCTAATACGAGACTTCAAATCACATTGCAAATAAATCTCCACGCAAGTTTCGTATAACAAAGACTTCGGGTTTCTTGGTTTTCTTTCTCATTAACCGATAGTTTCAAAACAAGTATTAAAGGTGCGTGACCAAGATCGATAGGGAACCGAATGCGTGACACAAGACAGTCACAACCATACGACACAAGCATAGCCTATGTCTCGACACAAGGTTGTTTTTACGTGGCATGCAGATTTATTCAAAACATAGGTTAGGTTTATATACGAGGCGTGACCATTATTTAACGTGACATATGCCTATCTATCTTCGTATAACTCTTTTAATAACGGAACGAAAACGACTTAAGTGATCAATATGTATATGCGTCGCAAGGCACGACTTTGTAGAAATTCCTTTGAATCTCATATGGTTTTAACATGAATGTGTGTGAAGGTTCAAATTGATTGGAGAGTTGATACTGATGATGGGTGGTGAAAGCAAAAGGGGCCAAGGTCATATTCATAGCAAGGCGATGGGTTAGCAAGGATATACGGCTGGACAAATTAAAGTATTTTTCTAGAATTTTAAAGTCGTGTCACCTTATGATTTGGTAATTAGAGCTTGACAAATATTTTTGTAATTACAACAGAATAAAACTAGATATTGACTTGGTAATATGTTTAGTTGATATATTTCAATTCATGAAATGAATCAAATGATAAAAACTCTACATGCGAACTCTCCTTTTTTATGAAACATAAGGCTATATTTGGTGTACGTGTGTACAAAACCTTGGTAATTAACTTACTTTAGTTAATACCATCTTAGATTGAGAAACAAAAAGGTAAGGGGTTTCTCGGTAATCCACTTGTTTGATTAAAGAAGAAGATTTGAAGTTTAGATCCTTGTTTTTGCTAGGATCAAAGTTACGTATCTTTATTATTCGGTTAAACTTTTATGTGTAAAATATTGATTCTTGCTTCCGCTATATGCTTTGATGTTATAGAATTATTTATATAATAGTTATGGAATTTAAATTCTAACAATAGCAATATTGAAATTGCATAATATTCCGCTCACAGAGCCTATAACTGAAGATTGTCAAGATGAGAGATGAAAGTGTATTCATATGATTATTTAATACGCATGTAATAAGTTAAATAAAAAGTTAAAAAATAATCTCTTTTATGAGACGAAGAGATTATTTAATACGGTTCGCAAGAAGTGTGAGAGTATTATGATTTATATGAGTCAATTTAAAAAAGTTAGGTGATATATTTGTAATATTCAATTAAGTTGTTTTCATTATTAATCTTGAGCGCGCATACATCGTTAAGAATAAGAAACATTCGATCAATTTAAAGTTGGTATAATCAAACCAATTATGATTTATCTGAGTCAATTTAAAGTTTAGAGGGCTATATATACACCCATCGATAGAGAGTGTCTTACCAATCATTTTCATATATATTCATACGGAGTAATAACTAAGCTTTCTCTACCTCACACACTCAAAACTTCGTTTGTTGATATACAATCAATTAATGGCAATTAATCTACATCGTCTATATACATTCAATCAATTTTTGATCACTATCATGAACTATGTTTCCCAAGAACCACGAATACTAGTATTTGATTATGCTAATCTGGCATTTGTTGTTACATCTCTTCTCAGCATTCTACAGTTGATATCCGATTCACCATTTAAAAACACCCGAAAACTATGTTCATGTCATCAATCACTCTACTCATGTATGGATTGTCATATGATGTTGAAAAAAGGTATTCTCAAATCAATGAAGTTTATGTCAATATTGCGCGTCATGGAAGACTTGCGTTTGGTTCTATCTTACTAGTATGTTTGATGTCGATTATTGTACCTAGCTTCCTACAGCCATTTGTTTTTGCGATATATGTTATGTTTTGTGCCTATGGAATGATATATTGGTTGCATGAGGGGATTGTGGATGAAGTTGAAGGACTTGATATCATTTGATCGGGAACATGAGCAAGGTATAGATGTTTTGAAAAATTTAATAGTTGGAGCGCGCAAGTTTAGTGATGCTTGTTCGAAGTAGTTTGTTGTGGTTTATTTTTCTTACTTGTTGAAAGCCGTTTGTTTTGCTTGTTCGGAGTTGTTTGTTGTAATTTTGTGTTCCTGCTTATTGCAAGTGTTTGTTTTGCTTGTTGTAGTTTTTTTGTTTCTAATTATTGAAAGTGTTTTGTTTTACTTTATCTGTATCGTATCCATGTATTGTATAAAGTCGGATCTTATAGTTTTGTTTTGCAATCCAAAAAGAGCTAGCGGCGCAGCTTGTTGACCGTTTGCCTTCCACCTCTATGTAAATCCAAAAGTTAATTCTTAATAAAAGGATGTACAAGGATCGGAATATCGTTTTTGTTAAAATTGTTTTTACAAAGGCCAAAGTGTATTTTTTTACCTCAAACTTGATTAACCGGGTTTTTTACTACCTTGAATTATTCAGAGTGTTGTATGATACCATGAACTTGCAAACTCGGTTTAAATTGGGCCTTGACTCGGTCACACGTTATCACATGACTTAGCTTCGTTAAAAACTAACGATAAAGTTAAGGCATAAATTTTATTAGTTGCGTCTTCTCCTGCTAAAAATCAAATACACGTTCGTTGCATAGTAGAAACAAAATTCACGTGATCAACCAAGGTATGCCTTTATTCGGTGAAATGTAATTCTTTCAAGTGATCTCGAGGTTTATGTATACAGAGCAAACTAAACTCCTAGAATCAAGTACGCGTACACACTAGCAGATCCACGACTCGGTTATGGCTTGTCTTCCTGAATGATTACGGTTTCGCTTGTATTTAATAATAAAATTTTTCAAAAATTGACTACAACAAATAAAACAAATATACAATTAACATTGTTTGGACCATCTTATTAACTTTCTAAGCACCTAAGTTTGCCCTCATCTGTCACAAATTCATAGCTATATGTAGTAAAGTGTAATGATCGAGTTTATCACATATTTTAATAGTTGATTGTCTCGTGTTTTAAACTTGTTTTTTTGTGTTTGCTTTTCACTTAAGTTCATGAACTATCCTGTAAAATCTCAAATGTATACATTTCGCATTTAGGTTTTTTCCTCCCTTCCAGAACAAACACAAACAAACACACTGATGATATAGAGGTTTTTACTAAATGAACTATAACCAAATAACAAACTAATATCATCTATATATATATCATGACCATTGCCCAATAAGAATTGCTCACCAAGAAAAAAATGTAAATACCATAAGAAGCTGTGCAGAGCTGTCTCAATTTGATGTTAGGCTTGAGGCATCAAACTTATTCAATCTAAAATGTGTCCATGCATGCTTATCAATCTAATATGTAGATTAATCAGGGATACATAAGTATTTCTTTTTATGGCATTTACATGGTTTGTTTTTATATTTTAGTTAACATATGAATTTTTAGATCAAATGGCTCGTCGCCTGTTAACCAAAGACAGCACAAACTTTTATTGCTTCCGCAAACTTTTATTATTTTCTTGCTTGCACTTTTGATTTAAGATTCGTGAAATCAAAACGAAGGAAGAAAAAAGGATGGAGCGGATGAAATGGATGTTTAGATTGACAATGGAATGTGATGCTATATATATATATATATATATATTAGCGAGCTTGCATGTATAGAGCCACCTTCAATAATGTACTATGTCATATGGTAAAAGACATTGGGTGTTTGAAACATACTAGAAACACATCCATATAAGAGGACAGAGGTTGTAGCAATGTTTTTATACACATTGGCTCACCACAAAAAAAGTAGGACAATTTGTCATATGTTTTTTCGTAGTAGAGAAACTGTGAGTCGACAATTCCACCAAGTTCTTATAGCAATATTGAAATTGCATAATATTCCGCTCACAGAGCCTATAACTGAAGATTGTCAAGATGAGAGATGAAAGTGTATTCGTATGATTATTTAATACGCATGTAATAAGTTAAATAAAAAGTTAAAAAATAATCTCTCTTATGAGACGAAGAGATTAGTCTTTAATTAAACATACAAAATTTATCAAGTCAAAATAATTCCCACGAGTACAAAGTACATATCTTCACAAAACTAAGAGCACAAGGTGAAGTGAGCACCCATACCTTTTAATTTGGGGCTCACCAGGTGCCACATCACTTTAACAAACCTCCACAACTAACCCCCCTCACTAACAACTTACTCATTTGGGGCTCACCATTTACAACTTTATTTTTTTTTCAAATTTCCAAATAAACAAAATTCATTTCATTAAAAATAAAAATACAATACATCATATTAAAAATAAAAATACAATACATCATATAAAAATACAATACATCATATTAAAACACAAATTTAACCCAACTAATAAAAATACAATACATCATCTTTTTTCCGGATGCAAGGCCCAATTAGAATATATACCACTTTGAAGTCCAAGTTTAACCCAACTAATAACTCTAAAACTTTGACTATTTAAATAGACTAACCCTAAATTTACTACACCACTAGCAGTCACAAACTCCTTATCCCAAACCCACTAGCAGTCACAAACTATAGATCTACTTTCTTACTTATCCATTTCATGTTATATCAAACGTAGGGGTGCAAACGAGCCGAGCTACTCGCGAGCTACTCGAGCTCGACTCGATAAAAAGCTCGAAACGAGCCGAGCCTTGTCGAGCTCGAGCCGAGCTTGAGCCTGAAAATCAACTCGTTTACTTATCGAGCCCGAGCTCGAGCTTTGTTTATCGAGCTCGAGTAGGCTCGTCGAGCCTTATCGAGCCGAGCCCATTTGGCCCAATAACCAAGCCCATGATAATACTCTTTAACCTAACCCTAAGCACACATAGTTTAGATAATCCGCCCCCACACCACACTCATCCAAATCTGCTCTCACCTACTTTCATCTTCCAATCTCACATCACCATCTTTAATTATCTTGAAGTCTAGTCTCAATTTCTCACAGCAAACAATCTTATCTCTTCTCTTGTTTATTTTAATCATCATCAATTAATCCGAACACACCATAACTTCCTTTATCCCTTCCGATCCGAGCTTTACTAAGGGATCAAGATCTCATATATAGGTCTCGGGTAAGTTCTTGTTGTGATGTTTTATTTCTTGTTTTTCATGAACGATTTAAAGAAAAAGGGAGTAACATTATTGTTATTACCCTTATCTTTATGTTCGGATATTAATTGAAGCACAAGCTAAAAAAAATGATCGATGATGAATATCTCTTTGTGGTTTTGATCTTTTGAACGAATCGTGGAATTTACAAAGAGATATAACTGAGATAAAAAAATATTTTCATTTTCGTTAAAGACCAGTGAAGAGTTTCTTTGACCATTCGTTATACGAACAAAAGTTGTAAATAGTAAAATAACTGAGGTCTTATTGGTTCTTTTCTTTTCATTTTGTGTTCGTATATGATAGCCCGAGCCGAGCTCGAGCTCGAAAATAAAGGCTCGGATCGAGCCAGGCTCGAGCTCGAGCTCGAAAAAAACCTGACGAGCCGAGCTCGAGTATAGTAAAGCTCGGGCTCGGCTCGGCTCGTTTGCACCCCTAATTAAACGTGAATCACAAACATTACAAATTTAGAAAAGAAGGGAAAAAAAAAAAAAAAGCACTGACAAGAAGTACAAGCATTGCCTCGTCGTGCAGACGGCGAGGTACCCTATGGCGAAAAAAAAACAAGCACAGATAGTGTGGTGAAGAGGCATGGCGAACTGCCATGCTGGACTGGCGAGCCATGAGTTTGATTGCACTGGGTGCTCTAACCCCAAAATTCAAAACCAAAACATTGAGAGGGAAAAAAGAAAATGATTTCAGATTTCAAATGGGCCCAAATAATTTTTTTATTTCATTTTCACAAAAAGCCCTCTTTCAAACACATTTTAAAATCCCGCCCAAATCTCACCCTTTATATAAACCCACTCCTCTCATTTACCACTTCACTTCACTTTACACACACATTAAAACACACACCAAACCCTAATTTTAACATATCTGATTTTAATTCTGAAACTAGTTATTATTTGTGGTAGATATAGATTTGTTAGGTTTTAATTGATGAAATTAGTTTCTAATCAGTTAATGAGATCAGGTTATATGTTATAATTCATGAATTTTGATGAAATTGAGTTTTTTTATATTGTTGATGTGGCTGTTAAACTAGTTTCATTTTGTTGTAGATTTATTGCTTTTAGATTTGTTAGATTTTTAGTTGAAGAATTGATGTTATTATGAGATTAAATTGAGTGAAGATAATTCTTGTTAATTTTGATGCTTATTTGATATATTTTGTTATATTGTTAGATTTATATTCGTCATTTAAGTTTAAAATGTTTATTGTATAATAAAAGAAGCATATATATCTAAACACCAACGAATAATGGGATGAGATTTATACTTACTTTTTATGCTTATTGGATTAAGATATATGGTAGGTTTTATAGCTAAGTAAATAATCTAATCGTTGTCTGTCATAAGTATGTTGTGTTTCATGTTACATGATTCTTAAATATCTAAGTCCGACAAGATTGAAATCTATTTTGCTCGGATTTTTGTTGTACTTGTTATTCTTCATTGTCTACAAACACCAACACCAACGAATCTCTGTTTATTAGTAGACAATGAGGAATAACATGTACAACAAGGATCCTCTAGTGAGCAGAGATTTTGAAATGAATGTAACAGAGCTGCTCACATCCATTGAAGCATGACATAAGTCAAAAATACAAACACAATATACAGACACAAACCCAGCATACAGACACAAAAAAAAAACCCATGGCGTGGGCTGGCCACCACGGCGCTAGCTGCCATGGCACCACCCACGGTACTGTGCGCCGTTGAGTTTTTTTGGCTGGTGGTTTGGCGCCAACTTAACAGCCAAGCGTACCTCCCACTCTAATGCAGTTGCTGTGAAGGTACAGAAACATCCAAATATTGATTGGTAGGGGTGGTGGAGCATATAGGAACAGAAGATGGTGGTCACTAAGTAGCTTATGTTAATACCGGATAGGATATAATGAAACTTCTACGTGGTACTGTGCCGATGATCATATTGTCTGTGAGGTTTCTTTGGTACCATAATTTGTGTATCTGTTATATTTCTTATATATTAAGTAGTATCCAATGAATCAATAGCTTCTTCACAGCCATAGTTTTGTTACTAAAAAATGTATAGAAGTATAACTTGCGTAATTTCAGTTGTCTTGTGTAAAGTTCTCTCTATTCTTTCTTATTTCTTACTCTTATATTTATCTTCTCTATCCATTTGATATTGCAAAGGCACAACATTAATGCCAAGCCAAACATTGACTAACAGCAACTGTTTCGTTTGATTTGCTGAATGTGAAGGACTGTAAAATCCATTTTTATATTAAATGAAGTTTTCGTGGAAACTAGACTCACCTGTGACTGGTGGACTACCAATCTTGCATCCACTTTCCTAGTTATCGAAAGATGGCCAGCTGTGATAAAGGCGGTTTGAAGCAAATTTGGTGATTTATTTGGTTAACAAAATCACATATTTCTGTATAAGGGTTGCAAATTATAGTTCATTAAAAAAAAAAAACCAAATATCTTAAAAATGCAAGACAAATTGATCTACTTTTTATACGAGTAAGATAAGCTCGAGCTAATTTGAATAGCCATCATATCTAACTCAGCTTGAATTGCTTCGTGTTCATATTATTTTCCATAGTAAAGATAATTTAGTTTTATGTATATAAGAGGTTGAAGGTATACTTTTTGAAGCTCGGACCAGTCTATTCAAGTACCTTAAGCTCTCATTGTTTAAATCAAGTCGATTTTGATAGTTTGCAATTTGATGTCGAATAGATTGTGAGTTGTTTTGTCTAAATTAAACCTTTGTCGCGGCTCACATGTCACACTTCAAAAACAATAAGCAACATTTGATGTTGATCATTGGTTTGCTTGAGTTGTTTAGTCTCATTTTTATTTATAGTGTTTCAAAAAAGTTTTTACATTACAAACTACATTTGCAAAGATAATATATTGCTGCATTTGTTAGACCGAAGGGAATGGGCTACCCAACTTGTGGGCGACTCGCGACATGTGGCGCCTCGTCAGCAAGTTGGGTAGCCTCACAAAAAAGGGGGAGTGGGGCTACCCAGGAGGGTGGGGCGACTCGCGACACGTGTCACTTCCAATGATTGATTTTTTTTTTTGTTTTTCATTTTTTTTTTCCCTCCCAAATTATAACAAATAATAAAAATAGTATTTATTAAATACTAATAAAACATAAATATTACATAATTGTTATACCTAATAATACTAAAAATTATTCTTCATCACTAACAAAATCGTCGACTTCTGGAAGTGCGTTTTCGTCTTCATTCGGGCCACGATTATCCCATACATGATCCACCAAATCCGCCTTAAGCATATTGTGTGTTTCGCGGCTTCTAATGACATTTGAATTCTCAATCCGTTGCTCCATTGGAGTTTCTTGAGTCCAATACTCGGGGTCCAATGTCTGGTCGTGCTCGTTTAAAAAAAAAAAGGAATAAAGCCGTTTTGCAACGGCTAGATTTTTCTCAAAAAATGGACACAGCCGCCGAACCCATGGGGTCACTTGGAGGGTGGATCGCCTGGGTGGGGTAGTGTTCCCGGCGAACCCGAGGCGAACCAGGCCTGGGTCGCCGGGTTTATCGCTCCATTCCCTTCAGTCTTAGTGCCCAAATGCAAAAAGGTATGAGATTATAGATAACATTGGCTTTGGATTAAAGAAAAGAAAAATTGACAAATAGATAGTTTATTTATTGATGGATTAGGAATACAAAAAAGGGACAAAACTCATGGATAAACTCCATACTCACAACCATCACACAGTACAGAAAGTTTATTGAATAAACACATGCCTTGTAAAAAAGAAAGGACCATCTCATTTGAACCATTTATTCGAAACATGCAATTATTTATCCGTTTCATGGACAAGGTACCATCAGCGATGCATGTACTACACTTACATACATCAACAACCATCGTCCTCGACAAACAGGGGTTCAATAACTCGAATAATAAACGTTAGATGAACATTAAAAGTATAAGCATAACATAGAGAGGTTAACCGGTATTTTGCATTCCAGCAGCAATACCCTTCATGGTCGAAATGAGTGTATCTTCCAAACCCGGTGCATACTCGCTCTTTGGGTTTAGCTTTGTGAGGTCATCACCCGGTTTGCTGCTTGGTTCAGCATACTCTTTGGAGATATGAGGCCTCAATGTGACATGAAAGCTTGGATCACGAATCTGTTTCAAAGTGTAAGCTTGGCACACATTAAGAGTTGTGATATATGAGTCACGTAGACGGAGCCTTTGTCTCAAGTAGGGATCACCCTCGAGAAGATTCTTATGACCAGCAATCTATGACAAGAAAGAAATTATGTTACAATATGTTGAACTTTGACTCTTATATTTTCTGCAAACTTGCTTAAAAAAAAAAAAATTGGAATTTGACAGTTAGTTAAGAAAACCATTTAAACGGGGATATTTTGATACATTTCTGTTAGTAATTCGTACCTTAAGAACAAGATTCTTGGTTTCCTCATAGTTTGCTCTCAAAGATTCACCAAACGACCATAAGTCTTCAGAGACAAGAAGCTTATCGTTCAAAGCAGCAATATCAGGGTCACCCTTAGCAAACACCATTTCGATTAAATCAATGGTGACTCTAAAGAAAGGCCATGTTTTGTACATTTCTTGTAGCATGTGAAGATTCTTGATGTCCTTTTCTATGGCGTACTTAAATGCTGCACCAAACCCAAGCCAAACCGGAAGATGGAACCTGGTTTGAGTCCATGCGAAGATCCATGGAATGGCTCTGAGTGATTCTATTCCGCCACTTGGTTTTCGTTTTGATGGACGACTACCTATGTTCATCCGTCCATATTCAAGTTCTGGTGTGGCCTGTAAGCATATCGAGAGATAAAAATCAGAATAAAGAAGACATTTGTGTGATATGACAAAGTGAAAAGAAAATACAGTGCATCACAGAACTGATGATAACGATACTAACCAGTCGGAAATACTTGACAAAACGTGGTTCCTTGAAGACAATCTCACGGTACTGTTCAGTTGCATGAACTGCTATCTCATCCATAAGTGCCCGCTACTTGGGTTGTGGTGAGATGGGAGGGTTCATCCCATGCTCAAGTGTAGCTGCACAAAACCTCTGAAGTGTTTTAAAACACAAATGTTCTTCACCAAAAGATTGCTCAATAACCTCACCTTGAACCGTAACTCTAAGAGACCCGTGAATGGTCTCGGGTGGTTGAGACAGTATAGCAAGATGAGTGGGCCCACCTCCTCGACCAACGGTCCCACCACGTCCATGAAACATTGTAAGCTTAACGCCAAATTCCTTAGCAACCTTAATAAGCTCTTCTTGAGCTTTGTAAAGCTGCCATGCCGCAGTAAGCCTTCCCGCGTCTTTTCCTGAATCTGAGTACCCTATCATAACTTCCTGTTTACCATCAATTCGGTTTCGGTACCATTTGATGGAGAAAAGACGGGCCATGGCTGCAGGAGCAGATTCGAGATCCGCAAGTTTTTCAAAAAGTGGGACCACCCGTAACGGTTTTTTCACATGGCATTCCCGTTGAAGCAACTCAACCGCTAACACATCAGAAGGTGACGTAGCCATGGAGATGATGTAAGCACCGAAACAATCCGATGGAAGTTCTGCTAGAACTTGAAATGTATCCAAAACATCTGCAACTTCTTCGGTTCTTGGGAGATCGGAACCAAATAAAGGCCGTTTTCCCCTTAGTTCAGATAAAAGCCATTCTTGTCATTTCTCTTCAGACCATTCACGATAAGACCCGATTTGCAAATGTTGAGTGATAGCATCGAGGACATCCGTGTGGCGATCAGATTCTTGACGGATATCGAGTCTAACAAGTGAAAGTCCAAAAGTAGAGACTTGTCTTAAGAAATCCAAAAGACTGCCATCAGCAATTACATGATTGCCACAAGCACATAGCGATCTGTAGCACAACTCAAGAGGTTCCAAGAACTGGAAAGTTTTAAGGGTAAACGCCATAGAATAACAACCTACTTTCTCTAATTTGCCGAGTTGAAACACATACTTTTTTTTGTACCATACTTACCAACGTACTTTTAAATTTTGTTCCGACTTCACCAATATAACCATTTTATATTAAAGTAATCACTGAAATGACTATAATACCCCTGTCTTCTTCAACAAGCATATTGGTGAGGTCGGAACAAAATTTAAAAGTACGTTGGTAAGTAAAGTAATAAAAAAAGTATGTGGGTGAAGTTGGAACAAAATTTAAAAGTACGTTGGTAAGTATGGTACAAAAAAAAGTATGTGTTTCAACTCGGCAAATTAGAGAAAGTAAGTTGTTATTCTATGGCGTTTACCCAAGTTTTAAAGCAAAAAAATGAAATTATGTAAGAAGAGTTTATGACAATTTGAGTAAACTTTTGGAAAAAAGGGCGAGGTATACCTGTTCAATATTGGTATAAACCAATTCCTCTGGAATTTCGGACACATCATGGGATAACAGATGACGAGCTCTTTCACGTGTATTGTACAATTTGTCCCTCACATCACCAAGAATAACCCGGTATGGTTCAGTAGGAGGAACCGGTTTCCAGAACTCTGGAGGAAGAATGAACATTAAGCAACTTTAATAAGGACAGGATCATATCATACATAAGCATATCAGAGGTCGCAAAAGGAGAAATTTGGGTGTGTTTGGTGACGGGTCAAAACGGGTTGCTTTTCGGTATGGACGGGTTAGGTTGGTTGACCTGACAAGAAAATTGTCCAAAATTTTAACACCTTTGATTAGTCTGTTAAATAGGGTTACTCGTATTATGCCATTTCAATAGTAATCTACCATCTTGAATAAAATGGATTTAAGAGGTTTTATGTATTAAAAAATCTAAAACTAGTTAGACTATTTTCAACCCATTTAACCCATTTGATATAAACATATAAGGCTTGAATTTTGGCCCATTTGATCGACTATAACGGGTCATCATATTTAATAATCAAAAGAAAGGTTGACATTTATTACCGATGTAGTGTTTGACATCACTCTTTGCTGATGACCTATGGAGTTCCTCAGCTCTAACACGAAGTTCATCACTACAACGCCACATGGACATCTACAAGAACGATACCATGATTAAAAAAATAACAACCAATTACATAAAGCATGAGTAAGACACTACTGAATTCGCATACCTCAAACATGAGATCCTCTATTTGGGAAAAGTACCTATTTGCAGCCATCATACTAGCAAGTAAGCAAACATCTCTTGTAACCTCAGGAGTTACCCGTGGATTACCTGCATATTTTTAGCTTTTAGTTAACACATCTTATAGATGAGATTAAAAGATATGTGGCAGGACATATACCATCACGATCACCAGCCATCCATGAAGAAAATTGGATAAGAGGGGCATTGTATGGGACACCTTCATTGATTCCAATGTTCTTAAGAGCAGTGTCAACACGGCGTAAGAATTTAGGAACACCCTTCCAGATGGTTTCATGGAAGTAACTCATTCCAGCTCTCATTTCATCTTGTGGGGTTGGAGGTGTCCTCCTAATCTCGTCAGTGCGGAAAGCAGCTTGAATCTACATAATTTCATAATAAGAAAAAACAAAAGCAATGATTTTGCTGTTCCATGTAAAGTCATAAACCTAATGAACTAACTCGCGTAAATGTCAAAATGGCTTATTTAACAAAGCATGCAAAGAATGTTATGATCGGGTCAGGTAGGACCTGTTAGTTCTTCTATTTTCTTTAGTTTTAATTAAGTTATCTGACCAATTAGTGGTAAAGCAGAACCCAAATCGCCCTATTTACCAATAAGTCATAAGTGGGTCACCACTGCTACTTTATTTGATATGCTACGAATCTCAAGTTCTGAGAAATAAAGTCTTGATACGTACTTCTCTATGTAACGCCTCATCCAGTTCCTGCTTATCATCAGGGCTGATATCTTTGGCATATAACCGAGCAAGGCAGTTCCGAATCCTGAAAAGAACACATCCGAAGCCGTTCCTTAGTTTATTTGATCAAATAGTAAAACAAGAAACTTAGAAACAAATGTCAAACTTCAACTATTTGCTTTAAACTAAACAGCATACTTTCCATGCTTCTGAAGCAAAGATCTACGAACAGATTGAGTTGGATGAGCCGTGAACACTAAGTCAACAGTTTGATTCTTGAGCGCATCAAACACTTCTTCAGGCGACTTTTTAAGCTTATGCACAAGTCTCTTTAGAGTTTCCTCAATATCAGATTCGGTCGTTTCATTAGCCTCGTCAACAAAATCACCCTTCTTCAGTTTAATCCTCCGACGATAAGCAATCTGAACCTCTTCGGCCAAATTAGCCAAGTTCAGCATATGAGAGAACGCTTTCGCAATGACAATAGAATCCCCAGGATCTAAACTTGTCAACACACTTCCAAACTCCTCAAGCTTCTTAGGATCATGTTTTCCTTCATACTCAGCGGAAAGCTCATAGCACTCTTGAACCTACAATAATAAACATTCCAGTCACTTATAAAATTTCTTATTTCTTTTACATCTTAAGAGTTTAACGCTAAGAGGACTAGGTGTAGTGAGGAGAATTTTCTCCTCATTCCGGCCCCACGGGGTGCCACATCATCACAACAAACAACCCCCTTACAACAACAAGCCACAAACTCCTCATTCCGGCCCCACCACTATTTTTTTATTTTATTTTTTAATTAAATACAAAAATAAAATTTACTCTATTTGTAATATTAAATATGCCAACAAATGTGCTGTGTCAGAAAATTTGCTCCTCGTCTGCACGAGTAGCTAGCAAACGGCGAAGGACGGTAAGGTGGGGCGGTGTGGCGGTAAGCCACGGTAAGCTTGGACGGTAAGGCCACACCTAGTCCTCTAAGTGCATAAGTTGTGACAAGTTTCTAGATCCACCATTAAGTTACACATTTTTAACCTCCCAAATTCAAGAGAAAAAAAAAAAAAAAAAAAAAAAAAAAAAAAAAAAAAAAAAAAAATATGTTAATTAGGTTACAAAACAAAATACTCCCTCTGTCCCATATTAAGTGTCCACTTTTATTTTTTTGAGTCTTTCTTGTTCAACTTTGACCGTAAATATTTTTATTTGTGCGATATAATACTTGATGAAAATTATACCTTATGAAAATATATTTAAAACTCAATTTATTCATATATTTTACATCAAGTATTATATAACACAAATAATAGAATTTAATGTCAAAGTTGAACAAAAAAGACTCCAAAAAGTCAAAGTGGACACTTAATATGGGACGGAGGTAGTACTAAAATGCTAAGGTTGCGTTTAGTTAGACGGAAACACAAAATGTTTTGTACAAAACAAGAAAAACAGAGATTACGTTCAAATCAAATGTTACCCATCAACGTCTCTACAAAACACAAAACATGCATTTCACAACTTAACAAGGGAAACTATAAAACATATATTTTTTTTCTTTTCCTTGTTTCCATTGTAATTCCCCTTGTTTTCCTGAGAATAGAAAAAAATATCACATGAACGCGTTTTCTATGTTTTGTGAAAAATTGATCCCTTTCCTTTTTTTTTACAAATATGAAAATAGAAAATTAAGAAATTTTTTCTCTAACTAAACGCACCCTAAAATACTAAAAAAACAACAAAGACAGACTTACAGTATCCTTAAGACCTTCACCATGTAAATCTTGAAGAATATCAAGAAACTTATCTAAAAGCAAAGCATCATACTCAATCAGCTTATCATCTTCAGACACTTTACCAGGCACCAACAACCTCAACTGTGCATCAATAGAAGCCAGTTTTTGGAAATTCCTAACATAAGCCATTTTCTAAACACACCCACCTTAATACCTTATGTTTGTGTTTGTGTTTATGTTTATGTTTTTGTTTGTGTTTGTGGTGGTGTATAAATAGAGAAGTGATGAGTATTTGGTGGCAAGAAAAGACACATGCATGGGACGGAAATGTCAGTATCAAATGCCCCTCTTGTTTGGCTTTTTCCACGCCTCCCTTTAATTATGTTTTAAATACTATTTTTTTTTTTTTTTTGAATAATTTAGAGTAGGATACTAGGGTGTTAACTAGTACAACCAACTTCACAACTGCCTTTTTGGGATAATACCTTAAAAAAAGCATTATACTTGTTCAAAAATACTTTTCTGAGTAGTAAAAAAAATAAAAAATAAAAAAATAACTTTTCTGAGTACTAATGTTGACACTTTTGTATTTATGTGAGTACTAAAAACCTGTAATGACCATTTTACCATGTGGATTTTTGAAAATTGCATCCACCATCACTAGGGTAAATTACATAAATGGTCTCTGTGGTTTAGCGAAAATTGCATCCACAGTTCCTAATATATATTTTTTTGGATCCACTCCTTATGGTTTTGACTCGTTATGTTTTTATATACGTTTTCGCCCGTTGTTATACGTTTTCATCCATTTTATACATTTTTGTCCGTTTACTTAAGTTTTCGTCCACTTTTATTCATCCGTGTTTATACGTTTTCATCCGATTTTATATGTTTTCACATGTGACGAAAACAATCCATTTTTTTTCACATGTGACGAAAAAAAATTCTAAAAAAAAACATTTCTAAAAAAAAATTCAGAAAATAAGTTTTTAGACAAAAAAATTCCAGGAAAAAAAAAGTTTGAAAATGAATTTCGGGGAAAAAAATTCCAAAAAAAAATAATTTGAAAAAGAATTTCGAAAAAAGAAATTTGGAAAAAAAAATCCGATTTTTTTTTAAGGGACCATTTATGTAATTTACCTTAAGGGACGGTGGCTTCAATTTCGCAAACCCACAGTGATCATTTATGTAATTTAAAGGGTAAAATGGTCAAACTACTCACATAAAAACAAAAGTGTCAACATTAGTACTCAGAAAAATATTTTTTTGCTACTCATAAGAGTATTTTTGAACAAGTATTATGCTTTTTAAAGGTATTATCCCTTCTTTTTTTCACAGGTAACTTGGTCACCAATTTAGGGGAAGTTTACTTTTATCTTAGTGCGGAGAAATATAAGCCAAGACTTTTATTCTTAATTGAGAGACTTATCAAAGCTTTTATTTCTTTTATAAAAGGTTATTTAAGACCCTTATTTCTAAATCACGTAATTAAGTAAACAACCATAATATAATAAGACAAAAAACTTCACCGCCAATCTTTTTCCTTTTCTTTTTCCATTTTTTTTTTCGTTTATTTTAAACACTAAAATTAAAATTTGATCAATAATTAAAAAAATTCATTAATAAATAAAATAAAATAAAAATATATTACAATAAAAATTAAAAATAGTAAGATAGATAAACGGACTAAAATTTTTGGCTTAGTAGGCTTTAGAAGAATAAGAAGACTTTTTTTTTTACTAACATATCGTTTTTTTTAGTCGCTTACTATCTTCTTCCTTAACATCTGTTTCGCTTAGAATTTTCTTTTTTAAATGCCCAACGACAATATTTTTTGATTGTTGGCCCTTTTCGACGCTCCCACGGCTCGATCTTACACACGACAGAGTTCTCCATTTTGTGGCTCCAAGACGTGTGTTGTGGGGGTGACGTTAATAAGCTCGATGCATCGTTTGTGGCTCGAAGACACGTGCTAGTGGGATTATTACCACCACTCTTATTGTTAAGCTTATCGTAATAAACTTATATAAGCCCATAAGTCTCAAAGTGAGCCGGAAAATTAGGGTTTATGAAATATAAGACGAAACTAAATAAGCCAATAAGCTTTACATATTAGTGAGTATAAAATAATCTGAAAAACAGTAATTAAAAAATTAGGTTTATGAGTATGTTGGGCACTAGTAGGAGTTGGAGGGATCGCTGAAGCATGTTGCTGGAGCTTTTTTCTAAACGTTAGTTTAACTAGCATTCCATTTAGTAGCTTATTTTTTTTACATGCTCCTTCAAGCTATGTCAGCCCCCGTCGTTCCTTGCCGCCGCCCACAACAGATACGATCATGAGTGAGTAAAAATACCACATCTTTGGTGATTTTCTTTTTATGTTGTTTGTGTTTTGAAGGTGATTTTTGTTTTTGGTGATTTCCCGAGGTTGGTGGTGATACCCAACACCCGAAACACCAGATCTTGTTGGAAAATTGGTTGGCAAAAGTGACTTTGGACACAATTATTTATATGTATGTGTCATATATATAAGTAATAGTTTGTAGGTTTGCGTTCTCCTCGAAGAGAGCTTCGCAATAAGCCTTTATGTGTCCAAAATAGAGTTGATGTGAATGAGATATCGGGTCTCAAAGTTAGTCATTCGGTACCATAACTAAAGAGGAAAAATAGTTTATTTTCAATCCCACATCGGTGGGATGGGTAAACTTAGAGGGAGTCTATTGTGTATAAATAGAGACCCTAATTTCACAAGTTTACACACATCAAATCAATAAGTATTATTGATTTCCAACATAAGGAATACGCATCTCTTAAGATGAAATTCCTGGCAGTTTAGTTAAGTCCGACAGTACAACTTACTGTTTTGGCTGTTGTACCTTGGGAAACAGACGGCGAATCTGTTTTAAGGGAAGCGTGTCAAACACGTGCCTCGGCTTTGTAGTGCTTCGTTGCTGATCTCCGTTGGTGATCTAGTAAATCTTTTTATTAGTTTATTGTTTTATTTAATTATCGTTTATTTGCTTACATTCTGTTTGTATTTAATTTTCTGTTAGTTATATACTGTTAATTTTATTTATTATAAGTTAGATTTTATTAATAAAGTGTAACCGTTTCCCTACAATCTTAAAACAGATTCTGTGTAACAGAATTAAAACACTTTTATTAAAATCGGATTAATTTAATTAACATATTTTATACAAACTGTTTTTCTGCTGAAACCAAGATTGTGTTTCTTTGAAAATCAGTTTTATAACTAAACAGAATTTTAATTAACAGATTTATAAACGATTTTTAAAACAGTTTATTGAATCAGTTCATATTGAAACCATGATGAGTTTCTTTTCAAACTGATTTCTTTTAGTTTGTTTATTACGTATTTTATTGTTTAAATCTGGATTTATTGAAACCAATTTTGTGTTTCTTTGAATTATGTTTGGTACAAGTTACATAAACCATGTCGAGTTTATTAGATACCATATTGTTTTAACAATTTTTTTTTAATTGTTTTTGTGTTTAAATATTCACAAGTTAACTGATGAGAACATAATTTGTGACCCTAGTGAATCTTGTGAATATAATTGGTGCGCTGATTACTAACATGGTTTCAAATCATGATGAAATCAGATTCATTGAAACCAAGTGGAGTTTCTTTGAAACAAATCTCATAAAATACAAGTTGCTATTTTATTAGATTACTAGAACCCAAGATGAGTCTGTTTGAAACAAAATATGATAATATATAAGCTGTTATCATATTTTGGTGGATAAGTTTCTTTGACTTGTTTAGCTTATTTAAACCAGGTTGAGTTTAATTATAAACTAAATATAGTTCTTGAAACTTTATGCATATGAAAGTAGATCTATAGAAACCTTGTTGAGTTTCTTTGGAAGAGTAAATCTATTTTGAAACCTTGTTGAGATTCATTGTAGAATTAGACCATGTGTTAAAGATCTATTAAAATATTCTTAAAAAAGATTGACAAAATCATATTACAAATTTGTTTTTGTTTAAAACATTAAGTAATATGCCATATTGTTTAATTGTTTTAATAGAAAGACTTCTTTAAAAGCGGTTTTGTATAATGGATCTTACAAAACAATAGTGTTTTAAACAAAATTCGATGTAATCATTTTGTTAAGAAACACTTTGTGATATATCAAGTTGTTAATTATTCCAAATTTAGTTTTAGACTAATAACGGAATCTCGTATTAACAGAATGTTTGGAATGTCACGAGTGACATCTAAAGGATCTGCTCCCGAACTTGATGAAAGGGAGACCGATACTCGAGTTATGTGTACGGTAGATGCTTTAAAGCATTCAGATTTTATGTGCCATAACTATGGGTTAAATGGCCTGAATGACATGAAAATTGTTGCCAAGGCGGGATCCGACATGGTGGATTAACACTTGGGCATCATGCCATGAGTATGTTGATAAGAGTTTGGTTAACTCTTTCAAAGCAGCAGAAAATGGAGAGATGCAATTTATGGGCAACTCTACAACTGCTAATAGCAAGGGAAAAAGAAATGTGATGTTGAAATTCACATGTGGAAAAGAGCTTAAGTGAACCAGCATGTTGTATGTGCCAGAGATTCGTAGGAATCTTGTGTCTGGATGGTTGCTTAATAAATTTGGCTTTCTTTTATTTAATCAAATAAACTTGAGTTAACATTGAACAAAATTTTGGTCGGTACGGGTTATGTCCTTCATTAAATGTTTAAGCTGAATTCATTTTTTTTAATGGTTGTTTTAATAAAATGAGTATGAATTCAGCTTATTTGATTCTTTAAATGTATAGCATGGCCAACTCGGACATGTAAATTTTAACTCAATACGTTGTTTAATTAAATGAACGAACACGGATTATAAAAGTAAAACTTGTGTTGAAGCCAAATTGACAAGATTGTCTTTTCACTCGGTTGACCGGAAATTAACTGAACCCTTGATTCACGTGGTTTTATGTGATTTGGAATCGGTACCTACTAAGGTAGTAATTAGCGGGTACTTCATCGTAATTGTTGATGGTAGTACAAAATATTGCTATTTATACTTACTTGAGAGTAAGGATATAGACAAGATTGATCTATAGAAATAAGTTGAGAATCAACTTATTATCGAAAAGAAGGCGGTTCGAAGTGATAACGGAGGTGAATATGTGTCTCCATTTCCAAATGTATGTGATAAACATTGGAATAAGACACAAATTTATTGCTCCTTATACGCCTCAACAGAATTGTTGGATGAAAAGAATCGTGCCTTAAAAGATATGGTTTCCATTTTGCAAGTTCCACTATTGTACAATTGGTATTTATTCCAAGTATTTATAAGTATATATACAATGCCTTTAAGATCTAAAATAATCAAAGAATCAGAAGCTTTTAAAAAATACCTGGATCACCCGAATTGTAATTTCCAAGTTAATGTTAACCCAATGACTAATGTCATTGACCAACAACAAAACCCATCTGTTGGAGAAAATATGTACTATGCAAAGACAGCAAACATTACAAAAGACATATCTTCTGTCGTGGCGCAACCATTGGTTCAAGGTGATGGTTCACCGGTAAATTTGGCCCTACAAAGACAAACTGATGGGTTATCAGAAAATTTGTTAACAAAGAAGAGAAGAAAAATAAAAGCTGGATCATCCGATGCACTTACGGAGACAGATACCAAAAGAAATAGAGGTAATTTTAGTGACTTGCTTCATTTATAGTAGGTCATTTATGACACGTTTAAGATATCTTTTATTAACACAAGATACCTAATTTTATTTACTCACTTCACTATTTATGCTACCTCAATTATGATGTAACTAAAGTTAGTTAAATTAATGCAGGTTCTTTTAAAAAAGACATTCTATGCAAAGAGTACAATTCTATGTACAATGTCAGCCCGAATGATCCTTTGTCAGAACATTCTCTTGGCAATTTACAAAGTTGCCATCTTCCGAATGAGTTTCCAAATTATTACAACAAAACTCATGAAATGCATGAAAACATAAACACCGGATTTCAATTTCCTGACTTTGTGACAAACAAGTATGGCCAACCAGATTTTGATATTAAAGGGAAAGGTATACTTATGGAAATTTCTGCCAAAGATCAGCACCTTTCTCAACCACCAGCTTCTGTCACTACTCACGGTAAGCTACTTTTTATAACTATTTTTATACATAAATTTTATATACAATGTCGTTTTAAGAATACATATTTGCCAAATCTGTTTCTTATATTGCTACCAAATGACACTGAAAGTATGTTAAATACAGGTAATGAACACACAAGCAGATCACGTACTCAAAATAAGAGGAAGCAGATGATACCTGACACATACTTTTCATCACCTAATGAAAAATCCTCAGAATTCCAAAGCCAATATACAGGAAAGAAAAACTGCAATTATGCAACAAAAAACAAAGGTAAATTTTCCATATATCATACTTGGTAGTAACAGAATAATATTCCATATACTGTTTTAACAACTATATATGATTGTGTATCAACAAAGACAAGTCGAATGGTCAAAAACAAATAAACCACAAACTACCTGCCTCATCCTTTTCATCAACAGCTGCAGAAGTAACAGGCTATGAGAATCATTTTACAACAACACAAACCTGCAATGACACAACAACCAAAGGTAAATTTTTCATACACATTATTTATAACTAATAAAGTTATATTTCGTGCATTATTCTAACAACAGTGAATAATTCTTTATGACTGCCACAGGACATAAACGAAAATCAACGACACCAATTTCGGTAAATGGTGAACCAATGTTAAAACCAAAAAAACATTGTACCACGACATCTTATACAGAAGGTAACTAGATTTAGTTATAAATCATTTATATATATATTTTTTCTAATCTTACCCAGTAAATTTAACACTTTTCTAACTTATATAATGCAGATGTATCCGGTCTATATATTGACTTTGGTGACCCCGATTGGAACTGTGAATATTGCAATGCCCGGTTTTGGTATGGGGAAAGATTAAAAGGAAATGGTGCACATAGTAAACCAAAATACCATCGCTGCTGTGGAGGAGGTCGGATATATTTTGAAAAAGAGGTGGAACCCCCACAATATTTAAAAGAATTATTCAAAGATAAGCATTTCCTCGAAAACATACGTGCATATAATCAGATGTTCAGTATGGCATCTTTTGGAGCACGTATATACGAATCAATAAACAATGGAAAAGGCCCGTACGTGTTCAAAATCTCAGGTCAAGTGTATCATAGGATAGGCACAATGTGCCCCAATGATAACAATGAACCAAGATTCCTGCAGCTTTATATATATGATACAGAAAATGAAGTAAAAAATAGATTGAAACCTTTTACCCATGAAGGTCATACTAATTTGAAGCCTGAAATTGTTCAAAGGTTGATAGACATACTCGATGAACACAATGAGTTGGTTAAAATTTTTAGGACAGCACGTGACAAATGCAACGAAGGAAATGTACCTGAATTAAAGATCCAACTATATAATGTTGTTGGCGCTCGACAGTACCAGCTCCCTACTTCTGGAACTCTTGGAGCAATAGTATTTGGAAACACGACAGATAGCCAAACAGACTTTGATGTCATCATAGAATACAAAGACAGGCGTCCTAAAAGAATCAACAAGCTTCATAGTTCCTACATGTCTTTTCAGTTTCCTCTTCTATTTGTGTATGGCCAACCAGGCTACAATACAAAAATGGAGGTAACAGGCATCAATGTACACAGGAAAAGAAAAAAAGTTTCCATGAAAGAATACTATACATACCAACTACATGAGCGCGTTAATGAATATGGTCATATTTTCAGAAGTGGTAGATTATTCCAGCAATACGTGGTCTCAGTATACTGTTCCCTTGAGCAAGATAGGCTTGATTTCATCCGCGCCAAACAAAATAATATTAGAAGCGAGTGTTTAGCAGGGATATGTGATGCAATGTCAAGAGGAGACCACTTTGGAGGCGACATAGGGAAAAGGATTATTCTACCAGCAAGCTTTACCAGTGGACCAAGATACATGTACAGTCACTATCTTGATGCCCTTGCCATATGCCGTGTCCTTGCAAGCCCGCAGTTCTTTATTACATTCACATGTAACGTAAATTGGCCAGAGATAAAAAGACGCATGCAAGAATATCCGGAACTCACTCCATCAGACAGAGCTGATGTGGTTGACCGCGTGTTTGAGCAAAAGGTCGAAGATTTTATACAAGTGCCGAAAGAAAGCAACATATTTGGTAGATGTACCGAAGGTATGGTATTAATTTAAATTTCCTTTTCTTTTTTAAATGATTTTAAAATCTTCATACACATACAAACTTATACCAAAATTGTTCATTTTTGTCGTCTTACAGTTCTTTATACTATAGAATTTTAGAAACGGGGGCTTCCACATTGCCACACACTTTTGTGGATTGATTCTAAGGACAAAATACAAAGCCCTGAACAAGTTGACAACTTTATTTTGGAATTACCTGATAAAGAATCAGATCCTGAAGCTTATAGGGTTGTTGCCGATCTCATGATGCATGGCCCATGCGGCAACGCTAAACCATCAGCTCCATGTATGGAAGAAGGCAATTGCACAATTTCCCAAAGAAATACAATGACCACACGTTCTTTGATAAAGATGGCCACGTACATTACAGAAGAAGAAACATAGCAAATTATGTCGCGAAAGGTGAATTCAGATTAGATAATGCATACGTCGTTCCGTATAATCGACTGCTCTCCCTAATGTTTCGTGCACAATATTAATGTGGAATATTGTGGGTGGAGCATGTTGATAAAATATCTTTTCAAGTATATCTCAAAAGGAACGGATCGAATTGCAGCTAAAATTACAAGACCAATTGGCGATCCAGGTCCTTCATCATCCGAGCCTAAAATACAGATTGATGAAATACATAATTTTATTGACGGGCGGTTTATCTGTCCGCATGAAGCATTCTGGAGAATAATGAAATTTCCGATACACTATAGGGACCCACCTGTTCAGATCTATCTTATCGGACAAAGGCAGAAAACTCACAACACTAACAGAATGGTTCACGTATAATAAATTGTACACGGATGGCAGGCATTTAACATATCTACGAAAATTCAAAAAAATGGAGTCGCAGGCAACGTAAAACCAAGTATGCAATTGGTCGTCTCGCTTATGTCCATTCAGGTGTGGGAGAATTGTTTTACTTCCGTATGTTGCTTGCACACCAAAAAGGATGTACATCGTTTGTCGACGTTCGAACTGTCAACAATCGAATCTTCTCTACATATCGGGCAGCATGTCAGGCTTTAGGCCTACTAGATGACGACAAGGAATGGGATACGGCACTTCAAGAAGCAGCAATGTCAGCATCAGCTTCCGAGTTACGCACACTCTTTGCACATATTCTGATATATTGTGAAGTTGTAGATCCAGTACAGTTATGGGAAAAACATTGGCATATTATGAAAGATGATATACCCGCAAAAGCTATACCCACCAGAGTATCTAAACACCCTCAAGTTTCCAGGGCTACCACCAAATACACTACACTTAAAAGTTGGAGCTCCAATAATGCTTAAAAAAGTCTACATCCCAAGAATCCCGTTGACACACAAAGATCCAAATTACCCTTTCATTTTCAAAAGAAAACAGCTCCCGGTTAAAATTTGCTATGCAATGACAATCAACAAAAGCCAGGGCCAATCTCTAAACAAAATTGGCGTGTACCTTCCACAACCCATTTTTGGTCATGGCCAACTATATGTTGCCTTATCACGGGCAACATCACCCCATGGGTTAAAAATTCTTATGAAAACAGACCCTGCTCACCCCCAAAATACAACAAAGAATATAGTCTATAAAGATTTTTTAAACAAAATTTCCCAAATCAAGGTCCACAATAGTTTATTGCATATGCAAAAATTCATTTTACAGTTTCATTTATATACAATCAATTAGCATTAACCATAATTTTTTTTAACCTAACCATGTTTTGTTAATGTATATTTTATTCTTGTGCAGGATGGCAACAGATAATATCAGAGATCTAAAACCAAATGATAGAAACAAGATTCTAGAAGCAAAGGTCTACCGAGCATGGGTTCATTGGGATCCACCAAACACATTAAAAGATTCAATAACATTAATAGACAAACAGGTATATTAATGTATATTTTATTCTACCTACCGAGCATGAGTTCTCCCTTTTGTTTGTCCAACCCCTCTTGAATTTCTACAAAAAACATAAAAAACAAATCACATTAAAAGATTCAATAACATTAATAGTGTCATTCCAGTTTGATCATAGTGTCATTCCAGTTTGATCATAGGTGTTCAAAACATCACTGTGTTCAATATGCAGGATCCAACAGTGTGACACGTGACAAGAATTGAACCAAGTCATAGGTAGATTATAAGGAGCATGATCAACAGCTGCTGTGACTAGTTAGCATGAAAACACGCATAATATTTACGGATATGTGCAAGCATTCTTAAGACTATCGGGAAGAATTTCCCCTAACTCGAATCTGCAGGCCTACTGATTGAAAACGCACCTTATAGTAATCTTGTAGAATGTAGATTGTTCCAAGGGGACAAACACAATGGTACAGTTTTCCTCGCCAACGCACATAAACAATAACTAGCATGCAACAATAACTTTACAATGTCAAGGCACCTATTGTCTGATTATATCAGTGATGCACATAAACAATAACTAGCATGCAACAATAACTTTACAATGTCAAGCAACACTTACAGAGAAATCAATTAGCATGCAACAATAACTATCTAATCATCATACCCAATTATACATATGAACATCTATTGTCTGATTATATCAGTGATGCAAAGCCAGACCCAAAAAATTTACAATGTCAGTGATGCAAAGCCAGACCAATGAGGCAATGAGGCATAGCAGATTATATCAGAATACAGAAGATCATATCAGAACAGAATATAGCAGACCAATGAGGCAATGGAAAATGAAAATCGATCAAATGTACCTCTTTAACAAATACAGCATATCAGATAGCACATATAAATAGTTTACCTTTAGCAAGCTCGTCGTCTTTCATTAAATCCTCTAACGTATCCACAGTGATGTTTTTACTTGATTTACGAATCCAATCTTGTGTGCACACCAAAGCCTCTACAATGCTAGGCGATAAAGAATTCCTATACGGGTCCAAAACTCGACCACTCGCGCTAAAGGCGGATTCGGAAGCCACGGTGGATACTTGGATGCACAAGATATCTAAAACAAAGTTAATTAAAAACATAAGTTAATTAAAAACATAATAACAAAGCAGAAAGATATCTAAAATTAAATAAAAAAACATAAGTTATTACCTTTCGCCATCTTTGATACAATTGGAAATCTTGGACTATTTAACTTCCACCAATTAAGTATGTCAAACTCTTCATCATCCTCTAACTCAAGACGCGGTTCTTTAAGATATTTGGTCAATTCGTCTTCACCCCCGCACAACTTATTTCCAACTTTATCTTTAAAAGCATTTAAGAAAGAATTACCACGACGACGACTTGTGTTACTACTTTGACTTGACGTTGTTTTTGGTATGTCACTTGATACGTTTGTGCCATATTTTTCTTTGTACATGGCAAACAAGACCCTCATATCTTTCTCAACCTTCTTAACCAATTTGTCACATAATTCTTCATCGGTTAAAAAGGGAATTGGCGTCTCATCACTTTCTTCATCAACATCCATTGGTATACAACCATTTTCTATCAAATGTCTAAACCCGTAGCCAACTAGGTTTAAGATATGAGCCATACATCTTATGTGAAAATGTTTACCACTATCATACTTAGTTGGTAAATTTTCTATCAAGTATTCAAGAGCTTTGTCATTTGAAGTAATGTTATCAACCGTCATGGTCATAACATTCTTTATACCCCATCCGGTTATGCATTCCAAAAGTGCCCTACCAATATCCACCCCTCTATGGCTATGAATTGGTCTAAAATTAATAATTCTTTTGTGCATTACCCAATCATCATCTATAAAGTGGGCGGTTAAAACCATATAGTTCACTCGTTGACAACTAGAAGTCCACGTATCGGTGGTTAAATGAATTGTGGTGGCATTTTTGCTTAAGAAATTGAAAAGGCTCTTCCTCTCATTAAGATAAAACTTAGAAATATCCCTAGTAATAGTAAAACGAGAGGGCAAATGAAACCTAGGTTGCAACTTCGTGGTATATTCAATGAATGTCGGGTGTTCTACAAACTTAAACGGAAGCTCGGCAAGAACAACTAACTTAATCAACGACTTTTTAATATCTTTTTCATCATATTTCCATGTTTCTAAAGTCCCCATGCTACTACCACCCTCATCCTTCTCACCAATACTTTTTTTAAATGCAAGTTTTTTCTGTTTCTTAATTTTCTCAATATCCGGGTTTTTATCACAGTTTTGATAATGAGTATTCAAGTGTCTCGTACCATGTTTAACGGAGTCCGCTTTGAAAACAGCGTCACACCATTTGCAGTAGGCCATCTTAATCAACACCCCTTCTTCATCAGGTTCAAACTTTTGCTCAAAGTACTTCCAACACTCAGAAGTAGTTTTCCTTGGTTTCGTTGGGGCTTTCCTTTTGCGTTTATTAGCATCACAGTCAATCGTCTCAACGTCTATGGTCTGATCCTAAGCAAACACATTAAAACATAAAATTAGTAACACTTTATCAGTCTACCAAACTAATCATTTATGTTTACAGATTCTAAAATTAGTAACACTTTATCAGTCTACCAAATTAGTAACACCGAATAATCAATAATCATTTAAATATTTAATCATTATAATCACTCTACCAAACTAATAAGTTATGTTTACAGATTCTATTATTCTAATTATCACTTTATCAGTTATGTTTACAGATTCTAATTATAATATATAATTAAAACAAATGAAAGTATAATTAAAACAAATAAAACACTTACTTCCATTGCATTGGTCTCATCATTTACAGATTCATTTGTACGCGTAGGTACAGAAGATCCCATTGATTCGGGTATTCGGAAATCCATATGTTCGGTGTGTTCTTGAGTGAGTGAGTGACTAATTGAAGAATGGAGGGGAAAAGATTAATGGTGGGTTCTTGAGAAGTGAGTGAGTGACTGAGAAACAGAGAAAGTGAGAAGAAAAGAAAGTAAGAAACTAAGAAAGTGAGAAAGTGGGCGGGTTTTTTAGAAACCCTAATAAATATTCGGGTTTGGCGGGCAGATTCGGGATACATTCGGTTCCCGGCCCGACCCGACCCGAAACCGGGAAATGCTATTTTTCAAAACCGAGTACCGGCCCATTATTATCATTTCGGGATCGGGACTGCTCGGGATCGGTCGGTTTTTCGGGACTTTTCGGTTTTGGTCGGTTTTGCTCAGCCCTAATAGATTGCCTTTATGGCAAGAATGATATCGATTGCCTTTATGGCAAGAATGATATGGCTTGCCTTTATGGAAAGAATGATATAGCTTGCCTTTATGGCAAGGATGATAGCTTGCCTTTATGGCATGGATGGAAAGCTAGTGAGATTGGATCCAAGGCTAGAAAAGATGGAAAGTAAAGTAAGTACGATTGTTGTGTCAGAAACGTATAAGTAGGATGGTTTATGGTTTCTTGATTTAAATGGATTGGGACACCTTTTCATTTAAATGAAGAATTGTAAATCGCCGAACCATAAGTTTATAATTCCTTACTTACATAGATTGGGACACCTTTTCATGTAAATAAAGAGTTATAAATGAGTGGACTTATGTGTAGCCGATATGACATGAGTACGGATAGTGATATGAGAAAGTGAAAACTAAAACATGTTATACGTCATGAGTAAAGAAAGATATGAATAAAAACTTATAGTGGTGTTAAGGTGATGTGTGAAACCTTAATATAGACGCCTAGAATGATTTGTGCATTAAATTGATAAGTTAATTGGTGAGTATTCCCGAAATTTAATAAGAAAGATTGCTTAAGTGATGCGAGAGAAAGATTTTAAAGGTGTCGTTTAGATGGTACTTGATATAAAAATTGAATTAAGTTACCGGTTTTTGAAGTAGATACGCGTTTGTATCAATTAGAATGTGAAATTGGCCGGTATATGATTTTATGACATGTTAGTGTATGTGAGTATAACGTGTAAATAGTGTTAAAGTTTGACTTATATAAAGTCAAAATAGTAAATTTTCCATATGACTAGTCGTCAATTGTGGAAATTTTAGAAAGATTTGTAATGAGAAATGTGTTTATAGTAGATTATGAGTTATGATTATGTATAGTAAGTTTAGAATTTGCAAGATCACTTATATCGTTGCAAGGTAATAGCTTTGAAAGCATGAGAATAAGAACATGTATATGTTGTAAATTGGTTTTGGATAGTAATAGACGAGAGATTTCGGGGAAGAAATCTAAATAAGGGGGGTAGAATTGTTAGACCTGTTTCCCGGATGCTTGGAACCCACCCTAGATGAAAATGGATAAAGACCTTACGTGATTGGCCAGTCAACGAATGTTGCGTTGTGGTTAAACTTAATAGTCAAAATATGACTAAAATGGTTATGTAAAATATGATGCTTAAACTTAAGGGATTAAAGTTGTTAAATGTTAAGTAAGTTATAAAGTTAATGTGGCTGATATAGAAAGAATGGAACTTGAGGGACTGCTATTGCCTAAGAGCCAAAGTAATTCCCTATACTTGAAGTAATCTTAGAAAAGCCTGGAATAGTTTGGAGTTTATCTTCTGGGTCGACTTTATACAGGAGAAAAGAGAGGGAAATATTGTTTATCATCAATTAAGCTATTTCAAGTAGTCTCCAAGTGTTCCAAGTCAATTAGAACCATTAATTTGTAATCCTTATACAAGTAAGTAACTTTAATCATGTTGAAGTAATGATTTATGAATTAGGGTTCATGTACTCTAATTAAGGGATATTGGGTAAAGATGTTTATAAGCTAATTAAAAATGTTACATGATTATGGAATAAGTTGTATTGAAAATAAGATAATAATCTTAAGGAATAATTATCATATGATCAATATATGATGATATGATAATTAGAAGTGTTAAGAAGTGAGCTAAGTTGTGGTAACCATTGTTATAGTTATTATGTATTGTGTTATGTGTTAAGTGTTTGTATGATGTTATGATTTAGGGTGTTTATGAGGATGATGATGTTGATGAGGATGATGATATTGGCTTGATGTGCTTAGCTTGGAGCTAAGGTAAGTAAAATGATGATAACATGTGTTATATGGATTTCTAACATATATGTGTTATGAATGTTTATGTCAAGTAATATGGATTTGAGATATGCCTAAGTGATGTGATGAATATGGCCTATGTGATAAGTTGATGTTATGTGTTAGATGAGATGTGGAATAGTAAGCCATGAAGTAAGTGTTTAATGTATATGATACTTATGTGTTGATTGAAGTATAATTATATGTTATGATCGTTTTACTTACTAAGCCTTTGTGCTTATGGTTTAGTTGTCTAACCGTTTTGTAGGTTGGCATGTTTTATGGATGGCTTGGATATATGGATTATGGAATTGGATATACAAGATTAAAGGTAATATGTGTTTAGGAGCTTAGGTAGAATACCGAGCTCATGTGTAAAGTTTGTACCCCCGTTGGTCTTTTATTGGTTGGTATAGTGTAGCCGTGTGGCAAATGTTATGTTAAGGTTGTCCTATTGATTTGGTGGTCAACCGATGGGTCAAAGTATGTTTTATGTGTTTAGGGTCAAAGTTAAGGGGGTGTTTGGTAAAAGTGTAAAAGTACCCATTTTGGGTTGTAAACGGGTCAAGTGTTTATGGAACATGTTTTATATGTTAAAGTAATGATGTTGGCCAAGTTTGGTGGGCAAATGAATTGTTATAGATGGTTTGTAGTGTAAATGGGTGAAAATGGGTTTAATGCATAACCCGTCAAATTGTAAAAATCATATCTTTTAATCCGTAAGTCGTCATGGGTCGCGCCACCCGTCGTTTTGAAGGTAATTGAGTCTAGTTTCATTTAAAATTAGTCTCATGGTATGTAAGTTTATAGATTTCTGTGAAATTGTAAAAGAGTAACCAGATGTCCGTAAAAGTCAAGCTTTTCCGCGTAAAAAGTTTTAGTTTCTGGTCTATGCGGGCACGGGGTGTTCCAATAATGAAGATGTCCAAATGGGTTGCTGAATGAAAAAAAACTCCCGGTTAATCGGGATAGAACCAACGACCTCCCAGATGAAACAACACTCCAACCATTGTTAACACTCCAACCATTGGACTAACAGGACTTTGTTGTAGAGATATGAATTTGAATGTCATTTAACCTAGTTTTGGGCTGGGTCGGATTTTTCTTTTATAAGCTTGAAATAGGCTTCGCTCGGTCTTAGTTTAATCTTTCAAAAGTCTGTCTTTTATTTCGAAACTTTATATAAAATTACCTACAATAAAAAATAAAAATTTTATATAATATTTTCAATTAAACTTATAATATATTATTTATTTAACTTAAAATGAGGAAATTTTAGCATTAAATATATGTAGAAATTAACGAATATCAAACTTTCCTACACTTAGGCGGTTGCTTCCTCAAGTAACGATTATTACACACGCTAAGACAAAAATGATTTTTATCCCATAAACGAATAATGTATCACATCAAACAAGAACAGATAAATAATCATTTAGGAGATGTAGATATAATCGGAAAAAATTGTTCGTCGAAAAAATTAATTACAGGATACCGATGCTACAACGGTTGGATGCCCGACTAGTAATATAACTTAGTCAAGCTCAAATTAGTTTTCAAATCCACATTTTAGTAGTAGAGTCGATTCAATCTCAGGCTTAGTAGTACTTGACTCGATTCGACTTCATGGACAACCTATATGTTTTACCTCTAGATATCAAGACCACCAAGTGATCTAGTCGGAAGACAACATGTCTTCACAAGAGTTATAATAAGCAACCTAATGGTAAGACACAATATCTTCACAAGAGATATAGTTATTCAAATTTTACCTGATGTCCTGATTAAGCCGTGTACATACAATCAAAAACTAGATAACAACCTCATTGTCATGCGCATTTTAACCCATTACATAATCCAACGAACCCATCAATTTTAGAAGTCAATTGGGCCTTGATGGGCTTTCCCGCCAACCAATGATGGGTTTAGTTTCATGAATTTTTTTTTCTATTTTTTTTAACGGAGTAACTCTTCTTTTTCTATGAAATCTTTTGAAAACTTGAGAACTCTAAATTCAAGTTCTCTAAATCATAGTTTTAATAGCAGAAAAGAGGTTTTATGTTTTCAGTAGAGAAATTTCAAAAAATACTTATTTTGAACACGTTTTTTGTTTATCTATGTTTCTTAGAAAAAAGCTTTTCTTAGAAAAAAGCTTAAACATACCCGACATTTCCAATTAATAAACTATCACAAACCCCAAAACCAAAATAATGCATAGAGTTAATTACATTTTTGGTCCTTGTGGTTTACCGGGTGTAACGATTTTGGTCCAATAGTTTAAAAAGTAACGGATCTTGTCCAAAATCCGACGACCCGTAACACTTTTGGTCCATTTTAACCAATGTCGTCAGTTTGACTTTCGTTGACTGTTAAATACAAGGGTATGTTTGTCTTTTCAAGCATTGTTACATAAACACAGATACATATAAACACAAAGGCATAAAAAACAAACCATTAAACACTCACTTATCTATATAATTTTATCACTATCACCATCACTTATCTCTCTATAAGAAACACCATAACTATCACCATCAACCCACAAACACCCCTTACCACCACACCAAACCACCACCACCGACTCACCAAACCAACCACGACATCACCACCAAACCATCATCACAAACACCCCCTGCCACATCACCACCAAACCACCAACATCGACCCACTAAACCACCAACCCACCACCACAAACACCCCCTGCCACAAAATCACCACCAAACCACCACCACGACATCACCCCTGCCCCCACCGAGCATCAAAACCACCAAAGATCTGGTGTTTCGGGTGTTGGGTATCACCACCAACCTCGGGAAATCACCAAAAACAAAAATCATCTTCAAAACACAAACAACATAAAAATAAAATCACCAAAGATATGGTATTTTTACTCACTCATGATCATATCTGTTGTGGGCGGCGGCAGGGAACGACATGGGCGGCATGTAGTGTTCAAGAAGATGTATTGTATGTTTGGTTTTTTTTGTTGTTGTTTATTTATTGGTTTTTAAATCTATTATAGATTCGCAACATGAACAAGGAAAATGAGTTAAAATCATTAAGAACAATTTGGGTTTCAAAGTGTTTGTGTTAGGGTATGGGTCGTTGAATTTTGTTTAGGGTCAGTTTTTAGTTTGTTGTTTGGTAGTTTCAATATGAAAAATCTTGAAGAACACTTTTTTGATAGTTTCAATATGAAAAAAATCTTGTTTCAATATGATTTGGGGTTTTTGATTTGTTTGATAGCTTGTCAACTTGTGTGGTGATTTGTGTTTGTCTAAAGTCAAATGAAAAGTTTTGGGGTTTTTTTTTTGATTGTGTGTTTATCAACTCTGACGTTTTTTTTTTTTTTTTTTTAATTTATTTATTTTTAATTTTTTATAAATGATATAGAGGTTCGACTAGATTTTTTTTTTGACTGAATCATTGTTATTCTTCTTCTTCATTAATTGACTTGTTTGTTTAACATTAATGGCAAGTGGTTGTTATAGTGTTAAAGAAGATTTAATATGATAGAAACCTGTTGGTTTGAATAAGAACAATTGGATTGTTTTGTGGATAATTTTGTCTTTGAAGTATTTATAAATAATAATAATTTCTTGTAGGAGCCCAGTTAGTATCTCGGCTCTCCTCTAATTTCTTGTAGATCCTATAGTTTTCTAATAAAGTGTTGTTTAAATAATAATAAAATATATATATATATATATATATATATATATATATATATATATATATATATATATATATATATATATATATATATATATATATATATATATATATGAGACCAAGTGTGCCGATATTGGATATGGGTTTCTCCCCTTCTCATTCTCTTCCTTTGGGGAACTTGGCAAGGATGCGGTGGCCCTACTGAAGCGGATCCTAAAGTTCTCTGTGACTCAAGACATTGGAGCGCGTGTTGCTGCCCATATTTTTAGTAGGATTAGCTTTGCAATAGCTAGAAGAGTGGGGGCCCAGTTAGTATCTCGGCTCCCCTCTAATTTCTTGTAAATCCTATAATTTTCTAATGAAGTGATGTTTTATATAAAAATAATAATAATAATAATAATAATAATAATAATAATAATAATAAAATAAATGGCATTTTAGTCATTGTACGTCATCAACCTAGGCTATTTTAGTCATTTCATGCTTTTTTAACGGGTAAAACTAACGGTCAACGAAAAATGTCAGTCGAATTCTCCATTACTTTTCAAACTAATCGACCAAATCGTTATGCCCCGTAAACAACAAGTACCAAACATATAGTTAACTCTAAAGCATAAAAAACACACACACAATAAATAAAGCAAATCACACACACAGTAGTAACCAAACCCACACAGTTAAGCAATGTCATCAATCACACGAAGAAAACAATCAGAACTCGATCGACTGTTACCATCCACGTCATCAGACGGTTACAAAAAGACCGATAAACCAGTTGCTGAAAAACCGGTTGAAAGTGAACCGGTTGAGAAAGGCTTGTCATGGATGTTACCGGTTTTAGCGCTAGGTTTGTTGAGATACTTAAGTGCAACGACTAATGTAGTTCATGATTGTGATGAGGTTTTTAATTATTGGGAGCCTTTGCATTACTTGATTTATAAATCTGGGTTTCAAACTTGGGAATATAGGTATGACTTTTTAATTTCTTATTTGTTATTTGTTAATGAATATTTGGGGTTTGTTTGGCTCAGCGTTGTGATTTTTAATGCTCGTTTGGCAAGCAGCAAGTAGCTTTATCTATTTTTTTGGAATGCTCCTTTTCCAACGCTTCATGAAGTAGCATTTAGGAGCGTTGAACATTCAGGAGCTGTTTTACACATTATAATTACAACTACAACTACATTACCAAACTTTTTATAGAAAAATACAGCAAGGGGCGGAGCCAGAAAGTTTTGCTCGATGGGCACACTTTGATAAATTTAAAAAACTACACTACAAATTGGTTCTTATGGGGGCAAATTACAAAAAAAAGCCAAATATTTTAGAAAATTTACATTACATTTTTTTTCTCCGTTAGGGGGCACGTGCCCCTTGTGCCCCCCTCCTATCTCTGCCCATGCCCATGGCTACTGCCCACTGCTACAGATTAGTGCTACTACTCACCACTACCGCTATTTTTGCCATAAACAACCTAGATGTCGAGTTTTTATCAAGAGCTTTAAAATATGTTATGTTTTTTCTGTTTATTGAATTATGCGATGTTATAATTTAGATTAATATAGAATAAATGAATGTTCTAGTTTTATTTTGGTAACGATGGTTTCTAACCTTTTTGCCAACTAATCCACCACCACGAAGACTCAAACTGGGTAAAGCCCTCTCTAATTGAACTCGAGACCTCTCACATTTTAGTGATGATAGTCACAAGCTTTTTGCCACTAAGCCACTCCCGAGTGGGTGTAATTTGTTGAGGTTTAGAACTTAAAAGTTGGAACTGTAGATTATCCAGAATTTGAAGACCGTCACTGTCTCAACTCTCACACTCTACATAATGACAGAGTTACGCGAAGTAGTCATCATATTTACATCTGCGTTCATTTGATTGTGGTGTTTAGTGCTGTCTAGGTCTCGGATGCGTTGAAGCTGCAATAAGCAATGAGTTTCAGTGAGTGCATAGAATTTAGTAATGGAGTAGAAGTGTAGAACACTTTGATCAAGTTTAGGAGCTTTTGTAGTCCTTCTGTCTTATATGGCAAGGTTTCTTGTACCTTTTGTATAGAGTAATGTATATGTTTTTGTTGTTTATCGACTATATGTGGCACTTAAGTTGATTTAGAAACAAGAAATGAGTACCTGAACAGATAGGAAGTATATAACTTCTAAATTAGATGATGAGATATTACTAGTCAGATCGCTCAACAGTTGCATTAGTTAGCTATTAACATGCTTTGAGAGAGTTGCGTGCAGTTGATAAATCAGACGTGACATATGATAAGACAAGCATAGGTTATAAGATATTGGTGGCGTAAGCAGCTATACGGTATCCTCTCTGCATCATCTCCTGAACCTTATGTACATTTGGAACAATTAGCTTAGGGAGCTGTGGTGATAGCTTTTTATTGCAGACGGGGTAATGGTGTGCGTGTTACACCCTTCTAGCAACATCAGGTGTAAGGTGGACCAAAATCTAAGTGAAATTGATTTGATTAATTTACCTCGTTCAGACGGGATTGGGTATTGTTGTTGTTGATCACTTGAGTAATTCCTTGCCTATATTAATAGACAATAATGCAATTGCAAGCTCTATACTGGTTGTAGCCTATACGAAGTGCCTGAATGTTACTAATGGTCTTATTTTGGAATACTTTGGATTTTATTTTTTGTAAGAATTAAATCTGTGTGTTTTTGCAGTTCCCAGTTTGCATTGCGTTCATATCTGTACCTTCTTTTCCATTATATGGTGGGCTGGCCAGCTTCAGTGTGTTTCAGTTGGCTTGAGGAGGAAAAAGTACAAATTTCAATACTTGCTCAATTTGTTATATGTATAAGCTTTGTTGACTGTTATTTTTATGAACGTTCAGTAAATAATTCTTGAACTCATTTCAGGTAAGGGTATTCTATGCTGTGAGGATCTTTCTTGGCCTTCTCTCTGTCATAACTGAAGCTGCTTTGGTAGTAGCAATTTCCAGGAAATATGGAAAACGTCTTGCTCTTTATACACTTGCCTTTTTGTGCTTAACAAGTGGTTGCTTTTTCGCTAGCACAAGTAAGTGGCAATCTTGCATCCTACAAATCAAACAAGCGAATGCGTTAATATTTCTTTTTTGTTAGCTCATATCCTATACGTTATCTGTACCCCATTTTGGTTACTGTGTCTTGCTATTTAGAAGACTTGGTCAAACACAATAGAAAAGCTAATGAAACAATTGTATCAGCCGTTGACACATGTTAGGTTGAAACAATTGTATCAGACGTTATCACGTGTTAGGTTTTTCTAATCTGTGAATACACTGGCAAATGTTAGTTTGTTAATCAGTAACGATGCTAAAAACACTTGCAAATTTTAGTTTGTTATTGAGTGGCAATACTAGTGGACAATTTACATATGTTAGTTATTCTTTTCTGTTCATAAAGTTGCATATGTTTAGTTGCTTTCATACGTTCACATGTTTGGTGAAACATTGTAATTTTATTTATCGATGTTAAAAAGATATGCAGTAGAATTGTGTCACTCACTGCATCAGCACGGTCTTGTATTCTTAAAAAATTAACTGCTAGAAGGTCTCTATGATGTTTAGTTCTGCTTAATGATTTTTGGAGCAAGTTCATTCACGTTGACATTGACATATCTTTCTTCTTTTTACCAATAAATGTTCTCATCACCAATTATTCTTGCTATGCAGGTTTTTTGCCAAGCTCATTTTCGATGTATGCCATCTCTCTTTCATCAGCACTGTTTCTTTTCGGCAGGCATGCCACGGCTGTTGCTGTTGCTGCTACTGGGGTTATTCTTGGTTGGCCATTCTCAATCCTTGCTTTTCTTCCGGTAACAGTGTACTCACTACTTAGAAGATTCAAACAAGCGTTTCTCTCAGGGACATTCATTTCTCTCACTATTTTGGTACGCGAGCTTTTTTTTTTTCTTTTATATTTGTGTGCATGCATGTCTTGATTTGTGTATCCTCTATCTGGTTTTGTTACTTTTGATTTGTCTGGTGAGCTACAGATGGCAACATCAACTCATTTACTTACGGTTGACTTGATCAGGTTTTGTTTTATTTAAAATGGATAGAATAACAAAATAGCAAACATGGGTGAAACTGGTAGAAGGTGGCCCGCATTTTTATAAAATCTTAGACCTTTTTATGAAATAATTCCATTGTGCAATCAAATCTTAACAATAATTATATATAAAATATTTAGGACAAAAAGTATTGCAACTGAGCCCATAAATGAGCCCATACAAAAGATATCCGATAGCCAGTCTGCCTGCCCTCTCTTTTTGCCACGTCAATTTAGAATTGGAATTTGGAAGTCACATGTATCTAAAATTTCGATCATTCTAATGGAGTTAAATTCTGTTCAGGCACTCTCAGTACTTGTGGACTACCGTTACTATGGAAAATGGACGTCTTCTGTTATGAATCTGTTGGTGTATAATGTGTTGGGAGGTGGTGAGAGTCATCTGTATGGAACAGAAGGACCATTATACTACTTGAAGAATGGATTTAATAACTTCAATTTTGCTCTTGTTCTTGCACTTCTCTTCGTGGCTACTCTCCCTGTTACAAAGAAGAAGTATGCTCCTGACTTGTTAATTGTGGTGTCTCCTGTTTATATCTGGTTGGCGTTCATGTCTTTGCAGCCACACAAAGAAGAAAGGTCAGCCAATTTGTCTAATCTTTTGTCATTTATCAAATAACAGGGAATCCCCGGCGATAATTGGTTTGTATATTGGTTTTGGTCTATGATATGGCTTAAGGTGGCTACAGTCTCTTCTTTGAGTTTATGTCTCTTGTTTTATGCAAGGGGCATTGTAAGTATGTGTTGCCCTCTCCAAATGAATTTGAAACACATGCTAAAAAACATATTACTATTTAAGCTTGATGAGCCTAAAATACACTTTCAATGAGTCTGCTGCATCTTTGTTCTCAAATTTCATGTACTAATTCACCTCTCCATGAGTATTGTTGATGTCATTGGTTAATAAGAAGTAAATAAATATTTTCACTCCAAATGTTAACTTTTGCACATTAAGCTCAGTATTGCGGTGACATTGTTGTCTGATAAGAAAGTAAATGTTTTTGCTCTTAAATTAAATAACAACAGGCACTTCATTGACGTCGTCAAACAGTTTGTGGATACATCTATCATATTTTTAAATTAGTGAATCAATATTTTTTGAAGATCTTATCTTTAGTGTTGGAAGTTTAGGCTCTAACATGAAGTGTCTGACTTTAGATGAATGGTTCTTTGAATTGCAGGTTTCTTTATCCGATTTACCCTCTTATATGTGTTGCTGCTGCAGCTGTCATTGAAAGCTTTCCTGATTTCTTTTATGACCGCTATAGCAGTGAACAATCTTTTCTCCACGAGGTAGGCATAAGTTGTGTCTAGTTGTATGAATCATTGTATAACAATTTTATTGCCGGTTATGGTAGTAACTAACCTCTTCCTTCTGCAGATTGCTAAATTCACGAGACCATTGTTTATTGGCCTCATTCTGTGCGTTTCTCACTCTAGGACATTCTCCATCGTAAATGGTTATGGTGCCCCTTTAGCGATTTACAAGCACTTTGAACATCATGATGATGCTGGAACTGGTAAGAACAGTATTTCTTTAATCTCAATAGAATTATTGGTGCTGCAAGCCTGCAATCCTGAAGTTCCAAGAAATAAACTCATGATACACATACCATGAATTATAGTGTTTGGAAGGAACCATAGCTTTGTATACATGGTTGACTATTTATAGAATGCGTTGAATGCCCTCTAAAGAGGGCAATTCCCACTCATGAATGAGTTGATCCAGGCTCTGTTTTAGCTCAAATGGGTGAAATAATAATATAGTGCCTACAACCTCCTAAATTGTTTTTAATCATGGATTTTAAGTATTATAATAATATAGTTTTGTAATCTTAAGTAATGCTTTGCTACTTATGAAAATGGATCGAAAATTGTTTGGGGGTCGTAACATTCTGGCCCAGTCTATGTCAAATTGTACTAAAGAACAATCTTTCGAATAAATTATCAGCTATTCGTAGTAACCATGGGCAAATAAGTTAATTTTGACTTTATAATTTTTCAAAACTAAGATCTGACCTATAATGGAATTGGTATAAATGTTATGGGATGAGGCAGTAATAAAGTTAACCTCGAAATTGAATGTGTAATTAACTTTTTGTTGCGTCGGCTCGGAACCTCGTAATCCTTTTCCCTGCAACTGTCTTGTCTTTATCACACATTCAGGTAATCCATGACGACTTGTTTTTGGTCTTCATCAATGCAGGTGCAGTGGTCTGTGTTGGAAGTGAGTGGCACCGATTTCCATCTTCCTTTTTCATACCAGACTATGTGGGTGAAGTTAGGTGGATTGATGATGGCTTCAGGGGCCTACTACCTTTCCCATTCAATTCAACCGCAGGCGGAACTTCAGCAGCACCACCATATTTTAACAGTAAAAACAAGGCGTCACCTGACCAATTTGTAAGCACGTTTCTCCAATTTTCTGAATCTTTCTTCTTTCACTAATGTTAACTGGTATTTCAGAATTTTTTATAAATATTTTCAATCTGTTAACAGCTCCAGGACGTTGAAAAGTGTGATTTTCTTGTCGAGCTGCAGCTTCAAAGACCTTTTCTTTCTCGAGGAAGTGACTTGTCGAAATGGGAGGTACTATCTTCTTCACTTTGATTATGGTTTACCTCTTAAGGATCAAATGGGTAAAAATATTACTCGTAGGCTCGTAGCTTAAAAATATACTTTTATTGTAATAATATAGTTTATATCATATTTAAGCCTTTATTTATTTATTTATAAAACGCTTCAAAAAATGGACGAAAAAAGTGTTTGTAGGATTATCTGACATGACTAGCTGCGACCCATACTAAAACATATATAGGTTCTTATTTTAAAGTGATTGCCATATATGAATAAGCTAAAGCTATGCAATCCCAAACGTCTCCTTACATGTTACTTAATCCAATTGCCCTGCCTGTTTGTGACCTCTAATGATGAGTGTTTTGTTCTGCAGGTGGTTGCAGCATTGCCATACCTAGATCGGGAATTTTCACCCCCTTTACACAGATCATTCTTCATACCGTTTATGTGGGAGGAGAAAAACGTATTTGGGATGTACAAGTTATTAAAGAGACACAAAGAGCAACAATAGGTTAGCAAGCATGTTAACACACAACATTTTAGATTACTAATTTTAGTCAGACCTTCCTGCAGTTTGTTTCCTTTCGTCTGGTTTTAGTTGAGTTGTTTTTGATTTTCTCTGCTGATGCGTATTTTTCCGGCTGGATTTCGCGTCATTGACTTCTGTATTTTTGTTTTTACAACTACCGATTAAACTTTAGAACTTGGTATAAAATTGTATGTTAGAAACACGTGTGAGTAAAATTGTATTAAGGTGTCGAAATGTCTGGTATATTTGGTGATTACCTGATTATTTTCCATGTCGAATAGAGGTTATGGTATATTTACTGAACTACTGGCATGTGATAAATTTACCTTTTGGGTTTTATATATGGACACTTAAATTTATCGATTTTCAACTTTTGGGAAGGAACTCAGCTATATTGAACGGGTTTTGTTAAAAGTGTTTTTAACCGTCACGTATTAAGGTGTGCTCAGTACGTCCTAACTTATACGTGAAAAAACATTTTATTATTCATACGTAACACACTAGATGCACTTTTTTAATGTAATGAATATGTCCTATGTGGTATGTTTACTAAATTAAGTGCTTTGAAAGAATATCTTAATTAGCCTCTTAAATGGAAGACTTTAGTTTTGGTGAGTCTCCCAATTAAGACAGAGCAAATGTTTGGGCTCACATTATCTAATCTATTTAATAGTGGGTATGGAATGTGCAAACGCATTAGACCAGATAATGGCGTTGAAGTGGGCTTGATTGCCCCTTCAACGCCCGTTGCCCACCTCATGGGCATGAAGCCCGTTAATGCTATAAAATCCAACAGCGTTGATGCATCAACGGTGTTGAAGCTTGTTTTTTATTTTTCACTTACTTTATTAATTTTTAAATATAATTCATTAAGTTTTTTTTTTTTTTACTTTCTTTCACGTTAACGATGCAGACTTAAATTAAAAACGCTACGTTAAAAAAAAAAATTACATTCCTAAATTAAAAAAAAAAAAAAAACCTTACAAATTAAAATTGGTTCCCACGTGTTCTTCGCCAGGCCCAACTGTTGAGGTGCTTGAACGAGACCGCCGTTCGCTCCCTCACGTATACACTCATCACGTACCTCGAGTTGCTGATCCTCATCATCACCAGCTCGTTGGTGCACTCATGGTACACCTCTATCGAACTCGAACACTACGAGAACAACTACCCCCAAAGTGAATGCCACACTTGGACTTGATCTGTCCATGTTACGTATTCCGCTCCCTACCAAGCGAATGGAAAGTCTCGCCTCACCCTATCCAAAAATCTTTTTTCGTATCATTTGTCTCCGCTCGAACGTCGGAGATAGTCAAATACGAGTTCACCAAGCAATTTCTTCACTTTCTTCCCATGGTACTCGTGCATCACTCGGGCTAGCCATTTTTTTTTTTAGATTTTGTGAGAACGTTGACGGCAAAGTTATATTTTTAGGGTTAGAAATGTGGCGTTAAAGGTAAAAACTTGTGGTATTTATAGGTAAAAATTGGCGTTAACGGTGGTGAAAGTCCACGTTAACGTTTTAAGAAATTGAACGTTAACGTGAAAAGTGGTAAAAATTGAATGTTAACATTCAATTCACTGAGCGTTAACAGTATTAAAATCTTATCTTTAACGCCAGCGTTAAAGATAAGATTTTTATTTATTTTTTTAATTTTTTAAGTATTTTAAAACATAATTTTAAAAATTTTTAACTACAAAGAAAAGAATTGTTTTATTTTAAAACAACCCATAAGTTAAAACAATTTAAGAGATTACAAAATGACCCCATAACGTTAAAGATTTAACTTTCCTTTTCAATTTTAAAACAATTTATATTTTTTAACTACAAAGAAAAGAACCTAAATTGTTTTAAAATTGAACAAGGAAAGTTTCCAATTTGGTGTAGAGGTATGGGTTGTCTTTGATTCCTTCATCAATTATTGAATGAATTTAGTCGTGATGATAATAAGCTTCCCACCTTATAGACTACCGGTTTTTTGTTCTTTATTTTTTGCTAAAATTAGTAGAGATCATTATTTCAACATGATTAACTTTAATGCTGATAGAACTCCATAAAAAAAGGGTAATTTACATATCTCAAACCTTTAATGTATGAATGTATCACATACAAAAGAATTTATTTATTAGCAATTTCCATAACTATTATCAAATAACTTAATGGTAAGACACTCAATCTCGTGACAAGAGGTTTAATGCTAACCCTCACCGGATATATACACTTTTAGGTAACTAAGACCGGTGTAATAAGGAGAGCCTAAGATCACATTCAACACCGCTACATCAGCGCCACATTAGATTTTTCTATCTACAACCAATTTCACTATCAGCTTAATGTAACAAGACAATAAACTGCACTAACCAAATATACTCCATTTAAACACAAATATATCCCACAAAAACCAAAATCACCACACAAACACAGCTTCAAGTCTTGGTCGTCCATAAGACCGAGTTCTCCAAATTTTGGCCAAAGACATTGCCTTATTGGGGTGACCGTAAGTGAGCGAGACCATACATGGGGTCTAGATGGACAAAGGACGCGTGCAAATTCTCCTTATTAAGATGGTCTAAGGAAAGGGATAAAAACAGTAACGGTTACTTCGGTTAAACCGTGTAAATGTGAACAAGAAAACCTCGAATTCGTTTGTCGATTTATCCATTAATAAATTTCAAGGGTGACAAATCTATTAAAATTGTCCATTGCTTATACAAATTACATACTTACATATGTTGTCCTACAATTCATTTCAAGTTCAAATCTCACACAGCAATAATATGTACTGTAATTTATAGCCTATATCTCGGTTGTGTTTAGCGCAAGGCTTATAAAGGTTTGAACTTTCAAAATAAGCTAGCTTATAAAATTAGCTTTGTTTGTCACACAAGCTTATGTAAGCTTTTATAAGTCACAAGTCTCCATAAACTCAAACCAGTTGAAACGGGCTTATAGAGGCTTATAGTTAGTTAAAATACTTAAATATCTTTTAAAATATACTCTCTCTGTCCCAAAATTATAGTCCTCTTTGACTTTTTCGGTCTTTCTTTCTCAACTTTGACTTTAAATATTTTTGTTTGTGTTATAAAATACTTGATGAAAATTATACCTATGAAAAATACATTTGAAACTCAATCCATTCATATATTTTGCATCAAGTATTATTTAATATAAAACAAAAATATTTAAGGTCAAAGTTGAAAAATAAAGAACGAAAAAGTCAAACGAGGACTATAATTTTGGGACGGAGAGAGTACTAACTAGATTATCATATAAAAACCACTAGATTTAATGCCCGCCGCACGCGCGGGGTTTTTTTCTAATCATTTAAATAAATTATTATTTTTAATTTCGGGTTTTAATTATTATAACAGGACCTTCAAAAACATTGTACTTTGATTGAGGTATTGAATTAGGGTTATTTACGAATGTAGTGGGTTTTAATATTAATTAGATTTGGAGGAGATGTTCTTGCGTCAATGATTGTGCGTGAATGAATGATAAGAGATCGAGTTTGATTGATGGAGGAGGAATTTGGGAATGTTGAGACTTCAAATATTTAGTTGGAATGATACTGAATTTTAAGTTTCAGCCCAAATCTTTGAAAACTTGCTCCACCCGTTTTCAAGTTTTAATTTTTTATATTTTTGACACATATATTTTTGTAAGTTTTTATTGAATGATTACAAATCAACATTCTTTTTTTTGTAGAATATGGATAAAATTTAGAAGTATTTAAAGCTTTTCTTATTTAATATTTAAGAAATAATAATAATAATAATATTGATTATTACTTAATAAGGTAATGATTGATTTTTTGAAATGTAAAAGTTCCACTAAGGTTTTGTTTATATATAAAAGATTTGATGTATTTTTACCCGATTTGGCGAAGATAAGCTTCCGCTCCTGATCCAAACCACAAAAAGAAAGAGGGCCCAAAGGCCCACAAAGAAAGAAACAAAAGTCACTCTCATTCACTCCTCTTTCTTTCCACTCGTTTTTCTTTTACACACACACAAAAACACACAGTAAGTAAAAGTAAAAGTAAAAGTAATCCATCATCGATGGCTGCTGCATCTTCAACTGATCGTGACACCTTCATCTACGTCGCTAAGCTAGCTGAACAAGCTGAACGTTATGACGGTATTCAATACCTTCATCTTTTATTAACAGATCTGTTGTTAATTATTCATTATATTAGTGTAACTTTAGATTCGAATTTGGTGCTATTATTAGTGATCAATTTCTTCAATCTGATGTTAATTAATCAATTGACTAAATTACGCATTATTATTGTGGATGTTATCGTTTTAGTTGACCGTTTACGAATTTAGTTAGGTTTAGGTGTGTTTGGCGCGGAGCGTTTAGCGTTTCGAAGTTAGCGTTTAGATTCGAATCTGGTGTGTAAGTAGAGATGTATGTGAACGATTTGTTGAATCTGTCAAGTCTGTTGATGAGGCGAACTGCCGTTTTTAGTTGACGATTTGCAAATTTAATTAGGTTTAGGTGTGTTTGGCGTTTAGGATACGTTTTGCGTTTAGATTCGAATCTGGTGTTATTGTGTTGTGAAAGTAGATATATGTGATGGATTTGTTGAATCTGTGAAGTCTGTTGATGAGGCGAACCGCGAACGTGTTGTTTTTAGTTGATGGTTTGCGAATTTAATTAGGTTTAGGTGTGTTTGGCGTTGACCGTTATGGAGCGTTTAGCGTTTAGATTCGAATCTGGTGTTATTGTGTTGTGAAAGTAGAGATGTATGATCGATTTGTTGAAGTTTGTTGATGATTTTGGGTTTTAATTAGGTTAAGTAATGACTTGAGTAAAATCTGTATTATATCGTGTAGATATATAATCTGTTCGTAATAAATGTGAATGTTGTTGAGCTTGTTGGTGATTTTAAGTATTATTAATTAGGTGAAATAATGACTTGAGTAAAATTTGTGTTATATTGCTCGTATAAGTAATTTGTTTGTTAAATCTGTGATGCTGAAATCGAGTTGAGTAGATTATTGTGTACATTTATAGTTAGTGAAATCTGTGAGGAGTTTTATCCAAAATTGTTGAGGTTTTTAATAGCTTTAATTTGTTGATGGTTTGCGAATCATTTAGGTTTAAAATCGAATTGAGTAGATTCTGTGCTATATTGACTAATTATTGAAATCTGTGGATGTTATTAAATATTGTTCAGGCTTTTCTTAGGTTAAAAGATGGATCAAGTATTGTCATATGGTGTACATATATAACTAATTTGTGGATGTTGTTGATGATTTGAGGCTTAGCAATCAATAGTGTGAATATAATATACTGAATGTTGTTCTTCATGATTTGAGATTTTAATTTGGTCGTTACAATATCCAATAGAGTAGATATATACAACAAATTTGTTTCAGTTGTGTAATGTAAAGTTTTTCTGGTGATTTGAGATTCTCGCTTGTTAAATACTTAATAACCAAGCTAATTATGTACTCTATTTTATACATAGAGTTTTCTTTGTGTAAGTTGTGCGTGTTATTGAATTTTGTTGACGTTTTCGTTAGGTTATAAATTGAATTGCGCACATGATATATTACCATTTATAAAATGTTTGTGTAAGTTGTGGACGTTATTGAAATTGTTAATGATTGATTTTAATTTGGTTAAACAACAAATGAGTGATTTTCTTAATTTGAATTACAATCTTAATATATGTGAAAAGTAGCCAAGGTGTCTATTTAAATCGATGATGTGTAGGGACCATGAAAGTTATTGAAATTGTTAATGACTGATTTTAATTTGGTTAAACAACAAATGAGTGATTTTCTTAATTTGAATTACAATCTTAATATATGTGAAAAGTAGCCAAGGTGTCTATTTAAAATCTAAATCGATGATGTGTAGGGACCATGAAAGTTATTGAATTTCTATCTTAAATCGGTGACGGGTAGGAGCTATTGAAAGTTATTGAATTACTACTATCTTAAATGTTAAATCGGTGACGGGTAGGAGATGTGGAAAGTTATTGAATTACTATGTTTAATTATCATAAATCGTTGATGGGTAGTAACGATGGACGGTTATTGATATCTATTTTTAGCTTGCAATGGAGATTAAACCAATTGCTGAGATTTCAGGCATATTGTTAATTGTAATGGCATATGCTGATTTACACATTCGGGAATTGTTCAGTACAATATATCGGACTATAGTGGGTGGTTTTCAAGGAATTAAACAGCAAAAAATATTTTATTTTCACACACCGAACTTGTTACAGAATTTCAAAGTACAGATGATTATTTATATGAAATTATTGTTTGATTTATGGTTTAAGTTATACTGTGATCTTGCATTTAATTTTATCGTTCGGTTTTGTGCAGAAATGGTGGATGCCATGAAGAAGGTAGCAATGTTGGATGTTGAGTTGACTGTTGAAGAAAGGAACCTCCTCTCAGTTGGATACAAGAATGTGGTGGGTTCACGTAGGGCTTCGTGGAGAATATTGTCTTCAATTGAGCAGAAGGAAGAATCCAGAGGCAACGAAGTTAATGTAAAGCGGATTAAGGAATATAGGCAAAAGGTTGAAACCGAATTGGCTGACAATTGTGGTGATATCATGGTTGTGATCGATGAGCATCTGATTCCATCTTCATCTGCCGGAGAATCTACCTTTTTCTACTACAAAATGTGAGTATGTTCACTTTTTAAGAAGTCTTAGAAAAAGGTTCAAGCTTATTATTGCTCAATTGGTAGGCTTTAAGATGGCATCATCCGCTCCATGATTATAGCTATGGCCTATTAGGGAAATTGATATAATTACTCAATTTAATGAGCTTAAGTTAGTATGGTTTTAATGATTTGTTGGTGGGTTTCAATTGAGTGCAGGAAGGGAGATTATTATTGGTATCTTGCTAAGTTCAAGTCTGGCAATGATAAGAAGGAGGTAGCTGACCAGTCACTTAAGGCTTATCAAGTAAGTAGCCATTATGGTGGCAATTAGTTTACTTCTCTGATCCCGTTGTGTGCTGCTAAATCCTGGCAGTACATTAGAAAAATGGACCATTATGATATTTTCTATTTTTTGTAATTTTACGCTTTCTATTTATTGGTGAGTTTGTGTTAGAGCTGGGTGTAGCCTGTGATACACGTGACTTGCGCCTGCGAAATGCAAAACAAAAGATAGACTTTTAGATTGTGCTGCCTTGATATGCTTACAAACTCATTTATTAAAAACGGTAAGTAAGGGTGTGTTTGTTTTTAAAAAAAATCTTACTACCCCTCTTACTCTTACCAGTAAGAGGTGGTCAGACGTTTTGCTTGTTTGTTTTTTTCTTTGAGTCAGATCCAGTTAGACATATAACATCTTACTCAGTAAAGTGGGGGACTTGTCTTACTGCCTCTTACTCGATAAAGATTGAAACGTATTAATATAAATATATTTGATGGTTTATTAACTATGTATATTTATATAAAAGTCTTGTTTTTATTTTAATAAGTTTACTTAAATAAATTGCAGAAACGAGCACTTAAATCATTCGGACAACTTATAAAAAAACAAATAACATATTTCGTTCAGATTAGACTTTCTAGCCACCCTTACTTGTAAGATGTGGTAGTTCAGATTCAGACCAAAACACTTAATGAAACAAACACGCCCTAAGTGTTTGATGGCATGAGGTTCTTGAGAGTGGTATCTTAGCATTTCAAGAAGACATGTTTTTTTTGCCACCTATGTTCAGAACTTCAGATCTTGCTATCCACATCCTTTTTTGATAAGTTGTCTAGAGAATTTGAGGATTGGTCCACACTTTTTCCTTTTTGATAAATAATTTATAAAATTTTCAGGATTGGTCCACAAATTATAGGTTCAGCTGTCAAAAGAAATTTCAATTTTTATTTTCTTCTTCTTTTAAGGATCTAAATTCATCTCAGTTATATTTAACACTTTTGATTATTTGCACATTCCTATTATAATACTTGATAGATTCAAACTATTTATGTTCTTATTTTTCAAAATCATACTTTTTAATTGAGTTTAATCTTTATTGAAACAGTGTTTAGAAACGTAATCAAATCTCAATAGTATTATGATCTTCTTCTGTTTGTTGTATCTGGCATTCTGGTGATCCGTTTCAGTTTGTTCACTATGTTTACAGTTGTATGAACTCTTCTTTTCTTGCCTACCACACAAATAGTATATTAAACCAGCACAAAGCATTTCTGCAAGCCTGATTGTTGATCTTACATTCTCAGTTTTCTAACCATTGATTGCTCTATTTACAGTTGGCTTCCACCACAGCAGAAGCTGATTTATCTCCTACCCACCCCATTCGTTTGGGTTTGGCTTTGAACTTCTCCGTGTTCTATTACGAGATTATGAACTCTCCTGAAAGGTATGTTTTAAACCCTTTATGCCTCAATATTCTTACACAGTTATATTCAACAATGTGCTAACCTGTGTATCTTTTGTTTTTACTTTGACTTGTGTTAGGGCCTGCCACTTGGCAAAACAAGCTTTTGATGAAGCTATCTCAGAGCTTGATTCCCTGAGTGAGGAATCCTACAAAGACAGCACTTTAATTATGCAGCTTCTGAGGGACAACCTCACTTTGTGGACTTCTGACATTCCAGAGGATGGAGGTATTTTGCATACTACAATTAAAATTATGTACACAAACACCTCCAAAACTGGCTCTAAAACATTATATTTGTTATATCAAAATGTCAATTTATGTAGTGTTAAGAGGATTACAAAATGACCCAAATATGGCCATCTTTTAATGACTTAAATATACACAAAAAAAATGACTAACATGACCAAGGCACAAGAAAATTGTTTTGTTATGTAAAAAGGAAAAAGTTCTCTTATATCTGTATGAGGTGGATTCATATGCTCTTATTTACTGCTACATCTGCCATTTGCAGAAGACCAAAAGATGGAGATTGCCAAATCTGGTGCAGAAGATGCCGAGGTAAGCAATACATAATCATATTGCTCCATCTCCGTTTGTTTGAACTTGTTGACATTTTCATTTGAAGTGGAAAAATAAACGGGATAGGCGGCTGGGGTAACACATCAAAATGGGTTGAATATATAGTGCAATGTGATTGCAAAAACTATATTATACAGTTGCAATTTATGTTTTTTTACAAAACGTTACAAAGTTGCATGCATTAAAACTGCACTTTTGAAGCTTTCATTCCACCCATAACTTTTTTAGTAATTTATCATCTAGAGTTTTTATCAAAATCAATGCTACCTTTGCAAAGTTTATCAAGTTTCCATGCTTTCCTTCATTTTTCGGAAAGGGGAGATTCAAGTGAGTATCTATAAGTTACCCATACACCTTGTAACTTCTTTTAATTTACAATCGACACTTATTTTCTATAAGGAAGAGGTGTTTATTGTAAAGTCGCAAGGTTGTTTGAAAATACTTTAGGATATCGTACAAAATTAGATCTCTCTTTTTGTAACTTGTGGAAAAGCGTGCGACTCTTGATTACCTTTGATTGAAACTTCCATTTTACCTGTTTGAGATAATAAGTGAAATTCCGAACTAGAAATTTCAGTTTGTTAGTCCCATATACATGAAGTTACAACTTACAAAAATGAATACGTGGTGGTGGATTCTTTACTTGGTTTAAGGAGGAGTATAAGATGTAACCTACAAATCAAAAACAGAAAATGGCCTAAACGATATAAAATGATCAGTTACAATATTTCAAATTCACATCTTATTTTCTTGTATTGAATTTATGTTTCCTTGCAGTAAATTTGTAAGGCGTCCTTGCAACCTTCAACAAGTGGACCACGAAAGGACCATGTATGTTATTTGTAAGCCTGAATTCTAATGCAGTGATTTATGAATGGTTTTAGCCTTTGTTTGTTTGGTTTTTATTAAACGGTTTTAGTCACTTAATTCATTCAGACTGTTTGTCTTTGTTTGTTTAGCTTTTCATTAAATGGATCGAGTCACTTATTCATCCTCACTGTTTGTCTTTTCATTTCATTTAGTCTTCTTGGTTTGCTTCTTAATGACTCACATTATTATATTGATTTTATAAATCTCTTGTGGGTAAAAGCCAAGGCTTGTTAAACAATGAGCATGACCTTCTATTGGGTGTCAATGAGCTTTTGGATATATTAGCTAACCATTAAACATCGTTTTATCGAATATGTAAATTCTCATGCTGATCTTGTTCCAACATGTGTGAGGCAGAATGTTGGTTGTAACGATTGGAGATTCATAGTTTCATTATAATGGAGCTTTTTCTAGATAATCGATGACGGTGATGGGTTTGAAAGGTAAGGTAATCCTTTGGAATTACTTTACCATGTTTCACTTACAATGGCACTTATTAATGTTTTTACTTTACCTTTGTTTGGTAAAAGATGTAGACACACGGATTTTTTAGGGTTGATTGCCTAAATTATCGATTACTTGGTTTGTTGGTTTTGCTTGTTTTGAGGGTGGTGAGAAACCACGTGTGAGGACGTAATTGGTTGGTTTGTTATGACGTGTGGCACATATATTTTGTGAATTAAGATCCTCTAATGTTTAACCGATGATTAGTCGTGCGGTATAAATTCTTGTATTCCATGGGTTGAAATCTTGTATGCTTAATTGATGATTAGTTATGTGGTATAGATTTTTGAGAGGCAATACATATGAAAAGTGATAATAGGACAATTATTTTGGGACGAAGACGAAGAGAGTGTTACTTAAAAGCTAGTACAACAATACGTCCAATGTTTTCATTGGGTGCACGTTAAATAAAACAGAAAGTGAATGGATGGCCATCATTCATTGGGGCATAAACCAAACCAATAATTGGTTGATGGTTTACTATTACTTGCACGAAATATTGGGTCCCCTATGCTACTTTGTTTTCCTTTTTCGTAATATTGGGTCCCCTATGCATCTACGAAAATTAAAACAAACCTTGTACGTTTTCCAACTATACGAGTGGCTCCTAAGCCGTCTCGAATCTTCATTATAACTAGATTAAATGGTCATAAATTAACATGTCAACATTTAAAGTGTATAGGTGTCATTATTGTGTGAGGGTTTAGTAAGGATGAACTTATATACTTACTATAATAGGTAGAAAAAAATCTAATTGATCTATCTATAGTTAGATTAAATGGTCATTTACATGTCGACATTAAAAGTGCATAGGTGTCATTTTTGTGTGAGGGTTTAATTTAACAAAGGATGAACTTATATATAGTATTATATTAGTAATATATTTAAAAATAATCTCCTCCTCCCAAAATTATTGTCCATGACTTTGTTTCTTTCCACTTTGACTATAAATATTTTGTTGTTTAACAATTTTATAAATTCAATGAAAATTTAATCACGTCAATATTGTATCAAGTTAGTAAAAACAAAATATTAGGTCAAGTTAAATAAAGACCGAAAGTCAAAAATACATAATTTTGGGACGAGGAGTTTAAAAATAATATTATCTTTTATATAACTTTTGACTTCCTGTTTTTTCCATTTATGAAGTTATGATCAACGGTGCATGACCCAATGGACCATGTAGTAAAGGGAATAATTATAAAATAAGACTTGCTTAGCATATATGTATATAATCGTTTTATTCTTGACTTGATGGAATGTAATCCACCCAATTAATTTATAACTTATTCTGACCATAACATGACTTATCTTGAAAACATATACACAAGGGCTGTGCACGCTAAGTATCTATATTATTTACAACAAACTTATCAACTTAGTAACCTCAATGAGCCTTGTTTTCGTATGTAAGCAACACGATGTAACTTAATACTACATAATTAAGACTCAATTAACAACAATATAATAACTATATATAGCCTTATTTGATAATATAAAGTCCCAAATATTGAGGCCTCAAAAATATATAAAGTATAAACCAATGCAAACATTAAAAAGCTATAAAGCAGTTATATAAATTTTGCGCAGTGCTTTCAAAAACGTTATTTTTTTCTTTTTTTTTTAAGTAGAACAGAAATGATGGGTAAAAAGAAAAAGAAAGGAAAGGAAAGAAGGTTTTATTTTATTTTATTTTTATTTTTATTTTTATTTATTTATTTAAATTTATTTCATGTTCTCGAGTTGAAATGAAATAAAATAAAAGAATGTTGTATTCTCGAGTTTAAAAAAAATGAAGAAAAAAGCATAATTACATTTATGCCCTTTTAAACATGTTCATTTATCACAAGAGTCGAATATAAGTAAATACCGTTGGTTATATTAGTCATTATATACTCAATAGTTTGGGTGTAGTTTTGTTCCGTCCAAATCCGCTCATATTAGGGCGAATTTTTTTTGAAGAGAAATATTAATAATTTTTCTGTCATTTCTCTTTTTGTTCAAGAAAAACTCAAAACCATGATAAATTTTCAGTAATGACAAGACTATTAAAGTCATACGATATTGTCATTAACATGACTTAGGTAATATGATTTCAATGGAATGATACTAATAATAGAAAGACACGAAAATAAATGCCTATATTGGAAGGGCGGCGCTTATCCTAACCCCCAAAAATTCATTATTCACCCCCCCCCCCCCCCCCCCCCCCCCCCCCCCATTTTTTTCAATTTTTTATTATTATTTTATTTATTTTTTATTTTTATAATTTTGTTTATATCAAAAAACTATAAACCTGAAAGTGCGGAACAGAAATACGAAACAGAAACTGACAAAAAACTGTGATATACTGTCACCAAAAGGAATATTTAACCAAATCCCCTATGATTTGACATCATGGGAGGGGGGGGGGGGGGGGGTGGGTTGGATAGCATAGGCCGGAAGTTGTCAACAATAACAAGCAAAGGAAATTGAAACCAAACTTGACAAAACACTAGTGACTTACAAGAAATTGATTTGTAAAAGGTTTGTCTTCTCTTAAAGGCAAGTAACCAAACCTTAAATGCTTTCTGTTTCTAATTCTGTTTTTCTTGTTTTTGCTTTTTTTTTCTCTTTCCTTTCCTGGGCCAAACCTTAACCAATTTTTTGTTTTTTTGAACTTAACCTTAACCAATTAATACCCTTTATATAAACAAACACATCTCAATCCACAACTTGTTATTCTGAAGCAAAAATACATTTAGAAACTGCAAGAAGAAGAAGAAGAAGAAGAAGAAGGTCGTACATCATATATATGGCTTTCCCTCACATGAAGATGATTAACAGGTTTTAATATTTTGCTAAAACTACTTCTCGCCTTTTCTCAATTACATGTTAAGAGAGCACGGTGCAGAGCACTCATCATGGCACGTTATAGGGCCAAAATCTCACCTATAACATCCCTATATAACGGTTGTAACTGCACCGTTGCTTGGCGTTATAGGTGCTGAGTGGGCGGCGCCTATAATGGTTATAAGTTTTCACTGCACCTTGCTCTCTAAGACCCTAGCTAGACTCTTGAAAACACACGTATAGTTTTCTCAAGTAACATGTTAGATTATCCTGGATAACCCTTTATCCGGCTTAGTTAGTGAAGGTTATTTAGGAATTAATCAAAAATCATGATTAACAGGTTTGATATTTTACTATAACTATCTCAAGTTACATGTTACAGTAATTAACAAGGCCCTAGCTAGACTCTTGAAAACACATGAATAGTTTTCTCAAGTAACATGTTCGTTAGATTATCCTGGATAACCCTTTATCCGGCTTAGTTAACGAAGGTTATTTAGGTTAACCAAAAATCATGAGTATGAATTCCAAATAGTTGCAAGTTTCATTTCTGAGTGTTATTTTTGTATACAAATTTAATCGTTGGTCATATAATAATATGATACATGTACTAGTATGTATTTCTTTCATATATCGATCTTGTTCCCATGACAAGTCCCTACATCGATCCTAGCTAGAATTCTGGAACACGTAAATGAAGAATCGATGGTCATAGTTGCATATTTAGTGAATCTTGATTCTAATGTTCGCAATAACTAGCAGAAATTAAGCCGTTGATGGTTGTACGTACTTCAATCGCTATAACTTAGAAATCGTGGGTTAGATTACCTAAATAGTAGTAACAGTTTTGTTATTTGAATGGGTGGCCGGTGTACGTAGTTTGCAGATTATGAAGATCGAGTTCTAGCTAGTACCAAGAATATAATAGGATCAAAGGTTATCCATGTTGTTCGTCACTTTCAGTTTGGAATATATGACATGATTCATTATTTTTACGTGATACTTGGCACAAGTTTGGTTTATGTATCATTTAACGTTAAGTTTGGTTTTGGCTCTTTTTTAAAAAAAGTTAGTATTTAGTTTACGCTTTGGGCACTTATTGAAATAACACGTCACTAGAAAATTACCATTTGGTTCCTATACCACTCTCGACATATTGTCATATATAGTTTCTTACCGAAATTATTTTTTCATTGCAGTTGCAGTGGATGCACCCATGGTTCGAACCCGTCACGTTTGTTTCTAAGGGGACCAGTGCCCCTAAATTCACTCGACTCAAATCCAAACCGGAACGAGAACCAGAACCAGATCGACAAACCAAACCGGGTACAGATCCCAAATGCCGGTTATCGTCACCCCTCATCCTACGGTACGTGTTTTTTAAACATTATTAACTCTAATTGTCTAACTTTATTTTATATCTAGTCACAAATATTTGGATACTAAAATGTTAAGTAGTATTGTGACAGTTGCTTCTTTTGCCGCTTTCGCGATGGTCACACGAAGTGTCGCAAATGATGTCCTAGCCGTCGGCAAAGAATTCCGTGCCCTTGCCGATGAATTTATTCCAAGAGAGTACCAAGACTATTACATCCACGAAATGAAAAAAATAATCCTTAACAACGACAGCCAGTTTGCAGTTGTTATAGATGAATACCAACCTCAATCGAACGTTCAAGACGAAATGTTCAAAGCCATCGAGACCTATTTGACAACGAAAGTAGACGAATCATCCGTTCGGAAGATTAACGTGTGCAAAAACAAGGAAAATTTATCGGTTAGACTAAACGAAAACGAAGAAATATTCGATGAATTTGACGGGGTTCAAGTAAAATGGTCGAAAATCGGGTCAAGTTATGAACTAACTTTCCACAATCGACATCGATTCATGATACTCGAGTCATACTTACCGTACGTTTTGGAGCAATCCAATGCTATTAAATCCGAAGAAAGTGGGTTAAAGTATCATATGATCGACGATAAGTATAACGAACCTAAGACCGTCATTCTTGATAACCCGATGACGTTCAAAACCCTAGCGATCGAGCCAGAGCTAAAGAAGTCGATTATCGAGGATTTGAACAACTTCAAAAATGGAAAAGAATACTATCGGCGAATTGGTAAAGCGTGGAAACGAGGGTATTTGATTCACGGTCCTTCAGGTACAGGAAAATCGAGTTTGATATCATCGATCGCTAATTACTTAAATTACGATGTATACGATATAGACCTTTCCAATGTTGATTCCGACTCGCAACTTATAAACATTTTACTAGAAATTCCTAGTAAATCAATACTTGTTTTCGAAGATTTTAACGAGTGTCAAAATGCTCAAAACCGGAAAGATACTTTTTCGCGATTGTTGAAGTTCATGGACGGGATGTGGTCGTGTTGTGGAGAAGAACGAATATTTGTTTTCACGACCAAATGTATCGATAACGTGGACTACACGTTACTTCGACCTGGTCGTATGGACATGCATATTCATATGCCCTATTGTACATTTCCGGCGTTTAAGCAATTAGCTTTTAATTATTTGGACCTCGAAGATCATAGACTATTTGAACGTATTAACGAGTTGCTGCAATATGTAAATGTGACACCAGCTGAAGTTGCAGGCGAACTTATGAAATGTACAAGAGACCCGACATTATCACTCGAGAGACTCGTTGCCTACCTCGAGCGATAATTAGCTTTAGAAGGTAAAAAACTAACACTTGATGTACATGTTATGACCATAGAAATATTTTTACATGTACGTGTAGAATTAGTTAAATTCTTTACCAAGTTATTTTATATCTACGTTGCTGTAAAATATAAAACGATATTTTGTACAAATTTGTAATTAAAATTCGAGTATGTGATGTGCTGTAAAAGTATAGGTACTTTTTATTGTGTTTCTCTACATTACTATTGGTCGAGTCTTACTTCATTTCATTTTAAAAAGAAGCAAGGTTTGGCAAAGATTTTGGAGCGAAGATTAAAGAGTTAAGTTACATCACTCAAGAAAACACAAAGTAATCGTGCTCGAGTCATAGGCATTGGTGCTGAATTCGTTATCTATTTTAATGTCTATGTTTTTTAGTTTTCATGTATACAGCATGTCGTAGCATGTAGTAGTTGTTAGTTACGCATTTTAGTGCACAGATAGTTGAAAATTAATGAATATTTCATGTGACCTGTGTATAATTAATTGATTCATCAACACATATATCATTCAGCAACGATTCATTCAGCAAGCTTTTCAGTCATCACCACCATGACAAACCGGTCCACCATAACGCACGCATTCACCTTCATCTTCATCCATCTCCATATATAGTGCTGCAAAGATAATGTCAAAATAAGGCCTTTTGTCGAAAAAACTGAGTTCGAGTTCAGAAAGATAAAAAGTGGGTTCCATCTATGCAAAAGGTCGTAATATACAAAATCCAAAACAATCCAAAAAACCAGAGAAAAAGTGTTGGCAGGCTAGTTCACTCAACTGCCAAACTATACTGTATGTGCATAGATAAACGTTCCATTAAACCTAAACAATGAGGCAATGAACAACTATTCTCAAAGACAATCGTAACCAACATTTATCATCCAGGACCATCAGCAAGCAGGAAACTTTTATACCAGTTGCCAAGACATCCTAACAGTAATTTCAGCATCAATATCCAATTATACAAATAATTCCGTGCAGCAACATAGGGGCAACTAGTGTACGTCTGCTTTAGGTGCCACTGGCGTACAAGTGGGTCCATTCCTTTGCTGCAGGTTTTATAAACAAAAATTTACATAGTATTAGTAAAGTAGGGCAATCAAATTAACAAAATATTACTACTAAACATACCTGTTTCAACAGCTTCAGCTTCATTTGCTTTCCAGTGCTTTGCTACGTTCTCAGATAGTGGATCATCTGGATTTGGAGCACTCAAAAGTGCTTGAATGCTACATGTAGTTCAAAGATAAATAAGGTCCCAAAAAGTTGTCAGCAGAATGAGAGTAAGGTTGGTATTTAATGTGAGCGTTAAGTGGAGGAAAAGTCCAAAAGGCGTTTATGGCGCATTTCTAAAGGGATTATGTACTAGTAAAAGTTCAGAGTCAGGTATTATAAGGACGTGCATTTGTTGTTTATAACTGTAATAATCAGATGCTTGGTAAATCAAATTTGAGGTACTTGTAACTAATCTGTGACTCAACCAGCTGTGTAATCAGAAATCATTTTACCTCAAGAGAACTGTGCGAATCTGGAGAGCTGGGCTCCATTTGTCTTTAAGTATATCAAGACATATCCTGCCAAGCTGCATGGATAAGGCTAATAGTATGAAAAAAGAGAAACGTCAAACAGTCATAAACTGAAACACCGATTTGGGTATGACGAACCTTATCAATGTTGGGATGGTAGATTTTTGTAAGAAACCGAACCTGTAAAGCCAAAGCTAGACGATCAGAAACAAATATAGGCAACCATGCAAAACATCAGTTATTTCATACATCAGGCTACCACATATATTACTGGCTTGTAATGTAGACACCAGCAGAAAGAAATATAATGTAAATTAACAGTTCACCAGATTTAATACACTTATTTACATGTATTCAAGAGGTGATCACAAAAGAGTGACACTTAAGGTGGTAAAGGTGTCATGCTTACATAAACTTTTCAGTTCTTTCACCAGAAGGAAACTTTGAAGTTTAACTAAGGTTGGTATTCAGTGCTTATGAGGCATCCGAAAAGCAACAAAACTTTAGGTTTTTCAGTGTTTATGTAATACTTATCAGCAAGGAATCCATTTTCCTTTAAATTAAAACTTAAGTTAATCTTGCAAGTAATATGGCGCAACAAAAAGACTTCCACCATATGAGGATCCACTCGTACCCACTGTGCCACTTACTCGCTGACAGAACACATTTAGCCGTTGCCAATTGCAATTGTTTATAAACTTTAGCATCATGAGCAGCTATCTGTCTATTTTCACTTCTCCTCAGCCCCTTGAAACCTATCTACATTTCCTTCTTATCTATAGGGTCCACATCTTTAATAAAGTCATCAAAATGATCTTTCTAGCACACCTTTCTTTAGTCTCACTCACACTCCCTCAAGTACTTGCAACGCCTTAATAAACAACCACCACAATTCTCTCTGTCTTGCCCGCCTCTTCCTATTTCCTCTCGTTTCCCTATTAATCCTTACTATAAGTCTATAACCCTGAAGCTTCTTTCTTTTATCCTTCAGACTACTTGCGTTTAGAGTGTAGTACTAATGAATAACATCAGGAAGGTAAATGTAAAACATTATCTCTAAAGTTTTGCATACAAGTCGAATGCAGTCCACAACCTAATAAAGACCATTGAGCAAACAACACCAATCAAAGGTTAATATTGGTTGCAACAGCCGTAACCCTCTCAATAAGAACACCCAACCTTGTAATAGCAATAGTTTTATAGGGCCACAAAAATATATCAGTATATCCTTGCTAACACGCATAGTCATGTACCTTGGGGGCAGCCATTGGGTATTCTTCCGGCAAAAATAGCTCCAGTTTGAAGACTCCTCCTATACAGCAACAAGACCAAGTCACAAGTAAAATAGTGAGTATTTTCCTGTGGTTGAGATGATGTGGAACACTAATGAAAAAAGTGGATAGCATTTCAATACTCAATAAACAAAACACGGATAAACAGCCATCAATTGTATGTTTGCACATCGGGAACTATGCTGAGTATACAATAGAAGTTTTGGCAAGTTATATGCATCTGCGATTTACGATTATAAAACTATAAAGCTTCACTGTTGATAATAATTTAACACAAAGACTACATTTTCTAAAACACATTTTGAACAAGTAGCAACAAAAACAGTAGTATAACATTAAACTCAGATCCCTAGTATAAGATGAATGTACCTTCATAAGGAGACTGTGATGGACCAAGAATCATGACATTGAAATACCGCATGTTCTCTTCCGATGGCGATGCACTGATTCCCGGAGCTACACAGAAAAATCACAACCATTAAGCTCAAGTCCCTTTCTTGACTTTTGAATCGTCAATACTCAATATGATCGTACATTAATGACCCCTAATGCAACAAATAATTACATTTTCGAATATTACTGCAATTGTTACAAAACAAGCAAATCTAAAGATCATTTCGTGGAGCGCTTATTTTTAAGTAGCCTATAAGTACTTGACTACATAAGCAGAAAGAGGGGGGAAAAAAAAGAGCAGTCCCAAACACCTCCTTGATAATGTTCCAACAACAATAATTATATTTCATCCAACCACATAGAAATGCATCTCTTCAAACCTAACAAACCTTCTCATTCAGTTACAAACATCATCTTTCACAATCAACAATTATCCAAGACCTATAATTCAGGTCATCATCATCTAAGCACGTGAACTGCATCTTTACAAACCTAACGATCCCTTTACCCTACAAATTAATCTTTTGTTCTTAAAAAAATACCTCTTACAATTGTTAAACGATACAATTACTCATAATCATCATCATCCAATCACATTGAAATGTACCTCTACTTACCTAACAACCTCATTCGACTACAACATCATCACTATCATACTAAAAACAACTCTATGAATAATAATCACAAGTCTAACCCTAAATAAACATCCGATCAACATTAATCAAATAGCAACACATCGATTAACAATTAAACTAAACAACAGAACTCATCATCACTTATGGTTCGTCTTTGACAATTGAACAACGATACAACTACTATTATCCGTTTCCTCATTATCATCATCAATAACATAGAAATGTATCTCGGCTAACTAACAACCTCATTCTACCACAACATGTAATAACTCTATTAATCATAATCACTAGTTTTAACAATAAATAAGCATCCGATAAACGTAAAACAAACAGAATTCATCTCTTTCGACTACGATCACATAGAAATGTATCTCTACAGTTACAAATTCACACTAATCTATACTAATCCACAACTATTAATCATAATTGACGAGTTTAAAATACAAATCAAGTAAAGTAACAGCTTACCTGGTTCGCTGAGCAACCGCTGTGTTTCCTGAAAAAAATTAAAAAATAAAAATAAAAAATAAAAAAATAGGGTTTTGAATTGATAAATAATAATAAGATCAAAGTGTTTTAATTGTAACCTTGATGATTCTTCGAGGTAGATTGCTGTTAGTCGCCATTTTTATCAATCAGTTTTGTGATCTCTGTAAAGAGAAGAAAATGCTACTTTTAATGGAGAGTAAATTGCAAAAATAGTCCTTGTGTTTTGGCCAAACTGCATGTTTCGTCCTTGTGGTTGATTAAGTGCAAAGATCGTCCTTATTTTGCACTGTTACGTGCACTTTTGGTCCTTCATCATTTCAAAAATCGTCCTTGTGGTTTGCCAAATTTCACTGTTGAAGGACCAAAAGTGCATGTAACAGTACAAAATAAGGACGATTTTTGCACTTAATGAACCACAAAGACGAAACGTGCAATTTGGCCAAACCACAAGGACTATATATAGTGAGACTTTCTTGCGAGAACTGACAGAACCACCAAAAATATACATGCACGCCTTCAATAATTGTATTTTTGCACATATGTTCTAAAACAACATATATGGTTAAAAAAAACATGGTTGTTCTAAAGAATTTGATAAGAAATTGAAAATACAAAATTTTTCTTTGAATGTGTGCATGTATGTTTTTATAAGGCGTGCAATGACAATATTGCGGCCGTGTGTAAGGTTTTTGTGAAAAAAGAGTATAAGTTCATGATGATATTGAAGAACATAGGTGGATACTTACGATTATTGATGATTTGCATGTATTTTTATTTTATTTTAAAAGGCGTGTATGTATGTTTTTTGTGGTTCTGTCAGTTCTCGCAAGAAAGTCTCCCTATATATATATATATATATATATATATATATATATATATATATATATATATATATATATATTTTGTTTAATTCGACTTGGTTCAAGCTAAAATAGAGAAAAACACACCTAAATTGTCTAAATGTGATTGACCCGAACTGGATTACACAAGACGAAAATCGACCGAGTCAATTTGGTTCGGCTTTCGGTTCATGTCCTTCAACGAGAATGGTTTTTGGTCGATTTTGGTTGGTTTTGGCCCGATGCTCACACGAAACATGATTTAAGACTGATATGAAAATAAGTAGATTAGGGTTGAGGCTAAACTACCAACATGGACGTGACGCGAATGGCTACCCCTGAGAAAAAGGCAGCTGGTATAGAAGCGACCCGACAAAGAATGGAAATGTTCAACAATAAGGAACTGAGAACCGAACCACGGGTCTAAATTTCGGTTTCTTTTGGATCTGTCCGGCTCTATTTTTTGTTTTAGTTTTGGTTCGGTTTTCAGTCTAACGCTTAGTCCTAATTGTGGGTACAAACTTAGGTATTAAGTGAAAAATCACAATAGTTTAATTTGGTCCAAAGATTTCTTTTGAGCCTTGGATAAAACTTTACCTACTTGAACTAGCATTTGAATAAAGTTTCAACTTCACATATAATAACTTTAAGCCGGAAGGTAGCATATCATAAAAAGATGAAAAATGATCAAAATGAAGGCGTCGTACCCCTCACTTGAGGACTTCTTACTCCAGCTGTTTAGTTTTGCGGGAAAAAAAGGACTAGTCCAAACACTTCGGTCCGTCTAAACATGTTTTTACATGTCCTTTTGGTAAAAATTTAAGCATGAGATAAAACTTTGAGACATCCAATTATGACATCGAACTGGTATGATGCGTTTGCACGATTCAGTTTTCATACTCATATTTTCAAAATTTTGGTACTTCTACCGTTGTTGCACCTGTAGCTTTCGATTCTAGTTCATTTGTTAAGGTGAAGTTCGAGTAAGGTAGCTAATAAAGTAATTACCATTTGAATATCGTAAGAAAAAGACTAGAGATTTGTCAGAAGAAATGAAGCAAACTACAAGCCAGAATTGTAAGAAGAAATTTAACAAAACGAACATACATTATCAGACCATGTCACATTTAATTACAACGTCAAAGAATAACAAATACCATATATTTATTCTTGTAAACCAAAATGTAAGTACTGAAACATAATGTTACAAAGAATTTAATTGGACTCGAATACAAATAAAATTATTTCTAAGGTTATATAATATTTATTTTTGTAATTTCTAAAGCTAATTATGGCTCAAGATAGGCAATGAGTCTCTCAGCAATAATGTCGCATTTTTTGTACACTCCATAAGTTCTGCTGCACACACATTATTGGCAGTTACAATGAAGAAAGCAACTGTCTCGGTAGCTCTTGATTTGGTAATGCGCTGGGTTGGTTGAGTGGACCACCAACACTTTTTTCCGGCTTTTTGGAATTTGCAAAAAACGCACTTTCGCTTAATAAAGGTCACAGCCCACAGGCCCGGAGCTCAGAGCACATCACATTATCAGCATTAAGGATGTATCTCAGGTTTTTAACATCAATATAACCCACTTGGTATTATTCTCAAATTCAAACTCAGTTTTATCCATTTGACCAGAAGAGCCAAACCAAAGTCACTAGTAATCTTGACCTTGGATTCCTATTTTCCCTTAACCCATTTGACCATTGCTGCATACCCTGTAATGTATATAAGATGTTATGGATTGTGCTATTTTAACAACATTCAGGGTCGATTAATATAATAGTAGGTTCATATTAATCGCTTATGTTTCATTTCAATCTTATATTCCTATTAATTTTGGATGCTTTGGAGACATATCAAACGATCATGCTTGAGTACATGCTATAGAATTTATCGATAGCTCTCTGTAGGAAAAATAACTGCACCACAAAATGATAGTATGCCAAGTTACTTAGCTAAGCGCTTACGAGCTTATTTTTTTAGCAGATAGGCAGTTTTCAGTGTTTGGATGGAACTCCACAGTTGCTTAATTACTCTAAGTTAAGCACTTCAAACAAGTAATCACAACATACTCCTATTAATTTTCAAGTATAACTTTTGCTTATTGATTCAACATCACACTCTTAATGAAGAACATAACACAAAACCGATATAATAGATAAAATAGAAAAATTCAGCCAAAATATAGCCAACAACCAAACTGTGCCAGGTTCATCCAGTTGTGAGAAGCCGGAGTGAACCAAAGGCTATAAAACGTAATCCAGACACAAAAAATTGAAAACAAAATAACGTGTCTTTGATGATGAACATCTCAAATCTAATATAAAAGTGGACATATTCATAGTAATATTCAGCAACTACATCATCATATTTCAGTTACCTACATAAGATCGACTCACAATATGAAATTCTACCATGTAAGATAAACTCGTCATTCTACCTTCTAAGACAATGATGTCATTACAACCCGATTAACTACACTAATCTACTATGCTATGAGCAACCATATTCAACTCCCGATTAACAGCAAGACCAACTAAAGAAACTAACTACCATAGCAAGTCAGATAATAAGCTACCATCATACAAAAAACGCCTTACCACCATCAAAAATCAAAGCAGACTAGCAGTCGTCGTACCCACCCAAACAAAAAGCACAAAATTAAACAACAACGTAAAAGCTTGACCTCCAACCTTATCACCATCATCATCATCGCTATCCACATAACCACATACTTCATAATCACGACGCGCCACCCTACACTGCACATAAAAAATCGTATACATAACCACATACTGTGTAATCACCAACAACAACAACAAATAAACAGCACAACGATTCACAACCAATCTTCAAAACACGCCACATATGTTGAACCCTTAGCAACCACACTCATCCACAACAACAACAGACCTATGCGAAAAAACCCCATCCCAAACCCCATCCCAAACGCACCCGAGCGGAAGCTCATAAGCCGAAATACAAGCTTAAACAAACACCCCCTTTAAAAGTAGAGTTTAAAAGTACAAGTGCAATCCCCCCAAATTAATCTCCACTACTTACCACCAACGTTCAATTTCCAATTTCAAAACCCTAAAAACCCTCCCTTGCAAAAGCAATCACACAAATCTCCCATGGATTGTGGATCTCAGGTTTCACGAGAGGAAAAACCGCTTATAGATTATAGATTTCAAGGTACTAAACTTATTTACCTTAACGGCAATGATGACATCGAGGAGCTGCATTACACCATAAATTTCCAAAACTACGGTGCGTTCATGTCAAATTTTTTAAGACATATATGGAGTAATGATTGGAGCAGGCGTAGATATTATGGGTGGATTAGGCTGTACATACACACTAAGGGTAAAAGTTCTTTCTCATTTTTTGTGCGAAAATTTAATCTTTACATAAATGCGGTCCGGTCATCGCCTTTATGAGATTGGTCTTGAGAATTTAGGTCCCTCCTCAAGACCGATCTCATAAAGGCGATGACCGGACCGCATTTATGTAAAGATTAAATTTTCGCACAAGAAATGAGAAAGAACTTTTACCCTTAGTGTGTATGTACAGCCTAATCCACCCATAACATCTACGCCTGCTGCAATCATTACTCCATATATGTCTTAAAAAATTTGACATGAACGCACCATAGTTTTGGAAATTTATGGTGTAATGGAGCTCCTCGATGTCATCATTGTCGTTAAGGTAAATAAGTTTAGTACCCTGAAATCTATAATCTATAAGCGGTTTTTCCTCTCGTGAAACTTGAGATCCACAATCCATGGGAGATTTGTGTGATTGCTTTTGCGAGGGAGGGTTTTTAGGGTTTTGAAATTGGAAATTGAACGTTGGTGGCAAGTAGTGGAGATTAATTTGGGGGGATTGCAGTTGTACTTTTAAAGGGGGTGTTTGTTTAAGCTTGTATTTCGGCTTATGAGCTTCCGCTCGGGTGCGTTTGGGTGCGTTTTGGGGGTGATGACGTCATGTATGAAGGTGGGGGAGGTGAGGGTGAGAGGGAGGAATAAGAGGGAGAGTGTGATGAAAAGGAGTGGGTTGGAGTTGAGGATGGTGTCTGATCGGATCCAGATGTCCATGTGGTTGTTTATGGAAGCCATTGTTGAAACGGTGAAATGGGAAAGCGCAAGGATATTGAAATTTTTAGGGCTTATCGAAAAATTTCAAGATAAGCTACAAAAAATGAGCTTAAAATTTCAAGTTAACCGGAAATAGGTGAATTTGATTTAGATGTACACAACTTTATCAAGATATTCACGTGAATGTTTTTGATTTTTTTCTCTTACCACTTTAAGTATATAGTGAGGTTTGAACATTTAATTTTTTGTAAAAAATCATAATATTACCTGTCTTGGTTTGTAATTTTATCAAGTTAATAATACTGTTTATCTCAAAAACATTCTGATACATCTGTAAAATAAAACAAAAACTAACCCTATGTGAATGTTTGAAAACAGTATAAAGAATCATTATCAAAGTTGTAAGCTCGTAAACCGAGATATAGACTTGTGCTTTCAACATCTACATTAACTCATGAGCTTGATTAATAAGCTAACACAAACAACTTCCTAATTATTACATATAATCACAATGTGAGAAATTTGCTTTTACTATGATTATTGTGTTTGTAAGTAGACTGTTGTTGAGTATCGAAATGAAATCAAACGATTAGTAATGATGATGTTTAGAACTTATCAGATCTACCATCCATATAAAGGCATAATCACAAACATGGTTTCTTTTAAGGGTTAATTACGAAAATGGTAGGTGAAAAAAAACTTTTTTAAATTGTGGTATGAAAATAATGGCTATTTCCAAAAGAGTCATGTGCGAATGTGCGAACGTGCGAATCCACAAAAATTGTGACACGTGTCCACTATTTTAACATTAAAGTAGAGTGGTTAGGTGGGGTTGGTGGGGGTTTGACTGCTTAAATGACTAATATACCCATCTCCTCCTTATACAAAATCAACATCTCAGATCTAAAATCAATTTCCCCATCCATATCTTCTTCGAAACTCAAATCTATGGCTTCAAGATCTTATACAATTTCGGGTAGGTTTATGCCTTTTTTTTGTTGGATTCACTGATCGAAACAAGTCAGGAGATGAACAATCTTGTTCTTTTCTTTGCTTTAGTTTTCGAAAATTAAAATTGAAGTTAAGCTTCAAAATTGATCTATGATGATAATTTCTATGAGTGATGAGATCTTAAATCGGTCTTCAAATAAATCAAAGAAAGTCTGAGATCTTCGTTCCAATTTTTTTTTTTTTTTTTTTTTTTTTTTTTTTTTTTTTTTTTTTTGTTGTTGTTCAAATCAAATGGAAGTATGGATGAAAACCGTTTGGTTTTTTGTTCTTTCTTTATGAGATTCAAATATTAAATAGAGATTAATCTTCCAAAAATTGATCTATGATGTTTAAATCTCTTTGGTTTCGTTTGTTGACGAATCTTGGATGCAAAAGAGATAACTGAGATCTTGTATTACTTTGCTTTTTCTGTTATGTCTCGAATCTGAGTTGAGGTTCTTAGATTGTTGATGTTGTTGTCATGAGATGGTGAAGATGAGTTATAGGATAGATGAGACGAGGGGATGGATTGGTTTTAGGATAGTAGACAGAAGTTTTGTTTCAGTTGTGAACTGTTATTGTCGTGGTAAGGATTAGATATGGGTTTTTTTTCTTTATTGTTGACTGTTGTTGAATGTTGTGATGAGAAGGTATTCGTTTGTTGTTGTTTTTAACTGTTGTTGTTATTTGTTGAACAACAATAGTTCAAGATCTGGGTTTTGGATGATGAATTGGATGAAGATCTGGGTTTTTTTTATGAAGATCTGAGTTTGTTCGCACATTCGCACATCTATTGTTCGCACATTCGCACATCCGTTGTTCGCACATTCGCGCATCCGTGATACACATTCGCACATCCGTTGTGCAAATGTGTGAATGTGAAATTTGTATTTATTTATATTTAATAGAAGGGTAAATTTGTCATTTAATCAAAAATTCAAAGTCAAACCCTCACCAACCCCACCTAACCACTGTACTTTAATATTAAAATAGTGGACACGTGTCACAATTTTTGTGGATTCGGACGTTCGCACATTCGCACATGACTCTTTTGGGAATAGGCATTATTTTCATACCACAATTTGAAAAAGTTTTTTTTTCACATACCATTTTCGTAATTAACCCTTCTTTTAACAAATGTGACATCATAAGTAGCGGAGATCGATGAAACAATCATGGTCATATATGTTAAAGTTTGTGGACAAATATTAAATCGTGTATGACTAGAATCGAACTCGGGATCATGGGATTGCACACTTTACGTATGAATGATTAATGAAGAATAATTAATATATATAACCGTTATATATTTAACTATTTGAACACAAATAATGACTAATGGACGTTAAGTAATTAACGGAATTGACTAACGACCGTTAGTGAATAAAAGAATGACTGTAGGTGAAATTACAGGACAAGAAGATTCCGGAATACCCTTGGGAAGGGTTGGGCCGATCGGCCTAAGTGTTGCCAAACCCTATTCGAATCAAACTTGTCCTCCAAGATTGTTTCCCTACAAATACAAGGCTTAGGGGTTATTGGTTTTTACTTTTGTGCACTCTTGCTATAACCCTAAACCTCTCTTTCTTCTTCCTTTGCTAGAAACCGATCGAACTAACCCTAAGGGTGGTCGATCCTTGTTTTTTAATTAAGCAAAATAGTTTGGTTTAATTTGTGTTCTTTTACTAGCATCAAACATTAATCGGTTATAGTACGTGTGTACAAAACCTTGTTTATTAACTCACTATAGTTAATACCTCTTGGATTGAGAAACAAAGCGGTAAGGGGTTTCTCGCTAATCCACTTGTTGATTAAAGAAGAAGAATTTGAAGTTTAGATCTTTGTTCTTGCTAGAATCAAAGGTACGTATCTTTAATATTCGGTTAATCTCTTACGTGTTAAATATGATTCTTTGCATCCGCTATGTGCTTTGATGTTGTAAGAATTATTTATATAATTGTTATGGTATTTAAATTCTAACAGTGGCATCAAGAGCCGTTTAACATGTAATTGTATTACCGAAAAACATAAAAATCAAATCTTTGATTAGGATTAACATGTTAGTCGATTTTTTTAGGGTTTTAGAACATAAAAAATTTCGAACCCTAATTTGGGGGGGGGGGGGGGGGCGATCCCTCTTTTATTAAAAAATTAGTTTTGTAACCCTAAAATTAAGAACATGTGTGTTTATGTGTGTAAAGGGTTACGTTCCTTGACTTGTAAATTAATCCATGATAAAACATGCATGTTTATCATGGATTAGGGTTTGTAATTAATTGTTAAGTTATTTGCTACATGTAAAAAGATAGATCTAAAATTAGGGAAGACCTAATTAATTAAATTAATGAATCTTTTATGTGCAACGTGGTATATGTTTGCTAAGACTTACGCAACCAAATTGTTTGGTGCATGTGGTCCATTGGTACCATTAGCTCGAAAACCAATGGGAGTCTTAGTTAAATATATGCATATTAAACATAGATAGATTATTAATAGGATTTTATCAAAAGGTTTGCATGTGGCTATATGATTTAATTGTTAAGATTATATGTGTTATTATGTGGTTATTTATTTTTATTAAATTACTTGCTTTTTTGTTTAAATTATATGTTGAATTGTAAGCAAAAAGAGGGTAATTTTTTGAATAGAAAATAAATTGACCTAATAACTATGAAACCTTGATGTGATAAATTATATATTGCAAAGTCTTATGTGCCGACAGTGGTTCACTTCGCACAGGAATTTGCTCCCAGGCGAGACTAGCAATATTATAGTATATAACATATATTTTTCAAGTCTTAGAATCATAAAATTTTGATTGAGTGATGAGTTTTGTACCAATAGTGTAAACGGCTCACCCAGTTTAGACAAACTATAAGAGGGGTATAAGGAGGCTTGACATTAAATTGTCATCCAAAAGGGACGCGTTTTTAATTAGCCTTCGGGCGGACGTTTGTCTCTCCGCTCCTTTGTGCGTCTAATTGGAGCTACCAAGTAATGCTATTTTTTGTAAAAAATTATCTTAAGGGTGAATTGACCTCAATTCCACGCGCCACTTTTGTGGTAATTATCCGAATAACTTGGGTCTTTTGACTCATGCAGCAGTATGATATAGTGGGCGATAATTGTAGGTAATTCTTTGATTGGTGAACCCAATACCTCAATTAAAACTTTGTTGGTTTAACTCTTAACCTAATTGGTAAATAAAATTGTTTTGAAAACTTATGATATAGTGGGCGATAATTGTAAGTAATTCTTTGATTGGTGAACCCAATACCTCAATTAAAACTTTGTTGATTTAACTCTTAGCCTAATTGGTAAATAAAATTGTTTTGAAAACTTATGATACGAAGATGTGTGCATGCTTCTTCGTACATATTTTGATTGTCACATCAAAATAAATACCCTAAAATTTAAGTCCATGCTATCTAATTATAAGAAACACTTGGAGTTAATATTTAGCGTAAGTGAGACCTTGCCTAGATATTAATGACAAGGTAAATTTCCATGGCGTGAGACCGTGACATGGAGAATTTACAGTTTCTAAATTAGACGACTTAATTAAGTTGTAAGTGAGACCTTGAAACTTAAGGCATGAGATGAAACTTAAATTAGATCAACTGATGTAGTGAAACTATAGAAATTTGGATCCTAGTTTTCAAGAAGATTAAATGGTTATATGTATATTTCCTGGGTAATTTTCTTTTCTTGAAAAATTGTATTATTAGAATACTAATATTTGAACTTTTTCTTTAGAAATGGCTCAACCCGAAAACGTTGTACTAAGTTCTGCTTTCAAAAGTCATTTTGAAAGGGAAAAATTGACTGGCCCAAATTTCAATGACTGGCATAGGTCACTCAGGATTGTCTTGAGAGTGTCCAAAAAGCTGGAATATTTGACTAAGCCTTGCCCTGAACAGCAAGCTGAGACTGAATCTGATGAAGTCAAAGCAGATTGGCAAAAGGAGTTCGATAAGCACAATGAAGTTTGATGCGCGTGATGTGTCGTTGCGGTTTAGCAGTTTTAATGCCTACTCAAGTTTTAAATTTATATTTAGCCGACTTATCAATAACACACACACTTAACGAGCAGTGTACCCGGTCAGTATGAAGATAATGGTAAGTAGAGTGTCGATCACTAAGAGTGGAACGTATTATCTCGTTATTCTAATCAGTATTTTAATATCCTAACGCAAGGGGGTTTCAGCCTGAGAGACTGGCACGGTTTGTTTGCAATTAAATAATAAAATAAACCGAAAGGCACGAATCAGCAAGTAGCACACACGTACACAGATAAATACTTGAGACAATAAGAGGGTTGTCCTTATGATTAAGTAGATTGTTACTTGTTTTATTGATAGCTTTATATGAAGTGTATGTAGTTAACCCTTTCTCGTTGGTCCTAATCTTATCGGCGAGTAAACCCTTAATGATTACTTATGTCTAAAAGTTATTCCTAAGTGATCAATTTAGTAATAACCGTGGGAGCCACATTATGTCCCGCAGTCAAATGCCCGCAAGCCACTAATAAACACAGAGGTTATCAATGCACTAATAAGTAGTAACCAAAGACATCAACATATAAACTTTAATTGATGGGAAAGCAAGTATTAAAGGGAGTGCAATCTTTCGTTGTCACATTACACAAGCCACCAATCCTGATGAATTAAAGTTTGCTAACACAATAAAACAAAACTACTTAATGAATTAAACACATGCAGCACCTTCTTACAGCTCTTGTATCTTTGATTTGGGTGTGTCTTGTGCTGCCTCCTTGACTGAATTCGTCCTTTGTTCCTCCTGTTTGGTCTTCGGTTTTTAGGTTTTCGGAACTTTAATTCGTCTGGTCTACGGGGTATTTATAGTTTCTGTCTGAGGGAGGATGCGGCGCATCTACTAAGTAGATGCGGCGCATGTACTTAACTTCGCGTGGGGTCCAAGATTATAATATTCAGGAATATTCGTACACCGCCAGAAGATGCGGCGTAAACTCCATGATTAGATGCGGCGCATGTCCTCTTGTATCTTGGATCGTATCTGGTGATATCTTGATAGAGATGCGGCGCATGTCGAGAGTGAGATGCGGCGCATCTGGAGCAGAATTGACTTGATCTTGTCCATGTCAGTAGACCTTCAACTTTATGCACGTTTTGCTCCATTATTAGTCCAAAATCGCTAAGTTTCACCAAATGCTTGTTTTTACCTGAGAATTACAAAAGTAAACGATTAAGTATCAATCCTCATACATAATATAGTAAAACAAGTCAAATTAATAGGATAAATGATAGTAATAAAATGTACTTATTTGAGTTCATCAAATATCCCCCCACTTGAACTTTACTTGTCCCCAAGTAAACCTTAGAATTTCTCTTATGAAAATGTATCCTAAAAGATGTTAGGATTTATTTTTATATTTAAGCATGTATTCGTTCATTTCATAATCACACAACTAAACACTTTAACGAATTAGAAGTAAAATAAAATAAGTCGATAAAAGCAAATCTAATCGTTTAACTGTCCAGTCGCGACGAATATTCTATCATAAGCTTGGCAAGTATACACATCTCCACCACTAAAGCTAAGGAGTAACAAGTCTAAAGCGGTAAAAAGGGTTTTTAGGCTTAAGGGTTAATTATTCTCTTTCACTATCGATCTCAAATTCCAGAAAAGGCGACAAAATCACAAATACATGATCGAATCCACGAACACGATACTTGCAATTGCTCAAATCCTTAACTCGAATAGGCTAAAGATAGGTCCAAACTTCACCAATAATAATATATCAAAAAGGGCGACAAAATCATAAATACATAGCCGAATCCACGACTACGATACTTAAGATTGCTCAAATCCCTAATCTCAATAAATCAAAGGTTTGGTTGGATAGAGAATAATAAAGGGCATGGATAACATTTGGGATATAAATTGGTGCAAAAATAAAAATAAACAAAACAAATAAATTAAAATCCTAAGTGTGGTTAATCACTATCCCAACCATCCCATGAATAAGACTCATATCATCGAATAACTCACGCTTTAACACTTGAAACACACGCTTTAGGTAGACACGAATTATACTCAACAAGATCTTAATCAAAGAATAAACCTTAATTGGCGTTCCCATAACTGCCAATTCCCATTCAATCCATAGATATAGTACAACAAATAGTGGTGATATCGACCACTTACATAACTTTACATAAGTTGGTTAAAACTAACTTCCAACTTTTCTTTCTTTCTTTTTCTTTTCTCATTTTTTCGATTTTTTTTTTTTTTTTTTTTTTTTTGACATCAACATATATGTGTAAAATTTCACCACATCACTATAACTTTCTTTCCGGATAATTTTTCCATACTTTTCATGACTTCAGAAATAATGGTAATAGTGAAAGTAGTAAACACACGAAAAATAAACTCCAAAATATACAATATTTACTTTCACTCCAATTGCATTATGCAATTTCTCGACCTAACCATAGATAATGAATTACGCACGCGAACACAGGTAATGTAAGGAAACACACTTTGCCTATAGCAATCAACCAACCACGGATTCTAATCTACAGGGTAGGCTAAGGTGTAAGGGTGTAACGAAACATTTTAAACATAGGTGTAAGAAACGAAAGGAATGGCTCTGAGTGTTTTTCTAGGGGTATCTTACTCTAAAAATGAGAGTAACAAAAGGGTTTATACGGGGGTTAACTAACCAGTGTAGTTAGTTAATAACACATAACATATAATAGGCTATTTGGGTGTAATCCTAGAAATTTACCAAGTTAGACAAGTCACTCCAATTATATAAATAATACTTATTATGGTGGTCTCGAATAGTATACAAGCCAAGTTCTAAAGTTTACAAGTCACCGGCACACTCATAGATTTGTGAATTTTGAAAAATCACAATTTTTGAAAATAACGTCATGTGTGCAGTTATGCAACTTAGATCTTAAACAAAAACATGCTAAAAAATTTTTAAGTTTGATATATTAAGCACATTTTAAGCATAATTTTTGAAAAAGTTTAGGACAAGTAATTGTTAAGTGTTCTAATTCTCCAATCCCCCCACTTAAGTTAAACAACGTCCTCGTTGTTTGTATAAAAGGTTAAAAACTGGAAAATAAAAGAATTAGAACAGAAAAACTCCCCTGAGATTTGCTCGGTATGATCCTCCATTAGTATAAGAGCAAAAATCAACTTCTTGTGGATTAGAACGTTAAAGCTTCATACTTGATGTATCCACAGGAAATCCAGGAAACTATAATACCACCAACACTTTAAAACACACCTAAGATAAGAAAGGTTCAAGCTTTGCATAATACATTAGTAGTTAGGAAAAATAAAACTTAAAAATTAAAACTGAAAATCATCAGGTCAGTCGATGCGCCGTATCTTATTGAAGAAGATACGCCGTATCGAGCCTGGAATAAATACGGATCAGAATAAAGATGCGCCGCATCCTTAACCAGGGATGCGCCGCATTAAAAATAAACTGATAAATAGTTTTAAAGTCGAAAATAAAAATGCAGAAAAATAAAATAAGATATGACCATTGCAGGAGATGCGTCGCATCTCAGAATTGAGATGCGCCGTATCCTCATGCGGGCCTGACTGACTCGACACAGAAAACAGAATAGTAAATAGATAAATCCGGGTTGTCTCTCGGTAAGCACTTGTCTTTATTCCAGAGTCTTCAAGTTAGACTCACGTTCAGCTCTTTAGTATCGATCATTGATTCCTACATTGCCGCGTAGGATCCACTTAGCAACTAATTCGTCACGTATATATTCAGGTCCCAAGTTCAAAACTCCTTTATAGAATCCTTCCATCATCTTCTTCAATAGTAGTCCAGTTCAATCCTTCGGCTTCAATGATAGGCCATAAGAGCGACAATTCTTCTCCAGTGTACCTCACAAATACATCATAAGAGAATACCTCTTTGTCAATGTTGCATAAACGCATGAATTCCTTAAAAGCAGCTTCAAGAGGAGTCTCCCAAGAGAATAAATCTGCATCGATCATGAGTACATTGAATGAATCTGAAAACAAGCATTCCTTAGCAAGATATCCGTTAACTGACATGTCTTCCATAGCAAAATCTGTCATCCAAGGTAAAATCATCAGTAGGATTTGTTCGCTAGAAGAGAAATTAATAATATAGAAACGGATATAAGAATAAAAATAGCTGATATCTGCAGACGATGCGCCGTATCCAAAAAGTTGGATACGCCGTATCTTAATACGTTAAAATTTAATCAGACTTTATCCAGAAAATAGATACGCCGCTTTAGAATTTAAGAATGCGCCGTATCGAATTAATTAATCAAAAATCAGCTTATCTAATTAAAATTAAATGCGTCGTATTAACGAAAGTTAATGCGCCGTGTTTTCGTTACGTTTAAAAATAAATATCGATTTTTGATTCAGAAAGATGCGCCGTATCGATAGAGATCGATACGCCGTATCTGTTTAATAATTCGCAAACTGTTTTTAATTAAAATAATAGATACGCCGTATCTGCGAAAGCAGATGCGTCGTATGGCGTTAACGTTTAGAAATTTTTTTTTTTTTTTTTTTATCGAAAAACAGATACGCCGTATCTGCTAAAGCAGATGCGTCGTATTACTTTATCGCTTAGAAAAATTTTCTTATTAAAAACAGATACGCCGTATCTTGGGGAAAAGATGCGTCGTATCGAATTAATTAAACGCGTTGTATTTTTTTTTAAAAATTAAACGCAATACGCCGTATCGTTTGATTTAGCACAGTACAACGATAGCAGAACAGAAAAATACGAAAAATAAAAACAAAAATTAAACACACAAACGAAAATAAACACACAAAAATAAAAGAAAACAATTAACACACAATACAACAAATATGCAAAATAGTACAATGATGCAATTAATCTAATAAAAAGAAAAAAACTAATTAAAATACTAATCAAATTAACAGATAATAACAATTCACTCCCCGGCAACGGCGCCAAAAACTTGATGCGCGTGATGTGTCGTTGCGGTTTAGCAGTTTTAATGCCTACTCAAGTTTTAAATTTATATTTAGCCGACTTATCAATAACACACACACTTAACGAGCAGTGTACCCGGTCAGTATGAAGATAATGGTAAGTAGAGTGTCGATCACTAAGAGTGGAACGTATTATCTCGTTATTCTAATCAGTATTTTAATATCCTAACGCAAGGGGGTTTCAGCCTGAGAGACTGGCACGGTTTGTTTGCAATTAAATAATAAAATAAACCGAAAGGCACGAATCAGCAAGTAGCACACACGTACACAGATAAATACTTGAGACAATAAGAGGGCTGTCCTTATGATTAAGTAGATTGTCACTTGTTTTATTGATAGCTTTATATGAAGTGTATGTAGTTAACCCTTTCTCGTTGGTCCTAATCTTATCGGCGAGTAAACCCTTAATGATTACTTATGTCTAAAAGTTATTCCTAAGTGATCAATTTAGTAATAACCGTGGGAGCCACATTATGTCCCGCAGTCAAATGCCCGCAAGCCACTAATAAACACAGAGGTTATCAATGCACTAATAAGTAGTAACCAAAGACATCAACATATAAACTTTAATTGATGGGAAAGCAAGTATTAAAGGGAGTGCAATCTTTCGTTGTCACATTACACAAGCCACCAATCCTGATGAATTAAAGTTTGCTAACACAATAAAACAAAACTACTTAATGAATTAAACACATGCAGCACCTTCTTACAGCTCTTGTATCTTTGATTTGGGTGTGTCTTGTGCTGCCTCCTTGACTGAATTCGTCCTTTGTTCCTCCTGTTTGGTCTTCGGTTTTTAGGTTTTCGGAACTTTAATTCGTCTGGTCTACGGGGTATTTATAGTTTCTGTCTGAGGGAGGATGCGGCGCATCTACTAAGTAGATGCGGCGCATGTACTTAACTTCGCGTGGGGTCCAAGATTATAATATTCAGGAATATTCGTACACCGCCAGAAGATGCGGCGTAACTCCATGATTAGATGCGGCGCATGTCCTCTTGTATCTTGGATCGTATCTGGTGATATCTTGATAGAGATGCGGCGCATGTCGAGAGTGAGATGCGGCGCATCTGGAGCAGAATTGACTTGATCTTGTCCATGTCAGTAGACCTTCAACTTTATGCACGTTTTGCTCCATTATTAGTCCAAAATCGCTAAGTTTCACCAAATGCTTGTTTTTACCTGAGAATTACAAAAGTAAACGATTAAGTATCAATCCTCATACATAATATAGTAAAACAAGTCAAATTAATAGGATAAATGATAGTAATAAAATGTACTTATTTGAGTTCATCAAAGTTGCGTGCTTAATGCTCGAAAGTATGGTTCCCAAGTTGCAAAAGCAGTTTAAGAACTATTTTCCTAAAGATATGCTGGAAGAACTCCAAAAGACCTATGAAAAGCCACCAGTTGTTGAACTGTATGATTTGATCGATCAATTACACAGCTGTAAGCAAGGGGAAGGTAAACCTGTTCGCGATCATGTGTTGGAAATAAAAATGTATTTGGACCAACTACATCAGCTGAACTATGTTTATGCTGAGAGTGTGTGTGTGAACTTAATCAATAAATCCTTGAACAAGGATTTTAAGGGTTTTGTTCAAAAGTACAACATGTATTGCTCGGGGAAGACAGTCACGGAATTGCTCGCAATGCTCGTGGATTATGAAAAGGGTTTACCAGGCAAGGCACCTACTCCTCAGGTATTAGCTATACAAGGAGGTAGGGTTCAAAAGCTGTTGGGAATTATCATACGATTCAAGAGAAGACAAACTTAGGTCTGGTAATATGTCAGAGTTAGGTCTGTCTTTGTAATTAGGTCTGGTAATACATGTTAAGTCTGGTAGTCTGTATTAAGTCTGGTTGACTTATTATGTTAAGTCTGGTCGTGATATAAGGAAAGTTTGTTAGAGATATGTTAGGAAAAGATACAAAACGTGTAAGTATCTTTATAGAAGATTCGTGAATATCTTTTTAGTCGGTTAGTATTAGGGTTTCCTTGGTGTATAAAAGGATCCCTAAGATTGTTAGTTTGATAAGAGAGTTGTACGAGTTTCACAATTGTGATTAATAGAATTATACGAAGTTAGTGTTAGCTCTGTGTGTGTTCTTCATTGTTCTTGTTAAGTTTCCGCATTAACATTAACAATCGTTAAAGGTTTCTCACTTAGACTGGTTTGGATTTATCCCAACCATCTACTAAGTATTCAAGGCTACTTAGAGATCCACATACAATTCGTGGACCAACAAGTGGTATCAGAGCAAGGCGAGAGACTCTGAGTTCGAAGAACACTTAACCTTAAAAACCTATTCTCACTCAATTCACCCTACACAATGTCTGAGACCGATAAGCCTATCAACACTGAAACTTTTTCAATCCATAACAGTGAGGATGAGAATTCAAACCATGAAGATGAAGGAAAACCTGAATCCAGTAACTCCCAAACACAACAACAACCCATCCCCTCCACAACCACAATCTCAAACATAAAACTTCCATTACTGAAAAGAGAAGAATATGATATATGGGCCATGGAGATGGAACATTATCTGGAGTATATTGATAGTGATGTATGGAAGGTTATTCAAAGGGGAAACTCTAAGAAAAGAATTTCACAAGGGACTGATGGGCAGCTGAGAATAATGCCACCAGTATCTGCTGAGGAGATTAGGGCTGTGGAGAAGGAAAAGAAGGCCAGAACCTTGCTTCTTATGGCTATTCCTAAGGAGCATCTGCAAAGGTTCCATGGCATGGTTGATGCTAAAGAGATGTGGGAGGCTATCAAGAAACGATTTGGAGGCAATGCAAACTCCAAGAAGATGCAAAAGGCTGTTCTTAAACAGCAATTTGAGACATTCAGTGTTTCAAAAACTGAAGGATTGGAGAAGGGCTATGACAGATTTCAACATCTGTTAACACAGCTGGAAGTTCATGGTGCAGCAGTTTCGAATGAGGATGCAAACCACAAGTTCCTTAGATCTTTACCATCAGAATGGGGTAATGTATCTGTGGCAATGAGGATAAAGGAGGAAGTAGATTCAATGACACCTGATGACCTATACAATAATCTTAGGATGTTTGAAAGGGACGTCGGTAACAACACTCAGGTATCTACCAGTTCATCAAATGTTGCTTTTGTGTCACAAAACAAAAGCAGTACTTACAAGGTTAAACCTGGTAATGTTAGGTCTGGTATCTATGAAACTCCTTCAAATGAAAGATCTGCTTCAAACTTTACTGATGAGGTGATCCATTCTTTCTTTGCCAACCAAACGGAAGATGAAAGCTTTATTAGTGAAGATTTAGAACAGATTAATGATGCTGAAGTTGAGGAGATGGACATAAAATGGCACATTGCCATGGTTGCTTTAAGGGTCAAACGATTTCAGAAGCAATATGGAAGGACCATCAACTTCAACAACAAATCACCAGTGGGATACACAAAGAGGACAGTTGAATGCTACAACTGTCACAAGCATGGACATTTTTCAAGAGATTGTCCAGAGAAGAAGCCTGCTGATGGGAAAAGAGATGAAGAAGGGAAGTTGGAAAAGAATCAGATGAGCTTGCTGACAATGGTAATGAGGTATCATTATGCTCTAAATTATGCACTGATTCATATAATCATATTAAGGCTTTGTGTGATGAGCAGTTAGGACAAATAGGTGACCTAGAAGTAAATCTTTTAGCACATAAAAATGCTGTAAAAACACTAGAGGCACAAAAGGTCACCCTTCAAAACCAACATGCTGCTTTAAATGAAAAACTATACTTTCAAGCTAATAAAATATATGAACAAGATGAAAAGCTTAAAAGGTATAGACAAATGGGCCTTAGAATTCAAAAGGAGAGGGATGAGTTGAGAAAACGGGTAGATCAGTGGAACAATTCAAATAATAACCTGTTCAAATGTTGGGATTCTCAAATAAAGTCCAATAAAAAATGTGGCTTAGGATATGAGGAAGATGAGAAAAAGGCAATCCTTAAGTCTAGAGAAGATGATTATGCGGGCAAACCATTGTATAATAGGTTTGTTAAGACTGGCGACTTTAAGGGAGTACCACCACCATTGAGTGATGACTATACTCCTCTTGAAAAAGAAGAGTTGGATGATTCACTTTTTGTGTATGGTAAGAAAGGTCCTCAAACACCTGAGTCAACCACCTCAGAGGACAAAACCAGTAAGTATTCTTCTTGTCAATCCAATGACTCTGAAGGATCTATTGATGGTTCCTCTGATCACTCTAAGTCTGAGTCAAAAAGTGAGGTAAAAGAGAATTCTGAACCTAAGGTTGTTAAGAAGTGTGAACCTGTTGTAACTGAACCTGTAGTGACTAAACCAAAGCCGGAGACAGTCAAACCTAGTTGTGCCCAGCACATAAAAACTCCTAGGGAATCTGTTAATATTAATGAGTCACTTAGAAGCAATAGTGTTCACAGAGAAAGTAGGAGTAGTCACACTTATGTTCCTAAAAGATGTTTTGTTTGTGGAAGTTTAAGTCATTTGATTAGAGATTGTGACTTCCATGAAAAGAGAATGAAGAGAGAGGCTGAGCAAAAGAGAATGAATGCTAATATTGGTCATGGTTCAAATAAACCAGTTTGGAATAATGCTAACAGGATTAATCATGCCAACCAGTTTAATCCCAGACCAGCCCAACAGTTTTACTCTACCCGACCTAACTCTTATGTTAATACTGGTAGACAAAATTTTAGGTCTGGCTTTAGGAACTTTAATGTGAATAGGCAAAATGGTAATTTTATGAGGCCTAATGTGAATACTGGTTATGTTAATTCTGTGAGACCCAAACAACCATTTCATAAGCCTCAGGTGAATGCAAACAATCAAAGAAATCATTTTTACAAACCTCATTCACCTGTGAAAAGACCAGTTGTAAGGCAAACAACAAAACCTTTAAAAACCAATGCTGTAAAGGGGAATGGGGGTTCTGCTGTTAAGACCTTAGCATGTTTGTCTTGGGATTCAAACAAATATAAATCCCAATACAACAGTGGATCAGGTTCAAATAAGAAATTTAAGTATGTTGATCCACAAGGCGGACCCAAGCCCACTCAGGCCTGGGTTCCTAAGAGAAACTAATTTCTCTTCTTTTTGTGCAGGATCATCCACTTTGCTATATGGGAGATAGAGGAATCTTTGACAGTGGATGCTCTGGGCACATGTCTGGTAACAAGAACTATTTGAATGATTTTCAAGAATTCAATGGAGGTTCTGTTACTTTTGGAGGCAGCAAGGGACATATAACTGATAAAGGAAGAATAATAGTGGGCAACATAGAATTTGACAATTTATCCTTTGTGAAAGAACTTGGGCAGTTCAACCTTTTCTCAATATCACAAATTTGTGATACTCAGCATAAGGTGCTTTTTACTGAAACTGATTGTCTTGTGTTGACTCCGGACTTTAAGATGCCTGAAGAACATCAGATTCTTCTTAAAGTTCCCAGACAACACAACATGAACAGTTTTGATATGAAAGCATCTAATCCTGCAAAAGGTGCTACCTGTTTGATTGCAAAAGCTACTTTGGATGAATCTAAGTTGTGGCACAGAAGGTTAGGCCATGTGAATTTCAAAAATATGAATAAACTTGTGAAGCATAACCTTGTGAGAGGTTTGCCTTCAAAATTATTTAAAAATGATCATACATGTGTGACTTGTAGCAAGGGAAAACAACATAGGGCATCCTGTAAGGCTAAACTAGAAAGATTAATCACTGAGCCCTTACATACCTTACATATGGATCTTTTTGGCCCTACATCTATCCATAGTATAAATTATGCATGCTATTGCCTTGTCATTACAGATGACTGTACTAGATATTGTTGGGTGTTCTTTATGTCTTGGAAGGATGAAGCTACACCTTTGATTCAAACTTTCATTAGGCAGATTGAAAACCTTCTTGATAAAAGAGTTAAAATCATTAGGAGTGACAATGGCACTGAGTTTAAAAACAAGAGCATGCTAGACTTCTGTGGTAATAAAGGAATTAAGCAACAGTTCAGTAATGCAAGAACTCCTCAGCAAAATGGAGTTGCTGAGAGGATGAACAAGACACTTATTGAGGCAGCTAGGACTATGCTAGCAGATTCACTTTTACCCACAACATTCTGGGCTAAAGCAGTCAGCAATGCCTGTTACATCTTTAATAGGGTTAGAGTGACCAAGCCTCAAAACAAAACCCCTTATGAGCTTATGTTTGGCCATAAACCAATTGTTAGCCATATAAGGCCTTTTGGGTGTCATGTAACCATTCTTGATACTTTAAGTGTTCTTGGAAAGTTTGAAGGAAAATCTGATGAAGGGTTGTTAGTTGGGTATGCATTAAACAGTAAGGCCTTTAGGGTTTACAACTTAGTGTCCAAGAAAGTAGAAGAAAATCTGCATGTAAACTTTCTTGAAGAAAAACCCAATGTAAAGGGAATTGGTTATAGATGGATGTTTGATATTGATTATTTAACTGATTCTATGAATTATATTCCTGTCTCCAAGGAGAATCAAGTTAACCCTATTGCAGGTACCAAATAAGTTACTAACAATGCAGGTACCAAATATCCTTCTAATACAGGGAACACTGATGATATGGCTGAGCTTATTGTGATTCCATCTACAGAGAACAAGTCTGCTGCAGCTGAAGCAGAAATCAAGAATTCTTCTTCTCAAGAAAAGGATTCTGAATTCAAGTCTCAAGATACTGGCAAAGAAGCAGCTCCTAACATTACTAGTACTTCCAATTTTAAAAATGGTAGTGATGCTCAACCAGACCTTTCTTCAAGTGCTGTTTGTATTGATTCAGAGATGCCAGAACTTGTAGTGTTCTCAAATCCAAATGAAGGTATCTTTGAAGGAGCTTCCTATGATTAAGGAGGTGTCATAACTGACTTCAACAACTTACCCACAGAAGTGGAGGTAAGTCCAACTCCCACTCTCCAGATTCACACCATTCATCCCAAGAGCCAAATAATTGGTGATCCAAAGTCTGCTGTTTAAACCAGAAGTAGAGTGCAACATCATTCTGACTCACTTGCACTCATCAGTCTGATCAAACAACAACAAAGGGTCAATCATAAGGACCAGCAACATTGTTTATTTGCTTGCTTTCTTTCTCAAAATGAACCCACTACTGTTTCTGAAGCATTGGGGGAGGAAAGTTGGGTAGAAGCTATGCAAGAAGAGTTTTTGCAGTTCAAGCTACAGAAAATATGGGTTCTTGTAGACCTACCTTATGGAGCTAAAATCATTGGTACAAAGTGGGTCTTCAGGAATAAAAGGGATGAAAGAGGGGTAGTTGTAAGGAACAAAGCAAGACTGGTAGCACAAGGATACAAACAGGAGGAGGGCATAGATTATGATGAGGTTTTTGCTCCTGTAGCAAGAATTGAGGCTATCAGGTTATTTTTGGCCTATGCATCATACATGGGATTCAAGGTGTATCAGATGGATGTCAAAAGTGCTTTTCTTTATGGCACTATTGAAGAAGATGTGTATGTACATCAGCCTCCTGGTTTTGAGGATCCTGCTAACCCCAATCAAGTGTACAAGGTTATTAAAGCTTTATATGGTCTTCATCAAGCTCCTAGAGCTTGGTATGCAACTCTTTCAAAGTTTCTAGAAGAACATGGGTACATCAGGGGTGTAATTGACAAGACTTTATTCATTAAGAGAGACCAGAAGGATATCATTCTCGTCCAAATTTATGTGGATGATATCATTTTTGGATCAACAAGAAAGTCATGGTGTGATGAATTTGAAGGTTTAATGAAAGGCAGGTTTGAGATGAGCTCAATGGGAGAACTTACATTTTTCTTGGGACTGCAAGTAAAACAAAAGGATGATGGACTTTTTATTTCTCAAGATAAGTATGTTGCAGAAATTTTGAGGATGTTTGAGTTCTCAAATGTGAAGACTGCAGTCATTCCCATAGAAAACAAGGTGCCTTTAACAAAGGATGAAGATGCTGCTGATGTGGATGTGCACCTTTACAGATCCATGATAGGTTCCCTCATGTATCTTACTGCTTCTAGACCTGACATTATGTATGCAGTTTGTGTTTGTTCACGTTTTCAGGTACAACCAAAGACTTCACATTTTCATGCTGTGAAGAGAATCTTTAGGTACTTAAAGGGCAAAACAAATTTAGGCCTTTGGTATCCTAAGGAGTCATCTTTTTACCTGACAGCTTATTCAGACAGTGACTATGCTGGTGCAAGCCTTGATAGGAAATCCACAACAGGAGGTTGTCAATTCCTTGGAAGGAGATTGATATCTTGGCAATGCAAGAAGCAGACAATTGTGGCCAATTCAACCACTGAAGCTGAGTATGTTGCAGCTGCTAACTGCTGTGGACAAGTCTTGTGGATTCAGAATCAGATGCTGGACTATGGTTTGAATTTTATGAATATTGTCATCCACATAGATAATGAGAGTACTATCTGTATTGTTAAGAACCCAGTATATCACTCTAAAACTAAGCATATAGAAATCAGGCATCACTTTATTAGAGATTGCTTTGAAAAGAAGTTGATTAGAGTGGAGAAAATACATACAGATTTTAATGTTGCTGACCTGTTAACTAAAGCATTTGATGGTCCTAGGTTCAATTATCTAGTAGTTAACATTGGTATGATGAACCCCTAGTTTGACTTAAGGGGAGGTTTGGCTTAAGGGGAGGTCAAACTGTATAGTATGTAAAGTATAAATACTTACCAGCATTTAGGTTATCTTTAAGTCTTGTAGTTTTATTTTTAGTTCTGTTAGTGTTAAAAAAATAAAAATAAAAAATAAAAAAAATAAAAAAATGTGTCTTCTATTTCTTTTATAGATAATGCTGGATTAAGTATGTTTTCATAAGTTGTCAAGTGAGACTATTGGAACTTCTCACTTTATGGAGGTGCATAGCACTAACACAACAAAAGGTTATCAGTCCACCTTGTCTCATCAACACAAGGACTGGCTAATCCTGAGCAAACGGCTACAGGTAAAGATTGCTCAAATCCGTTTATGGCTGACAATTTGCCAAAAATTGTATGGTATTCAACTCACCATATCTAAGATAAGTGAAGAGTTGGCTAGCCCACAAGGTTATGGCTTGTGGTAAAGGCTGTGGAAAACCATAAATGGTAATCAATTCACCATGATGAGGTGCTTTTCCATCAAAGAATTGGCTAGTCCAGAAGCAAACGGCTTTTGGTAAAGACTTAACAAATCCATTGATAAGCTGATGATTTGCTAAAAATCATATGGTTATTAATGTACCATGGTCTGACACACCAAAACATTGGCTACTCCAGTGGTAATGGCTATTGGTAAAGAGATTTCAAATCCATTACATTTTCAATGATTCACCTCTCACAGATGGTAACACATCTGGAAGTGATGAGAATAGTCTGAAACTTAAATGAATTTGATGTACATATAGTCAATGTTGCTGCAAAGACCTTATCAGAAGAGCTTATCAAGATTCAAGCTACTAGAAAGGTTCAAGACCTAAAGAAAATTCAAAGTGTTCAAGATTCAATCCTCAGAAAGCTAAATAAGAAGAACTTGAAGTTCATGGAGCATGAAGATCAAGTTAGGGGAGGATTGTTGGGAATTATCATACGATTCAAGAGAAGACAAACTTAGGTCTGGTAATATGTCAGAGTTAGGTCTGTCTTTGTAATTAGGCCTGGTAATACATGTTAAGTCTGGTAGTCTGTATTAAGTCTGGTTGACTTATTATGTTAAGTCTGGTCGTGATATAAGGAAAGTTTGTTAGAGATATGTTAGGAAAAGATACAAAACGTGTAAGTATCTTTATAGAAGATTCGTGAATATCTTCTTAGTCGGTTAGTATTAGGGTTTCCTTGGTGTATAAAAGGATCCCTAAGATTGTTAGTTTGATAAGAGAGTTGTACGAGTTTCACAATTGTGATTAATAGAATTATACGAAGTTAGTGTTAACTCTGTGTGTGTTCTTCATTGTTCTTGTTAAGTTTTCGCATTAACATTAACAATCGTTAAGGGTTTCTCACTTAGACTGGTTTGGATTTATCCCAACCATCTACTAAGTATTCAAGGCTACTTAGAGATCCACATACAATTCGTGGACCAACAAAAGCCAAAACTGCAAGGGAATAAGAAGGGGAAAGGAAAGGTTGACAAGGGTAAACAAGTTACGGCCTATCAACCTATGCCTAAGAAGTACCCTCAGAAGAACAAGGCCAATCCGAACAAGAAGGATCAGACTTGTCACCACTGCCATGAGATAGGACATTGGAAGAGGAACTGTTGTCTCTATCTCGAGGAGTTGTGTGTGAAAAAGATGAAGGTTGAGGCTGGGAAAGCCAGCTCTTCAGGTAACTTTTTCATGATTGAATTATTTTCATTAACTCATAAATTAAATTCCTGGGTATACGATACTGGATATGGTATTCATATTTGCGATACACTACAGGGGTTTAGAGTTGAAAGGAGACTGGCCTATGGGGAGCAATATTTGCACGTGGGCAATGGAGCACATGTAGCTGTTGAAGCCATAGGAATATTTAAATTAGTTTTGTCTTCGGGCTTAGTACTGTATTTGAATAATTGTCATTATGCACCTTCAATTGTTAGGGGTGTGGTCTCTTTCTCGTGTTTATTGGATATTGGATTTCAGCATACTATTACAAGCAATAAAATTTCTGTTTCGTTAAATAATGTTTTTTATTTTAATGCTATTGCTGTGAATGGTGTATTTGAAATTGATATGAATGAATGCAATGATTATAATTCGATGTATAGCATCAATAATAAGAGAGTCAAGAATGTCTTGGATTCATCTTATCTTTGGCATTGTCAACTTGCTCACATAGGCAAGACTCGCATGCAAAAGCTGCAACGTGATGGGCTTTTGCAAGAGATCAATGATGAATCATTTGATAAATGCGAATCTTGCATATCTGGGAAGATGACAAAGAAACTGTGAAAAACTAGAAGGGGGGGTTGAATAGTTTTACCGATTAATATTAAATCGCTTTGTTACTCTATGTTTATTCAAAGGAAACAAACACAAACAAGTATTCACACAATATATATATGAAAAGTAAAGAGAGGAAAGATCAAACCACACAACACGGATGTTTATAGTGTTCGGCTACAAGGACTCTCTTCCTTGCCTTACTCCACTCCTCGAGCCTCTAACTCGAGAGTTATCCTTCACTAAGAAACAAACTCTCTTCTAGGTGGAGAAAACCTTTACACGTTGCTTACTTCCTTTTCCGGTACTAAGCTAAACACCGAGTTCTACTTCAGGGCAGAACCAACCCAACGTCGCCTATACAATTACCGATACTAAGCTAGATGTCGAGTTCTTTCACAAGGGTACAACCACTCCCTACACTCTTTGTGTTTTGAGGACTAAAACACTAACCACACTCACTGAGATAAATGATACAAATAATGATGTGTGAATTACTCAAAGATCACACAGTAACTATACTAAAGGTTTACACGTCTATGTTGAACCTTGTTGCTTAATCTTCTTTGCTACAAAAGATAGATCAAATGATATGAATGAATGATGTTAGTAATATGAATGAGTATGTACTTAAGCTATATGAGTGATGAGAAGGCCAAGTGATCAGCTTGCTATTTATAGGCAAGCTGATAAACACTCAGCGGATCCCTTAAAAGGGATCCGTCCTTTATGTCGAAGGGATCCGTGGGTATGCCAGAGGTAAGACAGCTAAGAGATTTTCCAAATCTCTCCAATCTTTCCATATCTTAGTGTTGTCATATCAAGATCTTCCAATGTCAACTATCTTACTTGAAGATCTATCCAAGATATTACAAGATCTTACCAAGATTACATGTATGATGCATGCCGTGATGTCATTGTATCATTTTAGAAATAAAGTTTCCTTTTAAGGAAATAAACATGTAGATGTATGAAATGTATTTCCAAGTAAACTTGTGAAATATAAAATGTGTTCTAAAGAGACTTTAGCTAGTATTTATAATTTGCTTAAAGATATACTTTGTAATTGTCATTAACAAAACTAAGTAAAGATCGTAAAATATAAATAATGTTTTTAGGACGATATTTGTATTAACAATCTCCCCCTTTTTGTTGATGACAAAACATAAAGTATATTTTTGAGCAAAAGAATAAGTATAGCATGAGTTCTTTAAAATATAGATTAAGTTTGTTTTATTTGAGTTTAAAAACTATTTTTATGCAAAAAGTGTATGTACTGTGATGATTCACAGTTATGCAAACTTAATCCTTTCTCTCCCTTTTTGTCGAAACAAAAAGAAGAGTTGCGTAGCGGAATGCGATTTTGAGAACTTTAAGAGCTCCCCCTTGTTTGATACTCCCCCTAAATGGAGTAACAATGTAATGATGCATGATCCTACAAAATAAATGGTTAGAATATGATATGCTCCCCCTCGATGTATACTCCCCATTATAAGAGTATGAGATGCTACAAAAAAAATGTTAGTTTTGAATAGCTTCAATGAAGAAGCATAATGCATATGAAATGGTCATCCAAATAGGACTTTCAATCTAGTTGTCTTGAAAAAGTCAAAATGTAGTGTCTGGTCAAAATTTTGTACCTAAAGTACATGATCAAACTATAATGTAGATTCCAAATAACTATAATGTTAGTTACCTAAATAATGATAATATGCTATGTTGATCACTCATAAGCATAAAAACATCACATTCATTAATTGAAAATTATGTGACAAAAGTCACAAACATGATATGATGTTACATTACAAAATAAATCCTAAATAAAGACAACTACTACAACATCATCCTAGAAAGTTCCTAACAGCGCTTTTATTGAGGCGGATGAGAGATTGCATTGAGATGCTCGAGAACATGGTTCAAGATGAACCTCATCTCATTTTGAAGCTCATGGACCAAAATGTTGGTCCTTTGGGCCAAATGACATGTTCTCTCACAATGTGCGCAATCATGACTTGAAAAACCGGGAGGAAGACTAGGCTCCAAGTTTTGTGGTGGTGGTGGTGGTGGTTGGTTGTTGTTGTTGTTGTTGGATGGTTGTTGTTGTTGTTCATTGGTTGGTGGTGGTGTTTGGAGGGAGTTCATGAGGATGTTTTGGATGTCCATGGCTTCATTTAGGCGGTGATCAACTATACCCGAGAGAGTGTAGAGACGGTTGAGCTCTTCACTAATCTCTTCTTGGGTTTGAGGCATATTCATCCACATTGCCTCGTCAATGGCAGCTAGAGTGGATGTGGGTGATAGAGGTTGTGGTTGTGGTTGGGATGATGGTGCATCATGGTATAACGGACCATGGATATCCGGGTAAACCGGGTGAAAAAGCATGGGTTGTTGACCTTCAAAGGTCATGGGTGGAAGATTGGGTAATCTTGGTGAAATTTCTTCTAAGTCATCAAGATGTGGTGATGTAGGAGGAGTCCTAAATAATTCCAAGGGTTGGAGTTTGGGTGATTTTGGTGGTGATGGTGATCTAACAGGCTGCGATGGAGCCGGTGGTGGAGTAGTGGCTATTGGAGTAATGGTTGGTGGTGGTGTTTGTATAACAACATTTGATGGTGTTGGGGTGGAGAGTGTAAGGAAATTTTCACTAGCAATGGGTGATGATATATTGAGAGGAGAATTTTCCTCAGATGAGGAGTTTGCTAAGTTGATAAAACAACAAGGTTTAACACTAATGCGGGCTGTTCTTCTTGGAGGTCTAGATGTGGAAGAGTTGTTTGACTTGGTCATGGTGAAGTATGATAGCTAAGATGTACAGGAGAGGAAATGGTTGTTGTGTGAAGTGATGATCCTAAAGCACTAATTTATAGGCAGAAGGTATATGAGTCTGTGTGTTTGGATTTGATGTGAATCCAATAGAGAATGTTGGTTCTGAATGATTTGGAACAAAAATTTGTGCAAATCACATCACATAAGTCAATCCATAGAACTTATGTTGAGTAAGAGGAGGGAGATATGCAGTAAATGCAAAGGGATAGTGGAAAATCATGTGATGTGATGTACTCACGGATTTGAAGGATCCCTAAAAAGTGTTCCTTACTTGTAACAGAAAGGTAACTTACTCCTAAGATTTGAAAATTCAAATTTTGGTGGGAAATTTTGTTCTTAGGTTTCTAAGAGTTTCTAAATCATTCTAAGATTTATAGTGATCAGTGAACCTATTCTAAAGAACATTAGAAACTAAAATCAAAGAATCGGGATGAGTCGAAAAGTTTTAAGAAATTAACTGTTATACCTGCGGATCCAAACGACAAGGCGTGCGGATTCATAATTTGGGATCCGCCTGATCCGCAGGTTGTAAAAAGACGGAGCCAACGCTAACACTTAGCGGATCTAAATTAAGGGATCCGCCAGATCCGTCTGGCAAAAATGCTAAAACTTCACAGAGAGTATGTCATATTTCGCGTTTTTCGACGAAAACCCGAAAATTCTCTTGGAGCATATCTATCATCTAATATGTAATGCAAAACAACTAAATATGATGATACTAACACATATTTAATCATAGATTAATCCGATCATGTGAACTTACCTTAATAGGAGTTAAGCCAAACATAGGCTTACTCTTGGAAAATTGATAACCCTAAGTGTTATCGACCTGCAAGTATTAGTTAGTTCACATACAATTCAAGTAGTATCATAACAAGTTAATAACATAACCATTCAACATAACATTGTCTAGAAACGATTAGTTCCAAACACTCCTATCAACTCAACTTCTTCTTCATACCCTTGTGAAGCTTCATGATCCATCGACCTAAATTCTTCACCATTCCTTTCATTTGACGATGCTCAGGTGATTCATTCTGAATAGGTGGAAGTTGTCTCAAGTACTCGGGTGGAGGAAGTCTAGAATTTGGTAAGCCGTCATCGTCACTCATTGATGATGAAGATGATGAGGTTTGAGCACGAGGACATTTGCCTTTATCAAGCGCTACCCTATGCTCGCTTAAGGGAGCAAAGGTGTGTTGGATCTCATCATAGTCGGGAACAAAACCTAAGGCATTTCTAGGAATTGGTGCAAATGCTCGATAAAGACGGGTTAAGAGCATTCCATAAGGCAATGCCATTTTTCCTTGAACTGGAATATCGGCCATTCTCTTGGCGATATAGTAAGCAAGATTGAAAGGCTGACGGGTTGACACATTGTACATCATGTGGCAAAGACAAGCATTGATGTGATCTCGGTTTCCTACCATGCACATGACATTGGCCCTTAAGACTTCTTCCATTTTCCTAAACTCGGGCTTAATCTCATTTTGCTCCATAGCAAACGGATCTCTAGCTACTTCTTTACCTCGATACATCCTAGTGGGGTTGTTCCTAGGAATGAAGAGATGCTCACGAATGACTTCTTTTGAGGCTAAAGGAGTGGCATATGGTGTCGTTCGTTCAAGATTTGACTTAAGAATGGTTAATGACCATTTATCGGTATAGACACTCGTTCCATAACTTGGAACTCCTAGGACCTCACCGAATTGATTTAAAGGGATGTTGTATTGTGTTCCATTGACACTGAAGCGAATGTTTATGTAACCTTGATCATTTGACTCTAGAGTGATACTAGCATAGAATTCTAAAATGAATCGTGGAACTATTGGTTCATCGATATCTAGGAGGGAATCAAAGTGAATGGCCTCTAGTTGTTCCCTAAGATTGGTTCCTTCATAGAATGAGGACTCTACAAACCTACCCTCATGTACGTAGTGTTTTTCTAGAGCTTTGAAAGTTTCAACTTGTTGTTCACTAAGTCCTTTGGTTTTATAGTGTTTAGGTAGGTAATTGACGGTGTGTTTGTGATCATAGTTGGTGACGGGAGGCATGATTATCCTAGACACGAAAAATATATATAGTTTAGTTGAAATTATCAAAAATATATATGTCTAGTGTATGCCTACATGGGAACAATTTGGAGGTGCAATTATCTCGACTCATTTTGATGCATGAAAATTATGTTTATGCAAGTTTTATAATAAAACAAGAGATAACCCAAACGCTCCTACTTCAATGTAGCTACATTTGAATGTACCCGAAAAAACATATTAGTTATGTATTCCCTTTAGCATTCAAGAGACATGATGCAAGTCATGCTTAAAGCCTAACGTTTTTGTATTTGTATGAACAATGTCCAAAAACCGTTTTTCCTAGTCGTGAGAAGATTTTAGCAAAAATTTCTCATGGGGTTTTTGATGAATGATGACAATGTACTATAAGATGCAATTCCTAACTATGAAAAACATGATTTGTTATGCAATTTAGAAAGTATGCTTCATGATTTTTCAAGAATTATGTATAACCCCAAGGTTTGGTTTTGTGCATGAAATAGAAATCCTAGACGCAGATCAGGAGTATAAACATGATAAGGATACTCACAGTGATGTTTGGAGCACAATTTGGTTGAGAACAATGGCTTAATTTGTGAATTTGGTGAAGTATGGGACGAATTCAGTAGGTGATAAGTTTTAGGAGAGTGATGAATAGTACATAGTGTTGTTTATTTTATAATATAACAACCTGTGCATGTGACGGATCCGGCGAATCCAAAACAAAGGATCCACCTTTGTTATCGTTTGGATCCGCGGGATCGGAACACAGTTTTTGGTTTAGTGTCGAGTTTGGTTAAACTAAGGTTTACGCTACTGTCTATTCTAATCACTAGGTTCCATTAATCCTAATCCAAGTCTAAGGTAGTTGAAAGGTTCTCTTTTGAGAGGTTTTGTGAGGATGTCGGCAATGTTGTCCTCTGAGGAAACTTTCTCAATTGGGATATTTCCCTTCTGAACATTGTCGCGTAGGAAATGATGACGTATTTCAATGTGTTTGGTTCTAGCGTGTTGGACCGTATTTTTGCTGAGGTCGATAGCTCCTTTGTTGTCACAAAGAATGGGGATGTCGTTGAGTTCAATTCCATAGTCTACGAGAGCTTGTTTCATCCACAGTGCTTGTTGACACGCCTTTCCTGCAGACATATACTCTGCCTCTTTCATTGAGATTGCGAGGGCTGTTTGTTTCTTAGCGAACCATGAGGTGAGACAATATCCTACAAAAGTACAAATACCACTAGTACTTTTCCTATCAACATAATCACCGGTATGGTCTGAGTCGGCATACACTATGGTTTCTACACCCGTTCCTTTGGGATACCATAATCCTACATGTATAGTGCCTTTGATGTACCTAAATATCCGTTTAACGGCTTCAAGATGGAATATTTTGGGATCTTCTTGAAAACGTGCACATAGACAAACACTAAACATAATGTCCGGCCTACTAGCCGTAAGATAGAGTAAACTACTAATCATTCCCCTATATTTAGTGCTATCTACGGATTCATTTTCTTCATCCTTTGTGAGTTTGGTTTCGGAGGACATAGGTGTTTTCATTGGTTTTGAGTCTTCAAGACCAAACTTCTTAAGCATATCTTTGATATACTTTGATTGGTTGAAGAATATCCCATATTCTAATTGTTTTATTTGGAGACCTAAGAAAAAGTTTAGTTCCCCCATCATACTTATTTCAAACTCGTCATACATGATTTTTGAGAAATCATCACATAACTCTTGACAAGTTGAACCAAATATAATGTCATCCACATATATCTGGACGATGATAATATGTGATCCCTTTTTCTTGGTGAAGAGAGTGTTATCTACTAGGCCCATGGTGTACTTATGGTCAACTAAGAAGGTCTTAAGTCGATCATACCAAGCTTTTGGTGCTTGCTTAAGTCCGTATAAAGCTTTCTTTAATTTGTAAACATGATTTGGTTTTTCAAAATCGGCAAAGCCGGGAGGTTGTGCTACATATACCTCTTCATTTATAAAGCCATTTAAAAATGCACTTTTGACATCCATTTGAAATAATTTAAAATCATGTGCACATGCATATGCAAGTAGTATTCTAATAGACTCAAGTCTAGCTACGGGTGCAAATGTTTCATCGTAATCTATTCTTTCTTGTTGATTGTAGCCTTGTGCTACTAGTCTAGCTTTGTTTCTAGATACTATGCCATTTTCATCCATTTTATTTCTAAAAACCCATTTGGTACCTATTATGGTTTGATTTTTAGGTTGAGGAACTAATGTCCAAACGTCATTCCTAATAAATTGATTTAATTCTTCTTGCATCGCAATGACCCAAGATTCATCTTTTATTGCTTCATTTAAATTTTTAGGTTCTATTGTTGAAACAAAACAAAAGAAATTACTTTCATTTTGAGCTTTAGACCTTAATGTTCTTTCATTGAGTTTTCCTATGACGTTTTCTAATGGATGAGTTTTATCTTCTTTGATGTTGACTAAATCTCTTTTTACTGGTTCATCTTCTTTATCATTTTCAACATTTTCCTGATTATCAACCATTTGGTTTTCAACTAAGTCATCATCTACCAAAGGTGATGTCTTAGAGGGAGGTGGACATTCATCGAATGTTACGTTCAATGATTCCTCGACTCTTGAGGTTTCCTTGTTCAAAACTATGTATGCTTTACTAGTTTGTGAATATCCTAGAAATACACCTTCATACGACTTTGGGTCGAATTTGGTGAGATAATCCTTTGTGTTTAAAATGAAGCACTTGCTTCCAAACACTCTAAAATATCCTAAAGTAGGCTTTTTGCCTCGATAAAATTCATAAGGAGTTTTATTTAAAAATGGTCTAATTAAAACTCTATTTAGGATATATGTCGAAGTTTCTACTGCGTGACACCAAAACTTTTGAGGTATGTTTTGTTCATTTAACATAGTTCTACTCATTTCTTGAATTGTCCTATTTTTCCGTTCTACTACACCATTAGATTGTGGAGTTCGAGGAGCCGAGAAATTATGAGTTATTCCATTTTTATCACAGAATGTTCCGAATTGGATTTCGTTGTCAAATTCTCGACCATGGTCAGTTCTAATAGATACTATGTTACTTCCTAATTGATTTTGAATTTTCTTGCTTAGAATTTCAAATTTATCAAAGGCCTCATTTTTGGTTTTCAAAAATTTAGTCCATGTATACCTAGAGTAATCATCTACTATAACTAATGTGTAAAAATTACCTCCATAACTTTGTAAAGCCGACGGGCCAAACAAATCCATATGTAACAATTCTAGACACCTAGATGTAGATACCATGTTTTTAGCCTTATGGCTATTATGCACTTGTTTCCCAATTTTGCAAGCATCACAAAAGTGTTGGTCATATCTCAACTTAGGTAGGTTCCTAACGAGTTCTTTGGATGATAAGGATTGAATTAACCTCATATTGGCGTGACCTAAGCGTCGATGCCATAAGGTTGAGTTTTCGTCCAGAGAAGTAAGACAAAGCTTGTCTTTCGGTGTTTTATCTAATTTCATAACATATACGTTATTCTTTAAGACACCTTTTCCTACTGTTATGCCATCTTTAAGTATTTTACTTCCATTTTCACTGAAAATGACGTTATACTTTTTGCGGCACAATTGACTTATACTAAGTAAGTTAAAACATAAATTATCAACATGAGCAACATCATCAATAGAGAGGGAGTCATGAGAGATTGTTCCTTTTTTGATGATTTTACTTTTAAGCTTGCTACCAAATGTGACATTACCTCCGTCGTACACTTGGTAAGTGAAGAAAAGGCTTTTGTTTTCCGTCATGTGTCTTGAACACCCACTATCTTTGATCCACTCATCAGGTTCAAGTTCAACTTTTAAGCACACCTAAGTTCAATAAAGACTCAAGTGTTTGGTCCCCAATATCTCATGGATCCGTTTGTGTTAAACATAACATTATCATGGTTCATGTAAGCAAATGGAGGATAATAGTTACATGGCATGTAATTGGGACCTTGAAAGTTTCTAGGCATATTTTGGTTCCAATTATTTTGATAATGATGTTGTGAATTAACATTACTCTTAGGAAAGGGGTGTTTGGGAAAACTAGTTTGAGGTCTCTGTTGTGTTGTTTTAACTCTATAATCATTCCTAGCTTGACCTCTCCCTATAAACACAGCTGGTTTTAGCTTGTTATTAGTTGTACTAGTACTAGGTTTTCTAGTGACCTTAACAAATTCAGTACGGTCTGTTTTCTGAACCTTCTGTTCAACTTCTGTACCCGCGGATCCCTTGGGTACAACTGGCGGATCCAAAACTTTGGATCCGTCGGATCCGTGAGCTTCTGACTTAGTTGAAACAGTTTCTTTTTCATTCACAGTTTGTTTCTTAAAGTCACTTAAGGTTCCTAGTTTCATAAAACCTAATCCGGTTTTACCATGAGGAAGTTTTTGCATCTTCATTATCTCATCTGCACAACTTATGTTTTTATCAAACCTTTTAAACTTAGAGTTTTGCTTAATGAGATCTTCCTGTGAAGTTTTTAGTGCATCTAATTCTAATTTTAGTTCTTGACAAGAGACACATGTATCTTTACTATTTTTCCCCTTTTCCATTCGTATCTCTTTTTCTTTAAGCCAATACACTTCTTTTTCTAAAAGTGTTGTTTTAGTTTTCAAGAATTTGTTTTTGTTGATGATTTTTAATGCGATATCACACAGCTTGTTATATTCTATTTCTAAGGTTTCATCATCTATAGAGGAGTATGAGTCAGAATGTACCTCTTATGTGTCATGAGCCATAAGGGAAACTTCGTTGTTCTTAGGCTCATCATCATCTCCTTCACTATCACTCCAAGCTCCACTAACGAATGCTTTTTAAGACTTGTTCTTTGGAGGCTTTGGACATTCACCTATAAAGTGACCAGAATCTCCACGTCTATAGCACTTCCTATCTAACTTGCCCTTTCTATCATCACGGTCTTTTCGTAAAGATTTCTTTTCTTCACGAGGTGGTTTTACGAACTTCCCTCGTCTCCTAAAGAACTTCTTGAAATCTCTTACGGCCATGGCATATTCTTCGTCTTCGCTACTTGAACAAGTCTCTTCATCATCACTTGACTCAACTCTAGCTTTCAAGGCAATGGACTTTATTTTCTCCTTCTTCCCTTTAACTATTTCTGAATCCTTTTCCATCACCATTTCGTGAACTTTGAGATTTCCTATGAGCTCATCTAGTGTCATGCTCGAGAGATCCTTGGATTCTTCAATAGCCGTCACCTTTGCTCTCCACTTAGGATGAAGTGCTCTAAGAAATTTCCTGACAAAGTTCTTACTAGAAAAAGATTCGTCAAGTACTTTAAGAGATGTAATAATAGTATTAAACTTAGCAAAAGCACCATCAATGGTCTCATCTTCAGAGATAACAAATTGTTCATATTGTTGAACAAGAAGATCAATTTTGTTATCTTTGACTTGTGAGTTCCCTTGATGAGTGATAATAAGAGATTGCCAAATATCTTTAGCCGTTTTACACATAAAAACTCTTTCATATTCTTTCTTAGGTAAGGCATTGTAAAGCATCATTTTGGCTTCATTGTTTTTGGCAATCAACTTCTTTTGCTCATCACTGTGACGAGTAAGAGAAGCTCCTACATCCCGACCAACCGAAATATCATTACTAATGGGCTTGTAATCACCCTCAACAATTATATACCATAGATCTATGTCCTTTGACTTTACATATGTCTCAAAGCGATTCTTCCAATATATAAAGCAATTTGGTTCAAATAGAGGTGGTCTTTGCATAGATTGCCCTTCTTTAAAGTTTTCAAAATCCATGGATCGTTTTAAGTTTTAAAATACAATATATTTTAAAAGTCTTAAGTAACGTAGCTCTTGATGCCAATTGTGGAAAACTAGAAGGGGGGTTGAATAGTTTTACCGATTAATATTAAATCGCTTTGTTACTCTATGTTAATTCAAATGAAACAAACACAAACAAGTATTCACACAATATATATGAAAAGTAAAGAGAGGAAAGATCAAACCACACAACACGGATGTTTATAGTGGTTCGGCTACAAGGACTCTCTTCCTTGCCCTACTCCACTCCTTGAGCCTCTAACTCGAGAGTTATCCTTCACTAAGAAACAAACTCTCTTCTAGGTGGAGAAAACCTTTACACGTTGCTTACTTCCTTTTCCGGTACTAAGCTAAACACCGAGTTCTACTTCAGGGCAGAACCAACCCAACGTCGCCTATACAATTACCGACACTAAGCTAGATGTCGAGTTCTTTCACAAGGGTACAACCACTCCCTACACTCTTTGTGTTTTGAGGACTAAAACACTAACCACACTCACTGAGATAAATGATACAAATAATGATGTGTGAATTACTCAAAGATCACACAGTAACTATACTAAAGGTTTACACGTCTGTGTTGAACCTTGTTGCTTAATCTTCTTTGCTACAAAATATAGATCAAATGATATGTATGAATGATGTTAGTAATATGAATGAGTATGTACTTAAGCTATATGAGTGATGAGAAGGCCAAGTGATCAGCTTGCTATTTATAGGCAAGCTGATAAACACTCAGCGGATCCCTTAAAAGGGATCCGTCCTTTATGTCGAAGGGATCCGTGGGTATGCCAGAGGTAAGACAGCTAAGAGATTTTCTAAATCTCTCCAATCTTTCCATATCTTAGTGTTGTCATATCAAGATCTTCCAATGTCAACTATCTTACTTGAAGATCTATCCAAGATATTACAAGATCTTACCAAGATTACATGTATGATGCATGCCATGATGTCATTGTATCATTTTAGAAATAAAGTTTCCTTTTAAGGAAATAAACATGTAGATGTATGAAATGTATTTCCAAGTAAACTTGTGAAATGTAAAATGCGTTCTAAAGAGACTTTAGCTAGTATTTATAATTTGCTTAAAGATATACTTTGTAATTGTCATTAACAAAACTAAGTAAAGATCGTACAATATAAATAACGTTTTTAGGAAGATATTTGTATTAACAGAAACCTTTCAATAATCATATGGAAAGGGCAAATGATCTACTTGGTTTGATACATACTGATGTGTGTGGACCACTTAGACATGTGTCAAAGAGAGGTGCTAGCTACTTCTTAACCTTTACTGATGATTTCAGCCGTTATGGATATGTTTATTTACTTAAACATAAACATGAGGTGTTTGAAATATTTAAGGTTTTCAAAGCTGAAGTAGAATTGCAACTTGGAAAGAAGATTAAAGCTCTTCGATCCGACAGAGGTGGTGAATACCTAAGTCAAGAGTTTAAAGATTATCTAGCTGAGAATGGAATTGTCCAGCATCTCACATCTCCATATATTCCACAACAAAATGGTGTATCTGAGAGAAGGAATCGTACATTGTTGGACATGGTGCGATCTATGTTTAATCTCACAACTCTCCCTTTATCCTTTTGGGATTATGCCTTGGAATCTGCGATTCACATATTAAATATGGTTCCGACCAAGAAGGTTGATAAAACACCTTATGAGTTATGGTTTAGGAAAACGCCTAACTTGTCTTATTTAAAGGTCTGGGGTTGCGAGACGTTTATTAAATGTGACTCAGCAGATAAACTCCAACAGAGATCTGTAAAGTGTGTCTTTGTAGGATACCCAAAGGAAACGATGGGTTACTACTTTTACTACCCACCTGAAAACAAAGTAATTGTTGCTAGGTATGGAGATTTTCTTGAAAAAGATCTCATATCTCAAGAATTCAGTGGGAGGGTATATGATCTGGAAGATGATCAAGAAGATACATTACCTTCTAAAAACACTAGCGAACTTCCTGTGGAACCTGAAAGTCTGGGTCCTCCACCTGAAGTAGTTCCCATTCGCAGATCTGTAAGGACTGTGAAAGCACCTGAACATCTATGTCTTAACGTAGAGGTTGAGGAAACTACATTAAGGGATCTTGGAGAACCTGCTAATTATAGAGCTGCCATGAATGATCCTGAAAATGATAAATGGCAGATTGCTATGAATGAGGAAATGCAATCCATGAAAGATAATCAAGTCTGGATTGAAGTAGACCTTCCTCCCAATGCCAAGGTAGTTGGAAGTAAGTGGCTTTTCATGAAGAAAACTGACATGGATGGCAATGTACACACCTATAAGGCCCGTTTGGTAGCTAAAGGCTTTACCCAAACTTATGGTGTTGACTACGAGGAGACCTTTTCTCCTGTAGCTGACATTAGGGCTATTAGGATTCTCATAGCCATAGCAGCGTACTATGATTATGAGATTTGGCAAATGGACGTCAAAACTGCCTTCTTAAATTGTCGCCTAGTTGAAGACATCTATATGGCGCAGCCTGAGGGGTTTGTGAATCCATAATTTTCAAACCGTGTATGAAAACTTCAGAGATCCATTTATGGATTGAAGCAAGCGTCACGTCAATGAAATAAGAGATTTGATGAAGAAATCAAAATGTTTGGATTTACTCAGAATCTCGATGAGCCATGTGTATATCACAAAGCTAGTGGGAGTGATGTTATTTTCCTAGTCCTATATGTTGATGACATATTAATCATGGGTAAAAACATTCCAAGATTGAAAGAGGTGAAAGCCTATCTTGGGAAATGTTTTTCCATGAAGGATTTAAGAGAAGCAGCATACATTCTGGGAATCAAGATCTATAGAGATAGATCAAGCCTGTTGATTGGATTAAGCCAAAGTGCTTACATTGATAAAATATTAAAGATATTCAATATGCAAAATTTCAAGAAGGGATATTTGTCGATGCAAGAACAACATGGCTTAAGTAGCAAAGCTTGTGCTTCAACACCTGAAGAGGTGGCACGAATGAAGAGAGTCCCTTATGCTTCGGTTGTGGGATCTATTATGTATGCGGTGAGATGTACAAGGCCTGATGTGGCGTTTGCTCAAAACATTACCAGTCGATATCAGCAGAATCCAGGTGAACTCCACCGGACTACTGTTAAACATATTCTCAAGTATTTGAGAGCTACGAGAGATATGTTTTTAGTATATGGGGGAAATCCAGATGCAGAACTGTGTGTTACAGGTTACTGCGATGCTTCCTGGAAGTGTGATAAAGATGATACGAAGTCTCAGACGGGTTATGTCTTTGTCATTAATGGAGGAGCTGTGGATTGGAAGAGCAAGAAGCAGAGTACTATAGCGATGTCTGCAACAGAAAGTGAGTATATTGCTGCCTCAGAAGCTGCAATGGAAGCTGTCTGGATTAGGAAGTTCGTTTCAGGGCTTGGAGTTATGCCCTCAATCGAAAGACCTATAAAGATGTATTGTGACAATTCAGCCGCAATTACATTTGCCAATGAACCTGGAATCATGAAGGGCACCAGACATTTTCTGATTAAATATCACTATGTTAGAGAATAAGTGGAGATAGGTGAAATCAAATTACTCAAAGTTCACACAGATAACAATCTAGCTGATCCGTTAACGAAGGCTTTACCTGGTGGAAAGCTTAATCAACATGCTGAAGGCATAGGACTTATTTTAGCTAGTAGTTTCATGCCCATATGTGATTAGTGTTTGGATAGTGGGATGTTTTGAACAGTTATTATTTTAATGAAATAAAATACTTGTTATGTTTGATTATCATTTTCTTAATAATATATCATGTATTTGCATGTTTAAATCCTTGAATAATTAGATTATTCTAAATTGTCCGTTGTCGATTAATGATGTGGGAATATCATTAAATTAAGACAAATCTGAGTATTGGTAGAATATACTTGAAAGTATATTGATGCGTTGTCATACCAATTTCACATGATATTCAATGAATTGAATATAAGACTTATCCCAACTTCATGAGTTTACTTTATGGATCTTGTCATTAAGTAAATCATGTCTATATAGTTATCCTCTTACTTGAGATGCCAGATAACAGTCATGGACGTAGTGCATTTCTGTGAAGCAATTTACCGCTATACGTAACTGGTAGCTGTAAGGATTGTTTTCAGGAGTGTTGCAAAGTTCATGGGTTATGCTCGTAGTCAAGAGAGAATTTGTTCCTTCAAATTTGTTTGGAGTTTAATACTGTTGGGCCCTTCGTAGGATTGGTAAGATGTATGTGTGGCCACACCCAAGATCTCCCTTGAATATGTTCAGAAGATTTGGTAATCTTGCTCAATCAGAAACAACGAGAAACAGAATGGTTAATAAAGAATGAATTAGATCCATATCTTTATTAATGTAGTATTAGAAACAAAAGGATGAGTATGATGATGAATCATCGAATGGTTTTTCCAGGAGACCGCCACCCAAGTTGTACTAGGGTCATTGGCGTGTTGCTAGACGCTAACCAATGTCATTACACTTTTAATAGATGTCAAAGTGGGAGCTGTTAAAGTTTGTGGACAAATATTAAATTGTGTATGACTAGAATCGAACTCGGGACCATGGGATTGCACATTTTACGCATGAATGATTAATGAAGAATAATTAATATATATAACCGTTATATATTTAATTATTTGAACACAAATAATGACTAACGGACGTTAAGTAATTAGCGGAATTGACTAACGACCGTTAGTAAATAAAGGAAGGACTGTAGGTGAAACTACAGGACAAGAAGATTCCGGAATACCCTTGGGAAGGGTTGGGCCGATCGGCCTAAGGGTTGCCAAACCCTATTCGAATCAAACTTGTCCTCCAAGATTGTTTCCCTATAAATACAAGGCTTAGGGGTTATTGGTTTTAACTTTTGTGCACTCTTGCTATAACCCTAAACCTCTCTTTCTTCTTCCGTTGCTAGAAACCGATCGAACTAACCCTAAGGGTGGTCGATCATTGTTTTTTAATTAAGCAAAATAGTTTGGTTAAATTTGTGTTCTTTTACTAGCATTAAACATTAATCGGTTATAGTACGTGTGTACAAAACCTTGGTTATTAACTCACTATAGTTAATACATCTTGGATTGAGAAACAAAACGGTAAGGGGTTTCTCGCTAATCCACTTGTTGATTAAAGAAGAAGAATTTGAAGTTTAGATCCTTGTTCTTGCTAGGATCAAAGGTACGTATCTTTAATATTCGGTTAATCTCTTACGTGTTAAATATGATTCTTTGTTTCCGCTATGTGCTTTCATGTTGTAAGAATTATTTATATAATTGTTATGGTATTTAAATTCTAACAATATACACCGTCAAACCATGCTAACTAGTTAAACTTTATGAAGTTTGTGAGCTGGTTAAGAACGCTAATTTAATATGTTCAAGAATAATGTGGACTCAACGAAAATAAATGAATACTATGTTTCACCATATTATATATATATATATATATATATATATATATATAAAAGACGGAATTTGGGTGCATCAAAATGTTGTGCCAAACAGTTGTAATAATAGTACCAAATGCATCAAAATGTTGTTCCGAACAGTTGCTATAACAGTAAAAGCTTGCTACAATATGTGTCACACCCGTACCCCGACAAGGTACCATTAATGTAAATATTATGTCATGTAAATATGTTAGGGATTATTTATAACTTAAGGTGTGGCTAAATGAGAAGTATAGAACTAGAAGGACCATAATTGCCAAGAGGCCAAACTAGTAACTAGCACATGATTAAATAAGCAAGACTTGGAATTGTCTGGAAAGATTTGGAGAGTTCTTGGTGAGTCGACATATAGAAGAGAAATAGGAGTGAAAGCCAAAATTATCATCTTGTCTCAATTGTACATCAAGAAGTGATCAAGAAGCTTTAAGGAAGCCTTAATTGTGTTCCTTTCATCAAGTAAGTAACTTTCCCCAAATGTGAAAATTAGGGTTCATATGGTGGGTTTTGAGGATTATGGCAAAAGGTAGTGAATTAATGATCTCCTTAGTTAGTTAGTTGCTAATTGTAGTTAATCTTGTGATAGGGAGCAATTATAGAAGCCCATTCAAAGTCAAGTAGGAAGCTAGTAGGAGTTGAGGTAAGTATATGAGTATAATCTTTGTAATGTTATGCTATTAATGTTATGATTGTGTTAATGTGATGTTTTATGGAGCTTGTAATGATGTGTTAGCTTGGATCCAATGCTAGATATGAAAATGTTATATATAAATATTACTTGCTTGATCAAGGTAAGTAATAACCCCACTTGATGCTCCTTGTTAATGTTATGATTGGTGGTAATCACCAATCTTGTGTAAATGTGATGTTGATTATACCTTGTATACTTACTAAGCGTTTTCGCTTACGGTTTAGATGTTAATGTTTTTGTAGGTTCTAGCGGAGGAAGCAAGGGTAAGGATATAGCCTAACTTATAGCATAAGAAGGTAGTTTAGAAGATCGGAATTCTTTTGGACCAAGCATATTGAAGTTGGAAGCCCCCAAGTGTTCTTTTGTGGCGTGGGTATACTTCTTTTTATATGGTCATTTTGTTAGTTCACGGTCTTGTGGTCACATATGTTCTTTGTTTATGTTTAGGTCAAGGGTCAAGTTTGTGGATGATTTATGATGTTCATATAGTGTCTAAGTTAGAACTTGTATGGTCAAAGTACTCGTTAAGGGGTGTTTGGTATTAGCATGTTTCTACCCATTTTGAGAAGTTAACGGGTCATGTATGCATGGAATGCTTTTGATATGTTCAGTTAATGGTTATGGTCAAGTTATTTGTGAATTGATAGTAGTATAAATGGTCTTGTAGTGTAATGGGTCATTTTGGGTATTTATGCATAACCCGTCCAATTTTGAGGTACTATTACGGGTGGTCAAACGGGTGATGTTTTTGCATGAAATTAATCTTACGGACATACTAAAGGATTCTGGAAAGTTTCGTCAAGTTTCGAGTCCGGGAGGTCGGGTTTCCAGCCGAGGCTGTTGATTATGCATATTTTGATCAGTAGGGTCTGTCCAGAATTTCTGTGGTGCAGGGTAGATACGGCGCATCTCATTTGAGATCCGGCGTATCAGGTGATGCGGCGCATCTCCCTTTGGGATATGGCGCATCGTAGCTATTTTCTTGTAATTTTGTCTCAGTGGGTTGATACGGCGTATTGTCTTTTGATGCGGCGTATCCCTGAAAAGGATACGGCGTATCTTGGTCTCAGAAGGGTTGTCTGGTCGTTTTAGAAAATTTGTATGAAATGTTTGGAAGGGTCTTTGAGTAGATGTTCTTGCAAGTATATTTAAAAGGTTAAATGTTATAAGTTATGGTCATTACATGAAGAATTTGTATGAGTTCAATTTAGTCAATCGTTCCCAAGTATAAAGTTCAAAATTTTTGGTATAAGTGGTCACGGGGCGTTACAACTTGGTATCAGAGCTTCGGTCTAAGAGATTTAGGATTTCATTTTAGGATTTCCTAGACTTAGGCCTTGGATTATGCGGTTAGAGCTAGTGTTTGTTATTTATGTATTGTTTGGATGGTTTTGAGGACCCATATGTTCAATATTTCCATGACTACGCCTGGCCACCGTAGTAATGAAAATACGGGACATATGTGAAATTGAAATCATTTAGATCATACATGAGTGACAAGCTAGGGTGCTAGAATAAGATAGAAATGTCATTCATGCATTGGCTAAGTATTTATAATTGTGTTTAATGTTGTGAATTGCTAATTTTCAGTAAGAAGAAATGGAAACCCCTCACCCGAAGGAAGTCGCGAAATCCACGGCTTTCAAGCATGCCGAAACTTCGGCAAGTGATCCGGGCAATGCTAGCAAGGATAATGAAAGTTCTTCCTCAAACTCCGGAGGCCCTGACTTTAGAGGCTTCACGGGAGATGAAATGAAAGCCCTAGACAAAATGTTAGCAAAAATAGTGGCTATGGCTATTGAAAAAGCAATGCCCTTCTATGTTCAACAAACGACGCAAAATCTTAAGGAGCTAATGAAGGAAGAGTTTAAGGAGTTTAAGAAAGAATGTGGTCCGACAAAAGAACCTAAGAATGACAAAGCTACTTACCGGGATTTCACGGCTTGTGATGTGCCACAGTTTACCGGTGTTCTTGATCCCATTGTTAGTAATAGGTGGATAACGGCGGTGGAAGGCGCTTTTCGTACTAGTGGTTGTGAAGAAAGGAAGAAGGTTATCTATGCTACTAACTTTCTTCGTGATAGTGCGAAGACTTGGTGGGAAGGAAAGGTGTGCGAGAAAGGTGAACCTTGGGTAGAAACTTGTACATGGAAAGAATTCAAGGAGTTGTTTAGTGCCGAGTATGCTCCGGTTGAAGAGGTGGACAAAATTCGAGAGAAATTCCAATCTCTCACTCAAACTAACGAGACGGTAAATGAGTTGTGGAGGATGTTTAATGATATGATTCCTTATTATCCCGAATATCTTGGGAATGACAAGCTTAAGGTTGACAAGTTCCAAAGGATGCTCAAGGATGACATTCGTGAAGTGATTTCACCATTCAAATGTACTACGTTGGATGATCTTTTGAGTAGGGCTAGGGTAAGGGAAGCAGACTTACTTAGGAGGAAGGAGAAGGAGGCGAAAGAACCAAAAAGGAAGCTAGAGTTTGCGGATAAGGATGGAAAGAAAGCTAAATTTGACCATGGCAAGAAGAGTGCGGGAAACAAATCTAAGGTAGCATGTTCTAAGTGTGGCAAGTTTCATCTTGGGGAGTGTAGGCGTAATACGCCGGGTTGTTACAAATGTGGAGCCTTAGATCATCAAAGCAAAGATTGTATCAAGCCGATGATAGTATGCTATGGGTGTAATGGGATAGGGCATAGGTTGAAGGATTGCCCGAAAACAAAGGCGATTGAAGCAAAGCCTTTGAGAACCGTCAAGCAAGAGAAAGCGGAGATTCCAAAACCAACAGCTCGAGTCTATCAAATGGGTGTTGAAGAAGCCAAATCGGGGACCGATGTCATCACAGGTATTCATCTTGTAAATTCCATACCCGCTCGGATTTTGTAAGATTCGGGTGCTAGTGTTTCTTTCGTGTCTTATGATTTTAGCAAGCAAATAACTACCCCACTAGCTAAACTTCCGATACCCCTAGAAGTCGAAATAGCCGATAGTAAAATCGTTGTTGTATCTAATGTATATCGAGACGTAGAGATAGAGATCGATGAAAGTGTCTTTAAGATCGACTTAATTCCCATTATGATCGGGGAATTTGATATTATTATCGGTATGGATTGGCTTGATAAATATAACGCGGCTATCCTTTGTAGCCAAAAGATCATTCGAGTTGTTAATCCTAGCGGTCGTGAAATGATTATTTATGGGGATAAAAGAAAAGGTGAACTAAAGTTATGTACCGTGATGAAGGCTAGGAGATATTTATCACGTGGATGTTATGCCTTCATGGCTCACATGGTAGATACGAGCTTTGGGGAGAAAAATATCGATGATGTTTCGGTTGTGAATGAATTTTTGTGATGTTTTTCCGGAAGACTTTCCGGGTATCCCACCCGAAAGGCAAGTCGAATTTCGTATTGATCTTGTTCCGGGTGCTACTCCTATTGCTAAAACTCCCTATCGTCTAGCTCCGTCCGAAATGAAAGAATTGATGAGTCAACTTCAAGAATTGCTTGACAAGGGTTTCATTCGTCCTAGTAGTTCGCCATGGGGAGCACCAATCTTGTTCGTTAAAAAGAAAGATGGTAGTTGCTGAAGCGAAAAATGTACCGCTTTTAGGGGGTCATTTAAGCCCTAAATCGTATTTATTTGATCAAATATCGCCCTAAATCGTTCCTTTTGTCATTTTAGGTACTTTGGAGAAGAAATCTGGAAAAGGAAGCATTTTGGACGTTTTTGGAGCATAAAAGTGAAGAAAACGACAAAGTCTTAAAATTATGCTGGAAGTTACCTTTGACGGCATCAGGATTATCCCCAGACGGCGTCATGGCTTGGCAAAAGTGGTGGATGTGAAAATTACTCATGATAAGCCAGAGAATTTTGCATGGAAATTCTGACGGCGTCACCCTTTAATGTGATCAAGGTCGTCACGCTATAAGTTAAAGCGGGACGGCGTCACGCCTAATTCTGACGGCGTCAAGCCTTGATAAGCCAGAACGGATTTTGGAGAGCTAAAGAGGGACGGCGTCAAGAAGGCCATCCGGGAACCCTAAAAGCGGCGAGGTGACGGCGTCACACTCCATAACGTGACGCCGTCAGATCTGAAAGTCTATATATAGTTTTGCAATTTTTTGTCATTAGTGTGGAACTTATTGTGGAACTTTGTGTGTGAAAAACCCTAAGACGATTTTAGCAGCTTTTTCAAGGCTTTTTGCTGATTGCGTGGTTTTGTAACCTTACAACAGGTTTTACCTCTCGAGGGATCTCAAGAGGCTTACAACCCCACCAGGCAGTGTACCTGACCGATGTAGTATAGTGTAGTGGTAAGTACGGGGGATTGATCGTTCTCCACAGGGAATAGTGTTCGTTAGGTATGAAAGGCTACTCTAATTAGGTCTAAGGGTTGAGGAAGATTCTTTTTTTATGTTTTTATAATTTTATGAAAGCAAGTAAAATCTCGGTTTTGATAGAGTGGGCGGAATTAGTTGCTAGTCAACTAACCCAAATTACTACGAATGCAAATAAAATAAAATAACAAAAATGAAAATGTGGTGAGAAACTTATGTGTAGAGAAATGTGTTTACTTAGATTTCCTTACTCCCTAACTATCTTTTACCGGTTAATTAGTGTGTATTAGTCGCGTGGATGATGGGTGTATTCCTTAATACCATTCGTGGGGTGGCGTACTTACTTCCCCAACTCTACAAGCTCCTACTTCACTCCTATGTCGAGCCGGCTAGGAAGCTCCTAACATGGGATCACTAGAATTCGCTTGTGCATTAAATACAACCATAAAAACCTTTAGTACGCGTTTGGTTCATGTTTCTTAAGACGTTCAAGCAAGTTACCGAATAGGAAGTTAGCCAGTTTTCTTAAGCCTAACATAGATAAACAATCATCCAATACAACTAACAACACACTAACAACCAATAATCAATAGCTAGGTTTCATTAGATCTAAGCAAACACAAGATAAATTTAGCCTAACATGTTAAACAAAAGACAAGAACAAGATAGAATCAAACAACACATAGACATATTGAATGATTAATTGATAACTTATCTTTCAATGAAACATGGAAGATCTCAAGGCAAAAAGCCCTGAAAAAGTAGCTAAAATCGTCTTAGGGTTTTATCCCAAAATTCCACACACTAAGCTCTCTCTAATGACAAAAAATTAGAAAACTATATATAGATTTTTGGATCTGACGGCGTCACCTTATGGAGTGTGACGCCGTCACCTCGCCGCTTTTAGGGTTCCCGGATGACCATCTTGACGCCGTCCCTCTTTAGCTCTTCAAAAATCCATTCTGGCTTATCAAGGCTTGACGCCGTCCAACCATGAACGTGACGCCGTCCCCTTATGATTTAAGCCGTGACGCCCTTGATCAAGTTAAAGCGTGACGCCGTCAGAATTCACATGCTATTTTCACTGGCCCGTCATGAGTAAATTTCACGTCCAACTTTTCTTGCCAAGGCATGACGCCGTCCAGAGTAAAGTCTGACGCCGTCAAGAGTAACTTTTAGCCGATTTTTGAGACTTTGCCGTTTTCTTCACTTTAATGCTCCAAAAACGTCCAAAATGCCTCCTTTTCCATATTTCTCCTCAAAAGTACCTAAAATGACAAAAGGAACGATTTAGGGCAATATTTGATCAAATAAATATGATTTAAGGCTTAAATGACCCCTTAAAAGCAGTACACTTTTCGCTTCATCAAATACCCTTACACTTGAGATTTGCTTGTCCTCAAGCAAATGCGCTTTTATTCTAATCAAAATACAAGTTAGGGGTCATTTAATGCAAACATAAAAGTAATTACAACAAATAATCGTTCCACTTCAATCATAATAAGCACGGAGATTACATACTAGCACCTCACAAGTAGTGTTTAGATACTCACATCTCTCAAGTGTCATCAAAATAAATCTCATAAATGAAAACGGATAATATCTCTCACTACCTGTCATAGCAAATAGATTACCATAGGCTTGGGAAAGGATCGAAAACCTCCTCCACTAGGCGTAAGCACCAAAGATAAACTATCAAAGAGGGCTTTTAAATGGGTTATAACGTAAGGTGCAGGGAAAAGGAAAACACGGTTTTGTTGGATAAAGGATATTTTACTGGTGGCGAGTTAAAGATCTTGATTAATTACATGTACTATACAATGTTGCTAAGCCAAGACTCGACTCAATCTTAAGCTAGAAACAAAATAACAAAATAACAAAAACATAAAAAAAATAAACATAAAATGAAACGGGATGGTAGTCCGTATGTTTTTTCTATTTTTCATTTTCTCATTTTTTTTGTGTTTTTCTTGATTTTTTTTTTTTTTTTTTTTTTTTTTTTTTTTTTTGACATACACTTTTACCCTACCATCCAAAATAATACATCATAGGGGCGTTGCATCCCCCTTACACTTGAATTTTTACATAACTTTACAAATACTAATCTAATGACTCGAATTAAGATAATTAAAAAACTTGGAGTACTTTTAAAATATTTAGCACATATGGGGGTAATAAATGATGTTCTTCCCCATTACTCCATTACACTAGTACTTTACCCATGAGTCCCAATCGTCCCAAAACAATATGTACAAGGATATGACTCGACTTAGCAACCATGTAATCAACTAGATAATTAACTTGGGTTTAAACAAATGTTGTAACAATAATGCACTAAAAATGAGTGCATACAAGGTAGGCTAAGGCGATTTGGGTGTACATTTTAGTGGGGTGTAAACAAATTCTTCCTTTAAGTAAAATGCTTAAAGGTCGAAACGAAAAGATAGGCTCTGAGGGGTGTACTAGGGGTATCGTGTACTAAAAATGAGTACAACGCAAAGGGTGTGGGAGAATTACTTGACCAATGTAGCCAAAGTAATTATAACAAAAACACAGGTGTAAAACAATGGGTTAATCCTAATGCCTCTTATCATGTAGTAAATCTAACTACACGAATGTAGTCTCACTTGTGGCCTTGGAATGGTCCTAACGCAAGTTCTAGAATCTAAGTGCTACCGGTACACACATCATAGCATAAATGCTTTTCCTACCAATTCTAGGGGCGAACCTCACATATTTGGGGGTGGAAAATTTTTTAGTGGTACGGTTTTGTGCTAGTCATATAACTCCTATCCATGAGACGCTCATTAAGATCAAAGTTTCACTCCTATATGTTGTAAAAAAATTTAAATTTGGCACTAAAATTACCTTAATCAAGTATTTCTCTCAGTTTTATTACACATCTATTATTAAACAAACAAAAATCAAGTGCAATGGCATTCTCTAAAATCGTACTTTTACCCTCCCCTTACACTTAAGATGAACATTGTCCCCAATGTTCAAATAATAAGATGTAAAAGCAAAAAGTAAAAGAATGAAATCAAATACTCCCCTGATTCGCTCGGTGGATAATGAAATTACACGGTTAAATCTTCCTCCAAAGAGAATGTTGAAACTCCATGACTAATGCATCGCCATAAGCTTGATTCCATAAACATCTCCTTGTCCAAAATAACCTGTTAAACCTGAGAAAACAAACACGAAAACCTGCATAACATCGGCGGGAAAAATCTATATATAAGGATATAATGCTTGTGGACTGATAATTTTGCAGATTCCTGGAGATTATAAGTTGGAGATTTAATAAAAACTTTTTATGAAAACAAAACTTTCAAAAATTTCTGGAAATTAAATCTGACGCCGTCAGGTTATAACCCCTGACGCCGTCAGAAATGACCTGACAAAAATTTTCATTTTTAGTTTCCGGAAAATTTCTGGAAAAACCTTTACCTTACTTCCTGGAAATCCTGCAAAACATCATTATGACTCGATACAAGCATTTGACTCAAACAAACACTAATATGTATGTTAATTTATTATTATTATGATTCATGTTCATTTGTGTTCTAATAAACCAATTTAGATTTCCCTTACACTTAACTTTTGCAAAATACCTTTATATGTAGTTAAGACGAAGTTAAAAACAAAATAAAGCATTTTCACAAATTAGTTTTTAACATGAATCAATAATAATAAAAATTAAACACACATACGGAAAATAAAATCAAACAAGCAAATAAATAAACACACGAAGCAAATAAAACAAATAAAGCTTGGGTTGCCTCCCAAGAAGCGCTTTTCTTTATTAACGAGTCTTGTAGCTAGACTCAAAGTCACGCTACCCTATGTAAGTGAGCTCGTCATCAAGGACGTCTTTAGGGTTAAGCTTGGATTGAAGTTTCCTATTGGTCCGCTTAGTACGATATATCTTTTCAAACTTCTCTCCATCCGGGTCATACAATGTCATCTTAATATGCCATGACCCATCTCCATCTTTGGGTGGTTTATCCCAATTCCACTTATGATCATCTTCCTCACAAATCCACTTATTCATTCCTTGGTTAATTGGCAAAACTCCTAGGAAATCAATCATCTTTCTGAAAACTAGAGGGTCTTCAAATGGATCCAATTCGGTGTCCCTAGCCAAGAGTTGCTCTACCGAATGCGTTCGGTTAACAAAGTCCTCTTCTAGGTAAAATGGGCGTTGGGGTCCTATGAAGTCTCTATCAATCCAAGGTCCATATCTAGATGGTCTCCTATTCAACTCTAACCAATGGGGTGTCGGTTCCTCACTAGTATCATAGGCGTGTTTCTTAACATCATAGACTGACCAAGTATCTCCTTCTCCTACCGCTATCTTGGATTCCTTACAATGAATCATAGCACTAGCGGTCGCCAAAAATCCTCTACCTATCAACAAGGGGCATGTAGGGTCGCTAACCATATCAAGGACGTGGAAATCGGCTAAAATGGTTAGTTTTCCAATGTGCACTAACACGTCCTTAACTACTCCAACCGGGTAAGCAACACTTCCATCCGCTAAGCCTATTATCACCTCGGTTTCTTCAAGTTTTCCTAATTTTAGAGAGGTGTAGAGAGGTAACGGAAGTAGGTTAAGGCTTGATCCAAGATCGGCTAATGTGTCATAAGCCTCCGAATTACCGATCTTGCAAGGTAGAACAAATAAGCCTGGATCATCTAACTTCTTAGGTAGCTTGTTTTGAACAAAGGCGGTCCCTTTTTCGCCTAACTTGAGCTTCTTCTCATCCAACTCATCATCAACCGGACTTTCAAGGTGGAGCTCCTTGAATTCTTCGTCAAGGTTTTGAGTGGGAGGTGTTTCAACTATGTTGTTGACCAATTTGGATGTCATAACTTCTTGGTCATTTGGAACGACTTGGGTTTGTTTGAAACACGTGCTCATGGAATTGACCGAATAATATTGTGGACAAGAACTAGGGGACGAAACCGATGAAATAGCGTTGACGTTTAGTTTCGGGTTCTTGACCGTGTTGCTAGGGAGTGCTCCCATTTCTCGGTCATTGAGGGCTTTCAACAAGGTGTCAATCTTATCGGTCATCTCGTTTTGTTTTTGTTTGAAATCGGCTTCAAACTTGGCTAAACGAGCTTCTTGAGATGCCATAAATTGAGACATCAATCCTTCAAAGTTATTGGTACTACCATTGCCGGAAGGATTGTTGTTGAAAGTACGGTTCGAGTTGGAACCGCTTGATTGGAAACGATTAGGTGGGTTGGAAGAATTGGGTTGTTGCGTGTTTTGGTTTTGTTTCCACCTAAGGTTCGGGTGATTTTTCCATGAGGGGTTGTATGTATCACCGTAAGGGTTTGGCTCGGGTTTGAAAGTGTACCACTTGTCTCCCGCTCCGTCGGTACGCGAGGATGCGTAGTCCACGAAAGCTTGTTCGGGGAGTTCCATGCAATCACGAGTGTCGTGGGGACCACTACATAATTTACACGAAGAAGTGATTTTATTCACTTGGCTTGAAGGTTTAGGAGCCTCGTAGGATTTCATGAGAAACTTGACTTGGTCTTCAAGTTCTATAATCCTACGGTCGGAAGTGCTTGAATTATTCGAAGGCAAAGATATTGCCTTGACCGTTTTATTCAAATCACGGGGATCACTCCAACTTTCGTTGTCATAAAGAGCAAGATCCTCTAGGAGAGCCCATGATTGTTCCGCACTTAGATCACGTAGCTTGCCACCGGCCGATTGGTCAATGGTTTGCCTCGTGGAGAGATTGATATGGTCATAGAAGATTTGGACTTGGAGCCAAAGTTCTATGCCATGGTGAGGGACTTTTTGGAGTAAGTCCTTGAATCGAGTCCATGCCTCGTAGAGAGTTTCGCCTTGACGTTGTTGGAACATCAAGATATCATTCCTTAGCTTGGTAGTTCTTCCCGGTGGGAAAAACTGAGCAAGGAAACGAGTGGTGAGATCATCCCAAGAGGTGATGGATCCTGCGGGTTGACGTTCTAGCCACTGACTAGCTTGGTCCCGCAAAGAGAATTGGAAGAGACGCAATCGGGTCGTCTCTCGAGTGGCAACATCAAGGTCTATAGAATCAACGATTTTAAGAAAGTCCTTGAGATGTTGATTAGGATCTTCAGATCGAAGTCCATGGAATGCGCATCCGCTTTGCACTAACTGGATGGTGTCGGATCGCAAGGGTGTGATATTGGCTCCTTGAGTGAGCTCAATGGTGTTTCGATAGCCATGGTGGCTAGGACGGGAATACTCTCCTAAAGTACGGGCTCTAGGAGGTGGTGGTGGTTGTTGTGGTGGTGGGTTGTTGTGGTTAAGGATATTACCATCTTCCATGATGTCGGACGGTAATGGTTACGAACAAAGACACGAAGAAAATAGATAGACTAAAGAAAACCTAGAAAATAAAAATAAAAATCTCACTAGAAAGGAATCTAGTGAGTAGACCTAATAGAAATAAAAATTCAACCTAAACAATAACTATTCCCCGGCAGCGGCGCCAAAAACTTGATTGCGTGGTTTTGTAACCTTACAACAGGTTTTACCTCTCGAGGGATCTCAAGAGGCTTACAACCCCACCAGGCAGTGTACCTGACCGATGTAGTATAGTGTAGTGGTAAGTACGGGGGATTGATCGTTCTCCACAGGGAATAGTGTTCGTTAGGTATGAAAGGCTACTCTAATTAGGTCTAAGGGTTGAGGAAGATTCTTTTTTTATGTTTTTATAATTTTATGAAAGCAAGTAAAATCTCGGTTTTGATAGAGTGGGCGGAATTAGTTGCTAGTCAACTAACCCAAATTACTACGAATGCAAATAAAATAAAATAACAAAAATGAAAATGTGGTGAGAAACTTATGTGTAGAGAAATGTGTTTACTTAGATTTCCTTACTCCCTAACTATCTTTTACCGGTTAATTAGTGTGTATTAGTCGCGTGGATGATGGGTGTATTCCTTAATACCATTCGTGGGGTGGCGTACTTACTTCCCCAACTCTACAAGCTCCTACTTCACTCCTATGTCGAGCCGGCTAGGAAGCTCCTAACATGGGATCACTAGAATTCGCTTGTGCATTAAATACAACCATAAAAACCTTTAGTACGCATTTGGTTCATGTTTCTTAAGACGTTCAAGCAAGTTACCGAATAGGAAGTTAGCCAGTTTTCTTAAGCCTAACATAGATAAACAATCATCCAATACAACTAACAACACACTAACAACCAATAATCAATAGCTAGGTTTCATTAGATCTAAGCAAACACAAGATAAATTTAGCCTAACATGTTAAACAAAAGACAAGAACAAGATAGAATCAAACAACACATAGACATATTGAATGATTAATTGATAACTTATCTTTCAATGAAACATGGAAGATCTCAAGGCAAAAAGCCCTGAAAAAGTAGCTAAAATCGTCTTAGGGTTTTATCCCAAAATTCCACACACTAAGCTCTCTCTAATGACAAAAAATTAGAAAACTATATATAGATTTTTGGATCTGACGGCGTCACCTTATGGAGTGTGACGCCGTCACCTCGCCGCTTTTAGGGTTCCCGGATGACCATCTTGACGCCGTCCCTCTTTAGCTCTTCAAAAATCCATTCTGGCTTATCAAGGCTTGACGCCGTCCAACCATGAACGTGACGCCGTCCCCTTATGATTTAAGCCGTGACGCCCTTGATCAAGTTAAAGCGTGACGCCGTCAGAATTCACATGCTATTTTCACTGGCCCGTCATGAGTAAATTTCACGTCCAACTTTTCTTGCCAAGGCATGACGCCGTCCAGAGTAAAGTCTGACGCCGTCAAGAGTAACTTTTAGCCGATTTTTGAGACTTTGCCGTTTTCTTCACTTTAATGCTCCAAAAACGTCCAAAATGCCTCCTTTTCCAGATTTCTCCTCAAAAGTACCTAAAATGACAAAAGGAACGATTTAGGGCAATATTTGATCAAATAAATACGATTTAAGGCTTAAATGACCCCTTAAAAGCGGTACACTTTTCGCTTCATCATTTGCCTTGAGATCTTCCATGTTACATTGAAGATAAGTTATCAATTAATCATTCAATATGTCTATGTGTTGTTTGATTCTATCTTGTTCTTGTCTTTTGTTTAACATGCTAGGCTAGGTTTTCTTTGTGTTTGCTTAGATCTAATGAAACCTAGCTATTGATTATTGGTTATTAGTGTGTTATTAGTTGTATTAGATGATTGTTCATCTATGTTAGGCTTAAGAAAACTGGCTAACTTCTTATTCGGTAACTTGCTTGAACGTCTTAAGAAACATGAACCAATGCGTACTAAAGGTTTTTATGGTTGTATTTAATGCATGAGCGAATTCTAGTGATCCCATGTTAGGAGCTTCCTAGCCGGCTCGACATAGGAGTGAAGTAGGAGTTCATAGAGTTGGGGAAGTACGTACGCCACCCCACGATTGGTATTAAGGAATACACCCGTCATCCACGCAATTAATACACACTAATCAACCGGTAAAAGATAGTTAGGGAGTAAGAAAATCTAAGTAAACACATTTCTCACCACATAAGTTTTACCACCTTTTCATTTTCAGTTATTTTATTTTATTTGCATTCGTAGTTATTTGGGTTAGTTGACTAGCAACTAATTCCGCCCACTCTTTCAAACCCGAGATTTTACTTGCTTTCATAAAAAAATATAAAAACATAAAAAAGAATCTTCTCTCACCCCTAGACCTATTAGAGTAGTCTTTCAATCCTAACGACACTATTCCCTGTGGAGAACGATCAATCCCCCGTACTTACCACTACACTATACTACATCGGTCAGGTACACTGCCTGGTGGGGTTGTAAGCCTCTTGAGATCCCTCGAGAGGTAAAACCTGTTGTAAGGTCGCAAAACCACGCATCAAGTTTTTGGCGCCGCTGCCGGGGAGTAGTTATTGTTTAGGTTGAATTTTTATTTTATAGGTCTACTCACTAGATTCCTTTCTAGTGAGATTTTTATTTTATTTTTCTAGGTTTTCTTTAGTCTATCTTTTTTCTTCGTTTCTTTGTTCGTAACCATTACCATCCGACATCATGGAAGGTGGTAATATCCTCGATCCCAACAACCCACCACAACAACCACCACCTCCTAGAGCCCGTACTTTAGGAGAGTACTCCCGTCCTAGCCACCATGGCTATCGAAACACCATTGAGCTCACTCAAGGAGCCAATGTCACACCCTTGCGATCCGACACCATCCGGTTGGTGCAAAGCGGATGCGCATTCCATGGACTTCGTTCCGAAGATCCTAACCAACATCTCAAGGACTTTCTCAAAATCGTTGATTCCATAGACCTTGATGTTGCCACTCGAGAGACGACCCGACTGCGTCTCTTTCAATTCTCTCTGCGGGACCAAGCTAGTCAATGGCTAGAGCATCTACCCGCAGGATCCATCACCTCTTGGGATGATCTCACCACTCGTTTCCTTGCTCAGTTTTTCCCACCGGGAAGAACTACCAAGCTAAGGAATGATATCTTGATGTTCCAACAACGTCAAGGCGAAACCCTCTACGAGGCATGGACTCGATTCAAGGACTTACTCCAAAAAGTCCCTCACCATGGCATAGAACTTTGGCTCCAAGTCCAAATCTTCTATGACCATATCAATCTCTACACGAGGCAAACAATTGACCAATCGGCCGGTGGCAAGCTACGTGATCTAAGTGCGGAACAATCATGGGCTCTCCTAGAGGATCTTGCTCTTTATGACAATGAAAGTTGGAGTGATCCCCGTGATTTGAATAAAACGGTCAAGGCAATATCTTTGCCTTCGAACAATTCAAGCACTTCCGACCGTAGGATCATAGAACTTGAAGACCAAGTCAAGTTTCTCATGAAATCCTACGAGGCTCCTAAACCTTCAAGCCAAGTGAACAAAATCACTTCTTCATGTGAATTATGTAGTGGTCCCCACGACACTCGTGATTGCATGGAACTCCCCGAACAAGCTTTTGCGGACTACGCATCCTCGCGTACCGACAGAGCGGGAGACAAGTGGTACACTTTCAAACCCGAGCCAAACCCCTACGGTGATACATACAACCCCTCATGGAAAAATCACCCGAACCTTAGGTGGAAACAAAACCAAAACGCACAACAAACCAATTCTTCCAACCCACCTAATCGTTTCCAATCAAGTGGTTCCAACTCGAACCGTACTTTCAATAACAATCCTTCCAACAATTATGGTAGTACCAATAACTTTGAAGGATTGATGTCCCAATTTATGGCATCTCAAGAAGCTCGGATAGCTAAGTTTGAATCCGAATTCAATCAACAACAAACGGAGATGACCAATAAAATTGACAACTTATTGAAAGCCCTCAATAACCAAGTGCTATCACCTCCACATAAGGACGCTAGGAACACAAATAGCGGACCCCAAGTAAAAGACCCCTCTTCATCCAAACACGTCCACTTCGTCAACGTTGTCACTATCAAACCAATTGATAGGAATGAGGATAATAGTGAACCTGAGGATGAGGTTGAGAAAGTCGAGGTTGATAAGGAAGTAGGGAAAAGTGAGATTGAAGAAGTAGATAATGATGAGGACTACTTCAATAGGTTACCCACTAAGGAAGAGCACGCATATCATACAGACTTATTCGATGACCCCGAGACACCATACTTCCTAGGTAGACCAATTATAAAAATAGGCGATCCTTCTAATCTCAACATACCATGCAACATCGGACATTTGCATGTGTGGAAAGCTTACATCGACCTTAGATCACCCATAAACATCATGACTAGAGCCCACTACAACTTGATAATGAAAAATCAACTTGGGTATAGGATGTTCCCTGACAAGGGTTGGATGAGTAACTTCACGGGAAGAGTTAAGGGATTACCGGTTTATGTAGGAAATTTCACCTATGTCACCGACTTTGTAATTGTAGAAGATATCCGCCCAATAGTCGATGCATCCTTAACTCAAGTGGTTTTTGGAAAACCATTTGTTGAGGTCTCTAGAATGACTTATGAACCTTCCTTAGGGATAGTTAGATTTAAGAATGAGACCGATGAGGTAAACTACCAAATGCCATATAAGATAGAACAATTCCAACACTTGTCAAATGTTGAGAAGGAGCTTAAGCAAGCGGTCTACTATAGGAATGATGAGGATAGAAATAAAGGAGTAGACTATGTTATGGGAAGGATATCCGGTTTCTATAAGGATTGTTTGAAATTAGGACCGGAGTATAGAACCGGACATGAGGAGGACCTAGAAACCGTGACCAATGATGGAATCACGTAATGTACGTGACTTTGAGTCTAGCTACAAGACTCGTTAATAAAGAAAAGCGCTTCTTGGGAGGCAACCCAAGTTTTATTTGCTTTGTGTGTTTATTTGTTTGTTTGTTTGTTTTTATTTGCTTCCGTATGTGTGTTTAAATTTTATTATTATTGATTCATGTTCAAAACTAATTTGTGAAAATGCTTTTTTTTGTTTTTAACTTCGTCTTAGCTACATATAAAGGTATTTTGCAAAAGTTAAGTGTAAGGGAAATCTAAATCGGTTTATTAGAACACAAATGAACATGAATCATAATAATAATAAATTAACATACATATTAGTATTTGTTTGAGTCAAATGCTTGTATCGAGTCATAATGATGTTTTGCAGGATTTCCAGGAAGTGAGGTATAGGTTTTTCCAAAATTTTTCCGGAAACTTAACATGAGAATTCTGTCAGATCATTTCTGACAGCGTCAGGATTTACAACCTGACGGCGTCAGGTTTAATTTTCTGAAATTTTTGAAAGTTTTGTTTTCATAAAAAGTTTTTATTAAATCTCTAACTTATAATCTCCAGGAATCTGCAAAATTATCATTCCACAAGCATTATATCCTTATATATAGAGTTTATCCCGCCGATGTTATGCAGGTTTTCGTGTTTGTTTTCTCAGGTTTAACAGGTTATTTTGGACAAGGAAATATTTGTTGAGATCAAGCTTATGGCGATGCATTAGTCATGGAGCTTCAACATTACTTTGGAAGAAGATCTAACCATGTTATTTCTTTATCCACCGAGCGAATCAGGGGAGTATTTGATTTCATTCTTATACCTTATTGCTTTTACATCTTGTTATTTGAACATTGGGGACAATGTTCATCTTAAGTGTAAGGGGGGATAAAAGTACGATTAGAGAATGCAATTGCACTTGATTTTTGTTTGTTTGATGGTAGATGTGTAATAAAACTGAGATAAATACCTGTTAGGGCAATTTTAGTGCCAAATTTAAAATTTTTTACAACACTTAGGAGTGAAACTTTGATCTTAATGAGCGTCTCACGGATAGGAGTTATATGACTAGCACAAAAAACCGTACCACTAAAAAAAATTTCTACCCCCAAATATGTGAGGTTCGCCCCTGGAATTGGTAGGAAAAGCATTTTGCTATGATGTGTGTACCGGTAGCACTTAGATTCTAGAACTTGCGTTAGGACCATTCCGAGGCCACAAGTGAGACTACATTCGTGTAGTTAGATTTACTACATGATAAGAGGCATTAGGATTAACCCATTGTTTTACACCTGTGTTTTTGTTATAATTACTTTGGCTACATTGGTCAAGTAATTCTCCCACACCCTTTGCGTTGTACTCATTTTTAGTACACGATACCCCTAGTACACCCCTCAGAGCCTATCTTTTCGTTTCGACCTTTAAGCATTTTACTTAAAGGAAGAATTTGTTACACCCCACTAAAATGTACACCCAAATCGCCTTAGCCTACCTTGTATGCACTCATTTTTAGTGCATTATTGTGACAACATTTGTTTAAACCCAAGTTAATTATCTAGTTGATTACATGGTTGCTAAGTCGAGTCATATCCTTGTACATATTGTTTTGGGACGATTGGGACTCATGGGTAAAGTACTAGTGTAATGGAGTAATGGGGAAGAACATCATTTATTACCCCCATATGTGCTAAATAATTTTAAAAGTACTCCAAGTTTTTCAATTATCTTAATTCGAGTCATTAGAATAGTATTTGTAAAGTTATGTAAAAGTTCAAGTGTAAGGGGAATGCAACGCCCCTATGATGTATTATTTTGGATGGTAGGGCAAGAGTGTATGTCAAAAAAAAAAAAAAAAAAAAAAAAAAAAAAAAAAAAAAAATCAAGAAAAATACAAAAAAATGAGAAAAAGAAAATAGAAAAACATACGGACTACCATCCCGTTTCATTTTATGTTTATCTTATGTTTTTGTTATTTTGTTTTTAGCTTGAGATTGAGTCGAGTCTTAGCTTAGCAACATTGTATAGTACATGTAATTGATTAAGATCTTTAACTCGCCACCAGTAAAATATCCTTTATCCAACAAAACCGTGTTTTCCTTTTCCCTACACCTAACGTTATAACCCATGTAAAAGCCCTCTTTGATAGTTTATCTTAGGTGCTTACGCCTAGTGGAGGAGGTTTTTGATCCTTTCCCAAGCCTATGGTAATCTATTTGCTATGACAGGTAGTGAGAGATATTATCCGTTTTCATTTATGAGATTTATTTTGATGACACTTGAGAGATGTGAGTATCTAAACACTACTTGTGAGGTGCTAGTTTGTAATCTCCGTGCTTATTATGATTAAAGTGGAACGAATATTTGTTGTAATTACTTTTATGTTAGCATTAAATGACCCCTAACTTGTATTTTGATTAGAATAAAAGCGCATTTGCTTGAGGACAAGCAAATCTCAAGTGTAAGGGTATTTGATGAAGCAAAAAGTGTACCGCTTTTAGGGGGTCATTTAAGCCCTAAATCGTATTTATTTGATCAAATATCGCCCTAAATCGTTCCTTTTGTCATTTTAGGTACTTTGGAGAAGAAATCTGGAAAAGGAAGCATTTTGGACGTTTTTGGAGCATAAAAGTGAAGAAAACGACAAAGTCTTAAAATTATGCTGGAAGTTACCTTTGACGGCGTCAGGATTATCCCCAGACGGCGTCATGGCTTGGCAAAAGTGGTGGATGTGAAAATTACTCATGATAAGCCAGAGAATTTTGCATGGAAATTCTGACGGCGTCACCCTTTAATGTGATCAAGGTCGTCACGCTATAAGTTAAAGCGGGACGGCGTCACGCCTAATTCTGACGGCGTCAAGCCTTGATAAGCCAGAACGGATTTTGGAGAGCTAAAGAGGGACGGCGTCAAGAAGGCCATCCGGGAACCCTAAAAGCGGCGAGGTGACGGCGTCACACTCCATAACGTGACGCCGTCAGATCTGAAAGTCTATATATAGTTTTGCAATTTTTTGTCATTAGTGTGGAACTTATTGTGGAACTTTGTGTGTGAAAAACCCTAAGACGATTTTAGCAGCTTTTTCAAGGCTTTTTGCCTTGAGATCTTCCATGTTACATTGAAGATAAGTTATCAATTAATCATTCAATATGTCTATGTGTTGTTTGATTCTATCTTGTTCTTGTTTTTTGTTTAACATGCTAGGCTAGGTTTTCTTTATGTTTGCTTAGATCTAATGAAACCTAGCTATTGATTATTGGTTATTAGTGTGTTATTAGTTGTATTGGATGATTGTTTATCTATGTTAGGCTTAAGAAAACTGGCTAACTTCTTATTCGGTAACTTGCTTGAACGTCTTAAGAAACATGAACCAATGCGTACTAAAGGTTTTTATGGTTGTATTTAATGCAAGAGCGAATTCTAGTGATCCCATGTTAGGAGCTTCCTAGCCGGCTCGACATAGGAGTGAAGTAGGAGTTCATAGAGTTGGGGAAGTACGTACGCCACCCCACGATTGGTATTAAGGAATACACCCGTCATCCACGCAATTAATACACACTAATCAACCGGTAAAAGATAGTTAGGGAGTAAGGAAATCTAAGTAAACACATTTCTCACCACATAAGTTTTACCACCTTTTCATTTTCAGTTATTTTATTTTATTTGCATTCGTAGTTATTTGGGTTAGTTGACTAGCAACTAATTCCGCCCACTCTTTCAAACCCGAGATTTTACTTGCTTTCATAAAAAAATATAAAAACATAAAAAAGAATCTTCTCTCACCCCCAGACCTATTAGAGTAGTCTTTCAATCCTAACGACACTATTCCCTGTGGAGAACGATCAATCCCCCGTACTTACCACTACACTATACTACATCGGTCGGGTACACTGCCTGGTGGGGTTGTAAGCCTCTTGAGATCCCTCGAGAGGTAAAACCTGTTGTAAGGTCGCAAAACCACGCATCAGTAGTATGCGGATGTGCATTGACTACCGCGAGTTGAATAAAGTCACGGTGAAAAATGTGTATCCGTTACCAAGAATCGATGACCTCTTTGATCAACTACAAGGTGCGCGGTGGTTTTCCAAGATCGATCTCCGTTCGGGTTATCATCAATTGAAAGTTCAAGAAGAAGACATTCCTAAGACGGCCTTTAGGACCCGATATGGACATTACGAGTTTGCGGTTATGCCATTTGGTCTTACGAACGCACCTGCGGTTTTCATGGATCTCATGAATCGTGTATGTAGACCGATGTTGGATAAATTCGTTATAGTGTTCATTGATGATATCCTTATCTATTCTAAGAGCAAGGAAGAACATGAACTACATCTTCGAGAAATTCTTGAGACTTTGAGAAAAGAAAGATTGTATGCTAAATTCTCGAAATGTGAATTTTGGTTGCAAGAAGTTCAGTTCCTTGGTCACGTTATTAATGCCGATGGTATCAAAGTCGATCCTTCAAAGGTAGAAGCCGTAATGAAATGGCATGCACCAAGGAATGTTGGTGAAATTCGAAGTTTTCTTGGTCTTGCGGGATATTATAGGAGGTTTATTCAAGACTTCTCCAAAATTTCATCGTCTTTAACGAAACTTACTAAGAAGAATGCTACTTTCGAGTGGGGAGAAGAACAAGACAAAGCCTTTTGTACTCTACGGAGGAAATTGTGTGAAGCACCGGTTCTAGTATTGCCGGAGGGGACCGAAGATATGGTGGTTTATAGCGATGCGTCTTATTCCAGTCTTGGATGTGTTCTTATGCAAAGGGGAAAAGTGATTGCCTACGCCTCGAGACAATTAAAGAAGCATGAAGAAAATTATGCGACTCACGATCTTGAGTTTGCGGCTGTGGTTTTTGCTTTAAAACTTTGGAGGCATTATTTATATGGTGTCAAGTTTGTAATTTATACCGACCATCGAAGCCTTCAGTATTTCCTTGATAAGAAAGATCCCAACATGAGACAACGAAGGTGGTTAGATTTGTTGAAGGATTATGATTGCGAAATTCGCTACCATCCGGGTAAAGCGAATGTGGTGGCGGATGCGTTGAGCCGAAAGGATCAAAATGAGGTTACTAAAATTCATTCCTTGAGAATGGTTGTCACCACCGACCTTTTTGATAAGATCAAGTTAGCTCAAGAGGAGGCATTGAAAGAAGAAAATATGGAAGGTGAGCGTATCACTTCCTACATTCCGCATCTCGAAGAAGATAGTCGAGGAATTAAGACTCGGTATGGAAGGGTTTATATCCCTTTTCGTAGCAACATCAAATAATTGATTCTAGAGGAGGCACACAAGTCGAAATATTCTATTCATCCGGGAGCTACAAAGATGTACCGCGATTTGAAGAAGAACTGTTGGTGGCCGGGTATGAAAAGAGATTGTGTAAAGTACGTTGAGAAGTGCTTGACTTGTTTAAAGGTCAAAGCCGAGCATCAAAAACCGTATGGAAAAGTTCAACCTTTGGATATTCCGGTTTGGAAGTGGGAAAAGATCACAATGGACTTCATTACGAAATTGCCAAGGACGAAAAAGAAGAATGACACGATTTGGGTCATAGTAGATCGCCTAACCAAGAGTGCTCATTTTATTCCAATCCGAGAAAATATGCCCGTTCATAAGCTAGCAAAGATTTACGTTAACGAGATAATCACACGTCATGGGGTGCCTATTTCTATAGTCTCCGATAGAGACGGGCGTTTCACCTCAAATTTTTGGCAAGATTTCCAAGAAGAATTGGGTACGAAACTTCATATGAGCACGGCCTTTCATCCTCAAACCGATGGGCAAAGTGAGAGGACGATTCAAACTTTGGAGGATATGTTACGAGCTTGTGTGATTGATTTTGGAGGCAATTGGGACGATCATTTATCGTTAGTCGAATTCGCCTATAATAATAGTTACCATGCAAGCATAGATATGCCGCCCTATGAAATGCTTTATGGTAGGAGGTGTAGGACACCCGTGTGTTGGGAAGAAGTCGGAAGGAGGGAATTGGCGAGCACGGATGTAGTGTTGGCTACAACGGAAAAGATAGAGACGATTCGTGCAAGACTTAAGGCGGCACAAGATAGGTGGAAAAGTTATGCCGATAACCGAAGAAGACCAATCGAATTCGAGGTGGGTGATCTAGTTATGTTAAAGGTTTCCCCGTGGAAAGGCGTTTTTAGGTTCAGAAACAAAGGGAAACTTAGTCCTCGGTTTATAGGACCTTTCAAAATCTTGAAATGAGTAGGTGAAGTAGCATATGTGTTGGAATTACCCGAAGAAATGAGGGGTATTCACAATACCTTTCACGTGTCGTACTTAAGGAAATGTTTAGCGGACGAAACGAGTGTAGTCACTTTAGACGACATTGAAATTGATCCGGAGTTGCTTTTGCAAGAAGATGAACCGGAGGCTATATTAGGAAGAAAAGTGAGGCAACTAAGGAATAAGGAGATCCCGTTGGTAAAAGTGCAATGGAGACATCGTAAGGGTACAAGCATTAGGTGGGAGACGAAAGAAAAAATGAAGACCAAGTATCCTCACTTATTTCCCGAGTAGAGTTCGGGGACGAACTCTCATTTTAAGGAGGGGAGAATTGTCACACCCGTACCCCGACAAGGTACCATTAATGTAAATATTATGTCATGTAAATATGTTAGGGATTATTTATAACTTAAGGTGTGGCTAAATGAGAAGTATAGAACTAGAAGGACCATAATTGCCAAGAGGCCAAACTAGTAACTAGCACATGATTAAATAAGCAAGACTTGGAATTGTCTGGAAAGATTTAGAGAGTTCTTGGTGAGTCGACATATAGAAGAGAAATAGGAGTGAAAGCCAAAATTATCATCTTGTCTCAATTGTACATCAAGAAGTGATCAAGAAGCTTTAAGGAAGCCTTAATTGTGTTCCTTTCATCAAGTAAGTAACTTTCCCCAAATGTGAAAATTAGGGTTCATATGGTGGGTTTTGAGGATTATGGCAAAAGGTAGTGAATTAATGATCTCCTTAGTTAGTTAGTTGCTAATTGTAGTTAATCTTGTGATAGGGAGAAATTATAGAAGCCCATTCAAAGTCAAGTAGGAGGCTAGTAGGAGTTGAGGTAAGTATATGAGTATAATCTTTGTAATGTTATGCTATTAATGTTATGATTGTGTTAATGTGATGTTTTATGGAGCTTGTAATGATGTGTTAGCTTGGATCCAATGCTAGATATGAAAATGTTATATATAAATATTACTTGCTTGATCAAGGTAAGTAATAACCCCACTTGATGCTCCTTGTTAATGTTATGATTGGTGGTAATCACCAATCTTGTGTAAATGTGATGTTGATTATACCTTGTATACTTACTAAGCGTTTTCGCTTACGGTTTAGATGTTAATGTTTTTGTAGGTTCTAGCGGAGGAAGCAAGGGTAAGGATATAGCCTAACTTATAGCATAAGAAGGTAGTTTAGAAGATCGGAATTCTTTTGGACCAAGCATATTGAAGTTGGAAGCCCCCAAGTGTTCTTTTGTGGCGTGGGTATACTTCTTTTTATATGGTCATTTTGTTAGTTCACGGTCTTGTGGTCACATATGTTCTTTGTTTATGTTTAGGTCAAGGGTCAAGTTTGTGGATGATTTATGATGTTCATATAGTGTCTAAGTTAGAACTTGTATGGTCAAAGTACTCGTTAAGGGTGTGTTGGTATTAGCATGTTTCTACCCATTTTGAGAAGTTAACGGGTCATGTATGCATGGAATGCTTTTGATATGTTCAGTTAATGGTTATGGTCAAGTTATTTGTGAATTGATAGTAGTATAAATGGTCTTGTAGTGTAATGGGTCATTTTGGGTATTTATGCATAACCCGTCCAATTTTGAGGTACTATTACGGGTGGTCAAACGGGTGATGTTTTTGCATGAAATTAATCTTACGGACATACTAAAGGATTCTGGAAAGTTTCGTCAAGTTTCGAGTCCGGGAGGTCGGGTTTCCAGCCGAGGCTGTTGATTATGCATATTTTGATCAGTAGGGTCTGTCCAGAATTTCTGTGGTGCAGGGTAGATACGGCGCATCTCATTTGAGATCCGGCGTATCAGGTGATGCGGCGCATCTCCCTTTGGGATATGGCGCATCGTAGCTATTTTCTTGTAATTTTGTCTCAGTGGGTTGATACGGCGTATTGTCTTTTGATGCGGCGTATCCCTGAAAAGGATACGGCGTATCTTGGTCTCAGAAGGGTTGTCTGGTCGTTTTAGAAAATTTGTATGAAATGTTTGGAAGGGTTTTTGAGTAGATGTTCTTGCAAGTATATTTAAAAGGTTAAATGTTATAAGTTATGGTCATTACATGAAGAATTTGTATGAGTTCAATTTAGTCAATCGTTCCCAAGTATAAAGTTCAAAATTTTTGGTATAAGTGGTCACGGGGCGTTACATTGTTCGGAACAGTGGTTTGAACAGTGCTTTTAACAGTAGATGGTGCTGTTAAGATTTGTACCCGCTTAATATTTTATTGCCTGTTCTTTCATTACCGCTAACACCGAAGCATCTACACACTTCTTTGTTATCTTCTCCTTCCTCCTCTCCCACACACTCTTTTCATATCTTCCACACACACACACTCCTCACTGATAACTCATCCCATTTCTTAATTCTATAGGCCTGTGATCTTTTGCACACCGCCTAAAAATCAGATCCACCTCTCACACAAAAACCTAAATCCATCTTTCACATCTGTTACACATATACACACATAATCCAAATACAAACCCTATTCCACTAACCCAAATCAATAACCTTCCATTTTCTCTTTTGCCTAAAAACACGACCGCTGCTTCCATATTTTTTTTTTCAATATTCATTTATGCCCTATAAGTAATCCCATCATACGTATTCAAGTAATTGAAGTTTAGAATCAACTTGCCATTAATTAAGCTTTTTGAGGTATGATTTGCTTGGTTTTCAATTATGATACTTTAATGTTAATTGTTTATTCGAACCCTTTTAAGATTATGCTTTTTGGTTCAAATCAAATAATTGAAATCTCTAAGTGCTTGAATTGTTAGTGCTAGATAATTAGTTTTTTTGTAAAAAAAAGCAACAGCCTTCAATTCGAATGTTTAACTTATTACTTTTTATGAGTTTTTAGATTGTTCAGTTGTTTTGTGTCTTAGTGTTGTTTAGCTTATATGAGCCCTGTTTCTGAATTCTGTTTAAGGTGGAATTTCATGGTGTTACCTTTAATTGTGTTTGATTATGGTCCTGGTAAAGTATGCAACTTGATCATGTTTTTCAGATCTACATTGTGTTTCCTTTATTTATGGGTTTTTTAAGATATTATAGATCTGTTGGGCAAGTATGATTTGTAGGTTTGAACCCCACTTATATTAATGTTTAGATAGTTAGATATCATAACTTTAGTTTGATTGGTTTGTCGAAAATCATTCGAGACTACATATTAGGTGACTATAGGGGCCATTGATTGGAATTTGCAACTTAATTATTGGTCTTATATTTGTGACGGAAAGCTCGGCTATTTGTTCCTCCTTTGAGAATTATCTATGCAGGATGCCTATTAAGCGATTACATTACATTTCTTTAAATAATTAGAGAGTTTAATGGATGTGTTAGAAGTTGATAAGTTATGGCAAAAGGTTTAATTATATGACATAGCTACCAATAATTACTTTATTGCTAATTTGGGCAACCAACTTTATATGTTTTTGCTATATAGGTCATTGAGCTATCAGTTTTTTGCTATCATTTTGTTGTCATCCATGTCACCATGTGGTCTTAGATGAACAGAAATGACAATTGATTGACTGTTATGAAAATGGATATAGTTTACTATATCTATTTAGCAAAAATAAAGTACTTCAAGTTACTTAGTTTAGTTACAATTAAGGTAGTTTTTAATTAGTGAATGTTAACTTTACTCCTAATGCATTTAAGATATCAATTATAGTAATTTAGAAAGTTTGCAAGATTTGATGATATAGGTAATTCTGGGAAAAGTGATAAAATTAGTACTAATTTTATATCCGTATCTTGCCGGGATAGCATGACAGAGATGGGTTAGGTATGCTGAATTACAATATGTTGTTATGATGTTTGGTTTCATGATAGCGAGCTCAAATGGCAGCTTATTATCATTGCTTGACGGTATTTTCCCCATTCAATGGTGTGGACCTGGGGTGGTATGGACTGAAAGTGCGTCAGACAGCCGTACATTGCCTTGGTTGAGCAAAATTTAGTTTAATGCCTTATTAACATTTTTTACAATCAATTTACGCAGCAATGTTATCCTAACTGATATGCTTTTCTTTTTATGTAATTTACAGCACATAGAACCATCAATAGGAAACAGTAACTGCGTATCCTTACTTATGCATTTTGGAGTGTAGCAGAATAGAACAAGTAAGTTTTAAATCTACTTCCCAAAGAAAACCGTAATGAGTAAGTCCTATTTGTCATCTCATGAATTTTGTCATTCATTTGCTTCACATTCAAAAGATGAAATAAATTTACTCATGGTTGCAGTTGGTTATAGAAGCCGCGCGTCATGAGCCAATGCGTGTACACAACCTGTCCTTGCCACCAATATCGAAGCAGCAACATTTCAGCAGTTGTATGCTCATGGCCAATCAAAGCTTGTTGTTATATTGTACACCAATGACCTAACACATTGGTTACAGGTTATCTCAGTGAATCATTTAACATGCCTCTTGATTTATAACAAAGACTTTTTGGCCTTTTTATTTAACAGTTATTTTTGGCGCGTTTTCCAGGAAAAGGGAGTCAATATTAGTGTGATTTCACTACACTCTGGAGATGGCCAAGTTGACCACGCAATCCCTGCACTTGAACATATAAGAATATAGTTTTTGTAATCTCTAAAAATGGAATAATATGGACATTGCAATACAGTGATTTAACATGTTTAGGCCTATACCCAACTCACATGTTATACTACCTATATTTCTAATGTATAAATACTTTCATGTTTGCAGAAGTACAAGGCAGCTGCGTGATCGTGAAAGATACACCATTGATATTCCATGCAACATTAGTGAGATCCGAGCAGGTCAAGATGTCAAAGTCAAAACCGAAACTGTAAAATCTCACATGTACTACCCGATTTGATACTCAGGTACTTTTTACTTGAATTGTTTTATTCTAAGTTCAGTTTTTGCAACATAGATACAATTGGGTTCAGCTGGCAACAACAACTCTTACTTAAAAAAAAGTTATCTATTTAGTTTCAGAATATAGCTTTTCTAAATGTTATATTGATGGATTAAGTGGCTGTTCGGGAACTGCTGAAATACTCAAGCCTAATATCTTCTTACTTTGTCTGTAAAAAAAAATGCCTCATGTTTAGACCATTTAATATAGATGATCATGAGTGGATACAAGTAGCCATATTATTCAGACTTTTACTGTGCATATGCAGGTTGCACAAAGGAGGGCGGCCAGAAGGTTATGGATTTGTGGAATTTGCATCACATTCTACAGCCAAAAGGGTTCTTGAATTATACAACCAAACACAAGTTTTAGGAACTTACTTAACGTTTACGTTAAATAGGCCGTTGTGAGGGATAGCTAAAAGAAGACCCGCTGCGGGTTCTGAGCATTCTGTATATGCAAGTGATTTAGCCCATGATGTTACTGACAATTTTTAATATCCATCTGTTACAGAAGCTAAGGTTGTGACTGATCCTAATATGGTCGGTCAAAGGGATATGGGTTTGTTAAATTTGCAAATGAGATGGAAAGAAACCATGCTATGAGTGAGATGAATTAAATGTATTGCTCTATTAGACTTATCAGAATTAGTGCCGCAACACCTAAGAAGACTACAACTTCTCTAACGCAATATGTTGCGCCAAAGGGTACACACATCTACTGACAGGTACTTTTTTCATTTTATTTCATTTACTGCCTTTTTACTGTTACGAAAATTCAGTAACTTAATGTAAAATTAGAAGCTACATGATGGGATGGGTTTGAGATTAGTTAGATATATGTAGGAAGAGAACAATGCCTATTAGTGACCACATGTGTAGATTACAGTATCCATCTACCATGATTAAGGGCATGATTTGTTAACTATTTAGGTTCATCAAGAGACATATCCTTGAAATTTATTATACAATTCATTGAAACGATGAACTGAATATGAGATTAATGGATTAGGTTAACTTAGATTGATCTATCAATAACTAATGAGCTTAGTAAACGTTGGGAAAAAACATAACGGTTTTAGCCCCGTTGGGATCTGTTTGTGATACTCACCCGAATGAGCATGAATTGGGTTGACTTCTGACATGGTGCCGTGTTGTCTATCAGTTCAGGTGAAGCGGCTTCAACCCTGGAAACTCGGCGTAAAGGGACAAGCTGCGTTGGCATTCACGAGTGGAACAGCAGATCAAGCTCCGAACAGCAGATCAAACCTACAACTGGAACAGGTACTTATTGCAAATATCTTATGAAATGTGTAGTTTCTGATTGTACATCAGCTGCTAAAAGCAAATGCTATCAATCTTATTTTGAAAATATCCTTGGCTATTGCAATTATTGTGGGACGTCATGGGCAACAAATTGTTACAATTTTAATATATGGCGGTAGTAATATAATCCTTTATCATATTTTATCTCATAAAAATGATCAGACAATTGAAGTTTTTTTATTCGTAGGATTTTGGTTGGTGATAGGCAGCTGCAAAAGGTATGGTGGTGGTAGCGATGGTGGTTTTGGAGGTTCGTTTAGGGGAAGGGATACGTTTAACAGCCAAAGTCACCATTAAAAGAACAAAAAATGTAAGTAACAAACACTTTCTTTTTGATATATAATTAATTGTTGTAGGATGCTTGGTATCCATGTGGGACAATTTTCCAGTACCTCGGTTCATGTTATACTCAGCCCTTTGTATATGTAGGAAACCAGGAAGGTTTGGGGTGCTCACACCACTTATTTCAAAATCTAGGTTTGTTGCTTCACGTTTTCAAAATTTGAAATTAGCGGTTGTTTGTAAATATGCGGAACAAAATGAAGGTGGTGTATTGGAACGTTAGAGGCAAGCTTTCCCAGCTTCAAATATGTTGTTCGCAAAATTCCATAGAAGCAAACTGGAACTGTATTTTTTTATAAGCAAATGCCTGTTGTTAAAATTCTGTTAAAACTTTTTCTGCTATTGCTACCCATTATTGATTCAGCGAAACCACTGCCACCTCAAGAAACTTCTCGAGGATTTTATATAAATACTTGATCCCGTGATGTGGGCCCCAATTATCAGATTTATTCCCATTTATGTAATATACATTATGTAGGTAGATATGTTCCTTTTTTTTTTTTTAGTCCTACAACTAATTACCCGAAAAAAAAAATAATTACTACATACTATCAACAAAGCACTTCCGCGGCAACGCGCTGGCTACCCAGCTCGTGCAAATATATCCGTAGGAAAGTGATTTGTAGGCTTAAGTAATATAGCTAAAAATTGACCTACGATTGTGATTAGAGCAATTGCAATTGCAATTGCAATTGTAAAGTTGATTGATGGATATGAGTGGAGAGAATGAATGGTTAATGGTAGCTGTTAAAATGTGAATGAAATAAACTTATTTATAGATTTATATTTAGCACGTTCATTTATCATTATTGACGTATAAGTCAAAAAAAAAAAAAAAAAAAAAAAAAAAAAAAAAAAAAAAAAACCTCATAAAGACAAGCATAACATATTTTCATGAATTTTGTATCTGCCTATCATTTACAACGAAGATACGTGGACTTGTCAATAAAACCGTGTTCAACCAAAGTTCTAGAGAAACTAAGGGTGCGTTTGGTTCGCAAGTGGGATTGGAATTGGATTTGGATTTGGGAAAGGTTTGAAAGATTTGGGAAAGGTTTGGGGAAAAAGTATGAGAGATAAAATATATTATTATATATAATTATATATTTGATTATTAAATTTATATTTGATTATTAAATTACAAAAAACAAAAAAAGTCAATAGTCAAAAAAGAAAAGTAGCAAAGTGTGTGGTTGAGAAGCATGGTGTCAGATTTTTGTCATAACTTTCGGTAGATACCGATCAAATGTGAGGGGTATGAGTTCTATCACTTGAATCCTCTATTTTATTCCAAAAGCATCAACCAAACTATTTTTTTATCTTTCATTCCAATCCAACAGTGCAAAACCCGCATACCAAACACTTCATAACTTGTAAGCTTGGCATTTGAAAAATGTTGGATACATTGCGTTGAACTAAGCGAGGAACATTACACGCGCCCGGCGCCACATCATCTATCTAGTTGTTGACAACTCGCATCTAACTAGTTGGTCATATAAACTAAGGGTGTTCACGTTGGTTGGGGTGTTCAATTCGGGTTCCTTGACTTAAAAAATCATAGAGGCAAAAATATAACCGAACCAATTTTAAATTAGATAAAACCAAACAAGAAAAGGAAATTCCTATAGATTTCATAACATAATCTACTAAATTCTTATTCAAAATTAATATTGTGTATTAAAACCCGAGTTGACTCGGTTGGTTGAAATAGAAACCCGTTTTGTCACCAAAAACCAGGTTGTGAGAAAAAAATCAGCCGAACCTTTAAACTAGTTAAACCTGAAACCGGGTATATTAAATAACCAAGTTTGAAAACATTTATTATTCTAAACCTCTACTTTGTAATTAGATGATGAGCGTTTTGTTGGAGTATTAAAAAAAGCATAACAACAGCATTTACGACTTTTACTTAGTTTATTTATTATTATTGTATGATTACTTGGCAACGAAGAGATACGCGTTTGCTATGTGTTATTCCGACCATCATCACCTCACCACTTCCCTCCCACTAATTCACACCTCCCTCCTTTAAAATAAATCATCCCCAATCGATCCAATTAACTAATTAATCCTCCTTCACGATCATAGTAATTCACTTTCAGGTATTTTTATAGCGTATTACTTTAAATTTATCATGTCATCTGGATCTTATTTTATTCTGAATTTGTGATTTTTTATTGCTATGGTTAATTACATTATAATTCAAGAATTTTACACGTCACTTTTAGAAGGTGGTGTTTGGGATTGCTTTTTGGCAACATATTAGTATCTGATTGTCGCGAAAACACGTTTCCAAACACATTACATAAAATGTGTTGATAACGGAATAAAAGTTAGTTAGTCGTTAATTACAAGATAATATGTTGAAGGTTTGTTACATTTGATTTTGGTGTGCACATATGAAAGTTTTCGACATTAAATGTTAAACGAGATACTTCATTAAATACATAGCTATCTTTATGTGTTACTAGAAGGGTACCCGCGCAATGCGGCGGCGGGTACCCAGTGACTATTTTTGTGGCGAGGAGATGTTTTTCATTTTAAACCTTCATTATTTAGCATGTCCCAACTACTTTATAACGTATTAGATATATGTTTTTCAAAACTAGAACGTCTAAATTATTAATAGTTTAAATATTTACTACTTTTATTTTTCAAATTTTAGCATTAAATTGGTGGTTATAAGTTTAGTGAGCTTTTCTTATAATCAATTCTATTAAAATACATTATTATTGGAGGAGGTTACTATATGGTTTAAATGAGACTTAAATTTATAAATTTTACATTAATTTTCTAATTTTCCTTTTATATTAATGTTTTTTGTCTTAAAATTTTAAGATGTCCTTTTATAGGAAGTCCCAAATCGTTTATAATGTAGTATAGATATAGATATACATACAAGTACACTTACATATGTTAGAGTAACACGATAAGTCGATAAAAGATTTTTTGCGTTTAGCTCGTTACGTACAATGACAATAAATGGTGAACTTAGAATTTGGCGAAAGTATTTTTTTATTTTTTTTTTTTTTTTTTAATATATTTTGGTGCGATTTTCAGTTTGTGTGTGGTGTTAATTGTGTATTTGTGGTGATTGATATGAGTAGGATAAATGGCGGATGATAAAGTGGAGAAGGAAGTAGACGGGGAGAAGAAGACGACGAAGGCGAAGAGGGGATTTTGGTCTAGAATATGGAATGGATTGTTTAGTTCACATGGTGGTGATTTCGAGAAAAGGTTGCAACATATATCGAAAGAAGAGGCTACTCTCCTTGCTAGAATGAAGAGGAGATCGTCGAGTTGGAGGTCGACTGCTAGGAATATAATCGTCATTTCTGTGTTGCTTGAGGTATTGTTTTATTATTTGATGCATATCTAATTAGTAGGTGTTTGGGATTGCTTGTTAGACCTGCTTATCTTATGGTGTTGTTTGGGATTGCATACCCAGCTAATTTGATCATTTCAGAAAACCTAAGCAATTTAAGGGGGGATGTTTGGGATTGCTTATTTAAACAAATCACCTGCTCATTTCGTTTTTAAAACTGGTTTGTTTGGAAGAGGAGAATTGCGTAGTTTTCCTATCTACTGAGATTGCTTATTTCAAATAAAATCACAAGTTTCCTCTGTAGCGCTTCTGTCTATAAGCACAAGCATAAGCAGTCCCAAATGCAATTTGAAACTGTTTATGATTACCCAGGGGCCAAATATTTACTTCCATATCAGCAGTTTAGTAGCAGCCGCAATGAAGTATTGTGATTATCTTATTATTTGGGTTTTACATGTAGTTCTTAGATAAACAGAATTTGCCAAACACTCTGATTATTTGAACTTTGAGCTGCAGAAACACATAGAAGCGCCATCTCCTGCACCATATCATATAATCACTTTAGAAATGCAATAATGCGAAACACTCCCTTAGTCACAAGGGTTGGTGGGGTAATGCTTGGTCTTATAAACTCATCAATGCCATGTTGAAAGTTAATATTGGACTGGTACATGTTCGAAAAGTTAGTGCCAAATGTGCCTAATAAAACAGAAATAAATACTTGACTTGCTTTTGGTATTTGCTTATACGCAAATTTTACTCGCAGGGCAGAGACTATGAGTGTGTATTAGCATATTTGAATATTGGATGGTTATATTCTCATGTGTAAATACTCCGTACTAGCTAAACCATGATTAAGTTTATCATTAACATATCCATGTGGGTAGTGCACACATAAAGTTAACTGGTTATCAATGTGCCTTTAACAAACTTTGCTTGTGGAATTCTTATTAAACAATAAACATACCAGAATCCATTAGTGTAAAGTGTGATTATACTTCAGAAAGTATTTCAAAGTTTTTGAAAATTGGTCAAATGATGCTAACTACATCTTTCTTGTTAATTTATAATTTGGATAAGGGGGAATAGTGACAACTATTCTTTAGAATCAGCTGGTTGGTGCGGATATCGCATAAATAACCATGTATTTCTTTAGAATCTTTCTTGTTTAAATGTTGATTTTCTCTGGATACAGGTCGGAGCATTGGGTTATGCTATAATTACAACCAGAACGGCGGGCTTGGACTGGCAAATGAGAGCCTTGCGAGTTCTACCTATATTTCTTTTGCCTGCTTTATCATCGGCTTTGTACTGGGCACTTTTTAGCTTCACAAGAATGCGTAAGTTCCCAAAACTCTGGCAGACATTAATGAAGAAAACTGTTGCTTTGCTATAGCATATGCAAATGATACAGACTTTTTCCACGTCACTTTTTAGGAAGCTTTTTAAACTATCGTCTTGGTGGTAAATACTTAGTTTTTATGGATTTTGTTTTACTTTCCTCTCTAGGCGATAGCAGGGATCAGAAAACTGTAGACAGGCTTCGGGCTGAAAGGCAAGCAAAAATTGATGAACTTAAAGAGCGAACCAATTATTATATTACTCAGCAGCTCATTCAGGTAAACTTAGAACTGCTTATTGCCTCATCACTCTTGTTACTAAATTGTGCCATGCATCATTCCTGACAGTTACAATATTTTTATAAACTTATTTATGATTACAAAAAATTAATCCTATAATAGTTACATAATTTGTTAAACAAATTGTTAATTAGGAGGTATGTGTATTTATTAAAATTTAAAACGCACTTTTGGCAACCTTTAACCCGTTTAACCTGTTCTTAAAGGTTGTCCATCTATTTATTTAACTCGGTTTACCTGTAGAGAAGAAAAAATAAACCATAATAGCCTATGAGTAATTGAATGGGTTCAAAATTAACCCTTTTTTTTCTTTCAGAAATACGACCCTGATCCAGCAGCCAAAGCAGCAGCAGCATCTGTACTTGCATCAAAGTTGGGTGCAGATTCAGGGCTTAAAGTCCATCTAGGAGATGAGTTTCAGCAGCATAGTCCTACAGGGAAGAGTCATGATGTTGACCCAGTGACATCTACTGGTCTGAGGAAACGAAATACATCAGAAGCTGCTTCTAAGGGAGGAAATGACATGGAAATGACTCAGCATATTGAAAATGAGATAATGACACATAATGAGCTTGTTGTTGAGCATCATAACCCTGCAGCTTATGGGTCTCAAGATGGTGGTTGGCTTGCTCGACTAGCTCAATTGCTTGTGGGAGAAGATCCTTCACAATCTTATGCACTTATATGTGGCAATTGTCATATGCATAACGGTAAGTAGATTTCAGCCCTATATTTGATCAGCAAATTGCAATAGAAATAGTAGATATTAAAGTAATAATCGCATAAGCCATAGCTACTCCCTAGTTCTAACAAGTTTTTTTTATTATATTTGACACACTATTTGTTACAAACTCCTTTTGGATGATAAGTGTTTTGGTTATTGCCCAACCTAGACCACACACATAATGGTGCTAACTGCTAAGATTGATGTCTTATTTATAGGCCTTGCAAGGAAAGAGGATTTCCCGTTCATTACATACTATTGTCCTCGCTGCCATGCTCTTAACAGACCAAGGAATTCAGGCCCCTATACTCCAAGTACCAGCACCCTTGCATCTCCAACAATGCAAGCTGCAGATCTTAATTTGATCAAACAAAATAACGGATCCACTGCAAGCAGTCCTCTAGCAGATCCCGTGAATATGAGTGAGAAAGTATCCCCTGCCAGTAGTCCTGTGGCAGATACTGTGGATACAAGTGAGAAAGTATCTCATTTGGATGAGGTGGAAGCATCTGAGCAAATAGTCACTGAGGATGCTTCTAGTCAATAGGGTACAAATGGGCATTATCTTCTTCTTGAGTTATGATCTCGTTTTGGGTGTGGTGTTGTGTGGAAGGTTTGTAATGAGTGTTTTTTGTTTTGTTTTGCTGTGAATCGTGTTAGATACATCTTTGTGGCAGGACTGAGTAGAGGGTATTGTTAATATGCACAGGTAACACATAGCTTGCATTTGTGCTGAACCCTTGTCGTTATCCTTTTGATACAGGGTCTGATGTTGCAAATTTTGAGCAAGTAAAGATACTTTGATTCCCTCTTTTGTTTAGGGTTGTTAATGGAACAACTATTCTGTGTTTTTTGAATGTTGCTATTAGTAGTTCTTGATAGACTTTAAACTCTAATCAAAAGCCTAATGTTCTTAACACATAATGAATCAATTTTGATATCCTGTATTGGTTAAACCCAGTCACAAAACCATGAACTATCAATAAGTTTCTTAGATCACCACCTCTCAAGGCGCTTGACAAAAGTTAGACGACCTTTGAGATTGAGTTTTGGAAAAGATTATCGAGTCATTATATTAGTCTTTAACCATAAGCCAAACATTTGATACCATTACTGATATTTCCAAAAGCGCGTTACTTTCTCTTTTATCTCTTTTATACCCATTTGCACGTTGTTCCCAGAATCTGCTTTACTTGATACTAGTACTAAACTAACCCGTTACCACTATAATAAAAAGTGTTCCACAAAAATGAATATCAACTATAACTCAATAACCACTACCATTAATAACTAAATCAATATGTGTATGAGATGAACATGGTTACATGGGTGCAGAAAGAATCTCTGAACACAAGTCAACTGGAATGAAAAAAACTTAAAAGAGGTAATACCTCCAACATGCCCTGCTATGTTATAGAACATGACATTGACAATGATACCAATAGCTATGATCAACTTGGTTCGATCCACGTATGAGGGGACCAATGATGTGTAGTTCCAGAAAAATCCTTTAAGATTTGTTGGTTGTTTTCGCCATTGAATGTCTCATAGGTGCATGTTTCAAGTGAATAGTAAACTATCTTCCTGGAATGCATTATTGGTAGATTGTTGAAATGTGCGATTATAGTTACTTCTCATTTTTTTCATTTTAAATTTCTTTCTCATTTGATCCTAACTCTTGAAATAAAAAATATGATGTTTGGTATTAAAAAGTGGACCCTTAGGGCAGGCGGTAAGGTGACGGTGAGTTAAGACTTAACTCACTGCCACCTCAGCGCCACGTCAGCTTTTTCCTTTTAACCTTAACTCTTGACTTTCCACCCCGGTAACATAACTCACCTTAACTCACCTTAACTTACCTCCACCCAATATTTTCAATTTCAACCCTAATTTTTAACAAACACTTCATTTATTTAAAACATAACATAAATTCTTAAACATATTACAATACGAAATTAAAACATAAATATTACATTACGAAACATATAAAAAATTTTAAAACATAAATATTACATTACGAAAAAAATATATTTTTTTTATTTCGAAATAAAATTTGTCTAAAAAAAATAATTTTTTTTCGAAATAATAAAAAAATGTATTTCGAAAAAAGAAAGAATTAATTTTTTTATTTCGAAATTAAATTTTTTTTATTTAGAAAAATATTTTTTTTATTTCAAACACTTCATTTATTTAAAACATAACATAAATTCTTAAACATATTACAATACGAAATTAAAACATAAATATTACATTACGAAACATATAAAAAATTTTAAAACATAAATATTACATTACGAAACATATAAAAAATTTTAAAACATAAATATTACATTACGAAAAAAATATATTTTTTTTATTTCGAAATAAAATTTGTCTAAAAAAAATGTATTTCGAAAAAAGAAAGAATTAATTTTTTTATTTCGAAATTAAATTTTTTTTATTTAGAAAAATATTTTTTTTATTTCAAATGTTGATGAAAATAAAATGTGTATGAGGTGGGTATTTGGCAAAACTTGTTAGAAATATAGGGGGGCAAAGTGTAACTTGGCAAAACTTGTTAACGCACGTTAAGCACTTAACGTGCCAAGTTAACTTAACTTGCCCTTGCCTTTGCCTTTCTGTCGCGGTAAGGTAACTTGGCAAAAAGTGAAGGTGCGTTAAGGCTTAACTCACTTGCCAAAGTCACCTTACCGCCTGCCCTTAGGTTTGGTTTGAATGAATCCATAGCATAAAGCCGGGGTAAAAAAAAATAAGAAAAATGATTCTTATGTCTAATTAACAAGACTACTTATATGCCTAATGATTTGATTGGTGAAAATTTGGATCGAGAAAAATGTATAACACAATTGTACAAATAATTTATGTATTAGAAATGTATTTAAATATGAATTGTAGGCTTAAATAGCATTATTCGAAAAATAAATAAAATTAAAATCGGTCATTTTTGTCTTTGTTTAAAATAGTGGGGCCTCATTTTCTAAGAATGATTTTTTTTTTGTTTGATATAATTCTTTTAATATTTCTCACAAAAAAAATTAACTTTGCATAAAAGTTTGTAAAATTAAATTGATGTTAAATATTTGAACAATGGGGTTGGCAATGCTCACGTTACCACACGGGAACACCGCCGCCATAAAAAAAAACACCACACAAGATGTATTTGGGTGAGATAGTCACGCACGGGATGAAAGGAATTTTAGTTTTGTTTGTTTTGTCTTAAGTACAAATATTTAGAAGTGAGTGATGGGATGTGGTGAGTGATGTGCTGCAACAAAAATATGGGTGGGTGTTGGAAGAGAGAGTAAATGATGTGTCATAAGGGGATTTGTTGGGAGTGAGTGATGGGAGAGAATGCATGATGCATTGCCAACCCCTAACCAAAAGTTGAACATTGACTAGTAACTTATGATTTACTCATTCACTCTCATATTAATTGTCCACAATGAAATCTTGAGATGACCCAAATCAACCAATGAGATGAAACTTTGTGCATTTTGAAAGTAGACACTTAATATGGCTTAATGATATTTGATTGGTGGAGAGTGTAGTTAGTGGAATTTATTAAAACTTTGTGCATTTTGAAAGTGGACCGAGTACAAGCAAAAGGTTGAGCCCAAAATATGGCCCAATAACCCAATTGAAACCCTAGCAAATCTTTTATACTTTCTATCAAAGCCGCCGTTTCATTTTCTCTGCAAATCTGGGTTAAAAAAATGGAACAAGTAAAAACGATGAAAAAGCGAGTTCCGAAATATAGAGATATTCGACGTTACGCTTGCGAATATTGTGGAATAATCCGGTCAAAGAAGACGCTAATTAAGTCTCACATTCAATCTAATCATCAGGTATATTAATAATTTTTAAATATTGTTTTTTTAATAGAATTTGTATATGTTATGAATTTTTTATATATTATTTGTAATAAAAAAATTAAATTTATTATGTGATTTTGTGTTGAGTAATAAGTTGAAAAGCTTTTTAAAGTTTCATCAAGCTCTTACAAATAAGCTAACATTTTAAATATTGCTTATTTTGGTGTTATATATAAAAATGTATTGTCTGTTAGGTAGATCTGGTTATTTTAGTATATTATTTATGAGGATAAATTATTTAGTTTAAATTTATAAAACAATAATAAATGAAATTTATTGCATGTGATTAAGCTCTAGTGAAATTTGGGGGTGTTTTTTTAGCTTATTTAGTTTAAAAGCTCATAAGGTCATAAAAGTCAGCTTTTCAATAAGCTCTTACAATAAGTTAAATTGTGCATCTTTTGATTATTTTGTGACGATTTGTATTATAGATTATTTACTAGTTTTTAGTGATTCAACTGAACTTGTATGTTGTATTATGGAGGCTAGTAGTGGTAGATTGTTGAATATAACAAGGGTTTTAGGTGGTGTTCGTTTAAGCGTATATAGCGGGCTTATGGCTTTTTTATAAGCTTATATTTTTTTTAAAAGGGCTTATATAAGCTTATCATGTTATAATAAGCTTATATGATTTAAAATAAGCCACAAAAAGTGAGCTTATGAAATATAAGTCGAAAACCACATAAGCCATAAGACCGTTAAATAAGCTTAAACAAACACCCCCTTAATGATTTCTAATGCGATGTAACATGATATTTGTTGTTGGAATGTTGATATTAATTTTGATGAGATTGGTTATGTATTTTATCGTTGGTGAATTATTTGGCTATATATTTTGGTGTATGGTGTCATTTTGCGCTTTATTAGGAGGAATTTGAGTTTTGAATTTTTGCTCTTATTTAGGATGAAATTAAGGAGAAAAAAGATGATAGACAAGAGGTGGAAAAAGGAGCGAAGAAGACTGTTTGCGAGGAGTGTGGTGTTTCTTTTAAAAAACCTGCGCACCTGAAGCAACATATGCAAGGCCATTCACTTGAGGTATTTTTTGAAATATGTGGTTGTTATTATGTTCTAATGTTGAACACATTCACCAGACTAAATTTAGTTCATGAGCTAGCTGGTCACCTTCACTACTGTTAATGAACTAAATTAAAGGTTTAGTGTATGATATGGCCTTCAAGTGTTAATTTTCAAGCACATTGCTTAGAAATCTGATAACATTTTGGGTGTTGCTGGCTAATCAGTATATTAATTTCTTAATTTGTTTCATAATCTTTAATATTTATAACATTAGCACTTCTGCAGGGTTTAACACCCCAACCCGACAAGGGTAATGATATCACAAGAATGATTTCATATCAGATCAAAACAAAGCATACATTTACAGTAATACAAGAATCTCAAAGGTTACAAATGAAATACTGAAATTACAAGGTTACAAATGCGAATACAAATTCTAAAATAAAATAACTTCTAATCAACTCTAATCCAGAAAAACTATTAAGTCTTCTAAGTCCAAGGTACTCTCCACTCATTCCCAGCTTCCTACTAAAACCTGCCGCAGGAAAAGAAATGCGGCTGAGCTTAAAAAGCCCAGTGAACAGATATATATAAACGAAATCGAAAGCAAAAGAACGAACATATATAATATGGTGCAAAGGGGAAAACATAAGGTATAAATAATGGAATCAAAGAAAGAAAGGGTCAGTAATCCACCACGAGCCCGAACACAAATCAAATATAGTAACCAAATCTTCATAATCATATAGAGGGGAGACCTCTCAGATAATCAGATAATATGAGGGGTGTCCTCATTCTTCAAATGGTGTAGCTAACTCCCGAACTTGTGAAAGACGTGGATTGCACCCATGCATCAGTCACCGAACAATATATAATATCAAATCATGTTAAGTCCACGAACACGGACACGAACCTAGGATGCATCCATACGCCCCCGAACAATAATATAGGCCATAATAAATATAATGTGCATGCAACGAACAATATGGGGACGGTGTGAGAAATCACTCACCCACACGTGAGTCATGCCACTGGTGCATCAAATGACACGGCCATGTTACCTTCATGGCTAGGAAACGAACTTGGCTCGGGTATCAAACTGAAGGGTCAAAGGTCAAAGGTCCAAATCAAAGCAAAGGTTCAAATAGTCTAAGTCATCGAATCATAGTCAAAGTCCAAATATCAAAGGTTCATGGCAAAGGTCATATCCAATATCAAAGTCAAATGAATCCAAACGAACTGTTCAAAGGTTCAAAATCAAATGGTTCATTTAAAGAAATCTTTATCAAATGAATTTCATAAAAATGATCTTTAATAACGGTTTTCACAAAAGTAGTCTTTAAAAGTAGTTTTCGTAAAAGTCTAGTAAAATTCCAAATAAAAGTGGTATTGCATATTTCATAAACATCATTTTAAAATAAGTTTTCCTCAAAACATTTCCATGATATAATTGAAAAGGTTTTCACATCTATTTACCAAAATCAAATGAACCTTCGAAGTATCAAGTGATTCGAACACTAATATCACAAGGTAACGAACGAATATCAAATGGATCATTATAGAGGCTCAAAGCAAAAGGGTCATATCGAACATCAAAGTCAAAATGAATCAAACAAACGAACCAAAGTGTAAGGGAACATAGCAATGGCTTAGGGAATCTTAAAACGAATCAAGATCAATGAGTCATGAGAGGGAAAACACCCTTACTGAAAAAGGGTAGAATATCTGTACCTTATTCGAAGCAAAAGCAAACAACGAAAGAAAAGTCACAAGATGAAAGATCACTCCCGCTTCACGGAACCTATCCGAATTTAATACCAAGTATTACTTTTAGTCATATGAATTTTAGTATGCTTTCCATTTTTAGTGATCATCTATTTTTAGTAAATTTCTCGTTTTAGTAAGTTTCCTGAATTAGCAACATTTATCATCTATCATTAATGTTACCATTTAGTAAAGTTTAATTAGTTAAAATTACAATATACTCGAATTAGGATTTATTATGATAATGTATGTAAGTTTAGGGTTTTAATATGTTTAAGTAGTAAATATGGGATGTTATATTAAAATAGTGGAATAGGGGCTACTATACTTTTGTTGTACAGTCTAACTTCCCAACGGTCAAGACATAAAAGAAGGAAACATACCCATGTGGTTTTGATTTGAAAAAAAAAAAAAAAGGAACACATCAAAAGCATGACCAAGCGTACAACATATTGTACATGACTTTTATTTTACTTAACCAATCTTGTAGTACACAAAACAATCTAGGCCTTCTTTATTTTATGATTCGAAACATGCAAGACCACAAAAGAACTCCCATGCATGCAGCTTATGAACGCCAAATCAATTATACTCTTCTTCTACACTATACGACATATTAAAGCACCACATTTTAACAACACAACACTTGGCATAAAATCACAATCCCAAAAGCCCTATTTTATATACACGCACAGTTTTAAAACTCCTTGTATGCTTCTCAAGTTTGTATGAAATGACCACTTTAATATTCTCTACCACTCGCTCTTTACCCATTCACAATTTAGGTTCTCATAAATATATGTTCGACACAACTCTTTTCAAAAATCAGTATATACAATTGCTTTTAGACATTGTATAACCCACAAGGCTCACACACTAATACATCATTTCGACAGTAACCGAACTAGTTCATGCACATGCAATTAAAGAGCCAAGATTTCTCATGCACTCACACAAAAATCACGCCACGTTCACAACTCACACACATATTTGGTTCTATCTATTTTAATACTTTTGAGTCACATGTCTCTTAATTATTCATTAAGGCTTGTTTCTGATTTGGTTTAGTCGCTTACAGAGTGGGACAACAATGCCACACATACATGTGATCAATCAACAATTCACTATTAGGTCGACAAGAAACCAGGTTTGATAACAGGTCTTGATGCGAAGATAACAACCCGGTTCGAACCATATTCGAACCAACATACAATTCTAGCTCGACCTTCGAACATCAGACCCACGAATAGATGGACACCAAACTCAATCCTATGATGCATGAACTACCCTGGTCTTTTTAAATTTCGAAATATATGCAGGTCGACATCAAAAGACACACAACGAACCATGTTAACGCACCAAAACCATGCTCACGATACACACAAAAACTCCCACAGCCCTCACGATCAGTCACGCGCCTAGGGTTTCTTGTTTTAGAGTCTCGTTAATGATCATTTAAGATTTATTTCTAGGCTTGTATTTGTTTATATTTAGGTCGATACAGGACTGCTAAACACAACACAAGGTAACTCAAATGCACACGACACAAGGATGACCCGTATACACACGACACCAACGATATAATAGGAGGCGTATACTTGTAACTAAAGGTCGACCGTTAGGGTTTGAACCCAATACAAAAACAGCCACAAAACACTACACAAAACAGATACGAATTGCATATTTCCAATGATTTAGGTGACACAAATATAGCCTTTCGTATAAACGTATTATTAACGAAACATAAAGATTTGGTTTTCATGTTATATGCGTATTAACATTATGTTAGTTTTATTAAGAATTCATCAATACGATAGGGTACATCTGATCGGATTATACGAACGCAACAAGGAACAAGAGTAGCACCACGATCGAACCAAGCTATTTACCAATCACCAGGCCACCTATCACCACCCATGTAACGCATGTTTCTAAATTTGAATGAGGCTGCCGACTTATGTGTTTATTAGGGTTTTGAGAGTGAGAGGATTATGGCAAGGATATAGAAGAATGAGTGTGCCTGGTTGGCTCTTAACTGGGAACGTGTGGATGGGTTCCCTCATTAGGTAATTTGCTAAAATTGTGGCTTTAAATTTTGGGCCATATTAAATGGTAGGATATTTTCTTAAAATAATACATTGCAAATTTTTGATTATATCATGTATTATAGGCGTGACCTTTATTTGATAAATGTGTGTACATTTGTTTTACTCGTTCCAATATTAACGTTAAATACTTAGGATATACCTGGGATTTTAAATGTCTTAAATTTTTAACGTCATTTATGAATTTGAGATCAAGGGTAATTTGGGTATTTTACATGTTCAAAATTTTTTGGTTTTACAAATGTTCACTCGAATGCATTATATGTACACATAACACACACATTGACCAGGGGTACTGGTCGAACACATATAACAGGACCGGGTGTAACGGTCACATGACCGAGTGTAACGGTCACATGACCGGGTGTAACGGTCACATGACCGGGTGTAACGGTCACATACCGGGCGTAACGGTCACATTACCGGGCGTAACGGTCACACTACCAGGTGTACTGGTCCTTACGAGCGTACCGCTTAACTGAATATTATAAACTGGCATTCCACATTCACGAATATTTAAACCTATGAACTCACCAACCTCGTGTTGACACTTTTTAGCATGTATTTTCAAGTTAAGGCGAAAATCTTGTGGTGAAGGCTTTTGGCAGGGCATGACATGGTCATAGAAGACTCTGATATAATTGGGACCACTTGAAATCTTTTATGGGCTTACATTTCCGCACCATTTTTGAAACGTTGTAAACAATTTACTTTTGAATATGAAAATCCATTTTAATGGTTGAATTAAAAACGGTTCTTTATACTTTGTGTTGTGATACCAATTTAGTAGCACCCAAACATGTATGCTTCCGCTAAATCAGTTTTGGGGGTGTTACATCTGCCTATGGAGACAAGCATAACATATTTTCATGAATTTTGTATCCACCTATCATTTACAATGAAGATACATGAACTTGTCAATAAAATCGTTGTTCTAGATAATCTAACTCCTAAGATTAACATTTGAAAAATGTTGGATACACATTGAATTAAGCGAGGTGCATTACACGCACTACATCTATCTAGTCGTTGACAACTCGCATCTAACTAGTCGGTCATATAAACCAAGGGTGTTAATTTGTTCGGTTTTTTGAATTAGGCGAGAAACATTACACGCGCTACATCATCTATCTAGTTGTTGGCAACTCGCATCTAACTAGTTGGAGGGGTGTTCATTTGTTCGGTTGTTCATGTTGGTAGGAGACTATTATTTCGAAGATGAGAGAAGGAAGGCTCAGGTGGTTCGGTCATGTCAGGAGGAGGCCACAATCAGCGCCCGTAAGAAGAGTCGAAGCGCTAGTAGTGGATGGTGTGAGAAGGAGGGGTAGACCCATACTCAGGTGAGATGATAGACTTAAGCTCGACATGAAGGAGTTTCTCTTGTCCGAGGACATGACCTCAGATAGGAATGCGTGGAGAGATAGAATTAGGATATGCGGGTAGCTCAGGCTAGGTGTGCGTGGGTCTAGATTGTTTTGGCGTTTGGCTTTTTGGTGTCTCTTTGTTGCCTTGCCCCTGTGTTTGGTTGCTTTGCCTTAGCTTTAGGCCCTGTGCGTTTCCCTGATTTGCTTTGTGTTGCTCCCTTAGGTTTGCCTGCTTTTCTTGGTGTTTTGTTCTTTGCTTTTGTGCTTCTTTGCATGTGTTTCTGCCCGTGCCCCCTTGTCTCTTTGCCTTTCTTCGGGTCCATTGTTTTGTTTCTGCTCTGTTTACGTGTTTGCTTGTTTTGTCTGCTTGTTGCTTGTTGTTATGTGACTCTGTTGCTCTCCTTCCTTTCCTCTCTCACACGCACACATGCAGGGGCGGAGGCAGTGTATAAGTAGGGGGCGGTGCCCTCAACAAATTGGCCAAAATTTTTTTTATATAGTGCAAAATTTTTGGTTTTGCTGGAAAAAACTGAAATTGCCCTCAGTCAAAAACTGAAATTGCCCTCAACAAAATTTTGGGATGCTGAAATTAGGCTGTTTGGCTGTAATTAGGGTGTTTGGATGCTGAAATTAGGGGGTTTGTATGCTGTAATTAGAGTGTTTGGATGCTGAAATTAGGGTGTTCGGCTGCTGAAATTAGGCTATTTGGCTGTAATTAGGGTGTTTGTATGCTGAAATTAGGCTGTTTGGATGCTGCTGTAATACTGTTTTTTTGGCTGATTTTGCTGTTTTTACGACAATATTTTTTTACCCCCTATATGCCGAAATCCTGGCTCCGCTACTGCACACATGCACTTGCCGGAGGTTTTATTGGAAGCAGTCTCTCTACTCTCGGGTTTACTCTAAGGTAGGGGTAGGATCTGTCTACATTTTACCTCCCTCGTACCATGCCCCGGGATTGGTTTGTTGTTGTTTTGGTTGAACTAAAAACCCGTTGTCACCAAAAGCTGGTTGTGAGAAAAAAATCGGCTGAACCATTAAACCGGTCAAACCAGAAACCGGTGTATTAAAATAACCAAGTTTTAAAACATTTATTCTAAAAGATCGTAACAACAACATTTACGACTTATATGGAGTAGTTTATTATTGTATAATTAAGATTACTTGGCAACGAAGAGATACGCGTTTGCTATGTGTTACTCCGACCATCATCACCACTATAATTCACACCTCCCTCCTTTAAAATTAAAATAAATTGATCCAACAACAAATAATCAATCCGTAATTAATTAATTAATTAATTAACAAACATCTGCTCATCCTTCACGATCATACTAATTCACTTTCAGGTATTTTTATAACGTATTACTTTAAATCTGGATCTTATTTTATTGTGAATTTGTGATTTATTGCTACGGTTAATTTATATTATAATTCAGGAATTTACTGTTTTACTTGTTGTACAACTTATACATAGCCGATCATTGCAGTAACTAGCTTTTACACGTCACTTTTAGAAGGTGGTGTTTGGGATTGCTTTTTGGCAACATATTAGTATCTGATTGTCGCGAAAACACGTTTCCAAACACATTACATTAAATGTGTTGATAACGGAATAAAAGTTAGTTAGTCGTTAATTACAAGATAATATGTTGAAGGTTTGTTACATTTTGGTGTGCACGTATGAAAGTTTTCGACATTAAATGTTAAACGAGATACTTCATTAAATTTACATAGCTATCAGGGATTTGCAAAAGTGACAGGCCATCGTTCTTTATGTGTTACTAGAAGGGTACCCGCGCAATGCGGCGGCGGGTACCCGGTGACTATTTTTGTGGCTAGGAGATGTTTTTCATTTTAAACAGAGGTGTCAATTTGTGCCCAAAATGAAAAAAATTGGCTAATTTTGACTACTTTGTAAAAGATTTGGGCACATTTAGCCCCTCTTTTTTTTGAAATGAGCACATTTAGCCCATTGAAAAGTTAAATGGGTACAACAGGCATATATTTTCTCTCAATTAGAGAACATTATAATCGTTTTTGAAGAAAAACTTATATAAATATAATATATTTAATTTTTTAAATATAAATGGTGTATTACGTTTAAGGAATTTATTTCGTCATTTTCAGTCTTCTATAAAACGATTTGTATAACATGTGCCCGTTTAGCCCGTGCCCGTTTAAGCCCGTGCCCGGCCCGCCCGTTTTGCCACCTCTAATTTTAAACCTTCATAATTTAGCATGTTCCAACTACTTTATAACGTATTAGATATATGTTTTTCAAAAGTAGAACGTCTAAATTATTAATAGTTTAAATAGTTAGTACTTTTAGGGTGCGTTTGGTTCGTAAGTGGGATTGGAATTGGATTCGGATTTGGGAAATGTTTGAAAGATGTGGGAAAGGAAAAAAAATGGGGCCCGCAGGTTTCACTTGAAACCACCCAACTAAGGTGGGAATCAAATCTATCAATATTTGATAGATTGATTCCATTCCCCCGGGCCCACAATGCAAACAAACACACATTTTTTACATTCTTTCATTCCATTCCCTTATAAACCCTCAAACCAAACGCACCCTTATTTTTTAAATTTTAGCATTAAATTGGTGGTTATAAGTTTAGTGAGCTTTTCTTATAAACAATTTTATTAAAATATATTATTATTAGAGGAGGTTACTATATGGTTTAAATGAGACTTAAATTTATAAATTTTACATTAATTTTCTAATTTTCCTTTTATATTAATGTTTTTTTGTCTTAAAATTTTAAGACGTCCTTTTATAGGAAGTCCCAAATCCTTTATAATGTAGTATAGATATAGATATACATACAAGTACACTTACATATGTTAGAGTAACACGATAAGTCGATAAAAGATTTTTTGCGTTTAGCTTGTTACGTAGAATGACAATAAATGGTGAACTTAGAATTTGGTGAAAGTATTTTTTTTTTTATTTTTTTATTTTTTTTTTATTTATTTTTTTTTATTTTTATTTTTTTTATATTTTGGTGCGATTTTCAGTTTGTGTGTGGTGTTAATTGTGTATTTGTGGTGATTGATATGAGTAGGATAAATGGCGGATGATAAAGTGGAGAAGGAAGTAGACGGGGAGAAGAAGACGACGAAGGCGAAGAGGGGATTTTGGTCTAGAATATGGAATGGATTGTTTAGTTCACATGGTGGTGATTTCGAGAAAAGGTTGCAACATATATCGAAAGAAGAGGCTACTCTCCTTGCTAGAATGAAGAGGAGATCGTCGAGTTGGAGGTCGACTGCTAGGAATATAATCGTCATTTCTGTGTTGCTTGAGGTATTGTTTTATTATTTGATGCATATCTAATTAGTAGGTGTTTGGGATTGCTTGTTAGACCTGCTTATCTTATGGTGTTGTTTGGGATTGCATACCCAGCTAATTTGATCATTTCAGAAAACCTAAGCAATTTAAGGGGGGATGTTTGGGATTGCTTATTTAAACAAATCACCTGCTCATTTCGTTTTTAAGCAGTTTGAGATTGCGTATTTCAAATAAAATCACAAGTTTCCTCTGTAGTGCTTCTGTCTATAAGCACAAGCACAATAAGCGGTCCCAAATGCAATTTGAAACTGTTTATGATTACCCAGGGGCCAAATATTTACTTCCATATCAGCAGTTTAGTAGCAGCCGCAATGAAGTATTGTGATTATCTTATTATTTGGGTTTTACATGTAGTTCTTAGATAAACAGAATTTGCCAAACACTCTGATTATTTGAACTTTGAGCTGCAGAAACACATAGAAGCGCCATCTCCTGCACCATATCATATAATCACTTTAGAAATGCAATAATGCGAAACACTCCCTTAGTCACAAGGGTTGGTGGGGTAATGCTTGGTCTTATAAACTCATCAATGCCATGTTGAAAGTTAATATTGGACTGGTACATGTTCGACAAGTTAGTGCCAAATGTGCCTAATAAAACAGAAATAAATACTTGACTTGCTTTTGGTATTTGCTTATACGCAAATTTTACTCGCAGGGCAGAGACTATGAGTGTGTATTAGCATATTTGAATATTGGATGGTTATATTCTCATGTGTAAATACTCCGTACTAGCTAAACCATGATTAAGTTTATCATTAACATATCCATGTGGGTAGTGCACACATAAAGTTAACTGGTTATCAATGTGCCTTTAACAAACTTTGCTTGTGGAATTCTTATTAAACAATAAACATACCAGAATCCATTAGTGTAAAGTGTGATTATACTTCAGAAAGTATTTCAAAGTTTGTGAAAATTGGTCAAATGATGCTAACTACATCTTTCTTGTTAATTTATAATTTGGATAAGGGGGAATAGTGACAACTTTTCTTTAGAATCAGCTGGTTGGTGCGGATATCGCATAAATAACCATGTATTTCTTTAGAATCTTTCTTGTTTAAATGTTGATTTTCTCTGGATACAGGTCGGAGCATTGGGTTATGCTATAATTACAACCAGAACGGCGGGCTTGGACTGGCAAATGAGAGCCTTGCGAGTTCTACCTATATTTCTTTTGCCTGCTTTATCATCGGCTTTGTACTGGGCACTTTTTAGCTTCACAAGAATGCGTAAGTTCCCAAAACTCTGGCAGACATTAATGAAGAAAACTGTTGCTTTGCTATAGCATATGCAAATGATAAAGACTTTTTCCACGTCACTTTTTAGGAAGCTTTTTAAACTATCGTCTTGGTGGTAAATACTTAGTTTTTATGGATTTTGTTTTACTTCCTCTCTAGGCGATAGCAGGGATCAGAAAACTGTAGACAGGCTTCGGGCTGAAAGGCAAGCAAAAATTGATGAACTTAAAGAGCGAACCAATTATTATATTACTCAGCAACTCATTCAGGTAAACTTAGAACTGCTTATTGCCTCATCACTCTTGTTACTAAATTGTGCCATGCATCATTCCTGACAGTTACAATATTTTTATAAACTTATTTATGATTACAAAAAATTAATCCTATAATAGTTACATAATTTGTTAAACAAATTGTTAATTAGGAGGTATGTGTATTTATTAAAATTTAAAACACACTTTTGGCAACCTTTAACCCGTTTAACCTGTTCTTAAAGGTTGTCCATCTATTTATTTAACTCGGTTTACCTGTAGAGAAGAAAAAATAAACCATAATAACCTATGAGTAATTGAATGGGTTCAAAATTAACCCTTTTTTTTTCTTTCAGAAATACGACCCTGATCCAGCAGCCAAAGCAGCAGCAGCATCTGTTCTTGCATCAAAGTTGGGTGCAGATTCAGGGCTTAAAGTCCATCTAGGAGATGAGTTTCAGCAGCATAGTCCTACAGGGAAGAGTCATGATGTTGACCCAGTGACATCTACTGGTCTGAGGAAACGAAATACATCAGAAGCTGCTTCTAAGGGAGGAAATGACATGGAAATGACTCAGCATATTGAAAATGAGATAATGACACATAATGAGCTTGTTGTTGAGCATCATAACCCTGCAGCTTATGGGTCTCAAGATGGTGGTTGGCTTGCTCGACTAGCTCAATTGCTTGTGGGAGAAGATCCTTCACAATCTTATGCACTTATATGTGGCAATTGTCATATGCATAACGGTAAGTAGATTTCAGCCCTATATTTGATCAGCAAATTGCAATAGAAATAGTAGATATTAAAGTAATAATCGCATAAGACATAGCTACTCCCTAGTTCTAACAAGTTTTTTTTATTATATTTGACACACTATTTGTTACAAACTCCTTTTGGATGATAAGTGTTTTGGTTATTGCCCAACCTAGACCGCACACATAATGGTGCTAACTGCTAAGATTGATGTCTTATTTATAGGCCTTGCAAGGAAAGAGGATTTCCCGTTCATTACATACTATTGTCCTCGCTGCCATGCTCTTAACAGACCAAGGAATTCAGGCCCCTATACTCCAAGTACCAGCACCCTTGCATCTCCAACAATGCAAGCTGCAGATCTTAATTTGATCAAACAAAATAACGGATCCACTGCAAGCAGTCCTCTAGCAGATCCCGTGAATATGAGTGAGAAAGTATCCCCTGCCAGTAGTCCTGTGGCAGATACTGTGGATACAAGTGAGAAAGTATCTCATTTGGATGAGGTGGAAGCATCTGAGCAAATAGTCACTGAGGATGCTTCTAGTCAATAGGGTACAAATGGGCATTATCTTCTTCTTGAGTTATGATCTCGTTTTGGGTGTGGTGTTGTGTGGAAGGTTTGTAATGAGTGTTTTTTGTTTTGTTTTGCTGTGAATCGTGTTAGATACATCTTTGTGGCAGGACTGAGTAGAGGGTATTGTTAATATGCACAGGTAACACATAGCTTGCATTTGTGCTGAACCCTTGTCGTTATCCTTTTGATACAGGGTCTGATGTTGCAAATTTTGAGCAAGTAAAGATACTTTGATTCCCTCTTTTGTTTAGGGTTGTTAATGGAACAACTATTCTGTGTTTTTTGAATGTTGCTATTAGTAGTTCTTGATAGACTTTAAACTCTAATCAAAAGCCTAATGTTCTTAACACATAATGAATCAATTTTGATATCCTGTATCGGTTAAACCCAGTCACAAAACCATGAACTATCAATAAGTTTCTTAGATCACCACCTCTCAAGGCGCTTGACAAAAGTTAGACGACCTTTGAGATTGAGTTTTGGAAAAGATTATCGAGTCATTATATTAGTCTTTAACCATAAGCCAAACATTTGATACCATTACTGATATTTCCAAAAGCGCGTTACTTTCTCTTTTATACCCATTTGCACGTTGTTCCCAGAATCTGTGTGTGAGATGAACATGGTTACATGGGTGCAGAAAGAATCTCTGAACACAAGTCAACTGGAATGAAAAAAACTTAAAAGAGGTAATACCTCCAACATGCCCTGCTATGTTATAGAACATGACATTGACAATGATACCAATAGCTATGATCAACTTGGTTCGATCCACGTATGAGGGGACCAATGATGTGTAGTTCCAGAAAAATCCTTTAAGATTTGTTGGTTGTTTTCGCCATTGAATGTCTCATAGGTGCATGTTTCAAGTGAATAGTAAACTATCTTCCTGGAATGCATTATTGGTAGATTGTTGAAATGTGAGATTATAGTTACTTCTCATTTTTTTCATTTTAAATTTTTTTCTCGTTTGATCCTAACTCTTGAAATAAAAAATATGATGTTTGGTATTAAAAAGTGGACCCTTAGGTTTGGTTTGAATGAATCCATAGCATAAAGCCGGGGTAAAAAAAAATAAGAAAAATGATTCTTATGTCTAATTAACAAGACTACTTATATGCCTAATGATTTGATTGGTGAAAATTTGGAGAGAGAAAAATGTATAATACAATTGTACAAATAATTTATGTATTAGAAATGTATTTAAATATGAATTGTAGGCCTAAATAGCATTATTCGAAAAATAAATAAAATTAAAATCGGTCATTTTTGTCTTTGTTTAAAATAGTGGGGCCTCATTTTCTAAGAATGATTTTTTTTTTTTTGATATAATTCTTTTAATATTTCTCAGAAACAAAATTAACTTTGCATAAAAGTTTGTAAAATTAAATTGATGTTAAATATTTGAACAATGGGGTCGGCAATGCCCACGTTACCACACGGGATGGGACCCGTGTGGCACGGGAACACCGCCGCCATAAAAAAAAAACACCACACAAGATGTATTTGGGTGAGATAGTCACGCACGGGATGGAAGGAATTTTAGTTTTGTTTGTTTTGTCTCAAGTACAAATATTTAAAAGTGAGTGATGAGATGTGGTGAGTGATGTGCTGCCAACAAAAATATGGGTGGGTGTTGGGAGAGAGAGTAAATGATGTGCCATAAGGGGATTGGTTGGGAGTGAGTGATGGGAGAGAATGCATGATGCATTGCCAACCCCTAACCAAAAGTTGAACATTGACTAGTAGCTTATGATTTACTCATTCACTCCCATATTAATTGCCCACAATGAAATCTTGAGATGACCCAAATCAACCAATGAGATGAAACTTTGTGCATTTTGAAAGTAGACACTTAATATGGCTTAATGATATTTGATTGGTGGAGAGTGTAGTTAGTGGAATTTATTAAAACTTTGTGCATTTTGAAAGTGGACCGAGTACAAGCAAAAGGTTGAGCCCAAAATATGGCCCAATAACCCAATTGAAACCCTAGCAAATCTTTTATACTTTCTATCAAAGCCGCCGTTTCATTTTCTCTGCAAATCTGGGTTAAAAAAATGGAACAAGTAAAAACGATGAAAAAGCGAGTTCCGAAATATAGAGATATTCGACGTTACGCTTGCGAATATTGTGGAATAATCCGGTCAAAGAAGACACTAATTAAGTCTCACATTCAATCTAATCATCAGGTATATTAATAATTTTTAAATATTGTTTTTTTAATAGAATTTGTATATGTTATGAATTTTTTATATATTATTTGTAATAAAAAAATTAAATTTATTATGTGATTTTGTGTTGAGTAATAAGTTGAAAAGCTTTTCAAAGTTTCATCAAGCTCTTACAAATAAGCTAACATTTTAAATATTGCTTATTTTGGTGTTATATGAATTTGTATAAAAATGTATTGTCTGTTAGGTAGATCTGGTTATTTTAGTATATTATTTATGAGGATAAATTATTTAGTTTAAATTTATAAAACAATTTTATTGCATGTGATTTTTTGTTGATAAGGAGGATGTGATTAAGCTCTAGTGAAATTTGGGGGTGTTTTTTTAGCTTATTTAGTTTAAAAGCTCATAAGGTCTTAAAAGTCAGCTTTTCAATAAGCTCTTACAATAAGTTAAATTGTGCATCTTTTGATTATTTTGTGACGATTTGTTTATAGATTGTTTACTAGTAGTATATAGCGGGCTTATGGCTTATTTAGATTTCGGCTTATTTTTTTATAAGCTTATATTTTTTTTAAAAAGGGCTTATATAAGCTTATCATGTTATAATAAGCTTATATGATTTAAAATAAGCCACAAAAAGTGAGCTTATGAAATATAACTCGAAAACCACATAAGCCATAAGACCGTTATATAAGCTTAAACAAACACCCCCTTAATGATTTCTAATGCGATATAACATGATATTTGTTGTTGGAATGTTGATATTAATTTTGATGAGATTGGTTATGTATTTTATCGTTGGTGAATTATTTGGCTATATATTTTGGTGTATGGTGTCATTTTGCGCTTTATTAGGAGGAATTTGAGTTTTGAATTTTTGCTCTTATTTAGGATGAAATTAAGGAGAAAAAAGATGATAGACAAGAGGTGGAAAAAGGAGCGAAGAAGACTGTTTGCGAGGAGTGTGGTGTTTCTTTTAAAAAACCTGCGCACCTGAAGCAACATATGCAAGGCCATTCACTTGAGGTATTTTTTTAAATATGTGGTTGTTATTATGTTCTAATGTTGAACACATTCACCAGACTAAATTTAGTTCATGAGCTATCTGGTCACCTTCACTACTGTTAATGAACTAAATTAAAGGTTTAGTGTATGAGATGGCCTTCAAGTGTTAATTTTCAAGCACATTGCTTAGAAATCTGATAACATTTTGGGTGTTGCTGGCTAATCAGTATATTAATTTCTTAATTTGTTTCATAATCTTTAATATTTATAACATTAGCACTTCTGCAGGGTTTGAACATATATTACATAACTGTAATTATGTAAAAAACAGTGGAAATGTTGCGTGAAGCATTGGATCCCGACAAAGAACTCCAAAATGTGAGACCTTGATTGGATTAGTATCGGGAAGGGTGACCTCCTGAGAAGCTCCATCAAGTGAGCCTCAGTCACGCGTTCAAGTATTGTGCGTGAAGCATTGGATCCCGCCATTGAACTCCAAAATGTGAGACCTTGATTGGATTAGTATCAGGTTGGGGGACCTCCTGAGAAGCTCCATCAAGTGAAACCTCAATCACGCGATCGTGTATGAGGTTTAAAAATTCTTTCATCAATGCATAAATAAAATAGATGATGATTACAACAATGAGATCATCATCAGTAACATAGTTCTTTTCTCGATCTACAGAGACCCTTTACTTGTCCAGTAAAAGACTGCAATTTAAGCTACCGTAGAAAAGATCACTTGACTCGCCACCTCATCCATCATGAGCTCTTAAATTGTCCAATTAAAAAATGCACGCGCAAATTTTCAAAGCAAGGTGACATGGAGAGACATGTGCAAGAGATCCATGATAAGGCCGATGACAAGAATGATGAAAATAAACATGTTTGTTTGGAACCTGGATGTGGAAAAGCTTTCAGATACGCGTCAAAGTTACAAAAACATGAAAATTCTCATGGTGAGTATAGATTTATTTTGTTGTAACTAATTAATGTTTATGCTTTCTGATGGCTATATACTAATTTGACGACTATTGCAGTTCAATTGGAAACCGTTGAGGCTTTTTGTGGAGAACTGGGCTGCATGAAATTTTTCACTAATAAGCAATGTTTAATGGCTCACCTCCAAACATGCCATCAGTACATCAACTGTGAGATTTGTGGGAGCAAACAACTGAGGAAGAATATCAAGCGGCACCTTCGCACACATGAGAAAGGGGTGTCTAAGGAGAGGATCAGATGTTGCTTTGAAGAATGCAAGTTGACTTTCTCAAATGTAAGAAACTTACGGAGTATTCTGTTTGATGCTGTTAACTGTGTGCCGAAACACTTTCTTGTCCGAAAATTTGAACCACTTTTACTCTCAAAAGATATTTCTTAGCTGAAGTTGGTAAATCTGCATTAAAATTACGTTTTTCTGGCCACTTGTGTATTGTGTTTTAGTAGCTGAAAGTAAAACAGCACCTGAATTTACTTATTAACAAGATATTGTGTGAAACAACTGCATCCTAATTTCTAGAAAACGGCAAGTCTAATGTTTAGCCTTCGTTATAATGCAGAATTCAAATCTACGACAGCACGTAAAAGCTGCCCATCTTCAAGAAAAGCCATTTGTATGCAGCTTTTCTGACTGTGGAATGAGGTTTGCTTATAAGCATGTCAGAGATAACCACGAGAAAACTGGGCGCCATGTTTACACAGTGGTATGTTTGCTTGCTGAATTTAATTTGATATATAATTGATTGTTCATCTATATTAAATCACCATGTGATGTGACCAAATCTTGGTTGCTTTTAGGGTGATTTTGTTGAGGCTGATGCTGAATTTCAGTCGAGGCCAAGGGGTGGTACAAAAAGGAAATTGCCAGCTATGATAGAGACCATTTTGAAAAAGAGAGTACTTCCGCCTAATGAATCTGATTGCTATGATGCTGACTACCTCTCGTGGTGACACTTGGGAGTTGAAGAAGAGTAGATATTCTGTATGAGCTCCTAGCACGATGTATAATCCTTAGTCTTAATCATGTGGATTTTGGATCTGTTCCACAAAACAAGTATTGTTACTTGTGTATGTCTATATTACGTCTAATATTATGGTGCGTGTCTACCCCATATGTTAACCTTTTGGTTGTATCCATCGGAGTTGAATGCAGAAGTAATTATTATATTCTTTGGTTGTTGACATGTTTCAGTTGTCTTCTGCCAAATGTGTTGATATATGTTCCGGGAAATTTGTTTTTTTCTTTTGAAATCTCGGTTGAAATCTACAAATTTAAATCTTTCTTTTATGGTATTAACCAAACAGTCTTGAACATAAAGGCTGGTTATATCAGGCTCCAATCTTTATTATCACTCTGCTCACCAATTGTTATAAGTAGGGAGTTCAAGAATCGTGCCTCTTCGAAGGTGTTAGTTAGACCACTAGGTATCATGACATTGCCATCCCTCTTCATTCGGGCCCTACGGGTGCCACGTTATCACAACTAACAACCCCCAGTTATCATAACATATCACGACTTACTCATTTGGGCTTCACATACACACTTATTCACACACACAACCATTATAAATAAAAACAAAATCCGTACAAATTTCTTCTCGTCGTCTGCACGACTAAGAGCTCCATGGCTAGCCACAACAAGGGGGGGCGGTATCATGAAGAGCCACAACAAGCTTGCCAGCTCAGCCACGGCGAGCCACAACACAAACCACACCTACTGTTCTTCGAAGGTGTTAGTTAATTTGACCAAAAACCAATAGCTTATCTGTAAGGGCATAGCAGCATTTTGAATGTATCAAGAAATGATAGTATGTGCATCCAGAATCTCTTCATCTTATGTTTTATTTTTAATATATTCTTTTACGGACATAATTATACAAAGCTTAAGAAAACCCTGAAAACAAGTCTGCCCATGTTAGAATTTGTGTTCATATTCTTGCTCAAACTGCAAAATTTGGCCTCACCTGCGCCATCTACATTTTATAAAATATATATACAACCTGACTACATACATGTTTAGTAACATCTGGTGTTCTACATACTAATCGTCATGTTACACTACAAACCATTTCACAAGACGCCCCTTCAAAACCCAAATGTTCTTTATTGGGGAGCTTCAAATCAACCTCATGGTTTTGATCTTCTTGCAACACCTCCTTGCAGCTGATGCTCATAATCTTGTCTTCAATAAGACCAAAATATGGTTGTGGAGGTGAGGCTTCAATCGGACAACCTATTAAAAAAAGAAACAATACATACTCAATACTCAATAGAACGTTATCTGCTTTTCATATGTACAAGGTCCCATCAATCACGTCACCTGGTTTTCCTAAGCGGAATTGGTACAAAGTGCATTTAACACATTTGTTTGAAAATAATTTGGGTCATATAATTCTAATGACGCATCAAATATGTACAATAACTTTTTTAGCAACTAAAACTGAAACGGGTTGATGAATAACATGTCACTCAAATCATACCAAAAGGTTACAAGCTTAAAACCTCATAATGAGAGTTACTGATTAAGTTGCATCTCAAATCAATAGCAAGGTTTCTAGCTACGCACATGCAGAGTCAGGTAATTGAATAACTTCACAAGTGTTGGTAAATATATATATATATATATTCTAAACTTCACTCATATATATATATATATATATATATATATATATATATATATATATATATATATATATATCTAAACTTCACTCACATAAGTCGACAAAGCAAAAAAAAAAAAAAAAAAAAAAAAAAAAAAAAAAAAAAAAAAATCTTTATATCTCTATCAAACTTTAAATTTGAAAGCTTAAAGTTCACATTGTAATTTTTGTGCATCTAAGTGCCCGTACACAAATTTAAATATGTGGATTTTGTTGACTTTTTTCAATCGATAATGAAAAGAAATTGTATCGAACACTTCACTGAAGATATATGATTGTTAATTTGCAGAGATATGTCAACTTGCATGAATCAAATTTAGATCTTTGGTTAGTTCTTACGGTTCTTGCCCAATATTTGAGTTCTTGTTGGGTCGACCCAACTCGTTTTGTCCCAAATAAATTTTGATCTGACCTAGTTGGCTAGCTTTAGAACATAAAGAAAGGTCTATAAAAGCTTACTCTGGATTTGGATTGACCCTTGGTACATGGTCTTCGTGAGCCATACTGTTCCTGGAAACACCATCATGTTGGTTTTGCTCATATTCTTCTTTTCTTTGGGATCCAAGTGTGTGAAACCAAATTCCTTCGTCCACATCTCAACCAGATTGGGGATGGCGGATAGCACTAGCTTCTCAATCTTCAGGGACTTCAACAACTAAAGCCAATAACAATAGCAACAGGTTAGCCAAACATACAAGCAAATATCAGCAGATATGAATGCATACAAGAAACAAAGAGAGAGCAGAGGTGGCAGTTTCGACCCCTTTAGGCCTTTACTTTACTTAATCAAGGGTCAACTTGGGATATGTTTTATCTCTAATCGATCATACAGGTTAAAGTGAAAAAAAATATATATATAGCTTAAGAAAGAACCGGTTGAAAGCAGCCCACAGAGTATTTGTCTTATGGCATAAAACCTCCTATGTTAATTTTATTTAAAGTTATTATTCAACTGAAATATTAAATTTTTGTTATCATAGTTTCTACTTAACAGTTTTTCAAAAAGTTAAAATTATTGAACAAAAAGTATTTTGGGCCAACCAGTCCATTATGCCTACCCTTTCCACAAACTGTAACAAAACAGGTGTAAGCGCTAGTCATAATGACTCAAAAATAACGGGTACCTCTTCAATAACATTCAAAAGACGCCTACACATCCCCTGTCGCTGATATTTGCTGCATGTCGCAATAAGAGGCATCTCTGCAACTCCTGTCCCATGAATCCTGAATGAGAATACAAACAGATCACATCCTGAAATTTATCATATACTGGACTTATTTATATTTTTTTAACTTGATCAGGGTCATGATCCATACATTCAGATCATGGGTCAGATCAATATTCAATTTCAGTTAGTTGGGTCACAGGTCAGATCAGGTCATCAGCTTTTCCGATCCAAACCTGACCCATTGACACGTACACCGACACCATATAGGGATTTTAAAAATATCAAAACTTGATCTAAATAGAGTTCTAGATAAGTTGTATTGCTATGGTGTAAAATTTATCAGGAGGTACCTTATGGATGCTACACACAGTAACATGTCGTCTTTTTCCAACACCATTGTGTAGAATCCCTCGTACTCAAGTCGAGCAAATTCTGATCTGCCATTATTTTAGCAATATTTAAATTGAAAAAAACAAGATAATAACAATTTATGCAAAATGATTATGTTATGTTAGTAATGTAGAGAAAGAATTCAGAAAGTATAATATAAGAGCAATGAGAGTACTCACCCTAGATTGTACAGCACATGGGATATCATGTCGATGCCTGTTCTGGGGTCCACCATGGGAATAAAACACTCTTCCATGATCTTGACGGCAACAGCTAGTTTTAGATTGCATTCCACTTTCAGAGCGACAAAATGTTGATTAGAAAGAACCTTTTGGTCTCCATGAGTGCATTTCAGAAGTGTCCACGAGTAACCGTTAGCTATCGAATTCATTAGCCCAACCCGCGAATCAAGGCCCATGTGAATCTGTAAAAGGTAGATAGCGAAAGCTATTCAGATTCCTAGATAAGGGCCTTCCTAGTGGTAGCGATTTTGAGCCACTTACTTATGACCAGTTCGATTTGGGTTGTGTTTTATTTAAACGGCGCAATTAGAAAAAATAGCTACCAGAGGAACTGGATGAGAGTCGCCTAAAGTGTATTTTAAATGAACATAACATCACCTCTTGAATCAGTTTATTCAAAGATTTGTATTATTAATGGCATAATATTGCTTTTGTAATCATAAATGATGCTCAAAAAATTCGTTATTAATATATACAGTAGTATTGTTTTTGAATATGGAGAAAGAGAATGTCGGTCACCATTTTATTCATGGATCAGATTATTAACAGGATAAGAATGCTTTTGTAATCATAAATGATGCTCAAAAAATACTTTTAACAAAAGCATTAGTTATTTATACATATTATTTTGAAAAACGAAGAATAAAGAGTTTGTGGGTCAACTTGATATTTACAAGCCACAACCTCACCTCGTTTTGACCTGTTACACAACCCTCGTGACCCGCTCATTTTGCCAACTCTAAATAGATCCCATCTAATTTGCAATGAGATATAATTTATCTTACCTCCTTACAGCTTTCGCTACAGAACCAGGTAGAAGGTACTGATTCACATCCAAGTCCATTCACCACGACACATTCCTCGTGGTCTGGTCACGAGCACCGCATTTATTAGAAATACATATGGATAAATTATGAAAAGAACAAGATGTTTACATTCTGAAAGTTGTTAGGAAACAGCATAAGAACATGGCCATTTATGATATTATATACAGTATAAGTGACTAAATAGTATTTAATCATTTTAATGCATTATTTGTCGATAAAATGTCGTTGTGCCAAATAGAAGGAAAAATATCATAAATATTGCAACCAATTTTTAAACTAAAAAGTCTAGCCATTGGCGTGAAATAAAATGAAATTTGGAGGTTAAGAAAATTACATTTGTGTTTGCACTGCAAACATGTCAGAACACCCGAGATCAAGGCTGCATTATTACTGACCACATTCCCACAACTCCAACAAGAGCAATTTGAACAATACCAATCACCGTCCGGTATCTCCTGCATAATTAAAATCAAAGAAATAATGACAACCGGAAATGGAGCATGGTATTTTGAACCGCAACACTTTTGATGGTTTTATGCATTGTAAATAGACTTTGGGTGACTTTTGACCCGTTTGACCATTTCCATTTTAGCTACATTCCAAATCTACCCATTTGACCCACTCGAAATATATATAACCCAAATCAACCAATTTGGTAAAATATAACTTTGAGCAAAATGTTTGATAAATACTGTATATGAAAGTCAACTGAATAAATAGCTGCAAGGATATCAAGTCAAACCTGCAAAGACAAACATGCTAGATGAAAGGTGGACGGGCAATTATCACAGCATATCAACTCACCACCATCACCACACACGCCACAACTATCATCATTTTGGTCCATTTCTTCAATTTGTACAGTTTGTGTAACACCTTCTTTGACTTTATATTCAGTTGACCACGCTTCCAATTGACACAATGTGAAGGATTTCCCGGACTCCATAAATAGATTCAAACATGGACAATTTAAACTAAAACCAGCATGTCTTTTAAACTTAGTGACAGAGAACACCTTCTCACAGCACCGACACATAATACCATCTCGTGTAATTAAACCATCCTTGACCACTGAATTATCCCTTGGATTCCTATACTGGATAATTTCATGAATATAAATAACCCCAAAATTTATTAACCACGATAATACGGTTGTAACACCAAGGAGAGACGCATTCTTTTCCACATGATGCTGACGTGGAAGTAATCTACAACTACCCTTTCTGTTTTTGTTCTTATTTAAAACATTTCTAACGCGGGTTTTTCGTTTTACACCTGATAGTTTGTTAAGAGAACCTTTTTTCAAATCCCTGGGGCTCATACTCTTCCGTTTTCTACCCTTTTCACGTTTGACTGATTTCTTAACTTTTGACGTCGGTTTGTTGTTTCCATCCTCAAAATCTATATTTGATGTTAGTTGAGTGCTACTCTCACTGATCTCATCTTCATCAAGTTCCATAAAGAAAGAGTCTATTCGTCTTGGTTTTAAATATCGAATAGGTTCAGGGCTACTAATTAAAAGCTTGCTGGCACGACTCTCTTGTGAAGCAGGTGAACTATTAGCCTTAATTACATCGGTTACCTTTGGATAATTCGTGTTAGTGTAAGATACTCTACGTTTTGTAGCATCCAGGTCTCCAACACGGCATTTATGTAAATAGGAAGTGGACTTTAAACCATCAACAGACGTTTCAATCAGATGACACGTTACAATAGAAACAGGTCGGCATAAACTAGAGTCAACTTCTTTTGATGGGGTCGCATAATTAATGACATTTTCCGAGTAAGATTTAGCACTAGAATGTTCTAGAACCGACACTTTCCTTCTTTTGGCTTCAGTGAACTCTTCAGAAGGGCTACCGTGTTTGGGATGCTCCTCACTGTACATAACGTCTTGCTGACTTGTCATAACTGAATGCTCACTGTTCGATAGAAACGACACATTTTTAGGGGTATTATCATCAACTTCGAAATTGATTGCTCCTGTTACAATGCATTTTTTACTACTTCTGCCATTTTCATGCCCAAAGAAGGCGGTTTTAAAAATGGCTTCCTCGTCCAGTGAACCTTCAAAACCATCATCATGGAACTTATCTATTCCTCGGCTCAACAAATATTTTATGGGATTACGGTGTCGCCCTTTTATTTTATCTGTCTTCGTCATAATTGCAATCTACTTATCACCGTTACAACATCTGCAGTAATGGAAGATTTATTATTAAACCGAGTCTAACTCTTAGTATGTGAATATAAATTAGTTCAGACAAGCTTAAATAACCTCTTTGAATTCACAAACAAAAGGGCATTGGTACAAACGAACACTTCTCCTAATAAAAACCTAGACCTATCACTACGGTACTGCTTAAACCTCACACAATTGCAGACTCGAAAGTGGTTAAGAGTCTAACAGCAGATAACTGATTTTTTGCACAAAAAGAAAAAACAGAGGTTAGAAACATAAAACCATCTGCTTGTAAATAACTTCGCAATGATGGAAATCATAATTAACCTCCTTCCATTCATGCAACATAATAGTAACTAGAAACGAGTGCATTACCATTTAGGAATTTACTAAACAAGAGTACTATTGGTCGCATCATTTCTATGATGAAGTAGCATCTTATCCACGCGCATATATATCAACAAGATCAATAATGACAGCATAAATAGCAGCACAAACTGCAAAATACTCACGCCTTTTTGTCAATGTTTGTATGCAACGTACATCATCGTATGTAACATAACTACACCAAAATGCAAATTTGATGATACGATCATTAAGTATGTCTGCATTTATGCAAGTATGTTAGATACAATGGATAAAAACAAAGTACATTGTCACAATGACCCTGTTATGTGTTGGTACGATTAGCTCCTAATATCAGTTACAGTATAAATGTACTTCCAAAACGATCAAATAATAATACATAACTTAATTTCATTTTGTTACCAGTGCACGGTGTAGTGCACCGTTGGCATTGTTATAGGGCCAAAATGGTACCTATAACTTTCCTATAACCGTTATAACCGCACCGCCCCTTTGTGTTATAGGTGCCAAAGCCATAGTGTTCACATCTCGTTATGTCAGTGGGTATTTTTTGTGGTGTGTTATAGGAATTGTTTTTGTTAAGGAGTGTTAGCGTACATTCTAACGTGGCGGCGGTGTTTTTGCCTATAATAGTTATAAGGTGCAACTCACCTTGAAGTCTAACAACATACAGTAAAAAAAAGAAAAAGAAAAAAAAAATGCTATAATTGTCAACAAATTTGTTGCTATAATTGGTAACAACTTTTACTATTACTATTAGTGATGATGAAATATATAAGAGGTAAATAATGACTATATCCTCCTAATCAAATACTAATAATCCAAACAAAATTAATTACACATAATCTACCAAATATTAATTAAGCGAGTAAACAACAATGCACCATATACCTTCATCAACCGAAGAACATTCTAGTGAACATTGATTAATAGCCTATATATATCATGCATTTTGGATTTATTATAAGACCTGAAATTGGGGATTTATGTTATTATAAGAACTGAAATGTAGACATTGAATTGAAATAGTAATAATTTGTTGTTAATAAAACACACACACACAGTGAGTGTGAGTGTGAGTGTGTGAGCAGAAGAAGTGGTCAAGTGGGCATCGGGAAGGCCGAACAATGCTCCGTGAATTAACAGATGTCATTCCGGATCATCCTCATGTCATACATGATTATTTTATGCTACCCATATCTGTTTTTCTTAATACATTATGTGGCATTTTTGTATTAGGCTTCTCACAGTGGATCGGAAGAAATCGATCCCCATGATCGATCGATCGATATTGAAGATCGATCACTCCAATGTGGAGATATTGGAAATCGATCGCCGGTCAAGAGTAAATCTAATATCGTTCGGTTTTTCAACCGATTTTGTATCCGTTTGTGACTTAAAAAAAAAAACTTTTTTTCCAAAATATTTACCACTTTTCATCCTATAAATACCCACATCAAACCCACTTTCAAACACACAATTTCAAACACAATTCAAACAAATTATCATCAATATTCATTCACCATGTCCATGTCATCCTACGAGTATTTGTTTGGTTCTTCGTCTTCCGACGACGACGAAGAAGTTTTTAGTGAGTTTGTTGAGGTGGCGGAGTTTGCTTGGAACGCTTGGAACACGTATCAAGCACATCAGCCAAAACCTAAAAGAAGGTACGTACCTAGAGATCATGTTGCTGCACACAATCGGTTAGTGAATGCATACTTCGGCGAAAACCCGCTGCACGATGAAAGAACATTCCGTCGACGTTTCCGAATGAGCCGAGAACTGTTCACACGAATTGTTCGAGAGGTAACCGATTATTCTACTTATTTTGAACAAACTAATGATTGTAGGGGCGTACCTGGTATTAGCCCATTGGTCAAGTGTACCGCGTCCATTCGTCAATTGGGATACGCGGCCGTTCCAGATTCTCTTGACGAGAATCTGGCAATAGCCGAATCAACATCCCGTCAATGCCTCCGTAAGTTTTGCAAAGTTATCATCGAGTTATATGGTCCTGAGTATTTGCGAAAGCCCACGTATTCTGATCTTGAAAGATTATATGCTCATCACGAGCATAAGCATGGGTTTCCTGGGATGATGGGAAGCATTGATTGTACAAGTTGGGAGTGGGAGAATTGCCCGAACAGTTTGAGAGGTCAATATGCTAGAGGTGATCATGGGCCACATCCATTCATTTTATTGGAGGCGGTCGCTTCCCAAGATTTATGGATTTGGCATGCGTTCTTTGGTGTTTCCGGTGCAAATAACGACGTAAACGTTTTACGTCGTTCACCTGTCTTCAATGATATCAGATCTGGGAGAGCAGCAGACATTGAATTCGAAGCAAACGATGTACAATACAAAAGGGGATATTATCTTACTGACGGGATATATCCACAATGGTCCGTTCTTATTAAGTCCATTTCAAATCCTCCCATGAATGATCATAAAAGGCTATTGTACAAGAGGAAGCACGAAGCAGCAAGGAAAGATGTGGAACGGGCTTTTGGTGTGTTGAAGAAGAAGTGGAAAATGCTTAAAGTTCCAGCTCGAGGGTTCTTTAAAAGTGATCTCAAAGATATTATGTATACATGTATCATATTACATAATATGATCATAAAAGACGACCAGCGGGCGATATGTCCTACATGGCACGAAGAGGAGGTCCACCAACCACACGATCCCTTAAATACATTTGAAGAATCTGTAGCAATTTCTCTGGAGCTCGATAATGCAGCAATTCATCAAAACTTAAAAGCTGATTTGGTCGAGCACATTTGGAGAAATCGTAGACATCATCGTCTCCCTCATGACAATGAAGACGAAGATGAGGACGATGAGGACGAAGACGATGAAGAATTTCTGTGATGTTTAGTCATATTTATATTTAATTTAGTATTGTAATGTTTTAATTCCGTATCGTTTCGTTTATGTAATGTTTACGTTTTATTAATAAAATTTGTGTTTGTGTTAAAAAATGTTTTTTTTTTTAAAAGAAAAAAAAAAAAAAAAAGATGATGCAATATGGGTTGCCACTGTGATGAGAGAGATGAATATGGGTTGAGGAGAGAGAAAGCTGAGGTGGCAGCCGGAAAGATGATGCAATATGGGTTGCCACTGTGAGCAGCCTTAGGACAGTTCCAAAATAAATGTCCAGTTTGACTCTAAATTTCAGAATCCAACTGGTTGATTGTAATATTTTCTCTCTCTCTCTCTAAATTAAACATCACCCCCACCATTTTCAATAGCCATAATCAAACACTCACATCATCAACACCTCACTCTCGGACACAAACCCCACAAATCGGACCATCACAGGAGCTGTCACGCGCCCCCACGCGCAACCACTTCTCGTTTGGCTTTGATTTGTTTTTTCGGCGATTTCCAGTGTTTTCCGACTACCTAGACCTTCACAGCCCGCGAGTGGAGGTTCCCCACCTCTTTCCGAGCAGTTTCCAACTTGCTCAGGTGCCTTAGCCGCCGCCGGCCGCTGGAATCAGGAGTAGCGATAGGATCATGGCGATTACGTTGGTTATTGATGGGGAGACCGTTAACATGATCAGCGCATACGCATCACAGGTGGACCGGAGTGAAGCAGAGAAGAAGAGTTTATGGGACTCGCTCGACGAGTTTGTAAGGGAGTACCCGTCGGAGCAAAGATTGATTATAGGGGTGACTTAAACGACCCCATAGGAGCGGGAACGGATGGTTACGCGAGGGTCCACGGAGGGTTTGGCTATGGAGTTAGGAATGACGAAGGCCGCTCGATTTTAGAGTTTGCTACGGCACACGACTTGGTAGTAGCGAACTCTTTCTTCAAAAAGAGAGATGTTCACTTGATCACCTTCCAGAGTGGGGACCACAACTCCCAGATCGAATTTCTGCTTGAGTGAAGAAGGGATCTTATAGCATGTAGAGACTGCGGGGTTTTCCCGAGCAAGGCATGCTCATCCCAGCACAGATTGTTAGCTCTGGATGTTCTTTTTGAGAGGCAACGACATAGGAGAGTAGCGACCGGGTTGCCGAGTATCCTATGGAAGAAATTGAACAGTGAGGCGGCAGAGTTGTTTCGAGGGAAAGTCTCAGAGGGACTTTCTACTAGGTCGGAGGACTTGACTGCTAGAGACGCGGACCAGATGTGGAACACTCTTGCCGGCATCATTAAAGATGCTGCAAAGGATTCCCTTGGTGTGGCTAGCGGGGTAGCGAAAACCAAGCCACCCAGCAGCAGGGAATCTTGGTGGTTTTGCGAGGAAGTGCAATCCAAAGTTGCAGTGAAACAAGCTAGGTTCAGAGAGCTTCTTTCGTGCCGAGAGGGATACCAACCTGATATTACTGCCGCAGAAGAGAGGTATAAAGTAGCCAAAAGAGAAGCGAAAAAGGCAGTAGCACAAGCGAAGGACAAAGCGTACGAAGATTTATACAAGAAATAGGACTGCAATGAGGGAGCTAACGATATATTCAGGATTGCTAAAGCCCGAGAGAGAAGAATGAGGGATTTAGGTAACATAAAATATATCAAAGATGAAGGCGGACGAACCATTGTGAACGAAGAGGATATTAGGAAAAGATGGGGAAAGTATTTTTCCTCTCTTTTCAATGGAGGGTATACGGAAGAAAGAGGAGAAGAAGAGAACCCTAGCCAACTACCAGAGTGCTACTATTCGAGGATTAGCCAACCAGAAGTGAAGGTGGCACTACAGAAGATGGGGAGAAACAAAGCAGTAGGGCCGGACCAAATCCCTATAGAAACCTAGAGGTGTCTGGGTGATGAGGGGGTAGGATGGTTGACTTGCCTCTTCAACAAGATCTTCTCCGGTGATACGATTCCAGAAGAATGGAGACTCAGTGAAGTCATTCCCATCTACAAGAACAAGGGGGATGTGCAAGTGTGTAGCAACTATAGGGGCATTAAGCTACTTAGCCACACCATGAAGCTTTGGGAGAGAATTATTGAGAGAAGGTTGAGAAGGGAGACGAGGGTGTCTGAGAACCAATTTGGTTTTATGCCAGGTAGGTCAGCTATTGAGGCTATCCACCTTCTCAGAAGTCTCATGGAGAAGTATAGAGAAAGACAAAAGGACCTGCATATAGCGTTCCTTGACCTCGAAAAGGCATATGATAGTGTTCCTCGAGAGTTAATTTGGAGAACTCTAATTGATAAAGGAACCCCAATGAGGTATGTCAGAGTCATTAAGGATATGTATGAGGAGGCTAAGACCCGAGTACGGTCCATAGTGGGGATCTCAGAGTTTTTCTCTGTGGAAGTAGGAATCTACCAAGGATCTGCCATTAGCCCTTACCTCTTCGCATTGATTCTTGATGAGCTATCTCGGGGGATTCAAGAGTGCATACCGTGGAGCATGATTTTCGCTGACGACATTGTGTTGGTGGCAGAATCTGTGGAAGGGTTAAACATCATACTTGAGCACTGGAGGGAGGCTCTAGAAGACAATGGTCTTCGAGTGAGCAGAGAGAAGACTGAATACATGAGATGTGATTTTGGGAGGATCGAGTCAGGTCACCACGAAGATATGGATATTCGTATCGGTGACCGGATCCTCCCACCCAAGGAGTCCTTTAGATATCTGGGATCGATGATTCACAAATCTGGGAGGATAGACGAGGACGTAACCCATCCGATTAGAGCTGGGTGGGCGAGATGGAGGGCGGCGTCGGGAGTCCTTTGTGACAGGAACGTCCCATTAAAGCTAAAGGGTAAATTTTATAAGGTGACGATTAGACCGGCTATGTTGTACGGGTCTGAGTGTTGGCCTATCTCCAAAGCCCATGCTAACAGGGTCGAGGTGTAGGATCCTACGAAAATCCATTATAATAATCCTCATTAATTAATAATAACCCCGAGTTACTGTCTACCGAATCCCATTTTTACGGGAAAATTTAAACTTTTCTTATCACTTTATTCCAACAAAGTCGCGTTATCACAAAGATCACCAAATAACTACACTAGCTCGCAACGTGTATTACGAAACACAATCAAAACACCATTTTCACTAAACTTGAAACTCAACGATTGTGATAAGTACTAATAAATTTCTTACACTAAACATATTTAATTATCCCTAACTACATTCAATTATTCCTAACCAATTACACTAATCACATTTAACTAATCTCATTTCACAATTATGCCCAACCGGATCCACATGACCAGTCAGCCCATCATCACCCTCACACGGGTCAAAGCCCAACTTCTAGCCCACGTATTATTATTATTTCCTTTGTATGTTCGATCACCCCATACCCCTCCAAAACAACCCTCGTTCTTCCAATTCTGAAACACGACGTGCCTATATTTTTACATACTCTCGTTCCCCTCCCAGTAGACTACGGATGTGCCCAGTTTCAAGGATACATGCCGAGTTATGATATGAGAATAAAGGCCAAAGTGTTTATCCTACAACAACCCAACTCGTATATATAATAATCTCGAAACTTAACCGTTTTAACCCACATTTATTCCTACAACTTACTAACGATTGTATTAACATACTTTGATATTAAAAAAATGGTTAGAGCAACAGTAAATGATTGTGACTCGCTAAACTCACTTGGCACTCATTTTAAATACAAACCAAGCACACCTATAGCACCAAAAACAAAAGATAAGGTTTACCCACGTTTTCATATCTATCAAATATCTCATTTTGTCAGTAAAACCACCTAGGTGTCCTCTCTCCTACAGTGGTCTTCAATAATTGAGTTGCAAGGGTAATATAGTCAATGAAACGTGTATAACTTTTCTATATATACCACCCTACTTCTGGCAGCCCACACTACTTCTCTTACACTTCTTTCACTCACCCAGACCAGGAGCTTGCTATGGCTAGGATAGAACCAGACGAGTAAAAGTGTGGCAAACCTTAAACGTATGTTCGAGTTCTAGCGAAGTGGATCATTCCTCTTGTGTTTCATTCGACCTTCACTGCCTCTTCACCACCTATAGAAGGTGTTGTAAGTGTTCAATATCTCTCTTGCCTTCATATTCCACGAACTCCATGCATCACATGGTCACGTTATACGAACGTATTATAGTCACATACATATATATTTACTTTCGTTATATGACAAAACCCACTAGAGAGTGACAACCCTCCATCCTGAGAGGTGTAAAGAGTTACTTTGATACTCGTCTCCTCTCCATATTTGCACGTTAGTTATCATTCACGCATCACTCACTACGTTACTCGAACGTATACATTTCACTATACATTTTACGTACATATTGAATTAGTTTAACCCACCAAAAGGTGGCGAACCTTCACTTTAGAGGGCTTAACAGCCACCTCACACTCCACACCCACAGTTAAACATTTCATTTCATGCATTATGGAACTTTTAAAAACCCTCATCTCATACGTACACACTATATGAGAAAGACACTTAGAAATATTTAAGAAGTTTTTGGTATATAAAACAATCTGAGTCGCCTAGAAAACGAGCACATAACTCACGAAATTGCTAAACGACCACGTCATTTCTTTACACAACCTATTAAACAACACAACAAGCTACACTTTTTATTTTAACAACTCGTAATGATAATCATGCTTCGACCTTTAAAATCACCTAAAGTATACTCGACCACAGACATGAACACACAAATCCTTAAAATTTTCTAAGTCCTTTCAACCCAGAAAACTGCTCCAGGTCGCCACATGAACGACCTTGTAAAACTCGATTCGACTTAACAATGACTCGTTATTTTTACACAACCTATTTCTACTTTCTACAAACTACAAGTTTCGTGTTCACACCTTGTAATGATGAACTTATTTAACCCCTCAAAACTGGCCAAAGTAAGTCGACTAACTCAATTCTTAAAACAGTTATAATTTTCCAAGATTTAACTAAAAACCCAAAAACTAAACTTTTAGCTTATTTGATAAGCTGGTCCCATAAGCCTTTTGAATATGAATTTGTCACTTAAAAACAAGCCTAAAACCAGGCCCAAACTTTCTTTAAAACCCACGGCTCTAAAAACCTTAACGGGCCCCTATCAAGCTCGTTAAAAGCCCATTAGATGAAAAATAAGCTATTTTTGGTAATAAGCTGTTGAAACAAGTTTTGTTAAACTTAAATAAGCACCATAAAAAGTCGCATAACTTTTCTCCATAATTTTTACACTTTTGGACCAAAAATGTAACGCGATCTAACTAGAAGGACTGAAACTGCCAAACTGAGAAACTTATGGACTGAAGCTGTGAAAACAGATTATAGAGGACTTAAATTAACATACCATTGAACTCCAAGCCTTATATGGACATACGGACAAATTTTGGACTATTATGGACTATGGACTTAACCGAGGACTAACGATGTGACGCAAGCACAGTTAAGGTAAAAAGTATAAAATATAGAAAGGACAAGGACCAATTAATTTCCACTTGACATTCTTATTTTATTTTCTATTTTTCACCCCTCACTTCATATGCATTTTACATTTTAGTTATGCATTATTTAGTATTCGTTATTTATTATAACTAGGAATTTAGCGATTCACTTTGCATATCATTTCAGCATATTTTGAGAAGATAATATTTTGAGTCGAGTGACATAAGAATCAAGATAATAGCATATGTCTATTATATTTTTAACTTGAGGCATTTTAAGCATATCACACTCATATCACCGATCAAATCGTTATACGATTTCTCACATCACACTCACTGTTAGTAGTAAGTCAGAATCTTAGACTTCCCTTATATTCAGGTTTCGTATCGAAGACGTTTCCGTGGTCGTTTCCATAGATCTTATAAATTCTATCTTGTCAAATACGCTCCAGGTGAGTCGTGGCCCCTACTTTTAACACTTATTTTTAATAACTCTTTTGGGGGAGATACATGCTTTAACTGTTTTAAGTTACTTATATACTTTGAAAACTCTCATGATTTACTCAAAATCATCCACTATGCTTTACATGTTTGAATCACCCTTGAGAGAAATATATGTTCGTTATATGTGCAAATTGCTTGCTTAGCTTAAACACTGAATTTGAAATATAACATTTTTAAACTACTTGATGTAACATGATACTGAGACTTATTGTATGCATTCATATAACAAATGAATGTACTGTTACTTTACTATGATATTTCTACATTCCAACTGAAAATAATTGCCAAGACCAGAATACGTATATTTTATGAACCCTGAGACCTATATTGCCTAAGTTTACTTTATTGCCATAAAGTCCCTCGATCATGAGCCATTAATCACTGCGGTGAGCGCGAATATAGTGAACAACTTCGAAACCTGTTAGAGGCTGACGACCTATCCCACTAAATACTTTGACGGAATGCCTTATGGTTAGTCGTATTTAGTCGTGATACACTATATTTGAGAAAAATAGGAATTGGCAAATCACCTATTACATGAGGGCTAAAACACCCATCAGTAACCCTGATGGGACACCGCCGTTTTACGGTAAATTGTTAACGTTTTGCGTGTCATGAGGCTTAGGGCAATATAACTTTATGAATATATGATTGTTTCATATATATTAGGATACAACTGTATTTAGTAACCACCACTCCACACTGATAAGTTTCAGACACTAGATTAATGTCTTCACTATGTGTTAGAATGATGGATTATGTATTTGAAACTTAATTGTTATCATATGTGACTTAGTTGTGGCTTCTAATAAAGACAGCCCAAATTACTTGACATATCGTTATTTTTAAAAGTTGACCCATCACATCATTTTGAGTGTATAACAACGTAACTCATTTTCATTTAAAACTTGAAACTTATGATCACTTGAGATCATACATGAATTACTTGTGGATTGTTATTCAACTCAACTTGTTATTTATTTCATGAAGATTTAGTATTTATTTCGACAATCACTGTACACCTCTTAAAAATTCATTGAAAGAAAGTTATTTTCTATTAAACTCCACGAACTCACCAACCATTGTGTTGACGTTTTAAGCATGTTTATCTCAGGTAATTAACGGAGCAGGACAAGACACGGAGCGGGCATCTTATACTCTGATAAATAAAATGGTGTAAAATCAAATATGTCATTCTTTCCAAATTATCATACTTTTGTGGGATTTTCAAATCAGATATTTTACCTTTATACCAAAACTATTATTTTGAATGACATATAACTTTCAAAACGCCTATTCTGGACCGTTTTTCTGAAATTTTAACTCGATCCTCACCGTAACACCCTAATTATTTTTCCGCTGCCACTAAACAAATTAGGGGTGTTACAGATTGGTGTCAGAGCCTATGGTTATAGAGAACTAAATGTTTTAAAACATCGAACTATAACCACACTTTCAAAATAAATGATTTTACACCTTATCATCTTATGCCTTCCGTGTCTGCAGACTGCCGTGCTCAATACATTACCTACTAAGATTGTTTTATACTAATCTTTACGTGCTTGATGTTTACTCTTCACACATTACACACCGTATTATTTCACACTCAATGTTATACCTTAAACGTATGAATATTCATAATTACTATTTTCGATTGCTACAGTACCATGTCTTCCAAACTAGACGATATCACCAAGACTATCCCTCCTACTACCCATGCATCACCTACATACCAAATTACACCAAATACTGAAGATCCTTATGTACAAGTGTCACAACCTCAGCCCGACATAGAACTCACTCAGAAATCACCTCCGTCATCACCTACTCACTCACCTCCACGTCAGAAACTTAGGAGAGCAACTGAATCCTATTCAGATGAAGATTTGATTGGTGGTCAACCAACATTTGAATATGGACAGAGTTCACAAAAAGAAATGACTTGGAAGAATGTTAACCTAAATTCTCCCCTACCCAATACCTCAGATTTCTCCATGCCAGATGCCCCAAACAATGTATCCTCACCCAATTCTCCTGACTACAATGTAGACACCCGTGAATCCATATGGATTCGCCTTCACCAACACACCAGCATACTAAACGCTCACTCTGAACAACTAAAAGAGTTACAACCATTACGATTCGAATGGTATGATCGTAACATTGACACCCTATTCAAGAGGACAGATGCTGAGAGACGAGAAGTGTTTGGTTTAGGAGTGAATGTTGGTAACATGAAGGACAATTACGAACAAGAGCTTAGAAACTTGGATGCCAGAACCCGCTGTTTGGGCAGAGGTCATACCCAAACACACATTAGGATTGAAGACATTGAAAGAGCATTATGGTTGGCTAGAGACGCAGCAAGAACCCAGAGCCAAAAGATTGCAGCTTTGGAAAACATGTTAGCTAATCAGATGAATGCGTGCCAGGAACGTTTCTCAGCCATGGAAGCTGCACAACTGGATCTTGAGGCAGAAGTTAGACGTCTACGTCAGAGACGTAACTGATCTTAAGTATCGTTGTTATACTAAATAAACCAAATAGTTTTGGTTAGTATTCCATGTATTTCGCAATAATTCTGTAACTCTCAGAAATTGTAATCGACTTTTAAGCTATGACAGTCTTTTACTATCTTATCGTTCTGTTGTAAACGAATTCCTTCCACCAAGCCCTAGTATAGTGCTATAAGTACAAAGAGCCATGCAGAATTTCACCAATTGTTACTCTTTTAGGTAAACAAATAACCCACGTAAATCAATAAGACATTAATAAAAGACCTTGTGTTGGTTGTTTTGCAAAAATCGATCAAACAAGTTATTAGAGTTATGTCGATTTTGATGATTGTATTCAAACTTACTATGACATTATCGGTGATTGTACATCAAAGGTACCACGACTAAACAATAAACCATAGAATTCCAAGAACAAATTTTCAAAAGAGAACTTGATGAATGAAGAGAAAGTTGTTGAGCTTCAGCTTTTGTAAAATAATCCGTTTGTTCCTTAACAATCCCATATCAAGAGATGATCATTATTTTACAATGCTACCCAGACACGTCGTATTTCTATGATCTTCAGTTGGTTTTAATTTTGTATAGAGATCACATTGTTAGCAATAATATGCAAATACCTTATTATTTGGAATTATTCTAATGATAAAGTGAATACTAAATCAGTGTTTCTTGTTGTAGTCATTGAAGATGGCCAACATGAGCAACACCCATACCCCCTCAGCACTTACCACAACCATGACTCCTAAAACCATCGGGGAATTTGAAAACAATATCGTTACAGTGGTACATGAAGTAACTACAATAGTTCGTCCAAAAGACAACGACATAGCCAGGAAAGAAAGAGGGAAGGCTAAACCTTGTAAGCATAACCATGAAAGTTTTATGGGATGTAGACCGGTTCACCTAAAAGATTCAAGAAAGACCTTGCTTGACATGATCCCGAACGGAGTTTTCAGAGCTAAACTTGAGGTCGAGACTATTATTTCGAAGATGAGAGAAGAAAGGCTCGGGTGGTTCGGCCATGTAAGGAGGAGGTCACAATCAGCACCTGTAAGAAGAGTCGAAGCGCTAGTAGTGGACGGTGTGAGAAGGAGGGGCAGACCCAACTCAGATGGGAGGATAGACTTAAGCTCGACATGAAAGAGCTGCTCTTGTCCGAGGACATGACCTCAGATAGGAAGGCGTGGAGAGATAGAATTAGGATAAGCGGGTAGCTCAAGCTAGGTGTGTGTGGGTCTAGGTTGTTTTGGCGTTTGGCTTTTTCTTTTTTAGCGTTTCTTTGTTGTCGTGCCACTGTGTTTGGTTGTTTTGCCTTAGCTTTAGGCCCCGTGCGTTGCCCTGCTTTGCTTTGTTTTGCTCCTTTAGGTTTGCCTGCTTTTCTTGGTGCTTTGCTCTTTGCTTATGTGCTTTTTGCCTGTGCTTCTGCCCGTGCTCCTTTATCTCTTTGCCTTGCTTCGGGTCCCTTGTTTTGTTTCTGCTCTGTTTATGTGTTTGCTTGTTTTGCCTGCTAGTTGCCTGTTTTGCTTTGACTCGGTTGCCCTCTTGCCTTTGCTCTCTCACGCGCACACATGCACTTGCCGGAGGTCTCTTTAGAAGCAGTTTCTCTACTCCCGGGTTTACCTTGTGGTAGGGGTAGGATCTGTCTACATTTTACCTCCCCCATACCCTGCTCCGGCGGGATTGGGTTTGTTGTTGTTGTTGTTGATTGAATTTTAAGTGTATTTTTTATTGGTATAATTTTTCATCAAGTATTATATACCACAAAAAAATATTTAAGGTCAAAGTTGAACCAGTTTGACTCTGAAAAGTCAAACTGGACACTTATTTTGGGACGAAGGGAGTATAATTTTGTTGCAATATAGGAACAATAATTCGCTAAATGCTTTTTTTTTTTTCACAGAAAAATACTTAAACGAAAAATACTTAAACAGTAGGTAAAAGAAAGTAAAGAAAAGAAGTGGAAATAAAAGAAGTTGCATTTAAATTTCATTTTTCCGGGTTGAAAGGAAATGAACATGAATGAAAGGAAAATAAACAAAGTCGTGTTTTTGAGTCAAGAAAAAAAGAAAAAAAACATAATTATAGTTATGCGTTTTTAAATATATAAAGACATCTATAACAAAAGATATATAAAAATAACGATGGTTATGGAAGTTATTTTATAACAAATAGTTTATGTGCAAATTTGTTTCCTTTCAAATTCGCTCATATTTGGATTGAAAATTTTGAAGGAAAACCTATTAATTTTTCTATCAAATTCTTTCTCTTTCCTTTCTTTTTTGTTTGACAAAAACTCGAGAACACGACAACTTTTTCTATTTCCTCTCATTTTCTTTGTTTTCCTTTCAAAAGAAACTTGAGAACGCACGTAAAGCATTTAAAAGTAGAACATAGTGAAATTGATGAAATGCCGATAAGCGTTGTTGTTGACCGAGTATTTTGATTTCTTTTCAAAAAATTTGGATTGCTTTGCCATTTTCTTAAACGAAATTGCCAAATTGTACTCATGGTAATTTGGTAAACCAATACGGTGTTTGTTTTTACGAAAGGTGTTTATTTAAGCTTATTTGGTTGGCTTATGATTTTACCAGTATAAACTTTTGAACCTATGAGCTTCTCAAGTTCAGAGACTCAAGTTAATAATTTTATAAACATATAAATTTGAACCTATGAGCTTCTCCTAATTCCATAAGCTCGTAACTTTAGTCATACAAGCTTAGAAAACACTTCTTATGTTTTATTTAGCGGTTAATCTTACATCATACATATCGAAAAAAGAAATGACTATAAATGTGTCACCGTTGATGGGTTAAGAATATGCATAAGTGCATAAGTTCATTGATTTGATACCCTAAATCTCAGGTGGCGTTTGTATTTGACTTAATTGACTTAATATGAAAAAAACTGAATTCATTAAGTCATATGAAAATTGTTTGTTTGTGACTTAATAAAGAAATATGACTTAAAATATTAAGTAATAAAACTGAGGGTGTCTGCATTAAGTCATCTCTTAACTAAACGTGACTTAATAAAAAAAATTAACAAACAAGCCCAATCTCATTTGATCATATACATATCTATTAGTATCGCTTAACTCAGGTGCGGTTATCATGGAGCTTTGTGGTCTAGTGGTAGATGCTTAAGCAATTAAGCGTGCTCAAGTGAGAGTAGTACCGGGTTGGGTGACCGACCGGAAAGTCCTCACTTAGGGACCATAAGCTCTAATGATATCAACCAGCTGCCTTAGAAGCCTGGGCCCAGCCATGTGATGTCTTGACCAAACAAAGGACGCGAGTTTGAATCCGATCCGCAGCATGGTTGGGTATTGGGTGGAGGTATTTCACAGGCATCAAACCTTTGCTGGGTAGGGTTGATGGGTACCATTATGGTACACAGGGTTGAGGTGTCCCTGCCAATCTACATTTTTTTGACCAAAACTCAGGTGCGGTTAATCTTGATGTACCTAAATAAATAAAACTCTAAAATATATTTTGGGAAAAGAAATACAATTACTTGCCAAGTTGTTTTCATTTTATATGAATATATTTTGGCTTCATGCTCGCTTTAGAGTAAGGGTGGTTTAGAGCATAGGGTATGGTAATCCAAGTTAAACTTTCACACACTGTAACGTCAGCGCCACATCAGCTTTAACTTTTTCACCTTTAATTAAAAAAAAACACCCCTTATTATAACTCAACCATAACACCAATTTACAAATTAACTCCTTAACTATTTCATATATTTCATTAATAAACTTAAAAATTCAATACAAATAAAAAAACGTTACGAATTAAAAAAAAAAAAAAAAAAAAAAAAAAAAAAAAAAAAAAAAAAAAAAAAAAACCTACCACATAAAAGAAACTAAATATATAAATGTTATTAAAAAAAAACTGCTACTAAAACCACAGGGACTAAAATGTAACAACCACACTACCACAGGGACTAAACTGTTACACCCCGTGAACGCTTTGACCAAATTTTACGCGGAAACACTTAACTTTTACGGATATTCTGTTACTCTTTTGATCATTTATAAAAATCCATGAATATTTAGACCTCGAGACTATTTTTATATGAAACTAGACTTAATTACCTTCAAAACGCCGGGTGGCACGACCTCTAACGACCTACGGATTAAAAGATATGATTTTTCAAAGTTTGCCAAAAATATTACCGAGCCGCCCATCCGATCGGATGGAGGCTTCTATTCTTTACCGAGACGCCCATCCGATCGGATGGAACCTTCTGTCCACCCGACTATTTTTCAAAATCCGCTCTTGAAAATCGACCTCTCGAACTCGATACTTCACCAAACCTTCCAGATTTACTTATTATATCCTCGGGCTCATTTTCATATAAAAACATTTACCATTTGACTCACGGAATAGTACTTTACAAATTGACGGGTTTTGCACCAAGACCCGTTTGACCCATTTACACTACAAATCACTTATTCCACTTCATTTTCCCACCAAACTTAACCATTATCATTACTTTAACATACAAGACATGTTTCAGAAACACTTGACCCGTTTATAACCCAAAATGGGTACATTTACACTTTTGCCAAACATCCCCTTAAATATTGACCACAATACACAAAACACACTTTGACACACCATTAGACCTCCAAATCGTTATGACTCCATTAATATACATTTTTACGCTTGACTCCACTTTACAAACCATTTATTGACTCACGGGGGTACCATCTTGAATGAGCTCGGTATTCTACCTAGCTCCTATACATATCAAATCTTCTATCTTCCACATTAGCAAACCTTAACCCTTAGCCCAAGCTCACCATTTCCATCACGCATAACCTACAAAACATTAAACACTAAAACCATAAGCACGAATGCTTAGTAAGTAAAACGGGTATAACATAACAATATACTTCATTCTCACATTACTCATCTTAACCATTAATCCATTAACACATTAAACATAAACACATACCTTAACCACTCAAGCCTTAACCTTTCTTTCCTTAATCCTTCCTTATCTAACACATCAACTAGCCTTACACTTACTTGCACATAATAACCTCATACAAATCATTCATATACCTTAACATATATAAACACATAAACACATAATGTATGGAATCACCATAACATCATCTTATAGCCGGTTTACTTACCTTGATTCCAAGCTAAGGTTATCAATAACACCATCATCATCATCTTCATCTTTTATCACCATCATCATCATCATTCTTACTTCCTAAACTATAACCATAACATCAAGACATCAATAACACAACACATCATGATCAAGGGTTATAAAACCCATCAAACATGTTCACCTTCCTTTCTATATCATTATATGATCATACTTTGATCATATAATGAAAACCCACTTTAATCATAAACTTTAACCTCATTAATCATCAAGATAGAGATACTTACTTTGAGTGGATTATTGCTAGGACATAACCCTAAGCACAAGGACTTCATCTTCTTCTTCTTCTTAAGTCACCACTAGCTTTTTCCCTCTCATTTTCTTCTCCCCAAAACCGGACCACCAAAACAACCTTATCTAAATAATGAGGGAATTCTCTAGAATTCCATGGATAAGGTTAATTAGGTAGCATTTTTGGCCCTTTGGCACATAAAGCCCCTCAAGTCTCATTCCTTCTATTTTGGTCACATCACATTTTATAACATGTTTACAACTTAACAACTTTAGCCCCTTAGGTCTATTCCTTCCTATTTGAGCCACATAATACTTTCTATTACCACATTACACATTCTTTGACTATCAGGTTTGACTATAACGCAACATTCATTGACTAGCTAATCAAGTTAAACCTTAGTCAATTCCATTTAGGGTAGGGTCTATTTGTATACGGGAAACGGGTCTAACATAAACTGCAAAGTTTTCTTTATATATCATCTTCTCCTTTACCAAATCCCATGTACACACATAAACACACACACCCCTACCGTCGATCATCTTCTCAACCGTCCGATCAGCTCATCAGGTAACAACATCCAATCCAAGGGGGCCTTTATGTAATTTTTTTATTCAACATACCCTTAACGCTGCGTTAGCAGCTTAACGCATGGTTAAACTCAGAAGCTTAACGCAAGGGGCCGGTGTGGTAACGTGGGTTTAACGCACGTTAAATATACTCCACGTCACCCTTAACGCACCCACTGCGTTACGATACCATATGCTCGCTTTAGAGTAAGGGTGGTTTAGACTTTTTCTTGTCATCATAATCGAGTCTAGCTAAACGAAAATGTTAAATACGTGCCAAAGCAAACTTGAGCTTCATAAATGTTGAATAGGCTCTTCAGTCAAGCTCGAGTGTTAAATTAGTAGGCTCGATTATCTTTGTTAGCGCCAAGCCGCCGAACAAAGATATACGTGTAATTTCAACTATAAAAAAAAAAAAAAAAAAAAAAAAAAAAAAAAAAAAAAAAAAAAACTAAAACGACTTAAAAATAAAAAGTATTAATAAAGTAATAAAGCTCGAGTATAGATAGATGTTTTAGACCGTCTCATTTGAGTATACGAATTATAAAAAGTTCTAATAAATGATATTGATACATAATTTTTTATAACATCTAATAAATTACTTTTTAGTTTACATATCTAAACGAGACTTTTTATAAAAAAAGGCGTTACTATTCGATAACGTAAACCCATTAGTTAAAATCATAGATGTTAAGATTGCGATCTAACTCTTAAGATCGTATGAGTTTAAGATTTCACTAAACAAAAACGAGTCGATCCTCTGTAGGATCTTTGAAGACATATGATCTTATGTAGGATCTCGATCTTATCACAGGATCGTAAGATCTCGATCCGATTCGATCATACTTCTCTCAAATTATTGAACAAAGAAACTATAAAGGTATGTATTTTGTTAAAGTGAAATAATAAAACAAACTTGAGCAACCATAAATATCATATAAGACTTTTAAAATAAAAAATTAATCATCGTGAATATACATTAGTATTTTAAACGTTTTTGAACTCTTCTTTCTTCATAAATTTGTTATATTATCCGTTTCCAATACGAATTACTAGACTTACAAGACATTTGAATGTAAAGTAGAATTTTTTGATCTCGATCCAATTTTACGATTTTCATCATGCAAACAATCCACACCTCGGTTCCACTAACCTGACCCTAAACCCCAACCTCCACACACTGCCGTGTGGCCGATTCTAGAACCACCTAACCAATTTAAAAAATGACATTATCATTACGTCACCTCACTTCACTCTCCCCATATACATCACTCATCAACCGTCACCCACCGTCATTCACCACCACCGTAACAACCACCACGCGCCGCCTTATCAACCGATCATCCTTCCACATCATGGCATCCTCCTCACGCAAGGTATCACAATCACTCAATCAATCTCACTCCTAGGGTTTCATAACTAACTTTATTAACCGATTTAACTAACTTTTTTTTTTTTAAATAAAAAATAATTTAGAGTTAATTAATCACTCATCATTTTCATTTCAGTATTACGTAGAGTTAATCATTAACATTTTTTTTTATTTTTTTTTTTTTTTTTAAAAATTTGATGAGTACAGGTGCTTGTGCCGATTGCGAACGGAACGGAACCGATGGAAGCTGTGATAACGATAGATGTGTTGCGAAGAGCTGGTGCTGACGTCACTGTTGCATCTGTTGAGAAATGTTTGAGCGTTGATGCGTGTCATGGTGTTAAAATTGTGGCTGATACTTTCATTACTGATTGTGCTGATACTGTTTTTGATCTCGTTTCATTGCCGGTATGATCATGCTTTGATATGCGAAATATGTTATTCGTTTTTATATGTTAAGTTAGCCATCAATTGTTAATATGTTGAGGGAGTTAGGTAAGTAATTGCGTGAATGCGGAAATAAGTATGTAATAGGAAAACGTGCTAGAGTAGACTAAAAAGCAAGTACGGTGGTGCTTTTAGTATTTGCATGTCAAAATATGTCGATATGAAACTCAAGTTAAAATGCTTCGTAGGAGATGTATAAATTAATTCGGCTACTGGTTTTTAGTATTGGTTGCGCACGAATTGTGTGATTGTGGAAATAAGTAAGTAATGCTGTAACTTGCTAGAGTAGGTAATAAGGTAAATTTAAGTTTCACATGACTAGGTATGTTGAGAGTCGATAGTTTGTTGTGAATTGTGATGTTTATTTTTGGCATATTGGAGGAATGATGGTAAGTTGTAATTGAATCAGAATGACGCTGGTGTAAAGACGTGGGTGACTCGAAATGGAAGAGTAGGGGTGGGTTGTGTAGCAGTAGCTGTCGTTTAGTGGATAGAAAGAAAGAAAATGGATTGATGAAGGTTTAATTACTGAATGCTTTCCTAGTGGCATGTTACGGATTTGATCCTATATTTAAGCAATTTCACATTGATTTTAGCCTGGTTTTGAATGACCATGCTTTTAGGTAGTGGAACTATGACGTTTTCCATCTACATCATACGTAGTTCCATGTTACTGGCTTTGATTTTCCATCTACATCATTTGTATAATATGTGGTTCCATGTTATGGGCTTAATGGTGCTTGTTACCTTACCAGAATTAGCTACAAAATGCTCTTTTAGGATGCTTATGAATACGGTATAGCGTGTATGATCTGCCGTGACAAACAACCACTTGCTGTTAATCCTATTATGCTGGTTGTGGCCTGCTACTTTTGGTTTGTTTCATTGTAGGATAAGTCTTTTGGATTGCCAACAGCAAATCTTTCTAAAGGCAGTCCAGGGAGGTTGAAAATAAAACCAGGAGTTATAAGTAGTGAACTCGAAAACGATCATAAAAGTGTGAACCCGAGGGTTCTGTGAAATCAATAACATGAGTTCCCCTACCTATGGCCAATTTTATGCAAATTGTTTGTTACCTGCTACTTTTTGTTATCAGACTTGGCTGGCTTTACCTTTCACTATGAAGATGACTAATTCACCACAAACACTGTTATCTGATCTTATTCTTAAACGGTGTGAATGTGTTATAAAACTGTAATATTTCCATATTGGGCGTAAGAAACCGTACTTGATAAACTAAGAGGCTTCCACTGCTTTTGCATCTGATAACTGTAGTCGAATCTTTGAAGATGATTTTATTGAAAATTAATGTAAAACACTAGATGGACGAATAGTATGTGGACTTTCATATCTTGTACGGTTGATTGTTACACAGTGTTTAAGTTCGTTCGAAGTATTAGATAGACCAAATTATGTAAAGTTGTGGTTTATGCTTTCTTAGCCATTGCTGCTTCAAGTACACTATAGTCTTATGCTAGTACGTCTATATTGTTGTTGATGTATAATGTGTTTGTAATAAAGGCCCGTCTTGTTTTCCCGGAACATTATATACTTTTATTGTTGTTTTCATTATTTCATGGCAACATTTCAGCCTTTTTTTTCAATTTTATTTGTAAGGAGGGATGCCAGGTGCAACCAATCTTAAAGACAATAACACGCTGGAGAATATAGTGAAAAAGCAAGCGTCAGAAGGTCGACTGTATGCTGCAATCTGTGCAGCTCCTGCTGTTGCACTAGGGTCGTGGGGCCTACTGAAGGGCTTAAAAGTAATAAGCTTACCATGGTTTCTTCAAAAAATTTATTGCGAAGTGTTCCTGTAGTTGACAAGCAGTCATATAATTCTTTTTTGTAGGCAACTTGTTATCTTGCCTTCATGGAGCAGCTATCATCATCTGCAACCACAGTGGAGTCACAAGTCAAGCAGGATGGAATAGCTATAACTAGCCGAGGCCCAGGAACTGCCATGGAGTACTCTGTTGCACTGGTTGTGCAGCTGTTCAGGAAAGAGAAAGCTGATAAAAGTTTCTGGACCACTGGTTTGTGCTTGGTTTTCATACATCAGTTTGCTTGCAGTGCATTATTAGATATTTTTATGCATGATATTTTACTAGGTCATAAATGTATAATTTTCTTATGAGATAAAGTAAATATCCCTGTTGTTTTGCCTTCAGTTGATGCTTTCAAAGCATGACGGTCAATTCATTGTTACCGAACTAAATAAGCTGCAATGGACATCTAGCTCTGTGCCTAAGGTGAGATTGTCCTCTTAGGATTCCGTCATTTACCATTAGGGCCTGTTAGTTTAGTATGTTTTAATCCAGGGATAATGTATGTTATTGATATATAATATATGCTTTCATGTGATTTCAGATTCTAGTACCTATTGCCGATGGCTCGGAGGAGATGGAAGCTGTTATGATCATTGATGTCCTTCGACGTGCAAAAGCTGAAGTTGTGGTGGCATCAGTTGGGAATAAACTCGAAATTGTGGCTTCACGTAAAGTAAAGCTAGTTGCAGACATGCTCCTTGATGAGGCTGCTAAACTTTCTTATGACCTGATCGTATTGCCAGTAAGTTGATATCCCATCAGTGTATAAGTTGTTAGCAACGTTTACGGTCTGACTAATGTTGTCAACCTTATTAGGGTGGACTTGGTGGTGCCCAAGCATTTACAGACTCAGAAACACTTGTAAATTTGCTGAAGAAGCAGAGCGAGTCTGACAGATACTATGGAGCAATATGTGCATCCCCTGCTCTTGTGCTGGAGCCCCATGGATTACTCAAGGTATCCATCCCTATGACTCCTGCAATATGTTTTTGCCATTGCACTTATTCCGATTTGAATTTATCAGCATAGCGAAATCATATAAAAGATTCCATAAAATTAAGTAAATGGGAAAGCAGAAGAATGAAGTTAAAAATAAAATAAAAAATGTTCCCTTCGGTGTCATGGATTGAATTGATTGACATGCATTCGGTTCTACAATATTGTTATGCTATCAGTGAAATACCTAAAAGCCCTACAATAGCAAGAAACAAAAAATGATGTATTGATGTCATGGAAAAGTAAGTAATTCAAACATTTAGATGGGCTGAACAAAAAAAAAGCTGAAAGCGGGATGTGTCAAATGGCCAAATGAGCTGGAAGTAGCCCAAAATCTATTCTGAATGCATACAGCCACCCAATTTGACCCGCACGTTTTGCCACCGTAGTTTATTTTATTCAGGTTGTCTTGCTGATGCATTTTCTGTCATTTACATGCTTTTACCAATTTTTTTATACTGGGACTTTGCTTCATTTGGATTTACTTATGTTTTATCTGTGTGAATAGGGAAAGAAGGCAACAGCTTTCCCAGCAATGTGCAACAAGCTATCAGACCCAAGTGAAGCTGAAAGCAGAGTGGTAGTAGATGGTAAACTTATCACCAGCAGAGGCCCGGGAACTTCTATAGAATTTGCATTGGCCATTGTAGAAAAGTTTTTGGGTCATGAGAAAGCACTAGAGATTGCTAAGGCGATGCTTGTCGTGTAAGTCTTTGTAGTCTTGGCCCTAATGTTTACGTTTTGTTCAGTTGCGAGTATAGTCTAGTTGCATGCTATATGCCTATATGGTTAACACAAACCTCCTGATAAACGGCCTGGGAACTTTTATAGAGTGTAGTATGTCTGGTGATGAATAAATAAGATCAAGGTCCTTGAATCGGTAGTTTTGTGCTGTTTGTGATTCTTTCTAGATTATGTATACATACGCTTACGTGTTAACATGCATATGTGCAAAAGGCAGAAACTCTGGTTACAAAAGGAAACAGAGGATGTTGATGATGTATTACATCTAATGGATTTTTGTCAATCATCCATATCCTACCAACACTCCGTATAGATTAAGATCTTTTACATACATTTTCCAGATAACAAACATCAAAGCTTATGTTTCGATTCAAATAAACAGATTATATAGACACTAAATATAAGCAAGTTTAGCAATCCGGTATTCAGTGCGAATGTAAGCCTTAAAGTTGCTCACCAAGCCATCGGTACGACACTAGTAAACCACCACACAGATTGATGGATGACAATAGTATCATTGCTTCTTCAAAAAGCCCAAGTTCATAACATGTATATTCCTAATCAGTTGTTATTGATATGCTCCTTCTAGTGATACAACTACTCTTTATCTTTGATGACCTCATTGTGATTAGAGTCTAGACAATGTCGAAATCGAATAGTTTTACATACTTTGAATGGTTTGAATAATGGAATACGAGTTGATTGCTACAAGTATATAATACTGTTTGGTAAAAGTGAGCTGTGAGCAGTAGCAGTGAGCTGTGAGCAATGAGCGGTGACCAGTAGCTGTGAGCAGTAGCCACAGCTCACAGCTTCTTAAAGAAGCATTGGAAAAATGAGCATTCCTAAAAAATCGCAAAGCTCACCGCTCCTTTGCCAAACGAACAATAAAAATAAAAAAGCTCATTGCTCACCGCCCCAAAAAGCTACAAAAAGCTCCGCGCCAAACATAGCCACAAGTATATAATACTCATGAACGATTACGGCTTACTTGTTTAAAAAAAGATTACGGCTTACTTGTAACCTTTTTTTTACATTTTTTATGTTATATAACACTTCGTAATAGGTAAGATGTTGCTACTTGATTTTGGTCAACCAGAAAAATACTAGCCAAAGTAGGCAATTGTAGCCATTAGTCAACCCAAACTCATCAAACACATTTGACTTGAACTAATTATGTCTCAAGATGACAATACCAAGCAATAAAATGAACATACCATACATTGTTTGCATCTTTCCAACTTCTTAACAAGACTGAAAAACTTTGGAAATAAATAAATCGTTAATAAAATCAGTAACATCAATACATGTAAGGAAAAAAAAAAAAAATGATGGAATAAGAAAAACAAATAATCTCTCATCATGTGCATACTTCAACTTATGTGAATAATACAAATAAAATGATTAATTCCTAGTTTTATGACATCTAAACCACAAAATTAAGAAACACAACACTCTATACCCAACAATAAAGCCCAACATCACCCCTAAATTACTCCATTTTTGTGCCTCTTTTATTTGTTGTTGCACCAAGAACCCATCACCATACATTTTGCAATTTTCACCTTCAACTTCTACACACGTATTTCTTCCATCTTGACCACCATATTCATTGATCATGAAGCATTCAAAAGGATACTTAAATAAACTCATAAAATGCATGAAAATCCAATATTTTGGTATGTTGTCTTTTGATATAAAGTACCCTGAAAATAGAAAGAAGCACCCCATCAACCCTGATATCACTGATGTCCCCATAATGAAATTTGGCACCAATGCACTAAAACATGATGTGAATGAATTTGACATCAAGATCACCATCCATACCACCAATCCAAAGTAGAAGAAACTAGTGATTTCACTACGCAAACCAACTAGCCAATAGACTGGGATCGTGTAAAGGATTCCAATCATTAACAAAAATGGTAGGAAGATTAGAGTGTTTGATATTACGTACGATGAAACTCGATATGCTCCTCTTGATGTTTCCCTCATTAAGATACGACGTTCTTGTAAGAAGATAGGTAGTCCTTCGGTTGATGATGAGAGTAAAAAAGTGAGACTAAATGCAAAAAATCCTAGTCGAGCTTGTAGCGCGAGCTTACCTTTGTTATTTGACATGTTTACGAAGATGGTCCCGAGGATTAAGCCCGAAAGTATGGATTGAATGACTCTTGTGAGGAATAATTGTTTGGTACGAAAAATGTTTTTGAAAAATCTTTCACTAAGAATCATTATTTCCTCAAAATGGGAGTTTGCGTATGGAAACAAAATATCTTTTTTGGATTTTTGGCGAGTCATGACTTGTTCAGTTGATGGTTTTGGGGTTTGTATGATCAAAGTGGTGGAAACATCAATAGCAAATTCAAGAACATTGACACGAGGTGGTATACAATGGCCCGAGACTTTAAGTCTATGTTCAAGCGATTTCAAAGATCCATTATGGAGAACAAATCCATTTGATAGTAAAATGACTCGATCAAGAAGTTCCAATATTCGGAACCCGGGCTGGTGGATTGTTAAAACAATCGTTTTACCTCGATTAATAGCCATCGATTTAAGATGGGATATGACACCAAAAGCTGAGCCAGAGTCAAGCCCAGACGTTGGTTCATCAATCAAAATAACCGAAGGATCATGAACTAACTCGACCCCAATTGAGACACGTCTTCGTTCCCCACCTGAGATACCACGGTTTGACCCTTCACCAATTCTTGAACCCGACACATGGTCCAAACCGAGCTCATTTATAAGAATTTTGACACGATCAATAGCCTCTTTTCGACCACATCTTAACCTCAAAAAAGCACTATACATAAGCATTTCTTCAACGGTTAATGAAGGGAATAAAGCATCATCTTGAGTAACATATCCAGCCAGTCTCCTGAACTGTTTTGTATCAATAGGATGGTTATTGATCAGAACATGTCCACAAACCTGGCTCGATGAGATATTCCCAGCGAGAATATCTAATAAAGTTGTCTTGCCGGCCCCACTAGGGCCAGCAACAGCTGTTAGCTCGCCAGGATGAGCTTCACAACTCACATCATTCAAAATATACTTTGTAGGTTTCTTGAAATACTTTTGAAGAAACTCCCACTTCAAGTCATCATAAAGATTGGAAGTACTTTTGTATGCTAGATTCTTTGTTTCGATCTTATATGATGTTTTCCTACGACTTGCCACCACCGGCGATCTTACCGGCAGTTCCATTTGTGTATACTTGGATGAAAGAATGATGGAAAGGATCCAAGAATGGTTATTTGGGTGAGATACTAAGAGAAGGAAAATAGGAGATGAGCTAACACAACCAACCTATGTTGTGTGTGACTCCATGCAAAGTATGAGTGACTATAATGCCCTTGGAATATATGAAATTTGGTGAGGGTAGGGTGGAAATTTGGTTTAATAATAAGGAAGGTACACATAAATATATAGTAAGTGTGAAACTGTGAATGTATGTATGGTTTAACTAGGTGAACTGCTGGTTGACCATTTGATCAAGTGTTTGGTTTGGTTGCTATTACCAAATATCTCCTGCATGTGGCAAAAATAAGTAAACCTTGATATTTTTTGACTTGGTGATATGAACTTCTGTAAAGTTTGTTGAATAATTCGAGCTTTAGTTTAAATAAAAATTTGATCGATCGAGTCGGACTTTTTTCATCTTCAGTATAAGTAAAAAAATAATCTTCTTTAAAACTGATTGCTTGAATTGTTATCCAATTTATCAACAAGAAGATTTTACATGCACACGTACATTTATGCTTTAATGATCCTATATTGTCGAATGTAGTTTTAATAATTTATTTTGAGGTTATAGTCAACTCATGTATCCAATTATTTGCTCCTGTAATGTACGTTTTCGAGCTATTTGAAGTCTCGCTTTTCGTATAAATTCTCCTCAAGTAGAGTTCGAGTTTGCATCAAGTAGACTCATTTATTAATGTTAAGTTCATCCAATGTAGCTTTTATCAAAATAGCAACTTTGTGGTTTGGCTTAATTTTTATTTTTTGTACCCTAATTGGGTTTTATGGGTTTTACGAACATAAAAAAAAAAAAAAACCCATAAAATTAAATGGCATTCTTTTATTTTATTTTAAAATATAAAAATCGTTTTACTACTACTACTACTACTCAAAAAAAAAAAAAAAAAGATAATTCCATATTTACCTAGCCAAAACATCCAAATTCCATATTTTCTCAATACACAAGTTTTCAATGCTCAAGTACAATGCCTTTCAAGCATGTGTTGAGGAAATATAGAATTTTGATGTTTTGGTTGGGTAAATAGGAATTGAAACAAAAAAAATTGTAAATAAATAGGAATTGAAACAAAAAATATTGTGGTGGTGCAAATACGGAGTACGGTTATACGCATAATATACAACGTTGCAATTTCACCATGCATGGGTGGTTTAGACATTATTCTATGCGTACTACAAAACATGGTCTTTATAATTAACTTTAACAATAGCAGCTAAATTTTTTTGTGTTCTTGGTGTATGGAATGATAAATCATATATTCTAAATAGAGTTAATTTTATTTCTTGTGGTCTGTCAAGTTTAACGGAAATAGTCTCTAAACTTTTTTTTAACGGATCCTCTCCCTATGGTTTAGGGAGACGATCCGTTAAAAAAAAAGAAGCTTAGGGACTATTTCTGTTAGACCCGACAGATCACAGGGACAATTTATGAGATCAACTCTTCTAAATATTTGTTTGGGAAAATCATAAAATGTTTTAAAAAGCGTACATTGTACATAGTTGGATTAATTAAAATGTCATTTAACTTTAAAGCATTGTATATATTGAAACATCACATATAATATAAAAATAGAGCGCACTGAATGAGTGTATTCAGATAAAATATTGGTTGAATAATACTTAGTTAGTGCTTAACATTATAAAATATTTGATGATTTTGATCCATTAAATGTCACATATACATACAAATATACTTCAAGTATAATAATTGTCAATACTCACTTACATATACATATACAAGTATATTTAGTATTACTATACATATAATTTATACATTAAAAATCTAGGGTCGGGTTCGGGGATTTATGCTATCCCCATCCCTGCCCCATCCTCGGTTTCAAAATTCGGGGATTCACCGTCCCCATCCCCGGTCAATTCGGGGATTCCCCAGTCAAATCGAGTTTGAGGATCGGGCCCCCGTCGAATACGGATTTTTTTGCCATCCCTAGTTCTATCTTTTCCAAAAAAAAAGAAAAAAAAGAGGGGGTGCACTAACCGGACGGGGTCTATGGCCCAGCTAGTACAAACCCTCCCTAATAGGGTGTACTTTTTTTCAGTTTTTGTACTTTTTTTTTTTTTTCTTGTTTTGTCTTTTTGCTGTTTTTTTACTTTTTTTTTGTCCAAGTTTTTTGTCCAAGTGCAGAAAGTTTTTTGTTTTGTCGTTTTTGTCCCAATTTTTTTGCTTTTTGTGTTTTGTGTGCTATCTGCACTTTTTTTTTTGTCCCTATTTATTTTTTTTTTATTTTTTTTTAATTTTTTTTTTATTTTTTATTTTTATTGTCTCTAGTTTATAAGTATGTTTTTAACTTTCTAGTTTTGTGAAGACAGTACAAAGCAGGCTCAGATTTGAAAACGTAATCGTCATCGCCTTATAGTCTCAAAATAATTAACTCACAAATATGTAGATTTTTAGTAGGCTCGGATTTGAAGGTTGCAAAGTGATAAAAATATCACTTTGCCATCCATTCGGTTTTTAGAAAACCATTCGTCATCGCCTTAGTCTCAAAATAATTAACTTTTTGTCCAAGTGCAGATTCCACACAAGCAGATTCCACACAAGCAGGCTCAGATTTGAAAACGTAATCGTCATCGCCTTATAGTCTCAAAATAATTAACTCACAAAAATAGAACGGGTAGGGATATATTGACCCTCAACCTGCAGATTCTCACAAGCTCAATAGTAAGATTCTCAACCTGCAAATTCTCACAAGCTCAATAGTAAGATTCTCAACCTGCATATTCTCACAAGCTTAATAGTAAGATTCTCAAACTGCAGCTTTGCAAGAATCTCAAACTGCAGCTTTGCTCCATTATAAACAAAGCAACTCTCAAGCACAAAGTGTAGGATCCCACGAAAATCCATTATGATAATCCTCATTGATTAACGATAATCTCAACTTACTGTTTAACAAAAACCCATTTTTACGGGGAAATTTAAAATTTTCTCTTATTATTATTGTTATCACGTTACGTTTTCACAACATATATTAATTCACGACACATACTTTAAAATATGATTATACACAAACCATCGTTTCCACTAAACGTGAACCTCAATAATTTCGATTTAGTATTTATAAAAATACACACAAATTACATTTTTACTAATTACAATTTACCTTAACTCAATACCCTAAATCACATTTGAGTTACATTAATTATATTCCTTTCACTAAATTAGCCTAAGCCACAAACCAACCGGACCCTCAGCCCAGCCCACGCCACACAAGCCCAACTCCCAAGTCATTTTACTTTTGTAATTTCATGTAATACTCGACCAGCCAAATCCCCTCCAAAACGACCCTTGTTCTCTCGATCCTTAAACACGACACACACATATTTTTACACCACCTCAATCACGACCCACTAGACTACTTGAATGTCAAATTTCAGAAACTTAAGTCGAGTTTTGAATATGATTTTGAAGACCCATTTATTGTCCCATTTCACACCCAAGCGCATAGACAAAAGTCTCAAAACTCAACCAAATCTCACCCTGATTTTTCCCATGAGCACCTACTGATATTTTTGACACAATTTGACGTTTAGAATGAAGATTGGACAGTAGAAGATTAATGTGGCTCGCTAAACCCATTTGTCATTTATTTAAAATACAAACCGAACACCTATAGCACCAAAAACAAAAGATAAGGTTTACCCACGTTTTCATATCTATCAAATATCTCATTTTGTCAGTAAAACCACCTAGGTGTCCTCTCTCCTACAGTGGTCTTCAATAATTGAGTTGCAAGGGTAATATAGTCAATGAAACGTGTATAACTTTTCTATATATACCACCCTACTTCTGGCAGCCCACACTACTTCTCTTACACTTCTTTCACTCACCCAGACCAGGAGCTTGCGGTGGCTAGGATAGAACCAGACGAGTAAAAGTGTGGCAAACCTTAAACGTATGTTCGAGTTCTAGCGAAGTGGATCATTCCTCTTGTGTTTCATTCGACCTTCACTGCCTCTTCACCACCTATAGAAGGTGTTGTAAGTGTTCAATATCTCTCTTGCCTTCATATTCCACGAACTCCATGCATCACATGGTCACGTTATACGAACGTATTATAGTCACATACATATATATTTACTTTCGTTATATGACAAAACTCACTAGAGAGTGACAACCCTCCATCCTGAGAGGTGTAAAGAGTTACTTTGATACTCGTCTCCTCTCCATATTTGCACGTTAGTTATCATTCACGCATCAATCACTACGTTACTCGAACGTATACATTTCACTATACATTTTACGTACATATTGAATTAGTTTAACCCACCAAAAGGTGGCGAACCTTCACTTTAGAGGGCTTAGCAGTCATCTCACACTCCACACTCACATTTAAACATTTCATTTCATGCATTATCGAACTTGTAAAAACCCTCATATCACACGTTAAGACCTACACTGAAAAACACTAAGTGTTTAGTATATTCGAAACAGCCCAAGTCACCTTAAAAACAACTCCATAACTCACAATTCGAATAAATAATCATGCCCTATTTTTAGATGACCTGTTAGACCCTATCACTAACTACATTTTTTCATATGGACAACTCGTAAAAATAACCACGTCTCGACCTTTAAAATCACCTAAAGTATACTCGACCACAGACATGAACACAACAAATCCTTAAAATTTTCCAAGTCTTTTCACCCAGAAAATTGTTCCAAGTGACCACATAAACGACTTTGTAAAACTCGATTTGGTTTAACAACGACCCATTATTTTTACACAACCTATTTCTCTTTACTACAAACTACAAGTTTCGTGTTCACACCTTGTAATGATGAACTCATTTGATCACTCAAAACTGGCCAAAGTGAGTCGACCAACCCAATTCTCAAAACAGTTATTATTTTCAAAATCTGACTAAAGGCCCAATAAGCTGACTTTTAGCTTATTTAATAAGCTGGTCCCATAAGCCTTTTGAATATGAATTTGTCACTTAAAAACAAGCCTAAAACCAAGCCCAACTTTCCTTAAAACCCCCGGCTCTAAAAACCTTAACGGGCCTTTATCAAGCTCGTTAAAAGCCCATTAGATGAAAAATAAGCTATTTTTGGTAATAAGCTGTTGGAACAAGTTTTGTTAAACTTAAATAAGCACCAGAAAAAGTCGCATAACTTTTCTCCATAATTTTTACACTTTTGGACTAAAAATGTAACGCGATCTAACTTGAGGGACTGAAACTGCCAAACTGTGAAACTTGTGGACTGAAGCTGTGAAAACAGTTTATAGAGGACTTAAACTGACCATTGAATGAACTCCAAGCCTTATATGGACATATGGACAAATATTGGACTGTTGTGGACTTTGGAACTTAACGAAGGACTAACGACGTAACGCAAGCACAGTTAGGGTAAAAAGTATAAAACTTGGAAAGGACAAGGACCAATTAATTTACTTGACATTCTTATTTTATTTTCTATTTTTCACCCCTCACTTCATATGCATTTTACATTTTAGTTGTGCATTATTTAAGTTCGTAATTAGGAATTTAGCGATTCACTTTGCATATCATTTCAGCATATTTTGAGAAGATAATATTTTGAGTCGAGTGACATAAGAATCAAGATAATATCATATATGATATTATATTTTTAACTTGAGGCATTTTAAGCATATCACACTCATATCACCGATCAAATCGTTATACGATTTCTCACATCACACTCACTGTTAGTAGTAAGTCAGAATCTTAGACTTCCCTTATATTCAGGTTTCGTATCGAAGACGTTTCCGTGATCGTTCCATAGATCTTATAAATTCTATCTTGTCAGATACGCTCCAGGTGAGTCGTGGCCCCTACTTTTAACACTTGTTTTTAATAACTCTTTTGGGGGAGATACATGCTTTAACTGTTTTAAGTTACTTATATACTTTGAAAACTCTCATGATTTACTCAAAATCATCCACTATGCTTTACATGTTTGAATCACCCTTGAGAGGAATATATGTTCGTTATATATGCAAATTGCTTGCTTAGCTTAAACACTGAATTTGAAAGATAACATTTTTAAACTACTTGATGTAACATGATACTGAGACTTATTGTATGCATTCATATAACAAATGAATGTACTGTTACTTTACTATGATATTTCTACATTCCAACTGGAAATAATTGCCAAGACCAGAATAAGTATATTTTATGAACCCTGAGACCTATATTGCCTAAGTTTACTTCATTGCCATAAAGTCCCTCGATCATGAGCCATTAATCACTGCGGTGAGCGCGAATATAGTGAACAGCTTCGAAACCTGTTAGAGGCTGACGACCTATCCCACTAAATACTTTGACGGAATGCCTTATGGTTAGTCGTATTTAGTCGTGATACACTATATTTGAGAAAAATAGGAATTGGCAAATCACCTATTACATGAGGGCTAAAACACCCATCAGTAACTCTGATGGGACACCGCTGTTTTACGGTAAATTGTTAACGTTTTGCGTGTCATGAGGCTTAGGGCAATATAACTTTATGAATATATGAATGTTTCATATATATTAGGATACAGCTGTATTTAGTAACCACCACTCCACTGTTAGACCCGTTTCCCGGGTGTTGGGACCCCACCCTAGATGAAAATAGATTATGGCCTTATGTGATTGGCCAGTCAACATTTGTTGCGTAATGGTCAAACCCGATAGTCAAAATATGACTAAAGTGGTAATGTAATTATGATATGTAACTAGAGGGGCTTAAGTTGCCAAGTGTTAAACATGTTACATGTGTTATAAGTTAGATTGTGGCCAAAGTAAGAAGAATGGGACTTGCAGGGTCATTATTGCCATTATCCCAAAGTTGTATCCTAACTAATTATATCTAGGGATTTCTAGAGAAATCCACCTCATTCTTGAGTGTGAAGGCCGGTTCTAGACCAAGGAAAAGGAGGGAAAGATAGAGCTAGGTAATGGCTTATGATGAAGAAGATAAAGGACCCATGTTTATGATCCTTCTTAGCTTTGATTATAAAGTAAGTAATCCCTCTCAAGTTAGTGATTTAAGTGGGTTTTCATCATGTGATCAAGATATGATCATATGATGATATGTTTAGGAGATAAGTATGTTGATGGGTTTTGATAACCCTTGTTATGTGTTTGATTATTATGTTGTTAGGTTTTATTATTTTGTGAAAGAGGATGATGATGATGGAAGAATGTGAAGATGATGATGATCCTTGTTATTGTTTAGCTTGGTTTGAGGTAAGTAAAATGATAATAGCATATGTATATGGATTTCTATCATTATGTGTTATGTATGTTTATGATGAGAAGATGAGCTTAGACTATGCTTATGTGATGCCATGTTATGGCTTATGTGATGAGATGATGCTATGGATATGTTGATGTTATGTGCTAGTTGAGTTTGAATAGTGAGCTATGATGTAAGTGTTTTATGTATATGATGCATAATGTGGATTGAAGTATATTGTATGTTATAGTCGTTTTACTTACTAAGCCGTTGTGCTTACGGTTTAGATGTTTAAACCGTTTTGTAGGTTGGCATGTTATATGGTCGGCTTGGATATAAGGATTAAGGAATTGGATTAGCAAGACCAAAGGTAGTATATGTATAGGAGCTTAGGTAGAATACCGAGCTCATGTGTATGGTTTGTGCCCCCGTGAGTCTTTTAATGATTTGTAATGTAAAGTCAAGTGTTAAGTTGTATGTTAAAGTCGTCCAAACGAATTGGTAGTCATTCGACATGTTAAGGTATGTTTTATGTGTTTAGAGTCAAAGTTAAGGGGGTGTTTGGCAAGAGTGTAAAAGTACCCATTTTGGGTGGTTAACGGGTCAAGTGTATATGGAACACATTTAGTATGATAAATAAATGTTGTTGGCTAAGTTTTGTGGGAAAATAACGTGTTATAAGTGGTTTGTAGTGTAAATGGGTCAAAACGGGTATTTCGGGCATAATACCCGTTACTTTGTAAAGCATGTTTCTGTGGGTCGTTATGACCAAGTTTATGCATATAATTGATGTTTATAATGTTCTAATGATTTCTGGAAGTTTGGGTGTTATGTCATGTTATGGAAGTCGTTTTCCGGAAAAATGGGTCAACAGTGCACCAAAGGGTTATGCAGAAAAAGGGGCGTTTGGGACAAGGTCTATTGTAACCCATTTTGGGTCTAACGGGTCAAGATTTTTGGGAAACAATGTATATGGTATATTTTAGTTCAATGTGTATTAAATGTGTTTAAATATAGGGCTAAAGTGTTGATTTAGTGTTTAAAAGGTGTTACGGGTCAAATGGGTCATTTTAAGAAAATAGTGCACTTTAGGGGTCCATAGTGCACCGGAGGTGTTATAGTGCACTTTAGGGGTCCATAGTGCACCGAAGGTGTCATAGTGCACTTTAGGGGTCCATAGTGCACCGGAGGGGTTATAGTGCACTTTAGGGGTCCTTAGTGCACAGTACAGGTTACAGTGCACTTTAGGGTGCCACCCATCATTTTAAAAGTATTTGAGTATAGACTCATTTAAAAATGAGTTCAAGGTCTATATGTCTAAGGATTTTGTTAATGGTCAAATGAGTTTTGGAATGAAGGTCAAAGTTGACTCATTTTCGCGTAAAAGTCAAAGTTTTTGGTCAAAGCGTTCACGGGGTGTAACATCCACACTGATAGATTTCAGACACTAGATTAATATTTTCACTATGTGTTATGATTATGAATCATGTACTTGAACCTTAGTTGTTATCATATGTGACTAAATTGTGAATTCTACAAAAGACAACCCAAAATGCTTGGTATATCGTTACATTTAAAAGTTGACCCAACATTCTATTCCAAGCGTATAACAACGTAGTTCATCTTCATTTATAACTTGAAATTTATGATTCTTGAGATCATACAGGAATTATTGTGGATTTTTATTCAACTCAACTTGTTATTTATTTCATAAAGATTTAGTATTATTTCGACCATCATTGTACACCTCTTAAAATTCATTGAAAGAAAGTTATTTTCTATTAAACTCCACGAACTCACCAACCATTGTGTTGACGTTTTAAGCATGTTTATCTCAGGTAATTAGCGGAGCAGGACAAGACACGGAGCGGGCATCTTATACTCTGATAAATAAAATGGTGTAAAAATCAAATATGTCATTCTTTTCAAATCACCATACTTTTGTGGGATTTTCAAATCAGATATTTTTTCTTTGTAACAAAACTATTATTTTGAATGACATATAACTTTCAAAATGCCTCTTCCAGGCCGTTTTTCTGGAATTTTAACTCGATCCTCACCGTAACACCCTAATTACTTTTCCGCTGCCACAAAACAAATTAGGGGGTGTTACACAAAGCAACTCTCAAGCACAAAGCAACTCTCAAGCACAAAGCAACTCTATCACAAACAAAGCAGTATCACAAAGGTATCAAGCACAAAGCAACTCTCAATCACAAACAAAGCAGTATCACAAGGTATCACAATCTGAGCTACAAACCACAAAAGGCAACAATCTCAGTTTATAAGCAGTTCCACAAACTACAAAAGGCAACAAGGTATCACAATCTGAGCTACAAACCACAAAAGGCAACCATCTGAGCAACACAAGCCGCAAGTGAAAGCCGAAAATGTCGAATTCACCATTTTACACAGAAGAGGTAATAATAAATTTTACGCTTTTTCAATATTACATGTATAAAAAACATTAAAAAGACATTGAGATAACATTAGGCTCAGATTATAAGCAGTTTCGCATAAGCAAGTTTTATCATATATGGCTGCAACATCAAAGGTTGCAAAATCAAGTTTATTTTGCCGTCCATTCGGAAATGCCACGCCAAAATCAAGTTTTTTTTTTTCATCATCGCCGTATCTCGGTTTTTTTTTTAAAAAAAAATACCAAGTTTCAAGCTATCACAGCCAAACTATCACAGCCCACTATCACAGCCTACTATCACAGCCAAACTATCACAGCCCACTATCACAGGCAAACTATCACAGCCAAGAAACCAAGGGAGGGTTAGAATATTATTTTTAGGGAGGGTCGATATATCCCACCCCTTTGAAAAACCCTCAATTTTTTTACAATCATATTTTTTTATAACGTATGACCAAGATCAGAACCAAGCATAAGCAAGTTTTATCATATATGGCTGCAACATCAAAGGTTGCAAAATCAAGTTTATTTTGCCGTCCATTCGGAAATACCAAACCCTAAATTTTAAAAAATTAGGCATTTTATAAAAAACTTATAGATCTGATCAATTAGTTAATAAATCTTTCAATTAACAAAGGTTAATTGAAATATATCAATCTAAAAAATTATATTTATACGAATGAATATTTTAAAAAAAAACATCATCACAGAAAAACCAAGAACCACTTCCGATTGGATGCAATAATACCAGAAACGTTGATTAAACACACTTAATCAACACCAGAAGTCTTTAAAAATCAAAATCCCCAAAAAATACTGATGCGTGCGATGTGTCGTTGCGGTTTAGCAGTATTAATGCCTACTCAAGTTTTAAATTTATATTTAGCCGACTTATCAATAACACACACACTTAACGAGCAGTGTACCCGGTCAGTATGAATATAATGGTAAGTAGAGTGTCGATCACTAAGAGTGGAACGTATTATCTAGTTATTCTAATCAGTATTTTAATATATTAAGTTAGCTATACAACCTAATCTAACGCAAGGGGGTTCAGCCTGAGAGACTGGCACGATTTGGTTGCAATTAAATAATAAACTAAACCAATAGGCACGAATCAGCGAATAGCACACACGTACACAGATAAATACTCGAGACAATAAGAGGGCTGTCCTTAGGATAAGTAGTTTGTCACTTGTTTTATTGCTAGTGTTATATGAAGTGTATAGTTCGATGCAACGCACCGAGATTAAGTCCTTTCTCGTTGGTTCTAATCTTATCGGCGAGTAAACCCTTAATGATTACTTATGACTATCCTATTTATCTTTCTCCTACTTTTCTACAGACCATAGAATGCATAGGCGATCTAATAAATAGGCGAGGGCAGAGGCATGGCGACCCGATCAACGCTCAGCTAGACACAGAGGTTATCAATGCACTAATAAAAGTCACCAAATACATCAACATATAAACTTTAATTGATGAGAAAGCAGTTTTAAGGGAGTGCAATCTTTCCGTTGTCACATTACACAAGCCACCAATCTTGATGAATTAAAGTTTACTAACACAATAAAACAAAACTACTTAATGAATTAAACACATGCAGCACCTTCTTACAGCTCTTGTATCTTTGATTTGAGTGTGTCTTGTGCTCGCTATTCGACTGAATTCGTCCTTGGTTTCTGTACTTCGGTCTTCGTATATAATATATGTCACACGAAATTCGTCTGGTCTTGGGGTATTTATAGTTTCTGTCTGAGGGTAAGATGCGGCGCATCTAGTAAGTAGATGCGGCGCATTGACTTAACTTCGCGTGGGGTCCAAGATTATAATATTCAGGAATATTTGTACACCGCCAGAAGATGCGGCGTAACTCCATTCTAGGATGCGGCGCATGTCCTCTTGTATCTTGGATCGTGTCTGGTGAAATATTGATAGTGATGCGGCGCATGTAATGAGTGAGATGCGCGCGCATCTAGAGCAGAATAGTCTTGATCTTGTACATTTCGGTAGACTCTTAACTTCTTGCATGTTTTGCTCTATAATTAGTCCAAAATCGCCAAGTTTCACCAAATGCTTGTTTTCAACTGAGAATTACAAAAGTAAACGATTAAGTATCAATCCTCATACATAATATAATAAAACAAGTCAAATTAATAGGATAAATGATAGTAATAAAATGTACTTATTTGAGTTCATCAAATACCAAACCTTAATTTTTCAAAAATTAGGCGTTTTATAAAAAACTTATAGATCTGATCAATTAGTTAATAAATCTATCAATTAATAAAGGTTAATTGAAATATATCAATCTAAAAAATTGTATTTATATGAATGATATTTTTTTTTTAAAACATCATCACAGAAAAAAAATACATATATCTAACCTTCACAAAGTAAGATCTAACCATCACAAGAACACCATCTGTTTTTAGATCTAACAAAGATCCAACCATCAGAACCACAAATATCCAACCATCTTTTTAGATCTAAAAAGATCTAAAAAATTAAAACCGCGTCTTATCTCTTAACCCTAACCCACTACCCAGCCCACAGAAACCCACCCACCCACCCATCAAGAACATCACAAAACCACCTTAAGCAGTATCAAAATACCACCATAAGGTGTAGGTTTGAGTGACAGAGAATATTACAGAAGGATGGGATGGGGGTGGGTTAGGGTTTGAGTGAGAGAGAGAGAAACGATGGTTATTCAACGCAAAGGACGAATGGGTGGGTGGGTTTGAGTGAGAGAGAGATAAGTGTGTGAGTGGGTGGGTTTCTGTGGGCTGGGTAGTGGTTTTGGGTTAGATAAGACGCGGTTTTAATTTTTTAATTTTTTATTTTTTTTTTATTTTTTTTTCTTTGTAAAAAGTTGCGTTTAAAAAGTTATATAAAAAAAAGTTATATAAGTTGTAAAAAAAGTTATAAAAAAGTTTTAATTCTTTTTTTTTGTAAAAGTTGTAAAAAAAAGTTATAAAAAAGTTTTAATTCTTTTTTTTTTTTTTTGTAAAAAAGTTATAAAAAAAAGTTATAAAAAAAGTTATATAAGTTGTAAAAAAAGTTATAAAAAAGTTGTAAAATAATTATAAGTTATAAATGTTATAAAATATGTTAAAATTTGTAATGTATTTTCAGGAGTTCGGTTCTCACGAGCAACTAACGGATTGGGTGCAAAATATAGCTCGGGGGCTCGGTTTTGTCATTGTTAAAAAAAGAACTAAATCAGAAAAGGGTTATTTGTACGAAATCGATTATCGGTGTTCAAAGGGTGGGATTTATGAACCTGAAGGTACTGAAAAACGGCAAACCAGTACCTCTAAAACCGATTGTCCATTCAAATTGGTCAAACAATTGACAAAGTATAACGTACGACCACGTCATATACTTTCGACAAGAAACTGCGATAAAGGATGATAAGATTCTTATTTCGCAAGAAACTGCGATAAAAGATTCTTTTAATAGAAGCATAAACGAGAAAATAAATAATTGTAATATACCACTATTTGCAGAATTGTGGTATAAAGTTTCCAAATATGCTTTCAAACTCATGTTCAAAGAACTCCACCTGTCGATCGCCGCAGATGATTGTAGCCATCAAATGCGGTCAGTTTATGGACTACCATGCTTTCACGAAATGCGTTACTATGCAATTCATGGTAAGTTTATTAAATTTATGACTATCAAGTTATTTTTCGCCATTAATATCAGTAATTTATATAAGTCACTTTTAATGAATGCAGAACGACCCATTCCCTTGGATGCAATTGATATTTTTTGGAAAACCCTATCTGTTCCGTGGCCTATTATCAATAGGCCACCGCCTGAAGATGGTCCTTCTCCTGAATCTGAAGATGATCTTTCTTTTGAAAACGACATGCGAGAATTCAAGAATGTTTTTACTAAAGCGACGTCGTTAGTCAGGAAAAATATGATAAACAAGTTGAGAGGGATATACAATCTTGAATCTGTTGACACACGTCAACCTGCTGTTCAGAAAAGTACCCATGGACGTCCGAGCGCAAAGGACAAAAAATCCAAGGCTACAAAAGTCCCGGACTTGAATGAAATCCCGGACTTAAATGAAGTACCAACCGTAGATCACCGAAGAAGCACAAATTCAAGATCTACAAAAGTCCCGAACTTGCGCAAAGAACCTGCAAGACATAGTTCTTACACGGGTCCTAGAGTTAGACAAAGTTTAAGACACAGGGATTACGTTGGAGATAGTGTTAGCGACTATTTTATTGAGCATATTTCAGAGATTTTCCGTCCACACGTAATAAGTATACATAATGTGATAGGTGATGGAAATTGTAGGTTTCGGTGTGTTGCCCACATTATTGCTCAAGACGAAAATAGGTGGCCCGAAGTTAGACATAGGTTATTGCAAGAGTTAGACAATAATAGATTACTTTACATAAGAATGTGGACGGAAAATGACTTTAACCGACTTCGCTGGTCAGTAAACTGGTTCGATGGAGGTGCACCTTTAGATCGCTGGATGATTATGCCAAACACGGGGCTGGTTATTGCTTCACACTTTAACCGACCTGTTGTATTTATATCCCAGCGGGGTTGGAATACGTGTTTTCCTCTTTTTTCCAGTCCAAACTTATCACAAGGAACTGACCCCCTTGTGATTGCCCGTGTGGGGGAGGACTCCTGTGCTCACTACATTTGTCTGACGCTAGACAGAGATTCTCCACTTCCGCATAACCACCCACAATGGAGGAGGTTCAGAGAACCAGATGCATCCGAATGGGAATCTTTATATCACAATCGATTGATGTTGTAAATTATTATACAGACAAAACATTGTAAATGATTACTGATTGATGTTGTAAATTATTATACAGACAAAACATTGTAAATGATTACTGATTTATGTTGTAAATTATTATACAGACAAAACATTGTAAATGATTACTGATTTATGTTGTAAATTATTATACAGACAAAACATTGTAAATGATTACTGATTTATGTTGTAAATAACTGTTTGTATTATTTAAATTAACAATACATTACTTATTTATGTTGTAAATAACTGTTTGTATCATTTGAATTAATTCTTTGGCCAGGTGGAACAAAATAATCCTTACTTGTGTCGCTGTCAGAGAGGATTCATTGTAAAGAGGATATCCCGTAAAGAGCATAGTTATGGTCAACCGTATTACGCATGTCCTTTTTCAGTGGTAAGTAATCATACGGTTGCTTAGTTATGTAAATTATTTGTTTGTTAATAATACATTTCTTATTATTTTCTTAACATGTAACAGCCAGGAACAGATGACTATGGGTGTAGGTACTTTATGTGGAGGGATGAGTTTCAAAAGAAGCACTTTAGTCAAGCCTCTTCTTCAACGCAGTGCTCAGACTGCGTTGTTAAAGCTAATAAGATTGACCAGCTTGAAGCAAGAAACAAGACGTTATTGTGTCAAAACAAGCTGTTGATGACAAGAATAAAGACGCTGGAGATGGAGTTAGAATTGGCAAGGAATCCTGAGGATCACGCTTGTCAGTCGGGTGCAAGGCTTCATGATCTTTTAAATGAAATGAATAATCTTCATATGTAGTAGATGTTGTTATTTTTAAATAATGTGTTAATGTTGTTTAATTGAATAATAACAGTTGTTGTTGTAGTTGTTTAATGTGGTAATGTTTAACGTGTTAGTGTTGTTGTTGTTAATTAAATAAAAACACATTAGACGTTAATTAACAAATAAACACAAAAAAAAAACATTACACAAAATACATTAAACAAAATAAAATACATTACACAAAATAAAAAAAAAAAAAAAAAAAAAAAAAAAAAAAAAGGACAAGAAAAGACAATAAAAGAAAAAAGGACAAAAAAAAAAAAAAAAAAAAAAAAGAAAAAAAAAAGGACGCCCTACCCTTTTAGGGAGGGTTAGAATATAAGTTTTAGGGAGGGTCAATATGGGTCACACTAACCGGACCCTCCCTACCATGTGAGGTCCGCCTACTTTAGTCAAAATGTACAAGTTTTAAAGTAGACAGTACAGCGGCGGCAGCTTGGTCAAGTCAACAGACCCTCCCTAAAGGAAGGTCAGTATATCTCCACCCGGTCAATATATCCCAACCCAAAAAAGAAAAAAAGAGTACTTCTATGTTTCTATATCATCTCATACGCCTTGAAGTCTACATTGTCACAAATTGACGACACTTCATATTGAAGAATAAAGATGATGAGAAATTGTTTGTTTGTATGGAAGTGTTGGGCAAGACATATGAAAGATAACGAAGTACTTTGTCTCAAAAGCAAAGGACTTATTTTGATGTTGATGTGATTGAACTATCGTTTAAGACATTGGAGTTTCTTTTTCTATCAATCATTTTTTCATAAAATGAGAACTTTATGTACGAATTTCTTAATTCCAAAAACTATAATTATGCCAACCTTATCAAAAAAAGAAGGACAGATTATTTGGACCCCTACAGGGGGTATCCAATTATCGGGTGCTGCAGATGGTTATACTGTATGCTTTGCGGGTTGAACATTCCTCTAATAGGGGGGTTTCTATAACATAACCCAAAAAGAAAATGATATTACTATGGTAACACTCAAAAGAGTACAACCCCTCTATACACTAGTGTACTATTTGTCCTATTATGTTTGTACCTTTTATTATTATTTTTATTATTTTTTTTTTTCCCTCAAAGTTTCATTTCACAAAGTGTTGGTCCTTTGAGTCACGAACAAAGTTTTTTTTTTTTTTTTTTTTTTTTTTTTTTTTTTTTTTTTTTTTTTTTAGTAAAGGATATCAGTCACAAAGTGTTTTTTTTTGTACAGTTTTTTTTTCTTTCTCAAAGCTTACTGACTGATATTCTTTGGTCCTTTGAGTCACGGGTTTAAAATTTTCCCTGTATTCTTTGGTCCTTTTTATTCTTTTTTTTTTTTTTCTTTTTATTATTATTATAAACATCACAAGGCAGCAAACAAACCATTTCACAATAAGCAGCAAACAAAACATTTCACAATAAAATTTCACAATAAGCAGCAAACAAACCATTTCACAATACCAAAACCATTTCACAATAAGCAGCAAACAAACCATTTCACAATACGAAAACCATTGCACAATAAGCAAGCAAACAACCCACTTCACAAGAAGCAGCAAACAAAGCATTTCACAATACGAAAACTTGCATTCACAAGCAGAAAGGAACGATGAATACATCACCGTTTTACACGACTGAGGTATAATTTTACGCTATTACACATATTAGTTTAAAAAATGTGTAACGTTTATAAAAAAATGATAAATCGAGATTTTTAATAGGCTCAGATTATTATCGTTTTATCATTTTGGCTGCAAATTTGAAGGTTGCAAAGTGAAAAAAACTCACTTTACCGTCCATTCGGTTATGTCACGCCAAATCAAAACAAGTTTTTTTTTTTTTTTTTTTTTAATCATCATCATCGACATATCTCGGTTTTTTTTAAGAAACCATTTCACAATAAGCAGCAAACAAACCATTGATTATAAACATCACATAAGCAGTGATCATAAGCAGCACATCACAACTGCTTATAAACATCACAAAAGCACATAAGCAGTTATGAACATCACATAAGCACATAACCCAAGAACATTAGAATTTCCCCAACATTTTCTGTCACCACGATCCTATCTGCAACAAAACAGATATAAATTTGCATTTATTTAACAGATAATTGAAAATCTAAAACAAAATGAGGGTTACAAATTAAAGATAGAAAAAATCGTGATAGCAACCAAGAAACAGTGACCCACTTGTTTTAGACCAATGTATCCTTATCTTGCTCTCAAGAACCAAAAATCTCAAACACCCATTATATTATATAAAAACTCATAAACTAAAAAGGGTCAAGCAAAAAGGATACCATGATGCAAAATCGAATCAGAAAGATTGTCTTTTTGATAAAATAAATAGATAAAAGAATCATATTTCAATCAAGATTGCACTTTCTTGAATAAAATATTATAAGTGGAAATTAAGAAAAAACCTCTCTCAAATCAAATAATTCCCATGACTGTTAAGCAACCTCAAAACTACAGAATCAATACAAGTGGTTTTAATATAAGGGTTTTTTTAACTTGTGCCCTAGGGGCACAAGTTAAGCACACCAAAAGTACACCGGGACTCACATAAAAGTAAACTTGTCTGTACTTTTATGTGGGTCCCTTTGTACTTTTTTGTGGATCCATGTGTACTTTTAATATGCTTAACTTGTGCCCCTAGGGCACAAGTTAGAAAAACCCTTAATATAAAATTACTTTAAATTTATAACATGTTCACTTCAACAAAAGTAGCAACCATAAGCAGTAGCAAAACGATACAACCATAAGCAGTAGCATAGATCTAAAAAGATCTTAAAAGATCCAAGAACACCACCACCATCAGTAGTTTTTTGATCTAAAAAGATCTAAAAAACACAACCAGTAGCATAGAACACCAACCATCAGTAGTTTTTTGCAAGGTTTCAAAAATCGCGAATCGGTAGTCGGGCAGTGACCACCTTGTAGCTTGTAATCGGTCTAGGCGGGATTAATCGGTGATTAATCGGATTGGCATTACTCACAAATTTAAGTTATTTCCGGCAAGTTTTGTGTATTTTCGGTGAGTTTTAGGTATTTCCGGCAAGGAATTTTCTAAAAAACAACTTGTAATAGACTTAAACAGTTACTATAAGTGATCAAAATAAGTTTACAGTGAGTTTTGGGTACTTCCGGCAAGATTTATAGGTTTCCGGCAAGTTTGACCACCATTGACCGTCGTTGATCGCCGTTGACCATGGTTGACCTATTTGTTTGACCCGGTTACATAAATCGGCAAGGTCGGTGGCCTTGTAGCACATAATCGGCGATTAATCGGCCTTGTAGACTTTTTTTGCAACACTGACACCAACCATCAGTAGTTTTTTGATCTAAAAAGATCTAAAAAACACAACCAGTAGCATAGAACACCAACCATCAGTAGTTTTTTGATCTAAAAAGATCTAAAAAACACAACCAGTAGCATAGAACACCAACCATATAGTTTTTTGATCTAAACCATCAGTAGTTTTTTGAAAGAGATAAAACCATGGGTTGGGCGGAATAATGAGAGAGAGAGTGAGACAGACTTTAGTGATATGGGAAGATTCCACAGCTTTTCCGTCGATACATCATAAGTCCCAAACACAGGTTATATGTTGGAAATAGGGAGAGCGACTATTTGATTCAGCAGATTCCACACCTTTTTCGTCGATACATCATAAGTATCTATAATGTGCTAGGCGATGGAAATTGTGAGTTTCGGTGCGTTACCCACGGTATTGGTCAACCTGAAGAAAGGTGACTCAATGTTCGAATGTGGTTATTGCAAGAGTTAGACGTTAATCGTTACTTTTACATACGTATGTGGTGGCAAAGAGACTATGACATGCTTCGGAGATCAATAGACTGGTTACATGATGGACCTGCACTGGGAGACTACTGGATGATTATGCCAAACAAGGGGTTGGTTATTGCTTCAGTGACTAACCGGCCTGTTGTATTTATATCCGAGCGACAAAGTCATACGTGTTTTCCGCTTTTTTCCGGTCCAAATCCAATCCAAGGAACTAGCCCCCTTGTGATTGCCCGTGTGGGGAGTGAGGATTGTGGTCACTTCATTCATCTGACGTTAGACGAAAACTCACCAATTCCGGATATTCACCCACAATGGAGGGCGTACAGAGCTACCGATGCATCCAGATGGGAAAATTTATATTCAGATCGACTACACCTGTATACTGAGATTAGACAAACACAAACATAGTAAATGATTATTGATTTATGTTGTAAATAATTATACAAACACAACATTGTAAATGATTACTGATTTATGTTGTAAATAATTATACCGACAAAACATTGTGAATGATTACTGATTTATGTTGTAAATAAGTGTTTGTATTATTTAAATTAACAATACATTACTGATTTACGTTGTAAATAAATGTTTGTATTATTTAAATTAATTCTTTGGCCAGGTGGAACAAAATAATCCTTTCTTGTGTCGCTGTTGGAGAGGATTGATTATAGAGAAGACATCCCGTAGAGACACTAGTTATGGCCGACCGTATTATGCATGTCCTTTTTCAGTGCTAAATAATCATACGTTTGCTTAGTTATGTAAATTATTTGTTTGTTAATAATACATTTCTTATTATTTTCTTAACATGTAACAGCCAGGAACATATGACTTTGGGTGTGGGTACTTTATGTAGAAGGATGAGTTTCAAAACAAGTACTTTAGTCAAGCCTCTTCTTCAACGCAGTGCTCAAACTGCGTAGCTAAAGATAATCAAATTGACAAGCAAGCTAATAAGATTGACAAGCTTGAAACAAGAAACAAGATGTTAGTGTCTCAAAACAAGATGTTGATGACAAGAATAAAGACGCTTGAGGCATCACTGGAATTGGTAAGGAATCCTGAGGATCACGCATGTCAGTCGGGTGCAATGCTCCATGAGCTTTTAGATGACATAAATAATCTTCACATGTAGTAGGTGTTGTTGTTTTTAAATAATGTGTTAATGTTCTTGTATAATTGAATAATAACATTTGTTTTTGTAGTTGTTTAATGTGTTAACGTTAACGTGTTATTGTTGTTGTTTAATTAAATAGAAACACATTAGACGAATACATTGTAGTTGTTTAATGTGTTAACGTTAACGTGTTATTGTTGTTGTTTAATTAAATAGAAACACATTAGACGAATACAAATAACATAACATAAAAAACATAACAAATAAACACTAAAATAAACATTACACAAAATAAATAAAACAAATACATACTTAAAAAAAACAACTAAAAGACAAAAGTATAAAAAAAAAAAAAAAAAAAAAGAAAAAAAAGGACAAAAAGGAAAAAAAGGACGGCTACCCCACTAGGGGGTGCCTCGTTTGTAAAAATAGGGGGTGCTTGGTTAACATGGCCCAAAAGAAAAACTTTACCCGATTTTTGTTTATGACTTAAACTCATTGTAAATTTAGTCGTCAAAAAAGTTAAAAATTGTTATGAGAGAAAAGAAAAACTCTAATTTATTCGTTAATACATTCTCTTGCTATCTTAGTCTTAAGCTATGATAAACAAAAAAGGGCACGTAACATACTAAGGCTAGTTCTGCTTCAACACTTGTTTTTTGTTATTTGGGTTTCCGACTCGACATTGTGAGCCGACTAATCCCAGTGCGACTACTTTTTTGGATAGCCCATATATGTGAGTCAACAGAAGTACGTAAGATTAAAGTAAATTGGTTTATAAATTATGTAATGTTACTATCAGAGCTCCGGTTGTCATGGCTCAAGCCATGACCTGTTTTAGGTGCCAAATCATGTCAACTTATCAAAACATCTGGTTGTCATGGCTCAAGCCATGACCTTTTCACTCGCACACGCAAAAACCCTTCCCCTATGGCCCAAGACAAAACATCCTTTTGGGGCCCAGCATACCTAATTAAAATACAAACTTAACACAAAAACCTAATTAAAAAAAACAACAATTTCTTGGCTCAAACCAAAGAATTGGGGATTTGTTTGGCGCATGAGGGGTGCGGTGTCATGGCTTAAGTTTGGCTTGGGGTCAAGTCGGATGGCGTGGATGCCCAAGCTACCATGCCCAACCATCTCAAGGTATAAGTTCAATTGATGAATGGTTCCATAAATAATATATTGCTAATAAATTAACGTAAAAAATCGTTTTTGACTACTCCCAGCGGGAGCCGTAAGCCACCGTGAGACAACAACCTCACGCGTGAGGCTTATTGGGAAGGGAAAAGGTGGCACATGAGGAGAGCAAACATGTGAGACGAACGGTGAGGTGCTCACCGCTTATGAATTTGTGCAAAGGTGAACCCCTTTTGTGTTTTTATTATTTATTAATATTTGGTTGTGAGTGTGTGTGTATTATTTAGTAGGGTATGTTTGTACAAAAATGGGTATTTTACTTAAAGGTGAGAGAGTGGTGATTATTGGAAGTCAAAAGTGAGAGGTGGTGAAAAGAGAGAGAAAACTGATGTGACGATGAAATGATGTCACCATTAAAAGTAGTCTTAGGATGCACCAATATGATATGTTCTCGTACAAAAAAGTTTTATTTAGGTTTTGGGTTGTGTTATACAAACCCTCCCTATATTGTCACATCAGGGGGGTTTGGTCAAACCGTACAACACGCGATACACATCGTACAAACCGACGATGCGTTCAATGATTGGAAACCCTCCATAGCCACATGCAAGTCAGAATGTCAGTCCCTTTTTCTGGTATAAACTTCAACAACAAATGGTGCAAGTTTTGGTATTCTTGAAGGGGCAGGCGTGCTCTTAATGTATCGAAGTTGCCTCCATGAGTGGAAAACGTCTTATTAATTTGTTAAAGGTTAAAAAGAAGAAAGTAAAAATGTATTCAACCAAAGTTTCAATCGATATTTGATATTTTTCTCACGCGTAACTAAATACTACTGTATAAGATTTCGCCAACCAAAAGTTATAGTTGGTTTTGCCATAATAATTTCAGGCTACAACTCATAATTATCCAAAAAGTGGATGCTAAGAGCATCGATGGTGATGCAGGGTTAACTTTGTAAAAGAAAGTCGGCATTGGCATTAGGTTGATGTAACCGTTGCAGCTCCCTCGACATTGGGGGTTTGTCGTAAGGGGTCAACGGTCGTTGCCTTGGCTTCCTCATATTTTAATCATATTTTCAAACGGTTTTGTGAGTAAAACTGATATATTGTAGTGCAGTAGTGATGATTGTGATTAACGGTGAACCAAAAATCATATTGTGATAAAAGTGATAAGATATTGTTTAGAGCATTGAGTGCAGTCACGCAACATCAATGTCAATCTCACGTGGCATACGTTGGCTTGAGCCAAAGCCAAGCTACTGTACCCCCTCCCCCCTTGCGCGTCATTGAGTAAGTGATGCCACTTGCTTGAGTCAAAGTAGTTATTTTATTTATTTATTTATTTTTAATAACTTTTGTGTGTGTTGAGTTTGGGTTTTAATTGGGTACGGTGGGCTTCAAAAAGGGTGTTTTGGCTTGAGTGATTAGTGAGGAAGTTTTTGGATGTGTGAGTGATAGTGAAGTGAAAAGAAAAAAATGCCGAAGTAGCAATAGTAAAATGTACACTCTTACTCTAGATACTTTAATAAGAAAGTCCCCCACTTTAAAATTAATTTTAGCGCTGAAAAAATACATACACTGCAAGAATCAGGAGAACGGGTGACAAAAACGATCCCGAAGACACTTGTCGTCGGCATTTAGCACTAAAGGACAAAAAAATCATTTGACCGAGACAAGCGAGCGTTGAATTTTTTTGTTGTTAAAATCCCGAAGACGTGTCGTCGGGACCATGTTAACTTTCACCTCACCTCTCAATAATAATTGGGAATAATTACGCGAGAATTTCCCCGCCAACTTGGTACCGACGACATGTCGTCGGTACCATATAAAATGAAACTAATTAACGTAATTAGCGTTTAATTAACGTTAAACGTAATGATCAGTGTTATTGTCCTGACGACATGTCGTTGAGAGGAAATTAGGCCAAATTTGATCTCCCCCGCTTGTAAATAATAGCGAATAATTGGGCGGGATTTTATCCCATCAGTTTGGCCCCGACGACATGTCGTAGGGATTTTTTCCCGCCTCATTGCAACTTTATCCCGCCAATTTTTTACTTATATATAACCAATCATCCTCAAATCGGCAAAACGCACATAACCCAATCGTTAATTCTCACAAAACAATGGCTGGTTACACGCCGGAAGAGGAGTAGTCAAAGGTTTTATCGTCGTTGTATCTCTTTAATGAAGTTCTTAATACATATGGCTGGGAAATTTATGATGAATATGGTTCTTATAAGAACATTAGCCCGTGGATGAGAGACCAGATTCTGGAATGGTTGAGGAAAAAGCCATACTACAGAGAGATGTTGGACGGTGACGATGAAGCTGAAAGCACGTTGGAGGCCAAAGTTGATGATCTGGGAAATAGGATAACAAATCTTGAAGCTTTGTTTGAACAGTTCATCAAGCAAAAGAATGCAAGGAAGGGCGATGTTTGTTATGGTCTATGTCGTGTGTTTCGTTTGCTTGTCGAGTTGTTTCGTTTGCTTGTCGAGTTGTTTCGTTTGCTTGTCAAGTTGTTTCGTTTGAGTCTGTATGAAATGTATGTGGTTGAGAACTCTTGCGTGTTTTAAATAAAAGGTTTGCCTTCGTGTTTGTTAATTGTGATATTGTTCCTTCAGTTCCATTTTATTAAACAACAACAACAACAACAACAACAACAACAACAACAACAACAACACTACTACAATGAAGATCGTCCATGTCACCTAACAGCTCACGGAGTATTGCAGTCGACTGACATGCGTGGTCATGGTCGTCGGGATTCCTTGCCATTTCAAGTTTTGCCTCCAGCATCCTTACTCTTGTCTCTAGCACCTGTATTTTTTATTCCAGCATGTTTATCCTAAGATCTTTGGCATTATAGTTTGAGCACTCTGTTGGTGCAGATCCAGAACCTTGAGATGTTGAAGCAGAAGCAATTACTCGTAACCGGTCATCAAATTCACTCTTCCACATAAAATATCCACATCCATGATCTTTTTCTCTTGGCTGTCACATAATAAGGAAATTATAAGAAATTTCTTTTTAACAACCCAATTATTTGTATATTTACATAAATAAGAAATGTATGATTGTTCACCTTCGAAAGAGGACATGTATAATATTGCCATCCAAAGGTATCTGTTTAACATGTGATGTATATTCATAACATCTCGACTCGTCCGTTTAACATGTTATGCATATCCATAGCAACGTAACCGATTCCTATAAACAGGACATGACAAATGCATTAAACTACAATGATATATCGAAAAGTTACATTATTCGACTCAGGATATGACAAATGCATTAAACTACATGTTATGTATAACCATAGCATCTCGACTCATTCGTTTAACATCTCATGTATATCCATAACAACTCGACTCATTCGTTTAACATGTTATGTATATCCATAACAACTCGACTCATCCGTTTAACATGTTATGTATATCCATAATATCTCGACTCATTCGTTTAACATGTTATGCATATCCATAGAAACGTAACCGATTCCTATTATAAACAGGACATGACAAATGCATTAAACTACAATGATAGATCGAAAAGTTACATTATTCGACTCAGGACATGACAAATGCATTAAACTACATGTTATGCATAACCAAAGCATCTCGACTCATTCGTTTAACATCTCATGTATAACCATAACATCTCGACTCATTCGTTTAACATCTCATGTATAACCATAGCATCTCGACTCATTCGTTTAACATCTCATGTATAACCATAGCATCTCGACTCATCCGTTTAACATGTTATGCATATCCATAACAACTCGACTCATCCGTTTAGCATGTTATGTATATCCATAACAACTCGACTCATCCGTTTAACATGTTATGTATATCCATAACAACTCGACTCATCCGTTTAACATGTTATGCATATCCATAGCAACGTAACTGATTCCTATAAACAGGACATGACAAATGCATTAAACTACAATGATATATCGAAAAGTTACATTATTCGACTTAGGACATGAAAAATGCATTAAACTACATGTTATGTATAATAATATGTGTGTTTACTTTTTAGGTTGAGGATTTTGGCGGGATATTTTATTTTTAAGCACGAATTGTTACCGCCTCAAGTTAAAGATGTTGGGTTTGGGTTTTTTATGTTAGAAAAATTACCGGGACAAGTTAAAATTTTGACTAGTTATTTTATTTAAGTTTAATTATATATTAAATAAAAGTATTTAAATTAAATAATGTATATTAAATAAAAGAATTTATACTAATTATTTTTTTTACTTTATTTTATAAAAGTAATTAATTTTAAATTTAACTAGTTATTTTTTAATTTTATAAAAGTATTTAATGTTATAAACACTCAAAATACCGTGGACTTGTCGTCGGGACGAAAACCCTCCAAAATTTCACGAAAATTTCATTTATCCCGCCAAATTACAAAACGACAACTTACTTTATTGATCCTGACGACATGTCGTCGGGACAATTAAAAAAGTAAACAAAAAGCAGATCTGGTCAACACTTATAACATAATCGATCTATCTCAATTATTGCTGATCCTCGCCGCCGATTACACCACCACCACCACCACCAGTAATCCACCACCACCACACCATCACTACACCATCACATTCGCTACACTGTACACCACCACCACCACCACAGTCTCCACCACAACAAACCACCACTACACGAGCACCATTGTGCACTTTTCTTCCTCTTCTTCTCCCGTTTAATTTTTTCCTCAACCCATCTCTTGTTTAATTCTTCTTCTTCTCAAACCCCTCTTCCTCTTCCTTGTTTTTCTTCAACGAAGGCAATGTTTTTGTATTTGTTAATTTTTTGATATTACTTATTCTTTGTAATTGATTTATGTTAATTTTCTATTTTTGTTATTATTTTTTTAATTTTTTGATATTTCTTATTCTTTGTAATTGGTTATGCATTTACCTGAAGAGGCTCTTGAAGGCAGGCTTGTTTCATTCCGGTGGATGTATCCATTTGAAAGATACATGAAGAAGCTAAAAAACTATGTACGAAATAAAACTAAGCCGGAAGGTTCAATAGCGGAGGGTTATGTTGCAGACGAAGCATTAACTTTCTGTTCTCGTTATTTTCGGGGTGTTGGGATGAAATTTAATCGTCCCGCTGCATCTCAGGACTGTCCTCGCCCAACAAGTGATTTCCAGATGTTCCGATCACTATGTACTAAGTCTGGTAAAGAGACAATGATTCGATTAGATCTCCAAGAAATGAAGAAAGTGATATGGTATGTACTTCACAACAGTCCTGAGATCGACACGTACATGAACGCGTTCGAGAGGTATGCGTTTTTATTTTGAAATTTCTTTTTCCCAAGTTATCTTTTCAATTTATTCTAATATCATGAACATTTTCAGGGAATTTCCTGATAGCGACATGCAACAAGAATTTGCTAGATGGTTTGAGACGAAGGTAAACTTATTGTATGTATTTCCCTATATAAATAACGACTATTACTCATCTCTATCTATTCTTATCTTTTTTCATAGATCCGTAAACTTTACATAGCCAATGACCCAAGCTGTACTCCCGACTTATTCGCTTTGGCTTGTGGACCATCACCGACCCCAATCTCAGTCAACTCTTGCGTAGTCAACGGTGTGAAGTTTGTCGTACACAGCCGCGATATAAAACGTACAACTCAGAACAGCGGAATTTGTTCACCTGGTGAGAAGAAGGGAGAAATGTATTATGGTCAGCTAGAAGAAATTCTGGAGTTTGCGTATACCAGTTCACAGTTGTGTTGTTTCGAGTTAAGTGGTTCGACTTATGCAACAAAAGAGGTAGAGTCTAACGTTTTACCACTAGAAACAACATGACACAAATTTGGGCATGTAGCTATGCGTTTGAAGATCAACCTTACATTCTCGCAACACAAGCAAAACAAGTCTTCTACCTTGAAGATCCTGCCAGACGACCACTCCATTGAAAGGTCGTCCAAGATGTGAATCACAACACAACCTGGGATGTCATCGTGGTAGAAGACGATGATAATGTGATACATGGCAACAACTCATCTGATCTCAAACTGTCTGCTAATTTGAATGATTTAGAATTTGAAACCTTAAATATCTATGGTCAATCAACATTAGTTGAGGCACCACCACCACCACCACCACCACCACCACCACCACCACCAATCATTCCTGTTGATGACGACGATGATTTTATTGATGATGAAGACGACGATCCTTATGATTTAGCACCTTCTGATAATGAAGTCGCAAACAATTCTGATGATGAAGTTGAAGTTGCGACTAATGTTGTTTATGATAGTGATTATGATTTAGCAGATTGATCTTAAATTGTAACTTGTAAAACGACACTTATTTGAATGAAATTGTTATGGATTGTTTAAATGTGTATATTTATTTTGAATGTGTATGTATTTGAATGTGTGCATGCTTATGTAAAATTTTCCCGAATTTCTATATGTTATTCAACTTGTACTTTTACAGATGGCAGCAGCAGTCGCGCGCGGTCACGGTGGTGACGGTGCCGGTGACCCACCACCTTCCCCTCCCCGTCAGATTGAGAGCGGTTGCCGTGGTGGTAAGAATTTCTGGATTATTTTCAAAGAAACTTAAACTTGATCATTTGAATTTGTTATTTTATGACGTTTTCACTCACTTCAATTGTAGGATCACGACGACCCCGAAGAGGAGGAATGGCGAGGGGGGAGGCAGGGGTGGAGGTCGGGATGGCGGCAGGAAGCCGGTGCGTCATGCCTCAAAGAACGTAGCCCTCAAGAAAGCCATGGCAGATTTTGGCCCGCGGTCGATTGAGTTTGAGTATAGTGATCAGGGGACGTACATTCATGTCAGCAAGAACGCCACGTGGTTCAGTAACTACGTTGGCGAGCTGATTAGGGAGATGCCGTTGTACTATCCCTCCTGGTATGATATCGAAGAGGAGAAGAAGACGCACGTCATGCTCCGACTCGGGGTCAGTTATTTCATTTTCCTTTTATATTGTTATGTTATCGTGTTTATTTATTTAAATGTGCATATTTATTTAAATTTGTTTATTTATTTATATCTTTATATTTAATTATTTGAATGTGTACATTTATTTAAATTTGTTTAAATGTGTATATTTATTTAAATTTGTTTATTTATATATATTTTTATATTAATTATATATATATATATATATATATATATATATATATATATATATATATATATATATATATATATATATATAATATCGATCTCTATATATATTAGCAATACCTGACAACTTGGAAAAGCCATTTGGCAAAAAAAAAGCCACTTGGCAAAAAAAAAATGCCACTTGGCAGAAAAAATGCCACTTGGCAAAAAAAAAAAAATACCCCTGGCATTAATCACACATTCTTTACACACACTAATCCGGATTTCTCTCCTCTCATTCAATGTTACCGAGAATTAGTCAATCACATTTAAAACTTTACTAAAAACACTCACAAAATCATCTTATCTTTTATAATTATTCAAATCATAACACCAAATTCTTATCAACTGATACTGCTTTCCCTTAATTTGGGCCAAATAATTTGTGATAAAATTCCAATTGATTTGATTTCCCTAATTCAAATCTATTATTGTTCATTATTCCTACACAATCGGGAGATCATATTATTACTGAATCATGAATCAAAACCACTGCTGAAAACCTACATAATCGAATTGCTGATGGATAATGATTTCGATTGATGTGATTTCCGGTTAAGATCTGACAATCATCATGAAGGTAATGGATTACACATTTGTATTTTTTGTTCCGTTACTGTTTGTATTTGACTAATTCAATTTATATGACTTGAGTTTGCCAAGGAATTATGAAGAATGCTTATTCGGTATATGTACTTTTTGTCGGACCATTAGTTTGCTAATGATGTACGCGAAGAAGATGATGACCACAAAAGTAAGAAATTTAGACCACTGATTTCCGTTAACCCAAGATAAGAACTTCATATTTATTAGATTTATTAAACCGATTACTAATTTTGTCTTCGTGTCCTCTACGAAATAGTTATGCACACCACATGTTCCAATATCGAAGGTGGTTGTTATGCAAAGTGTATTGATCTCTTTATGGAGAAAGAACCTGATTCAAAGCGATACACGCCCAGGCGCCGATACTAAGAAGGCATTTTGAATTAGGAAGATCATCATCTTGATTAAATTGACAAAGTTGTGATTTTTTCAAGGTAAACACTTAATTTTTTTATGAGCCGTTTAATTGATTTGTGTTTAAATTGGATTTAAATGAAGTTATTATATTGGTGAAAACAATATGCATATCAAGTGTTTGATAAAATACTTGAATGAAAATGTTTGCGTTTCTGTGCTAATTTAGGGGAAGTATGTTCCTGAGACTTTGAGACTTTGATGTATGCTCTTACTCAACTTCAAGATGCTTTTAGAGCACTTGCTTCTGATCATGATTTTCAGGTTGATTGATTTTTGAAATTTTTATAAATTTTATTATTTGATATGGGTTTTGAATATGTTGAGTGATTTTAGTGATAAAGATGTGATTATTATGCTGATATGTTTGTTTTCTAATTTATGTATGCAATATGCTTAAAGAATAAATTGTATATATTTTTGTGTGGTGGATATGTGTTTTGATATAGATGCTTAGGCGATGAGTCGAAATGGGACGAGGTTAAAAATGAGCAGTCTTTAGACTCAATGGCTACGATTTAGTTGTCCCATGACAGATGTGTGTATACTAATTAATCAAGTTAGGTAGTGTTTGAAATTGACTTAGTTGTGTTAATGCGCAAAAACTAAATTAAGAAAGTCTTTTGAAAGTTTAAAGAATCTGGTTTGGGACTGTTTGAACAGGTTTATTAAGGGCTGTTTGGGCAGCAAATAAGTGCCAAAAAATCTGATCTAGGGGTTCTTTGAACAGGCTTATTAAGGGCCTTTGGGCAGCAAGGGGTTCTAATATTCATCGTTATATTCATTTCAGTTGGTTGCGGTTGAGTTTTGAAACAAATTGCGGAGAGCTTGCTGAAAATGTAGTCGTTTAAGAGCATGTAAACAAGCAGGTAATAACCTGCAACTTTCTTAATCCTTTATTTCTTCAATTGATCAAAAATTTTAGTTGGACATACCCATACATTTTTTTTGTTTCAACTAAAGATTAAGAACTTGATGTGAGGAATTACTTAAACATATACTCAATAATGGTGGTGAGATAGATAAAGAGCTTGGAAATGTCGCTTATGCGATCCTGGTGATGCACAACATGTTGATACACAGCCTACTGATGATCACTTGCTTCTGATGCTTTTCCCCGAAACATATCATGGTTTCAATGGTGGGTAAGTCTCTATTTCATAACATTTCACATCACTTAAATCCTAATTCTGGAGTTTGCGATATGGGCAAAAAATGTAGTCGTTTAAGAGCATGTAAACAAGCAGGTAATAACCTGCAACTTTCTTAATCCTTTATTTCTTCAATTGATCAAAAAATTTAGTTGGACATACCCATACATTTTTTTTGTTTCAACTAAAGATTAAGAACTTGATGTGAGGAATTACTTAAACATATACTCAATAATGGTGGTGAGATAGATAAAGAGCTTGGAAATGTTGCTTATGCGATCCTGGTGATGCACAACATGTTGATACACAGCCTACTGATGATCACTTGCTTCTGATGCTTTTCCCCGAAATATATCATGGTTTCAATGGTGGGTAAGTCTCTATTTCATATCATTTCACATCACTTAAATCCTAATTCTGGAGTTTGCGATATGGGCAGTCAGACCCGTTGGATAATTGCTTTTTTAATTTTCTTTATTGCCAATGTAGGTAAAGAAGGGATCACCCCTGGAACATATATAACCGAACAACAGTAAGAAACCGTTAAATCTCAGCATGAATAATTAAGACTTGGGTGGTCTTGGTTGATGAGCAGGTATACTTGTTATGCGTTATTTTACAGATAAATAATACAGGAATAAGTTATAATACTGGATAAGATAATTCATAATTCTGTTGACTATGCTGAAAATGTGATGGGGGCGGGGATAAGATAGATGGGGGTGAGGGATCTCATATCATTGCATTTCCCAAAACATGACATGGATATATGGTAAGAATCTCATATTATTGACTTCATTTTTTCAGTCTTAAAACACTTGCTGCATTGGTCCATCTTATAGTAGTTTGAGGACACCAATTCAGTGATAGTGATTGGGATACCTTGCTGAAAAGCATAAGGTGCATATGAGTCTAATATCTCTTTTTTTAATTGTATTCCCTTGTAATTACCTGTATATTTGTGTTTTTTAGATTATGTTCTCTTAGGGTTATGTTTGTTTCCTTATATTCTTACATTTTGTATATGCAGGGATGCCTCTTACACCACTCAACCCTTTAAGCTACTCAATGCTTTGTGTATTCAAAGTGGCAAGAGTCGCGCTGTTACTGCTAGAGATTTAGAGGTTTCTGCAACTGATAATTCCTCAGCTGTGCCTGCTAATGGTAAGTGACTTGATTTTTATGCGTGTGTTCTAGAGTATCAAAAGTATGGGTCGGGTAGGTTGGGTAAAATGGCTAGCTTTTGAAACGGGTGGAAGCAGCCAGGGTGTGGCTAGCTTAATGAAACATTTTTGTTTTGTCACAGTTTGCTTATGATGTATTAGTTATGGAGAATTAGGGAAGAAGTAGAGGAGTTTGAGCACATCAAATAATAGAAAGCAGTGTGATTAAACATAACCAAGCGGTTTAGATGCATATCAGCTCCACGATAAATGCTTATTGTCACACATATTGCATGGCAGATTCAATCACACATGGTTTTGATTGGCAATTCAATAGGCACAGGTTAAAGCTTTAGTTGCTGGAATTTGTGTATAAGCAAATTTTTTTTAAAGAAAAGTTGGGATTTTTTGCATATATATTTCCAACTTCAGTTTTCTTAATGTGTTTATGGCTACTGGTCAATCGAAAGTGGTCTCTTTCTGTAAAACAGCATACACATTCTTTGATTGGAAATTGTAAGATTTTTTAACAGTTAATTATTACTTTCAAATTTAAAAACATCTTCAAAACTTTCTTCAATATTTTATGGACTCTAATATAAATAATAGGAATTATTTCTACAAACTTGACTGCTTATGGAGTCACTTGAAGATGACCGTAATGCATATACAGGATCACTATACACCACAGGTAACATATTAGATTCATTTGTGTTTAAATTCTACACGAAATTAAGATGCTTCAATGCTTTAACGCATTTTTTATTCACAGGGTGCCTCTATAAATAGCTTTGTAGCTGGTTATTGAAGATAAGCTCAAGCCTACAAAATAAGCTTAGACAAAGACTCTGTTGAACAGTCTTGAAAAAAATGGAAGGTATTTTCATTAGCATATGTAGCTTAGACAAACACCCCGTTGTACACTCTCACTTTTGATTTGCACACTCCCATCCGTGCTATAAACAATTGTCATTTATTATATCCGGCTTCTCCAGATTGTACATATATTTTATTACACACTTTAAAATATAACAAAATTGAGTGCATTATATGTTTTTTATTTTGAAATTTGCATTTTATTACTTTAAGTTGCCGCTTATTTTTAATTTAACACTCAAGATGCAAAGGATTCTAAGAATTTTGCCAACAAAAGTAACACTAACCTAACTAGAAAATTAGTTAAAAGTTTCAACAACAACAACAACAAAAACAAAATCCGCATCGACTTAACATCATGCTTACCTTACACAAATTAAATACACATTTGTAACAAACTAAATGAAAACTTGAATATAGTTTACGACAATATATACGGTATCAATACATGACAATGGAACACCTTCTTCTTAAACCACCTTGACTTAACGTCAAGCATAACATAATCAAATTGAATACATTTGTAAAAAAAAAAAATAATAAAATAAAAAAATGTTGAGTATATTTTACGACAATATATACTGTACCAATACATGACAATGGAACACCTTCTTCAAGAAGTACATGATACATTCATACCTAAAAATGTATTTACATAAGATACATTATTTTTAATCCAACATGTAAAAGCATATAGGACAGTTAATTTGTTTGTATTTTATTCGTTAATAATACAAAAAAAAAAAAAAAAAAAAAAAAAAAAAAAAAAATGTGCGTGCATGGGTGATTTATGAACAACATGTATTACTATAACATATTTTCACTCTCAGCCAGTGTTAGACAGGTTACATGTTTAAAATCGGTTAAAAAATACTTGAATGTTTTTCCCCATATTACTTGGCATGCTTAAGGTCAGTTGGCATGGTTCGGAAATCTAGAAATCCAAATAAGAATACGATTGTATGGAGAGTTTTGCAATTAGAGAACATCAAGTAAGTAAAATTTTGTTATTCCTTTCATAAATGATTAATCTCTTATGCAGTAACAGCTACAAAATATTTTTTTATCATGTATGATCAACGAAAATAAAGTTATTATTCAATGTTTCATGTTTGATTTACTAACACACTCAGCACATAAAGGAAGAGACGTGAAGCTAAATAAAGCAAGCAAAAAATGTGCCGAGGCAAGCCACAACACGTGCCGAGGCAAGAAGCGAAGTAAAGGCCAGCCAAGAAGCTAAATAAAGCAAGCAAAAAATGTGTAGCAATCTAATTTCAACTTTAACTTGATAGTATCATATATTGATTGTGTAGGGGACAGGTTTTTGCATGATTTTAGAACAAAGCAATTAAGCAAGCCACAAAGTCATGGACAAACCTCATCTATTTGATTTGAGTTGGAAAGAAGCCAAATGGACAAACCTCATCTATTTGATTTGAATTGGAAAGAAGCCAAGGGGAGTTGGAGAAATGCAAGATTTAATTAAATTGTTTAAACTTCTATAATGTTTATGACTTACGACCACTAATTGTTATTTTTATATATAATACATGAGCAATGTATTTATGATTTTCAGTTTATTGCCTCCAACATATTTGACTTATTCATTATTTATTTTACGCGTAAAAAAATTCGACAAAAAAGGGGTAAACTTTTATAAGCTGTTGAAGCTTATAAAACTCTCGGAAATAATAATCCACACGTTTTGAGATTTTTTGACTTAAAATGCAGATTATGTTACTATTCGGGTTAAAACTTGCATTAATTTGAGTTTGTTTCTTTCAACCAACTACAAAAAGGGATAGACAAGCATCAGAGTCTCACAGGTGATATATGAAAACATATATTACTATAACGTATTTTCACTCTCAACCAGTGTTAGACAGGTTACATGTTTAAAATCAGTTAAAAAATACATGAAAGTTTTTTCCCCATATTACTTGGCATTCTTAAGGTGAGTTGGCATAGTTCGGAAATCTAGAAATCCAAACAAGAATACGGTTGTATTGAGAGTTTCGCAATTAGAGAACATCAAGTAAGTAAAATTTTGTTACTCCTTTCAAAAATGATTAATCTCTTATGCACTAACAGCTACAAATTTTTTTTTTTTTTTTTTATCATGTATGCTCAACGAAAATAAAGTTATTATTCAATGTTTCATGTTTGATTTACTAACACACTCAGCACATAAAGGGAAGGGAATCGAAGGGGGTCGAAGCGAAGCGAGACGTCATACATAGCAAGCCAAGAAGAGAAGAGACGTGAAGCGTTGCAAGCCACAACACGTGCCGAGGCAAGAATCGAAGTGAAGGCCAGCCAATAAGCTAAATAAAGCAAGCAAAAAATGTGTAGCAATCTAATTTCAACTTTAACTTGATAGTATCATGTACTGATTGTGTAGGGGACATGTTTTTGCATGATTTTAGAACAAAGGAATTAAGCAAGCCACAGAGTCAAGTATATGGATTTTTATGAAGCTCGCCCGCCCATTCTGCAAATTTGTTTTTATACAATTCAACAAAAAAAATTTAATTCTAATAACAAATTGATAAGAAACAAAATTACATTTAGATCATAATATTAACCAATTTAGATATATAAGTTACAAGTGTTTAACAATATATTACATGAGACTCGCCCGCCCATCGGCCGGGTCATAAAGCTGTTGAAGCTTATAAAACTCTCGGAAATAATAATCCACACTTTTTGTGATTTTTGGACTTAAAATGCAGATTATGTTACTATTCGGGTTAAAAGGGTAACATTTACATAAATGTTTACTAAACTGTCATTTTTATAACTTATGGGTAGAAATTGAATATACAGTAACCAGGAGCCATAAAATGCCACTTTCGATTAATTTGGACCAAAAATGTAAATACTTTCTAACTAAGGACTAACGGTGAAAAAGATTCACCGTTAGGGTTAAAAGTTGACTCTTTGTTTTAAAATTGATCATGCTAACAATATACGAACATTACTAATATTTTAATATTGATTTTTTAAGAAACAAAATTACATTTTTTTTTTTGGTAAAAGGGTTACCCCAGTACAATAAGAAACAAAATTACATTTATATCATAATCTTAACCAAATTATATATATATATATATATATATATATATATAAATTAGAAGTGTTTAACAAGATATTACATGAGACTCGCCCGGCCTGGAGGCTGGGTCATGAAAGCTAGTATATATATATATATATATATATATATATATATATATATATATATATATATATATATATATATATATTTCCCAGCAATGGGATGTGCATCAAAGTGTTGTCCCCAATGCTATAACCATTTGTACTCTCCAAATGTGTGGCTATAACATCACCAGTTTACTGTTATTAGCACTGTTCATGCCATTATTTTATACCAAAAATCCATCTGTCATAAATCCTTCCCCCCTCCCCCCCCACACATTTTCCTGAATCTTCTTCTCACCATAACCATTCGGTTTTCCCATTAATAACTCTAGAACTCTCTTCCCTCTTCTCTGCTCCCTCCTCCACACACCTTTAACCAACAATACCCTAAACACAAAATCAAAAATACAAAATCCAAGCACTGAATCACGTTTTGTTTTCGGCGAGGCGTATCCGGCCAGATCCGGCGCTGTGGGTAGGGGTGGCAATTCGGGTCGGGTTCGGGTTGGCGGGTTCGGGTTGTCAGGTTGGCGGGTCAGAAAACCCCAACCCGAACCTGACCCATTTAAATCATCGGGTCAACTATGTCAACCCTAACCTGTTTACACATAACCCGAACCTGACCCATTTAACCCGTATATATATTTGGGTTGGCGGGTTAAATAGGTTACACGGGTTGAAAAGGTTAAACAGGTTTTGGGTTGACCCATTTAACCCGTTTTTTATACAAAAGTTGCCACATTACACGAGTTAAATAGGTTATACGGGTTTAATGGGTTTGTGGGTCGACCCGTTTAACCAATTTAACCCGTATAATAAAATATAAATAATTTTTAATTTAAGAAAAAAAATCTTAAACGGGTTGGCGGGTCAACCCACTTAATTTATTCACAACCCGAACCTGACCTGTTTAATAAACGGGTTAGATGGGTCGACCCAAACCCGACCCGAAATCTATTTAGACTCAACCCGAACCTGTTAATTTTCGTGTCGGTTTCAGGTCGGGTTTCGTGTCGGGTAAGAAATTGCCACCCCTAGCTGTGGGTATGTGTGTTTGCGACTCGCTAAACTGATTCCCGAAATCCAAATCCAAATCAGTTCCACAAATGGTACGATCTTTTTTTTTTTTTTTTTTTTTTTTATCTATTGTTTTTTTTTTTTTTTTTTTTTTTTTTGGTAATGATGAGTTTGAGATTGAAACGCTTACTGTTGCTGATTCAGATGATGAAAATAATGAGGAGGTAAGGCCTCGATTGAAGCGGTTAAGGCACGGGTGTAGTGCTTATGGTTCCCTTTACTGAAGTTGAAGAAAGCTTTAGTGTCCAGGTACCTTCAGTCATCATTTTTTATCTTCCTCAAAATTACATGTTGAAATTAGTAAAAACTAAACTGAAACTGAATTTTTTTATTCTGAATGTCAGTTAGGTTGGTTAGGTAGCGTTTAGTTGTGGCCGTTTGTTTAGGCTTATATAGCGGTCTTATGGCTTATTTGGTTTTGGGGTTATGTTTCATAAGCTCACTTTTTGTGGCTTATATACTTTAAAATAGATTTTGTTTGACTTTTTACACATTTCATTCTAGGCCATTATTTCTTTTATTTTACTGTTACCTTTAACTATGGGCATAGTACATGTAGAATGGCGCTGCACCACTGGATTTAGCACCTGAGAATTATTAGCGTTTTTTAAAAGACACAACATGCTGTTTTGCAAAGTCAAATCCAGTTACTTTCTTATTGTTCATTACCTTATAAGGTGGAATATTGAAATTTTATTGTCTACTAATGTTTGCAGAAAATTGAGAAGGAAATGATGTCATTGGGGAAGAAGATACCCAACAACCATTGAAGCTAAGGACCAGGTTAGCATTTAGTTATTTACAGTTACTTTTTATGCCATTATAGATGTAACACGGTGAAACAAAAAAGGTAATTTGACTATTAGTTTACAAGACTTTCATAAGTGCTTAATCAATTAATGGATACCAAAATACTAATCCCTTTATGCATTATAACTCCCTAGATGGCCAAGATGTTAAATTGATTCGTGCTTAATAACACAGGTTTATATCTTACACCGCCTTCCATAATATGTTCAAAGTAAGATTTGGGCTTAATAATTTAAGGTTCTGTGTTGCTGTAATTTTTTTTATAGGTATTCTGCTTTTAGTATATAACAAACACAGAGAATATTTATGTATCATTCATTTGTCCAAACAGCTGCGAATACCTTATCACTGAAGTTTGAACCTTTTGTAAATACAAGACTACATGCGAATAAAGACTGATAATTTCTATTTAACAACGTCCATCTTTATTTAACAACGGCAACTTTTAACCTGTGTTGCCTAATGGTTTTGGAATGGTTGAGATATAAATTTTAGTATCCATGACCGTGGTTTTACGACTCATGCTTTTGCTTTTTGTACCCAGATTGGACACAATGTCTTTGAAGTAGGCATGAAAAGATTTTGGCATGAAACTCTTCACATGCTTTAGTAACTGAGTAAGTTTTCATTTTCTAATAATGCGCTAAGAAACCTGATCAAAGTATTCATATTTAATCCAAGGTAATTTATTCTAAACCCGGTGCTTCATTTAGCTTTTTCATATTAAGATAAAACATTTAGTTATGCACACACTTCTAGGTAAAGGTGACTCTTTCAATCCATTTAGCTTTAAAGGTTAAACGAGTTACATAACACATTAGGTAAAACGGGACAGTGTGGTTGTGTGGAATGAATCTCAGTTTGAACTTATGAAACTTTTAATTTGTGCTAAAATAAAACCATTCGTAAAACAAATTTCAGATCAAGACCATCATTGTGGACAAAAGGAGAAACAACTAATAATTTCATCAATATTCATGATATCTTCCTTGACTGTGATCGTGATTCCGTTATAATTGATTGCAGTTGATCGATAAAATGGAATGAGAAGAAAAATGGAGGCTGGAAAGAAAGGTATAGTACCTGGTCAAAAGGCGGCATCTGTTGTTGTCCACACTGCACACTTCTTATTTGCAATGCAGCCGCAATGAAGGTATTTTTCATTTAAGATTGATTCAAGATTGGATTTGTTATCATCTTTCTGAAGCTCCCCTAATTTTCCTGGACAGTCTGGTCTACAGGGTAATGTGGTTTTATTAGTTGTTTATTTTAGTTACCATTTCACGAATTCACAATTGAAAAAGAAATCTTGATGCTTTTGGTACATACATCAGGAGATGATAGTGCTAAGTCAAGCTACTAATAGAGATGGGAATAATGTATTCTCAAGTACAAATGCATCAGATAAAATGAATGGGTTTTAGTAAGTTTCAGACTCGCATTGGTTCCATATTCCATATTTTGCATACGATTTAATCTTATTTCTATGTCTGAAATTGAGTCTCTTTCGTTTTGTGTTTGCAATCATCCAACATAGACTGGCATGTATGAATTTGGAGTTCCGGGTTACAGTTTTTCTTCTTTTAATATACGTATTTTCACTTAATAACTCGATTTTTGATAATCGGTGCCTTTTTGTAGTTGGCTCACACACAAAGGGAATGCTTCGAAAACAGTCCTCAAGTGTTAGCAATAAATGTGTCTTCTGTTGCTGGATCAGTTGGGTCGGGTCAGCCAGATGCTTAAATCGAAGTATAGATGTGGTGCAACATAGCGGAGCTTGGGGTGTTCGGCATCCGAGCTGTTTGTCAAGTTTTTGTCGCTTATAGATTGGGTAATGTTGTTTATTTAAGGTTTAGTTTGATTGATTACATTGTTGTACTTCAATTTAGACTGAAATTTAGTTAATTGTTACCGTAGCTGTTGTGAGATGATTAGATTAATGCAAAAGGTGGCATGCACTTCTTTTTTTATTAGGATTCAGTGCGCGATATAGCTGTATACAGTAAGATGACTACCTATTATGTTAGACCCGTTTCCCGGGTGTTGGGACCCCACCCTAGATGAAAATAGATTATGGCCTTATGCGATTGGCCAGTCAACAAATGTAACGTTTTAGTCAAACCCGATAGTCAAAGTATGACTAAAGTGGTAATGTAAAATATGATGTGTAACTAAAGGGGCCTAAGTTGCCAGAGTGGTAAGTATGTTATAAGTTAGTTGTGGCCAAATAAGAAGAAAGAGACTTGAGGGGCCATTATTGCCATTAGCCCAAACTTATATCCTAACTAGTATATCCTAGAGGATTCTACACAATTCTCTCATTATTGAGATAAAGACGGAGGCCGGTTTTTTAGTGAGAGGAAAAAGGGAGGGAACAGCTAAGTGAAGGATTAAGATGAAGGAGATGAAGACCCATGGTTATGGTCCTTCCTAATTATATTTCCCCTTCAAGTAAGTAATCCATTATCTTGTTTTAGTGAAGTTATAGATCAGAAGGAAAGTGGGATATCATCATATGATCTAGGTGTGATCATATGATGATTAAGTAAGAAAGATGATTATGTTTAATGGGTTTTGTTAACCCTTGTTTATGTATTGATTATTATGTTATTAGGTTGTGATTATTTATAGAGGATGATGAGGATGGAAGATTATGATGTTGATGGTGGGATTTATGTTAGTAGCTAGCTTTGGAAGCTAAGGTAAGTAACTTGCACTAAAACATATGTTGTATGTGTATTATGTATTTATGTGTTATGATTATGATGAGTTTTAGTGATTTGTTGAGTATATGATGTTGAATAAGGAAGTGATGGCTAGACATGAGTTAGACTAGCAAGTATATGGCTACTTGCTAGTGAGATTGGTTATGGCTTATGTGATGAAGGTTTATGTGATTTGTATGGCATTGTTTAGATGTAAGTAAGTGTCATGATGCTTATGTGCATATATGTGTATGATATATGTTTTATGTCGGGTTACTTACTAAGCGAAAGCTTATGGTTTAGTTGTCTAACCCTTTTGTAGGTCCTTGTGTTTATGGATGGCGTGGAATAAGGATTATGGTTCATTACGCGGAAGGATAGGATTTGGTAAGGAATGAGAGCTTAGGTAGATACCGAGCTCAAGTGTATAAGTTTGTACCCCCGCGAGTCAAGTAATATCTTGTAATGGATAGACAAGTGTTAATTTGTATGTCAAGTGTTTTGAAATGAATTGGAAGTGATTTGGTGGGTCGAAGTATGTTTTAAGTGTTTGTAATGAAAGTATAAAGGGGCGTTTGGATTTAGTATAAACGTACCCATTTTGGGATGTAAACGGGTCAAGTACCCTTGAAACATGTTAGTTATGTTAATATAATGCTTTTGGTCAAGTTTGGTATAAAACGGGAGTCGTATGGGTCGTTTATAGCGAAAACGGGATGGAAACGAAGTGTTTTTGGGAATGTGCAGGTCCATGCCAGAGGTTTGGAGGCCAAACCCACGGCATGGAAGAGTTTGGGAAACTCCCATTTTGATTAGAAGGGCCATGCCACCCGGTTTGGCTTTATGCCGGCGGTATGGGAGGGTTTTTGGGGCCATGCCGGCGGCCAAGGCCCTTTGGCCGGCGGTATGGGCCTGTTTTCCAGATTTTGTCGATTTTCAAAAATTCATATCTTTTAATCCGTAAGTCGAAAAGAGTCGTATGACCTATCGTTTCGAAGGTAATTGAATGTAATTTCATTTAAAAATAGCCTCAAGGGCTGAATGTTTATAGATTTTTGTCAGATGTCAAAAGAGTAACAGTATGTCCGTAAAAGTCAAACGTTTCCGCGTGTAAAGTTTTAAATTTTTAGTATAAGCGGGCACGGGGCGTTACAAATTGGTATCAGAGCTTCGGTTTAAGTGAATTAGGTTTTCTTTAGGATTGCCTAGACTTAAACCACTCGTAGAAGCCTTGGACGTAAGTGTTAGTCGCGCGGAAACTAATTGCTATGTGTTAGGCGGATTATGTTTTATGCTAGTCGAGCCTATTGATAAAAAGATGATGTATGCTTATAATAGTGTTGTTGTGTATGAGATACAAGTCCATGGGGACTTGAGATGCTTAGATGATTAGTTGGCCGTGCACCTCGGTTGGTGCCGGTGTTGGTATTGCGATTATGTGAGGTAAGTCCGTGGGGATTTGAGATGTTTATATGATTAGATAGCCGAGCACCTTGGTTGATGTTGGGGATTGTATTGCGGTATGTGAATGTATGATAGAGTTAGATTATGAATGTGAGTAGTAAGGCTAAGTGGTATTAGAGATGGGTTAGTAAGTGAACTAAGGTTTATGATACCTTAGTTATGAGATAGGCTATTGCTTGCGTCTAGTTAGAAGGATGATGCTAGACATAGATTGATTATACGACGTGATATATGATGCCATAGACTTTATGCTTTGATTTTGATTTTGAATGTTTTGACACTTGTTGGATAAGTGTTAAGCGTTATGATATGATTGCTTATATGATGTTAAGTGTTGTCGTTTATGCGATGATAAGTCTATGGTAAGTTATGGTATGTTTAAGTTTTATGTGAAGTGCTTGAGAGCACGATTGCGTAGAAGTGTATGAATTGAGATAGATGCATTTGAATGCATGTTATATGTGACCTAGTTGTGGTCGGTAAAGCTAAAAAGGAAATATTGATATGTGAGAAGAGTTAAGAAGCGTGTTAATTATTTGAAAAGCATAAGTTCTTAAAAAGATTTAGATAAGTAAGAAATGAATAATGAAATATGTTTATAGCTTAATGCCTATAAAGATTGAGATAAGTAAGAAGTGAATAGCGAAGTACGATGTCTTGAGAGGCATGGTTGATATAATAATGATTTGATGCTAGAAGGCATAATTTCCTACATGAGTAACTAAAATGAGAAAGTTAAAGAGTATAGTTAAGATGGGATGAGATCATGTGCATATAAAACATAAAAACTAAAAGGTGTTAGTAACGAATGAGTAGAAGAGGCGAATGAGATATAGATTACGCTAGAAGTCATAAGTGACTTGAAGTATACTAAGAAAGAGTTATAAAACATGAATGTAAACATGTTAATACATTGAAATATGTATGATGAGATTATGTGAGTGTGATATAATAAACCTATGTAAGGTTTGTATGCATACAAGTTAAATAGGCTAAATGAAGTGATAGTATGAGTTGTGAATATGGTCAACAAGGGTTGACGGGTATAGTAAAAGTGTGTTGTAAGAACACGTAGAAATGTGTAAGTTGTAATGGATAAGCATTACATATAAATTTTCTAAAATAAAGATGGCACATAGCGAGTGTGTGAGTCAACTTGGGGTTGACGAATGAAAGATAAGTTGCATTGCGAGAATGCAAATCTAATAAATGGGCAAGTGTTATATAGAAACTTGTCAAGATGATAGTAAGCGTGTTAGTGAATATTGAGATTGCGTAAGGCAATGAAAATTTAATAAATGATAGTGTGTGCCTAATTATAAAAGTGCATGAAAGATAAAGTGAGTAAAGATGATAAGACAGATATAGCTTGGATCCAATGCTCTAGTTTTGGCATCCTTTGGGATGGCCTAGCTTGCCTTTTATGGCATGATTGTTAGCTTGCCTTCACCGGCATGGTTTGCCTACATCCTTGGCATGTGTTAAAGATCCTTCGGGATGAATGTTAAAGATGGTATCCTTCGAGATGGCCATGTGATATAGTATGGTATCCTTCGGGATAGCCTAGCTTGCCTTAGGGCATGGATGTTAGCTTGCCTTCAGGGCATGGTTGTTTAGCTTGCCTTCATGGCATGTGTTTGGCATCCTTTGAGATGGCCTAGCTTGCCTTTATGGCATGGGTGATAGCTTGCCTTTATGGCATGGATGAAAGTTAGTGAGATTGGATCCAAGGCTAGTAAAGATGGAAAGTAAAGTATGTACGAGTGTGATGTCGGAAGCGTATAAGTAGGATGGTTTATGGTCTCTTGATTTAGATGGATTGGGACGCCTTTTCATTTAAATGAAGAAATTGTAAATCGCCGAACCATAAGTTTATAATAGGGGTGCAAACGAGCCGAGCCGAGCCCAAGCTGACCTATTATCGAGCTCGGCTCGTCAGTTTTTTAACGAGCTCGAGCTCGAGCTCGGCTCGATCCGAGCCTTTATTTTCGAGCTCGAGCTCGGCTCATAAACTTTTCACAAAGCTCAAGCTCGGCTCGAGCTCGATAAGGCCAAACCAGTCCAACACCATCACTAAACCAGTCCAACACCATCGACAAGGCAAAACCAGTCCAACACCATCACTAAACTTTTCATTAGTGTTTTCTGCTATATAAACTAAAGAAAAAGAAGTCGAGCCAAAACCAGTCCAACACCATCACTATCATATATCCCATCTCCAACAAACCACATGACTCGAATCAAACAAGACACGAAAAGATCTTTACAAGTAAATCTCATATTTGGATCAACTTTTCCACTAATCTTTAAAGATTTTTTTAGTTGAATCCTTTCCATCATTGATCTATAAGAAGTATACCTTCTTTTAAATATCCGAATACTTAAAGGTAAAGATCAAAACATAATTGTTTTAACCTTCCTTTTATTCATTATAAACACAAACAAACGTTAAGCAAACCTACCCGAGACCATTTTTAATGATCTGGAAGCTGCGTCTCTACTCTTTGTTCACGAATCAAACAAGATAAAGAAAGTAGTGTGGTTGGTGTTTGTATCGTTCGTTGATATGTGGTTCTAGGATGAGTGGATTTTTTGACTGCGTTTTTGCTTAAGTTAGGGATTAGGGTTGATTAAGTGTGGGTAAGGAGTACTATATACCGAACTTTTAGGGTTAGGCTTAGTGATAAATTTGACTTGGGCCAGATTTTTTATTATCATTGAGTGGGATGCTATGTCAAGCGTAATGTGGGCTGATAATTCACACGAGACGAATTTTCTTTTGTGGGCTGATTAAACACAAGGACGATTTGGTTGGTTAGTCTTTGGATTGGGCTCGATAAGGCTCGACGAGCCTACTCGATCTTCACAAGCTCGGCTCGAGCTCGGGCTCGATAAGTAAACGAGTTGATTTTCAGGCTCGAGCTCGGCTCGAGCTCGACAAGGCTCGGCTCGTTTTGAGCTTTTTTTCGAGTCGAGCTCGAGTAGCTCGCGAGTAGCTCGGCTCGTTTGCACCCCTAGTTTATAATTCCTTGTTTACATAGATTGGGACGCCTTTTTATGTAAATAAAGAGTTATAAATGAGTGGACTTATGTGTAGCCGATATGACATGAGTACGGATAGTGATATGAGATAGTGAAAATTTAAAACAAGTTAGACGTCATAAGAAAAGATAGATATGAATAAAACTAATAGCAGTGTTAAGATCATGTGTGAAACCTTAAGATGGACGTCTAAAATGAACTGCGCATTAAGTTGATGAGTTAAATTGGTGAGTATTTCCATAATTTGATAAGAAAGTTTGCTTAAGTAATGCGTGAGTAAGAATTTTTGAAGGTGCCGTTTGTATGGTACTTGGCAATTTTTGAGATAAGTTTCTGGTTTTTGGCATAGATGCGTACTTGTTATTATGTGCAATGTGAGATTAGACGGAATATGATGTTATGTTATGAGTAGTGTGTTGATGATAGCGTGTTTATGATGATGAAGTTTGACTTCTCTAGAGCCAAAGTAGTAGATATTTCCGGATGACAAGTCGTCATTGCTGGAAATCTTGGATAAGTTTGCGATGAGAAGTGTGTTTTAAGTGAATTATGAGTTATGATTGCGTATAGTGAGTTTAGAATTTGCAAGATCAATTAGATTGTTGCAAGGTAATGGCCTTGAGAGCATGGGAACAAGGGCTTATATATGTCGTGAATTTTGTTTTGGATAGTTTTAGACAAGAGATTTCGGGGATGAAATCTAAATAAGGGGGGTAGAATTGTTAGACCCGTTTCCCGGGTATTGGGACCCCACCCTAGATGAAAGTAGCTAAAGACCTTATGCGATTGGCCAGTCAACAAATGTAACGTTTTAGTCAAACCCGATAGTCAAAATATGACTAAAGTGGTTATGTAAAATATGATGTGTAACTAAAGGGGCCTAAGTTGCCAGAGTGGTAAGTATGTTATAAGTTAGTTGTGGCCAAATAAGAAGAAAGAGACTTGAGGGGCCATTATTGCCATTAGCCCAAACTTATATCCTAACTAGTATATCCTAGAGGATTCTACACAATTCTCTCATTATTGAGATAAAGATGGAGGCCGGTTTTTAGTGAGAGGAAAAAAGGGAGGGAAAAGCTAAGTGAAGGATTAAGATGAAGGAGATGAAGACCCATGGTTATGGTCCTTCCTAATTATGTTTCCCCTTCAAGTAAGTAATCCATTATCTTGTTTTAGTGAAGTTATAGATGAGAAGGAAAGTGGGATATCATCATATGATCTAGGTGTGATCATATGATGATTAAGTAAGAAAGATGATTATGTTTAATGGGTTTTGTTAACCCTTGTTTATGTATTGATTATTATGTTATTAGGTTGTGATTATTTATAGAGGATGATGAGGATGGAAGATTATGATGTTGATGGTGGGATTTATGTTAGTAGCTAGCTTTGGAAGCTAAGGTAAGTAACTTGCACTAAAACATGTGTTATATGTGTATTATGTATTTATGTGTTATGATTATGATGAGTTTTAGTGATTTGTTGAGTATATGATGTTGAATAAGGAAGTGATGGCTAGACATGAGTTAGACTAGCAAGTATATGGCTACTTGCTAGTGAGATTGGTTATGGCTTATGTGATGAAGGTTTATGTGATTTGTATGGCATTGTTTGGATGTAAGTAAGTGTCATGATGCTTATGTGCATATATGTGTATGATATATGTTTTATGTCGGGTTACTTACTAAGCGAAAGCTTATGGTTTAGTTGTCTAACCCTTTTGTAGGTCCTTGTGTTTACGGATGGCGTGGAATAAGGATTATGGTTCATTACGCGGAAGGATAGGATTTGGTAAGGAATGAGAGCTTAGGTAGATACCGAGCTCAATTGTATAAGTTTGTACCCCCGCGAGTCAAGTAGTGTCTTGTAATGGATAGACAAGTGTTAATTTGTATGTCAAGTGTTTTGAAATGAATTGGAAGTGATTTGGTGGGTCGAAGTATGTTTTAAGTGTTTGTAATGAAAGTATAAAGGGGCGTTTGGATTTAGTATAAACGTACCCATTTTGGGATGTAAACGGGTCAAGTACCCTTGAAACATGTTAGTTATGTTAATATAATGCTTTTGGTCAAGTTTGGTATAAAACGGGAGTCGTATGGGTCGTTTATAGCGAAAACGGGATGGAAACGAAGTGTTTTTGGGAATGTGCAGGTCCATGCCAGAGGTTTGGAGGCCAAACCCACGGCATGGAAGAGTTTGGGAAACTCCCATTTTGATCAGAAGGGCCATGCCACCCGGTTTGGCTTTATGCCGGCGGTATGGGAGGGTTTTTGGGGCCATGCCGGCGGCCAAGGCCCTTTGGCCGGCGGTATGGGCCTGTTTTCCAGATTTTGTCGATTTTCAAAAATTCATATCTTTTAATCCGTAAGTCGAAAAGAGTCGTATGACCTATCGTTTCGAAGGTAATTGAATGTAATTTCATTTAAAAATATCCTCAAGGGCTGAATGTTTATAGATTTTTGTCAGATGTCAAAAGAGTAACAGTATGTCCGTAAAAGTTAAACGTTTCCGCGTGTAAAGTTTTAAATTTTTAGTATAAGAGGGCACGGGGCGTTACAAATTGGTATCAGAGCTTCGGTTTAAGTGAATTAGGTTTTCTTTAGGATTGCCTAGACTTAAACCACTCGTAGAAGCCTTGGACGTAAGTGTTAGTCGCGCGGAAACTAATTGCTAAGTGTTAGGCGGATTATGTTTTATGCTAGTCGAGCCTATTGATAAAAAGATGATGTATGCTTATAATAGTGTTGTTGTGTATGAGATACAAGTTCATGGGGACTTGAGATGCTTAGATGATTAGTTGGCCGTGCACCTCGGTTGGTGCCGGTGTTGGTATTGCGATTATGTGAGGTAAGTCCGTGGGGACTTGAGATGTTTATATGATTAGATAGCCGAGCACCTTGGTTGATGTTGGGGATTGTATTGCGGTATGTGAATGTATGATAGAGTTAGATTATGAATGTGAGTAGTAAGGCTAAGTGGTATTAGAGATGGGTTAGTAAGTGAACTAAGGTTTATGATACCTTAGTTATGAGATAGGCTATTGCTTGCGTCTAGTTAGAAGGATGATGCTAGACATAGATTGATTATGCGACGTGATATATGATGCCATAGACTTTATACTTTGATTTTGATTTTGAATGTTTTAACACTTGTTGGATAAGTGTTAAGCATTATGATATGATTGCTTATATGATGTTAAGTGTTGTCGTTTATGCGATGATAAGTCTATGGTAAGTTATGGTATGTTTAAGTTTTATGTGAAGTGCTTGAGAGCACGATTGCGTAGAAGTGTATGAATTGAGATAGACGCATTTGAATGCATGTTATATGTGACCTAGTTGTGGTCAGTAAAGCTAAAAAGGAAATATTGATATGTGAGAAGAGTTAAGAAGCGTGTTAATTATTTGAAAAACATAAGTTCTTAAAAAGATTTAGATAAGTAGGAAATGAATAATGAAATATGTTTATAGCTTAATGCCTATAAAGATAGAGATAAGTAAGAAGTGAATAGCGAAGTACTATGTCTTGAGAGGCATGATTGATATAATAATGATTTGATGCTTGAAGGCATAAAATTTTTATATGGGTAACTAAAATGAGAAAGTTAAAGAGTATAGTTAAGATGTGATGAGATCATGTGCATATAAAACATGAAAACTAAAAGGTGTTAGTAACGAATGAGTAGAAGAGGCGAATGAGATAAAGAGGAAGGGTGAATTGCTGTTTAGGGGTCAGACTCAGTAGCTTGGTTGGTGTTTTTTGCGTTTTGTTGTCGTACAAAAGTGTTTTTTTTTGGCTTTGTACTGTAATGTTATACAATTAGTGAACCTGATGTATATTGGAACTCCTTAACCTGGAAAAGAATTTCCTGATATTCATGCAAAGGATTGAACTGGCCATATATATTCATGCAAAACACTCCCGTCGCAACACGCGGGCTACCCAGCTCGTTTTAACTATATTTGATTGCAGCGTATGTTTGACTTGGAGCGCCACATGCGCGAATCACGTTGGAAAACCATTCTGACCAGCATCAATGCATATTTGGCTAGGCGCTACTCGGACAACAAGCACAACCTGAAGCGCGATTACTTTACTAGGAAGGGTGGGCCTGAGGCTGTGGATGTGATACGAAGAAACCCTCCTCCAAACATGGAGCAGTCTATATGGGAGGAGCATGTCAAGTTCTACATGACGGATAAGAACCCTCAAACGAGCTGCTGTGAACAAAGAGAACAAGATTTACAGCTGCCACGGATCCAGATCATTGGCCGCTTCTCGACACGAATACGTAAGACACATTTTGATTATTTTATAAAAGTATTTTATTTTTATAAAATTATTTAATTTTAATTATATATTAATTAAAAGTATTTATACTAAATAAAATATTTTAATTTATAAAAAGTAATTAATTTTAATTATATATTTTAATTTTATAAAAGTATGTAAGTTTAATTAAAATATATATGGTGTTTGATTTGTCATTTTTAATTTGTTTCATCTTATATGCATGTGTATATACAGTTTGAGAACAGCGAGAACCGCGAGTACCCGTCCTTCATACAGAGCTTTTTCGACACGCACTGCAAGGACGATGTATGATTGCAGGATGAGGCTCGGCTTCAATATGTAAGTATCGTTTTTTTTCCAAACACGCACTTTAATGATTTATTGAAACATAATCTAGTAATTAACCCGACTAATATATTAATTTTCTCATTTTTTTTCAACTACATAGGAAGAGATGGTCTAGCTACGGGATCTGGGAGCGGATACGCCTACAGGGGTAGCGTACACAGGGGAGGAGATACTTGCCCTGGTTATAAAGGGCAAGCAGCGGGGTCATATAGGCAGTAGGGGTAGGGTGGTACCCGGCATGAGCAGGCCATCGTTACCATACACCCCGCCTCCACCTCAAGGTATGTACAGTGATATAATACTAATAGATTACTCGTGACTCATCTTATGTATTGAAATGACTGTTTTTAAATTTTGATTATTTCGTTTATAGGTATGTACAGTGGGCCCCAGATCGACGAGAAGCTTGCTGAAGCTGAAAAGAATGTTGCTGAAGCTGAGAAGAAGAGTCATGCAGCTGCAGCAGAAGCTAAGGAAATTAAGGAGCAGCTCGCTCAGTTGATGGGTTTTGTCCGGAGCAACCCGCAATGGCATGAGTTTATTAGCCAGATGCCTTCTCGAGCTGAGGTAGGCTCAGGCAGCGGGTGTGGCGCTGGAGGGAGCGGCGCAGGCGGGAGCGGGAGTGGCGGAGGTGAGAGTAGTGATGATGAGGATGGTCGTAGCGATGATATGGATGATGACGAAGGGCGATAGAGGTATATATGTTATTTTGTGTTGTACTTATCTTTGAAACTATATTTTGGCGACCCGTATCTTATTATTGTGTAGTTTAACATTTTGGCGACTTGAACATTGCGGACATTGCAACATTTGTGGATATGGCAGCTAGGTCTAGCGATTATAACGCCCGTTTTGTAAACCTGATAATGTTTTAATGTATTTTGAGGGTGTTTAGTGGTTATATATAAGTGTTTTAGCCGTTATAAAGTTGTACGGTTTTGGACATGTTAGTATTGATTGGTTGAAAGGCTTTGGTTGCTTACAGGTTTTGGTAGATTTTTTCCGGGAAATTTTTCGGAAAAAATCTAGAAAATTGCAGCTGTGTAGAATATTGCAGCTGTGCAGCTGCAGTATAATACGGTACAGACGACATGTCGTCGGCACTTAAAAATTAAATCAATGTAAAGTTTTTAATTTACCGACGTCATGTCGTCGGTATGATTACACTTTCGTTGACTTTTTTTGTTGACCTTCATAAATTCATACCGACATCATGTCGTCGGTATTATTAAAATTTTGTTGACTTTTTTGTTGACCGTTATAAATTCATACCGACGTCATGTCGTCGGTATTTTTTAAAACGTAATTAGACTTAACTAATCTAATCGTTAATTAGTAATATGGTCCCAACGACATGTCGTCGAGACCAAACTGTCGAACCTCAAAAATCTTTGACTGAAAAAACGTGTGGGACCCACACTGTCGAACCTCAAAAATATTTAACTCATGTGTTCAAAAATTTTATCTTTGGGACGGTGAATAGCGACGGGGCATTGTCGACAAGTTGGTGTCGACGTCATGTCGTCGAGACGAGATGTAGCCGACGACATGACGTCGGCTAGGTATTAAAAAAGTTGTCGGGGAAAGCCCCGAATGTACTAGTGATATACGTCAACTTAATCATCAAAATCTTACCAAAACTGTTACCAAATATACATATATTACGAAATGAACACACGAGTTAAGTACCACACACCAAATATTAAATTTCACACGACCTTTATTATACGTTTTCTTATACTTGTAACTTGTTATGTGCAAATTAAAACAAATATGTGTAAACCCATGAATCACATACACGTGCAAAAATAATTACTTACAGTACTAAAAAAAACTAATTATTTCCTTATTAAACAATCCTAATCTTCCTGAAATTTGTTACATACTAGTTTGAAAGCCGCGCTTCGCTGCGGGTGTTTGTCAACGGAGCATTTTGTATAGTGTGTTCGCTGCGGCGTGTCTTGTATAACAATTGAATTATTTTAAACTTCAATGTATACTAATAATTAGATATTAAACTGGTATAGCTAAATCTAGTTAAGATGGTGTATAATTTAATGTTGTAACGATACACAAAGAGATTTTTATTAAAAAATAGAACAATTGCAACTGGCATTTACACATTAAGAATAACATCAGATACGTATTGCAACTGCCATTTACATATTTAAAATTAGAATAACTGCAATTGGCATTTACATATTAAAAAAGAACAATTGCAACTGGTATTTACAAATTGTTGCTAGAAAGGCATAATTTTTTAAAGCTCACGGATGATGCTTAGCTCCTTGGTGATGATCAGAGTTCATCCTGGGCGATCCCGTATAGTTCTTTAAAATCTTAGCTGGGTTCCTTGTTGATCCCCATATCAGTATCCTCTATGTTTGATCTTGTGACGTCAATTGGCAACACCAAAATGCAATAAGCACATTGACAACTTTAACAAGAAATCCTTGAAAACTCTTCCATTCCATCTTCTACCGCCAAAGCTTGCAGACGATTCAAAGATCTATATAAAAAGGATCATTGAAAAGGCTTAATCAGAGAAGCAGTTTAATAAGCATTCACAAACACCTTCTAAGATCTTTCTATATGAAAAGGATCATTGAAAAGGGAATAATCAGTTAGCCAGTTTTATAAGCATCCCAAACACCCGGTAACATCTTCCCAAAGCAAAAAGATTAGCATTGCACTATCTTTATTAAAACTAAATAATTTTTTTTTTCCAAAACATAATCATTCGCGTTACTTAAAACCAATATACCGAGTTGAATAAATTGTGCCTGGGAGATAAGATGCACATGTAAAACACAACAAATCAGGTGAGCATTAAGCTGTTATCACTACTCGGCAATGCACCAATCAGATGTCCTAAAACACGCAAAATCTTAACAACATGCACACCTTCATCTCCACCTACCACCCTACCATTTCTCACCAAAGCCACTTCAGCTACATTGTTTCCCGACAAACCCACTTCACCACTACCTTTTTCGGATTTCTCCACACATCAGGACTTTATTTTTTAATATTTCCTTCAGTAATGATAAATTTAAATGACTTTGAGTTATCAAAACGCCATAACCAGTATTAATAAGCAAAGTAGTTACATTGCGTATTTTTTTATTTTTTTTATTTTTTTTCCTTTCTTTTTTCAAATGTGTGCATACCAGAATCACTGAAGCTAGGTATACAGGCACATAATTATGTTCAAATGGGTCAATCTGGTATGTTTATCCTAATAGACTGCTTCAAACAATCATGTTAAAATGGGACAATCTGGGTTACATAACTTTTAATGGGTAATATTAGCTAAAACGAAAATGGGCAGAAGGGTTTAAACTTAAAAAGCTAAAAGTCTAAAGTTTTCCCATAGGCAACAACAGTTGCAACATTTCAATTTGGGGGTGGTACTTTCATTATTCTGATTACGTGGACACTCTCCAAAACCGAAGATTTATAAGTCATAGGTACATACACAGTTACATTACTAATTCACTATGCATGAATATATTATAAATTAGCGGATATGTACCTGATGTTCAAATGGTCGTATATCAGATTGTACACGTGACTCCTTAAAATCTTTAGCTTTCTGCCTAAGCGGGTCAGCAGCTTCATTATACTTCTTACCCATGATCTCTTTCTTAGCCTGTAAACCTTCGCCTGCATTCGGTCGCGAACACACCTGTAGAAAGAAAAAAAATGGTAAATATGTAGGTGAATGGGAAAAATAAATGCAACAGCCAAATTATACTGAGAGAATATGAGTTTCAAGTTAAATTACATGAGAACCCAAGAACCCCTATAAACTAAAAAATGGTGTATGGCATTCAAGCACTGGTGCTTTTCAAGTATAAAAGGTTCCTCTTATTCATCTTTTGAGGCCATTTCGTATATTTCAATAGCTGCCTGTCTTAGAACCAGATAGTTATCTGATTGTTCGGGATCCTCCAACACTACCACGTTCCCAACAAAAACACGGCTGAAAAAAGCAGTAACGTGCAATTAAGAAAAAGTAGCAGCATGAAGAAACTTTGGTATAAGTGTCTGGATAAGTTTATGTCAAAGATAAAGTTGATGCTCTTGTACCATTCAGAGCTGTTAATTGGGCGTGCCATACTAATGGGTTTAAGAGCATAAACTCAATCACATTGCACACAGAAAGTACTGGTTTTTTTTACAAGAGAGCACTTAAAAATGATTTCGTTGGTCTAAAAATGCAAGCTGAATGGGTAAATTTGGGTATGTTTTATTTCTAACTGGGTTAAGCTAAAAAAGAAACTGGTCAAATGGGCCACAATAAAAGCAAAGTTGTGATAGCTTACAAACTGAATCAAACATTTTAGACCAAATTGCAATTTTCTACTGATATTTATTATTCTTTAATGTAAGTATATGTTAACAATAGTGTCATTAACCTAATTATCGATTATGTAAGATAATACTACCTAATTATTAATTATATTATATGGGTCATAAACCAATACGGTGAAAATTAGTTATACGACCTTTGGAGTTTCTGGCAGCGTACGTTCCTTTAGCAGCAACTAATTGCATAAGTGGGTTCTCCTTGGTGACAATTTTCATAGCACCTGTTGCAACCCAAAATTTCCCGACACCATGATCTGATCGGGTCATCTCCCATAATCAATTTCCCTGATCGGCATGACAAGCCTGGGATACGGCTGCAGTCGTCACGTTTCAAAAAAAGATACAACATTCAGGTGAACTGCATTTACACAATATACTTTTTATAGAAGTGACAAACAATTATGCTATAAAATCAAAAATATTATATAGTAACATGTTACCTGGTGTTACATCTAAAAGATAATTTTTTTGCGCCTTTAAATTGATAAATTGTCGAGCCTTCATCATAAAAACACTTTCAATTACATCAGATTTGCATGTCAAGTTCCGTATATTCTTCCATGCACCTTTTCATATGTGGCTAGACATTACATCTGAATGTCATTAAAAAAATGAAGAGTTCAACAAACACGGCATATATTAACAGCTGTGAATGTCATGAAAAATTGAGGGTTACCGTGAACATTACATCAAGGTAATGGCTGCTATGAAAAAGAGAAAGGTCATCAAGATGGTTGATTGCCCAAATGCGATCTGTACTCGCCTCGGTTTCATTGTCTTGAAAGACTTTGGCCACCCCAAAATCGAATATTATCGGTTTCAAATGTGCATCAAGTAAATTGTTGCTTGGTTTCAGGTCTTTGTAAACTATCGTCAATCTTCAGCAGTTTTGGAGATATAGGAGACCTCAAATCATCCCTTGTATTACCTCTACCCATTTTTCCCAGTTCAGCATTGACCTTTGGCTTGGATCTACACATGCCAATTTATGTTAATACTTTATTAGAGAATTTGAAGTACAAAAAGATCGAAATGTGTATATAATTGACTGATCACCAAGCTAACTTTTAGGGACTTATTTTTGGTTTCATAAAATAAGTGTTCAATAAGCTTTTAACAGATTTTGGGATATACTCATACGGTAATATATACAGAACTCTTGGGGTTAAACAATATTGTAATAATAAATTACCTTCAAGCGTCAATTGGAAGACCTTTACGAATTACATCACGGGGTGGGTTGCAACCAACCATCTTGATGTAATAAAATGGTTGCATCACGTGGTGGCCATTTTCAGGTAAAAATGAAAAATGGTTACCTGAAAAAAAAGGCCCTCTCCATGAGCGGCCCCGTTGCTCAATCCCACCACATATCTTCTTCGGTTGAATCTCCCACGGTCACCATACCTGCTTCACCCAACAACTACAGACCAAAAGCCGCGACACCTACTGTTTTTTAACACACCATCAACCATCACGACCGAGTTAGTGGACATCAACATACCTGAAGCTCTAGCTAATATTAAACATAACACTACTCTGCAATCCTAAGTTGCGTTGGTGGTTCAAGGAAGATAAATAGAATCTAAATGCCAGCCCATTTTCAGTATGCGCCACCAAGAGTCTCATGATAAGAGCAAATAAGCATGTTAACACATCAATAATATTAACAATAGCAAATATTATAGAGCTAATAGAGCAAAAGGAAAGGTTTTTAGTCAATCTTCGGCGTCTACATTAAACTTTCATAGGGAGTCTCATACTCTTTTAGTCACATCATAAAAACCTAACAACCACGGTGTTATGATAGCTTATTTTATGAGCTTATCAGGTTATTAAAACTTGAAAAAGACAATAAGCTCATCTTTGTATAGCTTATGTAAGTCCTTAAGCTCACTGTTTAAACAACCACTGATTATAAACAACTATTACCCTAACAGATAAGCAAACAACAATTAAACGAAAAGAAAATGGTCATTAACTAAATGCAGGTCAAAAATGGAACAAAATGAGGCTCAGAGCTGCGAATGTTGAATCACTGGCCAATACTCGCAATGGCTGCAACCACCATCTGAGTGTGGATGCCTTGCCAAGGTACGGGCCTCAGTACAATACCCTAACCAAGATATCGGCCATGGATGCAACCACAATTTAAGTCACGTTGCCCTTCCAAGCTGCCGGTCTTGGTAAATTATGGTAAAAAAAATGCAGCTAATTATCATCATTGCCTCGATAAATAAACAACAAAGTCGCCTATTTCGTTTTTGGTTTATACAGCCTTATACCACTGGTACAAAACTCCCACCATGGCTGCAGCCATATCTCTAGTGTGGCTGCCATGCCAAGATACGGAGATGCCCGACATGGCTGCAACCATTATAAAGCAAAGGTATACAACCAAAATGGCATCCAACCGGCCGTGGCTGCAAACACGACATCGTCATGCCCCGCCAAGATACAGGCCACTTTAGTATAAGTATGGATATCACTGCCATGGATGCAAGCTCAGCAAGCCTACCCCGCCATGGCGGCACCTGAAAACATGCCAAACCCACAAACATTAAACACTGTCGAAACTGCTTATTTATTGGATTTATCTTAGGTTTAGATTGGTTTTTTTAAACTGCGTACCTGGTAAATAAGTTGTTTGACTCCTTCGAAAGTCCAAAATGTTTATTAGTGAAACAATCTTTCATCCCAAGTTCCTAATACTCTTCAATAAACAGCTTATTTCAAAGAGCTTATTTTAATATACAACTAAAATTACCAAAAAAACATATATATATTTTTTGTCATATATCATTTTCAATAAGAAAATCCCAACGGGGCATAAAATAATCTAATCAAAACATAAACAAACATAAATTCCATTCCAATTAATCACCAACCCCATAAGCATAAACAATATTAACAATTTCAAGGAAATCTAAATGTGTTTGGTAGCAACTTTGTATATTGTTTTATGTAAGTGCATCTTACCTAATTTAATCTATCATAAACATTAGAGGAAAACTGCAATTCCTAACATAAGGTATCCTATTCACATAAAATTAACAAAAAAAGTTAAAATCATTTAAAACCCTAAAGTCACAGCCAAAGTTTCTAATGTAAGCTATTATATTCACATAAAATTAACATAAAAAGTTAAAATCATTTAGAACCCTAAAGTGACAGATAGTAAAGCTGTCAACGCTAAGACTATACATACTAAACATGCAATTGAAAGATCAGAAAGCATAATTATAAAAAAAGCTTAAGGATTCTAAACCTAGCAAGAATGCCAGTTTGATGAAAAAAGTAGATTCAAGAGATTAAAAAAATTGACCTAATACAATGATCTAGAAATAACCAAAGATAAACCAAGCAAAAAAAAAAAAAAAAAAAATGTGGCCACAAATAAAGAGAGGACTATACATGGTAACATATGGCTCGCGCACAACCACAAAAGGATTAAAATATTCATTTTACTGTACATTTCTCTGTAGCTCGCCTCACAGGCAACTGTAGCAACCACAAAATCCATTTGATCGGATCGGGCGAGCGTTAATGAGTCGCCGGATTCTTTGTCGGAGCTGCACCCATTTGGGTCTAAAAGATAAGCGAAGTCTGTGAGTGATAGTGAATAGCTCGGGTCGGGTAGGAAAACCCAAAGTATCTAATGGGCTAGAACCAAGCGGGCCATAAACAAAAAATGGGTTATCAAGATCGTGGTAAATCACTACAACATTCGACCCTTTCGGAGGGGACATTTTTCCCCTTTTGGCGGGGACATGTCACCGCCGAAAGCTGGCCGCTGATACTTTCGGCGGGGACTTATACCCACTTTTGGCGGGGACTGTGGGACCCACCGGCTTTTAGCTGGTCAAATGTTGTCCAGCGTGGCAGCACGAGATGTTTAACGAATGAGCCGATATGATATGGTTGTACACGAGATGTTTAACGAATGAGTCGATGTGATAAGGTTGTACACAAGATGTTAAACGAATGAGCCGAGATGATACGGTTGTACACGAGATGTTAAACGAATGAGTCGATATGATACGGTTGTACACAAGATGTTAAACGAATGAGCCGAGATTATATGGTTGTACATAAGATGTTAAACGAATGAGCCGAGATGATACGGTTGTACACGAGATGTTAAACGAATGAGTCGATATGATACGGTTGTACACAAGATGTTAAACGAATGAGTCGATATGATACGGTTGTACACAAGATGTTAAACGAATGAGCCGAGATTATATGGTTGTACATAAGATGTTAAACGAATAAGCCGAGATGATACGGTTGTACACGAGATGTTAAACGAATGAGTCGATATGATACGGTTGTACACAAGATGTTAAACGAATGAGCCGAGATTATATGGTTGTACATAAGATGTTAAACGAATGAGCCGAGATGATATGGTTGTACATAAGATGTTAAACGAATGAGTCGATATGATACGGTTGTACACGAGATGTTTAACATGTACTGTTGTATTAACCTCTTTTGGCGGGGACATATCCCCGCCAAAAAAATGAAATATATTGTTTTCGTAAATTCTTTTGGCGGGGACATGTCCCCACCAATAAATATAAACCTTATCCTCTTTAATATCCAGAAAATCTTATCCAAAATCTTATCCTCTACATAAAATCCAAAATCTCATCCTCTTTAATATCCAATAAATGATAAACCGTATCCCCCATCACCACCTTATATTCTCTCCCTCTCTCTCACAACAGCAACAACATCACCTCATTCATCCCCCATCACCACCTTATATTCTCTCCCTCTCTCTCACAACAGCAACAACATCACCTCATTCATCCCCCATCACCACCTGATAACACCAAACCTCTTATCTTCACACCAATTTCAAAATCTGAGATGCAGCGATATAATCCTTTTATGTGTAATTGTGGAACAGGAAATATAAAAAAAAGAAAATCACATCAAAAAGATACATTTGGATTGGAATATTATGCATGTCCTCTTTCGAAGGTGAACAATTATACATTTCTTATTTATGTAAATATACAAACAATCATATAATTACATTATTTATGTGACAGCCAAGAGAAAAAGATCATGGATGTGGCTATTTTATGTGGAAGAGTGACTTTGATGAGCAGTTACGACTAACTTCTTCTGCTTCAACATCTCACGGTTCTGGATCTGCACCAACAGGGTGCTCAAACTGTAATGAAAAAGATCTTAGGATAAATATGCTGGAGGCACAAAAGCAGGTGCTAGAGACAAGAGTACGGATGCTGGAGGCAAGACTTGAAATGACAACGAATCCCGACGACCCGAACCACGCATGTCAGTCGGCTGCAATACTCCGTGAGCTGTTAGGTGACATGGACAATCTTCATATGTAATGTTGTTGTTGTTGTTGTTGTTGTTGTGTTGTTGTTGTTGTTTTTGTTGTTGTTTTTGTTGTTTAATAAAATGTTGTTGTTGTTGCAACCATGGCCATTTTGGTTAAAAGAATTTGGTTAACAGCAACCCACAAGGGCCGTTTGGTTTATGCTGTCAAAATAGGGCCGTTTGGTTTATGCTGTTTGGTTAACAGCAACCCACAAGGGCCGTTTGGTTTATGCTGTCCAAACAGGGCCGTTTGGTTTATGCTGTTTGGTTAACAACTTATCTTGTTCTAGTTTGAAAGATGCAATTCCTAACTATATGGTTTAACGAATGAGCCGAGATGATATGGTTGTATACGAGATGTTGTTGTTTGTGTTGTTGTTGTTGTTGTTTAATAAAATATTGTTGTTGTCTAAACATGGCCGTTTGGTTTATGCTGTTTGGTTAACAGCAGCCCACATACAAGGGCCATTTGGTTTATGTTGTCCAAACAGGGCCGTTTGGTTTATGCTATTTGTATGTGGGCCATTTGGTTTATGCTGTCCAAACAGGGCCGTTTGGTTTATGCTGTTTGGTTAACAGCAGCCCAGAATCCGGTCTCTCATCCACGGTGCACAGTTCTTATAAGAACCATATTCATCAATAATTTCTGAGCCATATTCATTAAGAACTTCATCAAAGAGGAGCATCGACGATAAAACCTTTGACCACTCCTCTTCCGACGAGTAACCATCCATTGTTATGTGTGTTTTGTGGGAATTAGTGATTTGGTTATTTGTTTGCCGGTCTCTCATCCACGGTTAGGTTATATATATAAGTAAAACCTTGGTGGTAAAAATTGGCACCATTTCTTTTGGCGGAGACAAAAGACGTAAAATATTGGCGGGATAAAGCTAGCGTTGGGAGGGAAAATGCTTAATACTTTCGGCGGGGACATGTCCCCGCCGAAAGTGAGAGCGGGAAAAAAACGCGGGAACAATTAAGCGTTCTTAGTTTGGTCAAACTTTGTCAAATATGGTAAACACTTTCGGCGGGGACATGTCCCCGCCGAAAAGATGCGTTGAAAATTTAGTAAACGGTCAGCGAGACTTTGTGCCAGCTCAGAACACAGTTTTTGTCGTTTAGCGAATTTCGGCGGGGACAAGGGCGTCCCCGCCGAAACATTCCTCGCCCGTCCTATATTTTGTTGTAGTGAATGAAGCCTTATATTGTATAATTTTTTATCCATATATACATAAAAAACGCAGTTATTTATTAAATTAAAATAAACAAATCCGAAACATACTCTTTACTTGGAGATGAAGAGATATTAACAAATAATTTAATGAATAAAATAACAGGCCTATAAATACGCATGTATGACATTCGCATTAAATAGTAAAGTCGAGAATCTAAAACCTCAGATATTGCCGCCACAAATTTAACCTCACTCGATCACATTCACCGGCGACTTTCGCCGGTAAACTTTTACTTCTCGTAGGTATAAAAGTAACTTTGTTTTACCAAATTCTGCATGTTTTGATTTTTTTACGTATATCGTTACCTAGTGTTTTTGTTTTTTTTAGCGTAAACTTATAATAATAATTTAAAAACTATGTGTTTTTGTGTGGTATGTTTTTAAGAACATGAAAATTTGTGTGAGTAAAAAGGTTTTGAGAGTTAATGATCGAGTACGTTGTTTGTATTGTGATAGACTTATAGTTTATGTGATTAATTGTTAATTCTTTTTCTTGTTTTTAAAGATATTTGTTTGATCATGTAAAGTTTGACTAAAGTTGACTAAGAAAAAAGGTTATGGTTTAAGTGATAGTATTTGATTAGCAAGATTATTAGATGATGGTAATTTTTCATGTCGATTATGTAATGTTAAAGAGTCATGTAATACCTATAAGAATATGCACAATCTTGGTTGAGTTTTGATTGAAGCTGTAAAAATATTATGAAAAGTAATAGTGTATTCAGAATGATCATGATTCATGAGTCGATTAAGTAGTATTAGACAGTTAGGTTTTAAGAAGATTATGAAAAGTAGAACAAATACTACTAGCTCACTCTTTAGCGTTGATTTAAAGACCATGTTTAGTTTCGTTGAAGCTATAAGGCTGCATGCAGTAACAATTGGACAATCGATCAATCCCTCATGCAATCGATCCATTCTTATTGTGGCATCAAATCACCATCGATCGATCCCTTCTTTTTTTTTGGATCTTGATCGTCTAAGCGACCTTCAATTGCTTAACTTTTGTGTGTTTCTTTGTATTTTAATTAAATGAAAAGGTATTTTTGTTGGGTATGTTTTTTGTAGTGTAGGTCGCCCTTACTGGGGCACCCAATCGCCTGAAAGTCGCTGGAGAGAGAAAGCTGACGTGGCAAATAAAATGGGAGGGATTGACCCTTATTACTGCAAGTAGCCTAAGACTATTATGAAACGATTAGAATTCTTGACGATAAAACTAGACTTGGAAGACATCTTGATCGAAGATCATATTAGCTGTATTGATGTTACTTAATTAACAGGCCACTAATATTGTTTAATAGTTGACTGAATCATGCGTATTTATGTATAAATGCATTAGCTTATGAAACATAAGCCATGCTTGTTTACTGTCATGGTATCCTCAATAACGGGCTTGTAAGGAAATATATGTGTGTACATATATGAGGCTTATTAAGTAGCAATAAGTTAAATCTCAGTTTTTATTGCATTTGTGCATGTTTAATGTGGAATGTGATTTTGATTTAGGTTTATACGTTTTTCTTTAATGGGATATATTGTTGCTACAACATGATCGGATCTCATTGTTTGATTTCTGTTTTATTTTGCAGTAAGCATTCACAATGGCTAGAAATTATAGGAGCGATGAAAACTGGGTCAAGAACATGTGCCAGAAGATTGAGGCAGCGTGCCAGGATATTGATGACTTCGTATACAAGGTATACTTGTCAACCCGTCTCAGGTTCCATCAAATACATTTTGCTGATGATTCTGATGACCATTTTAATAAAATCTGGAAGATTGTGCTATCAACATTCATTCTTTTCCAGGAACCGGTTTTATTTGTTGGAAACCAAGTGCAAACAGTTTGTAGGAGTGTGAAGAAGTTTTATTCTGATGTTATGCAAGACTTGATTCTTTCTCCAAAGTGTATTGATTTGGCTGAGGCCTCTACTAGCTCAGTTGCAGCCGTTAAAGAAACCACTGTTAGACGAAAGATAAGTAAACCAAACGAGGCTCCTGTGGTTCCTGAAATGTGTCACCTACCGTCAATTTCTGGCCTACGCCAGTCAAAGCGTTTTAGCTCTGAAGTTAGTGTACTCCAAAAAGATGAGAATCTACTAAATAAGGTTCCTGATCAGGCCATTCAAGTTTCGCTAAACTCTTCTACAAGTAGCAAAGAAAATGCTGTGATGGAGCAATCCCCCTGTGAAGATGAGAAGTGTGACGATGATCAAGAGTTGTTCTTACGTGAAGATCTGGAGAATGAAGAAAATTCTTCTGAGCTAGCGTATAATGAAAGCTCACAGAGTGATGAATCATATTTGGATGCTCTTTTGAATTCTTCTACAAGTAGCCAAGAAGATTCCGTGGTGGAGCAATCCTTGTGTAAAGATGAGAAGTTTGAAGATGATAATGAGAAGTGTGAAGATGACCATGAGAAGTTCTTTGGTGAATTATGTGAGAATCATAAAAGCTCTTCTGAACTACTTTCTGATGAAACTTTAGAGAGTGATGATTCAGTATCGGAAGATGGAGACTGCGGTATGGAAGAACAAAAGTTTGACATAAGGTCTGAGGCCAAGTTCTTACGTGAATTATTGGAGAAGAAGGAACTTTGTAACGCGAGTTCACAAAGTGATGATTCAGAATTGGTAAATGGAGGTTCGGGTATAGAAGACAACAAGATTGAAGTCTTATTTAGTGAAAAGTTGGAGAACCATACAATATCTTCTAAACATCTTAGTAATGAAAGTTCACAGAGTGATGATTCAGTATCGGAAGATGGAGATTGGGGTATGGAAGAAAAAAAATTTGACGTAAAGTCTGATGCCAAGTTCTTACCTGAATTATTGGAGAAGAAGAAATTTTGTAATGTGAGTTCACAGAGTGATGATTCAGGATTGGAAAATGGAGGTTCGGGTATAGAAGAAAAAAAGATTGAAGCCTTATTTCATGAAAAGTTGGAGAACGATACTACATCTTCTAAACTAGTTAATAATGAAAGTTCACAGAGTGAAGATTCAGTATCGGAAGATGGAGATTGGGGTATAGAAGATAATAGCGATCTGAATGTGGGCACTGACAATCAGATCGAAGTGGAGTCATCCCAAAACAAATCATCTGAGTTGGAAAGTTCGATAACTTGCAATGAGAATAAAGAGGATTCATCAAGTTCATTTAAAAACGTTGCTGTAGAACCAGATACAATCGACTGTAATCCTGCAGAGGGCCATATCTCTATATCTTCCCGTGGTCTCTCGTCTTGTGAGTCCGTCACAGCTCTTGGTTGTGCTAGCAGTAATGATTCCACAAGACTTGTTTCTTCCAGCTACGCGGTCTCTGATGGTTAGTAAATACCAATTTTTTTACCACACTTTTTCATTATTTGAGTTATGTTATATCTCTAACGAGCCAAACGGCTAAAATAAAAAAATTAACAGATTAGAAAAAAAATGGGTTGAACGGGTCGAAAGTCACTATAGTGTATTTTTTATGCATTCAACTTGTCATTTTATTCAAACTATCAAATTTTTATTGAAATAATAAATTTATTTAATCCTATTTGACTACTGTTTTTGTTTTAAACAAACTGTTAGACGAAAAGTTTTTATGGTCAACATAACTCTTTTAGATCTCTGTAAAACTTACGAGTGGTTTTGACCCGCAACCTGCTAATTCACCCATATCGCCGCCTCTAAGTTTTCAGTGATCATAGTTGACACTCTCTAGATGAAATGCAATCTATGAGATCATGCATATCAGATTATCAAAGGTCATGGATTTTGAGGGAGTTTTTGTTGATAGTTTTTTTTTTTTTTTTTTTTTTTTTTCACCCGCATCACTTTGTCTTTTTGGCTAATTTTATCTTGTCGAATGCCAGACACTATCAAAACCGACGAGTCTGTCTCTATAACTGGATTGGGGACAAGTGAGTGTGTGGTTGATTCTAAACTTGTCATATCCCATAACTGGAATGTTGCAGAATTTGAAACTTCGTGTTGGTCTGAAATTGGTATGATGCTTTAATCTGATTTGATTTATGATTTTTATCAATGAAGTTTAATCAACTAACTTTTTCTATTCGACTTAGTGTTAAGTCAGAACGAGTATTTTCTCTACCTACCATGCTTTAGTTTTCGATGATGTGAAACTTAACTTCCTATGCATTAATGTTTTAGACTAATTCTGATTTGGTAAAGTTCTGACAGGAGGAGCGGATAAACCCACTGTTGATTCCGAAGAACTTAGAATGGACAGCATTGACTTGTCTGAGAACAAACAGCTTGCTGAAAGTTGTGTCATGGTTGACGGAAAACTTTTGAACTTTCCGCACACGTCAAAAGGAAGCAGGTCTTACAAGGTAGAGCTTTCTCTTCTATGTGTACAACTTTTAATGTTGTTAATTAACCTCTAATTTATTTATAAAATTTAAGGAATATAGTTAAAGGACCCTTGAAAAATAATACTACTATCGAAGTTTTACAATCATTTGGGGATCGGAAACGGTCCCGGGATTAACCCGGTGAGGCTGCGTACATCTTAGTAAAAAAAACTCGCCCTCCTCGGGTAACCTGAATAGGGAAAACCACATCCATTTACGAAGTTTTTACAATCATATACATTACCAAAAGTAATAGAATGTGTTTAGTTTGTAATTACATATCTTTCAAGTTATTGAGTAATTGATGTTTAATCTTGAACTTACTTATTATGATTAGCTCTAAATTATCAAGTAATTCATAGAATGGTGAAATTTTAACTACGCATTCATGTTTTCTTAATCAAACTCTAATTTCATTAGCTAATGTACAATGATTGTTATTGGCTTTCCCAGAAAATAATACAAGATGCTTTTATGTCGAAAAGGAGGTTAACAAAGGAGTATGAGCAGCTGTCGGTTTTGTATGGAGATATCGACAACGAATTCACACCACCAATCGCAAATGGCATTGCACCAATATTACCAACGGAAGATTTACCAGACTCGGAATGGGAGATCCTCTAGTCTTACTCCTTCGTATTTTTGCAGTAAAAGATGAGCCAAGTTTTGATAATTATGTTTAGGATGCTTCTTCGTTGCATAAAAAGAAAACACTCTTATTAGTTTTGAGTTTTCATCTTGGATTGTTTTTTCATCTAAAGCTTGGATCTTTGAATTCATGAGTTAATAGTATTAAGAATTTACTCTATTAACTAAAGGGCTTGTGGCTTGTGTCGTACTGTTATTTTTTGTTGTGTGAGAAACTCTCTGACCTAATGATCGTATATTCAAGTCTTGCTTAAGATATGTGAGATGATTGTCATGTCATGCTTAAGACATGTGAGAATCTATAATTTGTAAGATTGTTAGTTGTCGTTCAAAAAATAAAATAAAGAGTTAATTGCATAATTCATCCTTGAACTTTGGCTAAATTGCATGTTTCGTCCAAACTATTTTGAAAGTGCAGAAATCGTCCATGTGGAAAACCTTTGAGTAAATTTTCGTCCCTGATTGGGACGAAACATGCAATTTGGCACTTTCGAAACATGCAATTTTCGTGCCAACCAGGGACGAAAATTTGCTCAAGGTTTCCAACAGGGACGATTTCTGCACTTTCGTAATGGTTGCGACGAAACATGCAATTTGGCCAGGGACGATTTATGCTAAAATAAAAATTTACTCTAAAATAAAAATTTACTCTATTATTTTCACTGATGTAAATCTCTCTTCAAATAACAAGTATATGCATCTATGGTGAAACTTTTTTATAAAACTTTATTATTATGTCATATCATCAATTTTTAAACCATTTGGTCTTATAAACTTAAATTCACTGTAAGTAAAACTATTTTACAATTTTATAAATGCTCCACAACAAACATGCATTTGAGCTTATAAAAAAGTTTAATAAATGTCCACTATGGTTAAAGACAACATAAAACTCTTCATGTTTTTATAAAACTTTTTATAAACTACCATAGTAGATGACTTAAGTTGTTGGGATAACTCGTTTGTATATGTTGAAGTAATTCTTTGTGGTGAAGTCGAACGTCAATAGATCCTTCGGACTTGGTGCGGCAATACTTGTATGAATGAAACAAATACGTTAGCCTCGCGTTGGGTGTGACCCCAAGGCCCAAGGCCAAGCTCTGGCGTGAGAGTAAGTACGGAGTTTATGCCGAAAGGCTGAAGTGATAAATATGTGAGAGAATGCAATAAATGCTACCATGTGTGCGAGTAGATGCAAGGCCGTCCAAAATATTGTGCACTGTTACTGTTCTGACATTGTTCCTGACACCTAGAGGATGGTGAGCCGATCTATCCCTAGACTAAGTGTCAGGCGTCGTGAGCGTGTGGAGACAACGTCTCGTGAAACAAGGAATATGTGACATAACTTGGGTTCTTGGTATTAACCGCGGGATCAAAAAGTCTCTTGGATAAAAGGTTGCTCCGGCCCGTATTGGGCTGTCCGTCTTTAGACCGTCCGTTAATGGGCCGTTCGGCCACATGTGTCGTCAGGACATTCAAGGTAATTTTGGTAACCAAACTCCCTTTTCATTTTGGTAACCACATCACAATATACTCGTGGCCAAAAATAATCCACAAGACATCTTCTTATTTCTCAAGTCACCATAACCAAATAAATCTCAAAATTATCACTTCAAACCAAAAAGTCAATAAAAAACAGCCAAATTGTTTACTAGTATAAAAAAACAAAAAAAATTCACACCCACCACCCACCACAAAGGGTTTAACTTATAAAACCCTTCAAAACAATGGGAACCATTTTTTCATCACCAGACGACCCAAACCCTAACACCGCCGCCGCCGCCACCACCGCCACCACGGCCACCACCACATCCGCCATGTCTGAAACCCCATCTGAAAATCCAACAAACCCAGATCAAGAAAACACTTCACAACCCCCAGAAACCCCAGAATCTGAAAACCCTAATCAAGAATCTCAAAACCCTAATCAAGAATCATCAAAACCAGTCCAAGATAATGACAACCCAGATGAAGAATTGGAAAAAGAAGAAGAGGGTGAGTGTCCATTTTGTGCATATATGAAAGGAGGTGAATGTAGAGAAACTTTTATAAATTGGGAAAAATGTATTGAAGAAGGTGAAAATAATGGAGAAGATATTGTTGAAAAATGTGTTGAAGTTACTTCTGCTTTGAAGAAATGTATGGAAGCTAATCAAGATTATTATGCTCCCATTTTACATGCTGAGAAAATGGCTGAAAAAGAAGTGCTTAATCAATTAGAACAAGAAAAAGCAAAAGAAGCGGAAAATACGAAGGAAGCGAATGTGGCGAGTTCGGGTGAAGAGGAGGAGAAAGTGAAAGAGGAAACAAGTTAGGATTTTTGTTTTTGAGGTAAATTTAAAATGGGAAATAATTTTTTGAGTAGTGCCAAATGGTTGATTGCTTGGCTTATTTTGTTTATCATTAATTTTGATGACTTGAATTGATGTTATACATGAATTTTGTTTTAATTTGATATGAGATTATGAAATTTTTCTGCATTTTGCTATTGCCTTTTTATTTTTAGTATGGTGGTTGATATGGTTTTATAGTCCTTTTAGGTAATTGATATGAATATTTGGTTGATTAATATTGGTAGTCTTGATATTCTTGCAAAATTAAGATTGAACACTTTCACCTTGAAGTCCTCACTAGGTACGACCACGTACATGAGTCAAAGCCCGCCCTTCCCGGGTACCTAAACTGGTAAAACCTTATCAGTTTATGCGTTTACGTTTAATTTTAACTTAAATTCGTTGCCTTGCCAACAAATCATTCAAGCTCCACTAAATTTTTCTACCAGTGGCCAAGAAAATTTTGTGATGAGAAGTGTGACGATGATCATGACTTGTTCTTACGTGAAGATTTGGAGAATAATGAAAAGTCTTTTGAACTAGTTGATAATGAAAGCTCACAAAGTGATGAATCATATTTGGATGCTTTTTTGAACTCTTCTACAAGTAGCCAAGAAGATTTCGTGGTAGAGCAATCCACGTGTAATGATGAGAAGTGCGAAGATGATAATGAGAAGTGCGAAGATGATAATGTGTAGTGTGACAATGACCATGAGAAGTTCTTTCGGGAATTATATGAGAATCATAAAAAGCTTTTCTGAACTACTTTCTGATGAAACTTTAGAGAGTGATGATTCAGTATCAGAAGATGGAGATTGCGGTATGCAAGAAAAAAAGTTTGACATAAGGTCTGATGCCAAGTTCTTACGTTAATTATTGGAGAAGCCGAGAAGATGGAACTTTGTAATGTAAGTTCACAAAGTGATGATTCAGAATTGGAAAATGGAGGTTCGGGTATAGAAGACAAAAAGATTGAAGTCTTATTTCGTGAAAAGTTGTAGAACCACACAGCATTTATTAAACAACTTAATACCGAAAGTTCAGAGAGTGATAATTCAGTATCAGAAGATGGAGATTGGGGTATAGAAGATATTAGCGACCTAAATGTGGGCACTGACGAACAGATCGATGTGGAGTCATCCCAAAATAAATCTTGTGAATTGGAAAGTTCGATAACTTGCAATGTGAATAAAGAGGATTCATCAAGCCCATCATTCAAAAACGTTGCTGTAGAACCAGATACAATCTACTGTAATCCTGCAGAGGGCCATATCTCTGTATCTTCTCGTGGTCTCACGTCTTGCGAGTCCGTCACAGCTCTTGGTTGTGCTAGCAGTAATGATTCCACAAGACTTGCTTCTTCCAGCTACGCGGTCTCTGATGGTTAGTAAATTCCCATTTTCTTATCACACTTTTTCATTATTTGAGTTCTCTTTTACTAGTATCTCTAAAGGTCAAACGGCTAAAAAAAAAAAAAAAACTAACAGATTAGAAGGAAATGGGTTGAAGTTTTAACTACGCGTTCATGTTTTCCTAATCAAATTCTAATTTCATAAGTTAATGTACAACCGTTGTTATTGGCTTTCCCAGAAAATTATACAAGACGCTTTTATGTCGAAAAGGAGGTTAACAAAGGAGTACCCGGATACCATGGCACAGGCTTCAAATGATAATATTGTCGACGAATAAATTGACGTTCCAACCCACAATTAGTAGTACTATCGTTGAAAACAACGCAATCCATAAACGGTTTGTTGTTGTACGTGTAAAACTAATCGATATTCAGAATTTCAGATATTCAAAAATTTAGATATTCATTCATGTCCCGATAAGTAAATAACAAATTAACTTTGTACTCCAGCTCATATAATCTGTGACTATTTTATGCCTACTCTAAGACAAAACGTAAGCTACCCAAAGTGTATATTATAATCCATGAGGCCTATTAATTAGTTATTATCATCTAAAAAACTATAAGTTGAAAGAATATAATAAAAAGACCCCAACTTGGTCAAAAAGTGTTTGAGGTTAACAATATACACTATATCTCTATACACAACCAACTTTAAGAAATACAATCGAAAAACAAACTTTTCATTAACAAAATTTACACAAAACTAAATATCAAATGCAAATATTATTTACAAGTACTCATGACCATTTTAAATTTTACACAAAGGCCAATGACAACATTGGATTCCAAGAGTGGCATCAAAACTGCAGGAATAAAAAAGTCAAATTTATTAAAAAACCAAAAGATCATATTTATAGAAAAACTCATTAAAAAACCAAATAATCAAATTTACGAAGACAAATAACAACCCCACTAATTCCATTCTTGAATCTGTATTCAAATAACACCCCCACTAATTCCATTATAGAAAAACTCATTAAAAAACCAAATAATCAAGTATTCAAATAAAACTTGAAAGTATAACAATCTTCCCTTAAGTTAATATTTGAGCATGCGAAACTTAAGAAATATATATATATTTTTTTTATCATAGTTCTGTAGCCCAAGCATGTATATTATTAAATTTCATGATTCACGTTATTTGTTTTGGTCTAAACTATGTGTCCGAGGTCATTATCACTCTTTTTCTTTTTTTATACTGCCATCAACAACCCCACTAATTCCAATGCAATTCAAACTTCATGCCATATCTCGAGATGCCAAAATAGTCACAAATTTTAAATTTTCAACTTTCAAAATTTTAATATGATAGACCCAAGAAAAAGCAGAGTGAGTTCATTTGACCAGCTTTTTGTAGCTCAATTATTTGATTTTTTTTCCCAATTGGTTAGATCGACACTTGTATAAACATTTGGTTCAAAATTTTCCACCGTACAAATAACCGAGGAGCTGACTTGAATAAATACAGATATATTAAAAAATTTCAATCTACAAGAATTTTAACAACAATTTTAAAACTAAAGCATACTATTTCCGGCGATAGCAACAAATCCCGGCGAGGCAGCAAATTTTCCGGCAAGGGAGCAAATTTTCCGGCGAGGCAGCAAATATTCCGGGCGGCTAATCTAAAAGAAAAAAACACAGAGATCTATAAATATTAACAAAAAAAATATTAACGAAAAAATTAAAGATAAATATTAACAAAAAAAATATTAACGAAAAAATTAACATCTTTTTAGCCGATAATATTGGCTTTTCAAAACAACGGATTAGCTTATATAATTTATTAAGTCTTGATTTGATTATCAAGCAAAGAATCAAAGTAGCTACCTTGAAACTAATATTGACTACCTTTTTTTTTCCCCTCCTCTCCTAGTAGTCATTTACATTTTAAATTTATTTATTTATTTCTTAACTCTCTAATACCACCCAACTGATTTTCTAATTATCACCACTTAAGACAACAAACACATTCAATTATTGATACAATGCATTCTTGGTGTAAACATATGGATAGTTACATTTTGTTTAATTATCCCTCCTGTCACGCTACATCACTGGGAAGAAAAGAGTATAAAAAACCAAGGCCAAATATACAAACAAACAATAAACATGAACTTTACAACAAAGCTTACAAAAAATAACTCCAAGAAAAACCTTAAAAAAAATTTGTGGTGGATCTCAATGATGGTCAGCTGCATGTGGTGGGTGATGGGTCCGCGGCGACGGCTGGTAGGAAGATCCGGCGGCTGTAAAAAAAATAATAAATAAAGGTTCAAAACTTGTTAAATACATATAGATCTACTAAAAAAAATTCAAAACATGAAAAACCTTTTTTCCGGTGAGAGAGCGGCGGTACGTGGTTGCAAGCGGTGGTAAGCGGCTGAAAATGGCGGCACAAATAAAAAAAAATATCAAAAACGTTAGATCTGCAAGAAAAACATATAGATCTATAAATAAAATCAATATAGATAACGAAAAATCATAGATATATCAAAATACCTTAAAACTTTATGGTGGAGGGTTTCGGTGGTGGTATGTCGAATGATGGTTGTGACGTCGGATGGTGGTGGTGCCGTCGGATGGTGGCGGTGCCGTCGGATGGTGGCGGCGTCAAGTGGTTTTTTTTTTAGTTATGAAGGTTTTTGGTTTAGAGAGAAAAGAAGAGGCTATGTAGAGTGTGTATTTGTGTTGTGTGTGTGTTTTTTGGGGTTTAAATATGCCTGAATCAAGTTTAGAAGGGTATTTTCGACATTTCGCAACTCTTTTTTTTCTAACATTTTCAACATGTTACATAATCTTTATAAAGGAGTTAAGATGAGCACAACGAATTCAAACCACCAATCGGAAATGGCATTGCACCAAAATTACCAACCAAAGATTTACCAGACTCAGAATGGGAGATCCTCTAGTCTTACTCCTTCGTATTTTTGCAGAAAAAGATGAGCCAAGTTTTGATAATTGTGTTTAGGATGCTGCTTCTTTGTGTAAAAAGAAAATTCTCTTATTAGTTTTGAGTTTTCATCTTGGATTGTTTTTTTATGAAATGCTTGGATCTTTGAATTCATGAGTTAATAGTATTAAAAATTTACTCTATTGTTTCCTGTGATGTCAAAAAGTTAAATCATGTATATGGGGTTTTTATTATTTGAATTTCATTTTTAGTGAAGATCAGCTTATGTGCCGAAAAGGCATAAGGTTTGATGAGTGTTTCGGTGAAATACTTAGTTTACTGGTGACAAGGTTAGGTAATTTGTTGCCCGAAGGGGAACGGGACATATTATGTCTCTCTAAGCTATCTTTGCACTTTGCTAATCTTATGCGTTGTCGTATCATATGATACAAGCTATCACTAAGCGAGTTTGCTTTGCTCGTCTTCACTCTTCACTATGATAATACTGCAACATATTTAAATTCTAGAGGATTTACCTTATGATAGAAGTTAAGATGTCTAAAATCTACAAGATAAGCTACATAAGAAAACTTATCAAAACCTCAAATAACTTCGTTTACCACATTTTTGATTAATCAATTTGAGTTTGAGTTCATTGTCGTAAAATTACATAAAAGAATATCAAGCTAAATCCGCATATATTTCGAGTTGTAAAATCACATCCAAAGACACTATCCGCATTATTTCAAACTTTTGCGTGTTAATCAATGATATTTAACTAATTTTGTGTTCTTAAAACCCTATTTCTATTACGTAGCTTGAGCTTATGTGTGGTCTTTTAACTCAATAATAACCAAACATCTATCTCATGTAATAGAGGTTCAATATTTGTCACGTCTTGGACATTACGTGGTCCTAACTTACTACAAGTGTGTTACCATGTCTAGTCATATGCTCGTGATACGTATTACTCCTTATCATTTGAATGCTTTGATAAAACCGACATGAGCAATTATACTTCCAAATAAACTGAACCTTTAAAATTTTGCTTGTGACACTGTAAGGGCAGGCGGAGTGCCCATCGGGTTGCCCAAAGGGCTGGTTGAAACCGCCGGTAACACCGCCCCGTGCCCAGCGGGTTGCCCTCAACGGGCTGGTGGGAGGGCTATATACCCTCTGATCAAACCGGTGAAGTATACGTTGGAGGGGGTTTGTTGTAATTTTTTTTTTGAAGCCTGTTTAAAATTCGACCGTTGGGAGGGCTAAGGTGGTGTGGTGAGACTGCGGTGTGGTGGTGGTGTCGATCGGTGAGGATTAGAGGAGAGGGAAGAGTTATATCTTCTCTTTCTTTTTGTTTTCACTTGATACAAATGAGAAAAACACAGATATAAATCTAAAAGTGGAGTCGGTTTGGTACAAGAGAAAGACAAAATGATTTTTGCTTGTTATAGAGAGATGATTCGAGAGAGTGTGTGTGTGTGTCAATTTATTTACAGAAAGAAATTAAAGATGGAAGAAGAAAGAAGTATTAAAGGGTCATAATGGCTTGACAACATGGTACGTGGGTAGGGATAAAACCACAAATTAAAGGTCATAATGGAGGTATTAAAGGGTGTGACAGAGGGTACTTTTCTTTTTTAATTTTTAATAGGGAAAAAATAAAAAATTTGGGAGGGCTGGAATATCATGGGCGCGAGTGAAATTGGTTGGGAGGGCTGGAGGGTTGAACTGAGTTGACATAATTTTATTGGTCAAATTTGGGAAGGCTGCACTCCGCCTGCTCTAAGAGCTTATAGCTTATAAAAACTTCTATAAGCTTAATAAAAACTTATTTTATAAAATATCTTGTATTTTTTTAACTTGAGAGGTGTTTGTTTAAGCTTATATGTTTTTCGGCTTAAATTAAAAAGCCCAATTTGTTTAATTTGAGACTTGTTGCTTTTATAAGTGTATTAGAGCATGATAAACTTATATAAACTCATAGATCTCAAAATAAGCTAGAAAATTGAAGCTTAAAAAATATAAACCAAAATCAAATATATAATAAACAAACACCCCTAACCTCTTTCCCAAACATAGGCGAAAAATGAACACCGTTATCGGAAGGTTTATCACAACATCCCTCCGGCCACCGCCGGAAACCTCTTTCCTCCGTGCCACCGCACTCAAACACCGCCGCATACGTCTATTCACCACCGTCAACTGCTCCGCTTCAAATAAACAGAAAGTCATCGTTATTTCCGGCCCCACCGGTGCCGGAAAAAGTAGGCTAGCGTTAGAATTGTCTAAAAAACTAAACGGTGAAATAATAAGCGCTGATTCTGTTCAGGTAGTATAAAGAGTTAGGGTTTATAATTTTATTTATTTGTTGCAATGAGTTCATTATATTGTTTTTGTGTTTTCGCGCGTTTAGCGTTTAGAATGTAATGCCTGTTTTTAGATACAACTACATTATCAAACGCTTTTATAAAACAAACAGATAATGCTAATAACTAGTACTAGTTAAAGCTACTGCTAATTTTGCCAAACGGTATGCTTTATAATAGTGTTTGGTAATGTAGATGTAATTATAAAGTGTCAAATGACGCAAAGCTAAACACTAAACACCTTTTCAATTAGCATTTCGAATTAGTACGTTTAAACAAAATTCAAAAGGTAAATGTTTGCTAAAAGAAAACAAGGATTGTGAGTGACGAGTAAGCGAATAATCTAGTGTAACTATGCTCAAAGTAAAAAAAAACAATGTCTTAAAACTAGAAGAAATGATGTCTTTATATCGGCATACTCAAACTAACATAGAATTTCGAGTCACGAGTCAAGTTGACTCAAGTTGGCAACGATGCTAATAATGATTCCTGCTAACACATACCAACTCATAGACCTTTTAGCTACTATAACTTATAGAAGTATATAATATAGAATAAATGATATCATGAACTGGCAGCAACAACAAAGTCTACACTAAGTTAATATGCATCGCTTTTGATGCTCTTTATGGTAAAATTTTGCTTAGTAAATTTGCTTAATTTTCTTTGTCATGACAGGTCTATCAAGGTCTTGATGTTGGATCTGCAAAACCTTCTATCAGTGAAAGACAGGTAACTTTAAGTCGAGATACACCATACATTTACAATCCTTAGCTTTAAATGCATGCTTCAGACTAATTTCTTGTGTATTTATATACATTTATAAATGCATTATATTTTGGTTTTCGGCGTCCCGTTTTTGCCTTAGGATAGGCCCCGTGCGTTGCCCTGCTTTGCCTTAGCTTTAGGCCCCGTGCGTTGCCTTAGCTTTTGGTTGTTGGTTTTTGCTTTGCCCTAGCTTTAGGCTCTGTGTTGCTCCCTTTTGGTTTGCCTGCTTGTCTCGGTGCTTTGGTTCTTTGTTTTGTTTGTGTTTTTGTTTGCGTCTTTGCTTGTGTGCTTCTTTGCTTGTGCTTTTTCCGGTGCCCCTTGCCTCTTTGCCTTTCTTCGGGTCCCTTGTTTTGTTTCTGCTATGTTTGCGTGTTTGCATGCTTTCCCAGCTTTCTTTTGCCTGCTTTTTGCATATTGTTCTCTGGCTTTTGCTCTCCTTTCTTTGCTCTCTCACCCGCACACCTGCACTTGCCGGAGATCTCATTGGAAGCAGTCTCTCAACCTCCGGGTTTATCCTGGGGTAGGGGTACGATCTGTCTACATTCTACCTCCCCCATACCCTGCCACGGCGGGATTGGGTTTTGTTGTTGTTGTTGTTGTTGTGTATAAATGCGTTATGTCTTGTGTTGTGCATTTGCTAGTACTTAGTAAGTCTGTCTTGTGAGAACATATTTGGTAATTTTTAATCAACTTTTTGCAGGAAGTTCCGCATCATTTAATTGACATTTTGCACCCTGCTGAAGGTATATAACATTGTAGCAATAGCCTATGAAATATGTTGTGGACCATTGTTTTAGTCCGCAAGCTAACCGGCTCTTCTTAACCAGATTATTCTGCTGGGAACTTCTATGACGATGGGAGGCAAGCTACAAAAGACATTCTTAGTAGAGGTCGTGTTCCGATAGTTACTGGAGGGACTGGATTATACTTAAGATGGTAAATGATTGACATTTTTGGCTTTTTAATTTTATTGATATTGGTTTTTTAAGTTCATTACATCTTAGAGGATTTTTTTAATGTTGTATAAGGTTTATATATGGGAAACCAGATGTTCCAAAAGCAACTCCTGAGATTAGTTTGGAAGTGCAGTCTGAGCTTGCCACTTTTGAGAGACGCTATGACTGGGATGCTGCTGTGGAATTGGTCACAAAAGCAGGTGATTCAAGTGCTCAGTCTTTACCTGCTAATGATTGGTATCGTTTGCGCCGCAAACTTGAAATCATCAAGGTTAGTTTTCATTTCCATCGTGTAAGTACAGCAAGCCTTCTATCATGTTTCAGCATGCAGATGTTATTCTGTATAATGTACAAAATGTAATCATATAAAAGGTGTGTGTAGTGTATGTTGAGTCGGTAAATAGACGGGTTGGGAAGGGATCACAACTGGTTCTGGTATAGGTAGGGCGGGGTTAACTGAAGCACCTCTTGTCCAATTAATTTGACGTCTTCATAAATAATTAGTGTGTTTAATAGGGTTTCAAAAGTTAGATTTATTCAGAAATCATCTAGTATTTGTAGTAAAACAATTTCAGAGGTGTTATGTGATAAAAATACACTTTGGTCTACCTTCAACCCATTTGAATCATTTGACGTTTTTATTTATACCATACTTTATTGTTATACCCGTTTGACCCGTTAGAATATAATACATAACCAGAATCGGCCAAACCATTTGTAAATGGGTCGTATTAGCCACCCTTAACGGTATGATATGTTATCGGCATGCTCTACTTTGCAGAGGTTATCCCAAAGTCCTCAACTTTTTCAGTTAATTGTTTCTCAATATAATGCGTCTGCAATCAATAAGTTCTAACACCTAAATCAGTTAATTTAGTGGAGTGCAAAATACTCTTCGAACAGTTTTTAGAACATTATATTGACAGCTTACCATTGATAATGCAGTCTAGTGGGTTGCCTCCATCAGCCTTTCCAATACCATATGATTCCTTTAAAGGACAAGTTGATTCACATTCTACAGACCTTGGCGTCGCCACCCCCACTGATGCAATTCTTGATGAAAAGCAAAAGGATTTGGATTATGATTTTATTTGCTTTTTTCTTTCAACGTCAAGAACGGATCTCTATAGGTCAATTGATTTTCGGTGTGAAGATATGATTTCAGGTGAGTGTTGGGCACAGCATTCAAACTTTGGTTTGTTATCTGGTTAGGCAATCTTAAAGGTAAATGTTTATATATGTTGGTATTAGGAGACAAGGGCATTTTATCCGAGGCAAGATGGCTTCTTGATATGGGTCTTCTGCCAAATTCAAATTCTGCCACACGAGCAATAGGTTATAGACAGGTATTGTGTTGCTTCTTATGAATATATTTTATTACTTAATTCTAAGTTTTTTTGGTTTCTCATGCTTGTTTCCTTTAGAATACTTCCAATCCTATTATTCATGGGATTTGGTGTTATAGTTGCACCTCTAATCATTATTGCATGTAGTATAAAAGCAATTACTGAATTAGTAACACCAAGGATTGAGACTAAATTTTTTTAGGTTCACTGTCATAAGCAATAAAAATAATTAGGCAATGCCCAAATCAGAATGCATTTTGAATCAGTTAAGTTTTGGTTCTGCGTGCTCAAAGTGGCACGTATACCAACACTTCGTTTGAAGGTGGCAAAGTCTAAGTGTAAAAGGTTTCCTTCCTTGCACTATTATTGTGCGTAATATTTGGTGCTAACATTGGAGATGCTCTTATGAACAGGCGAGTTTGGGTAAGACAGGTCAAATTAAAAGAGGGCAGGTTAAACGAGTTGAAAACCACAAAAGCATATTTCAGTTTTTGCAGTCTTTGCCCAGTTTTACCAGTACTGTATGATTAAATGAAAGGAAAACTTAAATCATTATCGTATTTACAGTCTTTGTAATCATCACACATTAACTACCTAAAAGATGAAAAAAAAACGTGAATGGGTCAACCCGATTCGAACCCACTAAGAAGCCAACGTTTTTTGACCCATTACCCAAGCTGTCTGATCTGCCTATGTTGCCACCTCTAGTCCTCTAGTTTAGATAAGGTTACTAAATTCAAGAATTTTCTTTTTGCTAAATCATCAATATAATTTTGCGAAATTTTGACAAGTGTATACTCTGCGCACTATTGACTGTTGGAGTCTTTATTTTGTATCATTTTAATGGCAAACTCTAGGCCATGGAGTACCTTTTAAATTGTGAAGCACAAGGGGGCAGAAGTTCCACACGTGATTTTTATGCTTTTCTCTCTGAATTTCAGAAAGCATCAAGGTAAACCATTCATTATACCAATTTACCTTCCGTTAGAGCTTTGTCTGATTCCTATTTTGTCTTGCAGAAATTTTGCAAAACGACAGTTGACATGGTTTCGTAATGAGCCAATTTATAACTGGATTGATGCTTCGCGACCCCTTGTATGCCTCTCTTCTAAACTTCAGCTCTTCATCTTCCCCTGCACATTTCCATTCTCTAATTTTATATGGTTGGTTTGGGTCGGGTTTTATGTCAAGTAAAAAATAAACGGCAATTGGTCAAACAGGTTAAAATTGGTCCAACGTGTATTTTCAATGTGTGCAACCTCCTAAATCATTATATTTAAAATATATAGATTAGTATACGTAGAGTAATAATGTTTCTTTATTACTCCTTAAAAATTAACACATTCATCATTTATTTTTAAAATTTGAGATAGACCAAAAAGTGTATGTCAACGTGACCTTGCTGCTTTCAACGCGTACTAAAAATGACACGACTCTGCCCAAACCCATGCTGGGCCTTCTTGGCCGGTACCTGCCCTGCATATCATGTCACCTTTATGATGATATCTAAGCTATACCTGCTTGCAGGAAGAGGTAATCGATTTCCTATATAAGGCATACCATGATCAAACCGGGAAATTGGTGCTCCCTCGATCACTTGCAATGGAAAAAGACATGTCAGATCGACGACAAATTGCACAATTAAAAACCTATAGAACTAAAAGAGAGTAAGCACTTTAAGTGTAGTAAACCCCCTCTTTTCTACCATCTTTTTTTCCATGCTAAACTGACATTAAACGTTTACAGGGTTTTCATCAGCCAGGAAGATTGTTCGGATATTATCGACTGGATAAGTAATAGTCAAAGGAAAAATACCGAGTTGATTACTAGTTAGCACGTAGCATCGGCGAAGTTGGTTTGTTTGCTCCTTTCTTGTTCGTTAGGTTCACTTCAAGGTGCACCATATTGCCCTTTGTTATACATTATCCATAGCAATTAGAGGTATCAATTTCAGCCTATTTATTAGTAGTTGATTTAGGTTATGCTTTATCTCTTATGGGTCAAATGTGTAAAGTAAAGAAAGTTTAGCTAAAAGAGAAAAGGGGTTGAACGGGTTGGAATTGTCCCAAAGACTAGTGTATTTTTAATACATAAACCCCACAAAGTCCTTTGATTCCGAATATTAGAAATTATCAGAGCAGTATATTATTTACATATTCCTACTTAGCACACTTTTCAAAGATAACTTGCTGAGTATTTGAATATTGGCAAATAAAAGCTTGGGTCAACAACCCACTGTGACACATACCAAAAATACACTTCGTTGACCCCTCTGCCACCCCTAGTATTGATGTCTCTTCTGCTTCCCAATGCAGTTATTCTGAGGTCAAGTTTGGTCTTGAGAAGTAGTCTTGTTCTTAGATCCGCAAGATTGTTATACTGAAAAATGCAAGATTTGCACCTTATATCTGCCCTGTTGTTATCAAAGTAAAACAAGAAACATTTTGTTAGTTTCTAGTGAATTGAGCAATTCGATTATATTGTGTTCTGTTTTGTTATAGGCTAAGTTTATCCTCCCAGTTGTTATTAAAGTAAAACAAGAAACGTTTTTGTTAGTTTCTAGTGCGTTGAGCAATTCGATTATATTGTGTTCTGTTTTGTTATAGGCTAAGTTTATCAGTAAGATGTAAAATGGCTCATAATTTTAAAATTTTTTTTGTTGGAAAAAATAGAAGTTTTTTTACTCTGCATACACACATGATGGAACTGTATGAGTAGCAAAAGTAGCTTTTATATTCAATTTTGTTTGATGGTTTATTTGCTGCATATTTGGTTGGTTTCTTCCTAGATCATTTGAGATTTGTTATTTGACTTTTGGCTACATAAACTATCGTAGTGAATGTTTTGTTGGTCGTTCATCAGATACGACGTAGAGTACATGTGTTGGTACTCGATTTTGTACGTCTATTAATGTGATATGTAACACTTCTAGGATCCTCTAAGGAATCGTATAGAAGGCAACAATAAACTCAGAATTCAATGAACTAGAAATGAACTCGAAAGTGTTATTGTTAGTTTTGGCGGGAAATATGGATGTTAGTTAGAATGGAGTTATGTGAGTTGTTGTGAATAACAGAATCAAGAAAGAAGGAAATTTTATTCAATCAAAAGCTTAATTCCACAATGAATTACAAGTAAGTATATAAAGGGAATTTTAGGCGGGAAAATCAGTTGAAGCATAAGGTGAAGTAGTGGAAGAGATCACGTGCACCTCACATGACCGGTTCAAACCGTGCATGTGCACCTCACGAACTTACTAACCCAAATACTTCAACTCATATCAATCAACCCCCCTTAAACTGTTCTTGTCCTCAAGAACTAACATCAAATGTTGGAAAACGTTTGACTAAGTCCTCCAACAGCTCCCATGTAGCATCATCTTTGTCCCCATTAGCCCATTGAATGAGCCCATATACTGCTACTGCATTGTTTCTCTTGACAATTTTCCTATCCAAAATGGCTATGGGAGGTATGATTAGTGAGCCAGTGTCATCACAATGGGGTAAAACAGCAGTCTGATCATCAGGCACATTTCCTCTGCACTTTTTAAGCTGAGAAACATGAAAGACATTGTGTATCTGTGACTGTGCAGGCAGAGATAGTCTGTAAGCTACTTCTCCCACCTTTTCCACCACTTTAAAAGGACCATAGTACTTTGGTGAAAATTTGTTTTGCTTGCCTTGCCTGATAGTAACTTGCCTGTGTGGTTGTAGCTTGAGCTAGACCCAATCATTGAGCTCAAATACCCTTTCAGACCTGTTCTTGTCTGCTTGTTGTTTCATCCTATTTTGGGACCTTTGTAGGTGAAACTTAAGAATGTTTATAGCTTCTTCTCTGGCTCTTAGGGATCTATCCACAGCTTCTACCCTACTCTCACCACCCAAGTATGGTACATGAATTGGTGGTGCCTGACCATATAGGACCTCAAAGGGTGTAGTGTTGATTGAAGTGTGATAGTTGGTATTATACCATAATTCAGCCATAGGTAACCATTTTGACCATTCCCTAGGCTGTTCCCCCACCATACACCTCAAATAACCCTCTAAGCATCTATTCACCACTTCTGATTGCCCATCAGTTTGTGGATGATAGGAAGTAGACATTAGGAGCTTTACTTGCAACAGCTTGAAGAGTTCCTTCCAAAATCTGCTCATGAATACTTTGTCTCTGTCAGATACAATGCTCTCAGGAAGACCATGTAGCCTATAAACTGTATCCAGGAAGGTTTGAGCCACTTGTGCAGCATTGAAGGGATGAGACAGAGCAACAAAATGGGCATACTTACTTAACCTATCCACCACCACCAAAATTGTATCCTTACCCTGAGACTTTGGTAAGGCTTCAATGAAGTCCATGGAAATGCTTTTCCATACTCCTTGTGGAATAGGCAATGGCTGTAACAGGCCTGGATAAGAAGCTAAATCAGGTTTGTTTCTTTGACACACCAAACATTCTCTTACCATTTGCTTCACTTCTCTTCTTAATCCCTTCCAATAGAACAATGATACCACCTTTTGAGTAGTGGATTGTACCCCTGAGTGTCCACCAATTACACCCTCATGAATATGTTGAAGCAACTCAGCTCTTAAGTGCTTATCATTTCCAACCACCAACCTATTCTTTCTGAGTAATTGGCCATTAACCCAAGCATAATGTTTCTTTGTAGACTGCCCATTTTGAAGTTTTTGTACAATATCCTGGACTTGAGTATCAGTCTCCCAACTCTTAACAATCTTATCATACAAATCAGTTGTGATAGTGGAGATAGCTATTGATAACAACTCACCATGACCTTCAAGTCTAGAAAGTGCATCTGCTGCAGCATTGTCACAACCCTTTTTGTATACCACCTTATAGTCAAATCCCATCAATTTAGGCAGCCATTTCGTTTGAGTGGGAGTGGTGATTCTCTGGTCTAAAAGGTATTTAAGACTAAAGTGATCAGTCTTAATCACAAAGTGCCTGTCCAGTAGGTACCCCCCTCCATTTTTCTAGAGCTAAAATGACTGCTAAAAACTCTTTTTCATAAGTGGACAGAGATTGGTGTTTTTGGGAGAGTGACTTACTCAGGTAAGCTATAGGATGGCCTTCTTGTAACAAGACTGCTCCTATTCCAACTCCTGAAGCATCATTCTCTATAACAAAGGGCTTTGAGAAGTTAGGTAAACTGAGAACTGGGGCCTTCATCATAGCTTCTTTCAACCTTAGGAAGGCTGCTTGTGCTTGGTCATTCCAATTGTAACCATTTTTCTTTAACAATTGAGTCAAAGGTTTGCTCAAGGTAGCATAGTCTTTGATGAACCTTCTGTAATAACCAGTTAAGCCCAGAAACCCCCTTAATTGTTTGATGTTCTTAGGTTGTGGCCAATTCTCTATAGCCCTGATCTTTGAAGGTTCTGTAGCTACTCCTTTGGCTGAAATGACATGCCCTAAATATTCCACCTGGTTTGCTCCAAAGACACACTTACTCTTCTTAGCAAACAACTGGTTCTGTCTCAGTGTTTCCAAAACTTGAGCCAAATGTTGCACATGATCAGTTAAACATTTGCTGTACACTAGAATATCATCAAAGAACACCAATGTAAATTTCCTCAAGAAGGGCCTAAAAACTTCATTCATCAAAGCTTGAAAAGTAGATGGAGCATTGGTCAAGCCAAATGGCATCACAAGAAACTCATAATGGCCCTCATGAGTTTTGAAAGCAGTCTTAGCCACATCATCTTCAAACATTCTGATTTGATGATATCCTGATCTTAAATCCAGCTTAGAAAACACAGTTGACCCATGAAGCTCATCAATCAATTCCTCAATTAATGGTATAGGAAACTTATCTTTTATGGTATTCTTATTAAGTTGCCTGTAGTCTATACACATTCTCCATGTATTGTCCTTCTTTTTAACAATGACCACAGGTGATGCAAAGGGACTTTGACTAGGTTTTATCACTCCAGCTTCCAAAAGTTCCTTCACCATAGCCTCAATAGCATCTTTTTGGGTAGGAGGATGCCTATAGGGTCTGATATTAACTAGTGGGGTGCCTTCAATCAGAGGAATTCTGTGATCATGTGACCTTGGTGGTGGCAACTCCTTTGGTATTGCAAATACATCATCATAAGAGTCAATTATAGGCTGCAACTCTTCCACAACAGTGTTTGACCCATTATTCTCTACTGACCACAGTTCTAACCCATTGGTTGGGTAAACACACAACATCATCATTTCAGCTTGTTGTGGTTGTTCCAACATTTGTAATTGCTTCCTACCTTCCATCCAATGAACTAGAGCCTTTGAAGTGCCTCTTAAAACCACTTTCTTATTGTTATGAGCAAATTCCATTCTTAACTCATGAAAGTTACATTTCATGTCACCCAAGGTTGATAACCATTGAATGCCCAACACCATTTCACAACTACCAAGAGGCAAGAGCATTACATCAGTAGTGAATATTTCCCCATTCATCTTCCATTGGAAATCCTTACACATTCCCATACTTACAAGTTGTTTTCCCCCTGCAACTGTCACCTTCATAGGTTTAGTCTGATTCACCTTACAACCCATCTTCTTGGCCATTTGAACATCTAGAAAATTGTGGATTGACCCTGAATCCACCAAAATGTGTATCTTATATTTGTTTGCCAAAATTCCAACCACCCTCATGGTTTTGAAAGAACTTATACCAGTGAAAGCATTAAGTGAAATTTGAGGTTGCATGTTATCACTAGCACTTATTTCTAGCAATTCTTCCTGAGCATCAGCAAATTCCTCAAACCTCTCCTCATCATCATCCAAAGGTGAAACCACTAGTGAGAATAACTGACCTTCACACTTATGACCAGGCACAAACTTCTTATCACAATAGAAACATAGATTCTTAGCCCTTTTTTCCTCATATTCTTTTTGTGACAGTCTCTTAAATGGTCTGTTATTGACTGTGCTAGTCTCACCAGATGATATTCTTGTAGGTGCAAGCAAAGCCAAAGGTCTACTAACAGTATTAACAGGTTTTGGTAAAATACCCCCATCCTTAGTCACAGCAGTCCTTACATTAGAATGAAAAGAGTTATACCTGTGTTTTGTGGCTGTGAGTGTGGCTTCTTGCATTTTTGCCATAGTAAAAAGATCACTCAAAGTGATAGGCTTAAATATCCTCACCGGCATACTAATCTCATCCTTAAGACCCCCAATGAACAAACTAATTGCAAGAGACTCAGTTAAATCCAGCCTATTCAACAATTCCTCAAACTGATCTTGATAAACTTGTACTGTACTAGTCTGTTTCAAGTTCTTGAGTTCCACCATGGGATCTTCAAACACATTACCAAACCTCTTCAATGCCTGCTCTGCATACATCTCCCATGGACAGCCATCACCATACTTCTTCAAGAACTGTTGGTGCCAAACTAATGCCTTATCTGACAAATGCATAGCTGCTAACTCCACTTTCATGTCTTTTTGAACATCATCAATCTTGAAAAAATGTTTGCATCTGAATAACCAACTCTTAACATCATCTCCATTGAATCTTGGAAATTCAATCTTGGACATCCTTCCATACTGGTTAGCCATATTACCATTTCTACCATTGGTGTTACGACCCCCATTACTGGTTCCTTCTTCATTTCTCATTCTTGCCATATCATCCATCTTTCTTTGCATTTCATTAATTGTGTTTTGGAGTGACTCCATTGTTACCTCTTGAATGCTTCTTGTATTCACCATTGCACCAATATCATTAATACTCATCAACAATGGATTAATGACTATTGATTCTGTTCTAGGTTACTCAATCCAACTGCTTCTTACCAGCTTGTTCAAGATCAGAGAATTTAACCACTAATGGCAGTGAAATTAGTGGTGACTAATTTCTTTTGCCGGAAATCTCTGTTTTTGGCCGGAATTACGCCGGAGAAGATGACCGGAAATCAAGAGTTTGCCAGGGTGACAAGCTCTGATACCAATTGATATGTAACACTTCTAGGATCCTCTAAGGAATCGTATAGAAGGCAACAATAAACTCAGAATTCAATGAACTAGAAATGAACTCGAAAGTGTTATTGTTAGTTTTGGCGGGAAATATGGATGTTAGTTAGAATGGAGTTATGTGAGTTGTTGTGAATAACAGAATCAAGAAAGAAGGAAATTTTATTCAATCAAAAGCTTAATTCCACAATGAATTACAAGTAAGTATATAAAGGGAATTTTAGGCGGGAAAATCAGTTGAAGCATAAGGTGAAGTAGTGGAAGAGATCACGTGCACCTCACATGACCGGTTCAAACCGTGCATGTGCACCTCACGTGCCAACTTACTAACCCCAAATACTTCAACTCATATTATAATGACTGAGTAACTTTGTTAACATTTAACTCGTTTTAGTTTTAGCTAATTACATTTCCCTAAGACCCTAATAAACATCCACTTTCCTAACCAAGCTATTTTTCTCATCTTGATAGATACGGTATATAATAAAAAGTTCGTGTTTGACAAAACTATCTGTAGCTTAGAGCTAAAGCTTATTTAATACTATTAAATGTTGTGTGCTTGACAATATTAGCGAGAATTGAAGTTGTAAGCCAGAAATCGGAGGTTGAAGTTGATGCTTAATTTAAGGCCAACTTCCTGAAATAGGGGGGCGTTACCTGATTTGAATTTGTATGGCGGTGGGTTCAAATGCTGCGTATTAATCGGCCAAAAGGTCAGCAACCATGATTACAAAACAAAATAAAATAGTACTTGTAGCAACTTATTTTATGTAAAACCTTTCTTACGCGTTGTTTGCATTGTTATCTAAATACTTAAAAAAAGAAAACCAATGTTTTGAAAATTGGGAACTAGTTTGTTGGAATCGGCTTGCTGGATCGGGAAAAACCGGTAATTGTTTGAAAAACCCGTTCGGTTTTAAAAACCATGATAAAAAGTAGTTTATTATTGAAAATATTTTTTTTTTTAATTATTAAATAAAATTATTAACAAAAACTTTTAAATTAAACATAGAAATAAGAGCACTGGGTGTGGGCTTCGCCGAGCCTCGCTGTGATGACATGGCACGTTCGCCATCCCTCGCCGTGACACCACCCTAATTCGCCGTGCCTCGCCATCAAGGACCTCCTCGTCTGCACGGCGAGCCTTGGTTCTGACATGTTAACGTTGGAGATGGGTCTCATTTTTAAAATCAAACGGTAATATTACTGTTTTTTTTTTTTTTTTTTTTTTTTTTTTTTTTTTTTTTTTTTTTTTTTTTAAAAAAAAAAAACTTAACACACTTTTTTTACACACTATAAATACCATATCATATACACTATTTTTCTTACACAACTCTTAACAAAAAAACTACTAATACTCTCGATATCTCTACATCAAAAAAAAAAAAAAAAAAATGTCGCAAAATCCAAACGAATGCGGGTATTTCACGAACCTCCTCACCTCAAACCCACAGCAATACGGGGGTTCGTCAAACCCGTCTACCCCCTCGTCACAAAATTCTAACTCCTCATCGCCACAAATTCCTGCATATGTGTTGTATCGTTATTTTAAGTCCCGTATCGTTATTTTTGTTGTATCGTTAGTTTATGTTTCGTATGTGTTTAAATTTGATGTATTCTATTTTTATTTTTTTATGAAATGAATTTAGTTTATTTGGAAATTTGAATAAAGAAAATAAAAATAGAAGTGGGACCCAAATGAGTAAGTTGTGGTATGTTATAATAAATGGGTTGTAAAGGGAGGTATGTCATGGCAACCAGGGGCGGATCTTAGTTGGGGCCCGGGCCCCCCCCTGTTTTTTCGCTCAGTAGTGCTAACTTATCCGTATTTCGTCCGAAAAAATTTATATTTATTAAGTCGGCCCCCCTAAATTAGAAGACTCTAATATAATGATAAGACAAAACAAATTTCCGGGCCCCTCCACAAAAAAATTCAAAATCCGCCACTTATCGTAGTTTTGGTGTTTTATGACACGTGGTCCTAGTGCTCTAACATAAAAAAAGGTGGTCAAACATAAAGAGGAGCGCGTGTGTGGTATAAAATAAGAAGCCACACCCACCTCTAGTCACGCTTCATCAATAAAACCAACCCACGCACCCTTGAAAAATATTCGGGTCTAACCCACCCCTCTCAAATCAGCCCTAATTTCCCAAACCCTAATTTCCTATTTTCCCCCAATTCTTATTATTTTCTATTTTCTTTTTTCTCTTTTTCTTTTTTAATAAAAAAAAAGAAAAAAAATAAAACTCTTTCGTTACGAACATCATCTCCTCCATAAACCCTAATTTCCTTCGAATTAAACCCTTATATTACATCAGATCTGGTTTCTTGTCATCCAATTAAACATTCAGGTTTTTTCTAGGGTTTTGATTTTGTAATTCAACAGTTCAATTTTGTTTCTAGGGTTTCAGATTTGAATCTCTACGGTTGAATTTTATTTCTAGGGTTTCAATTCTTGAATTTCTTAATTCTCCCCCAAATCAAGAAACCCTAGATTAACGAAGAAATCTATAAAGTTTGATTTTTTTTAATCACGATCAATAAAAGTTTCAATCTTTATAAATATTTTGTTTGTTTTATATGTATCTATGGATTCACAAGTGTTATTAGATGTTGATAAAATCAATAAACGAAAAAGCACCTGCGTTAATCTAGTCTACACCCGCAGACCCAAAAAACCCAAAACAACCCTAACAACCACGGTTGCCGAAGCTGTTGTTTCACCGGTCATCGAACCAATAAACAGCAACAAAAATCATGAAACCCCAATAACCGATAACAACAATAATGATCCATCATCATCTGGTCAAAGTCAACATCCTGATAACGGTGTTGTTATATTAAGACAACAACAAGAGCCACTTGTGAGTTTGGTAGATGACCGGGTTAAGATTTGTTTAAATGCGTGGACCTCGAAACCTGAAATTAATGATTTGAAAGGGAAATTAGATCAAGAGCTGGAACAAGTCAGAGTTTTGTATCAGAAACTCCAAGACAAAGAAAATGAGATTGAGATGGCACGTCAGCATGAAATTCAGCAACAGCAGCAGCAGCAACAGCAACAACAGACGGTTGTGGTGGACCCCGCTCCCGTCGTTTATAATCATCATCTTGATCATGTTTATCAGCAACAGGAACAACCTCAACAATCGCCAACAATGTTACATTATCATACTCCTCCTGTTACCACTTTCAACAGACGGTCGTTTAGCCGTGTTAGTTCTGATACTGGTAGGTTTCGCCATTTGACTGTTTCCGTTACTGATAATAACGAGTATCTTGAAAAAGAGAAGAGGACGCCGAAAGCAAACCATCTGTACTCGAAATCCGATTTTTTGCTAGCGAAAGATCGGTTACCGCCCGAGAGTAACAAACGGCCGAAACCGAGCACAGGTTTAGAAAGGCATAAGAATCAGGTGTTTAGAAGTTGTAGTACTTTGCTTCAGAGGTTGATGAAACATAAACATGGGTGGGTGTTTAATGAGCCTGTTAACGCGAAGCTTTTGGGGTTGCATGATTATCATGACTTTATTAAGCGTCCAATGGATTTAGGTACTATTAAGAGCCGGTTAGCGCAGAATTTCTATAAGGTTCCTACTGAGTTTGCAGAGGATGTTAGATTGACGTTTAATAACGCGATGACTTATAATCCTAGAGGGCATGAAGTTTATGCTATGGCTGAACAGTTGTTGAATATATTTGAAGAAAAATGGGGTGTGATCGAGTCTGATTGGAATTATGGACCTGTTCAGCATAATCAGCGTCAGTATAGTAATAGTCCTAATTTTGTGAACCCCGGACAGACTCTCGATAGATCACAGTCCATGGTTTTACCAAGACCCGCCACTCTCGATAGATCACAGTCCATGGGTTTACCAAGACCCGCGACAATCGTTCCCTTCAGGAGGACACCTGTACCTAAGAAACCGAAAGCGCGTGAGCAGAATAAAAGGGACATGACTTATGACGAGAAACAAAAGCTTAGCTCAAATCTTCAAAGTTTACCGTCGGATCATCTTGATGGCGTTGTTCAGATTATTAAGAAGAATAATACGCTGTCACAAAATGATGAAGAGATTGAAATTGATATTGATAGTGTTGATATTGAAACGTTATGGGAGCTTGATCGGTATGTTATGAATTATAGGAAGAATTTGAGTAAGGTTAGAAGGAGAGCAGAAATTCAACAAGCAAGAGCATTAGCTGGAAATAACACGATACAGGTATGAATCGTAAACAATTTATTCCGAATTGTAGTTTTATTAATATTTATTTGTGATGTATGGTTTTTGATCATTTGATATTTTTACAGAATCCAGTAGTATCTGTCCCTGATGCACCAAACGAAAAAAGAGCAGGTAATTTTATCGTAAGTTTTTTATTTTTTATTCGAATATGATTACTCTGTGCTAATACGTTCATTTGCGTGTGTGTTTTTTTAACAGATGAGCAGGGTCCTGCTGTTACTGCAGTCAATCAAGGAGAGAACAGAGGGGATAATGCCAGTAGGTCAAGTAGTTCAAGCAGTTCAAGTAGCGACTCCTCTTCAAGTGGTAATTGGTTATTTTTTTATTTTTTTTTTTTGGTCAGAAAATAATGATATAACGATAACAATAGAGTTGGTGGTGTATATTTTGATGTGGATATTAATGTTTTTTCCTGGATTTTTGGTGTCGTCTATGCAGATTCAGATAGTGACAGTTCCTCAGAAGAAGGATCGCCTAGGGGTTAATAAGGAGCAGCTGATTAAGGTATAGCTTATTCATGTTTGTTAATAAGTCATGTGCACTTTCACTCCTTAAATGTGTAGTTATTATGGTATACGTGCTTATATGTTGTGCAATTGTTTTTGCTCTGTATGAAGTCCTTTTATGATGAATGAATGGGCTAAGTGGCTAACTACTCAGGCATTGTCGTTTTTCATATTAAGTCGATGTTCTTACTTACACCTTTTTCTAGGTCTTAATGCTTACTGCGCATTTTCAAATAAATTTGCATCAACCACTCTTGTTAGTTGGTTTTTTTGGATATAGATTGGGGAATTGTGGTCTATATAATGATGAATCTGAAGATAAACAAAGATTGGGTTTAACGAATACAGTGAAGATATTCTGACTGCTTTAGGAAACTGCAAGTCGTAACTTTTTGTTGCTGATATTTAATTTGTTTGTCTCTGTTACATCATGGGAACATTATCCTCTAATTCCATATATTAACTGCGAATCTGATGAAACTTTTTTTTAACCTTATCTTGCAGTTTGAGGCAGATTTTCAATGAAGTGATGCTATCCTGTAAAGTTGGACAAATGCTTTTGAAAGGCCATATGATAATGCGTGGTGGGAGAACCAACATGTTTTTGATTTGCGATGTTTTTCGACTGTGTATTGATACTGAGAATTCTGCTTGAACATGTACTTATGATGGGATGGTGCCTTCTAGTTAGAAATTAGGGCTGTATGAAGTAGATTTTGTTTAGGGATTACGGGTGCTCCTTGATGGTAGCAAATGTAGGTTGCTAAGGATTGCTACCGATTTAGTTTGTGAAGTGCCCGTTGCTGCTAGGTTCTGAATTAGACCAAATGCCAGATAAGTTGGTAGAGTAGTATAAATAGTTTAATTCTTTGCAACACTTTTGAGATTCCAAATGAAAAACATAGGCAGCGTTGTACAGTTATTGCTTTGTTGGATTTATATGGTTTTGTCATTTGTTCTTGTGTTCTAGGTTTTGCTAGAATGCAGAAACATGGGTTTGTCGTTGCCATATTCAGTTTTAAAATTAAAATTTTGAATCCAACTGTTACATATATGGTTAACAGTCTATAGCATGGTACATATTTTTGTCCATGACAGCTGGGCTGGTATTTTCTTTTCCAGTATTGCATTTCATGATCCAAGATAAATGTTCCAACACTGAAAATTTAATCATAGTGATAATCGCTACTGTTATATAAAGCATCAATATATCACCAAGTTATACGCTTGCCCAACAAAGATGGTGTCAAATCAACCATCTGTCCCTCCACTTTCCGAGACCACCATTGTTGAAACCGACAAGTGTATCAAAATACCACCACAGGGTATACGCTTGAGCTTTATGCGGACACCATGCTAATCTTTTTATTTGGCAATGCAATCTTAATGTACTAAAAAAGTACTTAACAAAGTATACGACACTTCAATCAGCACCTCAGCAGTTGGCAAAAGATGCTTTTTAACAGATTGCGTTTCACCAGTCATATAAATTTGCGGTATAGACTAAACAACAATCCGTTGTAGTCTAGTTGGTTAGGATACTCGGCTCTCACCCGAGAGACCCGGGTTCAAGTCCCGGCAACGGAATACTTTTTTCATTTTTCTTCTCACAGTTTTAATTTTTATAATCATGGACATTTGTGATGCTTGTCTTTATTGATCTTATACTTACCTTTTACATTTTCATGATTATATGTTTGCATAGCCGAAAGCATCTTGTTTGTCAATTTGCTCTTTAAAACCTTAGGAAGTTAAAAGGAAAAACATGTCCATTTAGTATATAAATATGTGCATTTGACAGCATGCTTATTACAGTATATCTCTTATTATGAGGAGGAAGGTTTTTAAACAAGTTCTAATTTGCCCACAACATCAAGTAATCGAGTCGAATACTAAAGGTTGGCCAAGCAACATAGGTTTGAGTTAAAGGAATAAATATTAGAATGTTATGTGCATGGTTCTCATATAACGCAACCTTGAGTACCAATCTAATGCAAGTTCATGTTCTTTAGATACAGTTCATTATTACCACTTCTTAATTTTTTATCAACTATCTACTAGTATTTGAGCTTGTTAGTCAAAAATACTACTCCGTAGTAGATCATCATTAAATGGTTGTTTAAATTCAGCCATGAGATCTGTCCTCGTTAATGGGTCTCCTACTTCGGAGTTCCAATTTCACAAAGGCTTGAAACAAGGAGACCCTCTTTCTCCTTTTCTTTTCATTCTCATCATGGAAAGTTTGCATCTCTCCTTTAACGGAAGTTACTTTAAAGGAATCTCTATTAATAACTCCTTGTTGATTTCCCATTTATTCTATGCCGATGATGCTATGTTTGTAGGCAAATGGAATACCTCCAACATCAACACTATTGTTCATGTGTTGAAATGTTTTCATTTAGCATCAGGTCTCAAGATAAATTTCTCCAAAAACAAGGTTAATGGGTATTGGCATTAACTGTGATGAAGCCGAATCTGCTGCAAGACGCATGGAATGCTCTACTTTCTCTCCTCATTTTAATTATCTTGGTGTTAAAGTTGGTGGTTCTATGTCGAGGATTATTAACTCGTGGGATAATGTTACTTCTAAATTATCTTCTAGATTATCAAAATGGAAGCTTAAAACTTTTTCTATAGGAGGTCGTCTTACCTTAATTAAATCGGTTCTCTCTTCCATTCCGCTTTACCACATGTCCATTTATAAGGTCCCTGTGGGAGTTCTAGATCAGATGGAAGCTACTCGTAGGTGTTGGAAATTTATTTCAATTGAGGGATATGATCATACTTGGAAATAGGTTTGGAGGTACGGAGTGTACACCCATTAAGTCCCTGATTACCCTAACTCTAATAGTGGTCGGGAGTAACTCATCAGAAGGTTCAATCATTCAAGAGAGTTAATACTGCTAGTACTAAGTTAGTACTACTGGAGCAGAGTTACTACTGCTAGTACTAAGTTAGTACTGCTGGAACAGAGTTACTACTGCTAGTACTAAGTTAGTATTGCTGGAGCAAGTTGCTACTGTTGGCATTAGTTACTACTGCTAGTACTGCTGGAATGAGTTTGTAACTACTTTGACCTAATTATGGGCAGTTTCAAACTCGTAATTAAGACTATTATGACTTGGTCTTGTAACCACTATGACTAGAATGGAGGAAAATTATGAGGAGATTAATTGGCCAATTAATTCTCATAATTCCATTGACTAGGTTTGAGTAAATCGATCCTATTAATAGAGATCAACACATCTGCATGAGAATGACAATACGAAAAATAAACACTTGAAAGCAAACATGTTCTTGATTTGTGCCTAAAACAAGAACACCACTTGGTCTTATCTCATAGAGATATTCATGTAACCCAGGCATAGGGTCGAATAGTTTCTATTGGAAAGTGATAACACGATTTCAAGTGATATCCAGTACTTATTGATTATCTATACCCAACTGGGAACACACCGACAAGAAACTAACAATCAATAGAAACTATTTAGTGATAATCAATGGCTGCTGCTATGAGGCAAATGGCTACTAACTTTTCCAAACTGGAAAAGTTTGAAGATGTCGATTTCAGAAGATGGCAAAAGAAGATGCAATTCTTGTTGTCAAGCATGAGTGTGGTCTATGTCCTGAGCACTCCTATTCCTGATGATGGGGATGATGCAACTGTGGAGGATATAAGGAAAAGGAGCAAGTGGGAGAATGACGACTACATTTGCAGAGGTTTAATCCTCAATGGTATGTTTGATCATTTGTTTGATATTTATCAAAATGTGAAATCTGGTAAAGAACTATGGGATTCCTTGGAAGCCAAATATATGGCTGAGGATGCATCAAGTAAGAAGTTCCTTGTAAATAATTTTAACAATTACAAAATGGTCGATTCTAGACCTGTCATGGAACAATACAATGAACTTTTTAGTATACTTGGTAGATTCACACAACATAAAATGAACAGGGATGAGACTATTTCAGTCTCTTGTGTCATTGATAAACTCCCTCCTTCTTGGAAAGATTTCAAGCATATGCTGAAACATAAGAAGGAGGAATTGACTCTTGTTGAGTTGGGCAGTCATTTGCGCATTGAGGAATCACTCAGAGCGCAAGACAGTGACAAGCCAAAGAGTAGCAATGCTGCTGGTCCATCAGTTGTCAATATGGTGGAGCATAACAACTCCACCAGGTACAATGACAACAAGGGCAAACATAAACATCAGGATAACACCAAAGCTGATCTTAACAAGAAGCCAAAAGCTACTTGTTGGAAGTGTGGGAAAACTGGACACTTCAGGAAGGATTGTAAGGGTGTTAAAATTGGCAATAAAGCCAATGGATCAGGCACAAGTGGTTCAGGGACTGGTTCAACCAACCCTCTGAAAGGTCAGATAGTGTTTAATAAGTCTTTTCAGATTTATTATGTTACATATATATCTGAGGCATACTTTGTAAAGATAGAAGCTGGTTCAAGACCTATGAGTCACTGAATGATGGTTCTATTCTTCATATGGGAAATGAGTCAACAGCCCTGGTGCATGGAAGAGGATGTGTGGATTTAAGATTTAGTTCTGGAAAGATTGTTTCTTTGTTTAATGTTTTACATGTTCCTAATATTAGAAAGAATTTGGTTTCTAGTAGTATTTTGAATAATTGTGGTTATAAACAAGTTATTGAATCTGATAAGTTTGTTTTGTCTAAACATGGTGTGTTTATTGGTTTTGGCTATTTGTGTAATCAAATGTTCAGGCTTAATATTGTTAATGATATTGCTAATTCAGCCTTTATGTCAACCTCTAAACTAAATGATTCAACCCTATGGCATGCTAGACTTGACCATGTACACTTTAATAGAATGCGAGTTATGTCTAAGGATGGGTTAATCCCAGCCTTTGATATGGACACTGAAAAGTGTAAAACTTGCATGATGACCAAAATAACTAAGAAACCATTTCAAATTGTAAAACGTGAATCTAAAGTTTTGGAGCTGATTCATAGTGACCTATGTGATTTACATGCTACTCCCTCTTTGGGGAATAAGAATACTTTGTGACATTTATTGATGATGCTTCTAGGTTTTGTTATGTTTATTTGTTATATACTAAGGATGAAACATTAGATAAATTTAAAGTGTTTAAAACTGAAGTTGAATTGCAACAAGGGTCCCTGATCAAAAGGTTAAGGACTGATAGGGGAGGTGAGTACATGGATACTATGTTCTTTCAGTCTGTTGGTATAATCCATGAAACGACTGCTCCCTATACTCCTCAGCAAAATGGTATCTCTGAAAGGAAAAACAGGGTACTGAAAGAGATGGTTAATTCCATATTGTCATATTCAGAGTTGAGTCAAGGGTTCTGGGGTGAAGCTATGTTAACAACTTGCTATTTACTAAACAGGGTTCCCAATAAAAGGAACAAGGTTACCCTTTATGAACTCTGGACTAAAAGAAAACCCAACCTGAACTTTCTCAGGGTTTGGGGTTGTAGGGCTGTTGTAAGACTCCCTGATCTAAAGCAGAAAACTTTAGGTGAAAGAGGCATTGAATGCATCTTTGTTGGATATGTTGAGCATTCCAAGGCATATAGGTTCTATGTTATTGAACCTAATGAGTCTGTTTCAATTAACTCAATAATTGAATCAAGGGATGCAATCTTTGATGAAATAGGTTCTCATCAGTCCCTAGACCAAGTCAAAGGATTTCAAATGGAACTAATGACATTGGTGTTTCAGAGGTCTCTGATGAGGTTTCTGATGAGGTTATGGTACAACAACCTGAACCTGAGCTCAGAAGGAGTAATAGGGTCAGGACTCCAAATTCATTTAGACCTGAGTTTCAATTATATCTAATTGAAGGAACAAGGGATGAGGTCTCTGACCAATACTCCTATTGCTTCATTGTTGAGGATGATCCCAAAATAAAGCAATGAAGTCCCAGGATGTTGCTTTCAGGAAAGAAGCAATTAATGATGAAATGGATTCCATCATGGGCAACAACACTTGGGTGTTGGCTGATCTACCACCTGGTTGCAAACCTCTAGGTTGCAAATGGATTTTCAAAATGAAAATGAAGGTAGATGGAACTATTGAAAAGTTTAAGGCTAGACTAGTCATTCAAGGCTTTAAACAAAAGTCAGGGATAGACTACTTTGATACTTATGCCCTTGTGGCATATATCAGTACCATAAGATTGCTGATTGCATTGGCATCAATTCACAATCTGGTTATTCATCAGATGGATGTGAAGACAGCTTTCTTGAATGGTGAATTAGATGAGGAGGTTTATATGAATCAACCTCAGGGCTTCATCATGCCTGGCAATGAAAACAAGGTGTGTAAATGATGAACTCAAATAAGTACATTTTATTACTATCATTTATCCTATTAATTTGACTTGTTTTATTATATTAAGTATGAGGATTGATACTTAATCGTTTACTTTTGTAATTCTCAGGTAAAAACAAGCATTTGGTGAAACTTGGCGATTTTGGACTAATTATGGAGCAAAACAAGCAAGAAGTTAAGAGTCTACCGAAATGTACAAGATCAAGACATTCTGCTCCAGATGCGCCGCATCTTGCTTATTACATACGGCGCATCACTATCAAGATTTCACCAGATACGATCCAAGATACAAGAGGACATGCGCCGCATTATTTATGAAGTTACACCGCATCTTCTGGCGGTGTACGAATATTCCTGAATATATTAATCTTGGACCCCACGCGAAGTTAAGTCAATGCGCCGCATCTACTTACTAGATGCGCCGCATCTTACCCTCAGACAGAAACTATAAATACCCCAAAGACCAGACGAATTAAGAGTTCCGAAGTTCCGAAGTTCGACAGAAGACCGAAGTACAGAAACCCTAGGACGAATTCAGTCAAGGCAGCAGCACAAGACACACCTTGAACAAAGATACAAGAGCTGTAAGAAGGTCCTGCATGTATTTAATTCATTAATTAGTTTTGTTTTATTGTGTTAGTAAACTTTAATTCATCAGGATTGGTGGCTTGTGTAATGTGATAACGGAAAGATTGCACTCCCTTAAAACTGTTTTCCCATTAATTAAAGTTTATATGTTGATGTCTTTGGTGACTTTTATTAGTGCATTGATAACCTCTGTGTCTAGCTGAGCGTTGATCGGGTCGCCATGCCTCTGCCCTCGCCTATTTATTAGATCGCTTATGCATTCTATCGTCTGTAGAAAAGTATGGAAGAAAGATAAATAGGATAGTCATAAGTAATCATTAAGGGTTTACTCGCCGATAAAATTAGAACCAACGAGAAAGGACTTAATCTCGTTGCGTTGCATCGAACTATACACTTCATATAAAACTAGCAATAAAACAAGTGACAAACTACTTATCTATCAGGACAGGTCTTCTTATTGTCTCAAGTATTTATCTGTGTACGTGTGTGCTACTTGCTGATTCGTGCCTATTAGTTTAGTTTATTATTTAATTGCAACCAAATCGTGCCAGTCTCTCAGGCTGAACCCCCTTGCGTTAGATTAGGTTGTATAGCTAACTTAGAATATTAAAATACTGATTAGAATAACGAGATAATACGTTCCACTCTTAGTGATCGACACTCTACTTACCATTATATTCATACTGACCGGGTACACTGCTCGTTAAGTGTGTGTGTTATTGATAAGTCGGCTAAATATAAATTTAAAACTTGAGTAGGCATTAATACTGCTAAACCGCAACGACACATCGCACGCATCAAGTTTTTGGCGCCGCTGCCGGGGAGTGAATTGTTATTATCTGTTAATTTGATTAGTATTTTAATTAGGTTTTTATTTTTAATCTAACCGCTAACTGTGTTGTATATTAGGTTAATTTGCATTCATTGTATTATTTTGCATATTTTCTGTTTTTGTGTGTTATTTGTTTTCTTTTATTTGTGTTTATTTTCGTTTGTGTTTTTATTTTTCGTATTTTCTGTGTTCTGCTATCGTTGTACTGAGCTAAATCAAACGATACGGCGCATCTATTTTCATAGATACGGCGTATTGCGTTTAATTTTTATAAAATACAACGCGTTTAATTAATTCGATACGACGCATCTTTTCCCCAAGATACGGCGTATCTGTTTTTGATAAAATATTTTCTAAACGTTAACGCCATACGACGCATCTGCTTTAGCAGATACGGCGTATCTATTATTTTAATTAAAAACAGTTTTCGAATTATTAAACAGATACGACGCATCGATCTCTGTCGATATGGCGTATCTTCTGAATCAAAAATCTTATATTTTGAAACGTAACGAAAATACGGCGCATTAACTTTTGTTAATACGACGCATTTAATTTTAAATAAATATCGATTTTTGATAATTAAAACTGATACGGCGCATTCTAAATTTATAAGCGGCGTATCTATTTTCTGAATAAAGTCTGATTAAATTTTAACGATTATTAGATACGGCGTATCCAACTTTTTGGATACGGCGCATCGTCAGCAGATATCAGTAGCTTTTATTTTACTTTGATTGTTTCACTCTTCTTTTGCACGAGTAAGTTTTATTTCAGGAAGATGGACGATCCGGATATTACAATGGAAGAATATATCAGACTTGGAGAGGAAAGAGCCTTGAGCAATAATGGGATTTACGATTGGGAAAGGCAAGATATGGTGCACAAGCCATTGATACGAAAGAACCCACGACGGAAGAATACTTGTTATTGAAGCAGAAAAAGTCAGGGAGAGAAAGAAACAAATTGCCATTTCGACACACTTGGACTTTATCAATTGATGAAGATGAAGAAGAATCATACGATTTTGGTGCAATTAGGTTTCCGGCAATAGTTATTGATGATGTTATTTCTCCGGAAGTTGCCCAAGATGAAGAAGAGTCACAAGTGTTTGATTTGACTGAAAATCCGGCAATTGTTTACAAAGAAGCTTATTCATCCGAAAGTGCTTATAATGAAAATGAAGATGAATGTGGGACAATGGTGTATAGTGCTATTACTTGTGATTTTCCACCCGAGGTGGAAGATATATTCTCATCATATCAAAAACACCATGATAATATTCCCTCGGATGAAGATAATGAGTATTCTGATATTGAAAAGTTTGATGCTATTGCGTAGATAGCATACCGCAGTTACCACAACAAACGGAAGTATTTAGGTGTGGAACGAATAAGCCAGATTTTGACCCAACGAGGGATTTTGAAGAAATCTGGGATTACTTAATGAAGAATGAAATTCGGGACGATGCTGAAATTGCAAGACCACTAGTTGAAGATGAAGATTCACAAGATGAATTGAAGTCACTTACAACACAAAGTGGTACAAATTTGTTTAATATTATTAATCCCGTTACTAATAATCTTGCTAGTTTTCCTAAACAGGTTGCAAAACAAAAAGATGATGAGGTGAAATTTATTACACTACCTATTGAAGCACCTGTGATCAACCCGTATTTGGTGGAGCTCGAAGAAGAGTTTGGTGATGAGATCTTAAACATTGCTATGATTGATGAAGATGATGATTTCGACCCTATGAAGGTTATTGAGGAGCTCGAACTTTTACTTGCCAAAGACCCTTTCTCATCTTCTGCGGAAGTCAAGGGACGCCTTACTACCAAAGAGACTAACCAAGAAGAAAGGAGACTCATTTTTCCTCAACATACTGCTCTTTCAGATGGAATGGTTAAGTCATCTAATTTATCAACCAAACCGGGTAAGGATAGGAAAGATGTACGTATATTGCCAAGGTATGATCTTTATTTATTTCTTCCATCTTTACTTGCTAATTTACACTCTTTTCGTGTTTATTGCTATTATCACCCGCACTTGATCCCAAGTGGGGGGAACAACACCCTATTACACAGTAAATAAGGGTGGAGTCAGGCTCGTGACTCGAACAAAAACAAGCGTTCGTGGGAGGCAACCCATGCTTATCTTTTATTTTATTTTATTATTCTGTTCTGAGTCGAGTCAGTCAGGCCGCAGAGGATACGGCGCATCTCAATCCTGAGATGCGACGCATCTCCTGCAATGGTCATATCTTACTTTATTTTTCCGCATATTTATATTTCGACTTTAAAACTTTTTATCAGTTTATTTCAATGCGGCGCATCCCTGGTTAAGGATGCGACGCATCTTCTATTCTGATCCGTATTTATTCCAGGCTCGATACGGCGTATCTTCTTCCATAAGATACGGCGCATCGACTGACCTGATGCTTTTCAGTTTTGATTTTTAAGTTTTATTTTTCCTAACTACTAATGTATTATGCAAGTTTGAACCTTTCTTAACTTAGGTGTGTTTTAAAGCCTTGGTGGTATTAAGATTCCTGCATTTCCTGTGGATACATCAATTATGAAGATTAAACGTTCTAATCCACAAGAAGTTGATTTTTGCTCTTATACAAATGGAGGATCATACCGAGCAAATCTCAGGGGAGTTTTTCTGTTCTAATTCTTTTATTTTCCAGTTTTTAACCTTTGATACAAACAACGAGGAGTTGTTTAACTTAAGTGGGGGGATTGGAGAATTAGAACACTTAACACTTACTTGTCCTAAACTTTTCAAAATATGCTTAAAATGTGCTTAATATATCAAAATTTAAAATTTTTTTTTAGCATGTTTTTGTTTAAAGTCTAAGTTGCATAGCTGCACACATGACGTTATTTTCAAAAATTGTGATTTTTCAAAATTCACAAATCTATGAGTGTGCCGGTGACTTGTAAACTTTAGAACTTGGCTTGTATACTATTTGAGACCACCATAATAAGTATTATTTTATATAATTGGAATGACTTGTCTAAATTGGTAAATTTCTAGGATTACACCCAAATAGCCTATATATGTTATGTGTTATTAGCTAACTACACTGGTTAGTTAACCCCCGTATAAACCCTTTTGTTACTCTCACTTTTAGAGTAAGATACCCCTAGAAAAACACTCAGAGCCATTCCTTTCATTTCTTACACCTTTGTTATAATGTTTCGTTACACCCTTACACCTTAGCCTACCCTGTAGATTAAAATCCGTGGTTGGTTAATTGCTTTAGGCAAAGTGTGTTCCTTACATTACCTGTGTTCGCGTGCGTAATTCATTATCTATGGTTAGGTCGGGAAATTGCACAATGCAATCGGAGTGAAAGTAAATATTGTATATCTTTGAGTTTATTTTTCGTGTGTTTACTACTTTCACTATTACCGTTATTTCTGAAGTTATGAAAAGTATGGAAAAATTATCCAGAATTATCATTATAGTGATGTGGTGAAATTTTACACATCTTTGTTTATGTTATTAAAAAAAAAAAAAAAAAAAAAAAAAAAATTCGAAAAAATAGAAAAGAAAAAGAAAAAAGAATAGTTGGATGTTTGTTTTGACCAACTTATGTAAAGTTTTGTATTAAGTGGTCGATATCACCACTATTTGTTGTATATTATATCTATGGATTGTATGGGAGTTGGCAGTTATGGGAACACCAACTAAGGTTTATTCTTTGATTGAGATCTTGTTGAGTATAATTCGTGTCTACCTAAACGTGTGTTTCAAGTGTTAAAGCGTGAGTTATTCAATGATATGAGTCTTATTCATGGGATGGTTGGGATAGTGATTAACCACACTTAGGATTTTAATTTATTTGTTTTGTTTATTTTTCATTTTACACCAATTTATATCCCAAATATTATCCATACCCTATATTATTCTTTATCCAAGCCTTTGACTTATTGAGATTAGGGATTTGAGCAATCTTAAGTATCGTAGTCGTGGATTCGGCTATGTATTTATGATTTTGTCGCCCTTTTTGATATAATATTATTGGTGAAGATTAATTGGTCCTATCTTTAGCCTATTCGAGTTAAGGATTTGAGCAATTGCAAGTATCGTGTTCGTGGATTTGATCATGTATTTGTGATTTTGTCGCCTTTTCTGGAATTTGAGATCGATAGAGATTAAGGAGAATGATTAACCCTTAAACCTCAAAACCTTTTTTTTGCCGCTTTAGACTTGTTATTCCTTGGCTTTAGTGGAGGAGATGTGTATACTTGCCAAGCTTATGATAGAATATTCGTCACAACTGGACAGTTAAACGATTAGATTTGCTTTTATCAAAATATTTTATTTTACTTCTAATTCTTAAGTGTTTGGTTGTGTGATTATGACAAAAAACGAATACATGCTTAAATATAAAAATAAATCCTAATATCTTTTAGGATACATTTTCATAAGATTTAATTCTAAGGTTTACTTGGGACAAGTAAAGTTCAAGTGGGGGGATATTTGATGAACTCAAATAAGTACATTTTATTACTATCATTTATCCTATTAATTTGACTTGTTTTATTATATTAAGTATGAGGATTGATACTTAATCGTTTACTTTTGTAATTCTCAGGTAAAAACAAGCATTTGGTGAAACTTGGCGATTTTGGACTAATTATGGAGCAAAACAAGCAAGAAGTTAAGAGTCTACCGAAATGTACAAGATCAAGACATTCTGCTCCAAATGCGCCGCATCTTGCTTATTACATACGGCGCATCACTATCAAGATTTCACCAGATACGATCCAAGATACAAGAGGACATGCGCCGCATCTATTTATGAAGTTACGCCGCATCTTCTGGCGGTGTACGAATATTCCTGAATATATTAATCTTGGACCCCACGCGAAGTTAAGTCAATGCGCCGCATCTACTTACTAGATGCGCCGCATCTTACCCTCAGACAGAAACTATAAATACCCCAAAGACCAGACGAATTAAGAGTTCCGAAGTTCCGAAGTTCGACAGAAGACCGAAGTACAGAAACCCTAGGACGAATTCAGTCAAGGCAGCAGCACAAGACACACCTTGAACAAAGATACAAGAGCTGTAAGAAGGTCCTGCATGTATTTAATTCATTAAGTAGTTTTGTTTTATTGTGTTAGTAAACTTTAATTCATCAGGATTGGTGGCTTGTGTAATGTGACAACGGAAAGATTGCACTCCCTTAAAACTGCTTTCCCATTAATTAAAGTTTATATGTTGATGTCTTTGGTGACTTTTATTAGTGCATTGATAACCTCTGTGTCTAGCTGAGCGTTGATCGGGTCGCCATGCCTCTGCCCTCGCCTATTTATTAGATCGCCTATGCATTCTATCGTCTGTAGAAAAGTAGGAAGAAAGATAAATAGGATAGTCATAAGTAATCATTAAGGGTTTACTCGCCGATAAGATTAGAACCAACGAGAAAGGACTTAATCTCGGTGCGTTGCATCGAACTATACACTTCATATAAAACTAGCAATAAAACAAGTGACAAACTACTTATCTATCAGGACAGGTCTTCTTATTGTCTCAAGTATTTATCTGTGTACGTGTGTGCTACTTGCTGATTCGTGCCTATTAGTTTAGTTTATTATTTAATTGCAACCAAATCGTGCCAGTCTCTCAGGCTGAACCCCCTTGCGTTAGATTAGGTTGTATAGCTAACTTAGAATATTAAAATACTGACTAGAAAAACGAGATAATACGTTCCACTCTTAGTGATCGACACTCTACTTTCCATTATATTCATACTGACCGGGTACACTGCTCGTTAAGTGTGTGTGTTATTGATAAGTCGGCTAAATATAAATTTAAAACTTGAGTAGGCATTAATACTGCTAAACCGCAACGACACATCGCACGCATCAGTAAACTGATTAAGTCTCTCTATGGACTAAAGCAGGCACCTAAGAAATGGAATCAAAAATTTGATGAAGTGGTTTTGTCAAATGGTTATCTTCTTAATCAAGCTGACAAATGTGTATATAGCAAATTTGATGAATCTGGTAAAGGAGTCATCATTTGCCTATATGTTGATGACATGTTGATCTTTAGCACTGACCAAAATCAGGTTGACCTGACAAAGGAATTTTTGTCATCAAGGTTCTTCATGAAGGACATGGGGGAGGCTGATGTTATCCTTGGTATAAGGATTAAACATGAAAGTAAAGGAATTTCTATCTCTCAATCTCATTATATTGAGAAGGTGTTGAGGAAATTTAATTACTTTGATTGTACTACAGTGAGTACTCCTATGGATACAAGTGAGAATCTGATGCCTAATACTGGTAAGGTTGTATCTCAACTTGAGTATTCTAGGGTGATTGGTTGCCTGATGTATGCCATGACTTATACAAGACCTGATATTGCTTTTGCAGTAGGTAAACTGAGCAGGTATACTAGAAATCCTAGTGCTCATCACTTGCAAGCAGTTCAGAGGGTACTGAAGTATCTGAAAAAGACTATGGATTATAGTCTCTCATATACTGGTTATCCTTCAGTATTAGAAGGATACACTGATGCAAGTTGGATCAGTAACACTGAAGACAATTCGTCTACCAGTGGCTGGGTATTCCTACTTAGTGGAGGTGCAATTTCTTGGGCATCCAAGAAGCAAACTTGCATCACCAGTTCAACAATGGAATCTGAATTTGTGGCTTTAGCAGCTGTTGGTAAAGAAGCTGAATGGTTGAAAAACTTGCTTCTTGAGATTCCATTGTGGCCTAAACCTATAACACCTATTTCTATCCGTTGTGATAGTGCTGCTACATTGGCTACTTCTTAATGGTTACCTATGTGAATGTTGAAGTTTTGCCGCTTCAGGGAGCTTTGGACTTTTGGCTCTTACAACATTTATGAATTGGATATAGACACATGGCTTATTTAGTGTCAGGAGAATTTAAGTGTTTGAAAACTTGTGTGTATTTTATCTTCAGGTATTCAAATGGGTTAATAAGTTCAATTCTTAGAACACTCTGATTCTCGAGTATTTGAACGTGTAATGTACTATGATGGGAATTCAATCTTCAAGATATTTTTATTTATGCACATGTTTTGTTTTATGTTTATTTTCATGCAAAAGGAATTGTACTAAATTGGGGAGGATTGTTGGAAATTTAGTTCAATTGAGGGATATGATCATACTCAGAAATGGGTTTGGAGGTACGGAGTGTACACCCATTAAGTCCCTGATTACCCTGACTCTAATAGTGGTTGGTAGTAACTCATCAGAAGGTTCAATCCTTCAAGAGAGTTACTACTGCTAGTACTAAGTGAGTACTGCTGGAGCAGAGTTACTACTGCTAGTACTAACTTGTATTGGAATTAGGCGCCCATCTTTTGACTGTTGTCAACTAATCTCTTCAATGTTTGATTCTACTACTGCTAGTACTAAGTTAGTACTGTTGGAGCAGAGTTACTACTGGTAGTACTAAGTTAGTACTACTGGAGCAAGTTACTACTGTTGGCATTAGTTACTACTGCTAGTACTGCTGGAATGAGTTTGTAACTACTTGACCTAATTATGGGCAGTTTCAAACTTGTAATTAAGACTATTATGACTTGGTCTTGTAACCACTATGACTAGAATGGAGGAAAATTATGAGGAGATTAATTGGCCAATTAATTCTCATAATTCCATTGACTAGGTTTGAGTAAATCGATCCTATTAATAGAGATCACCTGATGAAGCGAAAAGTGTACCGCTTTTAGGGGGTCATTTAAGCCCTAAATCGTATTTATTTGATCAAATATTGCCCTAAATCGTTCCTTTTGTCATTTTAGGTACTTTGGAGAAGAAATCTGGAAAAGGAAGCATTTTGGACGTTTTTGGAGCATAAAAGTGAAGAAAACGACAAAGTCTCCAAAGCTGCTGGAAAAGTACACGTGACGGCGTCAAGGATTGCTCCTGACGGCGTCACGGCTTGGCAAAAGAGGTGGATATGACAAATACACGTGACGCGCCAGAAAGTTTTACAATGGAAGTCTGACGTCGTCACCCTTTAAGGTGATCAAGGCCGTCACGGTTTAAGTTAAAGAGAGATGGCGTCAAGCACAATTGTGACGGCGTCAACACTTGACGCGCCAGAGTGGATTTTGGAGGATTAAAGAGGGACGGCGTCAGGAAGACCATCCGGGAACCCTAGCTGCGGCGAGGTGACGGCGTCACCTCCTACAACGTGACGCCGTCAGCCCCTAAATTCTATATATAGTTTTGCAATTTTTAGTCATGAGTGTGCAACTTTGTGAGGAGAAACCCTAAGATGAATTTTCTGCCATTTTTAAGGGTTTTATACCCTTGGATCTCCCATGTTTAATTGAAGATAAGTAATCAATTAATCATTCAATATGTCTATGTGTTGTTTGATTATATCTTGTTCTTGTCTTTTAATTAACATGCTAGGCTAGATTTATCTTGTGTTTGCTTAGATCTAATGAAACCTAACTATTGATTATTGGTTGTTGGTGTGTTATTAATTGTATTGGATGATTGTTTATCGATGTTAGGCTTAAGAAAACTGGCTAACCTCCTATACGGTAACTTGCTTGAACGTCTTAAGAAACATGAACCAATGCGTACTAAGGTTTTTATGGTTGTATTTAATGCATGAGCGAATTCTAGTGATCCCATGTTAGGAGCTTCTTAGCCGGCTCGACATAGGAGTGAAGTAGGAGCTTGTAGAGTTGGGGAAGTACGTACGCCACCCCACGATTGGTATTAAGGAATACACCCGTCATCCACGCAATTAATGCACACTAATTAACCGGTAAAAGATAGTTAGGGAGTAAGGAAATCTAAGTAAACACATTTCTCTCCATATAAGTTTCACAACCTTTTTATTTTTAGTCATTTTATTTTATTTGCAATTGTAGTTATTTGGGTTAGTTGACTAGCAACTAATTCCGCCCACTCCTTCAAACCCGAGATTTTACTTGCTTTCCAAAAAATATAAAAATACAAAAAGAATCTTCCTTCACCCTTAGACCTATTAGAGTAGTTTTTCAATCCTAACGACACTATTCCCCTAGAGAACGATCAATCCCCCGGTACTTGCCACTACACTATAC